>OX387969.1:12845878-14168568 GCA_947578425.1 Eugnorisma glareosa | reverse complement strand
TTCCCTCATTCTTTTTCGTGCGAGGTAGTGAACACACGCGCCTACAAACTCTTCTCAGTTCGGTAACCGTTAAGTGCAAAAGTGTTGAAGGATGCCGAAACGGAAAAATGAAGACCAATTGATCCAACTTTATCAAGAAAAAATCAAAAGGCTCGAACAAAAACATGCTGTTCGACGCCGTCGAATAATTGTCTCCTCCGATTCTGAATCAGATTCGCAAAATGAAGGTAAGCACCTACGCATTGTGATAAATAAGTATTCTTTATCATAATTTTGAACAACTCGTTGCAACCATCTATAAGTCTGCCGGGCGGTTAACTGCGGGTTATTCACGAAGGCTAGACATGATGCGATAAAAACCTGGAGGTTTGACCGAGGGTCACACACAAAGGTCATAAAAATTGCATAATAAAATTATGTCAATCGCAAAACTAAAAGTATAATAAAATATTTTTTGTACAATGTTTTTACAAGTACCCTCAAAATATTATTTTTAACACATTTCATTTCTATTTATAGAAATCGAAGCCCAAGCTAATGACGAGTTGATGGACAACAACCCTCCTGTTGAAACGGCCTTGGCAGCTACGGAAAATGCAACACTTCTAGACGAAATGCAGCCCGAGTCATTATCGGCGGAACATCAAACTTCCCTCGAAGCGACTGCGGAAGGAACTAACGATGCGGCCGTAGAATTAGATCCTGAACTACGGCTCGCGCTCGGAGACCCAGCTGAAGAAATTCCCACATATGGCGAAAATATTCATACCGATATAGCTAAGCGCTGGCTACCCATTTTAAGGAAGGGATTAACGAAAGAAGTCAAGGAAAAACTTATTAAAGAACACAGTGTACCCGACAACTGCAGGCTACTGAAAGCCCCATCATTAAACCCTGAGATTTCGGCAGCTGTCGCGGAGATTGTTCGGTCGAGAGACAAAAAACTAGAGGCAAAACAAGGCCAATTGGGCCTAGGTATCACTGCCGTATCAAAAGCTATGTCTAAGTTACTAGAAAACGGGGAGAAAGTAGAAGTTATCAAACTTCTTTCAGAAGGGTGTAGAATCCTATCAGACCTCCACTACACGGAGACCCAAACACGATCCAAGCTAATAACACCATGCTTAGACAAGGCTTTCTTAAATATTATTCAAGATGAAGAGAGAGACGACACTCTGTTTGGAATAAAACTCTCTGATAAAATTAAGTCTGCAAAAGTCATCGAAAAACAAGGCCTACAGATAAAACGGAATGCACCTACTGCAACTTCGAAGCCCACACTTCCGCAACAAACGCCAAATAGGCGGCAGGCGGGAAACTGGTCAGCCCCCACTCGGTACCTCATGTCGGCAAACAGGGGGGGGCGCGGAGGGTACACAGCAAGCCGGCCTGCGTCGAACACGACGTACAGGAGGACAGCTCAAGCGCCAGCAGCACCACCTCCAGCAGCGTCGGCGGCGCAGACCAGACCGGCTGCCAACCGACAACGTGCACCGACCCGACAGTAGCGACTAACCAGGTACTACATGCGGGCAGGTTACATCACCGCTATAAATGCTGGCTAGCTATTACTAAAAACAAGTTTGTCTTAAACTGTGTATTGCATGGTTATCGTATACCTATAACTAGTCCAGTAACTCAACCCTACAAACCATCCAACCAGAATTCTAAAATAGATAAAACTTTAATGCAACTTGCAATAAATAATTTACTAGACCTTGGCGCGGTATCTGTATGCGAAAATAAGGAACCGCAATACTTATATTTTTGACGCCTAAACCTAATGGGACGTATAGGTTTATTTTGAACCTTAAATCATTTAATAAATTTGTTCAAAAAGACCACTTCAAGATGGAAGATTACAGAACTGCATGTAGCTTGTTACCAGTAAATGGCTATGCAGCGACTATTGACCTTAAAGAGTCATACTTACTAGTGCCTATTCATTTAGATGACAAAAAATATCTGAGATTTCAATTTGAAGATATCTCTGGCCAAACTAAAACCTACGAGTTCAATTCAATGTGCTATGGGCTTTCAACCGCACCTAGAACCTTTACTAAAATAATGAAAGAAGTTTTTTGTCATCTAAGAAGTCGTGGCTTTAGCTCAGTCTCTTATTTAGATGATACCCTTTGTCTAGGTAAAAGCTATGAAGAATGTCTCCAAACGTCAGAGAAACTCTGCAACTTCTCGAATGCTTAGGTTTTGTGATTAATTATCAAAAAAGCGTACTAGAACCTAAACAGAACTGCACGTTCCTAGGCTTTGTATTTGATACAGTAGATATGTCTATATCGTTACCCGAAAATAAGCGTAATTGTATATTACAATTAACACAAAAATACATTAAGTTACCGCGTTGCACAATTCGAGAATTTTCACAGTTCATAGGCGTATTAACAGCGGCTTGTCCAGCCGTAAAATACGGCTGGTTATACACCAAGATCTTTGAGAGAGAAAAGTTTTTAGCTCTCAAAGACCACGACGATTACGACGTTAAGATAAAACTGTCCGCAGCGTTATTGCCCGATCTGCATTGGTGGAAATCAAATATTCTGATCGCAAAGAAATCCATAATTCCTGTAAAGTACGATCTAGAAATTTTCACGGATGCTTCCAGGTCTGGCTGGGGAGCCGCCTGCAATAGCATCCGCGCAAATGGACACTGGAAGGAAAATGAACTTAAGTTCCATATTAACTATCTGGAACTCCAAGCAGCCTTTTTAGGACTTAAGTACTTTGCTAAAAATAAATTTGATTGTGATATACTGATGCGGATCGATAACACGACTGCCATAAGCTATATCAATAGAATGGGTGGGATCCAATTTCCCCATTTGAATGACCTAGCTAGATCCATTTGGCAGTGGTGCGAGCAGCGAGGTTTATGGCTCTATGTCTCCTATATCAATACGAAGGATAACAAAGAGGCTGACGAAGAGTCAAGAAAAATTAACCCTGATACAGAAATAGAACTTTGCTCAGATGCTTTCCAGACCATTGTCGAACAGTTTGGTCAGCCCGATATAGACCTCTTTGCCTCCCGCTCCAATGCCAAGTGTGAAACATATGTTTCATGGAAGCCTGACCCTGATTCAAGCAACGTTGATGCTTTCACGATTTCTTGGAATCATTACTACTTTTATTGTTTTCCACCGCTATCAATGATCCTTAAATGCCTAAACAAAATCGTTAACGAAAAATCAACTGGAATTATTGTGTTTCCCCACTGGCCTTCGCAGCCGTGGTTTCCCCTATTGAACCAGTTGTTGGTGTCAGAAGTTATATACTTTAACGATGCTTTCCGGTCTCCTTCCAGGGTACACCTACCGCAGGAGATTATCCTGGCGGCCGCGATTGTCTCAGGCAAGCGTTTACGCGGCGGGCCGTTCCTCAAGAGTCGTTAGATATAATGGTGGCTTCTCTCTCGGCAGGTACTTTAAAGCAATATAACACGACTTATAAGTTGTGGTGGAATTACTGTATCAATAGCAATATTAATTATTTGGATGCTCCGATACCGGTTGTTATTTTGTTCTTGACGGAACAATATACAAAAGGAGCCTCTTATAGTACTATTAACAGTCACCGGTCAGCTCTCTCATTGTTATTAGGCAGCAAAATAGGTTCGCATGAACAAATTTCGCGTTTTCTAAAAGGGGTTTATAAGCAGAGACCAAGTTTGCCTAAATATAATTTTATTTGGGACCCCCAAACAGTTCTCGACTTTATTTCTGACTGGTATCCTAATGATGTTTTGCCGTTAGATCAGATCACCAAGAAGTTAGCAATGCTTCTTGCATTGTGTACAGGTCACCGTGTACAAACAATTTCTGTTATAAAATTGTCTGATTTAGTTTTTTCTCAAAATCAAATTACCATCACTATTTCAGATCTCATCAAAACGTCAATTGCAGGTCGTGATCAGCCGACCTTAATACTACCCTATTTGTATGATAAACCTAATATCTGTCCTGCCAAATGTTTGATGGATTATTTGTCTGTAACGCAAAACATTCGAAACAAGGTGAACTACCTGTTCATAACTCATAAACGCCCACACGGACGTGCTACAACGCAATCCATCAGTCGATGGATCAAAGATGTGTTAGCGGCTAGCGGTATCGATGTGGCGACGTTCAGCGCGCACAGCACGCGGCACGCCGCCACCTCGAGAGCGCGCGCAGCCGGCCTCTCTGTGGACGCCATCCGCAAGGCGGCCGGCTGGACCGCCAACTCGCAGGCATTTGCCAAGTTTTACAATCGACCAATTATTGTAGAGAACTTTGCGAGATCTGTCTTAGAATAAGATTTACGATTGTGATTTAGTTTCATAAACCTAAATTATTTAGTCTTTAGTAGTATTGTAATATGTACCTATACTAATTATGAATATGTTAACAAATAAATAAAAATAATGATTACTAGTAATTAAATAAACGTTTCATTGCATTCAACCCCTTAGTCTTAGAAATATATCAAAAACTTTAGACAAAAATAGGTAGTACTCTAAACATCTACCTAGTAAAATTACTACATATCCTATATATGAAGAATGGAGCTATGATAATATAATATATGATTAAAAGAACTTCACAAGTGAAATTCAATCATTATTATATGAATAGCTCCATTCGAATATATAGGAACCCACCCTCCACAACCCAACTAAAGTTTTTGGGTAAAATCTAAAAGAATGAGGGAATGCTAGACGAACGATAGTGACGTGACACTGTCTGTGGTATCGATTATGTTGAATCGATTTGGTATTGCATACCGATTCAATCGATCTAAAAGCGTGCGAAACTACCTTGTAGGACAAGTTACTACCTAGTAAAATTACTACATATCCTATATATTCGAATGGAGCTATTCATATAATAATGATTGAATTTCACTTGTGAAGTTCTTTTAATCATATATTTTACCTCCAAATACTGACAATTAAGATTCTAAGTTGCTAGGTACTTAAAATCTTCAAGTCAAAATTAATCAGGAATGCCTCAATCTAGACCACAATCGTGAATATTTGTAAAAATACGTGTTAAAACATCACGCAACTCGCGAATAATCTATGATATCTGATATTTCGGTGCCCCCGCGCTACACTAGCGCCTCTAGTGGCGAATTCATGCGCGATAGCCCCCCTTGCG
This sequence comes from Eugnorisma glareosa, assembly GCA_947578425.1. Classification (NCBI taxonomy): domain Eukaryota; kingdom Metazoa; phylum Arthropoda; class Insecta; order Lepidoptera; family Noctuidae; genus Eugnorisma; species Eugnorisma glareosa. The sequence goes on along the minus strand of OX387969.1, from coordinate 14,163,412 downwards.
AACATTCGCCGCGTTCTTTTGTTTTTCATGCAAAAAGATTTTATACTTAATAAAGATAGCCTAGCCGTCGTATTGTTATATTTCTAAAGCTCAAGGCCAGGTAGATCTACTGCAACAGTAGATTTGACCTTTACAAAGGGACAATGAACGCGATAGGTGTTCGAGCGCAATGAACTACTGAACTTTGCTTACTGCCGCCGATTGCCCCATCTAACTACGCTCCCTTCTTTAATGACATTCTCTTGTATACCTACAATAGCAATATCAATTTTAGACTAATATTTAAATACATACAAAAGCTCACGCCCTTGCCCACGGGGGTAGGCAGAAATATACTATAGAATAACACCTGCTACGATCCATAACTATTCCTTTCGCCACATCCACGATGATAAATAATTTACTAGATTAATCATCAAAACATAAATTACCTTCCAATGAGTTTCCTAAACCGCAACTCGTCAGAAAATGTGAAATTTGATTGTAAACGACAATTTCACGAACAAGTTTCAAGTTCATTTACATGAAAACGTATTTTCCAAGAAAACAATACGTATTTAAATATTTACTTATGCAGTTGTGTTTAGGCAAACTAAAAGGCGGAAATTGCTCACAAAACGAACTTGCGAAGCCAGGAACAATTGGATGGAAGGTCTCAAAGGCTGGGAATGTAAGAAAAGTGATTGCTTTTGCAGTTGGTCGGCACGGCAACGTCGCGATCCTCTTATATTTAGCCTCGGGAACATAAAGCTTCGTTCACAAATTTAATTGCATCGACGATCGCCCGCCACGAGACGCAAATAGCCCACAACTCGTCCCTGAACCTACCCGAACTTTCTCCCGCTCACTGCACAGCGAACGCTGTGAAGATATCTCTTGGTTTGTTTTTAAACGCTCACACTTGCAGCGTACCTACAACTATCGCACGAAGTGCACCGATGCGCTACAGGCTACAAGAAAGGGACGGCCCATTCTCGTCTCCTTCCTCCGACAAGCTGCATGTTGTTCTTAATTTAATTTTATTGCACTCACAATCCGAATCTGTAGAAACTTTGATAGCTTCATGTAAAACTGCCGCTTACATTACGTCAAGGATGGTCATCGCGGTCTGGCGAGAGCAGAACTTCCAAGAGTCATTTTGAGAATTAATGGATATATTATGCATAGTTCGCTCTGAATTGTCGCGACTGCGTAATGAACTTAACTGCAGTACTGACCATGTACGCGGGACTTCGATAAAATACCACATTTCATAAACATTTTCCAATGAAATCGAAGCAGAAACCAGTCGTAGAGTACAAATTGGTCATGAACGCTCGAGACGAAAGCGTCGCGCCTCGGTTCAATTTAAATAAATTGTTAAATAGGATGAAGTAGAAAACAGGACGACTTAAAACGGCAAACACACACCACACTTAGGAGTCATTAATAATTTTCGAGCAGCAAAGTGCATCCTAGGGTAGCATCGATCATTTGACTCAGACTGTCGCATGAAACAGAATGCAGAGGGGAACTTACGCCCGTGTAGCGTGTATGTACGAAATGTCGTGTGGAGCGGGACATATTGGTGCGTGCCCACACGCGTACACCACACAATGCATACAATGAACACGTAAATACATCTTCGCCCGACTCCACTATGCATAATCACGTGAATTTGCAAGTAAAATGACGAGACACGGCACTTTTTAAGCTTGGCAAATGTAAAAAGGCAGCATTGTCTCGGCTAAACAGAGATTCGATCGGCAAAGGTGAGTATCGTGTTCCAAAAATTCGATACAAGGTCGACCGCAGTGGATGCGTGACAGAGTGGCATATTAGAGATGCACGCAAAAGGGGTTCGAGTGGGTATATGTATTTGGATGCAATTTATGCAGGCATGCGCCGTTGCGTCGATCACGCCCTAAAAACGGCGCTAACGAGCCGTGCCGGCTACCGGCGCACCGCGCGCCGCCGCCGCCGCCGCCGACGGCATGGGAACGGAAATCGCCGCCTCTGACTGGCGGGAAATCCAGACACACTTCAGACAATTGACCACGACGACTAACAACAGAAAAACATTGTTTAATCTAAAAAAAATACGACGTTGTTACAAATTGGACCACGTACAAAGAAAATGCTTAACGTTATTATTTCGGAACATTCGACGGTTTAAAATGGAGCACATAAAAACTGCGCCTCTGTTTATTTCCACGGAAAATTCACAATCGACGAGTGGTTGAGTAATAAATAGTAATGCATTAGCAATGTGCCTATGTTAGACAATAACTGCTTTCACGATTCATAAAAAATAAAGATATTATTGTACTCATTGCTGTTTAGCAAATCATGCGCATTAGTATAAGAAACTAGCTTGAAATAACCGCAAATGTGTCGAGAATGCATTGACTCATTACCATGACTCATTAGATAAATGCAATTTAAAACTGTAATACATAAAATGTACAATGAGGTTAGTTGAGTGGTTAATGAAAATTTTTTATTTAGCCGACATGCCTGCTGTGTTTATTTTTTATTACAACGTATTTATTTAATCTTAGATTGCCAATAAAATGTTGACCACAATAATTCAGGCGCCATCGCCAGTCACAATTTTAATGATTATATTTTTAAATGTTATCCAGTCGATGTGTGTGTACAGTCACACACATTGTTCTTCGGAAAAGTACCTTTGTTTTGATGCATATTTTTTACAACACTATTTTAAGTCTCTTTTGATTGCAGCGTTGAAACATCTAGCAAGTCGTTTCTAAATTGGATGGAGGAGTTTCAATAAAATCTGACACACACTTGAAGACGTGTTCAACGTGGTGCAGTGATATCCTTTAGAGGCCTCCCCTCCTCAAGTTTGCTTCACGCCCGACTGGCGACTGACTCACAGTGGTCGCGCCTCAGACATACTATGAACTGCACTTAAATGTAATTTAAATAAGTACACAGAGTACACATCAGTTTTACTTCGAAGTATGACAAGCATTAGCCAATGTTTACCATTAATTTACATTGCTAATTCTAGCGTAAGTCCGAAATTGGAAGTTTATCGTAGATAACTAGATTTTTAAATCAGGCAGATAAACATAAAATGTGGCTCGTAGTGGTTACAGACTAAAACCAATTAGTTTTTATTAAGCCAAGCAAAATTTTTTACCGAACATAGTAACTTTCATAAATAAAAATTTAAATACTTAACAATTATAATTAATTAAGAGATTATGCGCCGTGTTTTCTTTTGCTACATTCAAGTGACCAATGGATAAATACCTATTTTGGTGCCGAAAATATGGAAAAATGCCATAACATTTAGGAATAAGATTGAAACGATTCGTAATAGGTACCTACTAACAAGGTCTTAAGCTCTTGTTTACGTCGGGGCCTGCTCAAGGCCACGACGACGTGATTCTAGCAAATGATTTTTATGTAACTAAAACATAATATCGTGATATTTATGAAATAATAATATTTATGAGATTATTCATCGCTGTAATAATTATATAACATGTAGGTACTCAGGATTACTTACTATAAGTAATGAATGAACGTAAATGGACTCGTAAATTATAATGCGTTGACATTTTAATTAGAATAACCTTTTAGAAGATCAGTAAAACCACAGTATTTATACCTACTTAACGTAGACAAAAAGTATGATTATTTTACCGCAAAAACCTCACAAAATTACTATATTTCATTCATAACAAACCAATTATACATTTCATACATGTTACTGACTATATTTAATACGTTAAAAACTTAATAACACGGTGCTAAAAGTCTAAACGAGTTTTTTTACCAAAAAATCACACCCACTCATTAATATTTAAAGAAACCGGTTTATTAGGAACCGCTTTATCATAAAAATGTTCTCGACCAATGTAAACTGCATTTAATTTTTAGTAGAACTAGTAGGTATGTTTATGGTTAATCAATGTACTAGGGTATTAAACTAAATAGCGTCATTTTAGTTAAAGTTAGTTATTTAATAATAAAATAGTTACTTAAGTGTCTTAGGTAATAAAATTAGGACGAAAAAAACAAACAATTATTTTAGTACCCATGTTAAAAGTTACGTTTTATAGATAATGTAGGTATTATTATTTTTCTTTATTATAGCGAGCTGGCACCCTGCCTTGCCGTCAATGCTCACTACAATTATGTTTTATACAGTAGTAATTAATGATAAAATTATAGCGTCTACTAAACACAATAATTGTACGTATGAATATCATGCGAAGGTTTTTATATTTATAATTTTTTGCACTGCTTCTTTTGATATTATGTTATGACTCAGATTTGTAAGTACAAAACATATTTTTTGTCAGCTTAAAACTGAGCTTTATTAAATGACAAAAATACCTTTTTGTGCACATGTCATAACATCGTACGTTTTTTTGGTTACAAAACTTATGTATGTTGGTTGTACAAATCTAGTCTGAAACGGTAAACGGAAAATAAGTATAGAACCATAGCTGCATAACCAGTAAGTAACAGGTCCCTAACCTAGGTAACGAGCAAGATAAGGAAGTGTTAAACCTTCAATTGCTTGGAATTCAAAACAACCATATTGCTAGCTTTCAAGTATAAAAATTTCTAGACTACCTAAGTAAATAGTAGGTATTCAAAACGACAGCTGTACTTCTTACTCAATAAATTCACGCAAGATGTCTTAAGTATGTGTACACAACACAATATGCGACGCACCTCAGACAGACGGACGTGGAATGCAAATGGCTTTATTTTAAACAGGTAATTTCCTTTAGTTTTATACGTATAGCAACAGGACGACATAAGTCATATTCAATGTTGTCACTATGTATGCTAAATGCTAACATGTTCGTGAATTTCCGACTAACAAAACCAGAAAAATAAAAACAAATTCATAAAAATAGGTACAGTGAATTAAATAAAACACCTCAAGATAAAAGTAAACTCATTAGTAATGAGTTTAGTTATATATCTTGAGGTGTTTTTTTTAGTTTATTGTATTGACGAGGTGGAAGATATTTTTTTCTCGTATTAACAAATGCACCATTTTTTTTTCTGTAATTATTCTAAATAACTTAGGAAACGAAACCAACTGATAATTTAGACTACTCTTAATTTATGTCCGTCCATCCAAAATAAAAAAGGTAAGATAAAAACCATTAAAGACAGAATTTAAAATTGATGTCCGATATAAAGACTCGGGACATAATAGACTGTGTTTATGCGTTAGTAACAATATTGAAAACAAAACGATGCGCCGACGCATACTAACTACTTCATTTGTTGTTTGGAATCGATTTTAGACATCTTATTGGTAGTTGCCCCGCCTAATGACGTAAGATTTATCAAGAAGAGTTTATCTGTTTTTGTAATTTTATTATTTTTGTTTAATTTGGTGAAGTTATAAACTTGTAAACTTGTCTGCAGTAGAAATGGGAAACAGATACAAATAGGTACTTTCTGAGCGTTTCGTTCAATTATTTTAATTGAAAATTTGTGGCAGGCAATTATGCATCGGTTATTTAAATAATTTAAATGAGAATGAGCGTGTCGAATCGTTCGTTTTTCTTCCAAAACAATAGAACCAACAATACGAATGAAGACGCAATTTTTGAACAGCAGGTGTAAAACTTTAAATTACGCGCATAAAATCATCGAGGTTATTACGTATACCATCTTTATTAGGTCAAGTTAAAACAACGAATGAATAAAGAGTGGTCGGATGTGCCGGAGTTCGCCCACGATTTAATAAAGCAAATACCCACATCACCTACACTCGATTAGATAGAGGAGTCACAGGCTGAAGCGCACGCAACTCTTAAATCTGAGAAAAATTTACGAGGACTTATTTTTTTAATAAACTGGTAAGCAGTTTTTTTTTAGTTGAATTTGTTTTATTCATAATATTATGTATGTGCAACATATACGTATTAATTATACGTATTTGTAATACACGGCTATTTATTAGATCAAAGCATGTATAATATTGGTAGTTTTTATTCTCTGATTCGTCGTTCTGAGTTCTGATTAAATTTAAAAATAAAATTGATATTAAATGTAAGTTATTGTAGGAAATTCCAGTATCCAATTAAATTAACATTGAATTAATAAACAGTGCAGATTGTTGTGCAGCAATGTAAATTTTATCCTTTGTATCGTTCTGTAAATTACATAATTATAATTACACAACAAAGCTACTGTTGTTCTGTCCTAAAAAATCAGCAGACGGATACAATAATTGATAAAAAACCGGTTTCATAATAAATGTTGCAATGTTTTGTTTTGCCAAGTTCGGTACGAAAACAACAGTGTTATATAAAAATGTAATGTCCTAAATTTTGAATGCATATCAGTGATATAAAACTTGTATCAACAGACAACAGAAGATAAGCGTGATAAGATTACCACCATGACACACAGATACCACATTTTATCAATGCATAATCTGTCAACGTCAAAAAGAGGAATTTAATAAAAGTGGTTTTTTTACAAAATAAAACGTAAAAAATAACTAGTTATTTAGCAATACAAAGTTCTATTCATCAAAAGTATTATCAACAGAGGTTAATATTGTTCATTCATCCATGTGTTTAGTCTATTTATAGAGTAATGCTTACGAGAAGGATAATAAAATAACGGTTCTATCAGCTTGTTAATGGTTTATTAAAAAATATATCCGTCAGCAACACACGATGGAAATGTTTAGTGTGCGACTGTACTTTTATTTTAATTGAAATTAGTGCTTATAGAATTTTATTTATTTGGTCAAAAAGAGGACATTCAACATTTAAAATTATTATTTTATGCTTTTACTTTCAGTGAAATTGACTAAACTTCAGTAACCTAAACAAAACAGTAAATAATCGTTTAGTAGGTACTTTCAGTTAGTAGCAATGATATTATATTAAAAAGAGGGTTAGTAATTTTAAAATTGAGATATAGGTATTTTCAGAACTAGGTATTTAGCGAATTAGTCCTTTTCTAAGCTGTTAGGCATTTTACGAATTGGGCATTATTCGACTAAGCCACAATAATGACATTTTTTTTTAGTTTAAATTATAAAAGAACAAACGGATTATATTTAATAATATGTAATAATAACAAATGTTATAAAATGCAATGCGGGAAGCGGTGAAGCGACGTAGCGAACGTCAGGTGTTTGCTTTTTTAGCGAAACAGCACGGAAACAACAATTTGGGCAAGGAACAGCTGCCGTAATTTCGGGAAAAACGCACTTTGGCCAGGAAACGGAAACCAGCTGTGCAGTGAGCCGGGTTAATGTCGTAAGCCGACGAAATTGCATTTTTAAGGCTCCACCAATTTGGGCGCGAATTAAAATTCTCAAAAAACTGCAGTGACAGTCGAAAGCTCACATAAACAAATTGTTGTTTGCAAATTGCGTGCAGCAGAATGTAAGGTACCCTTGCTTGTTTTTTTTTTAATCGCTTCGTAAATTAAATATGACAATAACAAATTAATTTATTACACGTTATTTAGATGGCAACATTCAATTCGACAAGTAATTAAGATTTTGTTTGATACGTTCTAATTTTTAAACTCGTTTTCGTTTTTATTTGCATGTGTCAAATGACCTTAATTTAAATAGGATTAACAGTTACAGGTTTTTTTTATTATGTGTTTATCTATTGTTACATTACAAGGGTTTTTTGTACATTACCCACACATAAAAAAGTCTGTGCAAGGTTGTTTTTAACAATAGCACAGCAATCACGGGGATCAGGAAGTGAATGGATGTTTTATGAGTTTTAAGATAACAAAATATTTTTATGGTTTGTTTACTAATAGTTTTTATCAATGACTCAAGATATCTATTTACGTTTCTAAGATAAATTGGCATGTAAATATCCTATATATACCTTCGAATATGTTTGTTAGTTTTGCTAATATCTAAAAGTATTTTAAGAATTATCTTTACATACAAGTAGGTAAGCCGTTTGAAATACTAAAAACACTGAGGAGTTTTCTTTTCTGTGCTTCGTCTAGTTGTCAAGTTTTCAATTTCCTGTTACACACTAGGTACTTTTTAATTGCTGAAATAACCACGTATGAAAATGTTTCTAATATTTAAAATATTAGTAGTTCTTCGATTTGTCTTCAAACACTTACCTTTCGTAGTTGAACTCGTAGGCACGTATAGGTAAGGTTTTTATCACCTTAGGGTTAACTAAACAGTTCGGTGCATGGAGTGCAAGTTGCATCTTATCTAAATTCAATAGCGGGGCGTAGGGCCGCCATGCTCGCGCGCCGGCCGGTTTTCAAGCCACTCGCTGGCTCCACTGGCCCAACCAGTTCTATGCCAATTATGTGAGGCTGCTATTCGATACGATATAAACAACCTACAAGAAATGCATTCAACACACACACTACGACGTAGGTGTACAACCTACACAAATAAATTCAATGCACTCCGGAATCCGTAGGCTTACGTGTTTATAATTTGTAACGCCATGGTGTAACGATGTTTGTATAATATGGTAGAAGTAGGGAACTATTTATATTTTCTCTCGCGTAGGTAGGTACAGTTTTTACCAACTTCCAATACCTACTCGCGCGGCGATTACTCAAGTTGTTTGTACGTAACTGCAGATGTTTCGTAATCCTCGTAATGTGTGTGTATAAACCTACAAAAAGCCGATAAGAAAATCGAAGCATGTTGATAAAGTTGCGTACCTGATCCTGTCGGAAATAATTTCTGGTTTGGAAATCTTCTTAGCTGGAGTGACAGCGTGTGTCGGAGCGTGAGTGGGACTGGCTGACGGCTCGGACGAGGCCGATGGCGGCGAGCAGGAGCCCGAGCTGGACAGGCTGAACGCGCGCGAGCGGCCATCCGGAGCCACCGGCATGCGCCCGGACCGGGTGCGCCGGCGACGCTTCTTCTCCTCCTCAGCACGAATCGCAGCACCCGGAGGCGCCCAGTCTAAATCTTTCTTCAAATGCCCTCTACCACACCGGCAGCCACAAGCCTTGAACGCCAGATCGTAGCCTTTTTTGGTCCATAAATTCTGATGCCTCTGGCGTTCAGACCAGGAGCGAGCTCGACCGCAGGATTTGAGATAAGCGAGAACTCCTCCTTCCCATTGCTCGAAGCACTCTCGGTGCATGTACCGGCCGGCGACGCACGTGTCGTTGTTGCATAGCACGCGCACGGCATCCTCGATGCGCACCGGTTCCCGGGGGCGCAGGCACTCGCCTGGCACGCAGCACCCGCGAGCCTCCTCCGCCTCGCGCTCGCCGGTGGCGCCTTGGCGTCGCGGGGCCATGCCAACGAAAACGAACGTGTTGCGCGGAAGTAGTGGAGCGCGTCACACGAGACACATGCTTGCCGGAGCGCGCGCGGCCGACTAATAACCGCGAGTGAACGAAAGCGAAATTTCAAGAGCGCAGCGCGTCGCCGCGCCGCCGCGCCACCCGCCTGCACGCGGGGCTGACCTTGCGCCGCGGAGGGGCGCGCGGTGCAGCGAGGGGCGGGCCGATGCGACGCCGGCGGTGGGGAGAAAGTGCCTAGCGAATTTTCACTTTCGCGCGGTAGCGGGTAGCGGGTAGCGGGCGCGGGAGCGGTGTCGCATCCTCCATCCATCAGGGAGGGAAGGGACAGGGATGCCAATGCTGCATTGCAGCCCCAACCTCTGTCGGCGTTGTATGTTTGTAGATGTTGACATGGATGTTGAGTGACTTGAATGCTGCAACATATTCTACGTATTGAATTTTTTTCACATTTGGTTGGTTTTATTACCTATAGAGGCATCGATTTTCTGAAAATTAGCCAATCTTAGGCAGTTAGTCCGCCACTTAAAAATTAGGTACCTACTTATTTATACCTACCTTGTTATTGAAATAACTGAAATTCTGAAAAGAGAAGTGAACAACTTTTACATGGGACCAACCTTCAAATCTAAATAGAAATAAATAAATAATACCTATCCCATTTTGTTTTTAACATAAGTACTTTATTTATTTAGAAAATACCTAACATTTTAGGTAGGTAAGTACTTACATACATTCAGTGGGTATGAACAGTTTCCATATCGCATCTCAGAACATCAAGTCTCGTCTAATACAAAATACATTGAGGAGTTGTTTACTTCACTGATATGAGTAGGTATTAAATTAATATTAATAGATACTTGATACTACATTGTGTTGTGAGCAGATAACATAGCAGTCTGTCTTAGACTTACATAATCTTCAGGTTAGGTAAGTAACTGTAGGTACCCTCTGCGTAACCGTTCGGGAATTGCAGGCGTGATGTGATGCTGTGCAGTACCTGCCTACCTACCCATCTATATGTACTGTTTAGCTGCTGCGAAATGGTCAATAATAAAAGTCAGTAGGTACGTACTTCTTAATATGGAACTATACATTCCCAGTATAACTTGGCCTCACTTTCCTCGATTTCCTATATAATGAGAGATCCGCATAAACTGGTTTTGTATAGCTTGATTGGCCGTTGTGCGTACACATCGTATACATCCGTTCGTATACATCCTGCCATACATACTTAATTACATTATTTTGTAATTAAATCGACACAAAATGAAGTAGGTACTTATTAGACCGTTTGGTTTTCAGAACTTTATGAGTATAGTCTATAGTATATTATATCTCTAGTATATTATTTTAATAATTATTCTATGTTTTCAGTTGTAAGTCTTGTGTTCAGTCATGAATTAATCTATACAAATAGGTGTCCGTCATATCAAAACAGCTTTTTGCTGAATGCGTATCGATACAATACATACCTATAACTACAAACAAATAAAATAAAAGGACATTGGGCAAAAATGCATGGATCTTGGTCCAAGAGCCTCCACTGATGGGGAACGAAACGACTTGTGCGGAACGAAAGTGCATACTTGTCATATGATTCTGGTAAAAGTTTATCAAAATCCGTCTGAGGATTCTTTTTTTATGATCATGTTTACCTGACTACCTAACCTAACCTAACTTTTTTTTGTTGTATAAAAAGTGCCTGTCGCACTCCGAACCGCCCGGGGAGACAGCTGGCTTATGTGGGTTCTGCCGAAGTCGCGGGACTATCAAAACTGGTTACCGTGGCCCTGTATCGTAAAGGGCTTATGATGGGAACACAGTCGGGATTGAGTCAGTATAAGTCTGACACTACCTTCCGTCCCACGTCCCACCCAGGGCAGGAGGTATCATAGGATGATATTCCGACTTAAAAAAAAAAAGGCTATGTTAGGTTAGCCCGCCGCTTAAAACGCTACTTCCCAATCTGAGGGGCCCGAACACCGCATCTTGGCGGTTGTACGTCGGGATTGTGCGATCGATGGCCCTTTACGGGCCCTGATATGGGCGACAGACCTGACGGCCCGCACTATTGCGGTTCTGCGCAGACCGCAGAGGGCGACGGCCGTCAGGGTCATACGGGGACATCGTACGACCTCCTACGAGGCGGCTTGTGTACTGGCCGGAACCCCGCCGTGGGCCCTGGAGGCGAAGACCCTCGCTACTCTGGGCGAGAGGCTGGTGCAGTGACAGATAATGCTGTACCTATTGTGTTCGTCCCGGGAGTCTCGAGTCTCGAAGTCCTGGGAGTCTCGTAGTTATCTTCTTCGAGACCGAGACCGAGACTAGCTGCTCCCAGGAATTTCAAGATCAGTTATTACCATTTGAAATCGAAATTAATGCTTCGTATTTATCAAATATTTAATTATTAAAAATAACTACCTACCTTTTAAACGTCATGCAGTTCTTATCGTAAGAAAAACCAATTATCTATTAGCGTAACTCAACAATAATGTACCTATTCAAAATTTCTTACTATCCCCACGACGCAGATCTTCGTTCAGACGTACTCGATATAGCGCTGCTCAAGAATGTCAATCTTAAGTTGCATTCCATAGAGATGCTACACGAGCTAAACTCGGACCAGCATCCAGTGCTCATGCACTTACTCCCCCGCTCAGGTCCATCAGACCCCAGCCAGCCCCCGCCTTCCCAAGTGATAAGTACTGATAACCGACTGGAGGAAAGTCAGCGATAAGCTGAAGTCCACCACGTTACCTCACATGAATACCATTCCCGAGCACAAGGTCTCAGTCGCAGATACGAGGGCCGCTCGTTTACTGAGAACGTTCAATCCGTACTGAAGTATTGTTCACGGGAAGTCCCAGCTATGAGCGATCATCGCTGGAGACTACCCGTTGACGAACGTGAACTGATAACCGAGAAGAACGCGGCCATCCGTGCCTACAGCAACTTTCCCTGCGACGCGAACAAGGCTCACATGCTCAACATGCAGCGTGCTGTAAAGAAGCGCATAGGTGAGCATCGTTCCACTCAATGGGAGAAGGACCTTAGCGAACTCGAGCTCACCCACCTAGCTTTCTGGCAACTGCAAAGAAAGATGCGTGCCACCGAAGAGGTTTCGAGGCCTCCTCACCCGCCCCGACAAGAGTATCGCTTTCGACGACTCTGAAAAGGCAGCATGCCTAGCCGACAGCCTAGAATTTCCGTAGGCACGGGCCTGTGAACGGTGAGTAATGGGCTAGCTCGCCGTCCGTCCGTGTTATGATGACAGGCCGTGTCAACGGCGCGTTCGTGTTCCACGCGCGCCTCAAAGAGTTTTCAGCAATCGGGAAGGGGTCCGAAAGGACCAATGCCTGCCAGGGTTGCGGGACTGTTCGAAAGAGATACCGCAGCCCTGGAACACAAAGAGCAAAAGAAGGAACATGGATGGGTTTTAGTCAGTATAAGTCTGACACTCCCTTTCACTGCGCCCAGAGTGGGAGGAGTCATTTGATGATTACAAACCGGAAAAAAAGACTCTCACTGCCATTAACACTATTAACTGGGCGGGCAGAAGTTTGAGCACCTTATTGGTGATTTCATCAGAGCCGGGTGCTTTCCGTGGCTATGAAGCCTTTTTATGATGTCGTGCACTTTGTCTGGTGTGACTTCATGCATCGGGTCTTCAACGGGAGGGAGAGCGGCCCTACGTTTGACTTCGCCGTTCACCATGTCGAGGTGACGTTTGTCTACTGGTTGTGAGCTGGGAGAGGACTGAGTTTTATGTCCAGAAGCTAATGGCAACGACCAACAATTTTGTTGTTTTAATGCAGATTTTTGTATTTGCAATTGTTTACTGTTAGAAAATACTCGTTCTTAGTCATTAATAATAACGAAAAGCTAAAAACTAATTTTTACCTTTTTGTTATCATTAATGTACCGAAAACCTAAAAAAACAACGTAACGTCACGTCATTAATGTAACGAAAAGCTAAACACTAATTTTAGGTTTTCGTTACATAATACGATACGAATAATGTAGGTAGGTACCGAGTTATTAAACATTTTGGTGATATTCATCAGATGTTTTTTAGTAAAACCCAGTTGTTTTCTTAAAAATAGCGCTGGTCTCGATTTTCTCGGGACTCCCGGGACTGGCTTTAAAATTTCGATACTAGTCAAGGACCAGATATACCTTCGAGACCGAAATCCCTAGCTGTTCCCGTCTCTGCTCCGACAGGTCATGATGGCGGGATGGCAGGGCAGGCTAGAGCTCCCTACTGCCGGCTTCGACACAATCGAGGTGATCAGGCCAGTACTCGACGACTGGCTCGGGAGGAAGCACGGCTCCCTGACGTTTAGGGCGACGCAGGTGCTCTCGGGGCACGGCTGCTTCTGAAAGTACCTGTGTCACATTAGCAGGTAGACGGACGCCCGGTGCCATTACTGCGTCCACTGTCGAGGACACGGCGCGGCATACGTTGGCTAAATGTGCCGCGTGGGATGAGCCGCGTGGGATAAGCAGCGCCGTGCCCTCGATACAGTGGTAGGAGGAGACCTGTCGCTGCCGACCGTTGTTCGCTCGATGGTTAGAAGGCAGAGTTCTGGGACGCGGAGATGACCTTCTGCAAAACCGTCATGTCGCAGAAGGAAGCTGCGGAAAGAAAGAGGGAGATAACGACCGTAGCAGACGCACCGGTCGTCGGCAGAGGGTGGACAACGCCTTTTTCCGACCCCCGAAATAGGTCCAGGGGCCCGTTTCCCCCATCACACTGGACCCGAGACAAGCGCCTCTCCGGGGGGAGTTTTACACCCTCCCCCTCCCCCGAGACGAGGCTCGCAGGACAAGCGGGCCGGCACTAGTCCGAGGCAGTGGAACTCCGTAGTCAGTACGAGTCTTCCACATCACGGTCGAGGATTTCCACATCGATAACAAAAAAAAACGATACGTTCATTCGCACCCAAAGCTCCGGACGCAAGTGTGCGATGGAACACCGGGGTGGTTTTATTCAGTCGAGTCTGACATGCCCTTCCGCCTTCCTCGGGCGGAGGAAGTCCATGAGGAAATCTGTCTAAATCGAAAAAAAACAAAAGTTAGGTTAGTTAGGTCAACATGATCATAAAAAACTGGCCAAGTGCGAGTCGGGCACGAAGGGTTCCCTGATTATCTAAAAAAAAAACACGTTTGTTGTAGGGAGCCTCTTAAATATTTAGTTTATTGTTTAGTATTTGTTGTTATAGCGGCAACAGAAATACGTCATCTGTGAAAATGTCAACTGTCTAGCTATCACGGTTCATGAGATACAGCCTGGTGACAGACAGACAGACGAACAGTGGAGTCTTAGTAATAGGGTCCCATTTTTAACCTTTGGGTACGGAACCCTAAAAAGCATCCTGGGACGGATTTTGAGAACTTTGTCAAAATGATGTGATAAGTACACACGGCTACACATGAAGCTATACACTTCCCGTATAAGCTGACCTCGCATTGTACGGAAATCCTATACAATGCGAGATCAGCATAAAGTGGAAATGTATAGCTTGATGTGTAGCCGTGTGTACAAGTACCTATGTACTTTCATTCCCCACAAGTCTCATCAGTGGAAGCTCTTGGACCACTTTTGTCCATTGTCCTTTAAGTGTCTGTTTGTAATACCAAAATAACAGCTTTTTACTGAATGCATATGAAAGTATGCTACGCGCGGTACTTATAATAACAAAAATATTCTTTTTAAAATTTTTGCCTGTCTGTCTGTCTATCTGTTTGTTCCGGTTAATCTCCGAAACGGCTGGACTGATTTTGACGGGACTTTTACTGGCAGATAGCTGATGTTATAACGTCTAACTTAGGCTACTTTTATTCAAGAATAAGAATTAGAGTTCCGTGCAAAAATAAATAAACCCTAGAAATTGGTAACAAAATCTGAATCAAAAAAGGAAGTAATTTTTTTTTATAATTACTTCACGCGAACGAAGGTCGCGGGCAACTGCTAGTTAGGTATGTTATTTGCGCTATCGCTACATCTCTGTCCGAGTCAGACTTGTGTGACGTTACCATAAAGGATGTGATAAAAAAAAAAGAAAATGCGTAAGAAAGAATAACAAAGAAAACATATTTATTTGTGACATGCATACATTATTAGAGCTAGCCCATATTGTCCCACTGCTGGGTAAGGCCTCCTTGCATTCTTTCCCACGGGCACAATTCTGTGCTGATAGTTTCCAATTCTCAAGGAAGACATCCAGTTCGTCCCGCCATCTCCGACGTCCGCCGCGACCACGTGTCACTGTTATAAGGCACCAATCCTGAGCTTTACATGCATACATAATATTTATATAAATATGTATATATAATAGGTAAACAAATAAAACATAACAAATATTTATAAATACAACAGGACGGAACAAAAAAGTTGACAGCTTTCAAGTCGTGACTGTGACAAGCACAGTGGCCATAGTACGGCGTTTGTTTTCAAGGGTGTTCCAAAAAAACACGTACTTCCGTAATAAGTACTAGGTATTTCCACCCTCTTTAGAGACTTCCGCATAAAGTCTGGGACGTCTGCAGCGAAAACGGCCATGTTCAAGCTGTCCCTTATATAATTAAGGGCAGTTATGCCGCATGCCATCTGCCTGTACTGGGTTTTCCCATGCTTTGTCCTAGTTCGAAATCATTCGGGAAATTTCCGGATGCTTTTGTGTCCGGGAGAAACCCAATTCTTTGAGACGTTGATGATTCTTGTAAGAACCTATTTACCTTTGGCCAATTGGATTTATTGAAATTTAAAAATTCTCCAAAAACGTATCGAAATATTTTTTATAATCACCTACGCCAAAACCGTTTTTAAAAATATTTTTTATAATCACCTACGCCAAAACCGTTTTTATATAATCACCTACGCCAAAACCGTTTTTATATAATCACCTACACCAAAACCGTGAATATTTTATATAATCATCTACGCCACAACCGTGAATATTTTATATTATCACCTACGCTAAAAACGTAAATATTTTTTTATGATCACCTACGCCAAAAACATTTTATTTTTTATAATCACCTACGCCAATAAACGTAACTATTTTTTGGAATCACCTACGCCAAAAACGTAAGTATTTTTTATAATCGCCGACGCCAAAAACGTGAAATATTTTTATAACCATTTACGCCAAAAACGTATTTTGCCGGCTTCATTGAAGATATATTAAGATAAAGTCATTCTGAAAGTAGAATTTAACATTTTGTCAGCAACAAATTCTCAGTTTTACTGCATAAAAAGCGTTCAAGAAATCAATTTTGATGCAGACAAAATTCAATTGTGACAGTAACTGAAACCTCGATGTAATAAAAAGGTGAAACCGCAAAGATAAATTAATGTAAATAAATGATATGTTAGATGTAGAAATAGGTACTTACACGTACAGGAAAACAAACATTGGACTCAAGAAACCACGTGTAAAAACTTCTTTGGTTTCACCCTAATTCACCGTACTATTATATTCTAAAAAACTGAGACCCTGGACCAGAATTTGGCATTCATGTGAATTGATGTGACGATTCTCAAAGCGCGCACGTGTTTAATAGGGGACGAGTTTGAAAGGAGCAAAGGAACAAAAATCGCCTTGTTCCGTAAACCGGTCCAAGGCTGAGGGCCGGAGTTACTCGGAGGGAATAAAGAAACTAGTGGCGTATTCGTGTGACCCAATTTTATTCCAACTACGTTCCAAGCCAGGTGAGTGCATTTTTACTGGGAGGGGAACTCGAAGGAACACGTGTATCGAAACACCAGCCGAACTGTGCCCTTACAAACATACTCTTGCGGGCTAACAACATAAATTAAGCGGGAAAAGGAAGCTTATGTCCCTAGAATAAGACGTGGAGGATCAAAAATAATTGGTCCTGGAAATTAGTAAAGGAATTGCGTCTCAACTCTTAAACAAACGAGTTTCAGCAATATTATTACGAAGCTTTTGTCTGTAAGACTCGCCATCTGTGTGACCTCTGAATAGCTATTCAATATTATTTATTCAAAAATAAGTACTTATAAATATACTTATAAGTACTGTACATCTGGCTCTTTATACTCTGAATGGACGCTATCTACTTTCATGTATTCTACTTATGGACCACATATTTTACCAGAAAAATGCCAAATAAAAGCCAATATCGACATTCTTTTGCGTCTGAATGGGGCGTTTTTTGCAGCTAAAATTTATTTGCTAAATAAAATAAATATTATTTCTGTATTTTGAAGTCTTGCAGCGTGCGTCATAAAAATTCAAATAGCGAACGAGCATCGTGGTGTTTGCAAAGGTAGGTAAATAATTAATGTTACCATAATAATAATTGGAATTTGCAAAGAAAATATAGTTGGCAACAATAACCGTATTTCATTGACAAACTCGATTAAAATAATGTAGAAAATGATTAAATTATGTTGCAATAAATATTGACCTTTTCATTTTAAAGTGGTTGTGTTATGGATGCACACAAAGTTTAATATACGCTAATATGTAGGTTTGTATGTGTAAAAACGACAGTTGTAAAGTTTTACATAGAGCCCCTATTTCCTTTCATGCAGTCAGGCGGACGTGCAGTGGAACATAAAAACACGTGGGTATGTTGGTCAAGTACTTGCATCGCAGCTTTAGGCAGCGAGTTGGGTTCTGCACAAATATAATTTTTGTTAGAATTTAAAAAAATAACAGTATTGCTCACTTTTTTGGTCGAATCGTCGGTATCTTTTGAGATTTCTTGACCTTAGACTTTTAGCAGGGTTTATTTTTCTACGAGGGTATTCTTGTCTTTTATTAGGGGTGAGATTTTATGAGACCTTCGCAAGTCCACAACATTAGTCATCTTTTGGCAGGTGCAGATGTTGCAATGTAAAGATGATTCAGTGATTTCAGCGACACCTGTCGGTTGTTTTGGCGACACCACTGCCCTTTGATTGGGTATCGAGATACCTACCAGAAAAAAGAGCCAGTTTCAAGTTTACAATTCTTGCCAATGAATATATTAGGGTCTTGGCAACCTGAAAGGAAGCTTTAATATTAGCATTAGGAGCAATATTGTGTAATAATATGAATCGCATGTGACTAAAAGAGTGATGAATATAAATGTTACTGGATAGAGAGGGAGCGAAAGACCAAGGAAGCGATGGATGAATTGTGTGAGGCATGACATGAATGACAGAAAAAGGAGTAAATGATAGCGTGACGGTTGACAGGGGAGAATAAAAGAAAAAAACGTGTTGTGCTGATCACAAGTAACATGGGACAAGGACAGGAAGATTATGATGAGTAAAGAATAATATTTGATTTTAAAATCCAATATTATTCCTTATTCTTTATCATCAAAAAAAAAAAAACAAACGGCGTAAGATAACGGCGCGGCGCAGGCGTGGAAAGTAGGTATAATAAAAAAAAGAACGGCGTGCCTGCGTCACGACTCATCGCCTACGAACATTTTGTATGAAAACGTTTTAAAGCGGCATCATGCCTGTGCCGCGCCGTGACCTTGTTTGTGTATAATTCGCGCCTAACAATTGTCCCGTCGTCAGGAAGGGGAATCATGTCAGGAACATGGCTGGTACCCATAATCCTAATTGTATGAAAGCCTAGCCTAGCCTTCACGTTAGCTCCCGTGATGCACATTATTTTTTTTTTGATGACTGTACCTTCAAAGTTCTTGTAATTTGGGACGAAGCACTACTTCAATAGTAATATGGGACGAGCTAAGAATATTTGGAATGTGGGACAAAAATTTAGGACGAACGAAGAATAAATCAAACTAAAACATAACGACCACACATTTTTTTTTTCAAAAAATTAATTAAATCCCATTGTTTTATCCCACGGACCCTTAAAACCTCCCCTTTTATTTGACCCACATCTAAGGGATAATTGTCGGCGAATAAATTATTTAATTATTGCCTTTATAGGTCAGAGCATAATGCTAGCAGGTGCATGCATGGATGCACCTGCAGGGGTTGTTCAAGGACTTTGCAAAATGCGTCTTAAGTATTAATACATACCTACTTACTAACTTACATAATGACTTTGCAAATGTAGGATCAGTATGAAAAGTAAGGCAGCTGCCCAGCTAGCAAAATACCCTTACAAAGAAATGCTTGTAAGAGCTATGGTTTCATATAAGGTTTATATGTGTTCTGATTAAGGCTCCTGCCTTAGTAGTATTTTATAAGTCTATTTAAGTTTTAAGAGCATTCATACTTGTAACATATTCTTATAGACATATTTAAGAAAACGTTATTTAGTATTAATAAGAGCAGTGGCATTATAAGCGCCTTTTACAAGTCTAATTGACTTTGATTCTTAATTCATACTTATAAATACATTTTATAAGTACAGTCAACCTTAGAAGTGACTAGACTAAGACTTTTATTAGACTTCCGTAAAACTAGTATTTTAAAAGTGTGGTTTATCCCACCTAAGATATATTAAAGAGTAGTAGCACTTTAAAAAGTCCTACAAGTGTCTTATAGAATTCCCTATTAAGGGTTGTTTATTTTCTTTGTTGTGTTGACTCCAGAAATTGCTATACAATCAGGTAAACCATTTTAATATTTAGTACATAATTATTATCATTTAGTTTCTCTTAAATCCTTTTATTTAGGGGAATCCTAAAATTATGAGCAACATGGCCGTGTAGATAGTGGTTTTAGGTTTAATTTGACTTTTACGAGTGCGATATAAACCTCACACAAGAGTACTGGTCTTATGTTGCTCTAATAAAGCACTCATGTGTCGTGGTTGGTCGTAATGGCGACATTTTGATATTATTTTACAAATAATTAAAAAAATAATATAGTAAAAGAAACATTTTTGAGAAGGCCCGTGAAAGTATTGTTATTATAATTTCAAAGTAATCGAGAAAATCTGCTTCGCAACCAAATAATTGCATATAGTGCGTGACAATTAAGACACTAGCATTTTGTAGGAAAGGTCAATTTTAAATATGATACTTATGTTTTTATGCGACTGTTAATATTTTTACAAAAGTTCCTAGGACTTCTCAACCCTCGGCGGTACACAAGCGATATTACACTTAATATAGTATTTTATTTTATTTGTAAGAGGACTTTAAGGTTATTTACCCTTACAGCGCGCCATTGTAAGTGACTTGTAAGTTTATTTGTAAGGTATCAGCAAGAGTTTTGTAAGTTTGAAAACACACTTCGCGAGACCTTTACAAGGCAATTGCAAGGGTGAATATGCTTATAAAGTGCGCCCAAATCCACACTTATAGGTGTCTATAGGTGTGATATAAAACTGTAAAAAATATGGTCTTGGGATATTTGTAAGATTATTTTTTGCTAGCTGGGTGAGTACGTAGTTAAGTACCAGCTATCCTTTAAACTTTTTTTTTTATAGAATCGTATTCGTACCTGGCAAAAATAATATTTTGTAAAAATATTATATTTTAGTAATGCCTCGTTGGTCGAGTGGTCTCAAGCGCAAGTCCTGGGTTCGATTCCCGGATCGGGTAAAATGTTATTGGGTTTTTCAAGGATTTTTGTTCCCGGTTGATGGCAATAGGCACGGCCCCTATTACATGGGACTTAAACTGGCGAAATGTGAGTGTACTAAATATTAAGTACACACCTGCCTAACCCTTTTAGGAATTCAAGCGTGATGTTATGGTGTTATTGTTCAGTAGGATCGTACTTATGTGATTTTAAAAGGTGGTAAGTACCTAACCATAAAAAATAAAAAATCAATTAAAGCTTTTGTCAATTTGATTTATAATATTACTTACACCATTATTTAATTTAATTGTCAATATTATTTAACAATTTCATTAATGTTTGCATGAATAATATAAGGTAGATTGTACAAGATTCACCCATTGTTACATCTTTATGTAGGTACCAGCAATCTATGCAAATAATTTTACTTTATTTTACACTTAGGAATTTTTGATAAATCTGTGACGATTCAATATCGGGGTGTCCGCAAATGAAATCGTCAGTCTGTCGGTACTTTTATAAAGTGTAAGTAATATTATGCTTATTTTGTTGTCAGTACATATCTGGTTATCTGGTATATAGTACTTGAGTTTGTAATGAAAGTGTTTATTTTGTTCTTAAAATAACTTACTGTGTTGTTATTTCGGTTGTCGGAACACATAAGTCGTAGTGAGGTTTGTAGGGTTTATGCCCAACTCGTCACTGTTCCGACTGATCACCAATTTTTTTTTCCATACAACAAGTCCCGATTCGTCGTCATGGTAATGTAGATTTTGGTGAAATAATAATTGATAGTCGTTTGTTTACATAACATGACGCTTGTAATGCTCGAAGGTTAGGCAGGGGGGCATCTAACAATAGTACACCCACATTGCGCCAGTTATGTTTAAGTGTAATAGGGCGAGCACATTACCATCAACCGGGCCCAAATCCAGGCTCCGTGGCTGCTACTGAGAAATTCCTGATGGAAAAGCCCAATAACACTTTCAACTCGACCTTGGAATCGAACCCAAGACCTCATGCTCAGCCGTTGCGCTTGCGACTACTACACCAACGAGGCAGTTGTTTACCTACTGTATTTGTCCAAAATACTTCTTAAAACTTTTTGACTGGAACAATGTCTTATTATTAATTAATCAAACTTATCTATGTACAGCTTGTCAATCAACCCAGACAGTAAAAAGTTTCACAGAAAATTCGACGCCCCATTTCACCCCCTTAGGAGTTGAATTTCGAAAAATTCTTCCTTATTCCTTGTTTACATTATAAAGGAAACCTCTTTGCAAAATTTCAGCTTTCTAGGTCCAAGGGTTTGGGCTGGGCGTTGATGAGTCAGTCAGTCAGTCTCAGTCAGTTCAGTCAGTTCAGTCAGTTCGGTCAGTTCTCTTTTTATTTATATAGATAGATGTAGGTAGTCTAATCAATGATTCAGTACATAGCCAGAACTGGGAGTTCTCATGTTAAACAAAATAACAAAGAAAATACATCGTATCTACCTTGCTATGCAAATTATCGTATGTACGGAATAGATTATCGTAAAAAACGACACGATACGAGTCGTATACTTCGAATTCTGAATTCTTCGAAAACCTTATCAAATTAGCAAATTAGGTAAAGCAGACAGGATGTAGGAAACAGTTATTTTAGACTTAAGCTCATAGCACACTTATTGGCACTGCACAGATGCCTAATTTCTGACTGATTTAAAAAAAAAGAGGAGGTTACCTATGTATTTCACCAGTATGAGGAGCTCGCGGCAAAATAATAACAACTACTCAGGTCAATCTTTAGGTTAAGCCGCGCTTGCCTAGGTTGGTCTGTGGATGGGTGACCGCCCATTACATGCCGAGTTTTCTCCGTGCCTCGGAAAGCACGTTAAGCTGCTGGTCCCGGCTGTCAATTGTAGATCTTTGACAGTCGTTACAGGTAGTCAGTGGCCCAAAAAGTTTGACAACCAGTCTTACGAAGGGGTATCGTATTAGCCAGTACTAACTTGGTTGTGGAGGTCAGATAGGCAGTCGGTCTATGTAAAATACTGGTATTCAGCTGCATCCGGTTAGACTTGAAGCCGACCCCAACATATGTATTTGGGAAAAGGCTAGGCAGATGAGATGATTATGTATTCCACCAGTATCGTTTAATAATTTTTCATGTATACACCGATGTCTCTGTGATTGCTGGTCTGACTTTCGTGATTCTTTTTTCATTTGGTAGAAGAAGAAAATAAAGCCAATGAAACAAAGTCACCGACTTCCGAAAGTAAAGCTATTTTTCACTTTTTAGTGTTTTTTTGGAAGTCGGTTACTTTTTGCAAAAATGTTTTTTTTTAGGTACCTACTAGTTAATCTTTGTCGGCTACAAGCGGTGCTTTTAATTGAGTTACAGTATGAAGTTTCATAGAAATAATCCCGAACGACTGAAGCTGACACGATGCTGATGTCCGAAAAGTGCTTTTCAAATGAATAAAGTGAGTCTACCTTGGGAAATGATATTATTTAACAAAAGACTTTGGGAACATTAACACATAACATAACATAACGCCTTTAATCCCCGAAGCGTTAAGCAGAGGTGTCCTACTTAATAGTACACCCATGTCACCAGTTATGTTAAGGTCCCATGTAAGCAGTGGCATGCCTAGGGGCCAACAATTACAGCAAGCCCTTATGGCAAGCTGACTTTTCAATTACCCTAACATTACGAAGAGTTGTAGGTCGTAAAGGCAAGCCAATCTTTTAGGCTTTTATGAAAGTATCGCCACTACATATAAGAGGAGGTGAGCCTATTGCCATCAACCGGGCACAGATCCAGGTTCCGTGGCTGCTATTGAGAAATTCCTGATGGAAAAACACTTTGCCCAATTCGGGAATCGAACCCAGGACCTCACGCTCAGCAGTCACACTTGCGACCACTACACTAACGGGAAGTCTTTAAAAAAATATAGGTAAAAATTAAAGTAAAAACAACAATTACTCAACAGACAAATATTTTACCAGTTGTCTACAATAGCTCAGCTGTTTAAACAGTGTGTTTAATTTAAGTGCATTTCCGTGACTTAACAACAAAAAGAATTAAAAGAGTTGTTTAACTAAGAATTGCTTTCAACACTATCATTGTACCTTCTTAAAGAACCTTAAAACCACTTTGTGGAGCCCTGTTCAGCCCTGACACAGCCAGAAGGCGTCAGAACTCGTAGAAGATGAAGGGATGAGCTGAACGATACAATCGACCAGTGGTGACCGATGCATGAAGTGGTCACCGATGATGAACCACTTCATGCAGGTTGATAAGGCAGGAATGATGCATCACCCATGATATTGTAGATAAGTAAAAAAACATCTGTGAGCGTAATAATATTGCACACTCATATAGATTGTAAGTTTTTTGTAGTTAAACCGTGGATCATTGTTGTCTGAGCAAATAATAGTACATTATGATATAAGTGCGTCAAAGCGCACGTATGTCATACGACGTTTTATAACATATTTGCGAGGAAATAAATAAAACTGCCTCTGAGACTTCTGGCTGTGTCGAATTAATTCATTCATCATTACTTCACGACATTTTCAAATAAAAACAATACAGCGAAAAGAAAATGCGCGCGGAATAATTTTTACTTGTTCACAAATTAGCGATGCGCGCGCATCAGCGCTTCTTTCAAAGTCAGGCAAAGTCACAAAAAACAGCCGGTATTACTAATCAAGTAAATTAATCTTTTTTTGTTTTTGTTACAGTTAAATGGTTGTAATTTATTGCCATAATTAATAAAATTAAATAATTAAATGTTTATTTATTTTATCTCCCAAAGTTAATTTTATTCATAAAAAGTTGACCACTTTTCTGACATAAAAACTCTTTGCTAAGATTTAAAAAAATACCGTTCGTTGTAGACGGAGCATCTTGATAAACCGTGCGTTTACATTACAATAACGCACAAGTCCGTAATGAGAAATACAATACGATAATGAAATTGATGAAATAAGAGACCCTTTCCGAGCAAATGTGCTATAAATTGTATTATAGTATATTATAAAGCCCTGGATTGAAAAAGTTGACATCCATGGGGAGAGGCCTTGGTCTAGCAGTATGATGATGCAGGAACAGTGCCCTCACACAAATTTTTCTTCAAATTAGAGAATAACCATAAAAAAATATCACGACCTCCTACGGATGTCAAAATACGTAATCTCGTAGCCATAGCGTAGGAAACTATTATTTGAAAATTGTTTATTTTATTATTATTATCATATAAGCCTATCTTATCCCATTGCAGGGCAAAGGCCTCTCTTCACTCCTCCCACATTTCGCGATCTGTAGGCCAATCCTTTGAGAAAGAATCCAGCTCATCCCGCCATCTCCTTCTCGGCCTAACGCGTGGTCGTTTCCTGCTATCTGGTATCCACTGAGTGGTAATTTTTGCCCATTGCTCCTCCGACATGCGACAGATATAACCAGCTCAGTTCCACTTCAACCTAGCAGCTGTAAGGCTAGCATCGGCTATTTGGGTTTTTTTTAGCGAAGTATGGACAAATGCACGCTTTGCTTTCAGTACTAACACTATGGAATTCAGATGGTCCGACCATTAGGACCAAACTAGGGACAATAAAGTTTTATAAAAAGCTTGGCTATTCAATGGTTGTTATGAAAATTATGTTATAACGGGTATCATCTTATGCAATGCACCTAAATCTTACTTAAATTCGTATTATTATTGTTTTACAGTTGTGCATTGCGAAAATACAAGCATGTCTGTTGTCTGTGATCAACGTAACGGAACACTTCTTAAAAAAATCACATAAACAATTAAAATCCAAAGAACATTTAAAACCTATCCTCAATTTTTTATTCCATAAACGAAATTCTAAATTTATAATTGATTTGATATAAATTATTTAAAGTTCTTTTATTGGTCAAGTATTCGAAAAAATAACAGCATTGTGTGAGAGAATTTCTTGGATGAACACAACCTACGCAGTCCACGCACAAATATGTTGGTTATAGGCATCCTGCAGAACCGGTGGACCTTGATATCACAAAGGGACCCTCGATATGCGAGCTAACCTTGAGTTATTTTTAACCCACGCTCGCTGCATACGAATCCCGTCGAACGACTCCTTCCGAGTATTACATAATGCGAAATTATACTCTTTTCTTTTTGTATAGCGTCTCCTTGAAAAGCGTGTGGCCCTGTCATTTCGGTTTTATACCCTTTGTTTTGGCTCGCACATATTTTATTTCTTTTCTTTGAATCGTAAAAGGAAGAGGCATTGAAGGGTTGGCGTTTTTGTGTAGTGCGATTATTTATGGTGCGGAATAATGGGCGTTCGAGTTCGCCGCGAAATATTGGCTACAGCTGCGGTGGTTTCGAAAATATGTAATCGTACGTTTTCGGTCACCCAGAAAGATGTAACAGTTCGGTACTCGCGCCACTAAATGCACCCACGAGTATACTCACTATTGAGATGTGTGCCTGCCTTTGTGTCTTGTGTGCTCGCAACGCGTCAACTTTCCGCCATTATCATAGTCCCATGGCATCCACGTTCCCCCATTTGATTGTGTTGTTTGTTTACCTACTGAAAGAAATTGGATAGGTACCATATAAAAAAGATACTTCGGTAATACCTGGGGCCCTATCATAACGTCTTAAAGCAGTCCTATTTTAACCTTTTTTTTTCGATTGGGAGATCATCAAATAGCTCCTTCCGTTCTGGGCTGAGCAGGAGGGAGTGTCAGACTTTTACTGAATAAAACCCATCCATGTTCCTTCTTTTGCCCTATGTGTTCCAGGGCCGCGGTATCTCTTTCGAACAGTCCCGCAACCCCCGCAGGCATCGGTCCTTTCGGTCCCCTTCCTGTATGCTGACATCTCTTTGAGGCGCGCGTGGAACACGAACGCGCCGTCGACACGGCCTGTCGTCATAAGACGGACTGACGGCGAGCTAGCCCATAGCTCGCCGTCCACAGGCCCACGCCTACGGTGGCCGGGGGCTACCACGTGGCCCCCGACGCCTGGAGCGTCTCGCGCGGTGGCTGGGACGTGAGGTTCTCTCCCTCTCACGTTCCGCCACCTCCTTCGCTAGCATGACTGCTTCGCAGAAGGAGGTGACGGCATCCCATTCCGTCTCGCTCCGGACCATGGATTGAACCAAGACCGGACGCGAGAGGTCGCCGGCGAAGGTCCTATTTTAACCTTACTTTGCGTTTTCGTACCATCACGTCCTTAAAACAAGCTTATTGTATTCCTGCATTTCCTGCTAAAATTAGTTTTGATGACGTCATCTCAAATAGTTCATGTTCAATGTTTGACAGTCTAAAAAGTTGCTCCGGCACGACGGATATTATTGTGCTGCAAATTATAATTAAAAACTGTCTGGCCGTGTCATATAAGGCAAGATAAATGTATTTATTTACATGTGAGGGTTGAAATAAACTGCACAATCCTTCCGGGGGTACAGGCGTGATGTTACGTTATTGTAAACCAGTCAACTGAATTGTAATCCAGTTTCAGTGCATCATCAACATCATCAAGCATAATATCAGCAGAAGACGACTACTACCAGACGTAGGCCTCCACTAAGAGTTGCCACATCGAACGGTTTAGTGTTTCTCGCATTCAGCCACGTGCTCCAGGTCACCAGTTTTAGTACATACATGGGTGTTATGTATGGGTTATTCATTTTTTTTTCTGATATTAGATAGCGAATGCATGTAATATTAAAGTTTTTGGAACTTATAACGCAGATGGCAATGGTACGCGAAAGTGGGGTCACTTTGGGCTTATAAAATGAATTAATGTTGCGAAATTTACGCAATGGACGATTATACAAAGGAGCTCATCATTACTATGCCGAATAACATTGTGTGTATTATACTGATACCTAATAACCATTGTTATTGACGTCCAAAACAATGTTATGTAAATTGTACTGTTGCAATGCAAGTTAAAGATATTACCTATAACTTGTATTGCTGGAGAATCAATAAACTTTTACCATTATACCTGTGTTATTGTTTGTGTGCTTGTACACGACGGTGCTGAATAACATTGAAAACGAATTACACCATTAGAAACGGCATTAAAAAAACATAAGTAAGTATGTTGTTGTCTATTACCATTAAAAACTCTGTTCCGATTTCTATCATGTTATAATTAAGGCCACAACCTCCTTTGAAAATTACTGCTAACTTCCTAAACAAAATTCCAATTTTTTTATGGGTTTTTGATTTTTATGAAAACTATGCTTTTATGTTTTTTAATTTCCTTCATGTGATATAGACAAACTCAAACAGCCAGTAAATATACTATTATCTGTGGAGTGCGGACCATCTTCATTGCGAAAATGTTGAGAGTTTTAGTTCCATGGTTTTTCCGCAAAGAAGGTTGCGACATGTGATTGTTAATCTGTGACAGGTTTAGAAGAAAAAACTGACCGCATAAATTTCAGAATTTTTGTCGAGTGTTTTGGTCGGTTTTAAATAAAATTAAGAATGGAATGTCCAGTGACAGTAAAGAGTTTGACGTCGAGCAAAGAGCAAAAGACTTATTAGAATAATCGTTTGCCACCAAAATCGCGGAAGATTTACCTAAAATCTTACGAAAGTTTTATGGACTGGAGGATTATGAAACATATAAATTCTTTCACAGAAAGCTTATTTTTGGCATATTATGATGAAGTGTCGAAAAAATATCAACCATCGTCGTTGTGGAGTTCGTATTTTAGGTTAAAATCAACAATGAATATGAAGCATGAAGTGTACGTGAAGACATTCACAAATTTTGTGATTTTCGTTTTATTATGTAATATTTATTAAATGTTTTTGTACTAAATTGACAATTTTTCTCGCACTCAAAGTGAAAAGTACAGTTTGCACCTCGAGACTAAGCGCCAACTTAATAACCCTTGGTTTCATTGACTCCCTCGCACGCTCGCACAGTGTGATAAGATCCCGGTTTTTGTGTCATCGTGTTTTTGTTGAGTTAATCGATAGAATCTAGAATTCCAACGATTAGAGTAAAACTCCGGGTTGGCTAAGAGATGAGCTTTTTTTTAAAAAAAATGACAAAGTTTCGATATATCCGACTCTTGAAAAATGAAAAAAAAATCATTATAATTTAATGGAAGTACAAGTTACCGAATTTATTTATTCTATCGAATAATGGTATAATAGCCGACCGTTCTACCAATTCCTGTTGTATTAATATGAATGGGTCGAGAGGTATGATTTTTTTTCTCATTTTTCGTTTTCATTTTTTTATTCATCTAAACCGCCGTAGTAGGTGGTCATTCCTACATCAAAAAATTGCTGATACTTTCTATTATGTGTAGTATTAATCCCAAAACCTAACTCATTGGTTTCCAGGAGTTATTGGATATTCAAAATTTTCGTTAGGGGTGTCACTTTCATGTATCCGAAAAAAAAAACCAATAAGAATATATTTCATCTGAAAAAAAGAAGGTGTTTTAAATACTTTTTAATAATTAATATGGAGTTGGCTATACGAAAGGAAAATGTATATGAATTTGTAAAATATTATGTAGGCTAACCGAACTAAAATTCATCTTCATTGTTAGTTACAATTAATTCAACATGAGAATAATCATCGATGGCTAGATTTTGTTCATTAACAGGTCTCAATAAAGACAATGCGGCCAGTGGCAATGGAATTTTTTTAGCCCTTTTTTTTCTCTCTAAGAGGTTGTAATCAGAGATAATTGGATCCGATGAGACTAAAGCTCTGTGAAAAAGGTCAAACATAGTTGCTTCACGAGATGTTTTTCTGGTATGGTGCTCTCTGTCAAACCTCCAAAATTTGTTGCGTGACTCAGCCGCTTGTTCAGAGAGCATGCCAATAGGTAAATTTGATTTTTCTATAATTTTCGACCCATGTACTAAAATTTTGTGAAGCGTGACAGTCATTGGATGCCATCCATACTTCGCAACATATTTGTATGCCAACTCTTTGCAAAAAGTTGCGAATTTTTCAGGGTCAATTGGCAGGTTACTAGACAAAACTGTCAAAATAACATATAATCCATCTAATAGCCACTGTTCAATGTTCAAAATGTTTGCAAAAGTTCCTCGGTTTTTATCAGAAAGAACAGTGCGTGCAGTGTTTCCGTCGTTAGTGGTCCCTGAAGTTGGACGGACAACATCTACCAAAAGTCCCATTTCTTCTCTGATTTTAGCCTGGATTATTTTTTTACGGTCCTCGACTAATCGGCTCTCTTCTGACCTTTGAGGGATCCTCCATTTTTTAACCTCTACTTTATATCCCAGGTTTAATAAAAATTCTAAGGCCCTTATCCAAGAATGAAGTGGACTTATGCCATGCACCAAACGTTCTTCTATTACTGGTTTGGAGAATGCTAACTCTAAATCGTTGAATTGGGATGAGGTCAAATCGCAATATGGGCAACGTAACTGAGATGGCGTACAAAGAATTGCATTCAGGACTTTCCCATCAATAGCTGCACAGTATAATTCATATTCAATAACTTTTATTGTATGCCCTCTCGAGGTTTCAGTTATAATGGGGGTAAGATTTTGTATTTGATCCTGAATAGACTGTTTCTCCAAAATAATTAATTCTTTCGTTTCTTTTTTATACTGCAAGTGTAACGGTCTACAGTAACGAAAAGATGACGGTGCAGGATTTACCCAAATAACATCATTGCTGGCTTTAGTTACAACCTGCAATGGCGTAAATGTCGTCGCAAAAAGACTATTTTCGTCACCTTCTGCATCTGAGAATGATTGTTTATATAAAGATTGCCCAGAGCTTCCATCAAAGCCCCAGTTACCCCTTAAAATGCAATCTACTGCTTGAATGCTTTTTTTGGTACAGTAGTTAATGAGGACTTCATCACATAATTTAATCACCTGAGTAAAAGTGTGGTTGACTAAACTTTGAAGAGGCACAGATGCTTCTCGTTCAGACACCTGAACTTGGTCAGGATAACAGGTTTTTTTAGCCTCTTGTATTTTATAATACGGGGGATATATGTATGCATCAAATCCACGTCTTTTAAGATCTAATCGAATTGCACTGTATGTTTCTACGGACATATTTCTATCAGTTATCATAGCCAGAGCTTCGACAGGTGTGCATGGTTCTGGAGAAGTCTGAACTTTTTTAAGAATTTCTGTTGAAGCAGTCTCAGATTCTAGACATAGACATAATAGTGTCTCTAAATCTTTAGCAGATGAATGTGGCAGATTTTGTCCTCCGATTTTAATAGATCGTACAAACGCTTGTATTTTCTGGACATTTGGTTCGTTGTCTAAAGCTTCCGAAAGTTTTCGCTTAGATCTATATTGTTGGCTTCTGCTTAAAGCCATAAACCTCTTAGATTTCGGAGAAAAGAGAGATTCGTCATTAGAAATCGTTGCTGATGAAGTTTCATCATTATCAGGGACTGATATCAAATGACCACTAACAAGAGTACCACTAAGCCAATGTCGTTTTTTTTTAATAAAATAGGACTCGTTAAACTTACAACGCTTAAAGTAATCTTGACTCTTTGATAAAAACCCTGAAAGTGTTTGTTTCAACTCCTCGTCAGTTTGTGAAAGTTGATATTCAGAGCCAAAATAATTGACAACCATACTCACTCGTTCGGAAAGCGGCAGCTGCTTTGCTTTACCCTTAAACAGCTTAAAGGCTTCCATTCGAGTTAGTATTTTTGTACCAGAAGAATGTCCTTCACGCTCATCTGTCTGTTGATACGCATCGTTAGGGCTCTGTTGGTTAGTTGAAAACATCTCGTCGTCTGAATCGGTGTCAATTGGCAATGCTATAGTCGTCTGTGTTGAAATTCCAGGTTTATTTGTTAGTTTCTGATTAGTTTCCATTGTTGTTCCCACGAGTAGGGTCGATAGAAAGTCCACCCCCGGGTGACGCCCATTCCGGGGGCAAGGCTACATACTACGGAGGTCGCCAGATATCCGTAAGGTTTAAACGACTTCGCTGTCGGGTTTTATAGAGTGTTCCTTCTCGCGGGCCGGCCAGTTAAGGCAAGCCCCCCGGCCGTAGTTTTGCACGACGTACCTCAGTCACGCCTTACTGAGGTTGTTGAAGTGCAGAGTACAGTTATGGTATAAAGGTTGACTGGCGCTCAGTCCCCTGAAATTGTTCCAACTCCAGATGGAACAACCATTGATTTTGCTTTATAGCAAAAACTATACTTCAATAAATATAGTTACATAATGTATATAAATAACGTAAGTGCAGACGTAAATAATTTATGCAGGGGCGCATTCTCAGCGTATCATATATCAAAAATCAATACAATTGATGTAAAAAAGTGATGAAAATTGATTTAAAATAATTAGATAGGTAATATATAATAAATTTCATGAAGATAAACAAAAAAAAAAAAATAAAAAAAATATTCTAAAGAATCGTTATAAATCAAAAAGTATAATAAAATTGATTTAAAAGAATTGTAAAATATAAAAGTATACTAAAATTGATTCAAAATAAGTTGTAAAATCAAAAAGTAAAACAAAATTGATTTAAAAGAATTGTAAAATTAATAATAAAAGGAACTAAATTGACTAAAAATATTTAATAAATTATCTAAAATGTTTATTACTCAAGTTTAATGTTGATTGACATACTTATGAGACATCGGAATGAATTTTCTTTTATTTACTATTTTCGGTTAGAATTTATAGACGGTTTCCAAAAAAGGTGTATCAGTCAACATGATACCAATTTCTCCATTTGTTTTTTAATTTCCTTTATAAAATTACTCAATCTTTGCCATCTAAGCCACAAAATAATGATATCTTGTTATGGTCGTGATAAGGAAGCTAAAACTTAATAAAAATAAATAAATTATGTTTTGGTTGAAGTGGCAGCCCTAAGTGCGGATATTTCGGATATTACTAAAACTTCCAATAACTCCTGGAAACCAATGAGTTAGGTTTTGGGATTAATACTACATATAATAGAAAGTATCAGCAATTTTTTGATGTCGGAATGACCACCTACTACGGCGGTTTAGATGAATGAATAAAAAAATGAAAACGAAAAATGAGAAAAAAAATCATATCTCTCGACCCATTCATATTAATACAACAGGAATTGGTAGAACGGTCGGCAATTATACCATTATTCGATAGAATAAATAAATTCGGTAACTTGTACTTCCATTAAATTATAATGATTTTTTTTTTCATTTTTCAAGAGTCGGATATATCGAAACTTTGTCATTTTTAAAAAAAAAGCTCAATTCTTAGCGAACCCGGAGTTTTACTCTAATCGTTGGAATTCTAGATTCTATCGATTAACTCAACAAAAACACGATGACACAAAAACCGGGATCTTATCACACTGTGGCTCGGGAGTCAAACTCTTATGGATGAAATTTCTCACCCTCGAACTAGCACTGCGTCAGGATCCTTCTTCTATTAAAAACACATAAAAATGATATATACTTTCACCAATTTAATTTATCTTGATTATATGTTCCATCATGATTTACATACTAATAAAAAATACTGTTATACTACATTTCTATAAATTTAAAGGCTCTGAATAAAACAGCCCAAAATTCTGAAAACAAACTAAACACACCGAATATTTTATAACATCTGTCATTGACCATTTTTTTTATACATTCAAAAGGTATTTCTTTTTAATTCATAAATACCAGCCAGTAAATACCATAGACATAAAATTCTATCAAATACATATTCCAACACAAACCACCTCTGGTATATTATGGCTCGTTTAGTCCCCCTCGATATAAAATATACTGTTTAAGCCTGAAACAAAACATTCCTGCAATCTCTTCTTCTTTATCGTGTGGTTAGTGCCTAACCTGGGGCCTTAGTCTGCTATTGCAATAGTGTCAGAATGGTCTATCATTGATTTAATAAGGCCCCGCGCAGACGAATTACCCTTTGTACGCACGCACGTCAAACGAGTTTCGAACGCGCTTCAATACGCCGTGGGCTAGGGGCCTTATTAAATCAATTATAGACCATTCTGACACTATTGCAATAGCAGACTAAGGCCCCTGGTGTCAGAGTTTTTAGGCCGCCCATGGGCCTCTGACTTGACTTTACATGCCGTCAAGAAATATCTCTCAGGCATGCTGGATTCCTCACGATGTTTCCCTTCACCGGAGCAAGCGATAATTATACAATACGCACATGAATCTTCGAATAAGATCCTCCATGTTCCTGCATTAAGATTGTTTTGATAAAGGTCATGGTAGGGCCCCTGGACCAGTATAACTTGTTTCGCTTAATACATTCGTTGTGTCATTCTCGTTGGTCATTTTGCATGGAAACTGGATACCAGTATGATTGTTTTATTATTTTATAAATGCTTGCACATTGTATAGTTGCATCTGATCGACCATCTGCATGTAACGTTTTTAAATAAAAATAAAACTGAACGATTCTGTGTTTTGATGTTTCGTTACGAAGTATGGCATCCAGGTCTCTTATTAAATCAACTGAACAAAGTGAATATAACAGTTTAGTCGTGTCATTGTCAATGACATTATTAATTCGTCCTTTATAAATAAAGAACTATCAAACGCACTTTAGCTCAACTAACACAATATGTTGAATGTTAATCATGCGCGTGATTCATTTATTGTAGCAAACCTAATAGAAAGCATATCCCTACCAATGTCAATAAACCCTCGGAATGCAAAAGCAAATTATAAGCGACATTAATCAGCGAATGAAATCCTCTAAACTATGCTCCGAATCCCGGCTATGTTCCCATATCGTGTTCGAATCAATAAAACCTCCGATGTTTTTCTACAAAGCACGTTTCTTGGAACAATCTCACTGCTTAAGTTTCAACGTGGTTGCATAACAGTGGGTCTAAAACAACGCCACACATTGTAGACGATTATTGACCTGACCTTAATAAATTTCAACGAAATGGGAGAACTATTTAGTTATCTCTTTATTGGTCATTATTTTTTAAGTTATTAACAAAGGAGTCTCGAGCAGAAAAGTGTAAACACATCTTCGTAGAATATGTGTAGCAAATTAGGTGCCATATGTGAGACGTGGTTGGCATGTTGAACGCCATCGATACTGTATCGATATTAGTTATATACGCGATCAAGTGTTCGCGCCATGTTCTTTATTATAAAAAGACAACAACAAACGTAGGTACAGTTATATTGTCAATAAAGAACCACTTGTAAAAGTGTTCAGCAGAAACACGTCAACAATTGCAGCAAAGAGACAATTTGTTTTATTTAATTAAAACTGAGTTGCTGATTTTATAAATAAGGATTTGTTGAAGTTTATGATGACGGTTCCTTGAAATAGCGAGTTGGTTAATTTGCACCAGAAGATTATAAATACGGACTTTAGATGATAACAGTTGCAGTCAAGTGTTACACTGTTAACGAATACGACTCAAATACAGACTCGTGAGGCCTCCTTAAAACCCTTGGCGAAAACTGGAACGAGCCAATATTTAATCTTTATTATTACTGATGCAGTTGGACCAAAGATAAACATGGATTGAAAGATCCGTTCCGAAGGACCATACGATTCGCTTCTGGCTTTTGTGAAAGTACAAAATGCACAATAAATTATGATTTTCAATTAGATGGCAAGAGCCCATTACTTGGTAGTGAATCAGTCTTTGTATTTTGTACTCAGAGCTGTAAAGTATAAGAATCGAATTTGTATGAAAGGTTCCGGAATTCCCTCATCTCCCACATCTAACTTTATAATCTGAGTTCTTGTTTCGTTCTTGTTCTTCTTCTACATTTTCTAGTCTTGTGTTTTTTGGGGCCATAACTGAAAGGTTTCTTCCTTCCTCGCAAACTGTCACGTTATCCATATTTTCCTTAGTTTCCCTCTTCTATTCTCTCTAGCCTAGTTCTCGCTAGTAAAAAAGCATTAATTTATTCATGCAAAAGACTTCTAAATTCAAATACAATTTCGTTATTCTAAACTCTAACCCGAGTGCCCGGGATTAGACCATTCTGTTTTATTATTGGACATGTTTATCAACGCAGTATCATAATTGGTACAAAATATAATGTCAAAGAAATAAAGCTCCTTTGTCTCTTTTATCGGATTGTGTTTAATATTCTCACGGTACAAAGCCACATGTTTTTCATTGCGTATATTTTTGTTCTTATTGGACAATCCTCCTTATGTCATCATGTGACTATAAATTGGAGCAATTTTTGAATCAACTCGTGTTGGCAATATAATTGGATTTGTTTATTTTGTTTTTTAAACTCATTACAGTCATCTGCTGTAACAAGCACAGTCATTTAACGATGTTATAGTTTTGCTCACAGTAAACAAGACTACTATTTCAACGCTTTAAATGTCACCCGATGTATATGGCCGGATAAAAAAGTAATACAGGCTACTTGTGCGCGAATAAGGACATAAAAATGTCTACTAAATATCCTTGCCGAAATCAACATAGACAGTTTCATAATGCAAATGAGATTTTTATAGCGCTACGGTGAATAATATTAAAGATACCTCAAGTAGAGCAATAAAAATAGGAAGTGATTAAAAAGATATAACATTTTTTTTATTAAAAATCCCTTTGATCCACCGTTCATAATCACAACGACAGGAAAAAATATGACATCAGTAAAAATTATAATGGGCCGCCTCGTAAAGCGCGCATTTGAATAGGAGAGTTACATATCAAAAATTTTCAGTGATCCGTGTTTTACGAGGTTGTCGTAAACGTGTACTTAACAGGAAGAATAAAAGGGCCCCTTCAATACGCCTGTGTTTAAAAATCTATGTGAGCATGCGAGGGGACTGCCTCGTAATCAGTTCGCGAACAGTCTACGTTTACGATGTTTCCACATTTAATATCTACATAATATGTTATGGATTTAACCAAGCCTTTCAAAAGCACTCATAAAAATAACTTGAATCGTTTCAAAAACCGGTCGATTTTGTTGTGTGCAACCAGAAAGAAAATGGTGGATTTGTGCGTAACTTCCACTGGGACCACGATTTTAATATAAATCAAATCAATTTGTAAAGCTATTAAACGATCAATAAGATCATGAAGTCGTTCCATAATGCATTTAAAAAATGAGTACTGGGAATGAGCATAAAATACCGCAAAAATAGTAAATACGTAGATTAAAAATACGAAATACGACACGAGCAGGATTTACGTCCTATACCAGCAACTTAAAACTCCGGCATTGAACAAACAAAATCTCGAAAAATCCATTGTATTACAGTCATAAATATAAAATGAACTCAGTCCCTCAAGTAACCAGATTCCTATTGAAAAAACATAATAAGATTTACTTATTTTGAACTTAGCCAAAGGAAATACAGGTGGACTAACAATACGACCCTTGAGGCTTCCCTCTTTGACTATTTTAATAAGAAAAAAATCCTATTGCCTCCCGAGCGAATTACTTTGAAACGAATAAATAAATGAACTGAAGGATCACGAGATTGAATTAGAAAAAGAATTCGGGTGTAATACAGAAATCTGTTCATTCATAAAAGTTATGGGGGTAGATCACAATGCGGAAGTCGAAGTGTACGATGATCTAAGCGATGACAATGACGGCAGGTATCGAACCGGAAAAGGGATCAGTTTTCCTTTTGATGTCACATCAAAAAGGTCCTTAAATGGAGAAGCCAATATCAGACTTAGTGAACTTTCTGAACTCTCACAAATTAGGTTAATACTTTTATTATGAAAGCCTTTTCAAAGAAATGTCTCTCTGTAATTTTCATCTTGAATTTCTCCATATTTAAAACCGCTATTCGCTTCTCAGTCTTTTAGTTTTGCAAGACGTTTTTCTTTGTGCAATTTAATGCATTTCATTCTTTCTTTAAGCACCAAGCTTCACAAAGCCAGAGGTGTATTTTTTACATGCAGACATTACTTTTGAGGAACCAACCCACAAAAATCATATTTTCGCCTCAGCACTCTCCCTTGTTTTACGGTTTTTTCATTGCAGCCACTTTACGAGCATCGGTGATGGGAGCCACTCTTCTTTTACAACCGAGTAACAGTATTCTGAGACCTCAAAGATCGCGTGTTTGGTACTAATTAAACGTCTTCATGGCAGTTCGGATACGTGATTCGTCTGGCCACGGTGAATAATGTATTTTAACGCTGTTTTTATAGATCCTCACCGCCGCAAAAGTTTCGCCACTTCAGTTTTCAGCGCACAAAAAGTGCATGACATAAACATATTGCAATCACGTGGTGGTATCGAGGGGATTCAAATGAGATTTTCAAATTTAGCTCTTACGTCATCAGAGATGTTTTTAAATTAATACCGATTGTAAATCTTGTCGCGCATTAGAGATGTCGTCGTCTGTAAATTGGAAACACCTCGGCTTCACGCTCAGTCGGGGGATCCTCTCGTTCTATTCCTGTTCCTGACACCACCGCCCCAGGACACGACGCGTCTTTGTTACAGACAACGCAACGCGTTGTAATTATTTCCACTTGTACTTTAACGTCATCGTCTCGATTAGGTAGAGCGTTAAAATTTAAGCTTGAATGTATAATATAAACATGACAGAAACAGAGTGTGTTGTTTTTTGTTACCGTGCACAGTTCTGATTTCTCTCGTCATGACTGGATTTGAAATATGATCCCCATACTTCGTTGTAACAATCGTCTCATATTTCACTGTAATTATGTTGAATGACGATGAATTTCAATAGCTGTAAATATCATTACAAGCGAGCGATCAACATTTATGTTCCTTTTAATCAAACCGCCTTTCGAGCCGCTCTCACGAGTGGATATTTATCTTTGGTCTGTACAAACAAATGTAGCCGTGAAACCATTTCATCATTCGGCACATTGTCGTCAGCGGCATGCGAGATGGGCTCTGACGCAACCGCACGCTCCTTGAGGACAAAGAGTAACACCAACTTGAAAAAATAATATTTTCTCAGATTTGTGTTACGGTGGCTGTCACCGGCGTGATTTACGCCGAATCTGTCAGGTTTGGAGACAAAGGAGTGTTGTCGAAACTCGCGGGAGCATGATGTCATGCGTTCAGGAACCGCCTTAGTCGCGGCCCCTAATTAATAGACCAGCTTTTACGGCTCGCTAGGGTAATATCATTCCGAGATGTTTCAAAGAAAAATAAGAAATATGTGTGTCAGCCAGCGTAGTTTATGGGCCGTTGTTTATTGTGAACGCTCCAAACCATAGTCGAACTCAGAACCAATTCTTTGTTTTGTTCAGAATTTATTACGAGTAGGTAAAGTTCGTGAAATCAATTCAAAGGCATTGCTCGTTAAGAGAGCGCACCTTTCTAGTTTGCGATCCTTTATATCTTATTTCTACTATCTAGCTAGACTTTTATTTTCATCGTTGTACGGATTACTTTTGTATCACTGAGATTTGTAGTCCTTATTTTTGTTATAGTTTATTATAGAACTAAAGGTCCATATAAAGAATTGAAAGCCTCCGACAGTAAATAAGAAAAAGGAGTTTCAATAGTCTACCTGAACTTTACGGACAAATATCAAAGATGAATAGAATAAGTTACATGAAAGCATTCAGTCGCCCACGCTTGTAATTCTCGAACAGGGAGGCAAACATTTATAAATGAAGTACTCTCAAAATCTAAAACGCAAATTACCTTTAGAGTGGAGCTTGTCTAGACAATATTTACAATCAAACAGGCTTGTACTACGATTTTTGGTACGTTGTTCTATCAAAAATCGTAGTGACAAAGTTTAGTATAAAATGTATAAGTTTTCAAGCAACATAACCTTTATCTGTTATATAATCTGTAAGTCGAGATCGTGCAGGAAAATCCGTAGTAACAGCTTTGTGCGATGGATCAAGATTGTGAGCCGAAATCGTGTGCTGGATATTAAAAACGACAATCCGGATCGTTGCGAGTGGTTCAAATTGAACGCGTCGGTGACAAGGTACGATGTTTATTTATAAGCAGAGTGTTAATGGAAATGATTGTAGATAGATGAATCTATTAGTATGATAAGAAAGCTTTGAGTGAGCACAGGAAATGAAACAGTTGCACCTACTTAAAGAATAGAGAGTAACATACAATGCAGGACTTTCTGTAGCGATCATACGTAATGGACTCTGAGTCAACGATAAAAGCTTTTATTTCCAATAGAAATAAGCACCGAAATGCCAAACGAAATAGCAAAATAAAAGGTAAAGAAGGAAACTTGTGAAAATATATAGCATAGCTTATGCGTGAAGCAGTAGCGCAATATTTTCATGTAAGTGAGTCTTACGTTACATAAAATATTACCGCGTTCTGAGCTGAACTGAAACCTATTGTGAATTTTTACACTGGTATAGAATACTGAGATAGATACGAAGAACGATCGATATAGATAAATGATAAAAAGTTATTTATTCATCTTTTGTGACGGGCTTAGTATGTCCTCGTTAATTGATTGAGTAATTGATAAAGATCATCATGATTAGACTATTTACTGCTGGGAGGATGTGGGCTGTAATCAAAATGTTGTGGATTTTGTGATTTAGGAAGTGCGGACTTACGACGTTTTCCATCACCGTTTTGAGAGCAGTGGTGATGAAATAAATTACACAAAGCAAAGCATCTAACTGGGATTCATCTCGAAAGTGGGGACCGCGTGCATATACATTTGATAATGGAAGCGCAAGGGTAGCCCGCGAAATTTTAATTTTCTTACGTTTATTACAATTTGCAGGTTTGTGTCAGGTTGTACGTTGATGAAAATATGAATAGCGCCAGTAACACGTAGGAAGTTACAGAATTATTATCATTCAAATAAATCAATAAAACCCTCCAAGTTCATTTAAACCCATTGAGTTACTTTTTCATGAAATAGTTATTGAATAGGGTTAAATGAACTTGGAGGATTGTACTGATGATTTCAATGATTATAATTTTGTAACTCCATACTTGTTACTGGCGCGATTCATATTTTCATCAACATACAACCTGACACTGACTTGCTAACTGCAATAAACGTAAGAAAATTTAAATTTCGCGGGCTACCCTTGCACATCCACCTAAACAGTTT
Organism: Eugnorisma glareosa; assembly: GCA_947578425.1. Classification (NCBI taxonomy): domain Eukaryota; kingdom Metazoa; phylum Arthropoda; class Insecta; order Lepidoptera; family Noctuidae; genus Eugnorisma; species Eugnorisma glareosa. The sequence goes on along the minus strand of OX387969.1, from coordinate 14,122,653 downwards.
TATTATAAGCTCCTCACCTTTTATCCTTAGTGTGAAATCGAAAGGTACAAGAGAGATCTTCCTTTTATCAGAACTGCAGCTACTAATCTTAGGACATTTCACAAAAAATCATAGCTTTCAATTCTTCGAAAAATGAATGAATGAATGTTTTTGTGATGAGCATGGACATTTGTTTCCGAGTCATGGATGTTTATATGTATAATAAGTATGTATTTACAAACAAAAAGTATCTATGTATCTATCAACTATCTGGTGTCCACGACACAAGCCTCGTTGCTTAGTGTGGCACCCAGATAGCGCTGTGTGTAATGTCCAGCGATATATTTATATCGAGACGCAACGACCAAGTAAACCATTAGCGAATTAAAAATCTTTCACGTCAATTGCAATTTCCACTTAATTCTCTGATCCCTCGGGGGAGATTACAGTTCCTTTTACAAAACCAATACAAATACTAATAAATTAATACCATTCAATGCTCTGGATGTCTAGACGTTAATTTGACATAATGTTTAAATCCGGGGTTTATGATTTCGTACGTTTTATCCGATTTGGGCACACAGAACCGTACCGCCAGACAGCGAAAATGTTTCAAAAGGATTTAAATTGATTTCGGTTTTTGTGCAATGAATGTACGAATTTAATTTCTGTAGAGCGTTTCTGGTGATTTTAATATTTTTAAAAGCCGTAATGGCATTTTTACTCTGCGATTATTCTATTTATTGTGTGTATTATTTGTTGTGTATCCCTGATTAAGTATGTAATCACCAAGGCTGGTCTCCATATCCACGATTCTCTCTATAGGTTGGTTTACTTGTGATCTTTGCAAATAACTTCCATTGCCATCACCTAAATCATCGTTATCTCCTAATCCTTATCTTAGTATTTTGGGTCAGTTCGTTACGTCTTTTTCTTACGTACTTACATCTTCATCTGCTCTCATAGATATAAGTGTGTTTATGTCATACCGGTTACCGTAATAACCGTTGTTCCCAATATTCTCAGACTCTCGTGTTACTTACTGTTCATAATACCGATCCATACTACGAAATGATAAAAAATAACTAAAACCACACTTACCATAAAATGTATCTATAAAACGCTTCTAAGTGCTTTCTACCTTAATACACTATCAGACTTGTCAAACTTACTTGGAACAGCATAATAAATTAATAACTCCTTATACCTCTGAACGCTAACTACTCTATAAAGTTCTGTTATTAAGGAACTAAAATCCGTTTAAGGGATGTTGAGGGAAAATAAATCAGTGGCGACGCCTCGTCGTTCATCGAACTCTCTGGAGTTGGGAACAATTGGTGCGGAGATGTAAATTAAATCGAGTGGCTGTCGCAAGGCTTGGTCACAGTATAATGAATGCCAGTAAATAAAGTAGGCAGTTTTTGTGAAATTAAACGCGGGTTGTCTACCCTATTCTGATTTCTGAACCATCAACCAAAGCACTAAAGTATTGAAGCTCAACGAATCCCGAAGAAACAATTGAATTGTCTTGAAGGGATCCAACTATATTAATCAGAAAAGACATGCGGAGGAGTGGGGATAACATAATTTCATACTCAATACTCAATTCTTTATTGCATTCCACAATGTAGGCTTAGGTGGTAAACATTTAAAAAAAAAAGATACTGTCGGGCACAGCAAAAGAAGGATATGTGGAGATGAGGACTTATCATTTAAGAATCTTATAATCTAACTTATTCTAAAAACATTTTTGATCATTCTACACGAGTTTCAAGGATTTATCATTGAAATATTCGTTGACACTGTAGTAACACTTGCTTAGTAGTAGCTTTTTTAATTTGTTCGTGAACAGGTGGAGTTTTTTTTCTTTTCTTATTGATTCGGGTAACATATTGTATATTTTTATTGACATAACCAGAGGGCTTATTGAATGTATTTTTAAGCGGGATATTGGTAGGTTGAGTCGCGTTTTGTATCGGAGTGTGTATCTTGTTTGTATGTCTTCTCGTTTAGTGTAAAAGTCTTGGTGTTTGTGAGCGAATTTGCATATTTCAAGTATATAAAAAATTTCCAAGTGGGTTATCAACTATATGTATTTTTTATTGTGTTGCACACATCATTATCTGCCATGTCTTCTGAACACCAATATTTTACATGGAGCGACTGCCTATCTGACCTCTACAAACCAGTTAGTACTGGATAATACGATAACCCATGGTAAGACTGGTTGTCAGACTTTCGGGTGTCGGGATCTGTGACGACTATCAAAGATCTAAAAATGACAGCCGGGACCAACGGCTTAACGCGCTTTCCGAGGCACAGAGGGAACTCGGTATGTAATGGTCACCCTTCCACGGACCGACCACAGCGAGCACGGCTTAACCTGAAGGTGACTCGAGCGGCTTTATTATTTAGCCTCGACGAACGATGTTTCGATGCGACAACTCCGAATTACTACAAGTAACCTGTTGCTACCTATGAAGTATGTTTAATTCGTGTAAACGCTTTGCAAATGTGTAAGCCGATTCCGATTTGCTCTTAGTTGAAATACTGCATGATTCTAATACGTGTACTGTGGCTTGGTTCTCAGCCGGGCACTGACTCGGCAGAAGTTCAACTTTATTGTACAGGTGCGAAAATTATTGAGTCGTGGGAATCTATTGTTAGGTGAATTTTAAGAGACTATCTTGGTATTGAAAATGAGAAATAAAACAGACATTTCTTTGGTCATTTATCTGTTTCGTAGCTATGAAAAAACATTACATCACGTCTATATTCCACACATTTCTCCAGGGGACGAGTCTATAGCGGAGCCGTGGCTAATAACAGCTGTTCGGATCAATCTTCAGGTTAAGCTGCGCTTGCCTAGGTTGGTCTATGGATGGGTGACCGTCCATTACTTACCGAGTTTCCTCCGTGGCTCAGAAAGCACGTTGGTTCGTTAAGCCGTTGGTCCCGGCTGTCTTTCGTAGATCTTTCACAGTCGACAGTCGTTGCAGTAAGTCAGTGGCCCGAAAGTCTGATTACTAGTCTTACCAAGGGGTATCGTATTACTCAGTACTAACTGGGTTGTGGAGGTCAGATACGCAGTCGCCCCAGGTAAAATACTGGTATTCAGCTGCATGCTGCTAGACTGGAAGCCGACCCCAACATAGGCTAAGGGAAAAGGCTCGGCAGATGATGGTGACGAGTCTATAGAGGTTGCAAACGTTGCTGCTGATTATGAGGAATTGAATTGCATAAGGACTAACGTTTGTCCTGTTGAACAAAATAGTATTTGGGGAATTTCATAGTACCTAGCAAGGCGCCTTTAATAAGGTTATAGTGTAAGAAGGAGACTAGAGACTAAAGAGATACTTGGTGTTATTCTATTATTATTGATCAGTTTCTTTCAGATCGAATTACAAATTACAAAAATACAGTGAAAAAATACAGAGAAATAAACAACAAATAAAATACAGAAAAATAAATTAAATTATTACAATTATAGTACCTATTGTGTTAGTAATTTAGTAAAATCTTAAATAAGCACTATGTTAGTCAACACCCATCACATATTGTGGTGGGTGTTGACAATTGACAATTGCAATCGGCACGACATACAACCAATGCAGGATACTGTTGCTACTGCCTCGCAGGCGCTGCAACAAGGAGGCTACTTAAGAAAGTAGCCTCCTTGTACGTAAGAACGTATAATCGCATGAAAGCCGTCTGCTCGCGCTTCCGCAAATATTCCGGACGCACTACAATAGCGAGGCAGCCGCATCAGCACCCTGAAGACGTTACTGTATTGGACACACAGAGCACTAGCAGCCCGGCGAGTAGGATTACCCACACACTGCTCGAGTATAAGCCTTGAAAAGAGTAAATTTCACTGCCCTCGAGCAGCGACCAAACCTGCTATTATACTTCTTCATTAAAATAGTAACCTTCCGAAGTGTCAGTTAAAATTTGGACCACCTAACCAAGTCACACCTAGGATAGGCTAGGACAGGTTTGGCCACCAATATACGAGTATCCATGCATTACTAGCGTAGGTTTTTATACCAGTCCTTATCATTTAATCAGCGGCCATATTATGCTAATTACTGTATTAGTTCGGTGGTTACCTAATGGACTGGTGAACTATATTTTTTAATCTTTGTTTATTATTAAGGCAAAGACTTTTTTTTAAACTAATGTGTTAATGATTCAAGCCGACTTTGACGTAATTAGCTCTTGTATCGTAGATCAGTTAATTGGTGATGACTGTAAAGGTGATTCAATCCAATAGATTTAGTTTTGCTCTTAGATCAGTGATCGTTAATGCTTGAATTTGATTGATTGAAATTTTCTTGGTATTCTTCAGCATACAGCTTGACACGGACCGGCCAATTGCAAAAAACGTAAGAAAATTTGAATTTCGCGGATTACGGAGAGCGATCTGGTCATTCCAGCTTCACTGACAACCTTCTGTCTGACTGTTGAATCTGTATCCACGGCATTTCAGAAACACCTCCTTTCTTTTCCGCTAATCTCTCCTGGTTTTGGTGATCACTCGGCCAGCTGTTTAATTTCACTTTGTTAATGTCGTTTGCCCAAGTCTTTTAATAAAATATATACCGGTCAAAATCATTACCCTCCTTTTAGCTTCGCCGTATTTGGGTAAAAATACAGGGTGGAAGGAACATCGACGCACAAATGGTTACCACGTATTCGGTACACCATTCCGAACCCCACATAGAAATTTTTCGTCCGTAATCTATAAAAAGTCTATTATTTGTATTTTGACCGTGTAAGTATTGCACTTCTCTAGGATTTTTTTTTTAATTACCCGAGGTTTAGAATGATGTATTGAATGGGTTGTGCGTTTAAGTCACCTCCACCCTGTTTACTGATTTGTAGTACATCCCTTTTTTTTTCTTTTTTGTTTTCAATCATCAAATGACTCCCACTCTGGGTGAAGCGAAAGGAAGTGCCAGACTTTTACTGTCTAAAACCCATCCATGTTCCTTCTTTTGCCCTTTGTGTTCCAGGGCCGCGGAATCTCTTTCGATCAGTCCCTCAGTCCTGGCAGGCATCGGTCCTTTCGAACCCCTTTTCGTTTGCTGACATCTCTTTGAGGCGCGCGTGGAACGCGCCGACGAACGCGCCGCCAACAGTCGACACGGCCTGTCGTCATAAGACGGACGGACGGCGAGCAAGCCCATAGCTCATCGTCTACAGGCCTCCGCCTACGGTGGCCGGGAGCAACCACGTGGCATTCGACGCCCAGGGCGTCTCCCGCGGAGGCTGGAACGTGCGGCGTCGTACATAGCTTTCATTCTCATGGACAACACCGATTGGATTTACTACCTAACACATTTCACTGTCCCCGGTACTCTCTTAACGTCTTTGCAACGAGTTCTTTTTAGTTTTCTAACAAGTTTCTTGGAGTCTCAAACGTTTGTCAGTTTCAGTAGACGTGGAAATCTCCAGTTACCAACTTTTATATACGTGTTCACATACTGGTTGAAAATACTATCTTTTTGCGCATTGGATTGGTTTAAAGTGGTTTTTAAAACTTATTTTTGGTATATTATAATAATATACAGTTACGATGATCTAGACGCGCATCACGAAAGCTGGTTGGAGGTGGCTCTGGAGAAGAGTACCTGGAAGGATACTTGGAAGAGTCTGCCCAATAGTGGGACACACATCATCATCATCATCATTTCAGCCGAAAGACTTCTACAGTTGGACATAGGCCTTCCCTAAGTGGCACCACACTGACCGGTCCCGTGCGACTCGCATCCCCGATCGCAGATCCCCGCAACGTTCACCAGGTCATCGGTCCACCTAGTGGGAGGCCTTCCAACGCAACGTCTTCCGGTTCGCGGTCGCCACTCTAGAACTTTTCGGCTTTTCAGTTATTGAAACTTATTTTTGGAATATTAATGAGGCTGATTCATATTCTACGACTACCAAATCATAATAATAAGGTAGTTCTAAATGACTTATGGAAAACTTGGATGTTATTAAAAAGAGATTAGTAACTAATTATAAATCGAAATATACTACAGTAACAAAAACCATTTCAAATATTTGTTTATATCACTAGACTATGTCTAAATAATAATAAACGAGGTCAGTGTTAGCACCACAAGTAAGTCAACTTGCACCAATCTAAATCATTTTGAAGGAAGTTGAAAACTCATTGCTTCATGTATTTAAAAAAATGCTATTCTAAGTGCGTTAAACTTCGACCAACATATCTGTGCAGGTGGTAAACCAGAGAACTAAAATAAATAAATAGTAAGAAGCTTGACATTATTTTTGCATGTTTTATTTACAAGCAGCGCCACTTTAAACTGCAAACTTAAACTGGTAGTACTGTACGCAATTGGGCTGGTGGTAGATGAACTTTCACTGACTCAAATGTAAACAGGCCTAAGCACAAATGCGAACAGGAAACCCAACATGTTAAAATTAATTCGTCTGTCTTACGCAGTCATTATCGCTAATAGGTTATAATCACCGTAATAATGAGCTAAGATAATCTGAGATGGAGCAACAGGCATCAGCTCGTTGGCACAATAAATTGAATTCTCGATCGGATAACATAACAAAATGCAGATTATTCCCGTAGGGTCAGACAGAGGTGTACCTAATAGTACACCCACGATTCGCCACATATATTTAAGTCCTATGTAATAGGAGGCAGGGGGAGAGCCTATTGCCATCAACCGGGCACAAATCCAGACTCCGTGGCTGCTACTGAGAAATTCCTAACGGAAAAACCCAATAACACTTTGCCCGACCTGGGAATCAAAGCAGTCGCGCTTGCGACCACTTGACCAACGAGGCTGTCCAGACAGAGTACATCTACAAAAACATTATTCCCAAAGTGTTAGACATAACTGCAACTGTAGGTACAGCCACGCTTGGCAAGTTCAATGTAAAAAGGGGGAAACTAATTGCCATCAACAGAGTAGTCCATACGAGTACTTCAAAGCGCTACTGGGAAATTCCTTCACAATGTTTGTTTTTATAGAAATTCGTTTTCATGTAAGTAAATGCTGGCCATATACAGGATCTAAGAAGGCTCAAAATTTCTGAAATGTTGCAACCATACGAATACGTCTCACAGACGAAAATCTTCGTATCTTTCACAATATTGTGACGGTATTAAAACCAATATTTACAAGTGGGAACAGGCTTACCTCGGAACATCCTTTTCAATCTGTGTAGATGGAATATTTCTCTCAAAAACTTGAAATATAAGGCCGTTTAGTTCCGGAGCTGTAGGAATATTTGTAGTTTCGCAAAATAAATATAAGAAAAACAAAACAAAATAATCGATAAGGCTGTATTTAATCTTTCATTACCGTTTTAAATAAAAGTGGTAAAACAATAGAGTGAATATTTTTTATAAGTACGAGTATGTGAAGTTTTTGTGAATTTGCTATGGTCAAGAGAAACAGTTTATTCAAACGATTTTGATTCAAAAACACTCGAGTTTTTGTGACTTATTCGCGTTTATGGGTGATACCTACTAATTATGCTGGTCACAAAAAATACGATAATTCTCCAATAACGTTACCTACGTCATGTGTTTTTGTTAGGGCTTAAGTAATTAACCAATCATCTCATCTTCTGCTGCAGGAGTGATTACCGGCCTCTCTTCCTGCCTCTTGAGACACAATGACATGATGACACAGCTGTTGAATGTTTCAATATTGTTTTAGTCGATTTTCTCCGCTAAGGTTAGTACGAACACGCTAGCGGCGAAAAAAGAGTAAACACTATTGCTGTCCATCGAAGTGCAGCTATTCGCTAACATAATAATACACAAATAATAAAGTTTTTACCTTATTATTTATGTTGTGTTGTACCTTATGTTTTGTGTTACATTCCCACAAGCAACAAAATTACTTTTATACTGAAGTAATTGCAGAAGCAGTTGCTGCTGAATGCTGAGAGGTAACTGAGAGACTGCGCGCCATGCCAGCGCAATGCTGTTTGTTGATGTTGTGACGGTCTTTGATGATTTTTTTGATCATGATGACACGGCTGTTGAATGTCGCAATACTGTTCGCACCGCTAGGTTAGTAGCACGAACACACTAGTGGTGAAAAAAGAGTAAACATTAGTGCTGTCCATCAAAGTGAAGCCATTCGCAACCTATAAATCACAAATAATAAGGAAAACTTGACAAAAAAAACCAAAACAACTTTAAAACTTAGTTATTGCAGGAACAGTGGCTGCTGAATGCTGAGAGTTATGCCGTTTGTTGATTTTGAGATGGTTGTTGATCATTTCAATATTGTCCCGTCTCTCCCAACCTGTTTGAGTAATATAGTACGCACACAAAACTTTAAAGAAAAGTCTAAATATTATTTTTGTCTATTGCAGTGCATGAATCCGCTATAAATACTACACACAGTTCAATAATTAATATAATACAAAAAAAATGTTACATTTTTAGAGGAATATACAACATTCTGATTGTTCATGATAACACGGCCGTTGAATGTCGCAATATTGTATTAGTCGATTTTCCCCGCTAAGGTGGTAGTACGAACACGCTAGCGGTGAAAAAAGAGTAAACACTATTGCTGTCCATCGAAGTGCAGCTATTCGCTAACATAATAAAACACAATTATTAAAGTAAAAATAGTCCTACAATGTTGTGTCATTACGGGAGCAGTGGGCGAGTGCTAAGAGATGGTGAAGATGCCAGCGCTATGCTGTTCGTAGATGTTGACAATATGTTACACACAATAAAAATATATAAATCTATTTAAAGTTAAAATAGTACATTTTGATATAAGTGGGGAAACTTTGTTATTGCATTCGAGCGCGGAATTAACACCCGCGCTGCAGGCGAGGGTGTTATAGAGCCGAGAACTGCAATAACAAATCCCCACGCGTATCAAACGACGTTTTTCAATTCACTTTCGAAGAAATAAAATATTTTAAAACAGAAACTATTTTTGTCAGGAATGATTATGAAACTATGATTTAATTTGCTTTTTTTATATTATCCGCACGTGTGCGGAAAAATATTAAAAATCCACGCGTGTGAAATACATTGCATGTTGAACCTAATCGTAGTGCGATAAGAACCAGTTTTCGAGAAAGTGTAATGAAAATAATTTTTCAATATATTAATCAATTACAGGAGGTGTGGCTACTGAGTACTGAGATTGTTGATGGTGAGAGCTCTGTTGAATGTTGCAATATTGTTTCATCCTCACTAAATACCTGGTGGCCTACCATGACGTCTTCAAGCAGGAGTAATTCCAGTGCGGGAAAGAGATAGCGCTAGACGACCTGTATAGCTCTGTCTCTTTTCCACATAAGAATTACTCCTGTTTTTTGACGTCATAGTAACACCCTGGGCAGTAGTACGCACACGCATGTGATTAGAAAGAAAAAATAACATAAAAAAACCCCTTTCTACCAAGAAGAGTGCCAGCTGAAATCCTTAAAATAAACATTTTAACACGTTCCTAAAATATTTATTTATTTATTTATGTACACACAAAATACTTAACACGACATTACATTAAGGCAGAAGAGCACAAAGGTAAAATTCTAAATTTATCAGGAATTCCCTTGAATGTTGCAATATTGTTTAGTCCTTTTTATCCATTTGTATAATATTACGCACACACAAATGGAAAGAAAAGGGTAAACACTACTGCTGTCGGTTGAAGTGCAGGTAAACGCTAAAACACTAATAAAGTGAACAATTACCAACAATTATATATTATTAAGCAGTTGCTGGGGCAGTGGCTGCTTGATGCTGTAACTGAGAAACAGCGCGCTAAACCAGCGCAATGTTGTATGTTATGTCAGCTGTTGAATGTTGCAATATTGATGTATCCTGACTAACCACCCGGGTAGTAGTACGCACACACAAGTGATAAGCCAGGAGTAATCACTACTGCTGTCCATTAAAGCGTAGGCATCCATGTTTATATTTGTTTACTTATAGAAGAAGTTTATACAAAAATAATCACAGTTGAAATTTAAGCTTTTCTGCTAATGTTGTTGGATGTCGACACGGCTGTTGAATGTTGCAATATTATTTTATCCTTTCTAACCATTCGTGTACTATTATCGTGTACTATTGTGTGTATTTTATTTAAATTTCATGTACAATAGTGGTACTTAGGCGTGTAATGCCATAAGGCATTCTATACCAGTCAACCTTTGGGTTAAATAGGACAATATTGTGATAGGGTACACAATTATATTAAAAATAAAAAAATAGTACGCACAGACGAACGGAAGGAATTTTGATATAGGTGGGGAAACTTTCTTATTGCATTCGACGCCGAATTCACAACCGAGCCGCAGGCGAGGTTGTTATGGAGCTGAGAAACAAATCCCCACGTGTATCAAACTACTTTTTTCAATACACTTTCGAAGAAATAAAATAATAGAGCGAAACATATTTTTGTTATTAATTATTAGGAAACTATGATTTTCCGTGCTTTGCTTTCGCCAGGTTGAAGGAGAAGCAAAAGTATGACGCCGGTAAACAGCATAAAATGAAAAATAGAAAACTGAAATATTTTAAAATTAAATAATTAATTCAAATGTAGTTATCTGTGGAAATTTTTATTTCCGCACGTGTGCGGAAAAATATTAAAAATCCACGTGTGTGAACCTAATCGTAGTGCGTTAGGAACCAGTTTTCGAGAAAGTGTATTGAAAAGAAATAAACAATACTGCTGACCATTGAAGTGCACACTATAAAATGTTCAAATTCAAATTCATTTATTCATTTTGCGAGCATAGGGTAAAATATACAAATGTTTTATGTATAAATAAATGTTGGTGGTTGGTTGCTACCTACATGCTGAAATAAAGTCATTAGGTTAAACATTTATCGGGTGTAAAAGCACGCTTAACGAAGCCGAAGGTCACTTATTTTTCCCATTGTTGCGATTTTTTTTTTTAAACTTACATGGTCACTAACATTATTAACACATTATTATTAACACTGAAAAAAAAAACAGTAAACACGGTAAATATTCCGTTTTCGTTGTTACTAATGATATTTTTTTTGTTCGGGAACCTTTTTGTTATGGAGATATTGAAGGTCAAAGTTCAAAATTTTTCACACGTAAAAAAAAAATCGTTTCCCATAAATATTTTATTGATGGGAAACATATTAATTTAGTTTTACTTAGTTTGATGTACAGAATGCTTGGTTGACGGCTTTTTGGAGGCTCCGTTTACACCCTGTAATAAGTCAGTTGCACGATAAACTAACCAACACAAAATACAGAATAATTTAAATTATAATTAATTATCAGTAAAATGTTCTCTTTTTTATAACACCTCAATGAATGCCGATATATTGCTGCACTGTTAGAAATTCATCTCTTGCCGCTGAACCGACAGCCTAAAATTGAACGGGCCCGTTTTATTTAGATATCCATTTAGTTGTCGCCTAGATTTAGTGAAACGGGTATACGTGGAAACACGCGAGGCAAGGAAATAAAAAATGAGAGAGTGGTACCTACAAGTACAAGGTGTAACTCAAAAAGCCAAAATAAGAAGTCCTTTTTTTTGTCTACCTTTTTATTCTTATACATAATATCGAATCGTCTGACGCAATTCGTATGAAGATTCAAATAAAAAACGCATTTTCCTCAGCGAAGGTGTCTAGTTTGATGATCATCACTTAAGAGGTATTGCACCTGTGGAGTTACTTCCTGACCCTGTATAACAAAATTGCACCTTTAATCTAAATCAATTATATAAAAAACTTTTTTGAAACAAAATAAATAACCAACTTCCTAAAAAAACACAAATAAAAAAAAAGTATATGCGACCATCGCGCGACCTTCTTTTACCAAATAAAAAAAGAATCACGTTAATCCGACACGTAATCACGGAGTTATGAGGTGAACAACAAACAAATAAAAAATAGAACGTCGTCCTTTTTACAAGTCGTCTAAAAACAACAACATATATATGAATATTATTCATAATTCAAATCATGATACAAGAATAAAATAAACGCTACACTTTCATACCTTCTCACCGGGAAATGAGTTTCAATGTACAGCCGCCAGCACACCAATCTACCAGAAGCTGTCAAATTTTCTCAATCAACCTTGAACCTAATTTTTTAGCGATAAAGTCAAAAATCTATTAAAGAAATTTGACAGATTGTAGTAGCTTGATATGCTGGCGTCTGTACGCTATCCTATTTGCCGGAATTGGCTACCTGCAAGAGGAAGGCTAGACAAAAAGGCAAATATAGGTACTAAAAGATCTTACTGAAATTAAAAAGCTGGCAACTCGAAATAGGAAACATGGCGGTATTACCTACCGAAGAAAGTTAGGGCAAATATTTCTTATTTTTTCTTGTTGGCATTACTAAAGTTTTAAGAACGTTTCTATGCTTATCATTGCGCTTGAAACCTACGAAAGGTTGGCTAAAGGTGTACCTAATCAGTAAAGTCCCATTTCGCCAGTTATGTATATCTCTCATATAATACAAGGCGAGTCCCGTGAAAGTAACTGAGAAATTCGTCTAGGAAAATTGGGTTATGTAGTCCTCCTAACTATTGTCGGTCATAGAGTGGTCAATCACAGCGGAGACGAGCCGTCAACGAAGCAGGAAATGTATCATTAGTGCACAAGTTTGCACGTAACACACCGCCCCATCCGCCACGTGGCCGCATGCGCGACTTCTGAACGTGGATCCACACGTAGGCCGAAGCCCAGTTCGAGCTAAGTTTCCTATCCGGTTTTTCTATTAGGAATATCTTAGATTTTTAAGTATCTCAGTAAGTCTTAGTCTTATTTGGAAGTTGACGATATTAACATCAGGGTAAGCCGTGTAGGTCCTGCACCAGTTTTCCGGTCGTATCGGATGGCTGTCCCATCGGTCTATGAGAGAATGCAACTGGGATGATATTGAGTATAATAAATGTAACTGATTTGTTCGCGTAATATTCCTTTCAGAGAAAATTCAAGACTCGGATGAGTGCAAGAATTGCACAACACGACCTACCACAATGCTATTTTTATCAAACGACGCAGTTCGCTACGGTCGTATACTACGTTTACGTACATCTATTTTTACGCAACGTCGCAGTTCGCAGTACTAACCTACCTCAACGCAGTAAACGTTATCGCAGACATATACAATTGTTACTTAGGTATGGTTGTTTACCGAGACTCAATGGGCTTGACCATATATATAGTACTTTCTGTATATACATAATTTCAATGCCACTGCGCAATAACTGTTTGTTACTAATAATACATTCGTTACTAATGCATAGTTATATACTTTACTAAGTTTACTTGTACAGTATGTAGCTTACAACTAACATAATTACTTATTACTTTTGTTCATGTGGTGTTTCATCATCATCATTTTAGCCGAAAAACGTCCACTGCTGGACATAGGCCTCCCCCTTAGGGGGGTTTTGTCATAATCGCCACGCTTGGTACTTATAAGTAATTGTTGCACTGTGGAGTTTAAACGCATTTTTTTTTTGTTTGTAGATTAGTGTAAACAGTTATTGTTGGTAGACCATATAAATAAAATAAAAAACGACGGAATCAATTTCTATTCTATGTTTTCTCGTGTCGTGTCCATAATATTTTGATATCGAATGTATAATATCTACGATATTTTTATAATTAGTATAGGAGAGCCGTACCTACGTATCTACCTATATTGACGTTATATATATATATACATACATAATGCGTAACGGTATTGAGTCACCTTATTAATTTTAGTGAAATGCGACACTGAGCAAAACCGCACTGTAATATGTATCACGCCTGTACTCTTCAAGGGTTTGGCAGAGATTAATTACGTGCAGAAGCCTCTGCCGCAGAAACACTAGCTTTCACTCGCGATTACTATTGTACGGAAATTAACCCACATGAACGTTTTAATTGTAGCCTATGTCACTGAGGGAAATTTTACCATGATTTGTTTTTTACTATATTTCCCACAACTGTATTGAAAAACGTCGTGTGATACACGGGTGTGTAGGTTATTGAAAATTTATGTCATTAAAAACCCTCACCTTCGGCTCGGGCTTGTTAATGACACCTCCTTTGCAATAACCTACTTTCCACCCTTGTATCACAATGTACTATTATTGTATTCATGTATACTTTAATTAAATCAAAGATCAAGAAATCAGCTTCAACGCAAGACATAGATGGATTCGCGATATTATATTTATTTGTAACACCCCTGTACAACCTATGTCCACAAATAAAGATTTCATATTTAATTTTCAAAGTTAGGTAATAACAGAAATTAAGGACGAATAATAAGCACTCTCCTTTGCAGGTATACTGGAAGAGATTTCTGTATAAATAGCATCACCTTTGTACCAATTTTTGTGTTCCTTTGTGTTTTTCAGTAACAGCCACGAAGTTTTGGCTTGTCTCCAGTTGATGGCAATAGGCTCTCCCCCTACTGGCGAAATTTGGGAGTTCTGTAGGTAATTCGGGGATTACAGGCGTGATGTTATGTTATTTTATCAGTTAGGTAAGATCAAAAATTGAGGACGAATTATTTTTAAACGGTAACAAATGATCTAATGACTTCAACGGACTCTTCTAGTTCAAGATTAATAACTTAATATAATAGCATTGTAAAAACATTTAAATAATATAGTTTATTTATTATCAAAGTTAGAGATAAAAAAAAAAAAACTTATCGTATAAAACATCGTATTACTGTTTAAATAAACTAATAATATTAACTACACATATTATACGCAATATACTACCTACCTCAGTACCGAGATACCGGTAATACATTTATGTAGATGAAAACATAACACACCAAAGAATACAACAAAATATGAATAAAATAGTACATTTTGGTACAAGTGGGGAAACATTGTCATTGTAGCCGAGGGTATTATGGAGCCAAGAACTGCAGTGATAAATGCCCACGTGTATCAAACGATATTCAAATTTGCAATACACTTACGAAGAAATAAAATAATAGAAAGCAAAGTATTTTTGTTATGAATTATTACGAAACTGCGATTTAATTGGCTATTACAAATAATTTAGTTTGTTGATAAAAGCAAATAATTTTATAAATTATAATGTTTATTTATAACAATCTCGCACCCAGCGGATCCCCGCAACCTTCACCAGGTCATCGGTCCACCTAGTGGGAGGCCTTGCAACGCAACGTCTTCCGGTTCGAGAGTAGTACGAGACGCACGGGACCAGTCATGGGTGAAACGCACGTGGGAGGCCTATGTGATGATAATATTCCATTTATACTCTGCATATTTAAGCTTTAAAAACTCTTTGCTGAGATTAAAAAAAACAATCACTGCCGATTATAGGATTAATTCCTACCACGAGTTTATCTGTGGAAATAAAACACTAGTAGAAATAAATGGAAAAAAAATACGAGTGTGTTATACGCATTCTGAACCTAAGTTGTAGTGCGATAAGAGCCAGTTTTCCAGGAAGTGTACCTACACCTCCCCGATAACTGATGGGCTGATGGCTCTTATCGCCTTTATGTGTTAAAACATGTTTTATTTTTTAAGTAACGAAAATTCAGGGCTTCAATTAGACATACGTCAACACTAAAGTACAGCACTACAAGGATCTTTTGGCTCGTCCTTAAATCGAAACGTATACCGCCATTTAATCTCAAATCATTTTCACAAATGTTCACCGAGAGTGCCCGACCCAAACGCCTATAGATGTGACAGCCAAAACTGCCAGTTTTGACTGGTGGCAGTCAAAACCCGTATTAAGTTAAAATACGTTTTCTCTATTATAAAGAATTATGTTGTTTCAGAACTCCTCAGGTCACCTACCTATAATTTATTATTATCTGTTAAAACTAGAATTAATTACTACAACACTATGATTTCAAAGTGTAAAAAAATAACTTAAAAAGTTTCTAAGTAAATGTTAGTTTAGCTCTAATATAAGTAGTCTAATGTATGTAGCTCTATAAACTAAGTAGGTACATACAATTTACAAGGTATAAATAGTTGTTTAATGGTAATGACTAATGGCATAGCTTATCAGATGCTCTCAAAGAACCTTTAATCTCCCTGATTGAGCTCCCCAGACCCCATTCCCACAGAGCTCGCAAGATACTTTGTGAACGAGTTTCCAACGCCTTTGGTTTTTATCATAGCAGAATTTTATTTTTACAACATGTAGCTTTTGTGGGCGCCTATTGATCTACTCTATTGAATAGGTCTTTCTAAAGGTTTTTAGTTACTTTCTATGGGTGCATTATAGAAAGACTGTAATATTTTTAGACACTCTTTCATCTTCTAAATGAATCTCTGAAACAAAATGTGACACGACTGATTTTTTGGCTAAGTAATTCAACAAAATAGTCTTTAAGAATACTTTTCATGGCATTTACAAGAAATCTGAAAAACTTACTGATTAAATATCTATTATAGTAATATGTCAAATATACAATAGTAATCTTAGATTATGCACCAAGAGGATAAATCAATTATTATGTACATTTCTTTATTACTGTAGTTACAAAAGTAGAACAATATTTTTGTTTGACCTGTTTAATTAGGCAGTGAAATAATCAGCCATACATTTGAGTCGAACAGGTTTGAAAATGTCTATGGGACAGCTGTTTGTTTTCTCTATTACGATATTCTTCCCATGGAGAAAGTTGTTCAGTTTGATAATATACCACATCCTTAAAGATAAAGATCATTTTATTTGTCAAAACATGCGTATACATGCAAATGAAGCATGCAGGATGATACAATATTAATATTTCGTACGGTACATGTTTCACCCCAAGGCGTACAAATTTATAAAGTTTACAAAATAAAAAATAATAATTCCAAAATAAAATCCAAATTACTAATTACAGGCACAGTCAATCCAAGTATAACATAATAGTCAGTAATAAACATTGTTATTTCAGTAAATTTAATTATTCATAAAATGTCACAAAAATTAATTTAAAATTAAGGATCAATTCGGTAAGATGTCAAATAGTGTCATTCAAAAAGTCATTTATATTATACTAACACTTGTCTGTTAACAAATCTCTAATCTTTTTTTTTAAACAAATTTACCGGTAATGCTTTATATGACTTTGGTATTTTATTATAAATTTTAGGAGCCATACAGAAAACGCTTTTTCCCATTAATGCAGTTTTTGACGCATGCGAACACAGTTGATTATTGTCACGTCTGTTACGGGGGAAGGTTTCAGCTAGTCGTGGAAACAGAAATGGATTTACCCTAACAAATACCGCAATTTCGAAAATATACAGAGATGGTAGAGTTAATAATTTGTGTTTTTTAAATAATGGCGTACAGCTGTCGGTCGACTTCAAATTGAACATAGCACGAATGCATCTCTTTTGGGCCTTGAACGCTATTTCTTTATCTGTGGAATTCCCCCAAAATATAATACCATAGCGCAATAACGATGCTACTTGACCATGGTAAGCTACTACTAAGGCATCAGTGTTTATTTCTGGGGCCAGTTTATATAAGGCATACGCAGAGGAGCTCAGCCGTTTACTTAGGTATTCGATGTGTACCTTCCAGTTCAATTTAGCGTCAATAATAATTCCTAAAAATTTTGTAGTGTCAACTTTATTTAGTACAGTGTCCTTGTAAATTGCGTTAAAGTCAAATAAAGCCTGGGTCCGTTGCCTAAAATGCATAATAGTTGTCTTATCTAGATTAATTTTTAGGTTGTTCCTGTCTAACCATGATATTATTGATGTCAAAGATTCGTTTATGTCACTTTCATATATATCTTTATTTTTACATGTTATAGTCATAGTGCTGTCGTCGGCAAAGAGTGTCATGGGGTGGTCAATCGCACTAGGCAGGTCATTAATGTATATTATGAATAATAAAGATTCAAGTACGCTGCCTTGAGGGACACCATATGTAGGTGTGCGTTCGCTTGATACAAAAAATTGCTCTTCATATTAATTCTCTCAATTTCTGTGTATTGTTTTCCATTGGTAAGGTATGACTGGATAAGATTTAGTATGTTTCCCCTTATGCCGTAAGCTTCCAACTTCTGTAGCAAGATGCTATGGTCAACATAGTCAAAAGCTTGCGTCATGTCGCAGTATATAGCACACACCGGGATTCTCCTATCCTTATTCGTCATAACTGTATATAAAAAGTCATAAATGGCCATACTGGTTGACATGTTTTGTCTAAACCCCTTTTGCTCTTTGCTTAAGATATTTTTGTTTTCGAGGTACGTGTACAATTCTTTATAGATGTATTTTTCAAAAATTTTAGACATTATAGGAATTAAGGCAATTGGTCTATAGTTAGCCATGTTCTCCTTATTTTATTTATATTATTTTTATTACTCTGCCTCTTATAATGTATCTCAGCTACTAACACTAGAAATAAGTTATTTTGTATTGCTTACTAACACAATGGATTATTGTTGTCCGATAAATAAAGAATTATTATTATTATTGTTTTTTTTAAATAGTGGTTTCACTTTAGAAACTTTTAGGGCATCTGGATAAACACCTGAGCTGATGCACAGATTTATTAGGTAGCTTAAGTGGGTACAGATGGTTCCAGAAACATACTTTACAACCGTTGTAGAAATTCCATCATAACCTGTACTATTTGTGGCATTTAAAGATTTAATTATGTTTACTACGTCTACAGGTATACTAGGTGCAACAAAAATTGAGTCTTTCCGTTTTATAATATTCGATGTGACTTTGCTTCCCGAAGCTTGACTTGGTTGAATTTTATCTACGAAAAAATTGTTAAACGCGTTGGCTATTACTAGAGGGTCCTTCACTATTTTGTCATCGATATTTATATAGCTAATGGATTCTTTAGGTAGAAACGGTTTGGATTTGTTTATTATGTTCCATGTCATTTTAGATTTATTTGTTGCAGTTTTAATTGCGTAATTGTTTTGAGCACGTCGAGTCAATCTAATAACTTTTTGAAACCTTTTTGTGTAACTTTTAAAGATGTTTTTATTCGTCATATTCGGTTTTAATCTGTACTTCCAGAGCAATTAAAAAAAAGGTATAACAGACGCTTCACGAAGCTGTCAACCAAGCATTCTGTATATCAAATACATTATATATGCATATATATATATTTATATTAATATATTGTTTTTTATAGTTATATTTATATTTATTATATTTTGTTTCTGTGTGTTTCTGTACATCAAATTAAGTTACTCTACGTATACACATAAACTGTCACTTACGGGATATCTTCCGTGATTGTCTTTAATTTTGAGCTCCCGATATTTCGACGCTGTTGCAAGCGCCATGATCGCGCATTGACTAAAGACAATCACGGAAGATACCCTGTAAGTGACAGTTTATGTGTAGTTGTAAACCGTGAAAGTTTAAAACGCTGAAGTTTTAATTGCTGGGGGTGCAAAATCACGTTTTACGGTAGGACTCAATCTAACGCACTCAAAACATTGTGCTGATGGATGCATTGAATAGAACGGAGGTCGTGGAGGTATTTAAAATAAAGTTACAACATTAAAAACAGGTATTTAAAAAAAAAATAACACTTGGAACTTTGACGTCTAATATTTCCGTAACTAGAAGGTTCCGAGGTATGGTCTAGTACAAAAAATGATCACAATGACGGGGAGAACAAGTGCCTTTCGGCATTGTTAAGGGTATTTTTAAACCCATTATACCATACCATATACATTTTTCTACGATATATATGTATTTGAATTTTTGCGAGCAGGTGATATGGACACAATTTTATGTAAAAAAAAAAAACAAACACCGAAAGTTCACAAACATACATCATAGGTACCTAGTAAAATATAACAAAGTGACGTAACAGTTTCGCAACTAAATATTTTAATTATAAGTAGGGCGTGACCCGGTAGCTCACTACCCTCCTCTCAGGATTTAGGGGATAAAAGTGACGTCATCTCGCAACCCCTGCAGGATGACATCATCCGACGCATTGCTACTGCGTGCTACGCAATATCTGGCAGGCGCAACCGAATGACTCACACTTTGTAAAACAAATAGAATTCCCGTATCAAATTACGTATAGAATTGTTACTTTTTGATTCGTCATGGACTTGTTTTCAAGGATTGTGGGATGAGTACTTTATAATGCCTAGAAATAGATTCTTTATTGATGAACAAATTGGTCGTCATTTTCATTTGAAACGTGACGCGTAGTGAACTTCAGAATAGAATAGAATTTGACTTTGAAATATTTTAGTGTTAATGACTCAACGACTTTTTGACTAATTTTACTCTCGGCTTATACTGTGATGGACTGAGATATGGTCCATTTTCATCTATATTTCTGTCTTTATTATTTAGGTACCTACACAAACGCAAAACGGTGCGATCGCCGTAATTAACAAATAAAAAATGTACATGCTCCAAATACATGATCAAGTCTGCACAAATCAAACTTAAAATCACAACACGTCTTAACAACAAACGGGTTTTAGTACCTAAGTACTTCAAGCATTACTTAGATTTTATAACGAAAACAGCATAACGTACCTACTCGTAGTTAACAAAACACATTTAACGTGAATGCAAACAAGATTTCACGCAGAACATTAATTCCATGTTTTGATCCCCGTCGCGAACATAACCAAAATGAAATTATTATTGCTTCTGTAAACGGTTACGACTTGCGATTAAAACTAACCACAAAGCTGTTATGTGAGGAATATGAGAATATACAAACATTATACAATAACATGATTTTATAGCTAATATCCTAGTTGTAATGTTAATATTAGGACTACAGTGTGTTTGAATTTACATGTCTAATTTCTTCATTAAAGCCAGTAAGTTAATCGTTGATTTTTCACAATTTCAGTGTGAAATGTCTTGATTTTTAGAAATTAAAGACATGTGGTTAGAGTTAGTCAGTGGCCCGAAAGTTTTACAAACAAGGGATATACCCAGTACTAACGGGTTGTGGAGGTCAGATAGGCAGTCGCTCCATGTAAAATACTAGTATTCAGCTGCATCCGTTTAGACTGGAAGCCGACCCCAAAATAGTTGGGAAAAGGCTAGGCATATGATGAAAGGCATGTGGTTTGAGCTTATTTAAATCGACTAACTTCGAAATTCATTTCAACACAATTCCATACTCAAAATTGAAATCGCATTACGTCATTATTTTTGTAAACAAAATCAGGCAAGTCATGAAAAACACACTTTAAGTAAGCAGCTATTTGAAGGAAAAGCCACTCACATTATTTGAAATCCTGAACCCTTGGTCATAAAGTTGTAATTCTAATGCCACCTTAGATTTTAACTACGATAAAAGCTATCCGCTGATGATTCTCGTATAAACGAACCCCTTTTCGAATGGCCAATTCTCTTATGCATCTATGTATGTAGGTACTTGTGTAGACATAAGGGCGTGGACATATTGTGCGACAAAGCGCAGTCTTCTGTCGCGTCACACGTAATGCAATTTCGTCTGGTTAAATGTTCGTCGTACGTCCGGTAACTGTAGCTATGTTGGTGGAGGTAAAGTTACGTGCGTTTCAAATTTGATCTTGGCTTTTTGGGTGCCGGTGTGTGCATGACTTTAATAAGGGAATGTGTAGGATCAGTGTAGGATGTAGGTACTAGTTTCGTAACATTAAACAATGTTGCTATAATTATAGACCTATAGAGGTCTATAATATTATAGCAACAATGTTTGTTTGTTTTTTTTTTTTATGTATGATTTTGAACTATATAAAAAAGTCATAGAAAGCCAATTAATTAATTAACTATTAAACAACAATTACTTAATTAGTTTGGTAACCTTCTGGTAGTTTTCAAGTGGACGAAGGCGAAGCCGTACCTTACCATGGAGTTTCTTGCCGGTTCTTCTCCATAGGAAACGACCAACACGAACCGTGCACCTTTTTGTCGAAGTTTTATAAGTGCCCTGTATCTAGGCCTATGTGAAATAAAAAGATTTTGTTTTTTTTTTACCTATAGTGGTGTTGCGCCATTCCAAAAATCAATCCTACCAATTCCTACTTAATCTTACTTCTTTATTTATTTATTTAAGGACAATCAACAAAGCTTACACCAAAAATACATGTGTAATTACTCATATTTTTTATACATTGTGTAGTGTAGCCTTAATTATAGGTTGCCACGGCATGCATTTAACATAGGAGTAGGAAAACACAAAGACAGGTTTTACTTATTTAGGTACATAAAAACAGTTAATTGTCAAACCATAACTAACTAATCCTAATCCTAACTTCCTCCAAAATTATAAATGCGAAAGTTGTTCGATCATCCTGAAATTTTGCATAAACATATACGTTGTCGGCCGTCAGGTGTACAGAAACGGATAGGTACCTTTCATCCCGAAAAGAAGTACTGTTCGCGAGAAAAACAAGAATAACTTTCATAAAAGATAATAGATGGCGCCACGTGTCTTTCGAATCATGATTGCAATTAATATAATTATTATATACTTTAGTAGTTTGTTAAGAGTTTAATTGTCAAATTCTAAATTAACGCGAAGGAAGCCGCGTTCAAAAGCTAGTATTATATGTGTTTAAAATACAAGCTTTTTTATATATAAATATATGCGAAACTTTGTGAGAATGGACGGATACGCAAAAAGTAATGAACGGATTTGGATGAAATTTGGCACTCACATAGTTTATAACCTGGATTAACAAATAGGATATTTTTTATCCCGGTAGGACGACCCCATGGGACAATTACAGAACTGCACGTGGGCGAAGCTGAGGGCTTAAGCTAGTATAAATCGATATCTGTAGAAGTGGTTTTCTCCATCATTTACCCAGAGAGTAATTCCAGAATGTTATGTATTGTGATCTCGATGTTTTGTCCAGTCGTGCGAAGCAGGAACCGGACGCGAGTAAATAAGGTGGAAGCGCAAGGGTAGCCCGCGAAATTTAAATTTTCTCAAGTTTATTGCAATTTGCAGGTCAGTGTCAGGTTGTATGTTGATGAAAATATGAATCGCGCCAGTAACACGTATGGAGTTACAGAATTATAATCATTCAAATCTCAATACAGCCCTCCAAGTTCATATAATCCCATTCAATAGCTATTTCATGAAAAAGTCACTCTTTGTGATTATATGAACTTGGAAGGTTGTATTGATGATTTGAATGATTATAATTCTGTAACTCCATACGTTTTACTGGCGCGATTCATATTTTCATCAACATACAACCTGACACTGACCTGCAAATTACAATAAACGTAAGAAAATTTAAATTTCGCGGGCTACCCTTGCGCATCCACCTTAACAAAAAAATAAATGACAAGCGAAATTGTTCTTCAACACCGGACAAAGGAAAACTGGGCTCTCAAAACAATGTGCCAAACCCTTACGTTATAAAACGTGTATTTTTCAAATGGATTTTTGAGTACCCGAAACTTTGATGGTCGAATCTAAGTGTCCGTATTTACTGTGCTCTGAGAGGGGTGGATTTTTACTTTTACATTTTATAGTTAGTGTCAATAAAACGCCACATTTGAATTTCGCCTTACTAAGGACGTTTTTACCTCGGATCTTAGATAGCGCCTTACAATTTACTGTTAGCAATCAGACTCCGGTTTACAGCTAGTAAATTGGTTTGGCAAGTGTTATGTTCATTAATATTTGATCGAAATAAGCGTTTTGGTTGATTTTCGAGGTGTAGACGAAGTTAGAGATTATTAACCTTTCAAGATTGTGGAGTATTTGTTTACAAATAGTGGTAATCTTGTTGTGAAAATGTTAAGATTTAGAAGATGAAGATTCAGAGGGATCTGTGTCTAAACCAATATAGTGAATGAAGAGAATGGTTGTGCACTCGTGTTAAGTGAATGAGGAAATTATTTTCATTCACTTTGAAAAACAATAGAGAATTTGTAAAAACGAAAAAAAAATGTACTGTAATCTAACTTGACTTATGTTGCCAAATAAAATTGTTAGTTATTGAGCTCTCGCTACAACTCAACAATACACAATTTTGTTAAAATCACAATACAAAACCACATAAATTCCTATTTACATCTAAGAACTGTATAAAACAGCAACAATACGATCCCATTCAATTCTATTTTCAATAAAACTTAGAAAAACTACACAAAACCGGAGTTATAGAATCGATCACTTTCAATATCTCCTTATATATCTTGGGAGCTTTATTCTGCTATGAGATTGGATATCTGTCTGCAGAATCGCTCCACGAAATGGCCTTATTAATTCCCTTTTATGTCTGGAAAGCACACACGACCGTATAAACGATTTACGTTGCATTTAAAACGTTAGCTTTCTTTATGCGTCTATAAAGTAAAGGAGATTGAGGTGGTGGATGGTGGAAGGTGGTAAAAGCGACCCCTGAATGTGATATTTTGTTTTAATTGCATACGAAGTTGCCAGTTGCCACCTGATGCCTTCAGTAATTGGGGAGCCTTTGTTTTTGCAATATGTTTTCTGTGTCTGTTTTTGAGATTAAGTGAGGATATGTGTCTTGAGGATAAGACACGGTGGGAGGGACATAGTGACATAAACTTTTATCATGTAAGTTATAAGATTCAACAACCAACAGCGATGACAGACTTTTCACTTTTGTAAACTAAAGTATGAAACAGCTGCAGGCTTTTTAATCGACTTCAAGTTCAAAATAACATTAGTTTCGAAAGGCTCGTGACAGAAAAAAGTGAAGTAAAAGTCACCGACTTCCGAGCTTTTTAGGTGTTTTTTGAGAGTCCACAGGTCTAGTTTTTTTATTAATGACCTCGCTGGTGTTTTAAATATTAATAATATACTACCGCGCTTTCCCTTATTAACCTTATTCCCTGAGTAATAAGGTTGAAAAGTGCTCGGCCGTCATTGAACGCGATGGTACACAACACACGGCTACACATCAAGCTATAAATTACCAGTATAAGCTGACCTCACATTGTACGAAAATCCTATGCAATGCGAGATCAGCATAAACTGGAAATGTATATCTCAATGTGTAGCCGTGTGTACCTAGATTCTTTACAAATAATTTGAATTAAAGGTCCTTTTAAAAAGGTTGTCACTCGTCATCATTATATTTTAAATATTTATAGAGAAATCCACAGCTGGCCATAGCCTCAACTATTTTCAAAATGCGTCAACAGTATTTGATATTCAACTCCAAACATTCGCATTGGATGAAAAGGCTACTACAATAAATTACAAGTTAATAGATTAGAATAACATTCTAGAATTAATTTACTTTAGATAACTCAATCGAACTGTAATTTAAACCGTAGATAACCCGACATAGGATAAAGATATTTGATTTCAATTTATTGATCACTTTGCATAAGGCCCGCTGCCCCTGCTATTAATTGCTTTGAGTCAATTCGTCCTCTTTGCTACTGAGACTGATCTTATTTCAATAAAACTGATAAATTAAATGAATACCAAGAATTTAGATATACTTTAAAAACACGAAATTGATAAAAACCAAAAAACCAAAAAGATCAGTTGCGCACGGCTTTATCTTCAAGGTTAATGAAGACTCCGATAGGTCGGTCCGTGGATCGGTGACCGCTGATCATCCTCTGAGAGCACGTTAACTCAGAATAACGAAGTAAAGGTCTAATAGTCAGTCGCTCCATATAAAATACTGTTCAGCTGCATGTGGTAAGGGCGTAAGACTCGAAGGCTACATAAACAAAGATGGGTAAAGACCAGGCAGATAAAGTCCTATAAGAAAAGACGTACCCTATTGGAGAGTGTTGTTGGGTTTTTACCATCAGGAATTTTTCAATAGCAGCTACGGAGTCTGGGTTTGTGCACGGTTGAAGGCAATAGGCTCACCCCCTATCACATAATAATAAAAAAAAAAAAAAAAAATTGTTTATTTCTCTTCCACAAATAAAGAGCATCAGCATCATCATATTTTATTTGTGGGAGACTGGCGCCTAAACTAAGCCAAGCCCTGTATTTTAGGATACCAGGTCCCCACTAAGATACATATTAGGAAATCTAGCAAAAGTGATGCCAATCATTGCAATATATTACAATATTAAACCAGATAGGCAAACGTTATAGTAATAGTACTTATTTGAGATAAAGGAGAATAGTAAAACGAGAGTGTGATTGTGTGACAGTGTGTGAGTGGTGTTTTATGAGCGTGTGTTCATGTATGAGTGTACCACTAGTATGTGTGGCGTGTGATGATTGTGTGACAGTGTATGAGTGCTGTTGTATGAGCGTGCATTCAAGTATGAGTGTACTGTGTGTGGTGATTGTGTGTTATGTGTTACAAATACTACAAAACTGAGATTTCTTTTACTTCTTTATTTCCAGGAATTCCTCAGTCCCCTTATAGTCCAATTCCAACAGCCATGAAGTTACCTTTTCCTTACATTGTTTTGAATTAAAATTAAATATATTTTTAATTTTATTAATTTGGTTATATAATCTAGGTGTAATGAAGTTATAAAATTGTTGGGCAAATCTTGTTTTAGTTTTTGAGGTTTTGCAAACGGCATAGTGCCTTCTTGTGTTACTAATTTCGTGGTTAAATGCCGATATATCTCGTTGTCGAAGGACGCTCAAAAGAATTTATAGTTGTCTAACAGTGAGTACACCAGTTTCCTGATATAATTTCCGGGTTGAAAATAGTCTAGGTTTACAGTAGGCAACCTTTAAAATCAGTCTTTGAGCTCGCATGGCACTTAAACATATATAACTGGTGAAATGTGGGTGCACTATTAAGTACCTACATCTCTGCCTAACCCTTCGGGGATGAAAGGGGTCATGTTATATTATGTTATTGAAAAGTACCTTTTACCTAGGTTGTCATAGATCAGATATCTCAGATGATCGTTTGCGGTCGCGGGACTTTCTTATGACGTTCTCATCTGTTTTCTTTTTTCAGGAAAACACATATAAAATTTACCGGTAAAAAGGTCCTAGCGGTGAGGCAAGATGTAACGCATAAAGTGGTTTTTCTAATAGAAAACTCATCTCACATTATTGGTTATTACTTTAAACGTATATTACCTCCATCTTACATAGGTATTTACTCATTAGAGATCACTTGAGGCCTGTAAAATCAAAGACAGCTTAATAAAAGCTAAAAATCTTTTATTTTTACTCTGTACTCAATTATAGGAAGTTTTATTTTTTTATAATTTCAGATTATCATCATAATCAGCCTATACGGCCTCCTATGAGACGGAATGGGCTATAATCCACCATGCGGGCCCAGTGCGGGTTGGTAGATGTCACATGTCTTCGAATTTTTGGTTCTAGGACATGCCGGTTTCCTCACGATGCTTTCCTTCACCGTTTTTGAGCGCAGTGGTGATGAAATAAATTACACAAAGTAATGCGCCTGCCTGGGTTCGAATCCTCAAACCTCATTTCAAAGTTTAAGCTAACTCATTATACGCAGCGTTAGTTCAAGCCTACTATAACTTACTTTTCAATAATTTTCTAAACAGCTACTTCAACTAATGTTCCACCACAATCTCAACCTTATACCTAAGTCTTAAGAGCTCGTGGCAAAATAATAACAGCCGCCCGGGTCGATCTTTAGGTTAAGCCGCGCTTGCCTAGGTTAGTCTGTGGATGGGTGACCGCCCATTACCGAGCTTCCTCCGTGCCTCGGAAAGCACATTAAGCCGTTGACCCCGGCTGTCATCTGTAGATCTTTGACAGTCGTAACAGGTAGTCAGTGGCCCAAAAAGTCTGACAACTAGTCTTACCAGGAGGTGTCGTACTACCCAGTACTAACTGGGTTGTAGAAGTCACATAGGCTGCCGCTCCATGTAAAAAACTGGTATTCAGCTGCATCCGGTTAGATTGGAGCCGACCCTAACATAGTTGGGAAAAGGCTATATAGGCAGATGAAACTTAAGTCCTAATGTCACCATACAATTCGATAATGCAATCATTACACACATATCTATAAAGTACAGCAAACCGATCAAAGGTTATAAAGGTTCAGACAGACATATACATAGGTACGTTTATATTGCCTGTGGAGATTCTACATCGACAAATTACCCGCGTACAATCACGAGCATCAATATGTCAACACTTAGCAAAATTCAACAGCCATTTTCACTTGAAATAACGGTTGCAACTTTGGTAAATGTACACGTGTTAATGTTTGTGACTGTACCTACCTATGTATGAAAATGGATTGAAATTGATCGGTGGAAGCGGTTGGAATCCTCATTAGTTGCCATTCGGAATGCAATATGGGATTATTAATGTACGATTTGATTACTATAATGGATGTTTCGCTAGTGAAAATGTATTGATGCGTTTTATTCGTTTTGTGTTTATGAAAATATTCGTTATTCGATTTGGGGTTGTCAATATAGGATTAAAGGGAAGCTTTATTGCTTAGTGTTTATAGTCAAAATGAGATGCACTTAGATGCTCAAGAGAAAAAAAAAGATACACTTAGTAATCACCACGTTTCCTTGTTGTTAATGTTTTCCTACGTAGAAAACAAACTTCACACCCACTTGGCACAGGTGTAATTTACTGTTGTGGCCACATGTCTAAACTGCTGATTTCTGTGCTAGATCTAAGTTACATATAAATAAATTATACACACAATCATAATCTACCTAACCTTTCTCCCAGTTCATTGATGACAGCAAAGACGGAAAAATGGACCAAAAAAGCCACAGAAATGGAAAAAGACTTAGAGCTAGACACGTGAAAAGGTGGGAGGACGATCTGCCAAAAGATTGGTGAAGAACTGCTCTGGACAGGAGTAAGTGGACGGAAATAGAATAGGCCTATGTCGCAAGACAGCCTGACCTGGTAGCTGATTAATGGCGATGAAGGGTTAACAGCCATTAGAAAATGTTATTAGTTTTCAAGTTAATTATACTATTTGTTTATATATTGAGAAGGTTTAGAGTAAGTAAAGACTATTTTTATTTTATTTATGTTTAGAATAGTCCACCAAAATTAACTACCAAAGACACTTTGGAGCTTGCAAGGTTCATTCCCGCAAGTTTTTAAAAAATAGATTTATTGAAATCTATAATAATACATTTGTCTAAATAAACAACACCGTACAAAATTTGTAATCAATTAGTCATTCATCTCACTACCAAAGTTTTTCACGAACGAATTGCTTTAAAAACATAATAAAAAAAGTTTCTTCTATAAAATCGAATGGCTCTCAAAGTTAATTTACTTGTTAGCTTTACATGGCGGGCTCAAATCGTCGGCAATCATTACCGGCCCATTTGCGGCAGGCAATCTTGTTTAACACTGACGTTAAATAATGATTCCTATTTCCTTTGGTTCCGTTGCTTCTAGACACGGAGCTAATAGATTCGAGACGCAAAGTTTGTAGCTGGTGATGTTGTATTTAATTTTTGTTGAGTTTCTGTGTTGGAGATAAAAAAATTATTTTGATTTTGACTGGCTCTTCGTCTAGGACCAGGAGTTTTCCGGTCAAAGGGCGATCAGAGTCGTTGGTTTTCAAACATCCTGTGAAAGAAATGTAACTAGTGAATTCACTGTATGTTCATATTTTAATTTAATTATAAGACCTTTTATGCCTGATTAATTTGTGCGTATATAAAATCATGTCACTAAAGAAAAAGTAAAAAGGTATTTCAATTCTGTCTAAAACGTTTCGGTTAGTTTTCTCGCCAATTTTGAATATGATAACGAAAGTCAAATTCAAATAAATAAAAACGTTCATAATGAAGTCACTATCTCGTCTAGCAACAATGGCAAAATTGTAAGTAATTTACAGGTATTTTGACAGATTGAGATTGAAATTAGACTGAACTGGTTCTTAAAAATATAATAATTGCTAATTGCAATTCTCATTACAATTGGCATGGAAATTAACTCCATTTCGAAGATCATAAAATTTGCTGGGTACAAGAAAATCCCTAAAACAACATAATCAGGGCTTAATTATTCTAGCGTAGGTATTCAGATAATATTCTGAGAATATTCGTAATATGTATTCACGGCCTGTCGCATTCTACAGCTAAACGATTATAATCACGGTCATTGAACGTGAAGTTAACTAGGGGATTGCCCATGGTATATTTTCCTGTATTTGGCCTCTGTTATTCCACGACTATGTTACCGTTTGGACTCGACTTACATGCTCAAACGACACGCGTGTTGCGACAACGATTGCAAAGAAATTAAATGAAACTTAAAAAAAATGCTTTTATTAAAATGAAAAGGAAAAAAAATTGTTTATCTATCAAAAATAGAACGCGTGTACAAAGTTTCGTATCCGTGCTATTAACCGTTGAGGAGTTTTCTCGTGAGGAGACGATCCTGGCTACAGAATCAAGTCATGTCTATCATAAAAATGTTTTGTCACTAGAACCAAAGGTTTGTGCCAAAATTTCAGCCCAATCGGTTGGGGGAACTGGTTTGAAATTCAGTTGCAAGATTTGACCAATACATATTAGCAAACAAACTAACCAACAAGGCAAGTTCAATTAAAGCTTATAATGACAGAAGATGCATGGAGCATGGCATGAGTCTTTGCGACTCATCTTGCGGAGTGAAAACGGGTACTCACGGGAGGGAAACAAGTGAAACTCGCGCGTGTTGCTTGTACCAAGTTGCAACGCCTGAAGTCATGGACGTGGCATTAGGCCTTTGACTAGTTAGTGCAGTCATACAAGTGCAATTTTATTCAAGGTGTTTGTTTGACAATTAGGGATAATTACGTCATATTTATGCATCATGTTTGGTAATAAATATGAAATTAATTAAGTACCGGTTTTTGAAACATTGTGACGGCTGGGAACGACAGGGAAAATCATATTGCACCAAGCCAAAGTTACTTGAGGTAATTAAAAAAGTACCTACTTACTATACCCTAAATAATGAGTCGGTTAGATGATGAAGAACTAAACATTTTTATTATTAGCGAGATATTGGTAATGCTTTAGTCGGTAGTTAATGTCTACCAGAGTTCAATCGTTCAGTGTGAATAGCATAATCCGGTTTAAAGAAATTTATTTCTCAAAAAGAACATACATAGTTCACTTAAATATGAGAAACTTAGCATAAAAAAAAAACTTAAATAATCAGCCTATAATGTTCCAACTACTGGGACACACGGCCTCCTCTCTATGAGAGGGAATGGGCTATAATCCACCACGCGGGCGCCCAGTGTGGGTTGGTAGATGACACATGTCTTCAATTTTCTGGTTCTAGGACATGCCGGTTTCCTCACGATGTTTTCCTTCACCGTTTTTGAGAGCAGTGGTGATGAAATAAATTAGACAAAGTAATGCGCCTGCGTGGGTTCGAACTTACGAGTTACTGTTCGTAAGTCGGGGCCACCACCACTGAGCCACCGCTGCTCTCAGTAAGTAGTTCAGTGTGAATGATCGGTGTTTAATCTATCGGTGTTATTTGAAGACATCATCATTTGCCTAGCTTTTTCCCAAATATGTTCTGATCAGCTTCCAGTCTAAACGGATGCAGCTGAATACCAGTATTTTACATGAAGTGACTAACTATCTGGACTTCCACAACCCAGTTAGTACTGGGTACCCTTTCGTAAGACTGGTTGTCAGACTATTTGCCCACCTGTAAAGATTGTCTACAAATGACAGCCGAGACCAACGACTAAACGTGCTTTCTTAAGCACGGTGTCTTATTTAGAGATAGTCGTCAAATAACACCAATGAAAGTATCTTCATTACCAAAGAACCCCATGAAACTGCTGTGAAACAAAACAATACCTTACCTCGTTTATAAATCCCCAGATGGACTTGATCGAGATGACCAACAATCAACAAACCATCTTTTATTAGACTGGACGTTGAACAAACGATGCATGCATCCCAACCCACCCTTGATTTATGTTCAACTCTCGATACACAGACTACTCTCATTTATATCAATGTGGAGAAAAAAGCTTTTAACGAAATGTTATTCAAAGTAAGCGCTGTAATAATGAATGTTTCGATGAAAAAGTTCTAATGACAGTTGGGAATTGTGTCGTGATTCTAAAGTTTGGTGAAAATGTTGTGGCTTTTTCAACTGTAATATGGTAAAAGTGCAATTTTATTACTAAAAGAGTATATTTTTTACTTATTTTGTAAACTAACCTTAACGACTTGCTGGCTGGTGGAGCCCAGATAAGGAGTCGCTCGATGCAATACTGGAATTAAGTTGCATCTTTCTATTAGAATGCGAGCTGACCCTAACACAATTGGAAAAAGGCAAGTGAGATTTTGGTTATTTTGTCGTTTAGATTCCTAGAAATCCGTTGATTTCCGTTGATCCGTTGTTTTCAATAAAATATCTTCAAAATTAAAGTGAGTGTTTCAAAGGAAAGTATCTGAGATGAACTGAGGAACAGTGAAACAAGAAAAGTTTTTAACTTCTTTGTCCAAAAACTGTAAAGAATCTTCGCAAAATCTATCTACCAGGGCGCCATAAATCAAAGATGGCCGTAAGTGTTTGCGCAAATATAGGAGGAGCGTCAGTACTAGGAGCGAAGCCGGCTGAGACGACCATAAATAATATTTAGGAGCCATCGATAACTTGTCTGACAGTGGCCGTTGATACTGAGGCATGGCCGCAATCTCTTTTTATATGTATTTCAATATTTTCTCAATATATTTAAGAAAAGGAATGCTTGTCGGATTTGGCGTGGTGATTTTGACGTAACTACCTACTGCCTATTTTTTTGTTTAAGGAAAACATAAATCTTGGAATCAATCGTCGTTCACACATCACAAAAGATGTGTGAACGACGATTAAAAAATTCATCAGGTGTTTACCTATTTGCAAAGGTAGAAATTACGGACATTATAGATAGATATGTTTAGCATAATTATGAAAAAAAACAAGTCGAATTGAGAACCTCCTGTTTTTTCCGTCGGTTAAAAATCCCGAATGCGGGGCATTCTGGTTTTTCATAACTAACTACTACTGAATAAATATTGGTCATGAATTTCTTAACATTAAATCTGCATTACGAACTCATTAATTTGCTTTTACCTTAATTAGGGTAAAATATTTAGGTGTGCTGATTCAATGTCCCTCCATACTTAAGTACTAATGCTCTAACATGATAATATTGTAACACCAAATGATTTGAAAAGAGGTACCCATGGAGTTTCTTGCCGGTTCTTCTCCATAGGAAACGACCAACCCGAACCGTGCACCTTTTTGTCAACGTTTTATAAGTAAAAAAATATTTTGATTTTCATTTTGAATGCTCTGAAAACCACGAATATGAGGTACCTACCCACACTTTTTTCAAATCTATTCTTGACTAAGCCTAAAGATTCAAATTTTTATTTTCCCTTATGGAATGTATTCTCGGTACGGAACTTCCTTCGTAATGTAAAAAAATGAAAGTAAGTACCGATGTATCTCATATATCAAAGCTAGAATAAGCAAGCATTACAGTGGAAATATAAATTGATTATGAAAATGTGTGTTATTTGACACAGGCGTTGGACATTTGGTAACTAAATCTCTAAATCTATCTATCTAGTCTTTAATAATTCCTTGAAGGTAAAGTTTTGCCAGCACTATATTTTTTCCCAAACGCACTTTGTACAGGAACCATAACGTTTTACGTAAGTATTTAAAGATAGAACTATTACTATTATTATTTATTATTATTAGTTATTATATTTATTTATTATTAGTTAGCTATTTACTTGGTACTCGCCACAAGGGCACACAACAAAAAATAAATAAATAATTAAGGAAATCACTACTATTATTACTTTATCTAATAACAAAAATAACGGAAGGAAAATTACTTCGTTGATAACCGACAATGTATTTGCCATGGATAATTACAATTGGCGGAATCAGGGAAATAACGGTAATAATTGCGTTGTATTTATGTTTCATAATTATTGATTAATCTTGTATGAATTTGTCATCAATGTAATAATGACGGCGAATACAGAATCCAATCATTTCCCAAAATCTTAATGACAATTCTTTTTCACTCAGTGATGTCATTGCCAGTCGTAATGTTCGATGACCATTTGCAAGGTTTATTTCACAAGTTTATGTACGTAATTTGTACATACTTACTGAGAAAACAGTCATTACAAAAGTCTGATTGCAGGTTTTACCAGTTAACAGAATATTTTCAAAAACTTCGACTTCTTATTTTCCACTCTATCAACTAAATTGTATAACTTTAAAAAACCCAAAAAGACATTTTTTTAAATCAAATCAAATCAATCAAATAAAAAAAAAAGTTAAATTTATAAGTGCCCACTTATAAAACGTCGACGAAAAGGGGCACGGTTCTGGTTGGTCTTATGGAGAAGAACCGGCAAGAAATTCCATGGTTACTCTTTCTAATCAATCTAAGATCGCGCGAATGTCAGCCCCATAACTATCCACTTCTCCCTGTGTGTGGCCACATCCGGTCAATCACCCATAAACGCCTCGCCTCGAGGTCATCATTTAATTAAACTTACATCACACAGAACAAAAGCAGTGATAGCCTAGTGGTGTGGCCGCCAACTGCCAAGTCATGATAACAAGTTCGAATCCAAGACCTTCTGTCTGTGACTCAAGATCATCTGTGCGTATTGTATAATTATCAGTAGCTTCGGTGAAAGAAAACATCGCGAGAAAACCAGCATACCTGAGAGATTTTTCTCGACGGCATGTAAAGCCAAGTCAATGGGCGGCATAAAAACTCTGACACCAAGTTAGTACACAATAAAGAAGAAAAAAAAAACAGTTAACATTTTCAAAACAAATTCCAAAACACATGCAGCATAGTTTTTAGAACAAACAGCAAATATCCTAGCTTACAATGCTAGTAAAAACCACGATATCGCTAAGACCAGCAGTCTAGTCTACGGAATTATTTACCAAAGCTTTTGAGACAGTCCAAGAGGCTACAATCTTTGAAACCACGATCGCCAATTTATCATTGCATCTTTGAACTGCGAAGCCCGAGGGCTATTCTAAAGTATTTTGCGGTTACCGTTTTTATTCTGCAATTTTTGTTCGTTGCTTTTGAGTGTAATGTCATGTTCTTTTTTTATTTGAGCCAAAAACTGGAAAAAGGGTGTTTAATCTTTAAATGTGATTTTGTTTTAAGTGAGTTAGGTATATGAGAGGTACTTTACCAATTTAAAACGTGCGAGAATGACATCATATGTGCAACTGTTTGATTTGTGCTGCCACATTTTTTTTTCTAAAATCATATCTTTCGTCATTTCATAATCATAAATTGCGTCATTTTTAAAAGCCTTTACCGAATATGTAGAAGAACAATTGTATTCGTTTAATTTTCGTTAGTGAATCAGTAGCATTCATGTTTCTAATTTACATCCAAGTACACTAAGCAAATTATGGGGGACAAAAGTCCCAAAATGTAACAACTTGCCAAACGCTATCACCTCACCCAGTCAGTGAGTTGTGCAGTCAGAGATAAAGTATGCTCAGCTGATGCGGTAAGACTGAAAGTCAACACCAACACAGTTGGGGCTAAAAGGCTAGGCAAATAATACTGATGACCAACCTAATTTCATCCTGGAGGAGGTTAGGGCACCCCAGACTTCTACGATCAGATTATATTTATCGTATTGCTCAAAAAATACTCTCCCAAATATATTTATAAACCAGCTATAAATATAAATGAGACCAAAAATAAATGCTGCCCATGATTCGAGGATACACCCCGGTCGACTGCGCTCGGTGCCTCAGTCCAAAACTCCGAGCGTCCGATTGAATACGTGCCTCACTTACAATACTACGATTTTCTGTCCACTATATGTATAAACATTTGTTATGTATTAAATACATGTTCTGAATTTTAATATTAAGAGCTTAAAGTTTTTTTTCCAATAAATGTAGTTGTTATTCAAAAACATGTAGTTTTTCTGCACCTGAGAGGTTCGGTTCATCAGTATTACAAAAATTCAACCGCAAAGATGGTTTTTCTTAAATATTGCATGAGTTGTGGTTACTGGTAGACGGTTTATTTTACACAAGTTTTTATTTAAAGAGTATCATATG
The DNA here is from genome assembly GCA_947578425.1 of Eugnorisma glareosa. Classification (NCBI taxonomy): domain Eukaryota; kingdom Metazoa; phylum Arthropoda; class Insecta; order Lepidoptera; family Noctuidae; genus Eugnorisma; species Eugnorisma glareosa. Next base: position 14,086,701 of record OX387969.1, on the reverse strand, counting down.
CATACAACAAAGATACATACTTCTTATCAAGTCTAAAACCTTAAATATGAAAATCTTGCAAGAAAAAATGGAGTCTTTTTACATTAATTAAAAGTTGACAGTGACAACACAATTATTTTGGTCTTACACAGCGTAGGTATGTACTTGCCAAATCTTTTCAAGAAACTTTCTGAATCCATTAAAATCCTATTTTATTCTCCCTTAACTCCCAATTATAATTCCAATCAAATCTTCCAATCCTAACATAGCCTATATTTAGCAAAAGTAATGAACTATTTCGCCGACTTACAAGCGTATAATCAAATGCTGAGAACGGAACTGGGGACCCAACGTGATTAGCAGACGAGACCAGAAAGTTAATGTTGTTAATAGCTAAACGAATCGCTAGGAGGAAATTGCGTCCCACTTGGATAGAATTTGGTTGATTGGGCACTGGGTTAGAGGTCCTGCTAGGTAGGTATATATTTTTCTTAGATGGAGAGGGATTACGGCTGTTATGCCATTACGTAGGAAATAACGAATTCGTCCTGAAATGCTTCGATGAAACTGATGAATATCTAGATATGCGCTCCTTCACTACTTCTTAATGGCAGAGCTATGGAAGAAATATGGGAGAAGTGCCCCAGCATTGGGATATAGGTACATGTTTGGGTTATAATCTAGATCAAATTTCGAATAAATAGGTTTCTTCTAGACCAGCGTGCTCCACCCTAGGGCGCGTCATTGCTTCACAGCAGGTGAGTTGTGGCCAAACGCAAGCCTATTTAGCATAAGAAAAGGTTGCAATTTGAACGAAGCAGAAACAATGTCGGCAACATACCGCGCTTGTAACACTTATATGTCAAAGTCAACATAAAATAATTTTATTTGTTAAATCGGCTCAGATTTTACAAATAACATTATTTTATGTTGCTAAAGAACCATTCCACGACTTAAAAAAAAAAACTTCTCTTCTTATGGAAAATCTGATAAATTCTAAAGAAATGCTCCAAGAAAAATAAAACCATGTTTATGTTAATTTACAAACTGAAGCGAATTTCTCTTTGTCGTTTACTCATTTGGAGCGGAACTGTTGATACATGTGTCGGAGATAAGAATCCTATCAATACAAGAAAGGAAGGTCAATCAAATTGATCATTCTATTGAAATATATACAAATAAATTAAATTAAAGTGTGTGTTTATAATTTCAAAATAACAGCTTTTTACTGAATGCATATGAAAGTATATACTTAGACTTACGGTACTTATTACAAAACAAAAACAATTTTTATTTTTTGTGTGTCTGTCTGTTTGTTTGCTCCGGCTAATCTCCAACGCGGCAGGACAGATTTTGATGGGACTATTACTGGCAGATAGTTGAATGTTATAAGGAGTAACTAGGCTACTTTTATTTTAGAAAAAGAATTAGGGTTCCGTGCAAAAAAATTAAAACCTATGAATTTGTTAACAAAATTCGATTCAAACAGAGAAGTATTAATATTTAGAATTATTAGTATTAGTATTAATATTTTTATAACAATATATCACGCGGTCGAAGGAAACGAAACGAAAAAATATCAGTTCGGTTGTATATTAACCAGATTAATATTAATGTAGTAATGTGTGTGTGTGTGTAATGTATATTAAAGACTCCTGCGCAAATTACCTTTTCTAACATTGACATACAAATAGTTTATTTTATTTAACAAGGTTTTTACTACATAGCTAGTGATAGAAGTCTCGTTTTAAGCAAGTAAAAGCCTGTATTAGCACATTCCACTCTTCCGTAACTTAAATTTACGTAGTGTACATACAAGCATTATGTTAACTACTAGGAATATATTTACTACTTATAATTTATATAATTTCATCGAAGAATATTAGAGTAATATAGAAATACAGAAAAACAGAATATACCATACAGGACATATCCATTGGTGAGGTTCCTCAGAAAGATCTGATCTGAGATGTATGAAAGTGGACGAGACAAAAGAGTATTTATGTATTGTAGCATGTGGCTTTCTGTAGGGTTTGCAAACCCTCATGAGATAAAAGCATGAGTTCATGTATGTATGTGATTATGTCAAATACCCCGACGATGAAAAAAAAAAAAGAATTTCTGGTTGCAGTGCAGGGCCGGTCAATAAGTACCGTAAAACTCCGGCTAATTGCGAGTCAGAATCTAGCCGTTTTTAATTTTGTTACGGATCATGAGATACAGCGGAGGCTTAGTAATAGAGTCCTGTTGGTTACCCTTGGGCTACGGAACCCTAAAAATGGTTGGCCTATGTCGGTACGGTTGTTTTAATTTTTGTAAATTAATTCGATGACGAATGACTTTAAAGAATCTACTATATGCCTGCCGAATATCTCAATTTTTACCCGGCCTATTCCTTTGGGAAAGCCCAAAGGAATGGTTATAATTTGAGCAGTCGGTGTATGTATTTAACATTTTTGTGTTCCAGCGTAGCGTCTAAACCACTAAGCCGATTTTGTTTAAATATGAATAGTACCAATAGTAGTAATATAAACATGTGACTAAACTCCTAAATTAACATAGGCTGATAAAATATTAGTTTTTCCCGCGAAGGGGAAAGGGCCGCGCCCCGCCATCCGCACGGCCCTGTAAGGTTCGTCCCAGACTAGTCGCCTTTCCACCGACTAAGCGGACTGAATTCCCGTCTCAGGGTAGCCCTGTCCCTGCCAAGGCTGCGGGACTGTTCGAAAGAGATACCACGGCCCTGGAACACAAAGGGCAAACGAAGGAACATGGATAGGTTTTAGTCAGTAGAAGTCTGACACTCCTTTCTGCTCAGCCCAGGGTGGGAGGCGTCATTTCATGATTTCCCATGTGTAAAAAAAAGTGTATCCCAGTCCCATAATATGTAGTAATAACGTGAGAATTACATCGATTTCTTGTTTTATACACTTTTACATAGTTGACTTTTTTGTCGCAGCTGGATTTTATTTTCTCCTTTTTGCACACATGGGTGGTTGTGTGGCGTGGTGACAGGAGGACGTGGTCAATAACACATACCGTGTTATTGACCACGTCCCGTTCTAACTGGAATTTCCAAAATTAAATTTATACCATTTACAGCTTTGGATTATCCATTGCCTTTAAGACTCAATAAATATAAACCGGCCAAATGCGAGTCGTACTCACACGCACACCATTTCAGTTCCGTAGCACCAAACAATATAATAAAAATATTTTGAAGGCTTATTCATATGTTGTATTGTTTTACATTCAACAACAAAACTAAATTTGTTTTTCATAGTATGTTAATGAAAAACAAAGTAGTTTCTGAAGTTTGATGAAAAAGTCCCATATCTCAAAAAATAAACATCAAATCTTATTCAAACCAATTTTGGTTGAAAGTTTTTTTTACGTTCTATAATCTTATATTTTTTTCAGAATTTTCCTCCTCCTACTTTAGAAATTAGAGTGGGGGACAGACATTTTACCACTTTGGAAGTATCTATCTTTCAAACAATTGACTTTGAGAGAAAATGGTTTTAAGAACACAATGTCATTTTTAAAGACCTATCTACATATAGACACCCCGCAAGTATAGGCTTGATGAAAAAAAAAAAAAAATTGGTTTCAGTTCCATGTATGGGAGACTCCCCTTAATCTTATATATTTTTATATTTTTGTATAAAAACCGAAAAGCGGTTCACAGAATACATCTACCTACTAAGTTTCAACTGTGTAGTACTAATTGTTTCGGAATAAAGTGGCTGTGACATAGACGGACAGACAGACAGACAGACAGATTTGGCGAATCTATAAGGGTTCCGTTTTTTGCCATTCGGCTACGGAACCCTAAAAAGGATTTTCCTTATGAATTTTACCTAATTTATTTGTGGTTACCCACAGGGTCAGCGTATAGCGCTGGCACGCGAGCGTGGGGTTATATGTATAACTATCTTCTTCTATACATGTCTTTTAACTGTTATTTCAGTAGTCACTTCTTTTCTAGCCGCATTCACATAATTCATTAAATAGTAAGAATGAATGTGGAGTAAAGACCTCTCTGAATGAATGGTTACCGAGAGACAGCAGAAGTGTTGGCAGACAAACAACCAAATGACATAGACCAACAACCAAATGACAGCCGGGACCAGCGCCTTAACGAGCTTTCCGAGGCACGGCGGAATCTCGGTATATAATGGGTGGTCACCCATCCACGGACCAACCTAGGTAAGCGCGGCTTACCCTAATAATTGCCCCAAGCGGTTGTTATTAACTAACCACGAGCTCCTCAATGATGATGATAATGGGGATAAGAATTATAAAAGAGGCGACCAAAATCACATGACTATCATTGAAATTGAAGTGAATGAACTTGGAGAACGCCAGCTCATCAAGCAACCTTGACCCTAATGCTTTGGTGATAAAGTTGAAAATATCTATTTAAGTTTGACCGATTGTAGTAACCTGATGTGTCGTCTGTACTATAGAAGGCAATGAGTTATTTACTAGGTATAGCTTTTGCGCTTTTGGCTTCGCTTGCGTTAGTTTAAAATTTAACAATCAATTCGGGTTGTACCCTGCTTGTAATAATATAATTCAATCATGATTCGAAAGTTACGTGGCGCCATCTACTATACTTAGAACGTTATTGTTGTTTTCTTCGGCAACAGTACTTTGTTCGGGATGAATGGCACACTTTTTTTTTTTTTTTTTCGGATGGTATATGTTCAAATAAGCCCTCCCGCTCTGGGCTGAGCAGGAGGGAGTGTCAGACTTTTACTGACTAAAACCCATCCATGTTCCTTCCTTTGCCCTTTGTGTTCCAGGGCCGCGGTATCTCTTTCGAACAGTCCCGCAACCCTGGCAGGCGTCGGTCCTTTCGGACCCCTTCCTGTTTGCTGACTCTCTTTGAGGCGATGAATGGTACCCTATGTCCGTTTCTGTACACCTGACAACATTCATTTCAGGATGATCGGTTTAGTAGTTTAGACGTGAAAAGGTAACAAACAAACTTACTATAGCATTTATAATATTAATTAGGAAGTTAGGATAGTTAGGATTAGGATTAGCTGTGCCCTGCGATTTCAGCCACTGTTCGGCACCTAAGAGTCGGGGTTAAGGGACATCTCACCCACGAAAAAATTGGCGTGCGGGCCAGATGTCAACTTTTTAAAATGTGCATGAGACCATTCGCCCGGACCAGTTTACTAGAACGGGCCAGATGAGCCAACACACAGAATTTTTCATCTGTTAGTAAAAACAAATCTACCGTTTCCTGCAAAAGTGCAATACTACGTTCAAAATGTATGGAACAGCAGATTTTTTTAAATAACCGATGAAAATTTTCTATGTATCGCCTCGGTATCTCTTCCACCCCAAATTATTCAAATTAAATATAAGTAATACTACATCATTAATATTTGTACCAAGAAATTTTATGACACTAGCTCTAATTAGGTCTACTCTGTATTTTTTTTTGTTAAATTAACTGTCATTTGATGCTATGATTTACAGATTATCAGAAATTTAATTTAAATATCTACGATTTTGCCGAAATATCCCTTTATTTTTAATAGGAGACATCTGGCCCGTTCTAGTAAACTGGTCCGGGCGAATCTACCCATGCGCATTTTAAAAAGTTGACATCTGGCCCGCAGGCCAGTCTTTTCGTGGGCGAGATGTCCCATAACCCAAGAGTGGCAGCGTAATGTTAAATATAAGCTATTTAGCAACATTCCTCAAAAGCTGAGCTACCAAATGCAAATGAAATAATCAATTCTAACTGGTCATTCCAAAGATTAAAGCGTCCAAACAAACAAACTCTTCAAATTTATTTTAGTATAGGATAGATGCAAATGACGAACCTCAAATAAAATGAGATGTGGCGGTAGAAATGATAATCATGCAAAAATACGCAGTGCTGCCAAGAGTCAGATACATAAATGCACGCGCATGCGCAGGAGACAAGTCGAATGAATGAATGAATGCATTTATTTGTCAGAATATTGTACAAAGCTGTTATGTTTATAATGTATTAGGATCATAATATTCTGCCGTTTCCGGCGTACAAATAGGGTTTATAAAATTATGGATCATCATTACATTAAAATATATTATAAATCATTAGAATTGGAATTACAAATAATTGAAATAAGTTGAAAAATAAAAGAGATAAATTATACAAGTCAAAAATTCTCAATGAAGTCAAGGAGGTAAAACATGATTAGGCAATAATGTAAAATATTTAGGTATTTTTTTCAGTCATAAAATCTATAGTCGAATAATAACATTTGCTTAAAAGAAAGTTAAATACTTTACATTTATATGTTCTGAGGCTGAGGGTTTTGAAGCCTTCAGGTAATTTTTTATAAACAATAATCGAAATGCAGTATACATTATTAGAAAACAGTTTAATTCTACGCCTAGGAACATTAAGCGGCTGGGTCTGGATACAATACAAGTCAAATTCATGTTTGGTTTTGTTTGCCCCCCCACCAGCGACGCCCTAAGCCGAGGCCCGTACCCCACAGGGGGTGCCCTTAGCGAGTGGTCGCTTAGTTTTTAAGTATAGTTTTAAGTCCCTGGCTGGAGGCCTTAGATTCATTATTAAGGCATCCACAGGGAATTGCCCGGTTAAGCAGTAGCCAGCCTCAGAGACTGAACTGCGAATTGCCATCTCAAAAAAAAAAAAAAAAAGTTTGGTTTTGATTTTCAATGATGCCACTGCAAAAGAAATCAATTCCAGTAAAGTCGTTTCCATTTTAGTGGTCATCAAATAAACTATGAACAGAAAAGAACCTGAATATAACAAAATTTTTTGCATATCTAAATACTTTACTGTCGGCAGCAGGTACAATTATATTATTATTTTTAAGACACGGGTAAATCCGTGAGTCATGCCTCACTATCGGATCTTGAGAAATGTTCGTATATATGTGTGTTATATACTCGTGAACAAGAATATCCAGTTATGTATGTAGAGATAGCAAGGCATGTGTTAATGAATGGCTTATGTACTTTTTATGTAAAGTTGGTTAACACTTAGTTGACGTTATAACTTGTTTTATGTTTTTATAATCGTCAATGGGCATTTGTAATTCCCGACTGGGTATGAGGATTTTGAAAAATTGAGTTTTGTGTCACTGGTATCAAAGGTTGATTCTGTTTGATTAAAACATGGAGTACTACTTTTGCGATAATAAAACAATTGATTTAGACATCCAATAAAAACACTAATGGTGTTACCTATGTTGTTTTGTTCACACGAAAGCCAAAAAGAAAGATTTTATATAGGCCGTCGCTTTGCAACCTAGTCAAATTGAAGCAGGTATCTATACTAATGAGTCTCGATCCGAATCTATAGTAAAAGGGTAGATTTATTTATATATTTTTACAGAAATCGGTAATCGTAAACCACCCCTCGTTTCCATACTGTCCATATTATACTGTGGAATAAACGTTTGCGTTTGTGTGTGTGATGGCGCGTTTATAGGGCTAGGAACAGACGGGCTGTGTTTTAATACGGGTGGTTTACACTTACAGATTTCCGTAAAAAAAAAATATTATCGATTCGGGTCTAGAATCGTTAGTATAGATACCTCCTTGAATTTGACCAGGATACAAAGCGACAGCCTGTATAGAATTAAGTATTTTGGGATTTCCACATAGACTACATAATTATGATACTTATCTATGAAACCCACAAAATAACAGAAATGAAATAAACATTATCCTGTCCTATGAAAAATAGCAGAAATCCATCAAAAATGCGTCCGTATAACATGTCAGGATAAAATGGCAACAACGTAATTATTGGCAATGACGTAAACTGTAATATTATTAATAATAAGAATTTATCATGCGAACGGTACAAGGAACAACAAAACTACGTGTTCGTTAGTATTTAACGTACGGACTTGACCTCCACGAACCAGTATCTGAAGCCGACCACCGCGTTCTGGTCGCATCACTTTAACACTTATTTATTTATTCAATAAAACATTAATACATTATTTAATCAATAAAATTATTTATTCAATAAAACATTCTGAGTGATGACAGTGTATTTCTTATAAAAATAGTGCTAATTTATTTGTAGAAAAATGTGGAAAAATTGTGTGTTTTTTGTGTCTGCTTTACTATGGAGTTCAGTACGTAAGTATATGGTCATCTGACAGAGAATTCACGTGCGAATTTAGACCTTAATGTTTCTGAGCAAAGGTAATATTAGTATGGATTATTTTGGAGTTCCGGATTAATATTCTGATCAAACATTTTGTGTGCAACAAAAGTTAAACTAATCGACTATCACGTTGTTTGGTGATTGTAGAACGTGATTCTAAGATAGAATATAAACATTATTATGATCTGTCTACACTACACGTTAAGAGATAGATTGATTACTTTTAATGATTATATGACGCAAATTAGCTAGCTCCTATTAGATATTCATCTGCGTATAATTATGAGGAAAATAAGGAAGTAAAAATATACCTCAACACGTCTTCAATTTGTTCGCCTTAAAGAACTGGTATTATTTTCTAATTTACAACTCTGCAGTCATTTCATTACAACGACTTTAATACCTACCTAGTTTTGGAAATTCTGTTTCTCTTTTCATACGAACAAGATTGTTTGTTCAATTTGTTAGCTAATTAATGTATTATTTACTAGTTTCCTTTTATATTTCCTTATTTACAGCATGTTCCTATTATATTATTAGGATGAACTTATTTAGACCTCATATAATTGTTATAATTGGCTACTGGCTTACATTAAACGCTTCAAAGGTATATTATTTACCTAATACTTGACCAAGAACAAGTACCTACAGGTAATTATCGTTAGGATGAGTTCTAAAGTAATATTATTATTGAGAAATCCTTGCAGTATTCGATCACGTCTCGAATCAAATTTATTGATACCAGGATAGCAGATATCCTTATTGTCATGCAAGTAGCTGGATTAGGTTGACTGTAGGAATACCAATGCAAGTATCTTCGTATAAAATCTTTGTTTCTTACGACCAGAATACAGTTAATATCCACCTACCTTTATCTCATTGGTTGGTTAGCTGTTTCGTTATTTTAAGTTAGGACGTGATTCATTTATTTTTCTAATATGGTAAAAATAGTTTTATATTGCTTGTACACACGACGCGTTATACAAAACCAAATTAAGCTGATCTCTCACTGTACTAAAGCTCATACAAAGCGAGGTCAGGTTATACTGGATATTTATAGCTTGATGTGTCGCCGTGGTACGTCTTATACGAACGTATACGAACATTGCAACTTCAGATACAGTGCATCAGAAACTAGTGCAAAAACATACAGAAAACATCTTTCGAGTATTATTGATCTGAAACCAGCATTACCAGTTTATTTTATACGTCAATAACCTACCAGTATTCATGTTCTCTGATATTTTTGCCTTGTACTTTTCTGTACCAATCTTTGGTCAATTACTGCATTTTTTTACTCTGTGGTCGGTACCTATATAACCAGTTTTAGATTCTTTGGCGGGAATTTGAACTGAAGAGGCGCGAATTTTTCACAAATTCAAATTTTTTGAGAAAAATATATAGTAGAACGATTATTTCCTTTCCAATTGTGTAAATATAGTGTGTAAATAGTTGTGAACTAAAGTAAAATGTTAGAAGACGAGGCCGGGGGTGAAATCCCCCCGGCCACTAGAGGCCCAGGCACTTTGGGCAAACGAGCCAGAAAAATGGACCCTCAGGACCAAAATAGTGATAAAATATCAGTCAGCGGCGGTGAGGATAACTTTTTACCATATTTTAAACCAAATTATAAAAGACTTTATCCAGAAAATTCAACCAACACTGAGTTTAAGGTGTTTGTACAAAGTGACAATAACAATGATCGGTTGGGCAATAAGAGCCCTATTTATTTAAACCACATATTCACCACAGGCGTCAAAGGTGTTGTCTCAATTCAGCGAGTAAACGCTAACAAAATTGCAGTGATCTTTAAGCAATATAATAATGCGAACAACTTTTTGATGAACACTGCTTTCTTGGACAAATATAAAATTAAAGCAATTATCCCAGCTGCCCAAATTGAGAAGACTGGCATTATTAGGTTTGTTCCGGCGAATATATCGAATAAAGAATTGTATTGTAAGCTTTCTTCTGAATATGAAATTATAGCAGTACGTAGATTTACTAAGAAAGTTGGACAAGAGAGAGTGCCTCTCCAAACTGTTAGTATTACATTTCTGTCTAGTTCTCTGCCAGATAATGTACAATATGACCTTTTTTCATATAGAGTTTTTGAATATATCCCACCTCTGCTGCAGTGTTACAGATGCTTTAAATTCAACCACTCAGCAAAAATATGTAACGGAAAACAGCGATGTAGTCTCTGCTCTGGAGATCATTATTATAAGGAATGTCCCAGGCCCGATGAGCTTTGCTGCGTGAATTGCAGTGGACCACATTTGGCAATCGCTAGCGTATGTCCCATAAAAATGAAAAAAATACAAGAAAAGAAAGGTAAAATAACCTACGCCGCTGTTACCGTTTCTAAGGAAAGAATTTGTAACACAGAATTTCCTCCTCTAGTAGTTAATAAGCCAATGAAAAATAAGACTAGTGTAAATATAAGCAATAAGACTGATGTAAATGTTAATAATAAGATAAATGAACACAAGCCAATTCCCACTGATGAGTTGAAGACTCAATTATTAAATAATACTGAGATTACAAATGCCCTGGTACGCACATTAATTGCCTTAGCAAATAAAAGAGATGACAGTCCAATTACAACAATATCTATTAAAGAAATGCTACTTAAAAATCTAACTTAATGGATAGTTACAATAACAATAATATTTCTGTTCTAAGAATTGCACAGTACAATATTCAAAGCATTTATAGCAAAAAACCTCTTTTAACTAACTTTTTACAAGAAAATAACATAGATATTTGTTTAGTTAATGAAACCTGGATCAACGAAACTAGACCTTGTCATATAACTGGTTATAATATTTATTTCAAAAACGCTTCAAATGGGTATGGAGGTGTTGCCATTTTGATTAAACCATTTTTAAAATATAAACTGTTACAAACTTCGTCTAATGAAAATGTACAAACAATAGCTTTGTCGCTATTTACTTCTTGCGGTAAATTATCTATTCTTTGTGTGTACTGCCCTCCCTCGGGACCTTTAAGAACTGACACGTTAAGTAGCATAATTAATGATCTTCCAAAACCTATCTTTGTGGCTGGAGACTTCAATGCCCATCACATTGCTTTTGGATGCTTGTCAACCAAAAGCCGTGGCCATCAATTATATAAAATTATAGATGATTTAGATTTATGTATCCTAAATGAAGGTGATTTCACTACCATAAATTATCCGAATCGGAATCCATCAGCTATAGATATCAGCCTGGCTAGTCCTTGTATTACGCCTTTATGTAAATGGTCTGTTCATGATGACAACATGGGAAGCTATCATTTTCCAACTATTACAGAAATCACAATTTTAGCCAACCATTATAATTATAACCCTCCTGTAGATAAGTTTCTATATAATAAAGCAGATTGGAACAAATATAATGAGCTATCAAGTACAATTATTAATAATGTTCATCTAGACCCTAGCAATCCTCTAATATCATATGATAACTTTTGCAAAGCACTTAATGAACTTAAATTAGTGTGCATTCCAAAATTTACTAAAACTTCAGGGTATAGATATAAACTACCAGCTCCCTGGTGGAATGATAAAATTAAAGAGAGTGTTACCAAGTCCCAAGAGGCCTTAAAATATTACAGAAGCAATCCTAGTATTAGTAATTTTATTTCTTATAAAAAATTAGACGCAATTAAGAAAAGAACAATAGCAGAAGAAAGGAAAAACGGTTGGAGAAATTTGTGTGACAGTTTTAACAGAACTACTCCTATTTCAATAATTTGGAACAATATTAAAAAATTTAAAAGAATAAAAACTAGTAATAAATCTTGCTGTGATGAATTTATTGAACCATTTCTTAACAAATTATCAGAAAATTCTCATGAAAGTGTTGACAATTTAAATGTTTTTTTCAATCTTCATAATGATGATGATAGCTCCAAATACTTATTGGAACCCTTTTCATGGAATGAATTCTTAATAAGCCTACAATCTCGAAAGAATACTACGCCAGGCTTGGATGATTTTCCTTACATTTTAATTAAAAAATTAAATACTGAATCACAAAATTTATTTTTAAAGATTCTCAATTCACTTTGGCTTAGACAAATTATACCTCAGTCTTGGAAAACACAATGTGTTATTCCTGTTCTTAAATCTGATAAGCCTCCTGATAGTCCAGACTCTTATAGACCTATCTCATTATCATCCTGTTTAGGTAAAATTTTTGAAAATATGATAAAACTTCGATTAGACCATTATGTTGAGTCAAATAACATAATTCCTAATATTCAGTATGGCTTCAGACGTGGTCGAAGTTGTGCAGACAGCTTCATTTCACTCATTTCAACCTGAAAAATGCAAAGCAATTTAAGAGTGTAGCATGTGCCTTCCTAGATGTTCAAGGTGCATTCGACAATGTTCAACCTGACATTCTGGTACATATATTATCTGGACTGGGTATTCCAGGTTTATTGTGCAAATGGCTTCATGAATTTTTAACTAATAGAACTCTTTATGTTAAATTTAATAATATTTTACATGGACCTAGAATTATTTCGAAAGGTACAATGCAAGGGGCAACTGTGTCCCCTCTGCTTTATAACCTGTACACTTCTGAGATTTGTAAATATGTAAATAGTAGCAATGTAAATATTCTACAGTTTGCTGATGACTTGGTATTGTACAGTATAAATTATAATGTTGATTCTGCAATTCAGAATGTTAATTTGGCTTTACATGATCTACAAATGTACTATAATGACAAACTTAAACTAAAAATTAACCCAAATAAGAGCAGTGTCATGATTTTCAGCAAAGATTTTCCTAGTTCTGATATACTGTTCAATAATCAAATAATTCCTGTAGTTAATCAACATAAATTTCTAGGAGTTATTATTGATAGAAATTTGTCATTTGAACCACACATTAAACATATACTAAGAAATGCTTTGAAAGGATTAAATATAATTAAATGTTTAGCTGGAGTGTCATGGGGTGCAGACCCTCTGACTCTATCTACTCTGTATAAATCTATTGTAAGAAGTCACTTTGACTATAGCTGTATTGCATATTTAGATAGTAAACATGTAAATAAGTTAGATATAGTACAGAACAAGGCTTTGAGAGTTATATCTGGAGCTATATGTTCTACCCCTATAAGAGCCATGGAAGTGGAAACAGTAATAATGCCTCTTACACTTAGGCGACTGTTCCTAACAGAAAGATATTGTATCAAACTTCTATCTTCCAACAACCAGCAGATAATAAAGAAAATCATACCTTGTCCCATGATACCACAGTCTCCACTGACAACAGGCAGTGACTTATTAAGTCATAAATTTCCCAAATTGCCACATATTCTTCTGCACCTGCAAAGTAAATTCCAAAATATTCAAAGTAGTTATCTGTGGCCTTTTTATTCAAAACCATTTAAGGTTTTCATAAATAAAGTTAAGATTATTAAAACTAAAATATCTAACAATCAGGCTTTGCAAGCTTATTTAGATGAAAATAAAGGTTTATACAAATTTTACACTGATGGCAGTAAAGGAAATTCTCATGTCCGAAGTGCAGTTTATGATCCCCAAATTAAATTTGCTCAGAGCTTTGTTCTTGATAATAATTGTAGCATATTCACAGCAGAGGTATATGCAGTCTTTGAAGCTCTTAGACGTATTGAGGCAGTAAATAATTATAAACATTTTTTGATTTTGACAGATTCACTTAGCTTCATTCAAAGTCTTGAAAGTTATAATGTTCAATATAAAGGTAATTATATTTTATATAATATTAAAGAATTAGTATTTTATTACCTGCAAAAAGGTGTTGAAATCTTCTTTATGTGGGTTCCCTCACATAAAGGTATAACGGGAAATGAAGTAGCTGATAGGACTGCAAATGAAGGGATTAATCCATTAGATGTTAGACTCACGTTGACAATTCCTTTTACTGATTGTTACTCTGAAATAACATCAGATATAAATGCCTTCTGGAATAGTTTTTGGAAGAAAGATCAAGAAACTAAAGGTAGATGGTACGGAAGTATTCAAGAAGAGTTACCTTCTAAGCCCTGGTATTCTAAATTGAGTGCAGCTAGTCGTCACTTCATAACGACGATGAATAGACTTCGCTTTGGCCATTCTAAAACACCCGCTCATTTATCAAGATTGGGTATTGTTCAAGAGAACAAGTGTACAAGTTGTGGTTTAAACGTTGGTGATGTTGATCATATGCTTTTCGACTGTCAAACTCATACGTTACACAGACTGATTTTAGCAAGTGAATTGAGTGAATTATGCAGTGAAAGTGAAGTGTTTTTAAATAATACCTCCCGCCGCTTGATTGAATTATTATTAAAAAATAAGACTCTATATCGACCAATATATAAATACATCAAAAACACTTTTGAAGTACTTTAAAAATAAATATAAAAAAGAATAAAGACTTGGCTAAAAGGTCTCTGAAACCAGGCCATAAAACTAAATAAAAAAAAAAAAAAAAAAAATAACCAGTTTTATGAAGCCCATTGCCAATCATTCTTAATAGTTTTGTTTACAACACTTTGAAAATATGGGTTTTATAGTATTTAGTTGACTAGTTGATAACATTTTGATAAATCAAGTCAAGTTTAGATAGCTTAGGAATGGATTCTTTGTATCCATTTTAAATTCTGTTTGACATTTATTAATTGGCATCAGATGAGTACCATATAATAAAAAAATGAGGTTGACATCCGTGAAACCAATCAATTATTAATAGCTATTACTAATTGATAAGTTGATTAATTATCATTAGTTCACGTTTTCAAAAACGTTCCAAATCCACCGTTAGTTGTTTAAAAAAAATACATTCGGGTGTTGATTCGTGTTGTGTTCGATTTTTAATCTAGTTTTCAAAGAGAAATATATCTAAATACACGGACATATACCTACCTACTCCTATTAATTAGATTATTTAGAAACTTTTCGATGCAGATTTAATAATATCCATGGCGAGCCATTTCTTACAAGACTGCAATAAAATTTACAACCATGAAGGTGGGATAGTGAAAATTTTCCGTAGGATAACCCTACTCAAGAAAAGTTCACACGGGAATCCCAAGTTCCAAATACGTCAAATGCGTGTAAATAAGCTTATTAAATACGTATTATGAAACTCGTTATATATGATACCAACTTATATCATTTTAATAAATGGATGCATTGCAAGTTAAGGGATGTTATTTACTTATTGGAAAAAAGGTTTGTAAACAATAGACGCCTATTTGTCTAATGCAGTAATTGAGAGATGAATAAAATTGCGAATGTGTATGTTGTGGTCTTTAACTATATGAGAAGGAGTAACTATGCCAAACACTTTGTGCCATGTTTTGTGAATCTTTATTAGGAAATTATAAAAACTAACTGGTAAAGAGATTTAAAGAAATTCACATTGATTGAATTGAAGAAAATCCTTATCTGTTGTACTGGATCCAATCCTCTTGTCATAAAAAAATTGTAAACAGGATTATTTATATAAATAATTTTTGACATTTTGGTCAATTATTCCAAATTAAGTTAAAACTATACTAATTATTTGAACTTGAACAATAATTTATAAATAAAGATGTAAGCGTCAAATGTTCATTCGTAGGTATTATTGAGATAAATAGTCTTATGTTATGACTATTTATCTCAATAATACCTACGAAACACATACATTTCCTTGTGACGTTACGATAAGTAGGTTATCAGTTATATTGCAGTTACAACATGTAACACAAATTATTAAAAACAATCGACTTTTGATGGTAATATAATCGAATTAATGTTTTATGAGCACGTAGGAACACGTACATGGTAATGTGTATGGTGTACATATAATTAAGAATATCTTATCTATCTATCTAGGCACAAAAAGCAGGTTTTTGATCAGCAATGGCACCAATAGTGAGACGTTTTTTTTTCAATTTTCAATCTGGCTAGTTTTGCCTTTGATTTTGCCAGAGGCTGAATTCTGTCAGACGGTTTGAAAAAAGATGGACGAAACAAAAATAACCCGACGACGCCCCTTTTTCCGGAGCGCATAAAACTCCAGTACAATTTTACAGTAGAAGCGTAGACGTTACAGAAAAAAACACCTGCGAGTTGACTTCGTTTATATTAGGATATTAGTTAGTTTTTGTAGATTTTTTTATGGTTTTATGGCAAAACTAGCTGTTGCCCGCGGCTTTGCTCGCGTTTTGGTCGGAAATTATCCCATGGGCACGTTGTGAATACAGTTTATGGCACTCGGGGATAATCCTTTAGTGGATTTTTTTTCAAAATCGGTTCAGTAGATCCAGAGAGTACCCCCTACAACCTCACAAACTTTACCTCTTTATAATATTAGTATAGACTAATACACAAACATTTCTATAGAATTTTGATTAAATTGAAAGAGATATCTGGTCACAAGCTATGTTTAAAACGTTCCCGTGGGATAATTTTCAACCATAACGCAAGCATAACCGCGGGCATAAGCTAGTCCTGCTTCCTATCGTATCCTACTATACTATTATAAATGCAAAAGTTTGTGAGAATATATGGATGTTTGTTATTCTTTCACGCAAAAACTAGTGTACGGATTTGGATGAAATTTTGCACACAGATAGTTTTTATCGTGGATGAACGATCCAGTGGGAAATTCCCGAACTACATTCTGGCGAAGCCGCGGGCTAAAAAAACCATTAAACGATCTCATTAACCCCATTTCCTTCTATTACAGTCAGTCAGTCAGACAGCTGTACAACCCCACTTGGAAGGAACAGTAATTGCGTCTCTCTATACGAGTGTCCGAGCCTTCGAAATGCCCTCGAGCAGCGGCCACTACCGAACAGTGTGGTCAGCTTCTTGAGAAGATCGCAATGCGGCTTTGAAGGCTATGTGCCTTTGGTATGCTGCGGCCCACTCCCTACAAACCAAGAGCAACCAGCAACGCCTAGGCCTACGGTAAGAGACAATTCTTGATACACCATCTGTTTCTGTGAGTGTTCCTGGGATATTAGACAAAGTGATTGAAGATTATATTAGAAATAACGATGAAGATCCAAAAATGTAGGTATAGGATTGACATTAGCTACCGAAAAGACTGGAGAGCTAACCGGACTTGACACCGGACCGGACCGGATATGACCTGACAGACAATACAAAGTGTTAACAGACTCGTCACGAAGTCGTCAACCAAGCATTCTGTACATCAAACTAAGTAAATCGTGCGCCATCCCATCTTCATCCTGTTGACAGCGATGTGGACGAATTTTTTGACGCCCTGTAACCCTTTTGATACTTGTACATATTTTTATTACTATTATAGATTATAGATTTGTAGTTTGTAAATAATGTAAATATCTTGATTGAAGTAAATCTACGCAAAAAATATTCCTGGGAAATTACTTTCTTTTTTGGGGTAAAAAATCATGGTTTACAGTAGGACTCAATGTAAAGCTCTCAAAACATTGTTTGATGGATGCTTAGAACAGTACAGGGGGCCTAAAATGGCAGCTTTATCAGAATCATAATACGAATCACGTTAAAAATTTAAAACTCTTAAAATGGACTTAGTGGTCATAACCATAAAGAACATTTTAAGAATTTTAAATTTTAAATTTCGTTAAAGCTCATGGAGGTAGGTATTTAAAGTAAAGCTTTAAGTAACATTAAAAAATGAATTTAAAAAAAAAACCTGTGAAAAAGATGAAACTTTGGCCTCCAATATCTCCGCAACTAGCAGGTTCCCAGGGATGGTCCAAATCGGTCCAATGACGGGGAGAACTAGTACCTTTTGGCTTCGTTCAGGGTACGCCCACTATACTGAAATATCTGTCCAAGCCTGTCCGCAGCCAGTCCTTAATAAAAACTCAATGTAATAATAACCATGAACAGCTGAATACCTAAGTGATACCCTCCACATTTCATCAGAAGGAAATAACTTCGAGATAATAGACTTGGCGACCTTTACCTTAAAAGGCGTTCATAACTCTTTAATCCTGTTGCTATGACCGCCGGAACCGGAATTTCCGTTAAGCTTTGACAAATGATACATCATTATACTGGAACACCTTTTGAACATTAACTTATAATAAAGATACGAGAAAAAGTACAAAGGTGGAGGATATTAATGGACTTGGCAATAAAGATGGTTTTTGGCCTCTGACAATTCTTTGCATATAATATTCTATTAACTTGATTGTGAAAATATGCTTTGATGAAACAGATGCACCTACCAAGGTTTACAAATAGAAAGTATGAAAGCTATTTCATACGATATTTCGTACTGCTATCTGAATCAAGCCCTTGACCCAGCCGCGCAATGAGAGCCACCTAAGGTGTTATTACTAATCCTAAACAATTTCAACAGCAACGACCAATCCAGACCCCGACCCACGGCAGCAGTGCGTACAGCCAAGAGGACTCTTCACCAGCTCCGAGAAACCAGTGTGGTGTGGACACCAATGGAGACAGGGTTTATGGAGGAACCTTCACAGACTTGGATGAGTTCCCCTGGATGGCATTGTTGGGATATAGAACTCGTGAGTGCTGATTTTTTATTTTTTAAACCCAGGCGAAAAAACGAGTTGTTTTTTTTGAAAAGATTTGAAGTTAAAGTATCCTATACTAGGTACCTAAATGAGTACGAAAGAGAATAGTCACATGGATGTGTTGATCTCAATGGCACGTACGTAATTTAGGAAGAATCAATATAATCGTTCCAGTGCTGAATTTTAATGAGACCATTACAGGCACTTTTGAATGTCAAAAGTAAAAGAACTGAAACTGCAATCCCAGTCATAAGGCATTATAACTTGTGAAAGTACTGTAGATGCATGAATGAAACTGGCTTTACTTAATCTATCAGCTTGACAAAAGAAAATCGAAAAGGTTCAGTAAATGTTCTTCAATTGACTGCTCAACGTACAGGTCCTTATAATATATCAAGAGCCTTTAGTTCAGAAATTCGAATGTCTTGATGGAACGAGTAGATGTTCCCAAAAGGGCCATTTAAGTAATTGATGCTGTCTCTTCGTCGACCTTGTAACATTTTAGCTTTTAAAACCTGTTTGAAGTACATTTCGCTTAAGGTATATACATAAGATACATATAGCCTGTCGAAGACGATCATCCTTAAGAATACATCTGCTGGATATAATTATAATAGTTTATATGCTATTAATCTAAGTGTCATGGTAGTTGCGACCTTTAATGGCGAAAGGTTATTTATTTATTGTTCTGGATGAACACAGTTTAGTACAGTATGTATTTTAACATTTTAAACTGGTTCTATTTTAATATAATTTCTATTAGAAGCTAATCTAGGGCGTGGCCTATATATTTGAAATCAGAATCGGAGAAAATTACCAAGTTGAGAAAAAGAAAAAAAACGCTTTGGTTTGAGAACCTCCTCCTAAACAACGTCATGCACGAAAAGTTTAGACCTATTTAAATTATAATCGTCACCCAAGAAACAACTTAGAATCCATAACACTAAAGTAGATAGTAATTGAGTAAGTAGCGTTGGAATTGAATGTCTTTTTTTCTGTGCAGGCAAAGGAACTACCTCATACCAGTGTGGTGGTGTCCTGATCAACCATCGTTACGTCCTGACTGCTGGTCACTGCATCACAGGAGCCATTGAGAAAGAAGTGGGGACTTTGTAAGTACATTATTTCTTTCTTTTGTTTTCTGGTAGCCCTTACTTCCCAATAGCAACCGTATAGTAATGAGAATAAAGTTCACTGTGGTTTTGACAGACTTGTTAGGGTCAGCAACCCAACAGCAGTCTATTTGTTTTAAAATTCATTCAATTCAACACCTCACGTGTGGTCTCTCAGACCATGAAACTGAACTATTTCTGTTCTACGATCGCAAATAGTGTACCTAAATACCTAGCTGTAATGGTAATGTGTCACGGTGATTTTTTGTTGTTAAAAACCAATTATTTAGATGCATTACCAGTAATAATTGGTTAAAAATTGCAATTTGCAATTTTTGCAAATTGCGATATTTTAAATTTATTCTTAACTTAGTTACTTTAGGTTATTTTAATTCATAAATGTAGGTATATAATATCTAAAAATTTTAATAATCCATTATTTTAGATTGCTATAATTAGTTTTAGTTCTTGGAGACCAATAAAACTTAATTACAATCTTACATTGCAAATAAAAAATACCTTGACTTGACCAAATTAATACATACATTAATATACCTGTTTTCAACCCATATGGAGTCTGGTATCTACGATTTTTTATCTTATGAATAGATTTTGTTATGGAAAATTCCTTGTCTGCAATTACAAGCTGACGCAAACAAAAAAAAAAAGCAAAAATGACGCAGACCTCAAAATAGACCAAATTTAAGTTATTAACGCTGATTTGATTGTACCTACAAAGTGAGGCAAACAGATACATAATAATTATGTAGTTTTGTGGTATTACATGTTTGAGGAAAACCATAAACAATCTGTTTGCTTGTATGTTTGTGAGGGTATAGTATTTTTAAATCTATGAGGATGTAACGATCATGTATAATCTTAAAACCACAAATTACTCTAATGATTTGCGTCAGAAACTAACAAACAGTACAGTTCAGTGGGTACAATGAATGCTACGAAGTAGTAACACATAACATAACATCACGGCTGCAATTACCCGAAAGGTGAGGCAGGGGGTACCTAATAGTAAACCCACATTTCGTCAGTTATGTTTAAGTTTCATGTAATAGACGACGAGCCTATTGCCATCAAGCGGGCACAAATCCAGACTCCGTGGCTGCTACTGAGAAATTCCAGACGGAAAAACCCAAAAACGCTTTACCCGACCCGGGAATCGAAGCCAGGACCTACGACGTAGTAGAAGTAATAACACTTGAACTTTGAACTAGAAGGGACGGGCAAGTTATAGTGTTTGATAGATATGCGACTGTCATTACTTTCAAACCAAGACTAAGTAACGTTATTCTCTAGTTTCTGTCACACCCCTTAAAAAAAAAGCATTATTAATGTATGGTTTAATGATTTCAATCGCGACTACTGAGCGCGAGGCTTGGCTTTCAAACCGATCGATCATCTGCATCACAGACGAAATGTGTGTGGAAAGTCCTCTGCCTATCTTTCGGGGCCAATAGGGTCAATGTGACCATTAGGTCACGTATTTATTAAAATACGCTTTAAAGACCTATCTATAGACACCCCGCACGTATAGGTTTGATAAAAAATATTTTTTAATTTTAGTTCCATGTATGGGAAGCCCCCTCTTGATCTTTATTTTTTATTTTTGTATAAAATCGTAATGCGGTTCACAGAATACATCTATACCTACTAAGTTTCAACTGTGTAGTCCTAATAGTTTCGGAATAAAGTGGGTGTGACATACACGAACATACAGACAGACATGACGAATCTATAAGAGTTCCGTTTTTTGCCATTCGGCTACGAAACCCTAAAAATGACATTGAGATTCCTAAAACCATTTTATCTCAAAGTCGATCGTTTGAAAGAGAGACCCTTCCGAAGTGGTAAAATGTGTACCCCCCCCCCTCTAATTTCTAAAGTTATTAATGATGATATTAATAATTTCGTTTCTTATTATTTAGAATAACAGTCCGTCTAGGAGAGTACGACACCCAGCAAGACGTGGACTGCGTGGACTCGGTCTGTGCTGATCCTCCTCAAGATATCGCGGTTGCGTCTGCGCAGGCACACCCTGGGTACTCCGATAAGAATAAAAACAGGAAAGATGATATCGGTATCGTGAAGATGGCGGCGAGAGCTACTTATACATGTAAGTATTATTTTATTAATCCTGTATGCAAAATACGCGCTTTGGACGTGGAGTGCGGACGCCAGACCGATAGACAATACAATATGTTCTCAATCGTTAATTTTTTTTTCGGTTTCTGAGGACGCAGAAAAGTAACAACTGCGTTGAAAGCAGGGTTCGAAATTATCATGATAATAATTGGTTCATTTTTTTTATTTTTAATTGACTTACAATAATTTATTTTCTATGTAAAAAAAGAGATTTTATCATTTATCGTTGTTTTATTCTTTAGCTTGCAACCCGCCCCGGCTTCGCACGGGTGCAATGTTATGCATATAAACCTTCCTTTTAATCTATTCTAACTATTGCTGAAAACTGTATTAAAATCCGTTTCGTATAGTTTAAAAGATCTAACCGTACAAACAGCGGGAGTGACTTTGTTTTATATACTACTAGCGACCCGCCCCGGCTTCGCAAGGGTGCAATGTTATACATATAAACCTTCCTTTTGAATAAAAAAATCCGCATCAAAATCCGTTGCGAAGTTTTAAAGATCTAAGTATCCATAGCGACAGGCAGCGGGAAGCGACTTTGTTTTATACTATGTTATGTAGTGATACAAAAATAAAAAAAAAATAGGTTTGTTGACACATTTCGCCAGCTAAAAGTGGAGTCTTTATCATCAACCGGGAATTATAATAATAATAATAATGTTTTTTTTTTTTTTTTTATAAGAAATATTTAAAAATGTAAATAATTTGTATAAAACTTAAATAAAGGAAAATAATAATAATAAATCTTTATTTTCAGATCAGAGATCCATAAGATAAAAATACAAATACAAAACAGCTTGGCACTAACTAAATAAAATAAAATAAAACTTAAAACACATATCTGAATGACGGTCTGTGTGCCGCCACCCAGTGGCACATTATTTTGCCATCCACTCGGCCGGCTACAGTAGCCACAAGGCTGTTGGGGCCAGAGCTGCGGGCGAGCTGCGGAGCTGCGGGCTGAGGGCTGTGGGGGGGTGTTGGGGATTATTCCAGAGTCCGGGCAGCTGAGAAATTCCTGTTGTAAAAACCCAATACTTGACTTGAATACTTGATATACAACTTCTGTACTAAATAATGTTTTTTTTATTCGCAGACTACGTCCAGCCCATCTGCCTCGTTGACAACAGAGTGCGTCTGGAAACAGGCAACGATGTCTTCGTAGCTGGCTGGGGGAAAACCCTCAATGGTACGTACACATTTATAAGCTATCGATTTTAGTACCTTACTGGTCTCTATTTCTACGAATAAGGAGTTTACAATCAATCGTGTCGGGTATTACGTATAATTTAAACGCAAGGTCGATTTAATGTTAAAGCCTTTTTTGGCCGTTTTGTTATTTTGAATGACTGAACTATGTAGTTGGATAGTGTATTGTTATGATCTTGTGATTTGGTTTATACAATGTGTAACAGAATAAACGCACAACCTCTTACGGGGTCATTGTACTCATCATTATGAATAACTTTCACTATGGGACCAACACTGAAATCGCGAAAAAAAAGTCGACTGCCCTATACATTTCTGTGCGCATAATTCGACAAAATGTACTGAACAGCTGTTTTTTTTTTTTCGCGATTTCGGGATTGGTCCCATAGTAAAAGTTGTTCATAATGATGAGTACAATGACCCCTTAAGAGGTTGTGCGTTTATTCTGTTACACATTGTATATATATTTTTGTTTTAGTTTATTAAGAAAAAATAAAATAAAAGGGCGAGTGTTAGGTAGTATTGTGGAGATTAAGTCATGTTTTGGGTTCGGTGATTTTAGATTTTCTTCGGATGAATCTTAATTACCTACTCAGTAATCGTTCCAGGCCTTAAAAGAACACTGGTAAATATAACATCGTTGCTGGCATGCTTAAATGTCATGTTTTAGGTCATCGGAAAAACCTTACGATAACACATTAATACGTGTAAAGATTAACAGAAAATCTTATTCTTCTAAGAAATAAATCGGTAGAACTTTATTTACTATACAAGTAAACAAGGTTTTCTCTGTAATCTATTCTTTTCTTATCAATCACGTGTATCTATCAGTTGAATCGAGGTTAGAGGTCTAAACGGTTGGGATCGTTGTATAAATAATTCATTAATTGATACCTGAATTGTGTTCAGATGAGTATACAAAGGAAGATCGTTATGTTAGCAACCTAAGTTAGTTCTGTTTAAAGTTGTATTTTGAATAGACACATTGTAAACATTGCTAGAATAATTTACTATTTTGGTATAAAACTTGGTTTAAAACTACGTGGTTTAGTTTAATAAATGACGCAATACTTGAGGTTAATTTCTAATAGAAATACATCGTAATTTCACATGTCAACACATGATATTTCTATGAATATTATAATATGAATCAATAACACAACTACGCCAGTTTAAAATGAAGGAACATCGTAGGAAAACAGCATTTCACAAAACCCAAAAAATCAAAGATATTATTATGTAATTCCGATTTATCTTAGGAAATCCTTAATAACAAAAAAAAACATAATATATTTTATTTTATTTACAGGAAAGAATAGCCCCATTAAACTGAAGCTTGGTCTCCCGATCTTTGACAAGGCCGACTGCGTAGACAAATACAGGACTCTTGGTGCAGTTCTAGGGGACGGCCAGCTTTGTGCTGGAGGAGTGTTCGCTGAGGATGCCTGTAGAGGGGATTCAGGTGGACCTCTCATGAAGAGGAGGCCTGAAGGCATCTGGGAGGCCGTTGGTGTGGTCTCTTTCGGTTACGGCTGTGGCAGAGATGGCTGGCCAGGTGTCTACACCTCAGTAGCCAATTACGTTGACTGGATAAGATCTACGCTTGAATCAACAAATGTCTAATGCCATATTACTAGTCTTCTCAGGATAGTCCAGAGCTCGTTCGACTTCTCACTCATATGGAAGAGTTCAGGTCGAAACTCCAGTGTTTTGTTCACGTGAGATGTCAAATTTCGTTTTTAATGTTAGTAAAATACATTTATTTTTAAGATGATTTTTGTTTGTCTTCTATCCTATTGGGGTTCTTATTACTGGAGGTACCGATATCTTGCAGAGTAAAGGCTCATTTACGGACACGCGGCACGTTGAGCGGCGCGGCCCGCTTTAAATTCAAATATATGGAAATGTATGAGAGCCTTTACGGAGAAGCGATTTTACGCGCGTTTGCTTGTACTGCATTCGGCGCCCGCTGCGTCGCCCGCGGCGGGGAACGCGGCGATGCCCGCGGCAGCACACGCGCTTATAGTCCGGGAGGTACCGTTGCAAATGAAAAAGTCATAGAAGCCGGCTGAAATTGACATACATAGTTAATCTTATATGACTAATAAGAGAACCGACCGTCAGCTGCTCAAGTAGCGTGGGCTTGGGTGTGGGAGGTTAAGGAAGTTGTAAAAATATACTATCTATAGAAAAAGTTTCAGCCGGCGTACTATGACTTATTTTTTTAATTTTTTTTACCACTTCCGTAACCTCCGTACCAAACCCACGCTACTTGAGCAGCTGACGGTCGGTTCTCTTATTATTATTCTCTTATGGTTCTCGCGGCGGGCACCGCGGCTGGCGACGCGGCGGGCGACGCGGCGGGCACCGCAGAGGGCGACGCGGCGGCCAACGCGGCGGCCACCGCTGCTCCTCACGCACCGCACCACGCGCCGCGTCTCCGTAAACAACATCGTACATTGCCATATGTTTGTGTTTGGGCGTGCGGTAACGCGGGCCGCTGCATGCGCCGCTTCTCCGTAAACGACATCGTACATTGCCATATGTTTGTGTTTGGGCGTGCGGTAACGCGGGCCGCTGCATGCGCCGCTTCTCCGTAAACGGAAAAAACGCTCAACGCGCCGTGCCGCGTCTCCGTAAATGAGCACTAAGATAGCTGAAGTAAGAGGGTCTGGCCTTTTTTGTCATGGTTTATGGACCAAACGAGTGTTTGCCTGTGACGACCGCCAGCTAGATACACCAACAACCTCAAAAAGGTGGCTGCAACAGACTTGATGTGAAAAACGGACGACAGAGGGTGTATTGTAGTGCAGCTTGGGCGGCATATGCCCAGCAGTGGACTGCAAACGGCTTAGTTGATTAATTATTTACTGTAATAGTACGAAATATCACTGATGTGGGCGACCGAGCTCTGCTCGGGTGAAAATGGAGGAAACAATTTTTTTCAGAAATGAGACCTAGCTAGATCGATTTCTCGCCCCCGTAAACCCCCGTATTGCAACTATCATCAAAATTTCCAAAGAGCCGTTTTTGAGAAAGTGATTTTGTAATCACTTTCTCAAAAACGGCTCTTTGGACGATTTCTATATAATAAAATCAAATATTGCTTATTAAATATTAAAGGATAAAACCAAAACCCGTAGTCATATGAAAAATAAAACTTGACAAATATCAAACTTTTTAGTGACGCCAACACTTCAACTCCATCAGTGTCGCCATCAATTAAAAACCTCTCCCTCTCCTTCGACACAAAAAAGTATAAAATAAATCAAA
The DNA here is from genome assembly GCA_947578425.1 of Eugnorisma glareosa. Taxonomy (NCBI): domain Eukaryota; kingdom Metazoa; phylum Arthropoda; class Insecta; order Lepidoptera; family Noctuidae; genus Eugnorisma; species Eugnorisma glareosa. The sequence continues at coordinate 14,060,266 of OX387969.1, read as the reverse complement.
ACCTAGCCGAGGTAGAAAATAGTTTTCATTCTTTTATAATAATGCCAGCAATTTGTGATGCATTTCTAATGTTTCTGTCAGTCTCTCCAATTAAGCCAACCGTACTCTTAGGATGGGTCGCCGCAATATGTTCAACGATTTGGATTTTGAACCTTTGTGACCCTGATCGATACTTACGTCAATAGACAGATATTTTATTGCTAGGTATTCTGACAGTTTGTTTAGGTCCTCTGTCTCGGTATGGACTTGCGATGAGGAGGGATGAAACATGTGTATAAAATAGCGATGAATTTGAATGTTGATGGATGGAGAATTGACACAGAAAAGACACAGATAAAGGCCAAAGATGGATGGATTGTATGAAGACTGATTTGAAAGGAAAGGTAAATGATACTGCGATGGCTGACAAGGGACAATAGAATAAAAAAAACGTGTTGCGCTGACCCCGAGTAACATGAGTCATCGGCAGGATGATACTTTCTCAAGTTATTATGCCTTGTGACTGTGACTGTAGCTTAGCTTTTTTTTTGTTTGGCTTTCAAAAGTGCCTGTAATGGTCTAATGGAAATAAATGCTTTGAGTTCGAGTTTGATACTGAACGATCGAATTTTGTTTTTCCTATTCGAACTCACCATCTAAAATTATGGATAGTAATACATATACTTATAAGATGGTAATCAAAGAGATCTTGGATACTATTGATAGGCTGTCGGAAGAAATGCCATAGAGCAACATCCCGAAACCATGTGCTAGTAAATTCTCAAGAAATCATTGCATGTTTCAGAAGCTTGTGGCTAAACAATAACAGCTGCTAGGGTCGATCTTCAGGTTAAGCCGCGATTGCTAGGTTGGTCCGCAGATGGGTTATCACCCATTACATACCGAGTTTCCTTCGTGCCTCGGAAAGCACGTTAAGCCGTTGGTCCCGGTTGTCATCTGTAGATCTTTGACAGTACACCTAGTGAGTGGCCCGAAAAGCTGACAACCAGTCTCACCAAGGGGTATCGTGTTACCTAGTACTAACTGGGTTGTGGAAGTCAGATAAGAAGTTGCTCCATGTAAAATACTGATATTCTGCTCCATCCGGTTACACTGGAAGCCGACCCTAACATAATCAGGCAAAGGTTAAGAATTGCATTTGACACTTGACCGAACCCCAACTGCTTGGTTATTGCAAGTGGATACGTTTTTTTGCTTTGTCCCGCTCAAAGTTAGTATATTCAAATGTCCTTGGTAGTGGTAGGTACTGTTTTGTACAAATTACATGTTTCAAGTATAAATCGCTATTAACTTTATCAGCTGCAAGGATGACGGACGTCTGATTCTTATTCATTTAGAATCGCTCTTTATTGTGGTTTGTCATGATGTCACTGTTCACTTAGCTACCGCATCAATTCTTATTCCATAGAGATTACAAAATGACTTCATACATCTGCCTCCACGTATAACTTACTGACGTCAAATTAGTAAGTTAGATTACATTTGAATGTTTTAACCAACGTACTAGGGGTCCAAAAGTCATCGAGGAGTCCCCAAACATTTTGGAACAAAGATATTCAATTAGTCGTAACGTATCATTTGCATATAGGTGTCGCCCGCTATCAAATTAAGTGGCGCGCTAACACTTGGGCTCGCATAATTAAATCATTTACCCTTTTCAAAGTATGCGCTCCTGGTAACCCGAAGGGGATGTATGCAAATTTTTGTTGGCGATGAAATCGTTTTTTTTTGTTTGCTGGACGATTTTTCTGGGCTTAATTTTGGATAGATTTCATCTAAAAGATCGTTGGTAAGACCCAGGCCCAAAAAGGCTGCTTCAGCAGAATCGTATGAGGATAATATTATTAAATAAGTTAAAATTCGTAAAATGGTCGCAGACGCAGTTAGTTATATGAATTGTCACTTTGTGACCATTTAAGGAATTGTAACGCGCAGACCAGGGAAGAAAGACACAAAAAGGTGGAGGCCTATACGCCCAGCAGTGGGTGGAACAAGACTGCCAATGATGATGCTGAGGAAACTAAATGTGGATAAAATGTCAGAGTTTGTCGTAGTTTAAGGTCAAATCTTGCAACTGAATTTTAAATCAGTACCCCAGACCGGTTGAGCTGAAATCAAATCAAATTTGCACACACCTTTAGCTCAGATGACAATACATTTTTATGACAGACATGACTTGAATCATCAGCTAGGATCACCTCCTCACAAGATAACTCTTCAACGGTTAGTAGCATGGTAACGAAACATTCTAAACGCGTTCAATCTTGATAGATAAACCTAATAAAACAAAAACTAAACCCTTATAAACCTAATAATCTTCGTTAATTAAAAAAAATAATTACAACAAATATGTACTTCTTTAATCAATGTCTTAGGTATATACCGTAGCTAAATCAATTACCAAAAAAACTTTTAGGTGTGACATATTTTATTAATAGGTTTATTTACGTTTCCCGCAGGTCACATTTAATTGACATTGATCGATCGATGACTTCATAAGATCACACGTCATGTTAAGCATAAGGCGTGTGGAATGAAGATATTTTAACACGTGGGTTCATTCTGGGAGAATCCAAAAAAAAAAACAGCACCTGTATTAATACGAAAAACTAATATTAGCATTTAACATCATAGGTATAAATGAGGAATTCTGAATTGTATGTACATAGGTACTAATGCATCTAAATATTGTAAGGCCAAGATCTCCTTGGCTGAGACAGCACATAAAATTCTAACAATTTTATGTTGACAGGAATGAAGACGCTCTTTTCATACAGTAGCAGTTCACAGCATTTTATTTAAAATCGTCCGATCACGCATGCTCCTAGTACGAATTCCCGAATGTTTTCGCGACGTGATTCTAGCGTAACGCTACAAGAATTTTATTCTCTTACCGAACTTTGTGCTGTGAGCCTTATTGTCTTCTTAGAACAGTCAACAACACGCCCGCATCAGTTGAACTGCGAAAACGGCGCTTGCTCAGCCCAGAGCGGGAGGAGTTATTTGATGATTTCCCAAACGAAAAAAAATAAAAAAATGGGTGTAAGTAATGGTGTAGCCTGCCGGGGCTAAGCGACTGTTCGAAAGAGATACCGCGGCCCTGGAACACCAAGGGTAAAAGAAGGAACATGGATGGGTTTTAGTCAGTACAAGTCTGACACTCCCTTCCGCTCCGCTAAAAAAAAAAAAGGAATGCCAGAGTGCTCAGAGTGGCCTGCGAAATTCAAATTTTCTTTATAGGGTTTTTGCAATTTGCAGGTCGGGCTGTGTGACACACACAAACAAAATATGATTCGCGACCGTAGCACGTTCGTAGTTCATTTGCTGAGATTAAATGAACTTAGAACGTTTTATTGATGATTTTAATGATTAACCTTTCGTGTGATTAACCTACGCGAGACACTATCGCTTTTTAATTGTGTCTATAATTACTCGACATTACGATGGGTTAATATAACTCTGTAAAGAAGCAATATTTGTTACGGTCGCGAATCATCAACATACCTACATCCCGACACTGACCTGCAAATGGCAAAAAACGTAAGAAAAATTGAATTTCGCGCTGTAGACGATTTGAATCTTGCACATTCACTGTAAGGCTCAAAGTCGCTGTCATTGACATTTTTTACCACGATCATGACATATACTATTAGTCTGTTAGTTCCAAAACGGATATGTCCGTGTTTCGACGAACAAACTGGGAAGAATAAACAAACATCTTCGAGTTCTAAAAGTATCTATTCCATATCAATGATTCACAGTAAGTAATGATACTAGAACACGGAATTAACAGTCAATAAGAAGTACCTACGAACAATATTAATGTGGTAAAGCATACAGCAATGAATGAATGATATTCACTGAACTTGAGTTATCTAATTAATTCAGTTTTACTAATACATCAAAGTCTGTTTTTATTTTATTTTATAAATTACTGATTACGTAAGCTGTTATTGAATCTGTTTAACATAAGGATAATATAATATGTACTTAGTTCGAACAATCAAGAAATCCAGGAATTGTTGAAGAATTCGGTCGGGGATCATGGAGGAATGAAAACCTACTTTTGAAGGTAAAAACAGAGAGAATAGACAAAAGAGAAGACTTTAATTAGACTCATCTAACCGTCAGTCATCAGTGTAACCGGATGCAGCTGAATACCAGTATTTATTATGGAGCGACTGCCTCCATACTTGCAGTACTGCAGTTACTGGACAAAAATAATTTCCGTTGGTAAGACTGGTCGTCAAACATTCGGGTTTCCGTCATTTGATGATCATCATAAATTGGGCCACAGAAATATAGGATGTAGGTACTTGGAGCCTATTGGTTAGCTTACGTGTTTTCTGAACGTATGTCTGCTTGGTAAATAATATTCAAAATCAAAGAAACTTATGGATTTGTCAAAGTTAGCATGTCCGTGATAATGTTGTGCAAATGTGATATACTAGTCAAATAATTATGTATATATCTATAACTCTATAACGTCCTAGTATTTCCCAGTATTCAATTAATTTAAATGATATAATTAATTATTATTCAAAAAAATACTACGTGACTAGCTTATTAATATTAATAATCGTATTAGTTAAGCACCAAATGAACTTGCAAAACCGCAGAACCGCAGACCGAACTATTTACTGTTTTTGCACTGAATTGTCCTTCAACCGTTTAAATTAGTTGATGTTAATTTTATGAATTAGTTCAGTAACGATATAAACATACATGTTGGTTGTTAAATAAAGTTGGCAATGGAATTAAGGTGAGTATCAAAATGGATGCTAGATCCTGAAAACTTTAGTTTGTGTTTGTTTTTTTCATGTCACTGAGAACTATCTCCTTGGTTTAGTGGTCACAAGCGCGACTGCTGAGCATGAGGTCCTGGGTTTAATTCCCAGGTTGGGGAAAGTGTTATTGGGTATTTCAATCAAGAATTTCTTTGTAAGAGCTTCGGAATCTAGATTTGTGACCAGTTGGTAACAATAGGCTGCCCCCCCCTATTACATGAAGCTTAAAAACATAACTGGCGATATGTTGATGTATTTATTAGGTACACCTGCATAACCCTTCGGTGATTACAGCCGTGAATTTATTCTTATTCTTTACTAGCGACCCGCCCTTGCTTCGCAGAGCGCCACCCATCGGGTCCAAAACTATATCTAATGTAGCCTATATTTGAAGTTAAGCATCTAGCAGTAGAGCGGTGAAAACTGCGTTCAAATCCATGCAGTAGTTTTTGCGTGATGCGCGTACAAACATACAGACAGAAAGATAGACAGACAAAAATTCTAAAAACTGTTGTTTTGGCTTCTTTTGCTCTAATAAAGACCTCCCACATTTTTTTTTTTAATATCTTCAATGTAGACATCGGCCTGTTATAATTTTATTCTATGTATAGATTGCACACAAAATTAAAAGATATACCTATATACAAAATTACAAGATATAGCTTAAGCAAAACGGCGATAATTGGGTTTTCTTACAGCAAACCTTACCTTGATTGCGAGATTTGCAGAAGAGGGTAGGTACCTATGTGCATAAACACTACATTTAGAAACTTAAAATAACTTATTTTACAAATCAAATTAATCTGTGATTAGCGGACAATACATACAATGTAATATACACGTAACATTTATAGATAAACATACATATAAAATCATATATACGTACATAAGGATCATGTTGACAGTAAATGTTCTGACGAAGGACTCTCCCTTAAGGAGTGTTAATCAACTTATATCCATTTCTTTTAATTTCAACGGGGCTATTTAAACCAAAACACTAGATAATATAATCGTTCATCTCTCGAATTACTCCCTTTTAGTGAATAGCCAATCGAAAAAAAGCTCTCCTTTCGTCAAATGATCTTCTTATCGATTATGTCTAATGCTGTTGGTAGTGACTAGTGTCAGTCGTAAGATAATACTTCCTATCTTGGACGAAATCCTTCCTGTCATCTGCCATATATCCTTAAATATTCAGTATCTGTGGTGTTTTCCCTCCTTCACAGAAAGAAGACTGTAATCCTGTGTCTTTCTTTGAAATCCGTGCATCTCCATATAACCGTTCCTATCCAAAGTCTTAGAATGCCTCATTCATAATCAGCTTTATGTTTTCCTTTGCAAAAATAGTATCCTTCATCTTTACCAATCTGGGTTTCTTCAAGGTCATAGCACTGTTAGCATTACGGACGATATTAGATCGGGTATAGAACATGGAAATCTGACAGTCCTTTCCTTGTTAGACTTTAGCAATGCTTTTAATTCCGTCGATTTTAATATTCTACTCGGTATACTCTTCTAATCAAAAAGGTTCGTCATTTTCTTGGTGCACTACATCTGCTGGCGTACCTCAGGGGCCCCCCTGTAGTGCACCAAGAAAAAGAAAAAGCATAAAACGGGCGTTTTATCCCCGCTTTTTCTCGCAATATTTGTTTATTATATTTCCAATGATCTTCTAATCATCATCATGTATGCTGGGGTCCTGTGGTCTCCAGTTGCAAGTAGTAAGCCGCAAATTGTTGTCTGTTGCGTCAGTTGGTGGAGAAATTGCATAATCTAGGTAAAGACCGAATACATAGTTTATGCAATCTTCTACCAACTGCCGCTAAATCTGCGCTCGCCCAATCCTTGATTATACCGACGCCAGCGATCCAAATTACACTGAAGCACAGCTAGATAAACTTGAGCGATTTCAAAACTTTTGTTTCAGATTCATATTTGGTTTGCGCAAATATGACCACATTTAACAATTTCGCATTAAACATAAGCCAACATAACATACATATCTTCACGGCTGTTACCCCCGAAAGGTTAAGCAAAGGTGTACCTAATAGTACAACCTTATTTCGTAAGTAATGTTTAAGTCCCATGTAATAGGGGGCGTGCCTATTGCCATCTTATTAAACTAAAGTGTTTGGCTATCCGCCTTCGCCGGGTTGCACATATTTTGTCACTGCTTAACAGCTCTTTAAGGTGGATGCGCAAGGGTAGCCCGCGAAACTTAAATTTTCTTATGTTTATTGCAATTTACAGGTCAGTGTCAGGTTGTATGTTGATGAAAATATGAATCGCGCCAGTAACACGTATGGAGTTACAGAATTATAATCATTCAAATCATCAATACAGCCCTCCAAGTTCATATAACCCCATTCAATAGCTATTTCATGAAAAAGTCACTTTTTGAGATTATATGAACTTGGAGGGTTGTATTGATGTTTTGAATTCGTGTTAATGGCGCGATTCATATTTTCATCAACATGCAACCTGACACTGTCATGCAAATTGCAATTAAATTGAGAAAATTTAAATTTCGCGGGCTACCGTTGCGCATCCACCTTAACCCACAAACCCCTTTTTATCTTAAAGAACGTTTTAAGTTACTCCAAGACGCACACACTGTTTTGAGATCATCAGAGATTTTAACGCTTTTGATGCCTGTGCTTTCCACCAAATATGACAAATCGTTTACGGTCCCGGCTGGCCGTTTGTGGAATGCATTGCCGTTGTCAGTAAGACAAGTCCAGTCACTTGCTTCTTTTAAAGGCACAAGGCGTAGACGGCCGCTTATCGAAGCCGTCAACCAAGCATTTTGTACATCAAACTAAATACTTTACTTGACTTTTTACTTTACTTTTTTAGTAAACTTTCTTTACTTAAAAACATGTATTTAAAAAAAAGTGTGAAAAAGTTGGATCTTTGACCCCCAACATCTCCGTAACTAGAAGGTTCCCAGGTATAGTCTAGAACAAAAATGATCGCAATGACGAGGAGAGCAAGTGCTTTTCGGCTTCTTTAAGGGTCTTGTTATAACCTTTATTATTTAAAAGATATAGTATTTTTAGTTTTAGAATAGTTTTAGTTTTATTTAATTTGTATTGTGTACATTATTTATTAGCAGTGCACCATTGACCACCCCCTTTCTATTTAAAGTTCGTTAAGTCCATCCAAAGGTTGTCTGAAAGATATCGCTATCAGCGATAAGACCGCGGTTATACCCATAGAATTAGCAATGTTGTCAAATAAATGTATGTGTATCAATTTTGGTGTACAATAAAGTATTTTCTATCTTATCTATGACCAGTGTTGCTTAAGTTGATGTACAAAATGCGTAGATGACGGCTATTTATTTTATTTATTTATTTCAATCAACTTTGGATCATACAATTACCAAAAGTAATTAAACATTAAAAAAATATTATTATGATGATACTATGTGACGAGTCGTTTTACACCCTGTCTATCAAATATAACGTTTTTTTTTTAAACCAATATTCTGAATTTGATTTGGGGAAAATCTTTAGTATCACAAAAACTATCTGTTTTCTTCATTCACAAAAAGGCGAGTGTATATTTATATGCTCGAGAAGCATGCAATATGAATTTCTACAAGAGGTTCAGTTTCACGCGAGATATCAGCTCCGGTCGTCCCGCTGGGAACGTTTGAAGCGAATATGAATCATTTCTTCCTGTTACATGTGTGTGTAGGAAAATATTTATTTTTGACATATCGACTTTTGTTATTTGATGCTTTTTACTCAAAAAGTCGCATATGCGTAATGCTGTAAATGTTAGAGCAAAACATTTATTTAAACGTAGATTCTCGCCCTAACCGAAGCAATTGTCGAGAGAGCGTTCATTTTGATCGGACGTCGAATCTGAAGGCCTAGATGAGTGCCAAAGACATTATTGTATGTTAATGTTTATAGATGATTAATGTCATTGAGCATGTGGTCGCACCGACAAAGGGTCTTCCTTGTTTTCCGAGCAAATTATAAATACATGAACACGGCGATCGCGTATTCGCGCGACCAGTCACACGAGGAGAGGTCCTCTGATATTAAAAAAAACATCAACTATTGAAGTTTACAACAACAATCTTCCTTTGTTATATTTAGAATAGCGACCCGCCCCGGCTTCGCACGGGTGCAAAGTCATTCATGTAAACCTTCCTCTTGAATCACTCTATCTATTAAAAAGAACCGCATCAAAAGCCGTTGCGTAGTTTCAAAGATCTAAGCATACATAGGGACAGACAGCGGGAAGCGACTTTGTTTTAGACTATGTATAGTGATATTGCTCTGCAACCGAGAGAAGAACTTACCGGAGAGGTACATAATGTAAACACTAACAGATTTATCGATAAAAAATACCGAACGAAAACACAGAAAAAGTTCCAATGATAAAAAAAACACAAAGTTGTATGAAAATGCGTAGTAAATCAAAACTGTGAATACATTCATTCATTTCTCGGTTAGATAACAAACACTCAGAGGGGGAACTCCAATCGGAATATAAAAATTACGACAGTTTAAAAGTAGGCGCCATTTACATAAAACTACTATATTGGAAATGATATACAATGTGTAGGCCGCCCCATTTGTTCTTCTCATGAAATATAAATGTGTTTTGGATGCTGGTGTATTTACAGTGTATTTTTTCTTAGATTGTTTATTTAGAAAGCAAACACAGATAAAAAAACACCATTTTTAGACCAGTTAATTAATCTTCTTAGCATGTCGATGGCAAATTATCAAGAAATATTTTTGGCCCAAAATTGAGCTATGCAAAATCTGCTGGTACAGTCATAAGATGGACAAGTACGCAAGTGTCGCATGCAGCGCAAGATGGAAGGTGGGCGATTGTCTGTGGAGAAACATCGCATATACACTTGAGATCTGAGCCATCCATGAACCCCACTAGACTGACTAGCTGGGCGTACGCACCCAAAATAAATGTATGTGTTAATAAATAAAATAAATCTCCGAACCATTCTTCCCTTTTCTTTGTCTCAAAATTACAAAACATGGCAACATTGTAATATGAACACCGTTCATAGACAAAGTCTAATTCTATCAGTGGTCAGTGAGTTACTATGATGGCATAGTCAAAAATGTATTGGATTGACTTAGCCTACCCAAATTCTTGGGCGTCCGAGCAATCGTCGAGTTGAGGATGCTCCTTGGAGGGGTGAAACACGTGTCGGGTATTGTTTCGGTTGCATGGAATGCTAATTTTTGCATGTGAATATTTTTGCGGGCGGTACTGCATCCTGCATCAAGTAAATAAAATTGAAGTCTCTGTTTGTAATTTCAAAACATTAGCTTTTTAATAAATGTATATGAGGTACTTATTAATGTGCTGGTTTCGTGCAAAAAATTCAAACAATTGAAATTCCTAACAAAATCCGATTCAAATATGGAAGTAATGTTTATATAATAATTTCACGCAGACTAAGGTCGCCGGCAACAGGTCGTTAAAACGAAATATTTAACATCATGGATTTCTAAATTATGCTTGAATTAACGCTTGATTCCACAAAGCTCAAGGTGCATACCCACCGCTGCGCACGGATAGGCCACACACGTGTGTTAAGCTTCGCTTTGCAAGAAAATGTATGTGATTGTATCCACTGGGAACTACGGACACGCTATGCATCAATTGACGTGTCATCAATGCGTGGCTTGCTCGAATAAGGCGCTCACATAGCTCAACGCTGTCAACGACATGCGCGCTGTGCATGTGGTACACACTATACACGAATATTAAGCCACGATTATGCCGCGGTGGGCCACGCACGCTTCAGTTGTATATATTTGTGGGTGTGTAGTGTGTACTGCAGTGAAAACGTAGACCCACGCTGTCAAACAAATGAATCCACGCAGCTAAAATGCGCCGCGTGCCCGTTCACAGGATGAGCCGCGGTGGGTTTGCGCCTTTAAGTTAATACGGTTGAAAGTCGCTATAGAAATTCGAAAGCTCCGAAAGCGACGGCTACTCGTCCAAGCCCTCTTGATAGAAAAAACAAAAGATTTAACATTGTAAAACCCACGGTAACAACAGTATCGAATGATATTGAAGTGGTTTTGTTTGCCGAACAGACAGCGATATGTTTAGTTGATTGATACCTAGATTGTTTGTCGAATACGGAGGTGAAAAAGCTCCCTTTTTGAGCAAGTAATAAAACTAATCACGGATACGTGGGTATTCATAATCTGCTAAACCTCCCCTCAAATATGTTGGGGCTTCCAGCCTGACCGGAGATTTCGTAGCACGATGCCTACTTTCGCACTATGACTACTTTATTGTACTTTCAAGTAATCGGTAGCACGATGCCAACATTTTGAACCCACCATACATTAGATTGCACGATCCCTACTTTTTAATTTTTGTTCCAGTTACATCGCAGTTTGCCAACTTTATGAAAAATTTAATCTGACGATTGCATTTGAATAACAGTATTTTACATGAAGCAACTGCCTAGTACTTACTAGTCAATATCAAAGCAATTTTGCCCAATAAGGGCAGTTACGAGCGCTTATAATGGCTCAGTGATCAGTGAGCAATTAATAAAAGTGTTTTTTTTTTTCTGAATTGATTTTATGCTTTATTATTCTTCTTCGTGTTTCGATGATTTCGATTTTGTCCAAACGTACGTGGCAACCTAGATAGTCCTGTCGTTTACCTCATTCAGGTCCTCGAGGGTGCGATTAGTAGTGCACGATGGTCAGGAGAGGAGGTGTGGCATATACTGTGATGGGGCTGCACACTCGCATTGTGTCCGAGATGGGTCGATTACAGGGGATCTTGCCAAATTGGTTCAGCAGCGGTCAACTTGAGCCCACAGTCGGTTCAAAGATTTCCATATCTATATCGGCCCTTGCAGTGCGGTCACGCACTGCAGGGGCCGATATGAAAATCTTTAAAATAAATTTTAATAAGACCCCGCGCAGACGAATTACCCTTTGTACGCACGTCAAACGAGTTTCGAACGCGCTTCAATACGCCGTGGGCTAGGGGCCTTATTAAATCATTGATAGACCATTCTGACACTATTGCAATAGCAGACTAAGGCCCCAGAGGGTAGTATTTTTAATTTTATGCTGTTACCATTATAATAATTTCAAACCTCATACTTATTATTACTACATTACAAGTGCCTACAACTAACAAACGTGTCAACATATAAACCGTGCACCTTAGTGTGAAATAAAGTATTTTGAATTAGAATTGAATGATAGAGTTAAATAAAAAAAGACTAATCGCCAAACAAAACAAAAAACGAAATAAACGCCGTATCGTGAATGGACATGTACCTTGGAAAACCGTCAGAAATACTCAAAGACAAAGGAATCAAGTAATGTCTTCATTGAGAAAATGTTAAGTACAATACACTCTTGTGAGCGATGCGAGTAAATACAAATAACGCAAAAAGTAACAAGATGTCTGTTGCGAACGTTTCTTGTACATTCCTTTTCTGGACCTTTGTTGCTTGTAGTCTTTTTTATGATGCTCTCTCAGAATTTGTTGTGTTTAAGATACTTTTGTAGAAGTTTCGTCTCGCTTTGTTCCTTTTGGTTAGAGGATAAACATTAAATGAAGTATTTATTTTGACTTCGACTTGCGAAGTCTCTGTTTCTAGAAGATGGGGTTTGGTGGTAAATTCAAAGAAAATGTTAAGGAAAAAAGTTAAAAGGTATCCTATTAGTAAGTTAGGTATTGTCTTAGTATAATTCCTAGTATTAGCCTCGGATGATAATGTTGACTTTACAAAGTAAAGGATGATTTCCATCAAACAGCTCGCATCGCATCAGATCGGAATTGATACAAAACTCCAATTAGCCGACGAGGTCAAATACCTAGGAGTCATCCTGGACAGTAAGTTAAACTGGAGTAGTCATATAGACAACAAAATAAACAGGGCTTGCATCACCTTTTGGCAATGCAGGAGAATGATAGGTAAGAAGTGGGGCCTATCCCCCAAAATTATACTCTGGTTGTACTGCGCGGTGATTCGACCCATGATCACCTACGGGGCAGTGGTCTGGTGGCCCCGGACCAAACTAGCTACAGCCTCCATCAAACTGCAACGCATGCAAAGACTTGCCTGTATGGCGATAACAGGCTGCATGAGGACCACTCCGACCGCTGCTCTCGAAGCTATGTTGGAGCTCCCTCCGCTCCATCTGTTCATACAGCAGGAAGCGACGATGTCGGCGGTACGCTTTAAAACACTACAACTTTGGGGTAAGAAGGTAACACAGCACACTGCGATACTGGAGGGATTCTACAACGAGTTCCCCCTGGCGAAAGCAACAAACGATCGGATACCCAAACAGTTCGTATTCGATAAAAAATACAAGATCCAACTCCATGAAGACCACCGCTGCGAGGGACTAAGCCCCGCAGAGCTGCGGATCTTCACGGATGGATCCAAAACAGGTACTGGCACTGGAGCTGGAGTCTTCTCTGAGGATCTCAACATCCACATTGCCGCTCCACTAGGGGCCCACAACACGGTATTTCAGGCAGAATGCATGGGCATTACCCTGGCGGCATCAGCCATCTTAGCCAGAGAGGTTGTGGACCACTCTATTCGTATACTCTCAGACAGCATGGCTGTACTGCTAGCACTAAACAACCACATAGTCATCTCTGGGTTAATATACGAGTGTCATCAACGTCTGAACCAGGTTGGTAATCTCAATAATATAACCATCCAATGGATAAAAGGACACAGCGATTCCCGAGGCAACGATGCAGCGGATGATCTCGCTAGAAGGGGATCAAGTATGGCAGCGGAGGGACCCGAACCCATCGTGCCACTCCCTTTCGGATACCTACGCACACTGGTAAGGAAACGAACTAGTGAACAACACCACAAGCTATGGCTGGACCATGGCGAGTGTAGGCAGGCCAAGGAAGCACTTCCTACTATCGACGGCCGCTTCACCAAACGGGCGCTTCAGCTGTCCAAACCAAAGCTGCGCACAGTTACAGCCGCCGTCACTGGACACGGCTCTTTTAATAAACACCTCTTTGTCATAGGAGTCACGGACAGCCCCCTATGCCGAGCCTGCATGGAGGTAGACGAGACAGCAGCCCACGTGCTTCTGCACTGCCCAGGGGTTGCAGCATACAGGGCAAAGTACTTCGGTAACCCAGGTACTCTCCGCGAGATTACCAGCAACATCAAGGCGCTGCTGGCCTTTCTCGGGGAGTTAGGGTGGATCGAATAGATTTCCCACCCGCACGCAAAATACGCGCTTAGACGTGGAGTTGCGGTCACCAGCCCGCTATACAATACAATACAATACAAAATCAGATCGGAACAGATTTTACAATCTACGATATTAAATCGTCTACATAGTATTTAAAGTTTAAGTTACCAAGCCCCGCACAGCAGCTTGACCACGGGCGTCTTGCGCGACACGCGATCGTAGCCGTCGCGTTCGCCTGTCGTCGTATCCGATACGGTAGGAATGAAACAAAACTATTTGATTAGGCGCAGAAACGGATAAGTTCGCAAGCGACGGTAACGAGCTGATTGTATGCGTCGACATCGTGCCGGAAGCGATCGGCTGTCGCCGCATCCGTTCGTATACTTTATGATCCGATGTGATGCGAGCCGTTTAGTGTAAATCATCCTTTAGGTGTTATTTTAGTTGATTCCAGTATACCTATTAACATAACTCATAGTTCATAACTGGCCTAGAAATAAAATTTTGCAGTACAACCGTGATTATTTACAATTCATCTCAATTCCGGGAAAGCTGCAGTGTTCATAGCTCAAAATTCTAGGAATTTCTGATGACAAATACGACGGCGCCACTTCTCGCAATTATTGCCTAAGACAGAGACAGTTTCGGAGAAAACAACCAGAAAATAGCCTAGAAACGGCTATATTATCATCAAAATATGACCAGGGTATTAAAGTGGAGCTCGTGGCTAAATAATAACAGCCACTCGGGGCCAACTTCAGGTTAAGCCGTGCTTGCCTAGGTTGGTTCGTGGATGGGTGACCACCCATTACATATTGAGTTTTCTCCGTGCCTCGGAAAGTACGTTAAGCCGTTGGTACCGGCTGTCAATTGTAGATCTTTGACAGTCGTTACCCGAAAGTCTGACAACCAGTCTTAACAAGGGGGATCTTTTTAGCCTTGTATTAACTGGGTAGTGGGGGTCAGATAGGCAGTCGCTCCATGTAAAATATTGGCTCCGATTAGACTGCATCTGGTTGGACTGGAAGCCGACCCCAAAATAGTTGGGAAAAGGCTACGCAGATGATGATGATGATGATTAGAGTATCTTAGAAGTAGACTAGACAAAGAAGCGAAGAGATTGAGAAAATAAACCTTTTTGCGCCTGATGTTTCATAAAGAGCAATGATTTTTTAGTCAGAGCAATCTTGCAATAAACTAGAATACTAGAAGAAAAAATCAACTCCTACAATAATTACTACGCTACCAACCTAACAAACAAATTACAGAATGAAGAATCCGATCGGAAAGTAATTAAACCGTCCTTGACAGTGGCTAACAAGGTTGCAACATGCGACATACTTGTTTACAACACATGCAATCCTGGTACAACTGATAGCGACTATCATTGCCATCAGCTATGTTCGTAACAATAGTGATTGCTATCGGACTTTATATAAAAACCATACCAACACGTAATAACGCTTATTCGTTTTTACAGTGTGACATTTTCAATTAAACATGAGTTATGGCACGGTGGGAATGAATATTCCAATATTATTTTTGTTCACATTCAGTTCCGTGTTTTTGGGGACGAATGGAGATGTGAGTATACAGTTTTATAGCTATGTGTCCAGTTGAGGATGCATGGCAAATAATACTCACCGCCGTGTCCTCGTAGCGGCGATCGGCGGCGGCGACCTCTCGCGTCCAGCCTTGGTTCAATCCATGGTCCGGAGCGAGACGGAATGGGACGCCGTCACCTCCTTCTGCGAAGCAGTCATGCTAGCGAAGGAGGTGGCGGAACGTGAGAGGGAGAGAACCTCACGTCTCAGCCGCCGCGGGAGACGCACCGGGCGTCGGGGGCCACGTGGTGGCCCCCGGCCACCGTAGGTGCGGGCCTGTGGACGGTGACCTATGGGCTAGCTCGCCGTCCGTTCCACGCGCGCCTGAAAGAGAGTCAGCAAACAGGAAGGGGTCCGAAAGGACCGATGCCTGCCGGGGTTGCGGGACTGTTCGAAAGAGATACCGCGGCCCTGGAACGCAAAGGGCAAAGGAAGGAACATGGATGGGTTTCAGTCAGTTAAAGTCTGACACTCCCTCCTGCTGAGCCCAGAGCGGGAGGGGTTATTTGATGATTTCCCATCCGAAAAAATAAAAATAATAATAATAATACTGTAGGTACTTTGATGGTTGAACTTAATTAAAAACATGGTCCTTTCAATTCCGATTGAAAAAAATTCAAAGTTCTTGTTATATTTTTCTTAGCATGTCAATAAATACAAGGTGTAAATTGACCCATCACAAGGCCGTCAAAAAAAAACACTGACGGGGAGAACAAGTGCCTTTTGGTTTTGTGATGGGTCTATTTACACCCTTGATAAGAGCAGAATTTCATAAATAGCTGCTAAGATGTTAATCTATGTTTTTCACGACTTATACAGTGAACAGAATTTTTCCCTATTATGAGACTTCAATAGAACCGTCCTATTTAACTACTATCACCCTTTTAAAAAAGAAAATAAGATAATTCAAACCCTCGCATACTACAGCAACTTTTTTACCAACATTCCCAAGGTATTCTACGTACCAAAAATTACTGACAGCGTTCTCAGTTGTGATAACTTCAAGAATGATTTTCTGGACTGTGATGAACTTCAACTTGGCTCCTTGAAAGGTGAAGAAGGTGACGATGCAGCTAAACTAAGCGGGAAGATCAAAACGTCAATGGAACTTTCCTCTGATTATGATGTAAGTAAAGATTTTCTTCTTCTCGAATCGTTTTTATTGGAATCTGAAGCGGCATCTATAATACCACTATACGACCTACACTGACGAATTTATTCAATCGCGAAAAAAAAACAGCTGTTCAGTACATATTGTCGAGTTATGCGCACAGAAATGTTTGGGGCAGTCGATTTTTTTTTTGCGATTTTATTGTTGGTCCCATAATGAAAGTTGTTCTTAATGATGAGTACAATGACCCATGAGAGGTTTTGCGTTTATTTTGTTACACGTTGTACCTATAAAGAAGAAACCCGTAGCCCATCAGACACTAGTTGACGCAAAATTTGTCCGGTCAGAGGATCCTCTCTTTTCTTTGCACGATGATTAAATTTCAACTCTGTGCAACATACTTCTAAATAATGTTGATGCGCTGCTATAGTCGAACACAAACCTTTTTACCAGACTACGGCGAAGCCAAAAGGAAGGGTTATGATTTTAGCAGTCTATGTAGGTATGTTTGTTTACGTATGTTCCTCCGTAGCGCCTAAACTATTCATCTGATTTTGATGAATAAGATGTCAATCGATACGTTATTATAGCCCGGGTAACATAGGCTACAAACTGAAAAAAAAACCCGATTTTAATTAGAGCGTGATTTTTCAGTAGTCGTGTTTTTAGTGGCAGTATACCATACAAATTCTTGTTAGCATTAAATGATTTCTTACTCAAAGTTATTATGGACAGAGGATGGAGAAAATTGAAATTGTTTGAATTTTGAAAATTGGATTTGCGGGTCTGTGGACGGTGAGCTATGGGCTAGCTCGCCGTCCGTCCGTCTTATGACGACAGGACGCGTCGACGGCGCGTTCGTGTTCCACGCGCGCCTCAAAGAAAGTCAGCAAACAGGAAGGGGTCCGTAAGGACCGATGCCTGCCAGGGCTGCGGGACTGTTCGAAAGAGATACCGCGGCCCGGTTTTAGTCAGTAAAAGTCTGACACTCCCTGCTGCTCAGCCCAGAACGGGAGGAGTTATTTGATGACTTCCCATCCGAAAAAAAAAAGAATGGAGAAAACCTGATTTTAACGTTTCGAATTTATCGATCAATATTACTTTCTGATGTACGTGAGAGATGTTTGCTTAGCAAGACTAAACTAAAAACATGTAAGAGTAAATATATTTTTAAAGCAAGTTCTATTTTTCAGATTGAAATAGACATTTGGAAAATGTTGGACCTGGGTGATGAATACATGTACAGTACACGGGTAAACTTTTGCACCAGTTTGCAGCAGGAAGATGCGCCCTGGACTCCGATCATCGAGAAACTTAACATTAGTAGCTGCCCGGTTCCTGGTGTAAGTAGTTTTTATTTCTGTCATATAATTAATGGTCTTTTTCGGCCTCAACGAGGGCGAAATTGCGAAATTATCCCAAGGGAACGTACTGCCGGGGTGAAAAATATCCTAACCCAGGTAAAGGCCTAATTGTGTGCTAAATATAAAAGAAAACTGTCCAGCAGTAACAGATGCAGAGGCAGATTGATAGACAGAGAGAGTTAAAGCATTCACATTAGCATTTGCATTAATACGAATAAATCTGTCCGTCTGTGTGTCACAACCTTTTATCCTGAGATCAAAAATACAACATGGGCACGTTTTACAACATTACAAAGTCATTAAACGTTAAAATACTGCAGGGTTCGGGCTGTTAGTTTACTATGGAGAAGAATCACCAAGAAACTGCATGGTTAATCTTTTCAAATATTTGGTTTTTACACCGGCACTTGGGACATCAGACACACTGAAAACCGCGGGCAAAGCCTAGTCAAAAATTATTTTTTTCAGAGTGTCTTCGAAGTCCAAGGTCTGACGATATCCTTGGACTCAATGAAGGATATCATGTGCCATGACTTCTGCGGGGAATACCGTATAATGTTGTCTATGATGGATAAGGCAGATAAAATGTCATGCCATGTCATTGAAATTCGTATCGTTGAAGAGAACGACGAGGATGAATAAGGATGTTTATTGAATAAATTGGTTTAAATTTGAATTGGTTTTTTTTTGTCATTGCTGTTTCAATCAGTCTCTGTTAGTTAGCTCAGGTTAGTTAAGATGCGAATGCTGAAAAGGTGATGATAATCAAACAATAAATCAAAAGCCTTTTTTTTTTTTTACCGATGGGAAATCACCAAATAACCCCCCCTCCCGCTCTGGGCTGAGCAGGAGGGAGGAGAGTCAAATGAAATTCGGATAACGATGACGGCAAATGCAAAAATTTAGTATATCCACCTTAAGTATGCAGTTCGAGCTGGCGCTGTTTGTCAAGAAAATATCCATTGATATGTGAAACTTGGTACATTTTTTTTAAGTTCTGTGTTTTTCCGCCTGTTGAAGTGTATATGACACTGACATAAGCTACCGAAATGTCAAACCCAACCCTTTTGAAGAAATACGAAAGTCTCCTAAAGGGTTTGCCATTTAGGTAAGGGACCTAAATGGCAAACCCTTTAGGAGACTTTCGTATTTCGTTGAATGAAATGGACGAAAGAAATTGCTCTACACAAAATAAGACCAGTGGTAGACTATGCTATTGCTTTTATTGCTATGACACTGATAGTAAGCCTCCTTCCAAATTTTCCAATGAAATTTAATTAGAAAGAAAACCCTAAAAACTTCAACTATCTTTACAACAACAAGAAAATTGCTCGCATAATTTCTGAAGTACTCATTTGTTCTTATCACCATACTCTTTAATCGCCATCGCCATCCAAAGGGAATACAAATTTAAAGTATCTAGACTACACTAGAATTTACCAAGCGATTGTGTTGTGCCCGATAATTAGAAAAATAAATAAAGTCAGGGGGAGTGCAGACGAATAAATTTATAATTGCCGGGGGCGGCCAACTTCAAGCGTTATTAACTTTTCCTCTGCCCGTCGCGGATGCCTCTCGTCGTTTGGTCAGCCTAAAACTGTTCAACCCTCATTAATTTTATGAACTCCTGGTATTTTTGTACAGGCAGCGCTGAAATAAATATGGCAAAGAGTAATTTTAATAACAGTCTTCACACGAAGGTTCATCACAATCACTTCGCTTTGAATCAGATTTTGTTACCATTAACAAGGGTGTATTTTTCACACGGAAGCCTATTTTTTTTCTTAAATAAAAGTAGCCTTTGCTGCCTATGTTAGACCTTATAACATCAGCTATCTGTAAAAGTCCTGTCAAAATCGGTTCAGCCATTTCGGAGATTAGCCGGAACAAACAGATAGACAGACAAAAATTGAAATAAAATGTGTTTTTGTTATTAGTGCCGTATTTTCATATTAAAAACAGACAGTTAAATTTAATTTTTTGGATAGATTTACTGAATTTTAAACTGATAAAAGACCTATGAGCTTAGTATGTTGTGAAAATTAATAAGTAGTTTCAAGAAGAGTGAATTCTGTTTTATGTTTATGTAGCTTCGAAAGGTGACGGATTTTCATTCAAACTTTCAAGCCCTATTTCATCCGCTAAAGAGTTGAATTTTCCAAAATACTTTCTTAGCGGATGGTTACGTCATAATAGCTATATGTGTGCCAATTTTTAGCCAGATCCGTGCTGTGATTTGAGCTGTGTATTGATAGTCAGTTTAAGGAACTCATTTGGCAAAAGTTTTTGAAGTAGCGAGTTGGCAACATAATTATGTTTAGTGTTTATACCGATGCGGCGTTCGTTACCCTGTCGATGCTAGCCTATTAATCTACACCATGTAGATAAATAGGCTAGCATCGACAATTTTTGTATACAGGCTGGGAACGTCTTGAGGTATACGCAGTTTAATTTATTATCGTATTGTCGGCGCCACCCTGTATAGACAAAAAAATTGTCAATGTAAAATTGCGAAAGTTTAATTCCCAGAGCCAATCAGACTGATTTTCATTGCATAAAGAGAAACCCACAACTACAAAAAGCGCTTATTTAAATCTTCCAAAGCTTACAAAGAACCTGTCATCTTAAAAACCGAAAGCAAACGAAGCACATGTTTTTATTTTCCCATTTATATATGAATAGAAAAGCAACTCTCAAACATTTTGAAGTCTGATTTAGTACCAAGAAGGCGTTATCAGTCTGAGACCAGCTTACCCATAATGCTAATCTTTGAAAAAAAAAAACGAGTATTATTCAAAACTAAAAGATTTAGCTCGAGTATTCGCTGTAAATTTTCTCTCTAGCGTTCATAAACTTAGAAAAACATACGTGAAAACTGCATTATGAAGAGCTTCGTGGGTCACTTGCTGTTTGGCTGTGGGCCCTGAAAGTAGCGGAAGAAAAGCGCGGATGTAAGTGAAACTGTGTGATGAAACGCTAAAATAAAAGTTACAATTGAAAATGAAAGATAAATAAATAAATGAATGATGGTTTTATGTTTTATTATTGGTCTATTAAAATATACACACATACACACACACACACACATACACATGCACATGGCATACATACTTTTACTCGGGTCTTTTTCTCATGGGGTAAGACAAAACCTGCAGACCGGCACGTAGCAGAAACTTTACTAACTCCTTTTGATTTGTTCGTTTAATAAAGTCGTTAGAAATAATTAGCCCAGCAGCCAGGCAGCCAGTCATGGTTTGATCATAGATAAATATTGCCTTTAAAATAAAATTTGTGTATCTAGTAAGGATAATTTCTTTAAAAAAACATATAATTAATTAATTTAATTTCTTTTTTTTAACTGCACATAATAGCAAAGGTAAGGCAAGCAACGTTGTTACAATACACGCGAATTTCGTGGCTCAATCCTATCCATATGCAAATGTGGGCCCCGCCTCAGTCGACGTTTCAGCGATTCCAAATTGTAATATTATTCAAATAACACATTTATACGTCATACAGATTTATGTACAGACGGTATTAAGAATTTAATTATGATTCAAACTTATTATATTTCTTATTACATTTTTTATCAGATATTTTCACGTACATATATTAACAATTTATTCGAAATAAACTCATGATTAGCCATGTAATTGAAGTTGACTTTAATTTTGTCTACAACGGGCTTATTTTAACAAACTGTTCACAATATTTTCTTTGTTAGAGTAATTTGAAGAATTTTATTTGAAAAGAAACTATTTTAGAGAGTGTTTTAAGTTCAAATCAACAGGCAAACACGACTTAAATTAGTTTATAGTCGAGGAGGAGTTCAAAGGTTTTGACAATCAAGTGATCTTGCCGTGTATAAATATACCTGTGAACCCAAGTCTATGCTTAAGGCGACAGATGAAACGGTATTTTATTATTAGTTTATTTTTGCAAGTTTCCAAGTTATTAAATGTCCTTTTGATTAGCATTTATTTTTGTGTTTGCTAAATGAAGTCCCGCAGGCTGGTGGAGTGATGATCTTTGTAGCAAACGGGATGAGAATAACCGAGGATGGAGTTAAATGGCCAGGTCCTATATCCGGCTTTGAACGGTGATAACATTAAGAGAGTTACCACCCCTATCGACGTGGAATCAGCTTGAGCCGATCACGTAAAACCAAAACGACGACAAATAGACGTCAAAGACGAAAAACGAAAGACGTCATTCACCTCTTTTTGACTCTAACGACATGACTTGATATCGAGCCAAACTAAATGCGACATAACATTGGCGTTAGTGCAGGACCTTGTAACACAACAGCCTTTTTTACAGTAGAAACTAAAGTCTGTTAAATATCAACCAACAAGTATGACGAAGGTCCTAGATTCGTCTGTTTTACTGATCGCGCCCGCTGTCTAGCTATCTGTATATATCTATGATGGTTTGCGGCAAATATGGCAAGCTACTTAATTTATAAATTTTAATGAAAACATGTATTTAAAAAAAAATGTAGATACAAGGTCCTGTACTGACGCATAAGTTATGTCGCATTTAGTTTGGCTCGATGTCGAGTCATGTCATTAGAGTAATAACAAGAATTTGTATGAAATCCCTACTACAAATAATAAACCTGACTGCTGAAAAATCACGGTATAATCGGGGTTTACAAGGTGAAATCAACTCCTCCTATCGTTGAAGTCAGTTAAAATGTAGCCTATGTTATTCGGGCCATAATAACGGCTTGATTGACACCTTATTCATCAAAATCAGATCAATAGTTTAGGCGCTACGGAGGAAAAACCGTAAATACATACATATCTAAATAGACTGCTACAATCATAACCCTTCCTTTTGGCTTCGCCGTAGTCGGGTTAAAAAGAGGCGATTGATATCTTTTGCGCATTTATTGCGTGGACATAAAGCTCTCAAGCCGATTTCGCGTCAAAAAGGGATCTCAATCCCTTACAACGCTATTTTTTTTTTATTTTTTCCTAAATTATTTTCACCAAGCCAGTTTTTTTTTTTTTTAATTATCTTTAAAAATCTACCACTTATTTGAAAGCAAAATTAACTCGACTTAAAATAAAAGCCGCCTTCGACAGAGACACTGATGTTGAACATCAATTCCAAGTTAATGACTTCGCTGCGGTGAGAACAATGTCGGTGATGTCTTCTAAAGTCCTTACAAAAAGGAAATGCTTCAATTTGCGAACAAGGCTCACCGACGAATTAGTTGGGCCTTTGTTTTTAGAATCTTGGAAACTAGGAGCGGTGTTCATTTCAATGTGTTGATGAAATTGTGAAAATTCCATTTTGTTTTCTGAGAGATAGATTCACTAGAAAGATCAGTAACATATGTTAAGATTGTATTTGTGTCTTGTTGTGCATCCCAACCTTTGCAACCTTAGGACCATAAGCGTTTATTAAATTAAGATTGATAGGTATAGCAAATTAAGTTGATACTACTACGTTGATAATACTTTCATAAAAAGTTGATAACATAATGATATATTATTAAGCTTATTTTCAGCAAAATAATATCTAAATCAAAATTACGTCTCATTCATCACTCTAATTACACTCCGCTTCATAAAAGGACATCAAATTAATATCAAATCTCATCTGATACCTTAATTTCAGTATCTCTGAAAGTACCTTCGGCTTAATGCGTCCGTCGTCAAAGAATCGTGTTGGTGAACTATTTACTAAATTGAAAAAGCGTGTCTCCGGTGCTCGAAATAGAGGAGTGAGGAAAATCAAAGCGGCAACTTGAGGACAGTTAGATGTTAGATGGGGACAACTCTTGAGGACACGTGTCGAGTGTGTCGGCCCCTGACGTTGATTTCTGAAAATCGGACCGCAATTTTCTTTCAAGTGTAGGTGGGTAACAATTTTGAATGTAGATAGGAGGATTTTCGTAGTTGATACTTATTTTTGTGAATGTAAATGTCACTTTATTGACATTTAGATTTGTGCGACGAAAACGATGATTGAGTTATTTTGGACAAAATGTATGTTTTTTGACGAATGACCTATGTAATTGTTGGCATAAAATGGCAAATAAGCGAAATGACAAACCAAAAGTTATATCCTCAGGACTTGCTAAGATAATATATAAATGGTGTCACCTTAACTTCTTCTACACCGCAAAAAATGGCACAATAACACCCCACACCACCCAATTCGACCACATCCAATATGACAGTAAGTAAACAGCAAAAAGATCGTGTGAAGTGGCCCAAAAGAGGCGTACACATCAAAAAAACATGATAACTAGCGTAAAGGGGTCCCAAGGACCCTCATTCTCTTTCAATAATACGGTGGATTCTGCAATAAAATTGTCAAATCGAGATCTGCTTACGACGCAATTTCTGAACCCCGAATTGAGATAAACACCGCATTATGAAACGGATTTGGGAGGTATTAAGTCATGGTTTTTTTCATTTTTTGTAAAAATATTTTTTATAACTGTGATGACTTGCAAAGGTTCTGTCAGAATAATGAGTCTCATTCATGGCGCAGTTTTTTTAAGATTTGTTTCCGGATCATCACATATTTTTATAGGGTTAATGATACAAGATGGGATTAGACAATCCTTTTAAAAGCGTTTCTAGTTTGTGTCAATTTTTTACTTTTATGTTAACAATATCGCTAATAGAATGGTGCTTCGTAGCTTTGCCTATAAGTGATATAAGTACATATAAGTGATAGTGATCTATACAAATAAATAAAATTCCAAGTGTCTGTTTGTAATACCAAAATAACAGTTTTTACTGAATGCATATGAAAGTATACAGGGTTAATTTTCTAAGTGGGTGTGGATGGCCAATCCATCCACGCTTAATTGAAAATTTAATTCTGTATACGGCACTTATAACAAAAACACATTTTTTTTTTAATTTTTGTCTATCTGTCTGTTTGTTCCGGCTAATCTCCGAAACGGCTGAATCGACTTTGACGGGACTTTTACTGGCAGACAGCTGATGTTATAAGTTATAACATAGGCTTACAAACTTTTATTTTATAAAATTAACACTCTTGAAATTGGTAACAAAATTCATTAAAAATGGAAAGTAATATTTTTTTATAATAATTTCACGCGAACGAAGGTCGCGGGCAACAGCTAGTATGTAATAAGTGTATTTTTGAGTGTCAAGCTCCAGTTGTGATGCTGGTGGTCTCGACTAAATAAAAGTGCTTTTCGATATGAAGACTATAATTTTTATTATTACAAAATAAAAATGGCCGGTGTATGCGCATGGTAAGTGACGGCGAGTGAGTGTCCCTCGATATGGTCGAGCACCTAGCGTTGGGTGGGGCGTTAAGGTGACGTAGGACCCTATGACGCGATCCTACTTGCCGGCGCGATGTGATGGTCCGGAACAGTGTACACTGGACATTATTGGCTTGAAAGTAAACAGAATAGTTAGGTTAACTAGTTAATACCATATTTTGTTTATTATTCAATTGTTCTAGGAACATATCGTCTTTGGCAACAAAAGACATAAAAAAGACAGCTAAGGGGCTTATAAATTTCCAGGCCAAGTCAAATATATACCAACACAGGTACACATCGTAGAAAATAGATCCTTTCGTGGAAACTTCGTGATATTAGATTTTCTGTTTGTACAAAAAGTATTAAAAACGTATACGAAAAAGTACCTTTTCAGTTCTATTTCAATTGATGAAACTTTTTCTATGTTCTTCAAAGAGATTTTCCCCAATACATGCAGTCGAAACTAATTTGAATTTGGACAATAAAATGTCCAATTTCATTTATGTGCGGAACCCCATACGACTCAGACATTTAGGAAAAAAGTTAATGGTGCTTAAAGCTTGGCCGCTGTCCTGTAATTACGAATTAAAAAGTTCGTATACCGGACCCCACTTTTTTCTCATTTATTTGTATGTGAAGATAATATTGCACCCCAAATCTATTCCTCCTACATTCAACTTACATTCTTATTTCCTGTACAGTAAAGTTGAAACTTGTCTGTCGACACACTTAATTACTTTTAATGTTATTTCTCATACGAGACATTTGTATGTACCTATGCATCTATTTATAAAGAGACAGAAAATTAACTTTTACGAGAACTCGGAAAACTCAGGGTTTTTCATAAAATGAATTGGTTTGGTTTTTTGGCCTCTTCCTTTGATGAGTTTTGGAGAAAACATTCTGATATGTACATAGATTTAAAAAGAGATATTTTTGCAATGCTATGATGGTTCTTTTTTACCTACCTCTGTGTACTATTAAAGAAATGCTGCAGGATAAAAAAACCCTTTCACGCAACCACAAAAAAAGGATCAATTATGTTAAATATGTTTATTTAATTAAACAATTTATTGTCAAAATCACAACAATTACTTCAATTGGACCAAGGGAATTATTGGCACTTTCGCGAAAAAAGTTGCAATCCACTTTTATTTATCTTCTTTTCTCCCACAAAAAACTGCAAGTATTCACGCAACAATGTATCCAAAAAAACGACATAAAACATGACATCATAATATAATACTCGTCGTATTATTTTCATTTAGCAATAAAACAACCACATGTATATAAAAATGATTCACAATGCGTCTATAATAAAACTGTAGCGAAGAGAATCCGTCGCGTCGAGATTAGAGGGTGCTCCCATTATTGTTACAGAATTATTTTGTTGTTTTACGACAGGAAAATAATAAGCACCGC
The DNA here is from genome assembly GCA_947578425.1 of Eugnorisma glareosa. Taxonomy (NCBI): domain Eukaryota; kingdom Metazoa; phylum Arthropoda; class Insecta; order Lepidoptera; family Noctuidae; genus Eugnorisma; species Eugnorisma glareosa. The sequence continues at coordinate 14,033,499 of OX387969.1, read as the reverse complement.
CGTTTATGATGGTACAATAAAACTCGTATTAGAAAGGGACGATTGTTTGTGAGGAAAAACGGGAAAAGTTTATTTTTTTCCGAGGACATAAGTTTAATCAATTAGTTGTTACTCTTGTATAATTCAATATTTTGTTTTGTTCCTGCTTCGTAAGGAATTCATTCATCATCATGAGCCTACAACAGCCCAATATTGGACATGGGCCTCTTGAATCACACGCCACTTAATTCGATTCTCTGCAACTCTCATCCAGTTACTACCAGCCCTCCTGCGAAGATCGTCGGTCCACCGAGCCTGAGGGCGTCTCACCTTACGCACAGTCCTGTCTCGTAACAAACAATTTTAAGTAATCAGTTGTGATTCGATGAAACTGGCTAAAACATCTGCGTAATATACATGGAGAATTTCGGCAAAGCTCTGATATTCAAAAACGTTTGCAAAAACCAAACAGTTTGGACATGAACAAGAGTGCAAAAAAGGAAAGAGAATCGAATCAAAAAGCAAAATACGGTAATACGGAAAATGCATGAATGATGCAGTATATAAATGCCGGAGAGGGGCTGGCGTTCACTGGCTCGACAGAATATTTATTAATTTTCTATGTTAAACTATTATTGTCTGGCATTCTCGCAAACTGGCAACATTCCTTACTTTCGGAATTCTAGCAAGAATTTGATATTTTCAATCACTTTTGATCAACAAACAACTCAAAAATATTTATTCAAAATTTAAATAAGCTTGCTTTATTTCAAAACAAAATAGTTTGTGATCACAGATAGGTATATCAATATACAAAATTATCTTTGGAAAGTTGTTGAACTCGACAAACTTTAGCAACTCCCTTAGTCTTGATTGATGGATGGGTTCTATGTAAAAACATTTATTTTTGCTTTTAAAGTACTGTTGAAGACATTTACCGATGAGACATAATTCCTGGGAATCTTAAAGTACAAACGATGGGAGGATCAAATTGATTTTGTAGTGCTTAATATTTGAGTGCGACTAAAAGCGTCGACGTTGCATCTAGACAAGTTCTGCTTATCCTAAGTGCTTTGTTTGCTTTATAGGAACTTTAAAACTTAAGGAATACTTGATGTTGTTTTAATAACTGTGTAAGTTCCTACACTTGATGTTTATATAGTTCTTGCATTTAAGTAAGTTCTTTCGGAAATGTTTTTATTCAAACTGATCATTAGGAATTGCTTTTTTAAGTTGTCAATGAAACCTTTACCGGTGATTGCAACAGCTGTTTCCGGATCATAGTAAAAAATCGCTTCCCTCTGTCCGTCCCTATGTACGCTTAGATCTTTAAAACTACGCAACGGATTTGATGCGGTTTTTTTTAATAGATAGAGAGATTCAAGAGGAAGGTTTATATGTACAACATTGCACCCGAGTAAAGCCGGGGCGGTACGCTAGTTTAAAAATACTCAATACTCAATAGCTTTATTGCATTCCATATGTATTACATAGATGGTGTAACAAGGTAAAAGATCAATATGGACCCTGTCGCGCACAGCAACATTAGGAGAGAGGAAGAGGGCTAAGTAGCAATTCAATAATATTATTATAAATTATTAGATGGTGCATTAATTGGCTGTATAATTATGAATATCTGCATATTAATTATTTGGTTTGTGCACATAATACATTACAGCGTGTAACAGAAAGGGTATACTCATATGGAATACTGTGGTACGGACCATCAAACTGAACAACTTTCTCTATGGGACCACCATCGAAATCGTAAAAAAATAATCAGCTGTCCTATACTCGACCCAAATGTATGGGACAGCTGATTATTTTTTTACGATTTCGATGGTGGTCCCATAGAGAAAGTTGTTCAGTTTGATGGTCCGTACCACAGTATTCCATATGATTATACCCTTTCTGTTACACGCTGTATATTCGTTATTTATATTTATTTATTGATGAATAATGTAGGTTAGGTTAAATTATGTTATTATTTATGCATTCATATTAAATTAAATAATTAAATAATAATTCTTAAATAGACTCACTGACTTAAAGACGGCCTATAATACCGTTGATTCTAGAAGCAGGAAATTGTGAAAGAGTACTAAAGAAGGATATTTATAAACTTACCCCCGAGAGGGGCTAAATATAGGGTGAAAGTTTTTTATGGAAGTTCATCATAATTGCTTTTGAGGAATCTCATCGCGCATATGTCTTGTCATATTATTCCTAAAAAGATTTTTACGACGGCTTCAAATAACACCTGATACATACTCACTGACCACAAAAATACATCATAAAACCAGGGTAAAATCAGGGTATAAAAACACGAAATGACAAAAAAATCTTTATCAGAACTTCCAGTCCGGTCGTAATTGTAGCAACAACAAAGGGGGCATGGCTATTGGGAGAATGGGAGATCAATGGTGGTCGTTGGCTCGGCCGATGTATTTACGGCCTACTGCACTGTAAATCTGGCGATATCTCCGAGCGCCTAGGGCGTGTTGTGCTGGTGTACTGGTGTACACAAGGTATATTGGCTACGCTTTCCATATGGTGGAGGAACACTGGTTTGATTATTACTTTGTGATTACCAGGAATATTTGGTAAGTCAACCCATTCACTTTAAATGATCCTGTTGAAGATTTTTCTTTAAACGAAACGAGAATTTTTGCATTTAAAATAACTACTCGTATGTGCAGTTTATGTGATCTTAGTACCTGACAGATTTCTTGGAGTATTTGATCTCTACGAGTCGCAGAAAGTGGATGTGCGCGATAGGTGTTTGATGATCTAAGTTATTGTTTTACCATACTATACTACAGCAGTGATAGCCTTGTGGAGTGACCTTCGGACTGCCTAGTCATAGGTCTCGAGTTCGAACCCAAGACACGCACCTCTGATTTTTAGGATTCATTTACATATTGTCTAATTATCACTTGCTTCGGTGAAGGAAAACATCGTGAGGAAACCTGCATGCCTGAGAGATATTTCTTGACGGCATGTAAAGCCAAGTCAGAGGCCTATGGTGGCATAAAATCTTCGGCACCAGGTTAGGCACAACCACACGTTAAAGAAAGAAAGACTACACTTTTGAAACAAATTTCCTGGAAATGATTGTTAGTCAACTTCCTCGTTGGTCAAGTGGTCGCAAGCGCGACTGTTGAGCATGAGGTCCTGGGTTAGATTCCCAGGGCGTGAAAAGTGACACTGGGTTTTTCCGTCAAGAATTTCTCATTAGCAGCCACGGATTCTAGATTTGTGCCCGGTTGATGGCAATAGGCTCGCTCCCTCTTACATGGGACTTAAAACAACTGGCGAAATGTGGGTGTATTATTATGTTTACCTCTGCGTAACCTTTGGGGATTACAGGCGTGATGTTTCCTATGTTATGTTTAAACAGTCACCTTTTTCTTATGAGACGTGCAAGTGACATTCAACCTTAAGATGGTAAAAACGAGGTCTCTTATAGCTTTAACTTATAGAACGAAATCAACACAGAAGCAAGTTTCTTCGTAACAACCACTATAAAACTAAAATACACTAATAAAGTTTAAGTAACGCAACTAAAAAGCAAAATCAGAAGCAATGAAACACCGAAATATGATCTCATTATGCAACTGGAGTACAAGAGTACGGTTTTAAACAATCGTCTCGTCGAAAGTCTAGACAAAGCGGGTTGTAAGGTTTGCTGCCAATTGCGCCGCAGAGACTGGAGTACTCCTCTATTTAAATATTTCCTCGCAATTAATTTAATTTAGTTAACAAAGGGGAACGGTGGGGAGTGTTCTTATTCACAATTAGTGAGACATAGCTGCAATTGCAGCAACCAGTGCATTGCTGAGCTAAATATTTGAGAGTTGCAATTCGTTTTGTTGCTTTCGTTTTTGTGTATCATTCAGATTAATAGTACTTTGGTTTGTAGTCTTGGGGGAACTTTGTAAGAAAAATAGAGGGGTAATCACCGAAGAGCTCAGGCAGAGCTGGTGAACTTATGTGTAGTACATCCAAATTTCACCAGATGTGAATTTGAAATCCCTTGCAATAAATGGCGAGCCTATTGCCACGAACGGCTATAAATATAGACTCTAGGCTAATACTGTGAAATTCCTGAGAGGAAAATCCAATAATATTTCAACCGGCTTGAGAATCGAACCCAGGAAGGACCTCATGCTCAGCAGTAATAATAATAAAATAATAAGAGCAAGATCCCTGACTGCCGGTACTCGGACCCTGTTTCCAATGCCGGTGGGCTAATATTTTTAATATATTGTTTTATATTAAAATATTTAAAAATGTGACTAATGTGTGTTAAACAGACTTGCGACTACTAGACTAACTATGTGAGTTGGTTTTGTCAGACAGCTTTAAAATATGAGGTATAACGTTTATTGGCTCATAATCACCACGTAAACAAAGATGATTTCCGCTGTACAAAATTGAAGCTACTCCCAATTGCTAACAAACACTACAATACTGCAATACTGCTAAACCGGCTACTTACCATATTACACTGTAACTCAATTTACTCCACAATTGCTTAGCTGCAACTAACTAATAACTAATTAGTTTCCTACTGCAAGTCAGTTAACTACTCGTAAGGTAGGTGGTTGTACACTCTCGCCGAGATACTCCGAAGCAAGGGTGACTGCGAGAACTTATACAGGGTGTAAACAAACTCTTCACGAAGCCCTCAACCAAGCTTTCTGTATATCAAACTACGTAACTCTAGGCAAAAATTATTATTGCTGGGAAACGAAATTTTTTCAAAATCACGTTTTACTGAAATACTCAACGTAACGCATTCAAAACATTGTGCTGATGGATGCATTCAATAAATAGTACGTGGGGTATTTCAAGTAAAGTTGTAATTATAACATAAAATACATGTATTTAATAAAAACTTGTGAAAATGTTGGAACTTTGACCCTCAATATCTCCGTAACTAGAAGGTTCCCAGATATGGTCTAGAACAAACAAATTATCGCTATGACAGGGAGAACAAGTGCCTTACGGCTTCGTTCAGAGTACTTTTACACCCATTATAGGAGCGTTCGTCTAGCCTCGGAGTGTATACGCGAGAGTGTACAGACACCTTTACAGCCGACTACCTACTCCTACAGTCAGTAACCACATACACTTTAAGTTAGAAATTTCATAAAGGCCAATTATAAGTCTGGTACAAAGTTAGGCAGAATCGGATCTGCCTAGTTTGCGTCCAGTTCACTATTAGTAGATTAAAGTGGTTTAGGAACTTGGTTTCAAAATCGTTATTATCAGCTTAATTTTCACAATTTCTGGTATTAATACCAGCAGGGTAATTGTGAATCACACTTACAAATTGCAATGTGATTTCATTTTAAAAGCCAACAATATTTATTCTGTTGTTTACATAAGTGAGTAGACTGCAGCGGCTGTTGCCTTTTTAAAATCTGTGAAACACAGCTTCTACATTTTTGAGTTCTTTCGGATTGTGATGAACGGTGTGGCACGCGATAGTTTTGCGGGTTTGACAATTTTTTCTGTCATTATCTGGAGCCAAGGAAGTGTAAATAAAATAAAAATTATCTCTATTTTACATTGACCTTCTCAATACTTACAAGTAATAACATTAACTAAAGCTAATTATATTTTCTAATCGCTGCTAACCCTTTCGTTCATCATCATTGCCATTAATCAGCTACCAGGTCAGGCTGTCTTGCGACATAGGCCTATTCTATTTCCCTCCACTTATTCCTGTCCAGAGCAGTTCTTCGCCAACCTTTCGGCGGGTCATCATCCCACCTTTGCACCTGTCTCCCTCTAAGTCTTTTTCCAATTGAAAATGGAAAATGCAAGTAAATTTATTAATATTTTAATAATCGCCACCTATGGTGGATGAGCGATGGGTGGGTGACATTCAAATGGTTGCGGATATTATGTGGTTGAGGCACGCGTACCAAGGCAGCAGGACATAAAAGGGAGGATACCTATACTCACCAGTGGGTGGAACCAGGATACCCGAAGGCCCGTGTTCATGAAGATGATAACGAGCGATTCCTTGATTATTGTTCTCTAATATAAACTTGTTTACTTTGTCAACATAAGTCATAACTTAATTTCAGCGACAGTAAACCAAAATGACACGTTGACAACTCTAGAAAAAGTTTTAACATAATTGTAACATAAAAATAGGTAAAGTTACAAGTTATTTCTAAGTGTTACCATAATTGTTGGAGTCATTGTTCTTATGAGGTGAAAGTTCATTTCGAAGCCATTAATAAGTTATTGGCTCAAGTCCCTAATAATTGCTTTGTAAACATTATATTGAAAAACTATCAATCATACTGATAGGCTTTCAAATATTAATAGAATGCCAAGAGACAGATTCTAGACTAAATTGATACTCTGCATTGAACGTTAACATGTTCAATTAACTTTGTAAGGACAAGACGGTCAATGAATACAAAATGCCAATGTATACAATGAATAATTCTATTGAATATCTTCTTACAATTTTCAATCCTGTTGAGAAATAACAAAAAACCGCTTCAAACAATAAATATTAAAGAAGTAAACAATCAATTTAAAGCAATACCGCGAAAAAGACAGAAAATTGACCGCATGAAAAATTTATGAGGTTGTATAACTCACTTTTAAAAAATGGACGAAGAAATCCACGTGATTGGGCATCCCTGTCTGCTTATCAAATTGCACCTGGACAAAGTTCTGTCGTCACCTGAAACCAACTTTTACAACCAATACTGGATGCGAATACAAATTGTTTGGCTAGAAATCTAGAATCGTAAAATGCTAACATGGTAGCGAACCATTTGGTCTATGCACAGAGTATCGAAACGGCTCCGTAGACGCTACTAGAGGTGGCACTTTCCATACCGATTCCATGTCACCGTTGATTTGCATAATGACACTCACTAATGGCGTAAAGAAAGTGACGAATTTGAAGGCGGTCCATGACTGAAGTTGCATTCGGACGAACGTTCAGAGCTAATAATTTTCACGTACTACCGTCTTTACATGCTGCATCTGATGGATGCGGAAATTTGAAAAACGTGCTATAATTTTATTCTTATTCTTTTATCTTTCTTTTAAAATTAAGCAAAATAAAATAAATAGGCCAAAGAATTTGCAGTGCCATTTAACGTGGCAATGCTAAAGTCTTCTGAACACGTTCCCGGGAGACAGCGACATGGAAGAGTACTTAGACGTCTAAGCGTCCTGTTGTTTATTTAGTTAGATTATATATATTTAGTTAGGAAGTTTATAATATTATATGAATTAAAATTAATCTCAAAACTCAAGTCTTAAAAAATGACAAGGTGCCGAAAAACCTGACATTTCCGGAAAAATCTGGACTGGTGATAACCCTAGTTGAGCGGCGTGGTGATTCCGTACTCTGTGGTTCCACGTAAATAAATATTGCTTTACTTAATATTGTGCTTGTGTTCCACGACGTGAAAGGTAAAACAATGTCGTTGGCTCAGAGACAAATGTTGAGAATTTATCGAGATTTCGGTACAATTGTTGTGAAGGTAATTTAGTGGTGAAACAGATAGCCTAAAGATTTATGTTGGGATTTCGCTAAGCTAAGCTTTTAACTTAATTATTATTTGCAAACGACTGTCACGTTGATTTAGCCGTGGCAAGCGCCACTGCTGAGCATGAGGTCCTGGGTTTGATTCCCAAGTCGGACAAAGTGTTATTGGGTTTTTACAACTGGAATCCCTCAGTAGCAGCCACTGATTGATTGTGCCCAGTTGATGGCAATAGGCTCGCCAACTATTATGGGACTTGAAACATAACTGGGGACATACATTGCCCATTTGATGGATAGTGTTTTAAGGATCTTATATTGATCTTATATTCTTGATAGCGGCGGCGACAGTAATGATTGTGTTTATAGAGTTGAAAATGATTATCTTTCTACGGTGAAGAACTAGCTGTTTTGTGACAGAAATAAATGTGGTAATAGTAATAACTGCTTCCCCATGGTGTTTTGCTGTTACGAGGGCATGAAAATATGCGGCGATCGGCGGCGGCGACCTCTCGCGTCCGGCCTTGATTTCAATCCATGGTCCGGAGCGAGACGGAATGGGACGCCGTCACCTCCTTCTGCGAAGCAGTCATGCTAGCGAAAGAGGTGGTGGAACGTGAGAGAGAGACAACCTCACGTCCCAGCCGCCGCGGGAGACGCACCGGTTGTCAGGGGCCACCGTAGGCGCGGGCCTGTGGACGGTGAGCTATGGGCTAGCTCGCGGTCCCTTCGTCTTATGACGACAGGCCGTGTCGACGGCGCGTTCGTGTTCCACGCGCGCCTCAAAGAATGTCAGCAAAAGGAAGGGGTCCACAAGGGCCGAAGCCTGCCGATGCTGCGGGACTGTTCGAAAGAGATACCGTGGCCCCGGAACACAAAGGGCGATGAAGGAACATGGATGGGTTCTAGTCAGTAAAAGTCTGACACTCCCTCCTGCTCCGCCCAGAGCAGGAAGAGTTATTTGATGAGTTCCGAACCGAAAAAAAAAGGGCATGAAAACATTTTTTTTTAATTTGGATGCCACTGCAATATAAGTTGTCTATGATGATAACACTATCACGAGGTCCTAGCCTGTTTTTCAGTCTCGCACATGTAGTAAAGTAGAATAGAACACTTTTTTTATAGATTTATTCGTACTAAATTATATTAAAGAAGATCTAATTAATATAATACTAAAAACAGTCTACACTGAATTTTACAAAACTTATGCTAAGTTTAATTCCAAAACACTGAGAAAAAACTACGTGTTCTTTGAAATTGTATAGACTAGCATAAAACAGAGGAAATAAACTAGAAGTTTGCTAAAAACTTTTCAAATTACTTCAAAAGAAAAGATTTATACATTCTAGCTTTAGCTGCGAGAAACGTAAACTACTGCTTTTTGTATAAACAAGAGAGAAAAATATTGTAAAGTAGCGCTTAATGAATGTGTACGAGTGTCAAAAACAAAGCCTTTGAAGTTAAAAGAAAAATGGAGCTTTTATACAGTTTTTTCTTTGTATTCACAAGGAGTTTATCATATTGTAGGCTTTAGTTTAAGAATAGCCTATTTTAGTTTTTTTTTATATACCACTTAAAAATACTTTTTTTTTATAATTCGTTGCCGCACACTTTTAATTTCTCCTGTATCGTGGCTAAGTTTAGCCAGACCCGGGACAACTACCTGTAGGCCATACTCATATTTGTTCCATGTGGGAATCGAACCTGTGACACGAAGCGCAGCAACCGTCAGACTTTGAGCAGAGGTTTTAACATGTTCAAACTTAAGATAAACTTTGGATATCGACATTCTTCACATGTGAGGAGTTTCTTTAGCTAATGTAACTTATCATGTAGAAATGTTAGAATCATCAAGCTTGCTGAACAGTTCGGTGATCCTAGTATACGTACCTACTAGATTTACTCTTACGTAAGTTATGACGAAATAACGGTTTATATCGCAGTAGTATGCTCTTCGTGAGTACCTACGTCGTGGAAGAAAAATGCTCCGCCTTCATATGATACCCGCTGATATCATTTTTAACCGACTTTCTTCAAAAAGGAGGAGGTTCTCAATTCGGTTACCTCAGAACCGATTTGTAAACCGATTTGATCAATTCTTTTTTCATCTGAAAGGATATGCTTCCCGATTGGTCCCATAGAAATTTCATCAAAATCGGTTTAGGAATTTGGTTGTTTTCCTCACGTTAATTGTCACATCACGCGACGTCGCGTGAAGGCACTTTGATGTACATCAGGCGACGACGCGTGATATTGCTAGTTAAATTTGACACACTTCCCGAATTCTGATTGAGCTGAAATTTTGCACGCATGTGTAGTGTATATCGCGAGACAATGCTATATTATGATGACATGGAGCTGGAAGGTGGCCAAAGGAACGCTGTTATAAAACGACACAATCCCATCGAGTTTGGGCTCGTCTGATACGTCTTGACGAGTACTTTGGTCCTAAATGGTATCCAGTGTCTGATGATGGAGCTGGACGGTGGCCATAGGAACTCCGTTATAAAACGACAAAACCTCATCGAGTTTGGGCTCGTATTATTCGTCTTGACGAGTACTTTAACTAACGTCTAGTTACAATGTAAAAACTAATTCATGACAACAATTTGTGTGGTAATACAACTAAAAAGGGTAAAATAAAAAAAAACTTTCTGCGAAAACAAAACCGACTTCCAAAAAACACTAAAAAACGTCTAAAATAACTTTAATTTCGGAAGTCGGTGTCTTTGTTTATATCTTTTTTGCCACCGACTTCCGAAATTAAAGTTATTTTAGACTTTTTTAGTCTTTTTTTGGAAGTCGGTTTTTGTAGGACTTAATCTAAACAAGAAAAATAAAATTGAGGTGTCTGTTTGTAAAAAAAACAAAAGAAAAAATTCAAACTTGGATCTTCGATATCTCCATAAAGTACAAAAAAAATCACAATGACAGAAAGATTGCGTATTTTTACCCCTGTTATAATTCAAACAATGTTAAGGGAGTTAATACCTAATGACAAAAAAAATACCTCCTACACATACTATTTGTACAGGGAAAATACGCCAACCATCAAGTTACACGTAACGTATAGTACGCAACGTTGATACATCGTATGCCAAGCATTCGCCACAGCCGCTGACACTTGATTAATTATCCCGACTCTCCTCTCAGTTCAAATAAGCGGCCGTTCTATATGTTCGTATGTTGGATGTTACGAGTATGTGCCTAATCTCAATTAGCTTTGATATAATCAGGGTTGGAATGAAATGTTATTTAGTTCATCATCTGCCGGCTTCCAGTCTAACCGGATGCAGCTGAATACCAGTATTTTACATGAAGAGACTGCCTATCTGACCTCCACAACCCAGTTAGTACTGCACCAGTACCATTTGTACCAGTTAGTACTGGGTAATACGACACCCCTTGGTAAGACTGGTTGTCAGACTTTTGGGTCACTGACTAGCTGTAAAGACTGTCAAAGATCTATAAATGACAGCTGGGACCAACGGCTTAACGTGCTTTCCGAGGCACAGAGGAAACTCGGTATGGAATGATGGTCATCCATCCACAGACTGACCTTGGCAAGCGCGGCTTAACCTTGAAGATGGACTCGAGCAGTTGTTATTATTTAGCCACGAGCTCCTCCATGACATGATATCTATTTAATGGACTATAAATAGCATGTTTTCTTTTCTACATATCTTTATATTACCCATCATTTCAGTGTTTACCTTCTTCCTAGCCCTATCTCTCAAACTTTCCATTCTATTTCTTGGTTTTTTCCCAAAAAAACAAAAGATATTCCACTTAAACCACAGTGTTTTTCACGTCACTATAATAGGTTACTACCGGAAGTTTAATGAATATCAATAGTCTATTGATTATATGCAAAGACTAGACATGAAGGAAAAGCTCTTCAACTAGATGATATTCAAACTTTTCCACGTACGAACGAATTAATCAAAGTTCGCCGAGGTGGACCTTTCATCCCTCCAGCAGTAGTTCAAAGGTTTCTGATTGGCGCCCCGTGTGTGAACGTAATCCGGTTCCGCGACCCGGCGGAAAAAATCACTCGCTACTAGTCCTCTTTTGAAAGCGTTCCGGTGTATTTTCGTTGAGCTGAAAACTTTCGCAATACCGTGAACGGCTCAAGTTTAAACTCCCGCGGAAAGAGGGGATTCAACGATCATCTGGCTCCGTCTAATAAAAAGCCCCGACGTTTCTGAAATATGTTGTCACTGCATAAACTTTATGACTTTAGTTTCGTCTAGCGGGAACTTTCTCCGTCAGTGATGAAGCCGTTTTTGAGCGATCCTTCTGTCACGCGTTAGCGTGCAGTCTAATAAAACGTAATACATGTGAGGGAATAAATAAACAATGAAGTCGTGAAAATAATCTGAAATAAAAATGTACACAGACGAGCAAATGCCACATTAAGCGCGCAATTATATGAATTTATTTCCAGTTGGACGATGTTACGCAAATTTTATCGAAACCAATTTCGATAGTGCACTGTAATGTGACTTAAGCGAGATAAAATACGAACAAAAGCTATAATTTCTCGATTCTTGAATGGAATTTCCATAATTCGGCTTATATTTGCCGAGCCGTTTGTCAATGGCTGCCGAGTACGCCCCCGCACACGATCCGATATATTATTTCAAGTTATTTTATGTCGAGCCTTTTCAATTTATTTACATATTAGTGATTTAGCGTGTAGCTATACCGGTGCATTCAAATGTTTAATATTTATGTTACGGCTAAAATCAGCTCTATAGTTTTCACAAAGCGAGGCATTCAAATAAATATTTGATATATGAATCATTCATGTTATAGCAATTTACTGAGTCATTAAAATGAATTGCGGTTATTTGTGATCCTTCTAATTAGAGATGAAAATAAACTGGGAGTTTTTGTTTTAATATTCCTTCCCTTAAAAATATCCATTGCATATCCATACGGACCAGCAAGCGGTCAGCGCATGGAAATAGGAGTCTTTTAGACATTACAGTAAACTTTAATTTTTATTGTCGACATTTTCCGTGAATCCTCATTAAGACCAACTACATCCTGAACTCAAAATGTGACCCTTAAATCAACCTTAATAGAGTTATAAACGGGAAAACCAACCCCATTCGTATCCAATATTCTGAATACGTAATTTACCATTTCCAATTTCGCATCAATGCCTGTGATTTAAGTATTTCCCGTATCATTTGTTTCTTCCTGTGTTCCAATATAGCATTTTTTATTTTGTTAAATTGCTTTTCTTTGTACACCCCCCTTCATATAAGTATGTGCGTGAATGCTTCCTACACAGATTTGTTCTTAAGGCTCGACGTTTATTTGTTTTTAGCTCACGGCGAAATTGATCATTTTTTGTTGTTTATTGCGTATCTTAGAGTGATGTATTTTTGAATAAGTTTTGATAGAACTGTCTAAGATTGTTTGATTTTCTCTTGGTATAGATCTTGTGTGATGGATAAGTTTATTTGATTTAGTTTTGGGATTTTGAATTTGGATTTTATTTTAAATGTCAAAGCGTTTTATTATTTTTGTTACTGGTATCGAGTTTTGTAATCTTTTTAATATAAAATGTTTGGTTTTCCTTTATAACTAGCAGAAAAGCAAAGGTTGCTATATGGATACTTTAAGTTTAGTATTATTTCTGCTAATCTCTAATTCATAACTGAAACACATTCGACTTAAAAAAATATGCAAGATAGTACAAAAAGCTCTCATAACTCATACAGCCGATTCAATCAAGCCCAACCACAAAATAAAACGCAAAACATCGTTATCTAACTCAATAAATTTCCAAAAAAAAATCTCTTAACGCAAACTCATTTTTGATTGCTTACTCACATGAAAGCAATGTCATATCCGGGGTGCTTTTTAACAAGCACAAAACACTCGCGTCGGCATCCATGCAAAACATCATTCATTACGCGCTGACAATAAATAGATTATGTGTGACGTCAAAAAGTGCACAACACGGCGTTTTTTTCTTGCCCTCGTTTTTCGTAATACAATAATCAAAGGAAAATGAGGGGATCAGAATTCAAACGTCTACATATGGAGCGATAAAGAAGTAAACTTTGAGGACCGGGGTTAGGGTTGTGTCTTGTTTAATACGTTGCACATTTTTAGACAGTTTTTTTTGTTCAATTGTCAGTCTGTTTAAGAAATTACCACAAATAATTTTCAGGTTTTTGGTTAAATATTATCGAGACTGTTAAAATTCATAGTGCGAAGAGAAGATAAAGTGCACAATTTTAATTAATATAGAGTTGAAGATCGTTTTAAATTAAGTTTGTACCGTAGAACCAATGAATTGATAAGGTAAAAAATATATAAATTGGCTTCATAACGCAAGCGGTATTATGGTGTGTTTGGCCAATTAGTTTAATTAAGAGTATCCTTGTACGTAAGTAACAAATAATTATAGCGTTATTAAGTAGGTACGGCAAGCAATTTAATTATGCACTTATTACGATAAAACCATTATTACGATCACAATTACCCAGATACCTAATATAATCGTGTTAAAAAAAGACGATTTACGAAAATAATACACTCAATACCCTACCTGTTCCCGTTGCTTAAGTACCAGGGCCGCAGAGACTGAAACAGCTGTCACGCATGAGATAATCCACCAAAGAGCGGAAAGCTCGCCCTCAGCGAATTGCGACTTCGCCATGTGATCCCCCGGCGCCTACCAGGCACACATGATAATGCGAAAAGTAATTTTTATATTAAACCTTTGCCAAAACATAAAAGAGAGATTTCTGCGAGCATCTTACTCCAGCCCCAACGAATGCGCCGCATAAATTAGTTTTCCCGGAGATTGTTTGTTCAGTCGATGCTTTTTATTATTTTTACGTTAACATTTATGAGTTTTTCATCGTCGGAGTGGTTGCTTAAGCATTTTTGTGTTGCTATAACATTTTAATAGTGGAAAAACTAACAACCACGAAAGCAAGAGTTCTTTCACCCAAAAATTGTTTAATTACAACGCTTGCTGCTTATGATATTTTTGTGTTGCTTGTTTTATGCAAATTGAATAAAAAGACGCCGAGAGAGTTTTGTTCATATGCCGTTGAAACTTCCCGGTATCTGGCCAGTAATTAATTAAAAGCTTAGGTGCTGCCATTATGGGTTTTATGCTAATAGGCGGCGGCTAATATGGGAGCCTTCAAAGGGTCTGGTACGCTGGCGAAACATTAAATTTCAGCGAAGCGTGCGGCACAAAGCAACGTCGGCCGGCCGCGTTGCGTTATGCACGTAGATTAGATTAGCGACCGTGTTTTGTGTTGGAGAATTTAAACCAACCTCCTTTACATGTCTGATATCCTGGTATCTGCAATGTATAGTTGGACATGTAATGTAATGCACTTAGTTCTCAACCGAATTAGCAATTAGTGGAATTCATGTGTAACATGATAGTTTATGAGAAGATTTTACATAATTAATGATGATTTCGAGCGCCTAAAAGATTGAGCTCAAGTTAATTTAGTTAAGAACTTTGAATTAGTGAGTAATTGGAGTTAAACATAGTTTCTCGCTAATTAAGCGAGCTTCATATTTTCTAAACCTCCCAATTAGTATTAAGTGAGCGTTTTGTAATGAAGTGTCCCATCTCTAGCGTGATTGTTCACTGCGTGCATATACACAATATGCAAGCGTGGGGCGGGCGGGGGGCACGAGGGCAGGCGGGGGCCTGGGCGGGCGGCAGAGCGGGTACCAGTTAAATTGAGCACCGCTACGCCCAGACTCTCATTTCCTCCATCCACCATTGTGTGCCACTCACAATACAAAACATTTTTTTACGAATTTCGACAAAAAGTGCTTTGAATTTTTTCCAATCTTCGCTTCTATTCAGCTCGTAAAAACTTATTGTCTCGCCGCGAAAGAGAGTAGGCGTGTCCTTCGGGAACGTTAGCCTGAATCGCATTAAAGTACAAAAATAAAATTTTACACAATTCTTAAAGTATAATTTAGTGTTGCCACATTAAACTCGAAGTTTCTTAATTTTATTGCTGCGATAATTAGGAGGATGATAACTCTTTAAGAACAAACATAATTCATTTAGAACTTCATGGAGATTTGCGTTTGAAATTGCCGTATTATACTAATTAATTGTTTTAAGGATCGCTTAATGGGCGTTATACGAGTACGTCTAGAGATTTATAAAATCTGTCAGTTAAAACAAGAATAATAACATTTATCTCCATAAATGAGGCTTAAATGAGATGATTTCGAAGTAGATATAAAACTAGATAATACCTAAACGTGTTTTACAAGTACCTAGTCTATGTTATTGAAAACTTCGGAAAAATTCAATTCTACAGACACTTTGTAATGGAAAATGGATTTTTGTAACAAAATGAAGTCTTGATATTTGTAGAATATAAAAATAAAACGTGGTTTCTATATTCATATTGAAGCAAATAGCAAATTGTGGCCTTTTATAAGTTTTTAGGGTTCACACTTCACTACCAACAAAACCAGTTTCTTCTTTTGAACAAATTCGTATTGTTAAAGTAACTGGTTTAATAAAATTAATTTTAATTATAATTTTCACTGCATTTTTATTTTAGACATGCTGTGGTCCTTCGAGCCGGATATCAGTCAAATAGCCGGTTTATCGAACAATGTACCGGAGTCACTTGTGCTTGTGCCAAAAAACAAGTAAATGAGATTCAAATGGTAACTCAGAAGCTCAGAAAACCTAATAATTACAGATCAATGCACCTGTCTCTAAAATATCATCATGAGCTATTTTCAGCCATAAAATAAAATGACACTTTTTACGTTCTCTAACAAACGAACTTAGTGTGACTTACAGTGTAAGGCGGGGCTCATAACTCACGAATTTATAGTGATTGCAGTGGCGGCCAACAAAAATGGCGAACTTTTGATATACGACGCCACCAACGAGATTAATTGGGGACCGATGGATACAAAACTATAAATTATGTCGTTTTCTATCTTTCGGTTTTAGATTTTAAAATCAATGTATTTTTTTTGTGGATTGGTTCATAAGTAGTAGTGTCTCGTAATCTAATATTGTATTTTATTTATTTTTGTCTGTCGGTCTGTCTGTCTGTTTGTTCCGGCTAATCGCCGAAACGGCTACACCGATTTTGACGGGACTTTTACTCGGAGATAGCTAATGTTATAAGGTCTAACTTAGGCTACTCTTATTTTAGAAAAATAATTAGGATTCCGTGCAAACAAAATAAAAACCTTGAAATTGTTAACAAAATCCGATTGAAACGGCTAATCTTTGAAACGGCTGGACCGATTTTGACGGGACTTTTACTGGCAGATAGTTGATGTTATAAGGAGTAATTTACTTTTATTTTAGAAAACAAGAAATACGGTTTTATGTAAAAAAATTAAAACCCTTCCAATTGGTAACAAAATTCGATTCAAAAAGGGAAGTCATTTTTTTTAATAATAATTTCACGTGAACGGGTGTCGCGGGCAACAGCTAGTTAAGAATATAAATTTAAGATGGCAAAAAGATCTTTCTTTCGAAGAAAGTGAAGAGTTTCTTATGAAAAAGCAGTACTTTTGTGCTCTTCTATCTTAATGTATTATATATAAGAATTTCAGTAACTTTTTTGGATAGATCATTATCCATTGGGAACCTTCACCGATACGATTTGTTTGAGTCGAGATTGAGGCAGTGTGGTCAATGAAGGACCTTATATTTGTATGGAGCTGTTCTAGCAGTAGATGCTCTTGTAGGTACGGCTTTGGACTACGAGTTAATACATCCAAAAACCGATACATTTTGCCATCCTTTGTCGCGTCGTGTAATAAACTTGAGTTCTCACACGGTATTGTCTCCTGCGTTCGTGAATAGTTGTTTGTCCCGACATTAAACGAGTTACGCCCCAGGAGATTGTGCACGATGGAAATCGGGCGATACAGGGGAACGACAGAAGTACTACTTGGTATAAGATATCCTGACTATGTAAAGGTTTGGTTTTCTTAGCAACACTAACACAACTTTCATTTAACTACAAGCAACTATAAATGACGAGTAGCGACGTATCCCGAAGAATTGCCAAACTGAAGTGGCAGTGGGCAGGGCACATTGCTCGCAGAACGGATGGCCGATGGGGCCGAAAAGTTCTGGAGTGGCGACCGCGAACCGGAAGACGTTGCGTTGGAAGGCCTCCCACTAAGTTGACCGATGACCTGGTGAAGGTTGCGCGAATCCGCTGGATGCGACTTGCACGGGACCGGTCAGTGTGGCGACACTTGGGGGAGGCAGCAGTGGACGTCTTTCGGCTGAAACGATGATGATGATGAACTATAAGTGATGCCTGGTGACTGTAGACTGAAAACCGACGAAATACGAGTCAGATTCGCGTATGAAACATTCCGTACCGTCGTGGTAGGGGAGCCCCCTTTATTTTTTTTATTATTTGTTGTTATAGCGGCAACAGAAATACACAATCTGTGAAAATTTCAACTGTCTACCTATTATACAGCCCGCTGGCAGAGAAATGGACGGACGGTCAAGTCCCGTAGGTTACCCCTCGGGTACCGAACTTTAATAACGTAAGTTCTATCAATATAGACATTGTTTGAACACACCTTGAAAATAATTTCAATAAGTCAATAATTGTCACAATGTAATGACAACCGCAAATAAGCAAGAATTTTAGGTAAGTACACAACTATGAAAGCTTTTCTTAATGACTGTCGTGCACTAAATTATGTGATAGGCTACTGTTTATACTACTTTACTTTACTTTTCTTGGTTTCTATTAAAAAAACAGATCTGAACTTCTCCGTTTAACCTGTCGTAGGTACCTAAGCAAATCGTTCGCGAGTTGTGTATAACTTTTGATAGAAAGAAGTCTTACCTACACCTCACCGAATGCGCATGCACTATGCAGGTGTGCGGTTCCAATAATTCAGACGCGTCCTAAAGGTTATCGACATTTCTAGAAGAATTTTATATCTAAAGGCTTTGAAATGCGAAAATAAAACAAGTCTTTGAAGGATTTCTTGAGATTCGTACCTACGTCATATCGTGTTTGAGGCTTATTGCATTGCGATGCGCACATACGTGGGTTTCTTGAGGCGGAAAACGTATGTGAACATGTATTGAAAATGTATTCAAACAAATAAAATTGAATTGTCTGTTTGTAATTTCATAATAACAGATTTTTATTGAATGCATAATATACGTACTTATCAAAAAAACTATTTTTATTTTTTTTGTATGTCTGTTTGTTAATTCAAATCTCCGAAACGGCTGGCCTGATTACGATTGAACTTTTAATGGTAGATAGCTGATATTATAAGAAGTACTAAGGCTTTTATTTTAGAAAAATATAATGGTTCCGTGCAAAAAATTAAACCCTTGAAATGGTTAACAAAATAAGATCCAAATATGGAAGTATTATTTTTATAATAATTTTACGCGGACGAAGGTCACGGGTATAGCAAGTATAGTAAATATTTACCAAAGTGCAAAAGAAAAATATCGCCGAATAAACTGGCTCTTTTTTACATGATCTTTTGTTAATCAGTATAAATTACTAACTGGAAATAACATGATACTTGGAATGAGTTTTTAAAGTTCCTGTACCAGACCACCCGTTTTAAAATTCCTACTACCTACTTTTATACCTGTTATTTGCATGGTCTAATAATAAAGATAAATCTTTGTATCTATCATTTTTATGTATTACGTGGTAGGCTTTAGATGAGACTTGCTCCAACATAAGGTCGAAACTTTTAACGAGGTAATCATATTTTAATATGGTAACATTTATTTATTTTGTGAAAGGTAGCTTCACAGCTATACATGTAGCTATACATAAGTACATTAACATACACAAAAAAAAAACATTACGCCAATTACGAAGTACACCAAAAAAAAAACATTAGATTGGCCTAGAGTGGCTCAAATGAACTGACACTAAAATGTGTAGTACGTGCACTTGTGCGTGTTTTAATAAATTCACTTTAATTAAACAATTTTGAACCTAAAATACCTGACACCAATTAAGATTTAAGCTCTTAAAATAAGATAATACACAACGCTACAAGAGTATTTGAAATATGAATTAATTAAGCTATAAATGACCAAATACCTCCATAAAATATTTGCACCACACGTTCAAAACCGCAAAATCACTACATAGTATAAAACAAAGTCGCTTTCTCTGTCCCTATGCCCCTTTGTATGCTTAAATCTTGGAAACTACGCAACGGATTTTGATGCGGTGTATAGAGTGATTCAAGAGGAAGGTTTATATGTATAAAATTGACCCGTGCGAAGCCGGGGCGGGTCGCTAGTTTTGTTATAAAGTAACTTTTCATAGCAAAACTAGCTGTTGCCCGCGATCTTCGTTCGCGTATTATAAAAACATATTACTTCGCTTTGAATCAGATTTTGTTGCAAATTTCAAGGATTTTAATTTATTTGCACGGAACCTTAAATGATTTTTCTAAAATAAAAGTAGCCTATGTTAGATCTTATAACATCAGTTATCTGACAGTCAAAGTCCCGTCAAAATCGGTCCAGCCGTTTCGGAGATTAGCCGGAACAAACAGACAGAAGACAAGACAGACAAAAATTGAAAAAAAATATGAGTACCGTATATATTCTCATCAGATACATGCATTCTGTAAAAAGCTGTTATTTTGTTATTACCAGCGTGCATCCCAGTTACGGTTGACAGACTTTCAGGCTGATTAATTCAGAAAATTAAATAAATCAGACTATTATTATTATTGATTCATTGATTTTAAATCAGACTATTTCGACAAAAAACGGTTTAAACTCTTCGAAAGAACACAATTCGCAAAATATGTTAGACTCCTGTCCTAATATTTAATACCTAAATAATTTACAGAATAAATTATACGTATATATTTTACTTGTGCTTGTGTAGTGGACTTTATGTGCCACCTGTGCTCGACCAGTGAGTGGCTGTCCAATGTCCAGAATAATAATGGCTTATTAAATATAAATTTCACAATGGATACTGTACAGTCACAAGCATATATATCTTGCATATCTTTTATCAAATTTTACAGCAGATTGACTAACGGTTTTTGACTTTTTGCTTTGGTATCACATAAAGTGATTCAAGCGTTATCTCTAGGATGGTAACCTTCAATCACAGTCCACCAGTTTTCAGCCTTATGCCCTGATTTATAAGGTTGAAAAGTGGTCGGCTGTCAGCGAAAGCGGCAGTACCAGTAAAAAAAACGGCCCTGGCTGCATTAGTAATCGAGTAAACAGGTTGGTTTAAAAGATTCGATATCGATACATGTGGTTAGCTTGAAAAACAGACCTCAGCAAAAGTACAATTGAAGCTGAATAAACAAGTAAAACATATTTTCGTGTGTATCATTATAAGAATAATTATTAATTCAAAAAACAAAAAAACAAAATATTTAACACAAACAGACGCCATACATTGTTAGTCAATTAGAATTCACATTCTTAAATTTTTAAAGATAAATATTATTTCATTATTATAAAATATAATAAGTTGGTAAGATTACATTAAAACATAATTGTTTTAATGTAATCTTACCAATTAAATTATTATGTTATTATACCAGATCTCAATAAAATTAATGTTAAAGAGTAACCATGGAGTTTCTTGTCGGTTCTTCTCCATAGGAAACGACCTACCCGAACCGTGCACCTTTTTGGCGACGTTTTATAAGTGCCCATCAAGGCCTATGTGAAATAAAAATATTTTGATTTTGATTGATTGAATGTTATAATTTAGTAAATTAATACTATGCACATGTTTCAAAATTGTAAATTGATTCAGTATTAATGTTATTTTACACATACTTACATATATTTTTTGCTGTGCCCTACAAGGTCCGTAATTGGACCTTTGATTTGAGCCCATTGTAAGATCTTCACAAATTCAACATCTGACTAGCCTTTTCCCAACTGTGTTGGGGTCAGCTTCCAGTCCAACCGGATGCAGCTGAATACCAGTATTTTACATAGAGCGACTGCCTATCTGACCTCCACAACCCTGTTAGTACTGGGTAATACGATACCCCTTGGTAAGACTGGCTGTCAGACTTTTTGGGCCACTGACTAACGGCTGTCAAAGATCTACAGATGACAGCCGAGACCAACGGCTTAACGTGCTTTCCGAGGCACGGAGAAAACTCGGTATGTAATAGGCGGTCACCCATCCACAGACCAACCTAGGCAAGCGCGGCTTAACATAAAGATCGTTCCGACCGGCTGTTATTATTTTGCCACGATCTTCACACTTTATGGAATGCAAATAAAAATATGAATATGAATACCTACTTTAATCAAGTTTATTAACCTAATTTATTAAGTTAGACTCAAAAATACAGTAATAAACTTATGAAAGTCACGAAATTATTACGCACAAATATGATGACATTAATTTTCAAGTATTTATTCTAGATTTTTCATCTCATTCATACTAAAACTGTTTTTAAAAGAAGTTCGTAACAATCTCAAAGACGAAGAAAATATAACGCTCAAGCAAAAAAACAGTCAATTTACTCGTAAAAATCAAAATTGACTTGTAGAAAAGTTCAGAATGAGCTGAAAGCTGAAACTCATATTTTTATTCAAGAAATTACTGAAGTCTATAAAACACTGTTATATAGGCTGTGTTGTAGGTAGGTACTACAGTTATAAACTTTCTCTTTTCAAATCCGTGGCTCAATTAGCACTTTATAAAGCTGACGGAAAATCGTGAAAAAAAAAGTCAAACTGTAATTAAAGGTTGGTTATCTCTGGCGTTAGAGCAATTTAGTTAATTGCGCAGGCGATAGGTGGCAATTTCAACTCTTTACGACGTTGCCCACGATGATAAGGGCACTAATTGTCGAATAAAAAAGGATTACAGCTAATCCTTGTTTAATAAAAATGTTAATCATGAGATTTCCGTCGCAGTATGCAAATGTTATAGTATCCACCCCGTTCGTGATTGGCCGTAATATGGTAATATAGGATATTGCATCTATTTATTCAAGTGGGAGTCCGTATATTGGGTTGTTTAATACGTTCTGCAAAGGTGGTTTGACTTTTATTTAAGACATTGATGACTTGCTAAGTAGGTAGTTATTTATTTACCACTAATTACTGGTATGGCAATATTACAGACTCGTCCAATACGATGCTATAAGACACAAAATAGAACAACATAAACTACAAGTATAATTACACCCCGCAACCCATATTAATAGCTATATCAATTAATTATGACAGGAGGAGTATGAAATGGAGGAGATCGTGGCAAAATAATAACAGCGGCTCAGGTCGATCTGTAGGTTAAGCCGCGCTTGCCTAGGTTAGTCTGTGGATGGGTGACCGCCCATTACATACCGAGTTTTCTCCTCACGTAAGCCGTTGGTCCCGGCTGCCAATTGTAGATCTTTGACAGTCGTTACAGGTAGTCAGTGGCCCAAAAAGTCTGACAACCAGTCTTACCAAAGGGTGTAGCACTGTCACATATTGGCACTTACTTCTTACCCAATCAGTAACATCATTGAGACACATCATTTGTTTATGATTTTTGATTAATTAAAGATTTGTTTGCAAATAATAAAAGATAATTTGTACAAATCAGCCATATTTATTAGAATATCAATCACAAAATATAAATATAAAATCATAGCTTATCATGAGACAATATGTGACAGTGTTACTGTATGAGAATATTTTGTTCCCAACGACTCACACCCTTCACTTGACGTATGATCCGTTGGGAATAAACACAAAAAGTTGACCTATCGAGTAACAGTGTGACTGGTTGTGATTTTTATGTACAATTTTTTTGCAACGAGTCACACTGTGACACGTTACAGTGTGACTCGTTGGGAACAAACGAACAAGATAGGCAGTCGCTCCATGTAAAATACTGGTATTCTGCATCCGGTTAGACTGGCAGCCGACCCTAACATAGTTGGGAAAAGGCTAGGCAGATGATGATTAGTTAAACGTGATAATGTTTATAGTTACATCTTTTATGGAAGCACAACCCATACAAACTGTGCGTATGTCGCATAAAAGCTCAGCATGTAAGACACTTCGTATGTGGTTCAGCCTTATGGCTGTACTTGTATTATAGGGCAACCGTTTTTGAGCTCACCAGATGGCGCCACTGTCAAGTAAGATCATGTCAATAATTCTATTATATAAGTACTTTAAAGTACCAATAACTTCATAAAAAGTTTATTTTATTACGTATAACATCATAGTGTAAACTTCAGATACATTTATTTACTATATTCTCCCTAAAATAGCAAGCATAAAATGTTTAAAAATAATTTTACCTCCAAGTACATACTTGGAGGTAAAATGTAGTACATGTACATGTACATGTAGTACATACTAACAAATAAGATCCTAGTTTGCTACATAAAATCTTCAAGCCATAATTAATCAGGAATGGCTCAATCTAGACCACAATCATGAGTATTAGCAAAAATACGTGATAAAAAAGCACGTAACGCGCGAACACTCTATGACATCTGACATTTCGGTGACTTCGCGCTACACTAGCGCCTCTAGCGGTGAATTCATACGCGATAGCCCCCATTCCAAGAAAGATAAAGTTATTTTGTATAAGCTAAGTTTTAGCACGTAAGTTCAGTGCGCAGTTGAATCCGATTTTGTAACAACGTATCTCAATAAGCAATATGCATGTAATTTTAATTTTCACTTAAATCAATAAAATGCAGTAGTATCAACCCAAGATAATAATTAAAAGTTAATTTCAACTACTGCATGTCGCAAAAAAAAAATATATTAAACTCCTACAATTTTCTACGTCAGTTCAAACGTCCATGACTGTCGCGGCCATTCAAATCATAGCATTTGATGTCACTTTGTCACTATCTGCCTTGTTTAAATCTATTTTTTGCCCTTAATAGAATAGTTTTACTACATTGTAAGTGCTTTATTAAAGCAAAAATTGTAATAACAATATTATAGTAAAATCTTAGTGAAACTTCAAGTACTATTCAACTAAAAGTATTTTTTTGACACATAGCATTTGACGTCACTACCGGAATCGATGCGTTTTGTGTTTGCGTTCCATTTCACCAAAAACACGCTACACAAAATATTGAATTGTAAAAAAAAGTATTGTATTAGAGAATTAAACAAGTGTACCACAATGTTTTTATGGTCCAATACAAGGCATTTTTAAGAAATAAAAAATGTTTTTTATTTCTTAAATAATTAACCAAATTATTTTCAATTCTTTACTGTCTGTTTGGTCTAGCGGTTGCAAGCGCGACTGCTGGGCATGAGGTCCTGAGTTCGATTGCCAGGTTGGGAAAAGTGTTATTGGGTTTTTCAATCAGGAACTTCTCAGTACAAGCCACGGAGTTAGGCAATAGGCTCGCCCCCTATTATATGCGACGTAAACATAACTGACGAAATGTAGTGTATTAATGGCTTACAGGCGTGGTGTTATGTTTATGTTTTATTTTTTTCTAGACGCTCTCAATCCTGACCAGGTTCTTGAATTTAACAACAAATTTTAATATTGATGTGTCATCACTGCATAGTATAAAACAAAGTCGCTTCCCGCTGTCTGTCCCTATGTATGCTTAGATCTTTAAAACTACGCAACGGATTTTGATGCGGTTTTTTTAATAGATAGAGGGATTCAACAGGAAGGTTTATATTTAAAACATTGAACCCGTGCGAAGCCGGGGTGATCACTAGTTTCGTTGATAAATGATACAATTCTTGTTAATTTCGTTGTGTACGGAAGCGTGTTGGTTACAAAGAAACCAGATTTGTCACTGGTTGTGGTCTCTCATAGTCATTAGGCAGTTTTGTTGCTGCGGTTGTCTCGTCGATCTGTTGCACCTTCGGCCTAAGTCATGCCGTTTTGCCTAAGACAAAAATTAGTCATGTGTATCACTTACGTTTCTAGACACAATCCTATATCCTCAAACTTACTTGCAGATGCTCGGAATGGATTTAATATCTAGACACCACCAGGCAACGCAAGGTGAAATAAATACTCATAAAAGGGTCTTATTTCAACGAGGATTATAGCAATTATCACCTAAGACACAGGTGTTTATCCTATACACAAGTGACACACAACACAAGCATTGAA
Organism: Eugnorisma glareosa; assembly: GCA_947578425.1. Classification (NCBI taxonomy): domain Eukaryota; kingdom Metazoa; phylum Arthropoda; class Insecta; order Lepidoptera; family Noctuidae; genus Eugnorisma; species Eugnorisma glareosa. The sequence continues at coordinate 14,007,870 of OX387969.1, read as the reverse complement.
TAAAATTACTGGAATATTCCAAAAAATAAGCATACATATTTATGCAAAATAGGGAGGAAAAGGGAGACGTGGACCTTATTTTCCGAAGACCTTTAATTAAGCTCCCGATTTCAGGGTCCACAGGTAAAGACAAAGTAAATATCCATACGAATGGACGTATCATTATGGAGAATTCTTGGGGATTAAAAAAGGGCGCTGTGCACTGAGCACGTATCTAATTTTTAAAGCGCGGTTTTACGATCTGCATACGTAGGTTAGTGTAGTGATGTGCTAGCATAGTTCTGGGTGTCGATAGTTTGGATTAGGGATTGATTTTTGTTGGTGGAGGAATAAAGATCAGATTTTCAGCACACTTAGGTAGTTCATCATCATCTGCCTAGTCTGTTTCCAACTATGCTAAATAAACATGCTAAATAACTATGCTAAATATCCTATCCGAAATAAAATACTGGTAATCAGCTGATTACCAGTATTTTATTTGGAGGGACTGCCTATCTGACGTCCACCACTCAATTAGGACTGGGGAATACGATACCCCTTGGTAAGCATACTTAGTCATGGTCCTTAATTAATTGACTCTTAAAAAATCATCTGCTTTAAACAAAGTTGATACATTTTCTAAAACTTCAAATTTTTAAATCTACATGGATATCGTAAATAAAGACACATGTTTTTAAATTGAAAAAAATTTAAACAAAAACCAAGAAAGTTAAAACAATTTGGGCACTTGCAACTAACGTACAAATATCTTAAGAAAAAAGTCTCGAGCAAATAAATATCGATAAATCGTGCGACCGTAATCCAGCTGTAGTGGAGAACACGTCTAAAAACAAAATTTATTCTAACAATTCATGCGGAGCTCTCCCACAAGTCGGATTATTGTAAATAAGTATTACGACCGACGCCCGCATTAATCCTCGCCGCTTTTTAACGAAACGCGAAAAAGTTAGTTAACTAACTTTTCTGCCCGCGTTGACTCAACAAAAACCACCGGTGAAATATAGTCCTCCCTCTCTCGAGAATTATTTGTATCAATAGAATGTTTGTAGGGAATTTGCCTGTTCAAATATACGACGTAATACCCGGGGGGCGTAGTTTAAAAAGGTGTGTTTGACTTCACTAATAAGCACGGGTAGATACGCGGATATTTCGCCAACTTTTACGCATACACGAGGTTTTATTAAATAACCTTCTCACAAAATTGTTTCATTCTGTTTAGTGAACCGCAAATTTGCGTTTAATAACTTTGTGTACAAATTCTGGTTGTTACGTCCCGGTGCACACATCGCGACCTACATCGCGCCAAAAGCTATCTCGTTAATTGACTGTTGGAATAATTTAAATATATTGCGGCCAACGGCTATATTTCAAAAGTCTATTATAAATCAAAGGATTAGCAGCGAACGAAACCGGGTAAATGGATGCTGGCAATATAGATAATACATGTTTTATTCTGCATACGTTATAGGGAGATAACGACAATATAATCGCGTTGGGGCCGGGCGGGCGCGGCGGGGGGTGGCGGACAAAAAGTACTAAGTACGAGTTAAATACCCTTTGTGTCGCATGCTCTCCTGGTCGCCATTCATTGACGTACGCCGAGGGTCCTCTCATTATTCAGTCGAAATTCGATTATTTTCCCATTTCGTAAAATATCCATATCGTCCCCAGCTTTCACTCTAATTGAAAATGGAGCGATGGCCGTCATCGTGCTGATCGCATTTAATATATTTACACTCGAATTTCTGTTGCTTTCCGCGCTCAACTTCATTACGTATACAATATGATTTAGGTGCTCTTTATTTGCAGTAGCATGGCAGTATCACGACTATTTTCTCAACACGGATCCTTTTAATAAACGGGGCAGTTGTCGTATATCAGGAGAACAGACGGAAGTAAATATCCTGTCCGAAAATGATTACTCGGCACGCGCAGTTAACCGACGTTATGACCGGCTTATTCCCCATTCCGGGGGTATTAGTCTCGTGGCCACCAATTTCTGTAATTTATTAAGAGTTTCGCTTATATTTTGACCGGTCTTTGGTGGCTTCTCCTTTCTCGCTTGAGGCCGGAAAGAAATATAAGCAGTTAGCGACGTGTGATCAAAGGCTTTCGTGGGGCGGACTGATCCCTAATATTTCACTCATAATTGGTTTATTCTAAGCTCGCAGCGTTTCCGTGTGTGGACCTTTGATCCGTCTAGTATATTAAGTTGTAGCCAGAGATGTATGGCGGACATTATTTGTTCAGATCTGAAGATTTACTCGATGGCGTCATTTGCTATTTGAAAGCGAAGGTAGTGGGGGCGCTTAAAGGCTTTCGCGTGGTCGTTTCTGTAGTAATATTTTTTGATGTAAACATCTGTGTCTCGCTTCCTTCTTTGAATTAAAGGGTGGCTAATATTTATTTTATTGTTGAGATTTAATAGAAAATCTGGGTAATTTTCTATTCGTAGTATTTCGCCTTTTCATCATTTGGGAAAATTGATGCGTCTTTTTTTCGAATTAATGTAAAAAAAAACCTAACACGCAGTCGGATTAAAGCGTCCAAAAACGAACCAACAAAGGTAAGTAAGCTATCGTCAACATGTATACCCACTATCATGATTTACGTACGTTAATTTCCTTTCAATATGGCCTGTTAGATTGTTTTTGCTTAGTTGTCACAGTCGACCCCTCCTGACCGGATCCGGCTGCCCTTGTCCCTTCCATTTCCGGCCGCAAGCCGTCAAAGCCTTGCAAAAGTTTTATGCTATCATACAATACGGTACGCTTTTGTTATTTTTGAGTGGTATACTCATATTTGTTACGAAAAACATATCTGAATATTGAAGAGAATGAAATGGGAGGTTTTTTTTTGTATGAAAATCACTGACAACAGGATTCATAGGTCTAAAAAGTTGATAGAAAAATTTAAAGAAAAACATTTTCGAATAATGTTACAGCTAAATTCGACTCATTTTAGATTTTTTATAGAAGCAGTAATTTCCAATTATCTTTTTTTTTTAAGACATTGCGAAAATGTTCTTTGTCAACTTTTTAGCCATATGTATCCTGCTTATGTGTATGCAGTTTAATTAAAATTGGTGAAGTCATTTCGAAAACAAATGAGTTCAAAGTTTGTATGAAATGCCGTAAGACGCTAACGCTCTTAATGATTTTCAAGTGTAAAAATTAGATGGGCTGTCCTGTCCAATCACTTCATAGTGTTTACACCAATAACCTGACAAAAAAAACCAGAAAGAAGAAGACAGAAGTAGAGAGAAGAAACAGTAGGTAGATCATTCTTTCTTTTGACAACCGTACCTAAACCGTAAGACACACTAACACATTATCTTTTTTTTTTTCTTCTATGTAACTAGGCTTTATTAAGTATAACAAACTAACATATAATAATTAATTAAAAACAATAAAATAAAATAAATAAAATATAAAAAAATAATAGTAGATTATACAACAAGTGAAAAAAAGGGAATTTAATTCGAGGGACCAAGTTGGATCCCGAGAGCAGCGAAGGATTCTAGAGTAGAATCTCGAGCGTAGCAAGGGATTCTAGAGTAGAATCCTGAGCGGAGCAAGATGAATTTTTTTTTCACGAGTTGTGTACTTTATTCTTTACCATTGACTGCGAGAAAATAAATAGAAGTACTTATTTTAGAAGATATATAGAAGTATTTATTTATATTTCTCGTGGGTAATAAATAAGGTTAAGCCAGGCTTACCAAGGTCGGTCTGTGGATGGTTGACCGCTAATTCATCACATACCGAGTTTCCTCCGCGCCTCGGAAAGTGCGTAAAGCCGTTGGGCCGGCTGTCATTTGTAGTGCTTTGACAGTCGTTACAGGAAGGCCCTAAAGTCTGATAACCAGTCTTACCAAGGGGTACCGTATTACCCGCCCAGTGCTAACTGGATTGTGTTCTGGGTCCGATAGGCAGTCGTTCCATGTCAAATGCTGATATTATAAATTATAAATATTTCTTATAAAAAAACAATATAAAAACATTTAAAAATATAAAAAATTGTTGCCCGCCGGTATCGGGAACAGAGTCCAAGCTACCGGTGGTCAGGGCTCCAGAGAGAGAAACCTCCTAACAATACGAGCCGTGTCCAGGAGTACTGCTTTCTGTATCAAGCCCTTGATCCAGCTGCCTAACGAGAGCCTCCTCAGGTATTCATCGAGGCTCTTAGCAATTAAGCCATGGGCTGATACGACTATCGGCACAATGATCGCTGAGTCCACATCCCACATGTCGACAACCTCGCGAGCCAAGTCAAGATATTTTATTTGCTTATCTTTCTCGGCTTTCGCGAGGTTCTCATCATGCGGGACCGTTATGTCAACAATCATTGCGCGCCGCTCTGATCGATCCACCACCACTATATCAGGCTTATTGGCTAAAATAGTCCTGTCAGTGATGATGGATTGATCCCAGTACAATGTGATATTGCCATTTTCGAGAACTGGGTCGGGCACATACCTATAGTACGGCACTTCCGATTCCACAAGTCTGTATTTTAGAGCAAGTTGCTGATGGATAATCCTGGCTACAAGGTTGTGTCTATGCAAGTACTCTCCGTTAGCCAAACGAGAACACTAACACTATTTTCATTATTTTTATGTGTATAATTTTATTATTTTTTGATTTTAATTTTGATTTTAATTTTTTAATTGCTACTGACATTGTTAATTTTATTTACTTTTTTAATTTTAATTTTATATTTCCAACTTTATTACCAAATTTGTTTTGATTTTGAGTAGAATTTTGATTTTTAATTTTTGTTAGCTTAGTTCTACATTTTATTTTGCATGCTGTGGTCTCCTGTAAGTGAAGGAGTACACCTGCGTGATACTTTTGTCGTCGTTTACTTTTTTCATGTATTGTGTATATCCTTTGTTGGAGATCCTAAATAAATAAATAAATAAAATAAATAAATAAATATTCAGCTGTATCTGATTAGACTGGAAACCGACCCCAATAAATTTGGGATAGGTCTAGGCAGGTTTATCACATTTTATTATTTAATCGGTAGTATAATAAGAGAACAAAGGATTAATATAAACATTAAAAATTTGTAGTGAAATTTGAACAATTTTCGACATTCAGTGTTATATTCTTGTAGTTCATAATTCGTGCTTGTTCCAAATTCAAAATGTTTTTCTGTTCTCGATGTATAAAATGTGTTTGTGTTAGATGTGTTTTTCGAGTTGCAATGGTAAAAATATTATTTTTTATTTACATTTAAGTTTATTTTATTTTATGTTGTGTGCACTTGTGGCTTGTTCCTTATAATCATATTTTCTTTCCTTCTTTCTTTAAATCATAGTCTATTTTTTATACAATTACTTACACAGAGCACATGAAAACATAAAAACTCATTAAATAAATTCTAAAGCGCTTTACACAGCTGTAGTGAAGAGCATGTTTAAAAATCCTAATTACCTTTCTGCAAAAATAATGTTGGGAGGAAAAAGCCGCTTCACATGACTTTAAATATTTAAGATTTGTCTCAGAATACCAGCATTCTGTTTCACAAAAGAAAAAACAATATGGCTGTCTGAGTATTATTAATTTACGATTAAACCTGTCTGACTTGTAGCTTATTGTGGAAGAAAAAGGATCAGGTTTAGCTACAGAATGTGACATTACAAGATTGTTATTTTAGTCTCAAATTACGATTAATACCGCTAAAAGCTACTTTTAAGGGGTTCCGTACCCGAAGGATAACCAATGGGCTCCTATAACTAAGCCTCCGCTGTCCGTCCGTCTGTCTATCATCGAGCTTTAGCTCATGATCCGTAATAGGTAGACAATTGAAATTTTCACAGAATGTGTATTTCCTTTGCCTCTATAACAACAAATAATAAAAATAAATCAAAAATTAAAGAGGACTGTATTACGATGGTACGGTAATTTTGCATGTTTCAAAAACAAGTGAATAACAGAGGGAGACCTTTCCGATTTCATAATTTCGCCGCAAGTCGTTTTGCATTGAAAAATCGCATAAGAAACAACCAATTTGTAAAAATGTTTAATTATATTTTATTATATTACTAAGCAGAGCCAGTCAAAAATAATTTAAGTAAAAAAAAATAAAACTAAACTAAAATGTTTCACTATTACTAGCCACAAAAACCAAAGACCAAACCCAGCTAAATTGGAACCGCTAATCCGAAAAAGTAATTACACTGAACTAAATCACAAGATTAAAAAAGATCTCCAAATGGCTCTAAACTACAGTCAAAATTATATCGTTAAAACCGTTAATAGCGTCTGCAGCCGATTTAACGATAATAGATTAATACGAGGGTAGTTTCAGCAGACTATAGTTTTCATTAAGGGCCTTCGCTCACCGCGACTTTTTGCAGTGGCGATGCAAACGCACGTCGAGCGTGATAAAGTCGCTGGCTGTGTACTGTACTGACGTAAGTATATAGTAGTAATTAGGAATTGACTGGCACCTTATAATGGGGTAAAAAAGGAGGTAAACACTAATTTCGTATTTGCAAGGATAGAAAAAAGTTAAGCACAGCCGGGACTACATTATTAAGGAAATAATTGTTTATTTTAGTTGTGATACGCATTTTATTTGCTACCAATCTCACCCGTAACCCTGATTCTGTATCGCTACAATGACGATGCAATTCAGCAGCGACTCCTAAATGACTGCGAACGCTACAGTTTCAAGATGGCATCCGATGAGACAACAATCGGACGTTTGCATAGCAATAGTAACTATGCTAACACACGTTTGAATCGCTTCTGTCGCGCGTTAAAAATACAACTAACACGCGATAGCAGCGATGCAAAAGCGCGTTATAAACGCGCTACAAAAAGTCGCCGTGGGAGAAGGCCCTAAGGATCTTATTTCGCATTTTATCCGACGCCATTGTTGAAAATGAAAGGCCACTGGCTGATTGGAAGCATTTGTGAAAAGCACGAGTTTTCCAAGCGGTAAAGGTTCTATTTTACCACTGATTAATGTTTACCAGCGTAGTTATGGAACGCGAAGTTCCAAGTGAAGAGGCAATCTAACGGTGGTTTAACTTTTAGACTGAAGAGTGGATTATGGGTTTTGAATATCTGGTTAGCGGCAGGTTTAGATGGAGTTTATCAGGAGCTGTGAAATGGATTTTAATTCAGTTTTTGTTGTAGTATTGTGAGCTTGGTTATTTCACTCTGTTGTTTTGAAGCCTTGATTTTAATTTTGAAAAGGTTCGATAATTACCTAGAAAGCATTCATAGGGAATTGTGAATTACTTCTGGAAAATGGCGAGCAAACAAAAACAAGAAATTTCCACATCTATCACACCCAAATTCATCTCTCCATGTATTCTATTTCTTGGTGGAAATAATTACGCATCCGTAAGTAATTGGGGCAAAACCCTTGTTTAAATCGTCCCGGGGTTCTGTTGGGGACACTATTGTTACGCCCCACTGTTTCGCTCGCCAACTGACCGAGTACATCCTAAATCGTTCGTAAACGGCTAGTTAATAGTTGATTTGGCCTATTGTCATTTATACTTGAGATTTTGGACCCCTTATCTAAAATCTTGTTTCTAATTTTCGGGGAAATTAGGGGGTCTCATGTGTGAATAGAGATAGGAAAACGTCAATTGCAACTGATGATTTTCTTTTCCTTTGTTGTGTAGATGGGGACTGCTAAGACCCACAATTTAATTCTATTCGGTTTTATCACCAGCAACCGAGTCATATCATGTGAGGCATTTTGTAACGAATCATTAATTTATAATAGGGCTAATGAGAAAGAGAAACATAAAATATCTCGACTTGGCACACGAGGTTGTCGACATGTGGAAAGTGAACTCGGCTATCATTGTGCCGATTGTCGTGACGGCCAATGGCCTTATGGCCAAGAGCCTCGACGACCATCTTTCGAGGCTCTCCTTAGGCGGTTGGATCAAGGGCCTGATTCAGAAGGCAGTACTCCTCGTTACGGCTCGCATTGTGAGGAGTTTCCTGTCTCTGGAGCCCTAACCACCGGTACCTTGGACCTTGTCACCGCTGGACCACTTATTTTTTTATATTTAAATGATTTTTATATTATTATTTGACACAAGCCTCGTAGCTTAGTGTGGCACCTAGATGGCGCTGTGTGTAATGTCCAGCGATATTTATTTATTTATTTTATTTATTTATTTTTAAGAAATATTTAAAAATGTATGAAATAAGATGAAGAAATGAATAATGGAGATAATTGGGCTAATAATTTTAGGTTACTAATATTTAGGCTACCGAAACATTATATTCTTAAACAACAATAAATAATAATTTGAATCGAATAAAATTGTGAAAAAATCATTAAAAAAATAAACATGGAGGTATGTATAGGTATCCATAGTCTTCAAGTCTTTTTTTTTGTCATTTTTTGGTCCCGCTTTGGTGAACAGAAATCCAATGCACAAATACAGATATCGCAATGAATTTAGGTAAAACAACTAGAGCTTTGCAATCCACCATCAGCCCTACAAAATAGCCACTCCATTGTATATTTTTGAATAATTACCTTACAGTCTCCCTAGTCGATCGAATTATCGCAAACCAGTACCCAGCCCCCACCCAAATTACTTGAAAATGGTTTGGAAGTCGGTACTGGAATCAAATCTGCCTATCAGAGGGCAAAGGGCCTCTCTCCGGTTTCTAATTCACTTAATTTGAGCCTTAAATCTCATATTGCAAAATGGACGCGGGCAATAATTGTGTTTGGTAAACAGCATACCATTTGGCGGCGGACGTATTATGGGAGAGTAGGTACTGTTGCGCAACTGTGGAGCGACCGACGAAGTATCATCGCTACTGACAGTGGCTGTGAAAATTTGAGCCATGGACCAAAACTCCATGAACGCAAAAGCTACAAAGCTGTTTTTTTTTTCTTGCGAAGTAGTTGAGTGGAGGGGCTTCAAGAAGTTTGAAGTTTGTAAAATAGTTCATAGATGCTGTCATTTTAAATAACGTTAATTCACTAACAATTTAACATACTTTATAGGTGTCTGGCGGGGATTTACTACCACACAAGGGGTCTGGCAGGGGAAGGAGTGTATCACAATACTAGCCCTTATACTTTATAGTATGACGTAACTTAGCAGCTGTTACCTGATATCTGCCAAAGCCACCACGACCGACTTTTCATAATATCCAATTGTTTTTAACTATATTAAGGTACTTCTGCAGAAAAATCAGTTTTTTAAAATGATGTAGGTCTGACGGTCACGGGATCCCTCTCTAATAGAAAAAAACAAGAGGGTCTAATGGTCAATGTTATGGATTCATATACCTAAACTTCCGAAAAGCTTATTTCCGTTCTTGTTGGAAAAATACGTCTTCGATCTATTTCTTAATAAAACAATATGATTGTTTTATTTCTCACAAGCGACCCACCCCGGCTTCGCACGGGTGCAATGTCATTCACATAAAGCTTCCTCTTTAATCACTCTATCAATTAAAAAAAACGCATCAAAATCCGTTGCGTAGTTTTATAGATCTATGCATACATACGGACAGACAGACAGCGGGAAACGACTTTGTTTTATACTATGTAGTGATAAAAGAACTTGTGGAACAATTTTATTCAAGAAGTACAACCGGCAACAAAAGCTCAATCATTTATTGATTGCACACTAGTCCGTTTATGAATCTCGTCCACACAGTAATACGTCCACATAAGCCGACATATAACACTTTGATACCAAATAGCCCATCTGCTAAACACAGGGTGAGCATTAGAGGCCTCGTCTACCGAGCTACGCGGCTTATTGCCCGTAATTATATTGCTCGCTACAACAAAGGTAACTTTGTATACACTTAATGTCCACGGTTGGTCGTCAATAACGTTTGTCCATTATTTCGTAGTAATTAGCTTAGTTGGAACAACGTTCGTATTTGATTTTGGATGAAATGGGCTTTGAAAAGAGGCTTTTGAAAGTCTGGAATGGAGCGGTATTGAGTTAGCGGAGAGTGGGTTTTTGTCGATGGCGATCGTGTTTTTTTTTTGTGTCGTGGGTGCGCCTGCGAATAGTTTGCTACTCTGACAACATAAGGACTTTTCTTTTTAATGTAATGTGTGAGAGGGCTGGCTGTCTTTCTATCCCTTGTTGCTTTTTATGTCTTTACGGCTGAACGAACAAAGGCCAGGTACACCTAGCTCCAGGGCTAGGTCTGCCTGGCCTTTGTTCGTCCAGCCAGTTCGTTTAGGGCATAGAATACTTTTTATACCGGTTGTAGATTTCCGTGGTATTATTTTCGACTTCTACGCGAAGCCGTGGGCAAAAGCAAATCCCTGTTTTTATATTTACTGAAGCTACGCTGACCTTCTGCTGGGCGAAGGCCTCCCCAATTCCATCCACGAACTCTTTTCTCGCGCCACTTCCAACCAGCCCTCATGGTACGTATCTAGGTCGTCTAGCCTTCGCTTTCTCAGCCGGTCTCGACGGCACTGTCCATCTCTTTTATATGGGGGAACTGCTGTCTATGTTTTCCATTGTTGCATTTCACGGCTGAACGAACAAAAGCCAGGTAGACCAAGTCCTGGTTTAGGGCATAGATAATCCCGTGGGATTATTTTCGACCTCTACGCAGGCGAAGCCGCGGGCAAAAGCTAGCCCCTGTGTTCACGGTCCGCTTTTAGTTCGTCTTATCCCACTGTTCTCTGGACTGGCTTCGACGGCACTGGCCATCTCTTGGCACCTAATGTGTGGAGACTTTTGCTCAGTCTCTGATAAAAGCGAAAAACGAATATTACTACTAAATAGTTTTGTGACGTAAGTCATTGGCGTTAATAATGGTTTGATTGATAGCATGAAGCTGACTAAATTATAACAAATGTTTCTTATTTTATCCCAAACAAGACACGTGTAAATTACTCAACGAGATTCTCGATTCGACTTCTTAAAACTTGTCAAGTAATTTTATCCTGCCTGCCTTTTAAGCTTCTGTGACAATCGAACAGTTCAGAATCGTACAGTTTCTGTACCCCTTTCATTCTTTATGTTTATTGTATTGTAATAAAAGAATATATACAAATTAGTCCGTTCGGCTCACTTTAATCTTTTATAAATCTCTCTTTGAATTGTTTAGGGGTCACTTTTGAATACAAAATAACTGGTCAGTGTACTTATTACTCTTTCGACCAGTTTCAACCCCCTTTAAGTGTCCGATTTCTCATCATACACACAACTACAATCATAATCAAAATACGTAGGACCGTGAGTACAATAATAATTCCCCTCTTGAGACGTAATAATAAGCGCATTGTGCATTATTCTTGCGTCTATTAAATACAGAGAGAAAGGACACTGTTATTATGTTTTTCCGCACGATTGTACGCATGTGTCGTATCGTATCAAGTAATACTTGTAAGCATCATGTTACTTGTGTCACTATTGTGGAAGTTATTATTGTTCATGATTGTACTCCGGCATTTTATTAGCCCTATTTGTCATGAGTTAATAGAGGTAGCTAGGTAAGTATGTAATTATTTCGTATTTTTCCTGATTCTTGTTCGAAATCAGATTTATGAGCACTGATGAAATTTTTACAAAATAATGTGCCGTTTTTTTTTTGATCACGACCTACTATTTGTCGGGGCCGATACTACTGAGCCACCTTAGATCTACAGTGGTGGTGTTTTAGGACAAGATTGAGGTCAAGAGTAGGCCAATTAAATATAATTACCCTCCCCAGTCGGGTAAAAAATGCTCCTAAAATAGCTCTGCTACTGCAAAACCTAAAAAGTTATGTCCGCCAGATATGTATTTAATTTAAGAAATCGACACTTTAATTACTCCTACTTTCTAATTACTAATTTAACTGTACAACCATGAAAAATATGACTGTAAATAAAACTTAGAAAGAGTATCACTTTACATTACACCCAAAACCATAAATGAACCCATAAATTAATTATAAACTAACCACTGCGAACGTAAATACATTGCAATATGTACCAGGCATGCATAACTAATAGGGAGGGGAATACGAAGCTGCAGCGGACAGCGAATGTCCATCGAATGTCAAATCACCCTGCGAGCTGACGCAAACGCGAGCTTTGGCCTAAACATTCGCTTTGATTTTATTAATGCCGTTCATGGGTAGAGCCAAATTAAGTACGGTTTGAACCAAAGAGATTTATAATACTTATAGCGTAAGAAGAAATGCTGAAATGTCAAAAAAAGGCATAAGGGTTAGGCTGAGGTGTACCCATTAGTACACCCAGACACGTATGTGTAAGCCCAAGGTATAGGGGGCGAGCTTATTTCCATCAACCGGGCACGAATCCAGACGCCGTGGCTACTACTGAGAAATTCCAGAGAACACTTTGCCCGACCTAAGAATCGAACCCAGGACCATATGCTCAACAGTCACACTTGCGACCTGCAACCACTAGACCAGCGAGAAAAAACAAAATTACTTAATTAATTCTCACGTTTGATACACTTGATTTTTGCCGACAGCAACTAGTTGGCTCTAGCGAGTAGACAAAGATTCTTAGTCGCGCTGTCTCGTCTATAGTAACTGTTCAATGTATTTAAATGTCTTTGGTTTTAAAAATCAATGTTTTACCCACGGAGAAACTTTACTAAAATTGGTTTCGTAGGACCAAAATCAAAACTTTATTATGTGGTCAAATTGTGTTTGAGTTAAATTTTTCACAACAAGCAAGTCTTATGATAAGCCACTGGATAAAAAACAAATAAGTACTGTATTGAACATTGGACACAATCACATAACAATCCTACTTTTATTTTTAAAGTACATCAGAAGAGGTACTTCAACCCAACCCTTGTCAAAAAACGAACCTTATCAAATAATTGTGTCTATTTACCCAAAATCTTCTGATAAACATTCGAGTGGGCGTATTACTGTTGCGTGGACTTAACAATGCCAATCAATGAAACATAAAATCCGACTAAGCAGATGCGATGATTCTTCGTCAATAGTCCAAATACCACGGTCACCCTACACCAAAAGACTTACAACTCTATCGTGTAAAAGATACGGCGTAGTTTTCTGTGTGGAATCTAGAGGTTATATTCTTGTTCAATGTCTACAGGGTGTATTGTTAAGTTGAGCCGGCCAATCAGTTCCATCACCTCTTGAGAAACCAATGAAGCGTGTCTAATTCTTCGCTCGCGAACCGAGGGTTAAGTCTTTACGCATTTGGTTTGGTCATTTTATCAACATAGGCTTCATCTGTTGCGTTCGGGGTAATTCGGGGTACTTCGGGGTCATTCGGCCATGTTGTGCGCTTGAATAGTCTTTGTGTTGTCAACATATTATCATCAAGTTTTGTGAATTTGTGATAACGATCTCGGAGCTGCTTTTGAAGAGTTGATAAAAGAATTCAATGAAACTGTCAGCTCAAAGCCAGTTAGTTGTCAAAGTAGTGATATTTTTGTTTGATGTTTTTTGACAACGTATTTTAAATTATTTTACTATCAGCATTGTTTACACTTAAACATGGCTAGCTTTTGCCCACGGCTTCGCTTGCGTTAATTTAGAATTTGACAATCAATTCGGGTTGCATTCTGCTTGTAATAATATAATTCAATCATGATTCGAAAGACACGTGGCGCCATTAATTATCATAAGAACGTTATTGTTGTTTTCCTCGGGAACAGTTATTTTTTTGAGATGAAAGGTACCATATGTCCGTTTCTGTACAACTGAAAACGTATATACGAAATTTCAGGATGATCGGTTCAGTGATTTAGGCTTGAAAAGGTAACAAACAAACTTAATTTCGCATTTATAATATTAAAGTTAGGATTAGGATATAGTCAATTCTAGAAACTAGAAAATGAAATTATCAGTGTTCTTATTTCATTACAATTGTTCATTTGATATTTACTAAAATGTGAGCAGTGAAATATTTTACACAAATTGAAATTGTAGTAACCTATTGTACCTATTCCTTTTACAAACCACAAAGGCAAATTACACGCCCGTCTTCGACAACATATCCAAAATAACCAGGCTTTATCTGCCTTACCTCTGTTTCTTCAAGGATAATATACAAACATATTCTGGCACTGATCAAAGGATTATTTCGCATATTGAAAACATAAGATCTGGATAAGCTCATGGCATTCGCTTCGATGTCAATGACATGTCAACAACTCCACGACCTGTGCCCTTTTAAAAGGTTACGTTCTAGGTAGGTAATTAAGTAGACAGGGTATAAAAGGTATCATTTCTTTTAAAGATAAAAAAGATATTCAGTAAATTGGTTGCTTATATTTTACACATTTTGAGGATTTTTATAAATTGTAATTAATTTTTTATATGCTGATAAAAGAAATTACATTTATGACATTATTTGAAGTACTTCGGTTCTTTTAAAAGTGCCTTTGTGGTGTATTGGTCTAGGAAATATATTTTTTGTAAGTTTTCTCAAACTAAACCGAAAAGCTGAAGTGGCAATGGGCTGGCCATGTTTTTTGAAGGAGCGATGGCCGATGGGGGCGAACGAGTCCTGATGTGGAAATCTTGTAACGACAATCGTAACGTAGGACACCCCGGCGACCTTGAAAAGCTAGGCAAACTGGATGGTAAAGGTGGTGGATAGGATGTTGAGGCGCAGCTTAGGGGTCTATGTCACAAATATTGCACAGCAACAGGTTGAGTTGAATTTTATGAAACCGAAGACAAGAGAAGTTAACCTTAGCACGCCACTTTCACTTTTTTTTTGTGTCAAAGAAATCTGAGCTTCAGCTTAAAAAAAAATGAGTTTATCTTTTATGTGAAAGATACTCCAAACTATAAAACGTACCCACGTAAATTCTTATAAGAAAAAACGGAAACTGCTATGACTCATCCCCACAAAGATGAAAGATGACATCACTAATCCGAGTACCAACCTACCCAAGACCCGTCACCGAGTCTGCCAAATTTCCTTCCGGGTCAACAATAACATACTACCTCCACATTTATTAGGGCATACCATGAAATAGGGGCAAACCTTCAAATAGGGGCAATTAAGTACAGCAGGATTACTCTAGTGGTTGTTGCCTGGTGACGTCGCTGTACCCAATGAACGTAATCCGATTAAGATAATTGCCTGAAATCTTATCGAACAAAGGCTTTGGAAGTACCTGTATGTAGGTACGGAAATATGTGGAGCAATATGTGGGGTATTAATCATATTTTGGGGGCTATATTTTGCATAATAGTTTGTTGGAGGAGGTGATTATTATTTAAGTCACGGTCCGGAAGAAATTAGTTTATTCAGGTCCTTTCAGACGCCCTTTCTTCGCAGTCATCATTTTTGTTTTTCGTTTTTTTTTTACGGATGCGAAATCATCAAATGACCACTCCCACTCTGGGCGGAGCGGCAGGGAGTGTCAGACTTGTATTGACTAAGACCCATCCATGTTCCTTCCTTTGCCCTTTGTGTTCCAAGTCCCGCAACCCTGTGCGACTTGACAAAACTTTTACTCTCTCGCTCTTCTCTCTTTGATTTATGTTAGTCTGTAAGGTCTATGGGTCATTATTACTTGAGAATAAATGAATGTTATGGTGGGTTATGTTAAAATAATGATTCTGTTATATGTTAGATTTTTTCTGTCATATGAAAGCCTGATTGTAGTTTTTGTAACGTATTATACACATTAAATTTCTGAATAATGATTGTGTAAACCGTATTGGAATCTGCTACGTACCTATTTCATAAGAACAATGCTGTCAGGACACTTGCTACCCGGACAGATTTCAATTATAATTTGTAAAGATTTTTTTTTCTCCTAACACAAGTTTTTACAACACACCATCAAATTAACAGAGCTAATAAAGAAGTCATTCTGATATGAAAAGCATCACAAAATTATAGGTTTATATGACTATTGAATGGACTAATTTATTATTAATTTGGTCTTCCTCATTAAGAGTACTTTGAATCTAAAAGACAAGCAATAAAGTTAGTTTTGATACCTTTGATGTTCTCTGGATAATTTAATAGGTACCTTATCTTATCTCCATTTAAATTGTAATATTAATTTATTCCTCTAAACGAAATATTCATCATTCAGCAGAATATTATCCTAACTTTCACAAATCCATTTAAAGCTACGCTGAAAATTGTTCCTAATTTCGCATGAAGTTTACAAATCGTTTTTACATGTCTAGACTTAAAAACAAATTATACAGATCTGTTTATTTATACATTTCGAATCGTATTTTCTGCTGAGTTCGCGTTGTCTTAAATCCTCGATAAATTGAGTTCTTTCTATTCTTTGTAATGGTTCTTAGGGATGTTAAAAAAATCCGCCAAGTGCGAGTCGGACTCGTGCATGAAGGGTTTCGTTGCATCGTAGTGAGGAAGCCCCGTTTAATTTTAAAGGAGATGTTTCATTTCCGGCCATAGGATGTACATTTATCTAAAAAGAGGAAAAAATACCACGAAGCTAACAAAAATATTCTCTAGAGAATTAAGCCTGATTTTTTGTGCCTAAAAAGTAATAGTTTTTCAATTATTGCCATATTCTATTCAACATGGCGTCTTACTGTTTGCATTTTCTGCTTTCATTCTGAAATCATGTCACATAAAAACTTAATCTCACATCGATGTGTGTGTGTGTTCTTGTAATAAATTATCATTAGTATACTATCATTTTAGACTAATTATAAGCAACTGTGATGATTTCATTGTTAAAAAAATATAATGGGTATTAATTTTCTGTAGTGTACTTCTGAACGAAATATTCAAAATGACATTTTGTTTTGACAAAACCCATCAGTGTCTGTCAGTCGAGTCTCGCTCGTCTCGACTTTCGTGGTTTTCGATGTTATTTTATGTTCTCTCATTTATGTTTTGTTCCTACGACTTTTGCTTTGTACAATTATTATCAAATAACAATTTCTGGGTTATGCAAACTTCATCTCTACAACCTGGCTTAGCTGTCATAACACTCACGACAAACGTCAAACATTTTTAATTTTTATTGCGTGCACAAAAACCATATATTATTATGTAAAAAATGTTACTTTATTCTATTCAGAGGTTTGTTTCCCAGTTTTTATAAAAAGTACATGTTATGGCCAGAGTCCCATACAAAAATGAAACATCTCCTTTATTTTTAATATTTGTTGTTATAGCGGCAACAGAAATCCACATTCTGTGAAAATTCCAACTGTCTACTTATTACAGACAGACGGACGGACGGAGAGCGGAGGCTAAGTACTAGAGTCCCGTTGGTTACCCTTTGGGTACGGAATTCTAAAAACAGAAACCTATCTAGTTTTCGATTGTAGCCGGGAGCTGTTTAGTAAACGCTGATGGGGCATTGCAGTAGACAAAGCGGATTCCGAGCTCAGGTTGCAGACACCTGGGTAGTGGCAGGCAGGCTAATTGCCAATCAGACGGTTGGCTACCCCTGCTCTGGCATCATCAGTTGATTGAGTAGCAGTAGATGAGTAGCTATTATTGATTGATTGCTATTTAGATTTGTTTGATGGCTGCAGGGTTAATTTGTGTGTGGTATTTGCAGTAAGTGTTATTAACTGTTGCCGCAATGGCGTATTTTGGTATTCGTCCGTTGTTTGGGGTTTATGTACAGAGGTATTCCTTTTTCATGTGCTCTCGGATGTATTTTTCGCATACACTTTTATTCACTTTAACGAAAATATACGAGGTCGAAACAAATTGCCTAGCGAAACTCCGCATTTCTGGAGGGTATTGTCCGCATATCTAAGGGCCTTTACACACTACGTTTTTTTTATGCGCTGACGACGCGCGCAGAACGCAATCAGGATGCTCAGCAAATGCAAGACTGAAGTCGCATTGTTACCTTTGCACACGATCATTGCTTTAGTACCGCTATAAACGCGCTGATACATCGCTACAAACGCGCGTTTGTATCGATGCATCGCGCAAAATGCCGCCGCCATTTGGAGCCACAGTATTACGATAGTGTAGTTCTAGACGACTATACTTACGATTGAAACGCGCTGTAAGCGCGCGTTTGGATCTATACAAACGTGTTAAAATCTACTAAAACGTGTTGATAACGCGCAGAGGACGCGCTAAGGCTCTAAATACAATCAAACAAAATATAATTATTTGATGAGATATTTTGAGGTTAACGATCGCAGGTAGCATGGTATACTTAAAATATGAGTTTGGAAAATCAATCTGCAGAGTATCGTTAACTATTATTTTCAGTGTATATAGTTTGGCCACCTAATTCAGATTGTAAAGGTGTCCAAACTGTAAATTGTGTTACTAAAAGTCTTTTGAGTAAAATGTAGTTATTTACCGTGTGGTCTAACTGTGATCATATATTACACTAAAATATTTAGAGAGCAGATGGTTCTAAATGATGTAGACATCGAAAATTAACGTTTAATTAAGTTTATAAGCGATACCTCTCCTTGTTTGCCAATATTACCTTGCGTCCTACAATGTAAATAAACTAAGGTAACCTACCAGATAATGCTACAGCTGAGTAAGAAATGGTTTAATTTAGGTTTTGACTAAAATGTGAATTATTCATATCCTTATTTGCATGCCATAATGTTTGAAGATCTTACCATGGGTGCATTCATTGCGTCAGTGATACATTCTTTGTAACTTTTCCATGTCTTTTTAGGGTTCCATACGCAACGGGCAAAAAAGCGCCCTATTACTAAGACTCCAGTGTCCGTCTGTCTGTCTGGCTGTCTGTCACCAGGCTGTATCTCATGAGCCGTGATAGCTAGACAGTTGAAACTTTCACAGATGATGTATTTCTGTTGCCGCTATAACTACAATTACTAAAAACAGAATTAAATAAATATTTAAGGGTGGTTCCCGTACAACAAACGTTTTTTTTAAATTAATATAATGGTACGTATCTCTACGTGCGCGAGTCCGATTGCACTTTTTCCGGATTTTTCAGAAAGAAAGAAATCAGAAAACTATCACAAGGCATTAAAAATTTAAAGAAATACAGTTTTTATTTACTAACTGTTTCTGTCTAATATTTCAAGCACTATCAAAGAATATTTTCCCGGATAGTACAAATAACTTATTTTGGTTAGTATTGAGGTTTGACTGTGCACTAAATTAAATACACCACTTAAATCAAAATCTTGAAAGTTATTTGTCAACATTAATTGATGCAGTACTCTCTCCGACTCTCTGAAACACCAAGTTCGGTAAATACCTGCGACATACTCGCTTCGATTAGCACGTCTTGTTTGAACTTAATTAAGGGCACACGTTTGTAACGAAATGAGCGTCGACTGCTTAAGATCAAAGCGCCCAATGTTAATATTTGCAAACCTGTATTGAAAGAAGTCATTGGCACTGAGGAACGCACACACATACATACACACACACAGACACACATACACACGAACAAATCTTATAAGAACGGGTGTTCTTATAAGATTTGTTTAAACAACTAGCTTTTGCTCGCGGCTTCGCTCGCGATAATTTAGAATTTGACAATCAATTCGGGTTGTACACTGCTTGTAACCAAATTTCAAATCTCTGTTTGTATACAATCATGATTCGAAAGACACGTGGCGCCATCTATTAACATAAGAACGTTATTGTTGTTTTCCTCGGGAACAGTACTTTGTTTCGGGATGAAAGGTATCCTATTTCCGTTTCTGTACACCTGACGACGTATACGCACAATTTCAGGATGAAAGGTTCAGTGGTTTAGGCATGAAAAGGTAATAAACAAACAATCAAATTGAGTTTGAGTTTGATCATATTAGTTAGGATTTGACACGTGTTAGTCTTTTCATCATCTTAACTTACCTATTACAATATAAAACAATTGTTCATGTCCGTCTGTTTGACGTCACGTCATCTGTTCATTTTTGTACTTAACTACCATTTTGATGCGGTTTTGACCGGAAGAATATCATAAATGCGAAAGTTTGTGAGGATGTATAAATGTTTGTTACTCTTTAACGCAAAAACTACTGACCAGATTTAGATGAAATAACACCCACGGATTGTTTATAACCTGGATTAATACATAGGGTAATTTTTATCCCGTTAATAGGATTCCGTTGGACAATTACCGCACTCCACGCGGACGAAGCCGCTGGCATAAGCTAGTTTTTAATAAGTTAATGTTAAACGTGCTTTTAATAACGAAATCTTGACGTTTTGTCAAGTCATATAAACTGAGAGAAGCAGGGGCGGGTCAATAGTCCTGCAAATGAAATAAATAGCAACACAACAATAACATAGTAAAGGTTACCGAAAATTAAATTGAAATTCATTGTTCGATTTTTAAATAATTTTGTATTCACATTTTTCAATTCCCATTTATTTTAACTAAAACAAAAACACTTCTTTAACCACTTTTCTGTTCGATATAAGTGAAAATTCATCATAGTAGAGTTTTGGTTACATAAAATAAATCGAGGCGTTGCCGTTGGTGATCTATTACATTAAATTAGTGGTTATTTTTGTAGAAAATTTTATTTTATTCAGATTTATACGAAGTTCAATTATAAAACAAAAATAATATTCGTTTCATTTAATTGTTCTCTAAAAAAAAAACATTATTGAGAATAAGTAATAATATGCAAAAATGTAAATTAGTATATAAGAAAAACAAATAAAAGGAGCACGAAACTAAATAAATATCAATCATACAAGTCTAACTAACATAGTGAAGAGTCAATATGGCTTAATTACTTACTAAATACTTACTTACCTTCTTAATAAAATATAAAAAAATAAAATATTAAATATTGCTATGAATTTTAATAAGTGAATAAATAAAACAAAAAGTGAAGAATAATTGGATTTAAATTCACATAACATAAAATCACGCCTGTTATCACAAAATGGTTAGGCAGAGGTTTATCTAATAAGTAGTACACCCACATTTCGCCAGTTATGTTCTAAGATCCATGTAATAGGGAGCCTATTGCCATCAACCGGGCGCAATTCCAGGCTTCGTGGCTGAAAATTCCTGATGGAAAAACCCAATACCTCTTTGCCCGACCCGGGAATCGAACCCAGGACCTCTTGCTCAGCAGTCATGCTTGCGACCACTAGACCAATGAGGAATGACCATTTAGCCGTTTTTAACAAGGCAGGATTTTAATTTATATTTTGGTAAAATAATTTATAATTAACATGGTCTTTAAGTTCGAGCGGCGCACTAAATGAATTCCGGTCTTAATAGATGTTCCCGGCCCATCTGCTGTCACTGTCACCCTGTAATTGAATGATGAAACGCTGATACGCATCTTTTTGTCTGTAATCATTTTCAATGTTTTTCATTTCCTTCTGTACATACTTACTTATTTACAAATGAAAAAAAAAACTTCAGAAAACATAAAAAAACAAAAACTTTTTTCACTTTATGTTATAGTTATTCCACTCCGACCGTATGATTTTTCAGAGTGCATCTTCAATTCTTCAATAATCTTCAATTCAGTAACTTCGGTAAGGTTGGAATTTATCTTCTTACTGTATAAAATTCATGAATCTTTCTTCTTATAACACCAATGTCAAAATCAGCAATTTCTAGTTTCCTTAGCTTTTCCCTTTCTTGCCAGGTGTGAGAAACAAGCTGAAGAAACTGATTTTTGAATCGCAACATTCAAAAATCAGTTTTTTTAGCTTGTATCTATCTCTTCATTGATTAGTTTGTAGATAAATCGTTCGGAAACACCTGTAACAAACTGGACAAAAAAACATTTTTAAGGTTTATCTTATTATATGCATGACTTTTATCATAAAATGTGCAACCGGTTTTAGAAAATCATGGTGATTTACAAATCTACTGTCAGATTGTTTTCGATAAATTAGGATAGTTATATATAAACACATCCAAAAAAAGGCAATTTTATTTAGATATACTATGCTTATATTTTTTTTTTTTACGTAAAACCACCATCCTAAAAAATTTGACAACATTCAACATAATAATGGGTGATTTAATTTTCCATATATTATGTGGAAGCACTGACCTGTCGCAGCAGCAAAGCGTTCATTCAGCTTTACGAATGGTATTTTTGGAGCTTGGAGGCGTTTCTCTTCCTTCTTATTAGTCAAAACTTGCAGAATAACTAGCCGTGCATCACTTTTGTGAGGTTTCCGCATTTTATTTGCACTATTCACAATGACATCAAACAAGAAACAATCACACTAACACTAAACAGACGCTGACAGCGGATTGACGTTCTCAAAATGGCGGCAGGAGTCCACCTGTACAGGTGGTGGCACGGTGGCAAAAATAGAGACAAACATGACAGCAGCATCACCTGTCACAGCCCGCCGACATGACAGCATAAACAATAATTATGTTACTGGCCATGCATTACCATTATTTTATGAACAATGATAGAAAAGTATTGAAAACGAAGATTATAGTAAAATAAATAACTTGTAATATTTTCATGGTTTTTTTTTACTCGGTAGGTATACATTTTAAAATTCAATGAAATCATTTATTTATTACGGGTTTATATTTCCTTTCTACATCCACATACTTAGATATCTACAAATAGTTTTCACCTATCTCTTTGATGTCTAAGAATCCACTCGAGATACTGAGCATGGTAAAGTTGACGCGTGCCACCGACGATATCACATCCTGTATTATATTGACTTAGGAGAAGAGCTTACCATTGGTTTCACAAACTGTCTTTCGGGATCGGGGCTTAAAAAAATCCAAGTTTCTTCGAGAAAAAAAAACCAGAAAAAAAGTAATTTAGAATGTATTGTGGTTCTGCCGTGTACTCGTGAGTGATAGACATCATGCAAAGTGGTTCTATTAAACGTAATACGAAGCAGATAAAATCTTTTTTTTTACATTTTGATAGTTTTTCAGAACCTTTTCATTCCATGTATAAAATACTTGTTTCAGCTACATCCAGTTAAATTTGAATCTGATTTCACAATAGATGATGGAGTACATTTTGTCACGACAAATCGAGAAACAATAGTACGTAATTTGATGACAAGTTTCAAAATCTTGCAATAAAGCGCTGAGAAGCTCCCATACAGCCGCCGGCCACAAGTTTCCAATAAGTAATTAAAATCCTCAGACGCGGAGATTACGCCTCCTATGTCTCTAAAGTGTTTGTTCCCGGCCACTCCAAATCTTTTATGATTTCCTGGTATTTCCAATACTGTTAGCCGGTTCCGAGAAAATATATTAAAGGAAAAATTGTGTGTTGAGTGTGAAGTTGTGGATTTTTTTAATGGAAGTTTAAATTGAATGGATTTTTAAAGAGTTTTTAATCAGATAGAATTGGAGGTAGCGGGAGGCCTTTGTTGCCCAGTTGTGGGCCATTACAGGCAAGTTAGTTTTATTAAAAGCGTCAGACACAGATTACTGGCTCCTATGTGTCTAGAGTGTTTCTTGCCGGCCAGTCCAAATCTCTTATGATCTCCTGGTATTTCCAATATTGTTAGCCGGTTCCGTAAAAAATATATTAAGCAGTTGTAAGTTTAAATTGACTTTGTTTATTTTATTGCAGTTTATGATTTACTTTTTTTTAAGCATTGGAAAATCTATGTACACTAAGGGATTTATCCATCAAGCTTCAAGTTTAAAGACGTTTAAAGCTTAAACGTTGATCACAACTTAACTTTAATAACTACTTTCAAGAGTCCGTGTAAGTATCGTAATTGCTATGGAATATTGACACGTATAGTTCTTGAACGCCGTTCAGATGTGTTGATCGCGTTCCACTCATTGGTAAAATCCACTCTTAACGTTTTGAACTACAAATTAATCAAACTAATTCTGTCTGGACAAGGACAACTCATGTTGGATTATGAATAACAACAGAAAATAAATCGTTTTTATTTAAAAATACCAATAAATTACAACCAATCATGTTCAACAAACCACATAAAGGATTACAACCCGATAACATCACAAAATCCACCGTGGAATGTTATTAAATGTTGCCCTTGTTTATCCGTGCTACTGTTCGGGCATTTTTATGAAGAAGCGGGCAAATAAGCGGGCACAAACATTAATCTGCTTTGAACAACAGGCAAGATGTAAAGGGACCGTTCTAGTGTCAATATTGTTTTAGGGGACAAAACTCCGCTCACTGCTATCTCTTGGCGACAATTAGAGCGCGATATGATTTTTTATGTAAACTTAATTTACTTGAGTTCTGGTAGGAGATTTTGATTTTGTTTAATTTTACTTTCTGTATTTGTAGGGAGTGTATTCAAGAATGGCTGTAGTTGTTTACCTGTACCAACCTCATTTTTTGCTAAGGGGCAATGTGTAATGTTTTTATTTGTTACTACCTATATATAATTATAATTTATCGGTGCAGTTACAAATGAGGCTGAATATTTGATTTATTTATTTTTAATCAATAGCCATTGTAATCATTTGGTCCGCTTTAAAAAACCTTGCTATATTTTTGTAGATAGTTACAGGGTAATTTTTTCAAGTGGGCGTTGATGGCCAAATGAAACGAAAACTATGAGGAATATCGAAAAATGCTCAAAGGAATCTCGAGATCGATTTCGATGAAAACTAAAACTGCATCATTCGATTTTTGAAAAATCAATATTACTAGCCAGGAATCGAACCTGTCAGTTTTGAAAAAAAAAAACACACACTGTATTATTACACCATTCGATAGTGTCGCTACTAAGGATCTTTGGGAAATAATGGCATACGGCAAACTAAAGGAAAGAGTTTAATTTTGATAAAATACATAACAGTTAGTACTAAACAACGACACATCGAACAAAATCACTGTTGCCGCCAGCTCACTTGTAACTCTTGTAAGTTCTAATGTCAATTGTTCACGATTTTTTTCTTTTACTGTGGCCTTTGGCCACGATGCGTCAACAAAATTAAAATTAGAACATAAATATTTGTGTAAATAATATGTGTAAATCAATTGCGCAGCGGGTGCCTTCAATCAAGGAAATTAATTAAAAATATGAAAAACATAAAATTTATAATTTTTCTTAAAATTGTCGTATGTCATTACTTCCCAAAGAAGAAAAAAAAACACTATCAAACGGTGTAACATTACAGTGTGTGACTGTGTGTGTGTGTGTGTTTTTTCCCCAAAACCAACAGGTTCGATTCCTGGCCAGAAATATTGATTTTTCAAGAATCCATTGATGCAGTTTAACTTTTTACCAAAATCGGGCTTTAGACTCCTTTGAGCATTTTTTGCTAAGCCTCATAGTTTCGGATTTGGCCATCCACGCCCACTTGGAAAATTCACCTTGTATATATATCTAAATATAAACAAACATCTAAGTACCAACAATCTTATTTTGATAATAATTAAAACTTCTAGAAACAATAACCCTAAACACACTACATAAACATTAACCCTACAGCCTTTGCTACGCTAACTAAATCTTTCAACCCTCTAATGCCTACGTCAGCGACAACAATTTAATTATAAATGTCGTTAAACAATCGATGCGTGTCTTCATTTATTACATTCTGCTATAGTTTAAAATGTGGTTGTTATAAACTTATAACTGTAATTTATAACCGCTGTTTTAGGGTTGATTTATCGGTTGTAAGTCAAAGGGTTAAGTTATGTTGATTGTGCGCTTTGTTGCTCCTTTAGCTGTTTCTTTGGAAGGTATAGGCTGTTCCTTAATGTTACTAGGAAAATTCAAAGGTTATTTGTTAACAAAAAACAAATTATATACTGGTAATCTTAAATAAAATTAAGTAATCATCTATAGACAAAGAACAAATTTATTTAGAAAAAATACACTAAAATAATTAAGGGATTTATTTTAGAGTCTGCCCACTTACACTGTAAATCAAGTTACTAAGCTAAATTATTCTAACACATTGTAATTTTAAAATCAGATCTCTGAAATCAGACTTACAAAATTCATGTTCAACATTACTTCTGCTTAAAAATACAAGTGTGATATTTTAAGGGATTCCGACGAAACTCAAGTTAGCGAGAAACATTAAAAATGCAACTTTGAGAAGTTATCGTTATTACAGACTTGTGCGAAGCAAACCAAATGCGCGTAGAAAATTAATTCTATGAAATTGAGAATGTAAACACCCTGTAAAAACGATTTTCGGGTACCTGCATACTACAGGCAGCCTGAGAAAGTTTAGATTTAAATTAATTTAGCGGATTATTAATTTTGAATAATGAACTTAGTTCTTACCTTTTAACGCATCGATGAATTGAATTTACTTAAAAGTAAACCCGGCCGTTATTCATTTAGTATTAATTCTAACTGCATTTAGTTGGACTATTTTTAAATTAAAATTCGAATCTAACATGAAACTTTGATTTATAGTTTTAATTTATTATTCAAGGACTTAGTAAAAAGTTGAATTTTAATTTTTGGACTTGTATTAAAGTTTTCTCCTTGTGGATTTAGCTAAATCTCAATTTCATACATAGAAAAAATGAACTGGAGAAAATTAATATCACATTAAAAACTGGAAAGATAAAACGGTATAAAAATAAAAGACGTTTATTTAAAGCAGTACACCCATTTGCGTATTTAAATTATAAACGGCCAGTTTACGAGATTACCGGGATTCTGGCAACTGAAGCTAATTGCAGTTGTTGGAGTTAGCGAGACTCAGGCCAGATCTGTTAAACCCAGAATGAGTGTTAAAAGATTTATATCAGTAGATAACGGCGATTCAAGATCTTAATCCCGAACCCCACAGCGGGAAATTAAGACGTTCACGAGATTTTCGCGTTTATTTCTCGCACTTGTTACGTAAAGCCGACGGAATGCGAAAATTTGAAATCAGGTTTCAAACGCTTTGCGTGGCGTTTTCAATTAGTTTGTGCGAATGGAAAATTTAATTACGAAAAAATTAATGGGAACCGTTTTCAATCTTTTAGCTGAGTTTTCTTTTTATTTGGCTTTTATTGAAATGCGTTTAGGATTTGTGTATGGATTTTTATTGCTTATGTGTCTTTGAGTTATTTAGCTTACGTCAGAGATGTTTTTTAATTAATATTAACATTGTGGTGCACGGTTTATTACTGATCAGTGATCTAATGATCACTGATCAGTAATAAAAAAAGCGTACAGTCACTAGAATCTTAAAAAAAAAAACGTTTGCACGAAAAGTTCTGTTAAAAATTGAAAATAAAAATTCTATGCGAAAAATTGAAAATACTGACTTCGAAAATAGAAAATAGATAACATTGGTTTTATCAAATCTTCTCCAATTTACCGGTGACTGCGCCACTTAACCAAAGTGTCAAAGTTGTAAGAATATTCTGGAGACTCTCTCTTCTAATAATATAGAACTTCTAAACCTCTTCAAATTTTATTTTAAAAGCAATTTTTGTGTGAGAAAAACCCCTCGAACCACTAGACTGTTGATAACGAAATGTTTTTATTATCTATTGTACTTATATTTTTTATATTCCTATTACAGATCTTTAGATGTCAGCCTTTTCGCAACTATGTTCGGGTCGGCTTCCAGTCTAACCGCGGATGCAGCTGAATACAAGTATTTTACATGGTGCGACCGCCTATCTGACCTCCACGACCCAAAGTTAGTACTGGGTAATATAATACCCCTTAGTAAGACCGATGGTAAGACTTTCGGGCCACTGACTACCTGTAACGACTGTCAAAGATCTACAATTGACAGCCGGGACCAACGGCTTTACGTGCCTTCCGAGACACGGAGAAAACTCGGTATATGTAATGGGGGTCACCCATCCATGGACCCGCCTAGGCAAGCGCGGCTTAACTTTAAGATCGACCCGAGCGGCTGGTATTATTTAGCCACGAGCTCCACATACATCTAAATGTTTCTATTGTAAATTCACAGAAAATCTACTAAACGGAGTATAAAAATTAAGATGAAGACAAATAAATTATACTCAATGAGCAAGGTAATGTAGTGTGAATTCAGGTTTTTAAAGATAATTTCTACTTTGAAGAAACTTGAAAAATAATATACTTTTAGATATAGAACAGAACAGAAACCTAGTTAAGTCGATGAAAGAATTCCAAAAGAAAATAATTATGTGTTTAATGCTTACACAGTTTTATATTTAAATGTTGAGGTATCTCTCAACTTTATTTAATTTTTATGTACCTTTAAAAAACATTGTAATTGGAACAAATGTATCATTATTTAATTACCTAACTTTAGGAATATAATTTGTAACTTGGTATACCAAGTACATGTTTTTTACTATTACTATGTTTTTGATGACTATGAGACAGGGGTTATTTCGTGCTAGCCTGTGAGTGATATTTGCAAATAGCTATCCTCTTGTACTTTCAAGCATTGTTTGTTTCACAAAACCACATAAATCCCAGTAAACTATCAAAAGCACATTAATTCAAAACGACATGACGCAGCTTACGATAACGAACCGTAGTTACACAAAGCTATTCATAATAACTCCCTTACAGAAAACCGCTAAAGCGAGACCTTCAAAAATAGGTTCTAAATAATTTTCTTCTCAATCTACGGTTTCGGTACTGTTTCAGGAACATTCGGGAACAACAAAAGATGGATGTAGCTGTAGAGTATTCTCTTGGGAAATTATTAAGCGGGCAACTAAAAATTTAATTGGCGACTAATAATCTGAATGAGTTAATACCAAGTAACTGTTTATCCGGTCATTGCGGCAAGGAGAACATAGGAATCAAGAGCGAGCGAAGCGAGCTCGGGACTTGTGGCTCTCCGACTCGGACAGGTTAGGTTCACAGGAAGGGGGGGTCGCCGTTTTAAACATTTGTATTCGCCCACTGTTTGTCGCCCACTTAGTATTTCAGTAGCCCATATTCAGTATTATTGACACCTTTAATTTGAATTTATTTTCACTTTGTTTAAATACTATACCTTACTCTCTTGTACTTTCAAGCATTGTTTTGAAAACGTGTCACCAAAATCTTCAATTTCACTAACTACTCTACAATTACTATTTCACAAGCTCATTAATTCAAAACGACACGGACGTCTACATAAATAACTTTCGACTAGTTATACATAGCAACCGATACCTCCCTTACAGAAAACCGCTAAAGCGAGACACTGATTCGATTTCACGTTGAACGCTCATAGTTATCGCAGTAAATCTTCGAGGTGATGTGATTTACTTTAATTTAATTTTGAATCTCCGTTTTCGCCCTTTAATTACGTTTAAGGCAGAATCTGTCATGTGGGGTAATTGCAGTCTGTGGTTTATAAATCTGTTGTTTCAGGCTTCGATGATTTTGGTCGGGTTTGGATTGATGATTCAAATGTGTATGGTGGGTTGCATTATGGAATACATGAACTTTTTGACTGTTTTAATTTATAGGTATGTGTGTGTGATCCGGAAGACGTTGCGTTGGAAGACCGATGACTTGGTGGGTTTACGGGAATGCGCTGGATGCGAGTTTTATGGGACCGGTCAGTGTGGCGACACTTAGGGGACGCCTATGTCCAGCAGTGGACGTCTCTCGGTTGACATGATGATGATGATGTATTGTGATCTGGTAAAATGTAACGTGTATTGGTCGTTTCTTTTTCAAATTAAAACCCAGTTACCAGCTTTTACACATAACATCACGTCTGTTATTCCCGATGGGTTAGGCAGACGTGTACCTATAGTACACCGACATTTCGCATTTTCAGACCATGGCAGCTACTGAGTAATTCCTGATGCAAAAACCTAATAATCGTAGTCGTTAAAACGATTGAGTGTAAGTTAATACATTATTTTTATAGATAGGTTTATTTTATTAGCTGTCCTATTATATATCCATTGATAAAAAAAAAATTTAAACTTAAAATCAACAATACAAAATCCTCTATGACTTGAAAGCCTCATTAATTTACGTCCTCCATAAAATTAATCAAAGTGAAAACGGTGGTAGCACTCAATACGCTTTCAACACTTGGTTTAACCTCCCAATAATAAATATATTATCAACCTTTTGCTTAACTAACCCGTCTACGGCACGCATGCTTGTCAAATTATGATATTAGCGGCTACCCAGCGTCGAAATTATTCGCAAAGTGTCTACAAATCAACGCCATTTTCGCATATACATTAAATATTAACAAAGTTTCTTAAACATGTGTTCTTGACTCGTACGCAGTGATTTAACCGAGGTATGCGTGGGTGCAGTGCAAGCGGTTAAGTAAACAAAATAATAATATTAAAATATGCATACATAAAAACATAATAACTTAATTTATAATAATGATTTTAAAAAAATCTTCGTCTACTAATTTCATAATAATTACCTACATTATTCGCAAAACATAAATAAAAATAAATAATATAATAACCTAATAATTTTCATATTATTTACATTTTTAAATATTTTTGTGAATAAAAATTTATATACATAATTATGAAACACATCTAATAATTTATAATAATATTATTGAAATGCTACTTAGCTCTCTTGCTCTCTCCTAATGTTGCTGCGCGCGACAGGGTCCATATTGATCTTTTACTTTGTTACACCATCTATGTAATACATATGGAATGCAATATTGAATTGAGTAATAAACTGCAGATGACTAGATATAGTTACCTGAAGGATTTATATTTAAAAGTAAACACTAAACAGTCTGTGGAATTCACTGCCAGCTTCTCTGTTCTCTGATCATTACAATCTATAGATCTATTTAAAGTTCGAGAGAATCGGTTTCTTCTAGGCAAGTGTGCTCCACCTTAGGCCACATCATCGATTGCGGCGAAACGCAAGCCTATTAGGGTCATAAAAAAAAACAATCAGCATTTGCTTTCAAAGCATTTTGTCTTACTATAATGACTTAATCGATTTATAGTATGACCACTTTAAGTGTGCAGTTGAAGGCGGCGCTGCTTGTCAAGAAAATTTGTATCGATATGTCAAAATTGGTATATTTATTTTAGTTTGTGTTTTCCCGCCTGCACAGATAAGTGGGTTGAAGCTGTGGTCTGTCCCATAAATTTTTGACGTTTCTATAATCGTTGTCGTTGATAGAATGTCAATTTGTCTATTTCTTCTGATCACAAACTGACTTACATAAACCAAAACAACTCGAATGAGCAATAGGAGTTGTTTTGGTTTAAGTCAGTTCCAGTAATTGCAACTGGAACTGACTGGCTGACTACATTGGTAATACAATATATCAATTTTCAAAAGATCCGGTATTCTAATAATTTCTAAGTCCACATTCATAAACATAGCAAACTGAACCAAAACGATATTATTCCTGATCCATTATACTCCTATTCCCATTGAGTTCCGCCTCCCACATCTTATTCAATCCACTAGATACCACAGGACATCGCCAGTCTATTTGAATACGTCTATATTACTCCAGCGTTTGCCAATTCACCGTCACCACTTGAGGCCGCGTCAGTCTCAAGGACCAATGGACCTAGACATATTGCCTCCGCACTGTTCAGTTTGCTGATTGTGCTAGTTGAATGTCAATAGTATTGCCTATATATCTAGCTACTTGTGTAACTTTACAAAGCCGTTTCAATCGAAATTGAGGATGTATAAGCTATATCTAAGGATATGAATAGACTGATACACTTTACTGGATGAAAAAATGGTCATGCTTCTTTTTCATTTGACATTTGAATAGGATCATCTCGCTCATTTTGAAAATTGTTTCGAGCATTGACTGACTCTTTTCCAAAAAAGTTTTTCACACATCCTTAGTAAATCTTTGGCTATAACCACAAAGCATCATTGGTTTAGTGTAGTCACAAATTTGGCTGCTGAGTAGGAGGTACTGGGCTGTGTTATTTTATTTTCCATTTAGAAATTTACAGTAGCTCCTGAAGTCTAGCCCGATGAGAATGATATAGTAGTCAAACACTACAATACAAATACAAAAACTGCCAAAGTGCTTATTGAGAACTACAGGCAGTCAAAGTTATGTTAAGTTTCGAACAAAAACTTTCACCAATCAGGAATTTCCTGATTGGTGAAGCCTTTTCCCAACTATTTTGGGGTCGGCTTCCAGTCTAACCAGACGCAGATTAATGCCAGTATTTTACATGGAGTGACTGCCTATCTAACCTCCAGAAACCTGTTAGCGCTGGGTAATACGACAGTACGACACCCCTTAGAAATACTGGTTGTCAGACTTTCGGGCCACCGAGTACCTGTAACGGCTGTCAAAGATCTCCAAATGACAGCCGGGAGACCAAAGCGGCTTAACGTATTTTTTGAGGCATGGAGGGAACCCGGTATATTATGATGGTCGCCCATCCACATACCGTCCCAGGAATGCGAGGCTTAACTTTGAAGATTAGTATTAGCCATGAGTTTATGTCACAATTAAAATAAAATTACTAAATCACTCCCCGCTCCTACAATGTCCCCACCCAAAACAGAATCCCTCCCCGCCATATCCCTAATTACTAATCGTGATTACACACGCGTCACGGAACCATGTTTACCTAGACTATAATTAAAGCAAGTTAATCTAAAATGTTCCCTTCGTCGTCTTATACAAAATGCAAGGTGCCGGGGGTAACAGAAAGTACTCAAAGTACTCCGAGTACTTCTTACGGGTTTAGCAGCCACTTAGAGAAGCGTCTTACGAGAGCTCCCAAGTTTTTATTTAAAAGAAAATTTCGCGTTTCGACAGGTCTATTGTTTTTGTTGCAGTTACGAGTGTTTAGTTTAAGAGTTCATTTATATGCTAGTTTTAAAAAAGCTCCAATATTAAATGGATCTTAATCATAACTGGCTAAATATGAGTATACCGGGTGGAAGGTTACTACGTATTCAGTGCACCATCTCATCCATTATTACATCTTAGCCATTATTCTAGCCGTTTTCACGTCGGTGTCCACTTCCCCCTGTAGGTACTAAAGGTAAAACTCTGCCTAATCCTTGGAGGAATATAGGCGTGATGTGTTGAAAACCAATGATTAGTATTTAATATTTGCATCTGTTTTTTTTTTGTCAATCATGGTATTATCAACTCATACATTTGGCTACTGAATCAGGGTCTCTCCATTTGACCGCTCCAATGCATGATTTTGGGGGGATAAGGACACTAACATGGCGTTTGACAGGGAAATCGGTGTCCACCGAATGATGTACAAGCCAACGAACTAAAAACAGCAAATAAATTATTTTTATTATCACAGATAGCGATATATGCCACAGATATATTCCCAGAGGTACTCAGTTTGAGATAAACAAAAGACCTGTCAGTACACACCCTATGGAAACGTGGTGGGTTGATATACATATACACAAACACTCATTTCAATGTCAGAGTAATAATAAAGAACCATTACAACACACAGAGGCCTATATTACGCAAATAATGAAACGCTATAAAGGGTTACACAGGGGAGTTTGGCGAGGGGATGTCGCTTCAAGGTCAAAACCTACACGCACACTTATATGCATGTAGATGAGTACTGCACGGAAACCCAGGCGAATATATTTAAAACACAATATAATATGATTATAAGGCTGTCCCCCTAACACAGACAAAATCAATAGCGTCTGCATGAAGGTATATGCAAAATAATGGGATACCTCGCGATGCGGAAAACTCGTATAAAGGTGAATTTGCACCACTCATCTGCCTAGCCTTATCCAAACTTTGAGATCGGCTTTCAGTCTTACCAGATGCCGCAGTCAGTTATGTTAAGTTTCGAACAAAAACTTTCACCAATCAGGAATCATGATCTGAGGGAAAAGATGACCATTTGTGTTAAATCCTACCCTTTTCTCAACTATTTTGGGGTCGGCTTCCAGTCTAACCTGACGCAACTTAATACCATTATTTAACATGGAGCTAATGACTATCTGGCCTCCACAACCCAGTTAGTACTGGGCATATACGCCACTGATGAGGTGAGGTGGGTGATGTGATGAGTCTAAAATAAGTAATTCCAAGCGGTTTTAATACTAAATTTAAAGACACTAAAAGCACGTTTTAGATGTACCGTAACGATATCAAAGGTAAAAAGATTCTAAAGATAATTGCGAACTTCGTTGAATGGTATTTTTAGTTTCATTCACTGAGAAAATTCTATTCTGATTTTAAGATTTTTTTAAGAAGAAAAGACTGATTTCTATTTTATTTGTCAAATCTAAGTTCACTCATTTAGATGTAGTTTTCAGTATTCCCCTTATTTGTAACAAGTCCTTTGAATGGAACGTGTTTTAAAATACGACACCATTAATGAATCTGAATCAAAGTTTAATTTCTTATTTTAACTTACATAATGTTAATGTTGTGTTTTATATTACACGAGTATGTATTAGAAGAGTTTGCACATTTAGTTTAATTTTTTGTTGTTTTGTTTTATTAGAATGTAAGGAAGTTAGCTTAGGTCCAAGTGCGTAAAAAGTTGAAATTAAGATATTACATTTAAGTGTTAATATTTATCTGTTATCAAACTAATGTAAATTATGTAACTAATGTAAATATTCGTATCTCACGTTTAGCGGCGGATATGTCCTGAACCATGCTATTTCTATTAACAACTTTGTGCCTAAAGTATCCTACGAATAAATGACCAAAAGGGAGGTGGTCTGTTCTCAGAAGTGGATAGAACAATTAGGTACAGCCAAATGATGCCACTTTGCTACTGTTTCGCAAGGTGTAGACGGGGTTATGCTGAGCAATGGCCATTTTGCGTGAATGTTACGCATTTTTTCTTCCTATTTATTCTTATTGTGATTTCGTCATGTTTTAGTACAAATAAATGTTATTTCTGACTTCCTCGTTGGTCTAGTAGTCGCAAGCGCGACTGCTGAGTATGAGGTCCTGGGTTCAATTCCCGGGTCGGGCAAAGTGTATTTCATTATTATATAGCAGCCTCGGAATCTGGATTTGTGCCCGGTTGATGGCAATAGGCTCCACATACTTGGTAAAATGTAGATGTACTTGTTAGGTACATCTCTGCCTAACCTTTCTGTGATTACAATGCGTGATGTTATGTTATGTAAATGTTATTTCTCTTGATGAGTAAGTACTTCCAACATAAAACGTTCTAACAATTTCCCATATACACCGGCATCAGACGGCCGGCAGATGTACCTGTTTGTATAGTACTATTTACAGTGATTGCTTCGTAATATTTATGTACCGTACACGAACCGTGACCGAGCCGGAACGTTACTTTGTGTGTGCAACTCTCTTTTAACTTCCATGTAGACAAAAATAGTGGGCAAAGGAGTTATTTTGTGATGGGTAAACTGTAAAACTCGTATAGTAGCGTTTGTACTCATGTTGTTTTGTAAACTCCATTTTATTTTGAACTTGCTTTATATAAATATCTTTTATTTTCTTCATGAACGAATGAAATGATTGTCGCTACATACTGGCTGGACGAACAGAAGAACTATTGAAAGCGGTCAGCAGCCATTTTCTTTTACTCGTAAGAGAAAAAAGACAAGCGATTTTTTTTTGACGTAATATAAACAGCGGAAGAATATTTCCGGGTAAAAGACTCTTGTAGGTTTTGTTCCCAGACACGAAAAGTATGAAACCTTACGCGCCACGAACGCCACGAAGTATTCCTCATTTCAGACCACAAAGATGTCCACTTTAACTGTTATTTCTCTTATAATACAGTTAGTATTTGCAAAATTACCATACCTTTACAGGTAAAGTTCAAAGAAAAGTGCCGATAATACCTTTTTTAGTCATTCATTCTTTTCTGAAGATCCTCACCGATATCATGAAACGTGTAATAATATTTTACTGAAGCGCGGTTTCAGTGTAAAACATCCCCAGACGATAGTTTGTTAGTAAGAAATCGCACACTTGAGAAACTCCTTTATAATTCCACTACTTCTTAATTTGCTTTCGCCGGCTAATTTAAATAAAATGGCCATTTGAGTATTTTTGCCTTTTATTTATTTATTCAAAGGAGTGCAAATTATTCGTTTATTTTAATTTGAATGAGATGTTTTCTTGACAGTTAATTAGCTTTTTACGGTTTTGTGGGTAGTGCCAAAATAAACGTCTTGTAATTTCATCCACTATTCAATCGGATGTGTTAGAGACATTTTACTCGTAGAAAAAACTTTGTTTCGCGTAGTTTCATCGAGAAATACTATAAAATCATTTTTCAAAAGTGATTTTTGCTGGTCATAAAATTATTATTATGCATGCGTCAATATTCCTCTCGACTTCATAACCCTTCAATGGGTGTGGTCCGACACGCACGTGGCCGATTTTTTAAAATGTTTATTACCTCTTATAAAATAAAGAAAACATATTTATTCGTCGCAAGGACATGACGTGCAAAAAAAACTAAATAAATCTAAAAAAAATCTCTCTAAAATTCACGGTTTACACATAAACTGTCACTTCCAGGATATCTTCCGTGGTTGTGTTTTATTTTGAGCCTTCGATATCGACCCGAGATCATGGCGCTTGCAACAGCGTCGAAATATCGGGAGCTCAAAATAAAAGACAATCACGGAAGATATCCCGTAAGTGACAGTTTATGTATAAATTTATTATTTTTTAATTCATTAAGAGAACCCTCAAAAACATGAAAAAGGAACACAAAGGAATCCAACATTTTCAAAATACTACTTAGTTACTGCAATAAAAAAACTTGCAGTAGCTAAGCGAAGTTTTACACTCGTAACCTTATTAGTTATGCATCATGTGCCCTTTTGTTGTAAAAATAAAGTTCAGTATGCAAAATAAATCGTTTATTTTCCAAGTAAAGGTGTAATTTTAAGGTAAATTATTTACATGAAAACAATAGACAAGGCACCCTTTAATTATGTGTAATCGTGGTCTCTATTTTTGGGTACTGAATAATAAAACTATTATTTTTTATGTGCATAAAAATGATACTTATGTTAAATACCTACCACCAGTGTTGTGATTACGGCTATTTGCCGTTACATTAAGTCCCTTATTGATTGACGTTTATCCAGCTACAGAGTCACCTGATTGCGGAAAAACCCGAAAACAGTGTAATGATTGTTACCATACCTGGCCCTGCAGTCGCGACATAGAAAGCGATCGCAAAACAACCGAACTCGGTCGCAAAGTAATAACGAAGCGAATTTAAGGTGGACGCGAGCCGGACGCGACCCAGCGGTGTCGGCCCCCACCTTAAATCCGCATCGTTCGGTTTTGCAAACGAATTCGGTTGTTTTGCGATCGCTATCTATGACGAGACTGCAGGGTCTGGTCATTTATTTTATTCTATAAAACGGCTATATCCCGTGTGGTAACTTTTCCGTTTCGCCCTGTACTTGTCAATAATATTGTTTTGAAGCGAACAAACTCGAAAACCAACATGAGGAAACGCATGTTCTAGAAATAAAAATTCAAATTGCGTCATTCACCAACCCTCACAGAGTAGTGATCTGTGTCACGGCAGTTTACCAGGAAAGTTATAAGTTTAAGATTATTCTATCCTTACTTCTAAGAGCCATCATCTATCATCTCATCTGCCTGGCCTTTTCCCAACTATGTTAGGGTCGGCTTCCAGTCTAACCCGATGCCGCTGACCAGTATTTTACATCGAGCAACTGCCTATCTGACCTTCAAAACCTAATTAGTTTTGGTTATTAAGATACCCCTTTGGTAAGACTGGTTGTCAGACTTGCGGGCCACTGACTTCCTGTAACGACTGTCGAAGGTCTACAATTGACAGCCGGGACCAATGACTTTGTCCCCTCCCCATCTGGGTGGAGCGGAAGGGAGTGTCAGACTTCTACTGACTAAAGCCCATCCATATTCCTTCTTTTGCCCTTTATTATTTCTCTTTAATAACGTGCTTTCCGAGGCACAAAGAAAACTTGGTATGTAATGGATGGTCACCCAACCACGGACTAACATAGGCAAGTGTGGCTTAACTTGCCCCGAGCGCTAAGAGCAACTTCAAAGAGCCATCAAAAAACCCTTATTACGAAATAATCAATCAGAGTGCACCACACGGAAGTCCTTTAATTACCGATAATCATGATCACAACCAAAAGCGAATCACTTTTCCGTTTCATCCACACCAAAGGACACCTGAAAGTTTTTGCATTATCAACTCTCAGCTCAGTGCCGTGATATGAAATTCAAACAGTGCAATAATATTTATTCATTAAATTTGGCATAGCCCAGTGAAAACGAATAGTCCCTTTAGTATTTTAATCCTTTGACGTTTCAATAGGTAACACTACACTCGCAAAATTGCATGTGTAGTAGGTATGTGTGCGTCTGAATGCATCTCTATACGTATTAATAAAATTACAAGCTGACCCTCCAACATTCATTCCCCTAGCTAGCAGCTATATTAAAATAATCTGGACACTATAGGCTTTTACAGAGAGTCTCGTTTCAATCAAATTGTAGGGCTTTTTTGTAGGGATTCTGCTAAACAAATTAAGTTCTGCGTAGCAACAATATTGATTTTTTGACCATGCGAGGGGAATCAGATGGTTAAAATGCACGTTTCATATTTTACAAGGTTAAGTTCAAATATGCGTCTCATTTTAGATTTTGTAGGTACTGTGACTGTACAGAATTTTTGAGCCGTTCGTTATTTGAGTCGTGAAACATTTGTCTTTTGTGCTTATTTTGTTTCGGATTTTATGTCGATTGTAAAACTATACAAAATTTCAATACTGAATGCATATGAAACTATATACAGTAGGTACTCTTAACAAAAACTTTTTTTTAAATTTTTGCCTTTCTGTCTATTTGTTCCGACTAATCTCTCAAACGGCTGAACCAATTTTGATAAGAATTTTACTGACAGTATATTTTACATAATAAGGTTAATTTTTGAAAAAATAATTAAGGGATTCGTGCAAGAAAATTAAAACTCTTGAAATTGATTAAAACATCCAATTCAAATAAGAAAGTAGATAATATTTTTCTAATAATTTCGCGTAATTTGTCCCGGGAAACAGCTAGTTGCTAAATAAAACTGATGTAAAAATAAACAGCTGTTTTCAAGAAACTTCATCTGTTGCACATGAGCTGCACTCAATAACTAAAAAAAAGGTTACAGATAATGTGCCTAAGATCACTGAATATAGTTATGATTCTTCTTACTAAAGTATTTCAATAGAGAGGAAGACTAAAGACTGGTTTAAACTTTAAGTTGTTAGTACTTAGTTATAATGGATTCTGTTTCCACATCAAGAACTGTTCAATTAAATGAACCTTTGTGGAGAAACTTGTAATATTTCTTCGAGGGAGGCTGGTCCATTATATAGTTTGAATGGATTTGGTGAGGTCAGAATATATAGGTCAATTTACTGCGCAGAAAGTATTTGCAGGTGTGCCTTTTGTATGAGCGATCTTTGTGATGAAATACCGCTAAGTTTGTTAAGTATTTACGTGGCTTGGTATATGTTATAATATATATGTATAATATATTTTACAAATTTTGTAAAATCTAAATAGGGCAAGCTTTTGTGATTGAAATCATTGATGTCATTTATTCCTCGTATAACTAACATTACTCACAGTTCAATTGAAATTGCTGTTTCTTACAAAATGTTTTTGGTCTCTCCCACCGAACAACATTGTTAGAATCATGATTTTATTTCGGATATCGTTTCATATCCATAATACATTTATACAATACATTAATTTGAAAAACTATTTAAGTAGAACATGTAGGTTTAACAGAAAATGCATAAACGGCAATCAAATTCCCCGCAATGACATTTAGGAGATTGTTCGAGCTTCCCCGGACCCTCTGCAGCTGCGACGCGGTACACTTACGTCTGATCGCTGCGAAGCCAACGCACAGTGCGCGTCAGCACACATTCAAGATGCACTGCAGAAGCGTGGCAGCCCCAGTACCATCCTAAATGCATTGTTGTATTGAACTACGAGTGATTGATTTTCTAAGTTTCACGACGTTAAGTAGGTAAGTAAACCTCTGTACCATTAAGCCACTTACTAGGATCATTAAATATTTATTTCTCTATGTTACACAAAGTGAGGTAATACGTATACCCCTTTCTTTTAAAGGAGTAAGGGGCTTATTTTCTTTTAAAATACAAACCTAAACCTTCAAAACAATACACCCTATAAACTACCCAACTATCAGATTTATATAGCCTTTTAATACCATTTCAAAGACAATAAAGCTAGGTCCATTATGCGAAATTGGCGCCACAATGTATGGCTATAACGCATCGTTCGTATAACGCTTTAAGACAGGTATAAGCCATCAGGGAATAATAAAATACCCTTATCGGCCCATTAGATGCTCGTAAAATAACAGTTAGTCGTAATATAATAATGTGATGGACGTTAATATCCGTGTTTTTCTGAAGAGATTGTTGTAAATGGGTGTAGCACCCTTTAGTTAGTTTTGGTTTGCGTTTAACGTGGGTGTAAATAGGACAATGTTCTACATCCGAATGGATGATGTTTTGATTGATTAAAATTAGGAGTGGATTTATGTTGGCGATCATATACAGAGTGTAACAGGACCTTTCACGAAGCCGTCAACCAAGCAATATGTACATCAAACTAAGTAACTTTACGCAAAAATTATTGCTGACAAACGACTTTTTTTTTGGGGTGAAAAATCAGGTTTTACGGTAGGACTCAATGTAACGGACATAAAACATTGACTGATGGATGGATTGAAAAGTACGGGAGTCGTGGAGGTATTTACAGGAATAATCTTACAATAAAAACAAGTATTAAAAAAAAAACTTGTGAAAAAATTGGAACTTTGACCTCCAATATCTCCGTAACTAGAAGGTTCCCAGGTATGGTCTAGAACAAAAAAAATATCGCAATGACGGGGGGAACAAATGGCTTTCGGCTTCGTTAAGGGTCTTGTTACACCCTTTATATCCCAATAAAATAGATGGACAAATTTTAACGTAGCGTTCAGTACGTCTAACCAATGATATAGGTACAAGCAAAAAAAACACTGATTAAGGTGATGTTATTTTGACCTAAAATAATAAATTGCCGGCGGCACTCTAGAATAAACACATCCATTAGGTCAAAATAAAATCTCTTTGATCTGTTTTTTTTGCTTGGATATCTTTGGTTAGACGTACTGAAAGCTGTGTTAAAATTTGTCCACCTACTTTAATGGGACCTTATATATTTTTTAATTTTGTATTACTAGTCGAAAACAAAATAAACCGTTTTTGAAGAGAGAGAGTCTATGAATACGGTGCGTTGCGATCGGGGCGCGGTAAGATTTCGCCGCATTGGGCACACGGACGGTACATTATCGTGGCGGTGCGACGACGCTGCGACGGTGCTTTTTAATAATATGGATCGGAAAAGACGTTTGTTGTTGCATCTATTACTATGCCCTCGTGAAATCATTGTAGAAGCACACGACAATGTTGGAATAGTCCAAACTCAAACTCAAAGCATTTATTTCAATTAGACCGTTAGACACACTTTTGAATGTCAAAAAAAACAAAAAAAAGCAAAGCTACAGTCACAAGGCATATAATCACTTGGGAAAGTACTGTAGTAGAGAAGCCCTTTATTGTATTATGAAACAGTGATGGACAATTCTTTCACCAAGAATATAGAGAGTTGCAGATCAATAAACAGAAGATTTGTCAAATAAACAACTGAGCGGTGCCCGATCCGGAGTCGCAACGTATGCACCCCCCCCCCCCCCGCTTCGTCTCGTGGGTAGCATGTGCAGTGTGCGTCGTGCGGAGTCGTGTTATTTTTTTGCTTGTGAGTGTAATCTTGCAGTTCAACCTCGGAGGTTGACGTCTGCTTAACCGGACTATCCTGCGAGTATAAAGCCTCCAGCTAGGCAAAAAAGCATGGGGGTGCCCTTAGCATGTAACCGTTTATAAATTAAGCTGAGGGGTACGAGCCTCGGCTTAGGGCGTCGCTGGGGGAGGACAGCAAAGGGAAAATCTGAGTGGGTGGCGTCGTGGGAAAAATCATGGATTTTGATAAGCAGGACACCGCTTTGGCACCGGGCCGCAATGCACCGTGTAATTTACGTTGTTTACCGTTTTGACCAAATAATCAGATGGCCGAAATATTAATAAAATTGTCTTTAAAACAAAGTGACAATGAAGCCTGGAAAAGATCCATTCTGAAGAACACGTCGTCTCAAATCAATTTCCTAAAAATCTGGAAATATCTAAGTATACATGTGCAAGGAAATCATATACACAACTCAAAACAGTTAGCAAAATAAGAACTATCAATCACTCACCTGAGCTCCGACCAGCACGCGCCCTTCTCATCGACTCAGTCGTTTTCGTACTCCCCTCCAC
Organism: Eugnorisma glareosa; assembly: GCA_947578425.1. NCBI lineage: Eukaryota > Metazoa > Arthropoda > Insecta > Lepidoptera > Noctuidae > Eugnorisma > Eugnorisma glareosa. Next base: position 13,965,744 of record OX387969.1, on the reverse strand, counting down.
TTTCACAACCCCCTCTATATTCGCACTCCCCGGCATTTTTGCCTTCGGCATTCTTTAGTCCGCCCGTCAAAAACGAAATCGCGCGCGTGATGTTAGGAAAACATACATCATGTGCACAATAGTGCAGTAATAGAGTGTTACGATAGCGATTTTAATATGGAAATTCATCCGCTTTTCGCTTCCCGCTTGTAATAACATTTCTGATCGATAAAACGTGTTTTTCGTACTTTTTTCTCATCACTGTTGTTGGTATTATCAATTATTTTCACAGATCAGATTTTATAACATTTACTCTTAGTAATTGGATCAAAACAAACTTGTTCAACACAAATTAAAAAAAAACTGTTAGTAGGCATTCAGCAATCAGAATTCAAAGAATCTTATTAAATAAAAAATGTTGTAAAGAACACTTTAAAGAACCACCTCATTAGTGCAGAAAATACCTTTAAGAAAATTAAATGGATTTTCTATCAATATCCAATTTAGTATTGAATATTCATGAATCATAATAAGTAAGCAATTTCTATATGAATGCGTTTTAAACTTGTTAGCGTTATTGGAGAGTAAAAAATACGATTGCTTGCCGATATCCATCTCTTGATTTATATATTATTGTTTATTTTTTTCATCTAAATAATGTGTTGAAACCGTTCGACTGTGTAGGTAGCAGAAAATTTGATTATAAATGGATGACGAGTCGTGTTTGGGTTTCAATTATAGTTTATGGTTGTTTAGGTTTTTAAAAGAACTCTCGTATTTGTTGTTTTAATAAGTTTACACCCACAACAAGCTTCACGTCTAGGCCGAGATTTGTATTTAAGTAAAATTATTATTTGTCTGCGGTTTCGAAACGTGGTACTGCCGGGGTAACAAGGCCCTTAAAGAAGCCGAAAGGTACTTGTTCTCCACGTCATTGCAATCATACCTGGGAACCTTCTAATTACCGAGATATTGGGGGTCAAAGTTCCAACATTTTACAAAGTTTTTTTTTAAATAAGGTCTTTAAACACCTCCACGACCCCCGTACTATTGAATCCATCCATCAGCACAATGTTTTGAGTGCGTTTCATTGAGTTCTACCGTAAAACGTGATTTTTCACCCCCAAAAAAAAAATCGTTTGCCAGCAATATTTTTTTCGTAGAGCTACTTAGTTTGATGTACAGAATGCTTGATTGACGGCTTCGTGAAGAGTCTTGTTACACCCTGTATATATATAAATACGTGTCACTTATTTCCATATCACCACAGATATATTACTCATTTCAAAACTATCCAAGTTTCATTCTTCAGGATAAAAAGCCGCATCATACTAATAAATAATTCATACATCCGTCGCACCTCTGACATTTTCAAAGATAATGTGTTATGATTTATTGCGGAGTCAACTCCTCACCTTAAGTGGCACGTCTTAGAAGCTTGTTTAGACTTGTTCGCGACAGTTATACGTGTGCGAATTTATGTAGACAGTAATAAAATAACGAAAGTTGTATGAAAATGTTTTAAAAATGCTGAGTAAGAATTGAAGCAGACGTAAGGACGACGGAATAATTTTTCGAGTCGTCGACTTGGATGAAAATAATGGTACCTTAGTATATTGTCAAATTCGAATTTTTTTCTTCATATATAACAAGATGTCTGTAGAATGCATCAGGACCGATGGGCCAGAGTATTCACTCAGTGAGTGCCAGAAGACAGGCGCCATCGCCGAGGGAGGCCTAGAAAACGCTGGTGTGACGACTTAGAGGCGTTTGTGAGAGATTGGCCTGAGAAAGCCGCACGTAGAGAAGAGTGTAAGGCTATGGGCCTTTGCCTAATAGTGGGACAATTCTAGGCTAATAAAGAATAAAAAAAGATAACAATAAAGTAATTTGGACGAGTAGATATTGTGTGAAATCATCATTTGCGTGTGGGAGTGACTCTCGTATCGCCTACGCATTTCTCGTAGCTTCGTAGCCTTGCTACGCCAGTTAACCGTAGAAGTTTTCAATATTGTTTGTACAAGACTGTAGTCGTAGCAAGAAACATTTCTCGTAGCATAACAGCTGTAACTCTCTGAAGTTCGTTCCTTTGTCATTTAAAGGAACTTTGTGTGGGATAACCTTAAGTTACATCATCATCACAATATCACGCCTATAATCCTTGAAGAGTTAGGCAGAGGTGTATCTAATAGTACACCATTTCACCAGTTATGTTTAAATCCCATGTAATAGAGGGTGAGTCTATTGCCATCAACCGGGCACAAATCCAGATTCCGTAGCTGCTACTGAGAAAGTCCTGATGGAAAAACCCAATAACACTTTGGCCGATCCTGGAATCGAATCCAGGACTCCATGCTCAGCAGTCGCGCTTGCGAGCACTCGACCAACGAGGCAGTCAACTAACAGATAACTTTAAATAATTACCTATTACAAAAATATGACAAGAATCTTGCCTCACGCAAAGATAAAATGCAATTCTGTGTCCAAAGTAATGAAACCTTTCAAAAATAATGTCCCCAGCAAAAACTCCTCAGTTTCCTCTCAAATTAAGTCATAAAATAAAAAGGGCACGTTTTTCAAAAGCTAAACATTATTGAGTGATAACATCGGCGCCACCGCAGAGGCTTTAGAAATGAGGTATTACGTAGTATGAATGGGGCATTGCCGCAGTTTGTATTCAGCCAGAGGGCCGGCCCTTTACCGATATTGAGTCATTCCTAATGGAGTGCGATGGCAACCGGCGGCAACCGGCAGTAACCGGCGGTAACCGATATTTTTTAAACCCACATGCGGTTTATGGGGAAGCGTAACTGTTGATTTTAAACCTCAGGGGTGTTAGTAAACTAAGATATTGTATCGTAAATAATAGGGTGAATCTGCCCTGAATATACAGAGTGCATTTGCGTATAGCTTTTTTTTTTTCTTTTCACGAGTTCCGCAAACGGGATGAATGTAGCTTTACCGTAGGTATATCAAGAATTTGTATGGTATACTACCACTAAAAACGCAACCACTGAAAAATCACGGTCGCTCTAATTAAACTGTTTTTTTTTTTCGGGTTGTAGCTTATGTTACCCGGGCCATAATAACGAATCGATTGGCACCTATTCATCAAAATCGGATGGATAGTTTAGGCGATAAGGAGGAACAAACGTAAATACAAACATACGTACATAGCCTGCTAAAATCATAACCCTTCCTTTTGGCTTCGCCGTAGTCGGGTAAAAATAGTTCTAATTATGGAAAAATACTAACTAATAACGACACTTTACAGAATAAAAGTCCAGAGGGTGTGGTTTAAAAGCTTTGAATTTTGAGCTTTGTCCTGCCTCTACCTATACTTCCGTGACTTGACAAAACATCGATATTTTTTTATTTAAACTTACACCGTCACTTACGGGATATTTGCGCTAATATCATTTATTTCTGATCTCCCGATATTTAGACGCTGTTGCAAGCGCCAGTATAATTCATAATCACGGAAGATATCCCGTAATTAATAGTGTAAGTATAGTTGTAAATTGAGAAAGCTTAAAACAGTATTTAATTTTTTGTACCTAATTGTATTCAATACGACGACGACCCGAATGGCGCAGCAGTAGTGAGGCTGCCTTACGTTCTTAGGGTCCCGGGTTCGAATCCCGGTAGGAGCAAATGTTTGTGTGATGAGCATGGACATTTGTTTCCGAGTCATGGATGTTTATATGTATAATAAGTATGTATTTACAAACAAAAAGTATCTATGTAACTATCAACTATCTGGTGTCCACGACACAAGCCTCGTTGCTTAGTGTGGCACCTAGATGGCGCTGTGTGTAATGTCCAGTGATATTATTATTATTATTTTAATATCCGAGGTAGCTTGTGTAAATGATGGTAAAACTGCAGTAAAATTCGACACTTAGTTTAGACGAACAACGCCGTCAAACAGAGCCGAAAATCAACTTTATGTTATTAAATATCTACAGTGTGTAACAAAAAGGGTATAGTCATATGATAGAGTACGGTAGTCACCATCAAAATAAACAACTTTCTCTATGGGACCATCATCGTAATCGTAAAAAATAATCAGCTGTCCCATACATTTGGGTCGATTAGGTATTGAATTTTTTTATGGGGCAGTTGTTTTTTTTTTTTTTTTGTGAATACAGTGGTTACCTATTCTGAAGGTTAGCACGTTTAAACCGATGCGTTTTCCTACTATTACACTGTTCCAGTTGTGCGAGGTATTGACAGTAAGACAGTTATTTATACTTAAAATTATCCTGCAAGAACATAAAAAACAGCCCTACAACCCAATCTTATTACAGAGACGTCGCAAATATCATGTATGTGACTATTTAACCACATTTAAAACAAACTTTGGTAAAAGATTTATAAGTTTTCTAGGCCCTTACCTTTACAACAAACTTAATAAAACATTACATATATACCCGTTGACTAGAAAACAATGTAAATTAAAAGTATGCCAGTACTTACAGAAATTAAGCTACGAGGAGACGGAACAACTATTATTCTTACCAACCTAAGAATTCAGCTAAGAGCACAGTAAACAAAGACACACTATCTACTTAACTCACCTACACATACATACACTCAAGCATACACACACCAACACACTCACCTCATAATTATTCTCTCACACACACCTACATATTATACTCATACATCACATTCACACTAACACACTTACACTCTATCCATTTAATAATTAGATTAAGTTATGTACTTACTTACTTACTTACCTATTTGCAATTTGCTGCAGTACTGTTTAAATTTAGTAAGACTCTATTGTTTGGCACATAATCTTATATTATAAATACTCGAGGGGAATGGTGCTGATAGCCGAAATACAGGCTATGCCTAGTTCGGCTACAGACGCTAATCGCTTTGCCTAAATTGAAATTGTTGCCACATTACCACTGTAAATTAGTGCTAAGTTTTTTGGAAAATAAACTGTTATTATTATTATTAGTGGTGGTCCTATAGAGAAAGTTGTTCAGTTTGATGGTCCGTACCACATTCTTTCATATGACTATACCCTTTTTGTTACACGCTGTATAGAAATAAAAGGTGTATTTTTAAGTCCTAAAGTCCTACATGTTAGCTTACTGTTGAAAACTTGTGAATCCAGTGTGTACTTAAATTAGTTCACTTATACAAACTAATATACATACAGAATTCGTATCAAAAGGTCAGTAGAATAATTTAACTGAACTTTATATATTTGGATTAAAATATTTGCTCATTTGATTCAAAGTTTTAAATAGGAATCCTTTTAAACCTAATTCTGAAGCTAGCTAGTTTGAATATATGGACTTTAATGAAATTATTTAAATACCTACATAAAATGCAGATAGTAGGTATCGCTATTACTAACTTGATATCATTCCATATGTGGTTTTGTATGGACCGTAAGATTATCATGATCTGCCTAGCTTTTTCCCAACTATGTTAGGGTCGGCTTCCAATCTAACCGGATGCAGCTGAATACCAGTACCTATTTTACATGGATCGACTGCCTATCTGACCTCCACAACCCAGTTAGTACTGGTTAATACAATGCCTCTTGGTAAAATTGGTTGTCAGACTTAGACTGACTACCTGTAACGACTGTCAAAAATCTACAAATGACAGCTGGTAGCCGGAAACTCGGTATGTAATGGATGGTCACCTATCCACAGACCAACCTAGGTAAGCGCGACTGAAACTAAAGATTGATCTAAGCGGCTGTTATCATTTTGCCACGAGCTCCTCCATGAGCCGTAAGATTATTGGATACGATTATGAGACTAACATATTTTTAATTATCTTACCGTCCGCGTTGTCCAGAATACAACATATAATTGTCATGAGCGGATATAACTAACATTGCATTTCGTTCTTGTTTTAAAATTGTATTCAGTTGAATACATACGCAACCGAATCGTTTCTTTTTTTCAAAACAAAAATATTTCTTTAAAATAACGTAATATTGTATATTGATACAGATTTTACTCTAAAAAGAAGGATATATCTCACCAATACCCCAATAATATCCAAAGGTTATGATTTAAAATCACCGGTCCATACGTGTGGTGATATTTTGTTTATTTTACTCGATTTCATCGGTACCTATGGGCATAAAGCCGGGATAAAATTTCAATTGGCTGTACTGCAGACAGCGGTGGCGGGTCTCACCACTTTATTTATTGTGGACTGCAAAGTACTTGTGTTACGTGGATGGTGGGATACTGGATATGGCATGAAAAGTACAGTTTTACAAATATTGTATTATTTTATGATAAGACTTTCGACAGCTTACTCTTCTGCCTAACCATCCGGGGTTACAGTCGTGATGTTGATAATGCATGTGTCAGTTTGTTAGGTTAGCGAGTTATTTGCTTGTATTAACGTCATCAAAGAATTCGTCCAAGAAATGAATCACTAGAATTATCAACAAAAAAACTCGTTTGCTGTTCTTCTCTTCTTCGTTTTGATGATTCCCAGGGTTATTTAACTATATTTGTTTCGACCAGAACTCAGTCACATCGACGGCGTTGGTTGTGGCTTCGGACAGATCCCTAGTTGCACAAAGAGCAGGCCTTGCAGTCTCGGCATAAAATAGCGATCACAAAACAACCGAATTCGGTCGCAAAGTCATAACGATGCGGACTATGGTGGAAGCCGACACCGGCGGGCGGGTCGCGTCCACCTTACACCCGCATCTTTATGCATAATCAGCCTTTAATTTTCCCACTGTTGGGACACTCGGCCTCCTCTCAATGAGAGGATGCCGAGTGTCTGGGCTATAATCCACCACGCGGGCCCAGTGCGGGTTGGTCGATCACATATCTTCGAATTTTTGGTTCTAGGACATGCCGGTTTCCTCACGATGTTTTCCTTCACCGTTTTGAGAGCAGTGGTGATGAAATAAACTACACAAAGTAATGCGCCTGCCTGGGTTCGAACCCACGACTTACTGTTCGTAACTTGGGGCCGCCACCACTGGGCCACCTATCGCATCGTTATGACTTCGACTGAATTCGGTTGTTTTGCGATCGATATCTATGTCGAGACTGCAGGGCTAGGTCAGCAGGTGGGCCATGGCTTGCTGTTAATAACAAAAGTTGGTGAAGAGCTTAAGGGAATTGTAGTTTTACCGGTATGAAACTTCCGACAGGTACTGTGTTATTTTTGAGACAGAAAAAAGCCATGAATGACAAAGCTACAGATATTTATTTATTTATTTAATTGGATCTCCAACAAAGGATACACAGACACATTACTGGTACAGTTATACAAAGGTTCTTTTCCGTGTGTTCCTTCAATTACAGGGGACCACAGCATGCACATAAAACTAGGTGATACAGAAATTAGAAAAAAAAAAAAAAAACAAAATAAAACCAAAATAAACAAAATAAATAATAATATAAACATTTAATAGGTACTTATTGTTCTTTTAATTGAATTTGTAACTCCAGTTTATCATCATTCTCTTGACCTTGCCCCAATTCATTTGACGTCGGCGCAGCATGTCTTATTCCATACTTCTCTTTTAATCGTCATCTCATCAGACACCTCCTTTCATGCCATATCATCCTTCACACAGTCCATCCATCAAATTCATCAAAGTCCATCCATCGTATCTTTGGTCCTCGTCTATTCTTATACTTTCTTTTTTTTTTTTAAATACTCGTCCACATTCATACTCAAAACTTTCCTCACGACATTTTCCTCATTACTCCGCATCACATGCCCATATCACGTAAACTGTAATTGTTAGTTTAGTTATATATTACACCATTTGCATGCTGAATTTTAGTAAGCGGAATAATGGAATGAAAGAAAAAAGAAAGAAAGAAAAATTGTATGTGTGTTTATGTTTGTGTGTGTGTTTGTTTGTTTGTGTGTGTTGTGTGTGTTTGTGTGATTTTTAACACCTGAATTCACGCAAATAAAGATTATTTTATTCTATTCTGCACCCCCGTCTATAATATTGGTTGATTGTTGATTACACGTGCACATTTTCGTTTACCTTAACGAACTAGTATACTGTTACTCAAAGTCCTCTTCATGCCACCTCCAGCCCTCCTACAGCCAAGTCCCGCGTAAGCCTTGTCGCTTCCACTCGAAAAATTTCAATCGTACCTAGCCACAGACTGAGCCCGCCATGAAAATCCCTAGAAAACGTGAAAATGTTCCCGAAACTCTTGCAGCAACGAGATATACCTTTAATTTGGGCTCTAATTAATTCTCGAGCTCAAACCCTCTGGAAATCTGCACGGATTCCTTCAAGCTTTGAGGGATTTATTTCTGTTAAATTGATATGAATTAGTGGATGGAATTTGGTTATATTAAATCCAGATGTACGAGTACTATGTTCAAGGGTTTGTTAAATTATAAGCTTTAGATCTCTTGTATTTATTATTAGTACAGGCTGCTTAAGCATATTCAGGCTAATGCTACATCCTACTAATATTAATGCGAAAGGTTGTGAGGATGGATGGATGGATGTCTGTTAGTTACTCTTTCACACAAAAACTACTGAACGGATTTGGATGAAATATGGCACACAGGTAGTTTATAACCTATATAACACATAGGATACTTTATATCTTGGAAGGACAATTCCGTTGGAAATTTCCGAACAACACGCGGGCGAAGCCGCCGAAATTAGATAGTTCTTCCTAATTGATACATTAAAGGGTTTTTCTAGACCCGTATTATTCGTATTTCTACAACGATTTTATCTGACTAACGGTAGCGAATTTTTTCAAAATCAAAATAAATTTATTTAAAATTAATTATTGAACGCACGCCCTTTGCTAGTGTTTAGTGTTTCGAAAGTATAAATCCAATTTTTTGACTCCTTATTCTGATAGAATGTCACATTGTTTTGGATTTATTTTTAAATGTAAACCATCATGCATTGCTTCCTAATACGGTGTATGTATGCTAAATATTATCATGTTAACTAATTCGTTCTAAAACTTTTTATTTAATTTATCAATTCTTAACATTTATTTTAAGAATATTGGTCTAAAATACTATGTACATTATATACAGACTACAAATATAACTAAAATAATGCTAAAAGAAGACTAAAACTAAGTTCCTACATATATACAACGACGACAATAGGACACTTAGGCGTCAAAGAACTCCTCCCCATCGATGTCATCCGGAACGTGCCGTATATATCGTTCTTATTTTGGGGTAGTTATAAATTATTCAAGTTGCTCTATCAATACAGTACAAAATAAAACCAAACAAGTGAGTGAACACATGCAAATAAACATTCAAAAGTCATTTGTACGGAACCCGATAAATAAGGGTCGAGATACAATTTTTATCAGCTTCTCGGTGTCCATAAATTTGGGATTACAAGCTAGAATCGCTATTGAGCAAGCGGCCGGCTGTGTTCCGATTTGGCCATAAAAAATGTAGGACAGAAATGAAAATGTATGTTCATTTATTGCGAAATGAGATCAAAGCTAAAATATGTCCCATGAGCCAGTTAAGTTAGCCCATAACATTCTAAAAGTGATCAATAGAGCCGGTTGAAAAAACCTTTATCTGAACTTCAGTTTAGTTTTTATTTTTTTTAATTAAACTCGTAATTAGTAATTATGAGGATTGTGGAGATAAATCTAGCAGACGTTATAACGTTGTATTATTAATTATTTAGGGAATCAATATAAATAATATACTAAACTTTAAATATTTGTCTATACATAAAAAATAAAAACTACAAATCTAATCTAATCTTTAGGTACAAAAGAGTAACTGAAATTCAATTACAATACAAAAATGTATGTAATCTCAGTATGCTTACTAATTCAATTAAAATGAATTTTAGATGATGTAGTTCAATTTATTTGTAAGCTACGACTTCAATTAGGATTATTTTTTAAAATTGGATTTTTATATAAGTACAATCTAATCAGAAAAAAATATTCGATTTTTCACTTATACGCGACGTCTGAAAATAGTAAAAGTCCACAAGACATAATAAGTTGACTTTTCTTTTTACGACTAAAACGTGGTCATGTTGTTGTTGGTTATTCAGTTATTAATATAAACATTTATAATTTACTAGCGACCCGCCCGGCTTCGCACGGGTGCAATGGTGTACATAAAAAACCTTCTTCTTGAATCACTCTATTTATTAAAAAAAAAACTGCATCAAAATCCGTTGCATTTTCCGCCATATTGAAAAAAAAAGAAAAAAAAAATAGTATTTTTTATAGAATTTTTGTTTCTCGAAAAGAAAAGAAGAAGAAGATACGAAAATTAATTAATTGTATTAGTCATCAGTCGGAATTTATTGTATGTACATAACTACAATCACAAAAACAGGCTTTCATTTTGTATGTAAACTTCCAACTAGTAGCTATACCTACAGCAACAAGTGTAATTTAGGCACTTTTTATGTGGACCATACAATTGAAAACAATAGAAAAATTAAACAAAATCATATTTATCGTATTCGGGGTCCTCCGGGACGAGTGCCTCGGGGATCGGGGTACTCTGGGAGTGACCCGTTTTAAAGATATAAGCATACATAGGGACAGACATCGGAAAGCGGCTTTGTTTTATAATAAGCAGTGACACTTACTGAACAGAAGTCCAAACTCAAGATTTTCCAGCGGGCAATGGGGCGCAGCATAATAGGTGTGAAGCGTACATATCGCGTTAGAAACACCACTCTGCGTTCCACAACCCAGGTTGCAGACGTCGGAGAAAAACAGCCAAGCTAAAGTGGGAGTGGGCTGGCCACGTAGCGCGAATGAACCCGGACAGGTTGGCAAAGATCGTCACTCACTGAACGCCTGACGGAGTAAATCGCGCCGAGGTAGACCGCGGCGAAGGTGGTGTGACGATCTGATCTTGTTTGTGGGGCCAACATGGCCAGATATAGCACAAGATAGAGTGGTTTGGAAGGAGAAACGAGAGGCCTTTGCCAATCAACAGAAAACTTTTTAACTGAAGAATAAATAATATAGTTTCAACATATTACCGAAACAAAATCCTGACGTCGAACTTAATTTTCATTTCTCTAATAAAAGTCATTATACAATAACATTTTCGCCAACATAGCAAATTGTCATCGTCTAGTAAGTTAATCCAAAGTAATCTGTGGGGCGTTGCCTATTGCTATCTGTAATCCATAGAAATCCATGACCATGACTAGTGATAGTCCAGAGGTGACCTATAGGACTCGAGTTCGAACCCAAGACCTCTGATTTTTAGGATTTATGTGCGTATTGTGTAATTATCACTTGCTTCGGTGAAGGAAAACATTGTGAGGGAATCAGCATGCCTGAGAGATATTTCTCGTGTAAAGCCAAGTCAGAGCCCCATGGTCGGCATAAAAACTCTGATACCAGCTTAGGCACTAACCGCACGATAAAGAAGACGAAAAAAACCAAACCAATAGGTACTATGTCTTCAGCAAAATAAATAGCATACCGACGTTTTTCAGCAAAATAAACTATGTGCTACACGATTCAAGCGATAAGTGCGGGGTATAAATTATGCATGCAAGCCCAAAAGATCCGAGAAGAAGACGTGAGAGATAATCTCCGGTGATTTACGATGTGAACTTGCATTTATACAGCTATTTATAAGATCACAGAGTGTTTGTGTTGCTTTGATGTATAGTTACATGCAAAGTGCACAAAGACGCGGTATAAACATGATGTAGATACGTATCTTAGCATTTTATGTGTGCTCTTAAAGCGAGAGTTTTTATTTCTAAAGTTGAAGTTAGAAAATATGGCATGGACTGTTTTGTTTATAACGAAGGAAACCTTTAAATGTGGAGATACTTGTTTTTTCTTTGGCAACGTTTGTTATTTAGGATATAAAATTTGCTGTTTTGGTCTGACTTTTATGAGTTGAACAATTTTCAGCTGAAGTGCTTTGATTTTTATTAATATGCGAATTTGGTATTTTCTGCCAACCATTAGGTCATTGTCCAATTGGTTTGGACCGGTTTTTTGAGGCACAGTGGACGTCATTCGGCGAAAATGATGGTCATAATTAGGTCCCAAATTAATCATAGATCGTTTTCAAGTAGGTAAGTTCAAGCTCCCAGCTAATTAAACAGATTTAAGTACCTGCATTTGCAACTCCTAGTGAAACTAACAGATTTATTATCGTGGTTAGTTATTTAATTAGAAATATACTAGAATCCAGACGACGTAGATGGAGCGATATTAGTCCCAACGGGAAGTTTGCAATTGAGCTAATTGTTGTCTAGCAAGATGAGGTAAAAGTTTCTTTATCTAATGAGGTTTACTGTTCTTTATTAGTGATCGATGTTTAATAAATAAAAAAAAACGCGCTTGGACGTGGAGTTGCGGACAGCAGCCCATTATAGAATACCATACTAATAATAAAGTAGCGATATTTTTTACAAATACAGCTGCTAGGATCTAATTGAATGGTCTCACCTTCTTGTACGGATCTAAGAAAAGGTGGATTTTGTTATTTTAGTAAGATACTTTGAAGTAGATCCTAGGCACGATAAGCCGTTGGCCCTGCCTATCATTTGTAGATGTTCTTTGACAGTCGTTACAAGTAGTCAGTGGCCCAAAAGTCTGACAACCAGTCTTACCAAGAAGTATCTTATAACCCAGTACTAATAGGGTTGTGAGGCTTAGATAGGCAGTCGCTTCAAGTAAAATACTGGTATTCAGCTGCATCTGGTTGGACTGGAAGCCGACCCCAATATAGTTGGGAACAGGCTAGGCAGATGATGACTTTGGAGTAGAGTCTAACGGAATGGTTGTCGTAAGACGGTAGAAGGGATCGAGCGTACGCAAGACCTGATGGCCTACCATGACGTCTTATAGCAGGAGCAGTGTGGTAGTCTAGTGTGGGAAAGAGATGGCGCTAGACGACCTGTATAGCTCTGTCCCCTTCACACACTGCAATTACTCCTGTTATAAGACGTTATAGAAACCCCCCTGGACGAGACTGGCAAGCATGGCAGAAAACATGGGTAGACAAGGCTGTCAACGATGAGGACGATGAAGATGAAAGTTTGGGAAAGTAAATATTTTATAATATTACACTATTGTTTAAAATTTTGGGAGTTTTAGCGTAGCAGACTAGTGTTCGTCTATTTAATCAGAATAAAAGTAGCCTGCGATTGCGAACTGCTGTGTTTCGCTAACCTATAGGTACGAGAGTAGTGGCTAGATGACCAACGCCATATCTTATGGCTTGGACGCGACAACGCGAGCACTGTATGTTTGCAAGGTAACTCAGAACATAGACAAGACTAGGCATTTTAAGCAGAAAAGTAAACTTCACATTCTTGCAGTTGAATGTCATGCCATGCGATGTCAGATTGTCGTCGAAAACGGCTGAGTAAGCGAATTCTATGGCAGTCAGTGACAGTCAATCACATTTTCTGGAAAATTCATCAGGCTAATAAGTAAGTACACAATTCGCATTTCATGTTACAATAACACATTTTGTTTCTATTGCGTTTTTGTCAGTAAGTAAGTTGCTGCTCGCAACTTGCACGCATTTTTAATTTTACATGAATACAATTATTTATTAAGCATGAAAGCCTTAATGAAAACACATCGCATGTGCATGATCAACAACTGCAAGGTATTTTCTCGTAATGAAATAAACTAAGATAATGTATATGAGTGTGTGTGTGTGTGTTATGTGTATGTGTGTGTGTGTGTGTGTATTTAATACTAACATTAGGTTAAGTTATACAACTAACACTATATGGATTTTTGTATCTGAAATAAAATATTTGAATTGAATTGAATGTGCTCACACAGATTTAAGTGCAAAATTTTATGAAGGCAAAAAAAATACCCCAGAAAATTCTGTGAAATCAACTCGCTACTACGCTTTGCACACATTCTATAAATCTAAGGGTTTAACTTTCAAATCACATTACAAAGAAGCAAAATTATTTTTAAAATCCCTACGCGTGTGTTCAGGCATCTCTCTTGATGAAAAATAAACATTATTACAGGATAAGCTTGGGAGGGGTCCCAACCAATCTAACGCATGGGATTTCTTATATTTCGCTCCTTTACTAATATACTCGTCACTCGTCACTACAAAAGGCTTAACCCTTTTGAGAATCTGAATAAGGCGGACGTGCCAATTCTTAAACCTGCGAGTCGGTGGTGATTAAGTTTAGGTTTCAGTGTTAGCGGATCGCGTTTCGTTTTAAGCATCGCGAAATTTTGCTATTCGGGTATCGATTATAGGTGCGGTTAATCTGACCGGATCAGACTATGGACTAACTGCGGACACCGGACTTACACCAACAGATATTCGGATATTTCAGTAGAAAGATTATAATTATATTAAATCCGGTGTCTGGAGACCGTTCCGGCTTTCACTCCGGTTAGTTTGATAGCATCTTATAATTATTTTCATCACTTTTGAACCACAGCACTTGGATACAGTTATACTAGGTGGGACGCCGGCACGAAAATAGTTACCACGTACTTATAATCGTTTATAAAAAAAAAACTTATGTTCCATACAGCGTGCACTTTTGTAGGAAACAGCTCTTTTTTTAATTACCGATGAAAAATTCCTTTATGGGGGGCTCAGAATAACGTACTGAATACGTGGTAACACGTGGTTTTCGCGTCAGTGTCACTTCCACCCCCTATATTCAGTACCGGACACGCGACTTTAAGAGGGCCCTTCCCGGCCCGTCCGTCGTCAACGCGAGCATGGTCAAAAATATTGTTGTTTTATCCAGAGCCACAGCGGTGATTTTCTTTCAACTCCCCCGTCTCACCCCACCCCGACCCCGCACAACTCTTTTCCCACGCACCTCATACCGCCTAACGCGATGACATTGAACGAAAAATAGTTTTCCAAAATTCTTAAACTTGTTCCAGGAAATACGTGTTTTTGAATAAGTCATACGAGTAAGTGTGTGAAATAAATATTTGTCATTAAGAATCTCCATTACATGTGCAAGGTTTCTATCGTTTCTGAGGTTTCTAGAAAGGCCAAAGTTCAGGTAAAATTTGGTCAAAACAGAAATTTTTGGAGGTTTATACTGAATTTGTTTCTACTTTTTTATTTTTTGCATAGAAAGCTAGATATAGTGCACAAAATACCTATTAGTTAAAACAATTCAAAGATAGATATGTAACAACGGCATAATGACGTACGAGCGTTTGTGTGAAAAGTATGACGGGTTGTCCGCTCCTAAGACTGATTTTCAACAAATTACAACGCAGCGCGGGCGCGTTCAAGCACCCACTATCTGACATTCGCTCCATCGATCAGTGAAGTACGTGCTTGGCTGATTGGATACCTCAAAGCCAGGACGGATGCGCGCGCATATATTTCTGTTTTTCCCGGGTCCTTGGGCCAATAAATTGATTGACACGTCGTCCCGAATATGCCCGAGCAAGCCCGATGGTGCAGTCGCGGGACGCATTCGCGGAGTTTCCTACTTCTAAGTATAGATTACCTCTATCGATCGGGTACAAAGACTGGGCAAATGTTCGAATGACCTTTTGCTGAAGGAAAACATATCCTGAGGAAATCGGCATGCCATAGAATCAAAAATTCGAAAGCATATGACATCCACCGCAGTGCCAGTACGTTGTGTGGCCCGCGTGGTGGGTTCACTCACTCTCACAAAGAGGAGCTTTGTGTCCAGCAATGGGAACGTTATGCTGGGTTATTTTAGGATAGCAGAGTTAAATGCCGAGAGAACACGCGTGCAGACGCTATGATATCTTTGAACAAACGTTAGCTTTATATGTTACGCTTTGTCCGCGCTATTTCACCCCGACACTGCAACGCTCCGTCGAGCGTAAATCGCTCTTAATCTTGAAAGAACACGTCCACAATTCCCGCTACATTTAGCACCACACCCAAAAAGTAGCGCTTTTCTAATCTTTTTCCACTTTTCATTGGATTCAGTACAGCGAATCGTATTTACGCCTCAAAGAAATGTCTAAGAGATTGTGTGTCGGCAAGCAAAACGATCCGATAAGCCATGGGAGTGGCTTTGGGAAGTGAGGGGGTTGAAAGGGGAAGGGGAGGAGGGTGTGGTCCGAAAGTGAAATCTGGGATAGCAACAGAAAAAGGCACTGCACTTTTGAAACTAAGATCTGTAAAACTTTCTTTATACCACTACACTGTCACTTCACATAAGTTTTTAGTCTTTTGGTCCTGTTGGTCCTTTGTTCCGCGACCTACATATTTTGGACCACAATTTATCCAAAATTTTTAAACCACGCGCTTTTCTCTATTTTACTTCTTTGCGCAGAAGTTTTCAATCATTTGAGGGACACTTGTTGAAATATGGTGTTGGTTCTTCAGCAACACGACGTTGAGATGCATTAGGTTGCAAGGCCTGGACTACACTGCTGCGTTGTTCCAGTAGCCCAGTGCAGCCGCGCGCAACTGACCTCGACCGATAGCGAAAGTGAATCAATACTCGCTCTTCTTGTACATCACCTCTCCTTCCTACTTGTAATTAGCTTATCAGTATGATTTATAGCCTTTTTGATGAATTTAAACATCAATTGCAGGTGCAAAATTAAAGAAAGTTGTTCAAATACCTTGGAAAATGTCGAAAATCTGAATTTTTAGGTGGTTTTCTGAATAGCAGGTAGCAATTAATACACCTATCTGTAGTTTATAGAACTGCGCTTTCACAATATCAATATTTTAGCGCAGGTTCATACACCTATCATCAACGTGACCTAGATCGCAAAGTAACTACCTACGTTCGGCAGGAAACAAAAATTAAGCAACGAAGGACCCTACTTCAGACTGCAAACTTAAGTTATGGGACTGACAAATTTCTAAGACAGTTCAATTCTTCACCAAATCAAGATACAAAGAATATTTAGGAGGACTTCTATCAAGTGCTCTGATCTATTTTCGAAAGATATAAACGTCAACTGCATTTCATGTATTGTTCCTCATCATCATTTTCTCTGCTGGAAATATGCGTCCCCCCAGCGTCTCACGTCGATCGGGCCTGAGCTTCTTGCAACCGGCGGATCGGTCGCCCTTTTGGAAGATTCCCAACGCTGCGCTTTCCGGTACGTGGTGGCCACTTCAGAAACTTCTAAAAGTTTTCCTGAAAGGGTCCTATCGGCCATCCGTTCTACAAGAAGATGCCCGACGCTGGTAGTTGATCTCAGGTTTTTCTCTCAAGATGCGCCTAATCAAGGAACGCCTGGCATGAACTATGTTTTTGTAAGTGCGCATTTTAATTGCGTTCCGCAATGTTAAAAAGGTGGCATAAGGATAAGAACTTCGTCATCGTCGTCCATCCAGAAATAATAATAATAATTCATGACAAAATCATAAATAAAACATCTAACAATCTAATAAATTCCATCCAAACGGCAATCTTCCAATCAAAATCGTGGGATAATCTTTTTATACCCAGATCCTTAATTATCAACAATAAAATTCTTGGAATAACGAAGGAAGTGGAGTGTGAAGGATTATAAGGGGCCATGACTGGTTCACTACCCTCCCTGCCCACCCCAATTTCTCACAATAGATGGGGACTTATTAGATATTAAATAGCTATTGTTGGACTCTCACGGTATAAAGAAATCAAGAAGGTGTGAAAATATTTGTTGTAGGAATAAGACACGATGGATTAATTGTTTTGAGGATTTTTTTGGTGTCAATAATACCAGTAGGTGATATTTGTTAGATCATGGTGTATCTAATGAGGTGGGACATGAGAGTATGATATCAAAGAAGAAATGTGTTCATGAGTTTAAGGAACTTGATCTTTTTAGATATATAGAGCATATGAGCCGGCGCAGCATGTCTTCTTCTTCCATACTTCTCGTATGGAAGAAGAAGACATGCTGCGCCGGGCCCAAATAAATTGGGATAGGTGCAGAAGAATGGTGATGGTGATGAAAGTACAGAGATACCACTTCGATTGCAGCTAGAGAAGGTACCTATTGCCAATAGTTTCTATACTAACTACCTAATCATGTCAACGTTTTCTCGCACTGCGACGATACGATTTCTAGAAACGGCTTTGCCGGCCGTTCATGACAAAAATTTTGAACATTGAGCTGGTAAGAATCATAAATTATTTAGAATGGATACCCGTTTCGTGAAACAATCGTCGTTATTATGTCAAATAGGTAAGACAGAACTAAGAAAATTGAAAACAGAATTGTAAGAATAAATCTTGTTGTGTCTATGAAATTTGTTTTTTACGGATATCACAATCTAAACGTAGGTGGTGGTAGGTATAGCGTATGCTAACTGAATCAACTGATAAAAAACATAATTAAACTGCAGTTTCCTTTGATAAAAACTCTGTTCGACGAATTTCATCCGGAGTTTCAATTAAAATTGCGCAGACTTACCTCACAAAGCTTTCACTCGTATCTACCTACTAACATACCTATTTACTACATAGGTACCAAAGTTATGTAAACTCGGCTGTATGAACCAGGACATTATGATTCATTATTCTGTACAACACAGTATGCACAATTATGTTCCGTATTGCATTTTAATAAAGCTTGTTATTGCGTAAACAAAGCTACAGTATGCATGGTCCGAATCGCCCCGCACAGATCGAATTTGTCTGCAAAGTTTGAATGTTTCTGTACACAGGGTGGAGTTTAAAACGGCAGTGTATGGCCGTGGTGAGGGGACGAATTATTGACGCAGCCTGTATGTATATGATGAGATATATAACTTATTTGACGTGAGTATTGAAATTGAATGTTATTGAGACATGTTAATTGGAATTTAAATGACTGACTGAAACCGTGCACATTCCGACGTTTTACTTAATGGTAGACAGAGTTAAATGATGCCCATAATTGATTTAAAGTATAGTAAGAACACGCTTTATAATAATTTTAAGGTCCCTTTTCCAGTTCATTAAATGCAGTACCTTTTAAAATAATTATAAATAAAAATAATTCGCTCGTAAAATTAATAAGCTTAATCAATAATCTCGAAAATTTCTTAATACAAATTAACAATTAACAAAGGAGAATAAGGCCCAACCGTGAAATTGGATGAGGCGCATCTCAGGACCAGTGAGGCGTATCGTTCCATTGGCCTCGTCTTAAATAAGGCCTTTAATAAATACTTTGTTTATTGGATTAAATTATATAATCTTCTTTATGTCGTCTTAGCGTTTTATCGGGCATTGCAAGACCATGTTTCTGACGTTTTCGGAAAAAAACTTCGTTTACACTCCGTTCAAAATCTAGGGCGCTGCGATTTGCGACGTGACTTTTGTTAAGGAGGATGCGCTAAGGTAAACAGCGAAATTAAAAATTTCGTACGTTTTCTGCAATAACTATTTCATGAAAAAGTCATTCAATGGTATTAAAGATACTAACAGGGTTTTATTGATGATTTTAATGAATATAACTATGTAAATACATACTTGTTACGGTCGCGAATCATTTTTTTTTCAACATACAGCCTGATAGTCCTGACACTGACCTGCAAAGTGTAAAAAACGTGAGAAAATTTGATTTTCTCAATACTGGTGCTTCCCTCATAAGTGAAGCACGTGTTCCTTTCGTGTGAGTACCGTTGCGCCGCGGCATCTTGTTTGGTACCCGTAGCATTTCCTAGGACCTCAACAATTTCTTACGTTGGTTTTCGCCGTCGTAAAACGCGTGTCGCTTGAAGTTGTCGTGGCCAAGCGGTAAGAGTATGCCACATATTGGAGAGAAAAACATGATTTTGCACTATCACTGCGTCATTACTGAGTACATTTGCTGATCAATCAATTAGTCTCTTTTATCTGCGTATTAAATGTTTTTAACGATTATTGACATGACTGGCTATTGGGATTTTTAAAAAATGTATCTGCTATAGATAATTACGGTAAACACAGCTCATCAGATATTTTCATGTACCTAAATTCAACGTAATTCTGCATAAATCGATCGACTTAGTTGAATGTATGCATTCAACTTAGTCGCCCAATTTATGCAGAATTACTATTATTTAAAAGAAAATATTGTTAAGAAGTCCCCACTGTCAACTATATTCTAATAACGCGCAGCCATTGTCTACAGCGTCACATCAACAAGTTGAAACAAAAGCTTCCAACACGAGAAAACAAAGAAAATTATTACCTTTCCCACCATTAATAATACCTTAAACCCCTTGTTTGACACATTACTATAATGGAGCTGTCATCCGAACATATTTCGCGACTTCACGTTGCTTCGGATCCGGCTCGAAGGACCAGTTTTTCAAGACCCCTTATTTTAACAACGTGACGTTTTTGTTTCGCACTTTGTTGCCAAGACGGTGGGTCTTTTTAGGGTGGCGCAGACAGGGTAGAAATGTAGCCGTCAGTAGCAGGTGATAACTGGATCGAGTAATTAGAAACTGACATGCCAGTTAATAACTGTGGATAACTTTGACGTGCTTGCAACGCAGACGTGGAGCGACGTCGCGAACCGTGACAGACTCTTCTCTTACGAGTTTTTAATGAGCTTTTCCTAATGTTTGTATCCACGAGATATATTTCTCGCACCTTTTCATAATGGTCGCATCATTATCTGCAAGGAAGTGGGATAAGTCAATTTAATTGGGTATTAGGATCGGTCGAGGGCGATGGTTTATTGTTATTAATGATCAACTGGTCCGTTTCTTCCCGAAACGACAAGATTTTGGTTTGCCTAGAGGTTCAGCTGATTAAATAAATGAAGCATTTATATTCACTACTCAGTTTAAGCATTCACTTTTAAATACCCAGACTTTACATTACCTAATTTTATTTGACTAAACAACAATTTGTTCTAACAAAAACACAGAACAACACGCTTTCCAATCCTAACAAGTAAACAAAAACAACAAATAAGTGTTTCCTTCATTTAAACACACGATTACGTGCTTCCAAACATTTGTTTGAAGTTCAGAGTGAACGCCCGTTCGACAACAAAATGAGTTACTGCAAAACTAAGCTCATGTTGCTATTCAGACAGTCATTAATCCCAAGTACGGTTGAAACTTCGGACTCAAATTAGTGTGGGGTCCAACAAAATCATTTATATCAATTCTCTTACATTGGACGGTGGGAATTATTAAAACCGCAGCCGGACCTCGGTTCGCAAAGGCTTCTAATTAACTTCAGTTCACGTACTGAAAGCTGAACAGCTGTTGCTGGCTAATGCCTTCTTGGTTATGGGCGCCTGGTATATACGGTGCAACAATGTCGTACATACGTGCTGGGTATGGCTTACATTTTGTGCATTTCTACTTTATGTACAGTAGAAAGGCACAAAAGGAATAAAGGACTGCTATGGAAAGGATAGATCTATCTAGATATCTACATTCTACAAACCGTTGAATAAAAACATTGTAAGAAAACCAAAACGTTCGTAGCAAAATCCAACGTGTGCAATGCACCGTAAAGAGCGATAAGGCACCACCTGCACTGAACTATCGCTGTATACCGAATGCTGAACACATCACTACGTTTATTTTCAACGAATACATACCAATTTTCAATTACAACGTTAGCTTTTTAAGAGACGGCCTGCAATGCTGGACGCATAAGAAGAAAAAAGTAGCTTAATTTGAGAAAGAAATTCGTAAATCATAAGTCTCGTGCCCTCCTCAGTTCTCTTTTAGTTGTAATCTAATGAACCAATCTCTTTCTAGCCATAGAAAACCTCATAATAAGCGAAATTAATTAAAAACGAAACACTCACTATTGAAACAATGCGTGAATAGATCCTAAAAAGCAGTCTTTCCCCTTAATTTACGTCATTCGATCTTCCTTTGTTAACGTCAGCAATTAAAAGAGGAATAATAAAAATGGCGGAATTTTTAAAAGCTTCAATATGCCTTTTAAAATGTTTGGTGGATTTCATAGTGATTTTGCTTGTTTGTTTTGTTTCGTTTTTTGCGGTGAGTGCTTGGGTAAATGCTGAATATTTTGGATCTGAAAATATTACTTAATACTGTATTTGATACGGACTACAATACAACTATGCAGGTAGGTGCTTAAAAAAGAACTAAATATTCACAGTTCGTTTTTTTATTCTGCAAGCGTCATGAAAACTTGACACATCGTAAGTAATTAATATACACCGTGACTTTTTAGTCCTCTTACAAAGATGGTTCACTCAATGTATCCGACAAAAAGTACCTCAAGGTGCAGTTTTTTTTACCATTAATTAAAATAATAGATACAAAGAAAAATAAATAATACATTCGAATTATGAAACATTCTGTTAATAATGTGTACGTGTTGAACGGTAGAACGACCCTCCCCAGCGCACGAATCGAGTAGATCATCGCTCGCAACAGGGTGTTTCAACTATGTCATGCGTCATAATAATGAATAATATTTTTATATTTAAAATTTTCTGATCTTATAAATACCTATCTATTTTTTTTTATCGAATGTAGTCAATGCATTTGATACATGAAGTAGGCTGCCGTTGTAAGACGACTAAAAAGTCACGGTGTATATGTTTGTGAAAACAATCAATCATTTGTCATGATGACGAAAGAGGGTAGCTGCCACTGTAACTACAAACTTTACTCACAAAGTTAGGAGATCACTTAGAGTGTCCTCACAAAAAAATAAGTACCCCCAAACTCAATAGTCCAAAAAGTAAGTTTAACAAAAAACAAAAGGGGCGCACCTTTAGTTTCCGGCACTAGTGAAATAAAGGGGCTCTTGAAATTCGGCGCTCGGCTGGTCAACTCGAGTCCTTAGCCGAAGCCGAAACCCAAATTATACGTTGCGACTAAATTGTCTCCGCTGGCCTATCTGCTTGCTGATTTTGAGATGTCTGCGTACCGTCCGCATAATCGAGACGAAAATATTTATTGACATCTCTGAAATTTAAAAAAAAATTGCCATTGCTGTTGACAGATTCTACTAAACCTAGAAACAACGCAGCATGAAATTTCAATCTGATTTTAATGAGATCGATAGATTTTCTGACTCCATCGAACTCTTCAGGGATTGTAAACAATGAGTAGCGTATAGCGCAAGAAATAATCCGACTAAGTACGTTCAAATAATATGAAATCCCTACTCAAGAGAAAACATATAGGTACCTACGTTTCAATAGAAAAGATTTGACATTTAGAAAATGACAAGCTTGTTAGACGCATACTCAAGGAAAGGCTTACATTCCCGACGGTACCAGCAAAACCGAGTGCACTCGAAAAGTTAATAATTCGAAACCCGTCAGTGTACTTGTCTGATTCCCCATTCATATTCATATTTATTTCGTTTCACCTATTCGCCCCAGGACGCTTCACAAAATTTAAATTTAAATCCTTAATTTTAACAAGATACGCGGCGTAACTTATATTCAAATTTTCTCTTTAAACATATTGCTCGGCGGGTCGGAAGCAATCTTCATTGTACCACAGTTCCGAATCAACGGTGTTTAAGTATGATTATTCGCGAAAATCTCATATTTATGTAAATTAGACGTCAAATTAATGCGATTGTTGTTCTTTGTTCGTTCTTGGGTTTGGTTGCTTAGAATTCTATTGAGAATGGGGGTTTTACTTAAACATTCTTATGTGGATATTAATGTTTGTGTGTAATTAGAAGCTTAGAACACAAAATTTTCATTTGGTCCTTTACGTGATCTTTTGAAATCTTTTCATATGGATTTACATCCAATTATAATTTATGGAACATGGCTCAGAAATCAGCCAAATGCTGAATGGAAAACTGTGTCTTGTCATTGCATTTTGTAGCGGTTACCGTTTGCTTGCACTTTCATTAGAAACATAAAAATAAATCTTCAATATTAAAAACCGAACTCCACTCTCCCGTACCGAAGCCAGTAAGCTGTCATCTTGAGAACCATTACTAATTTATGAACTCAAATAACTATGGAGACCGCGACCAAGGAATGCAATCACCATTCAGTTAATTAATAATTCTAGACCGGTCTGAGGACATAAAGTCTGCGGTTGTGGGGAACCCCTCCCCCCTATTAGTACTCCGTTTTAATACTGCCCACATTTAGCAAGAACCACTCCCTACATATTAATTTTACGAGAATACCTCTTATACTCTCGAACCCGACAATTTGGCTTTTCACAATTGCGGTGTACCGCGGCTAGACATCCGAATATGGGGTCTATACAGAATATGTTTATGATTTACGTATCAGATTTTGCATACCTAGTACAAGAGCTAAGGGTTCTTGAAAGTTCAGGTTTATTTTTGGGCAGACAAGCCTTAAGTTTTGAAAGGTATTTTTGAAGTTTATTACGTCCTCAAAATTTGACTATACGAAATTAGATCATTTACAATTTTTGTTCCTAAGTTCCGCGACGTGACCACGAAACTTTTAGCAATTGAAGACAAAAACCCCTAGGGTATTGACAGTGGGGTTCTTTTTGCCCTTATTGTACCGCTTATGTCCATAGATAAGGAATATTATTGCATGATTCAAAAGTATCACGTAATAAAGATGAGAAAAGAAAGAAGTAGGAATTATATAAAAGGGAGATTTAGAAAATCATTTAATAACAATAATTTATATTGATTTAACACCACAATGGGCACGTATTCTTTTATTATTAAAATAATTTTGCATAACTTTCAGTCAGTCGCATATCGTTATAATGAAACCTCAGTTCACACATATCTAAAAGAAAATCTAATAAAGATGAATATAACCAAAAACATAATTAAAAAAAAATACAATATATTTCTACTCACTTTCCATAGAAAAACTATATTTTATTATTAAAAGGTGTCATGACGATTGTTCTCAGAAAGAATATGGCAACTACTTTTAATAAAGAGTCTTCAGCTTATTTAATGTTTATGAAGTGTTCTCGCGTGCTTTACATATTTTTATTTTAAATTAAATGTTTTAATTTTAATAAAACATGTCGTCACATGCTTCGTCGCCTTTATGAGGTGAGCTATTCAATTGTTAATAATATATTTATGATAGTATTTTTTTCTTAGCTAAAAGATTAACCAAGACACACCCAAGTTGTTCGAGTCACAAACCGTCAATTTAACATAAAGTTATGTGGATTTTGTTATCTACTCAAGTTTTAATTTATTTTAAACAACATTCCTCCTGCATTTGCCATTCACAGTTACATACCGCCCAAGCTTGAGGAGCTCGTGGCTAAATACTAACAGCCGCTCGGATCAATCTTCAGGTTAAGCTGCGCTTGCCTAGGTTGGTCTATGGATGGGTGACCGCACATTACATGCAGAGTTTCCTCCGTGCCTCGGAAAGCACGCTAAGCCGTAGGTCCCGGCTGTCATTTGTAGATCTTTGACAGCCGTTACAGGTAGTCAGTGGCAGACACTGACCCGAGAGTCTTACCAAGGGGTATCGTATTCCCAGTACTAACTGGGCTGTGGAGGCCAGATAGGCAGTCGCTCCAAGTAAAATACTGATATTCAGCTGCATCTGGTTAGACTGGAAGCCGACCCCAACATAGTTGGGATAAGTCTAGGCAGATGGTGATTTACGTACCGCACAAATATAATGGAAGCCCAAAAAATTACTGGTCTTTAGTGAAAATAACTCTAATACTCTGCCTCGATCTATACCAGACAATAATTATTGAAAATTTAATTAAACTGCAACGCAAAACTTCATACAATATTACCACTTCATAGAACCACGCTTCATTCATCTTACAACCAATGTATACTAATATTACAAATGCAAAATTAACTTTGTCTATCTTTAACATTCTACGCCTAAACACCTAAATGGATTTCGATATAATTTGGCAGACAGGTAGATACTTCTGATTATCTGTCACCTGGGTTGGGACATTTTTAATCCAATAATACGCTCTCATGGAGCTGTTCCCGACACTCACCCGGGTGAAACCTCGAGCAAAATCTAGTTTAGTATAATACATATAATCTAAAGTTAGACCTGATATCCAACCTTTCATTATCAAAAGGTCGGGATGTAGTCTCGCCAAACATTTTCCTAAGGCTTTAATGAAACCACATACTAACGCTAACGTATAACGTTGCGTTTACGTTACATTATTATGACGGTGGAATTTAGCTGCAGAGAGTTTTAGACGCGATCCTAGTTTGTTCCTTGTGTAATTAAGTTTTAAAGTTTCATTTAGTTTGCGTCTGAGTATGATGTTGTCGTTATTTATAGGGAAGGAAATTGTTGCAGCGCGTACTTATAACTGATATTTTTAGTCTGCGTTGTACCACTGCTGGGCTAAGGCTTCTCTCCATGACTCTCAGTTATTTCGATCCAGGGCTTATGTGGACCACTGGTCAATGATTTTGTCCAGCTCGTCCTGCCATTTTCTACGAGGCTACGAGGCCTTCTGGCTGTGTCAGGGCTCCAGAAAGTAGCTATTTTTGCTCACGGCTCATTGTGCATGTGGAAAACGTGGCCTGTCCAGCCCCACTTCAGGTTAGCGGCTTTTAGAGCAACGTCAGCACAATAATTTTAAAGTTTATTTTTATTTTTATTTTAGTGCCATTTATTTGTTCAAAGCGAATAGTTAGAGGGTTACTTGCCAAGAACTCGCTGTGTAGAGCGTTACGGTAATATCTATAAATCTAACGCATGTAGGGCTTAGCATCTAATTACGTCCTTTATGCTCTAGCCTTGGCTGCACCCATGTAACTACAGTGTAGTTAATTATTAATAAATCTTATGTTCATATTTGATGAGACTGCTTAACGCTTCTTCTCTACTCTTCCAAATTCTAATATAATACTACCGTAAGGGGAGACTAACATCCCTTTCTATAAACAAGTCAAAGTGATCACTTGAGTAAAAGTCATTACCGATACGATTTTTTACTTCTAGTTTAGAATTGCTTATTTTGTTTTTTTTTTTCGGATCGGAAATCATCAAATAACCACTCCCGCTCTGGGCTGAGCAGGAGGGAGTGTCAGACTTTTACTGACTAAAACCCGGATGGGTTTTAGTCAATCCATGTTCCTTCCTTTGCCCTTTGTGTTCCAGGGCCGCGGTATCTCTTTCGAACAGTCCCGCAACCAGTTTAGAATTGCTTGAAGTTAGAACTGTCAAAAGTTATAACTCTTAGCTTTGCTTCCTTTGACGGTAATTACTTCGTTCAAATTCTTGTCTATTGCATAAAAATGGTTGCATATGTAATAAACTTAAACTCAAGTTTTTGCTTTAACTGGACTAGAAATACAAGTGTAAGAGAAGATAGATGGTATAGCAAAGTGTGCCTGTCTGTTCGGTGATTAATTATTTAGGTGATTGTTAGCCCCGTTATCTGAAAAATCTAGCATCCAAATCCATGTAATTCTTTCTGTAGATACATTGAGTGATAGTTATTTAAAGAATCCACGATTGATATGCTTGAATTCTAAAACTTCAGTATTGGTTTATAGAAGGGATTGTTTCAATAAATTGTTACTGAAACCACCCTTTAATTTATTGCAGGAATGTTCTCTAAAGCAGTCCGTGGTTAGACCGACTATTTATCTTAAATCTAAAATAGTTTCGATAAAATCTTGCGAGTTTTTTAGTTGGATGAATAGATAAATCTTAAAGTTTTAAGTAAATGTTTTACGCTTGATCTTTCTTGAGATTCGTATAGATAAGGCCTTGCTTTATACATAGTAAAATTTAAAAAAAAACTTTGTAATGGCAAATCCCTGATCTTCCTTTTCTTCTTCGTCGTGTCGATGATTTCCCTTTTCTTTTCAAAAAATTAATTACTTTTGAGCAGAACTCTGCCACCTCGATGGCGTTAGTGGTGGCCTTGGACAGGTCCCTCAGAGTGCACGTAGAACCACACATAGTGCCAGATAGGAGGTGAGCCATCGTTTGCGTTGAGACACCGCCGAAAAATAAAAAATATATATATAGAAATACCCCCATCGGACCAGATTGTATCTGCAGCGGCCCATCTGGCTTCGCAATCGGTTTAGGGCTTTCCAGGTGGGCCATGGCAGCAGGTGTCCCGGTGGGAGCCTTTCTGCAACTTCGACATGATGTTGAGGGGGATGTCTGAGGACCCACAACTTTATTTTGCTTCACTAGCCCTGGGGGCCTAAAATGATGCACAATAAATTCTTAAAATGGTCTTTATGGCTATAAAGACCATTTTAAGAATTTTAAATTTTTAACGTGATTCGTATTATGATTCTGATAAAGCAGCCTGTTGTTGTCGACTAATGAATTAGTCGACCGAAAGAAGCTCTTTCGGCTCTTCAGCCTGCCTCTTGGCGTCTCCATATTATACAGAGGGTGGCGTTTGTCTGCCTGCTGCTTATATTTTTAGGAAGAGCCGGCACCCTCTCTTCTTACCTCTGGGGGGGGGGGGCAATCTTGCAAGCGGATATAGTGTAGCTAATGGTGCTTGTTTGAGGCAAATCCAGAATATTGTCATAATTGAATTAAAATTACACATAAACGTATAAAAATGACTGCCTCGTTGGTCTGGTGGTCGCAAGCGCGACTTGAGGTCCTGGGTTCCATTCAAAGATCGAGCAAAGTGGTATTGTCATTTTCCAACAATAATTTCTCAGTAGCAGCCACAGCGTCTGGATTTGCGCCCGGCCGATAGCAATAATCTTCCCCCCCCTTCTACATGGGATTTAAACATAACTGCCGAAATGGTACTTAAGGGTATCCTCTACCTAACCCTTCAGTTATTACAGGCGTGATGTTATATAAAAATTGAGTGAAGAATACAACAAGACTAACTATTAAAAAAAGCCTTACCCGTAACATGTATCAACATTTTACACGTAGTACGTATACAATGCTTCATTTCTAATATTGAAACTACAATTTGATTTGACGAAATGGAAATCTTATTCCAACTGTATTCATATTTGACAAGTGAAGCGTGAAAAATCTCTGCAAAGAGCATATAAGCTTCAATAATCCCAATCTCAGAGAATTACGTAGTTTTCGAGTAATATTGTGCGTGACAGTTTGCGTGTTAAGGGCAGGGTTCAAATGTGTGTATGTTTTGGACGAGATTTATTTATGAGTGATTTTTTTATTTGATTTTTGTGTCCTATTTACCTGACTGACTTGCAAATAAATAAAGGTTGTAACAAGACCCTTAACGAAGCCGAAGTTCTTCTCCCCGTCATTGCGATATTTTTTTTTGTTCTAGACCATACCTGGAAACCTTCTAGTTACGGAGATTTTGGGGGTCAAAGTTCCAACTTTTTCACAAGTTTTTTTTTCAAATACATGTTTTTAATCTACGATTTGTACTTTAAACACCTCCACAATCCCCGTACTATTCAATGCATCCATCAGCAAAATGTTTTGAGTGCGTTACATTGAGTCCTACTGTAAAACGTGATTATTGACCCCAAAAAAAAAAGTTGTTTCCCAGCAATAATTTTTGCGTAAAGTTACATAATTTGATGTACAGAATGCTTGGTTGACGGCTTCGTTAAGGGTCTTGTTACACCCTGTAGGTACCACGTGAATTTTACTTTTTTTTTTTTTGTTTTTCTTTGATTACAAAAAGAGGATTTTTATCCATACGGATACGCCAACCCCATCCTACCTCATTAACTACAATTTACATATTTGGAATATGACTAGAACAATTATTACTTTATAAAATTGAAATGAAAACCTACTTAAATAGTTCTAGAGATAGTTTTCATATTTAATTTACATTGGAACTAGCAGCCTCATTGGTCTAGTGGTCACAAGCGCGACTGCTGAGCATTAGGTCCTGGGTTCGACACCCAGGTCGGGCAAAGTGTTATTAGGAGTTTCCATCAGGAATTTCTCAGTAGCAGTCACAGAGTCTGGATTTGTTCCTAGTTGATGGCAATAGGCTCACCCCCTTTACTTAGGACTTAAAGAATAACTGGCGAAATATCGGTGTACTATTAGGAACAGCTCTGCCTAACCCTTCAGTGATGACAGGCGTGATTTTATATTATGTTATGTTATAATAGGATTCCAATAAAATTCCTAGTAATTGTGCATTTTCTACACTTGTATTATTCCCTACCAGTCATATTGCAAACCCTGCCTTAACAAGTGGTGCGTACGACGGAAACGAGAACGCCGGTCGTGCGATAAACGTCCCGTTTCGTACCGTACGTATGTTGTAGATAACACAGTGCTATCGGCCTTCCTAATGAAAATATGCCGCACAATAGCCGGGCTGGGGATAGTAATAATCAGGAGCTTTGCGGAAAACGTTGCGCTAGGAGGCTGTGTTGGTATAAGTAGGAACCAAATTAGGATGTTTGTGTTTAATGAATCTCAGAGTCCAGATAAATACCTTAATCTAAATATACATACTAATAACATTTTGTGTTAGTATTAGCAACTTATAAACTATGTTAGTTACACTTCACTTGCACGATGATTTGTGCGTTCTTGTGGAATTAGTCCGCGGAAGCGACGGAACACCACATCCTGCGGCCAAAAATTTTCCTCCAGCACCAAATGGAGCATACACGTTGGTATACGCACCACAAACGTCTTGAAATTGACGTTTCGGCGCGACTCCAATAGCTGTACTCTTGGCGTGTACTTCAATTTTTGGCGCACGTACTCCTCGATACTACACTACACTATACACACTACACACACATATGTATACTTATATTATAAAAGATAAAGTGTTGCCAGCAGCGTGTCAGCAGTTATATAGCCTAGTGGTGTGACCGTCGGAATGCCAAGTCATAGGTCTCGAGTTCGAACCCAAAACACGCATCTCTGATTTTTCGGATTCATGTGCGTATTGTTTAATTATCATTTGATTAGGTGAAGGTAAATATCGTGAAGAAATCAAACCATCATGCCTGAAGGCGGCATAAAAACACTGACACCAGGTCAGGGTAAGACTTAGCCGCGGGCCTGTGGACGGTGAGCTATGGGTTAGCTCGCCGTCCGTCCGTCTTATGACGAAAGGCGTGTCGACGGCGCGTTCGTGTTCCACGCGCGCCTCAAAGAGTCAGCAAACAGGAAGGGATCCGAAAGGACCGATGCGCCTGCCAGGGTTGCGGGACTGTTCGAAAGAGATACCGCGGCCCTGGAACACAAAGGGCAAAGGAAGGAATATGGATGGGTTTTAGTCAGTAAAAGTCTGACACTCCCTCCTGCTCAGCCCAGAGCGGGAGGAGTTATTTGATGATTTAACATCCGAAAAAAAAATAAAAAAGGGTAAGGCTTAGTATCGAGTTGCCATAATAGGGTGTGTAGTTTTTTTAAATCAATTTTTAAAGGTTAAAATTTTTATTGAATGATTTCTGATAAAAGTCGCTTAATCGACGGGGGAGGGGAAGCAAGCAATAATAAAATAGCTTAGACAGAGCCCAGCTTCTCGGGGCTCCTGCTTCTGGATGGTTTGTAGAACGAGAAAATAACTCTGTCTGCGTTTTCACGGCTTGGCGGATTTCGATGTTTGACACACAGGTTCACCAAGGCCTGGGTCAGCGCATAGGATACTTCTTATCCCCTGAAGCACTTTCCCATGGAATCATTTCTGACATCCACAAGGGCAAAAGCTGTCCCCTTAAAGCCTAAACCATGGACTTTATGGCTATGAAAGACAGATAGTCTGACACCTGGAAAAGTACATGGCCTACTTTTCAACCTGAATATTTGTTGGATTATAAAATACAAAAAAAACACTCGGAGAACTGGTGGGTAAGACTTCATCTGCCTAGCCTATTCCCTACTCTGTTTGGGGTCGGGTTCCAGTCTAACCGGGTGACGAAGCTGAAAATCAGTATTTTACATGGAGTGACTGCCTATCTGACCTCCAAGACTGGCGGGCAAGACTAATTAAAAAAAAAAATAGCTCTGATTGAGCTATTTTTTGAATGGACGATTTTGTATGAACGATGGTTGTTTGAGAGTGTAGAAGAAGATATGGATCCAACCCCAAATAAATTGGATAAGGCCAGGAGAATAATGAGTCTTAAAACAAATTACAAAACTTATTTTAATCACCCAAAAGCAATGGTTATGAAGTCACGTAGCTTAATTATAAAGTTGGACATTAATATAACATACGAGTATCTGAAATAAACTTTGAATCCAAGTTATATTACTTATGTTAGTCGATCATTGTATCATTTATACGACGAAGCAAATTGCAATTAGTATCAAAAACTTTTTGAATGCACGTTTGGGATAAGTTATGCTAACACCTAAACTAGTTAAAAGTTATATACAGATCTGATCTCATGTCTTCATGTTAGTTCTTAAGCCTGCCATTGTATATTATTACTACGAATATTCGTAAGTTTGAACTATGATGATAAACGTACCTACTTTTACGCTTGTTTAATTGTCTTCTTACGGCCGTTTTGAATTTACTGACAGCTAACGGAACGTTGCTATCTCAGATGAATAGTTAAAGAAACATCAACTGTCAACCCTCCGAGAGATAGATAAGTGACGTGGATAGGACAGCTAAAGTTTATAGAATCACCGATAGCTACAAGAGTAAGGCATGTTAACTAACTGTTATACGTAATTAAGTTATAGAAAACGGCCGTCACATGATAACATACCTTGAAGTTCTTATATGAAACAATTGAAAGCCATGATGGTTTCAATTGTGTTGTTTATCACGATACTGCTAAAATTTCCTACGTCCTTTCGCCGTTAAATATTTTACATCAGACAACAGCAAACAAATCAATAGCAATTTAATCGAAATAACAGTCTTATTTATTTATTAAAACTTCATGTACAATAGTGTAACTAGGCGGACAACCCACAAGGCATTCTCTACCAGTCAACCTATGGGTCTAATAGGACAGCATTGTGCAGAAAAAAAAATTGAAAAATACAGATTTGTTTATACAGGGTGACTGGATCTGGACCCGCCATAGCAAATTCGCGTATATAGGAGGTCATTTACTAATTATTGAACCTTGATCGTAAAGTTTTTTTTTTAATTTTGAGCGTATTTTTTAACCCTATTTTGAGGGAAGTCAACGT
The DNA here is from genome assembly GCA_947578425.1 of Eugnorisma glareosa. Lineage (NCBI taxonomy): Eukaryota > Metazoa > Arthropoda > Insecta > Lepidoptera > Noctuidae > Eugnorisma > Eugnorisma glareosa. The sequence goes on along the minus strand of OX387969.1, from coordinate 13,932,853 downwards.
ATTTTAATCACAAATGTTCATGACTACCAACAAACAATAAAAAAAATAATGAAAAAAACTAAAGTTATGAATGCTTGAATCAAATCAACATGTCAAATTTTGACATGAAAAAATTGACAAATCTAAACTGTAAAAGTTTAGGTAGGGAAAGTGCGGTATAATAATTAGCAAAGTACCTCCTCTTCAAGCGAATTTGCTATGGCGGGTCCAGATCCAGTCACCCTGTATATACAGATAAAATAAAGTAATATATAAATAAACAATTTAGTCTGACTTTAAATAGTACTTCCGAACTGTTCTTTTGAAAGTCATATTACCTTCAGCTGCTTTATTGCCAAGGACAGTCTTGACAGCAAGCTAGCTACTTATTGTACTAGTAGGCTATACTTATTGTAACAACAAATAGGTAAAATAACTGTGAACCGACTGTAGATATCTTAAACAATGAGAAGGGTAAACTGACTTTAGTAAAATTTGCACCTCTAAAAAGTTTTATTCTTCGTCATGTTCGGATGTAACCAGTTTTGACTACACAATGATTGAGTGCATGGTTTATGCTATGCACAGCCATGTTTGCACAACTCCCTCAACGGCCATCCAAATATATCTTCTAACACTAACTCCAACATCAATAAACCATCTAAAACTCTGGGGTAGTTAAAATTTTATGATCTCGTGCGAAATTTAATTAGAGACGTGTCACAACTGTGATGCGGTATTTTAATAATGTCCTGCTGTCCCCAGAGGCGATTTATGACTCTTAAGGATGCTTGACATCGTTAAACTATGAATGCGAATTAAAGTTTTATATTGCTTGGTGTCTGAAAGACGTGAATTGAAAGTAATATGGTATGATAGAAGTAGAAAATTGGAAATGATCAGTTACTCACTGTGACGGACACAAATCATTTATAAATTACTAGCTTATGTCCAGGGCTTCGCCTGCATAGAGATCGACAAGTGTCCCACGTGATCGTACTACCGAGTTAAAATGTATCCTATGTGTTAATCCAGGTTATAAACTATCTGTGTCAAATTTCATCAAAATCCGGTCAGTAGTTTTTGCGTGAAAGAGTAATAAACAAACATCCAGAATTCCGGACATCCATACATCCTCCCAAACTTTCGCACTTATAATATAAGTAGAATAGGATAATCTTTGTGTTATTTTGATGTTATAATACTCGTAATGTAATCATGTTAATGAGTTTTAACAAAATATTGTGTTCAGTCGTTTTTACTTGAGTGAGTACAAACATCCATCCATGATCCTCACAAACAGAAATGAGATTCTTCGCAATTATTTTAGAGCTGTGGCATAAAAGACAATTATCGAATCTTTGATTAAGAACCAACAATTTTCCATCTCGATTTAAACAATGAACTCCACAAGTTTTCCAAAAAACACACAGAAAAAGATTAAATCTCTCTGCCAACGAACGCCATAACTCTGTTTGCTCTTACAAGGAAAACTGACTTAGTCGAGTGGTTTTCCTGCAATCAAAGAAAAATACTCCCGGTCGTATATAATTCTAATACAATACTAACACATTAGGAACACGGTAACGTAACCGTATGTACACAGTGGGCCGAGTAATGAATGCTCCTGAGAATAATAAGCTAACAAAAGAAAATCGCTATTTGTTTTCCGCATTTCTCCTTCCCTAGCGGCGGATCACGTCATTACTGTATGGATTCGAGGCTTTTATTCTTTTTGGGTTCCGTATAGAGTGGATTATCTGCTTTAGTTTACTTATCAGCGCTGAAAACTGTTTTGAGAGATAAACAAAATGAGCATTATAATATAGAATTTAGAGCACTGCTTGATCTTTTGTAAAATATATGTAGGTATTTTCTCAGCATAATAAACGAAAATTGAAGTAACAGCTTTCATAGCGCCAGGGATCCCCATAACAGTATATGTTGAAGCTAATTTAAATCATTAGTAACGATGACTAAACATACCTAAACCAAAGTGAGCTGGCTTCAGTTACTGGCGACATATGATTGGAGTAGATAAATATAGTTAAATAATTTAATTCAAAACACAAAGCAAATGCAAAAGCAAATAATAAAACAATAGTATCCATAAACAGAATCTTACTAAACCAACACTAAAATGATTTAATCTTATACAGACCCTCAGCAACTTTGTAACAAGTCGATCTTCACATTTTTTTCGGCTTCATCGAACGTCGTGTAGTAATTAAAGATAAATATAATATAAAGCGTTCCACTTCACAAAAATCGTGTCTCATTTATCTTTTGTTTTCTCTCCTGTAGATAGATTGTCGGCCATTGTTTATTTAATCTCTGGCGAAAAGAATAAATGATTTATAAGTTACTTTTAGAAACAAAAGGACGATGTACAATGAAGGAACAAGGTACCAACCCACTTGTTTTTTTTTTCATTGCGGTAATGAAGCTTTTGCTTGTTCAATTAAAAATACAATGGCGGCAACAAATTACTCTACTGGTCGTAGTCGAGTCGTTTTTACCTTGTAGTTTTCCGACGATGTTATTTTAGAATAATTTTGTATTGTCGGTTATTTATTTTGGTTTTCAGTGTCTTTTATCATGGGTAAGTGTAAAAGCTACAGACTTCTAATAGGCCAATTAATTGATGTAAAGACGTTAATTTTAGATTAATTAAAATATTTATACATAGCTTGTTTTGAATAAAAGCTCTTTGAACCCACACCTATCAATACATTAAACTGTAGATGTTACTCTAATTTCAGATTTCATTCTCTGTCTACCTTAATTTTTATCAATTTTCAGAAATTGTTTTTAGCCACTAGAATATCTACAAAATGTTACGTGATTCCATCTAATTCCCTTTTAAGTAATAAAAATAAAACGATACACCTTCGCATTACACCCTCACACATCGTATTAGTGCGAAAATAAAGTTTTAACAGAAAATGTAACAAGTTATAAGTGAGGATTGTGACCAGACTACACCTGTTTGTTCCCACTGTGCGCGCGGGATGGCTTCTCAAGTTTTCTTTACATCTCTCTGTACTTAGAAGTAGGTACTTAGATAAAACAAACTATTACTGTAAAATCTTGCTTCCATTTATAAATTTATGTCAAGAAAAGATGAAAGAAATAGGAGTATAAAAAGAAAAAGATGGAAAAAAAATAAAAAAGATGATGAGTTGGAACAGTGAGGAGTCGTTCATAAACCCGTAAATGATAGCATGGTCAATGCTATGGGAAATTTCGAAATAAAAGTTTTCCTCTCGATTTTTTTGCAGGCAGATACCTATATGGTAAAGTTATGAAAAAGGATAAAAATTTAAACATCCATGGCCGTTTAGAGCCTAGTGGAACGTTAACTGCTGGAAACCTTTTAGAAAAACAAACAAAGTGGAAGTATATCAACTTATTCATGTAGTAAATCGATTTGCCCTCAATGTTCACCACCAAAAGATCTCTGGGCATAGGCAGTAAACAAAATATGCCTCGTATTTCATAGGACTCGCCTTCCAGTTCTTGTTAAACCCTTCAAGTTACCTCGAAGGGCACGAATAATTTTCACAGAATAACTGGACAAGCCCGATTGGCTCTTACGACACTCCTGGGAATCGATAGCCTGATCTATTCTTAGACAAATCATACATCATACAGCGAGTCATCGTGCCATCTAGCATCATAAAAGTGTTTATTTTCAAACATTCAAGACGCCTAGTATATCTTGAACTCTCACAGTGGCGCTGATTGTTTAGACAGACGTTAAGCAGTCTACGGCGTTCCGACTGTCTTATCTTCTTCTGATTTCTCTCCACGAGAGAGACTGGAATATAGTCCACCTCGCCGGCCCAGTGTACTTTACTGTAGTCATGTGCTCTCGATTGTTTGGTTCTAGGACATTTGAAGGTTTTCTCACTTTGTTTCACCATCTCAAGGGCAGTGGAAGTTTATTCAATTACACAAAGGAAAAGGCCTGCTTGGGTTCAAACCTACGGCCTAAAAAACTTAAGTCATAGGTACCACTGTTGTCACGCCATTTTTTTACGTATGTTAATCCTCAATGGATGTCCTTCGTTGTGGGGCCGGTGGGGTCTAGACTCCTACTGACTAAAACCACACGTTGTTCCTCTTCGTTACTTCTGGCTGGTGTGTGGGGCCACATTTTCATTCTCCACAATCACCCCAGGAGGAGAGAGTGGCTCGCCCTATCATTCTAAGTAAGAAGCACGTGGAAACACCACACGACGCCGACTTGGGCCTATTTGCTTAGATGGAGTTACTGATGTCACCCCTGCTTTAACTGATGTTTGAGAAACGTCAAAGCAAGTCCTGCATTTGGACTTAGTTCAGTTTTCCACCGCGTTTCAAGTAATGCTGGCCTGTATAATAAGACCAGGCGAAACTACCCGACACATTGACGTAAAATAAGCAATTTCCTTTTGTATCAACCAAGGTGTTTGCTGTTTATGACGCTAGCTTTACGATTTGTTTGTGTTTGAACCACGGAGCGGTTTTAAAATCGAATTTCTAAAGTAGTTTCAATAAACGTGAACGTAAAATGTAATGTTTTATTAAAATAACGTTACGTTGACTGTCTGGTTTGCGTTTTTGTTGATTTTAGTAGTAAGTTTATAACTGTTTTGTTGTCACAGTGTTTAATTCTATGTTTACGTTGGTCTGTGTTGATGTAATGGACGCTTTGGTTCGATGGTCGATGGTTGGCAAACATTTGATGTTTACCCTTAAAATTATTCCAGTTTTTGGATTCGATATTGAGCAGCGCCGTCACTAAATCAATTAGGGCTGATCAAAGATAAATACATTTTATCGAATTTTCTTACAAAATGATATACAGGGTGAAACAAGACCCTTCACAACAACTTCTTCCTAACAAACCTCTGTGGTTTTCTAGAACGTATATTTTGTTAATTGAAATGTTAATATGTTTATTGATAATATGAATAAAAAAAAAAAAGAAAAAATGAAGCCGTCAACCAAGCATTATGTACATCTAACTAAGTAACTTTACGCAAAAATTATTACTGGGAAACGATTTTTTTTTTTGGGGTCAAAAATCACGTTTTACGGTGGGACACAAGGTAACGCACTGAAAAAATTGTGCTGATCGATGGATTGAATACGGGGATCGTGGAGGTGTTTATAGTAAAAACTATACATTAAAAACTTGTATTTAAAAAAAAAACTTGTGAAAACGTTGGAACTTTGACCCCCAATATCTCCGTAACGAGAATGTTCCCAGGAATGATCTAGAATTAAAAAATGACGGGGAGAACAAGTGCCTTTTGGCTTCGATAAGGGTCTTGTTGGTCTGTGGATGCTGACCACCTATTACATACCGAGTTTCCTCCGTGCCTCGGAAAGCACGTTTAGACGTTGGTCCCAGCTGTCATTTATAGATCTTTGACAGTTACAGCTTGGTCAGTATCCCGAAAGTCTGACAACCAGTCGTACCAAGGCGAATCGTATTACCCGGTACTAAGTGGTTAATGGTGTGGGCAGTCGCTCCATGTAAAGTACTGGTATTCAGCTACCCTAGAAGTCGACCCCAACATAGTTTGGGAAAAGCTTAGGCAGATGAACTGTTACTTCTGTTATAATCAGATTCCTAAATGAAACTTTGTTTACCAACCGTGTTAAGCAAGAAAGTAATTAATATATACTTCTCAGCGTTATCTAGGTTTTGTACCCCGGCTAGCAATTCTATAAACGAATCCAACACAACCTTCCAATTTCAGTTGAAAGCACAAGAATTGCAACACAGCCATCTCAAAATAGTCAAAAATATACAAAACATGATGCCATCAAACATTCAGATCAGGGAAACACCGTTAAAAGAGTCGAATCAATACAATAGAGCGAATCAAAACATCGCAGGATGTCGTCGAAAAACACTGTAATTTTAGTCAGGGCACATTCTGTTGCCTGTTAAAAAAGAAACGCAAACGTGAGAGGAATGAGGAACAAAATGGCCGCCGGACTGCATGGACGAATGGACACGGAATATATTAAAGAGGAGATACTGGATTGTGAAGCTGTGCGCCTGTGACAAGCACTTTTTAACTAACACTAGTTTGTACCTAAATGAATGCCTAAATAAAAGCACACAGAGTCCAAAGCACGAGAGTCGACATTCGAGTTGTGTAATAATAATTTAAGATAGTAGTGTAGTGTAGCTTGGTTGAGCTAATGTAAATAATAATGTAAACGAGCATCACTGTGATTTTTTGTATGTTAGTAGGTTTTTTTGCAATAGGTGTGTGTATACGTCATGGCTGCGATGGTGCTACGGGCGCATATACGATTATACGCGTGTTAACAATATTAATAGCGCGGCGTAAAAAATTAACGACAATTTTTTTAATCAACGTTTTCCCAATTACATCACACCTTGTTTAATTATCACCCCTTTGCTAACGTATTCGTGATAATCGATTTTCGAAAGTTGTTGAGTTTTCTAAATCACTCTTAAAACTTCAAACCCTCAAAAAAACAATGTATGTCAGAATCGCGGGTGTACTTCCAGATTTGCCTATATTTATTGCAGTTATTTGGTAAATTCTGTGTACCTTTACGTACCTTGAAGTGTGATCTGTGTACCTACACCCGTACAATGTTTTTTTTTTTAATAAGCCATCCTGATGTCAGAACCGCGGCTGTACTGCTAACCAATATATGTAGCTAAGCACACTATATAAGTAGATTTTGTACCTCTTGTGTACCTGCAGAAAGAAGTATAAATAAACAAAATACTGTAAGGTTGCTGCGAAAAATAAAAAAAAGGATTTTCTTATGTCTGATCTGAAATGTACACCCACGTTTCGACGTACATAAAAAAACAGGCATTCAATAACAACAATACGAGACAGAACAGGTTAACAACCCACCACTAAACCTTGATCCCTACAAATATTTTCTAAAGAACTGCCCACTGGATATCGCCTCCTAGATATAAATAAATCCCTTTTCCCGACAATTCCTTCTTTATTCTCGAACGGTGTATATTATTGAAAACGTGTTCATTCGTGCGACCATCCATATGTGTGACCAAACTCTAGTATCTTTTGTGAGACAATAAGACCCCGGCACGGCCTCGGGCTATGCGACTAGTGGCGTGAATTGAAAGAAAGAAAAAATGTTTATTTGTCGCAAGGACATGACGTGCGTACAAGAAAGAAATAAATAATAATCATTCAATACATAACAAATATAAAAAAAAGCTAATGCTAATGCTAATTGCATCAAGGGATACGCGCTCGGTCTTTTGTTTCCTTCCGCGTGAGCTCTGTCGCTCCGAAATTGGCAGTCGCGGCTGCAGACTGGCTCTGCACTGGAAGCGACAGTTAATGTTCTGAAATATTTGTCAAAGTCCGGTGACCGCAGTCCGATCCAGAGTCCAGTCCACTCAGTTCGACTGCACCTTGACTCGCGACATGCTAAGCAAGTTTTTATTTGCTTTTTCCGAAGTCGCTGTCGTAAGACGCGAGTCGGTTGATCGAGTAGCTCGTGGTCAAGGAGTTAGGCTTTCTTTTCACGGTACATTTACCATATGAAATAAGATTTCGATTAGTGTCCTTACAATTTAAAAGCATCACTAAGGATATAAATTGTGGAAAAATGAAATTTTATTTTGGATAGTTTCTGGTGTGGTGCTTCAATGTGTTGTTATGACTGTAGTTGGGTTTGGTTTGAATTTATGGATGATACTTTTGGTATAATATAGACATTAGAGTGTATAAAAAAACCCTAAAACTAAATTATTTATTAAATTAGCTTTAAACAATATTAAATAAGTAGCGTACATAAACATGATTTTTTCATTCATTCATTATTTTTTCTTGCCATGTCAAGCAAAATGACACAAGCCGAAATTAAATATTAACATGAGAAACAGCTACTTACTTCGCACACCTCACCAAAGTTCACGGCCTTCCAAAGTTCGCGTATAATTGAAAACTTTGATAAGAATCCCAAACTTGGCATTATTTGTGGGGTTAATAACTTTCCAATGTCGAATACAAATCTTTCAATTATACGAGTAAGTCCGAGAAATATTCGATTAATCGGTTTGGTCAAATTGAATCACGAAAAGGTCAATAATCAATATTATATGGAGTTTAGTATTCATAGTGAGAACACCCTTTGGGGTATGACGCAGATGTGTAAATGTAAGAGGGCTGGTTTCTGTAGTTATATAAAAGCAATAACGGGATAACTAAAAGAATAATTTAGTAAGTAATGGCGCCAAATAATTATGCTACAGAGCTATAATCACTAATCGTTTAAAACTTTTAGTTTTAAATAGCTGTTGCCCGCGGCTTCTCTCGCGTTTTTGTCGGAAGTTATCCCACGGGCACGTTGTAAATATAGCCTATGGCACTCGGGAATAATGTAGCTTCGTATTAGTGAAAGAATTTTCAAAATCGGTTCGGTAGATCCAGAGATTAATTACCCTCTACATACAAACAAATTTTACCTCTTTATAATATTAGTATAGAAGTACCTATAGATTTAGGTTGATAAGCCATTTTCGTGCAATTTTGCGCAGCTAGATATTAACATGAAAACTTTAGTAAAGCATAAAAATCAAAAACTACGGACGAAATACAGTGTTTCTACAATTTTATTGTTAGTTTAGGCACGTTCATATCACGGTGATCATATAATATATATCTCATAACTTTAAATTTTAAAAATAAAAACAAAAATATCAATCAAAAACATTTCACCACTATGATCCCATTCATAATCCAAATGGCCACTAATGGCAAAAACAAAATGGCTACTATCTCTCAAACAAAAGAGAAATAAATTCGAAGATCCGTCTGTCTAATCTAATTTAATCTTAAAAGGATTGATTTTTGTATCGGATATTGAAAGCACTAGACTACGTCGAAGGTACGAGACAGACCAATGAAATGGAAGCCATCAATTGTATTATGTCTCCTTATTCCAGATGCATTACTGTTCTTTGAATTTAAAATATGTTTTTAAAAGAGGTTTATTTAGCAGGTAGATTCTTAGTCGGATGCAATTTAATTTTTATTAAAAGTTATTTTTTTATTCATAATAAACATTTGTATTTTTTTAAGTTTTTTTAATAGGTTTTTGTAAAAAATGTATAAAATAAGTGAAACGATGAATAAAGTAGATGTAAATTATAAATATATCTATCTATCTATACTTCTGCCTCTAAAACGATGAAAATACTGCTTCTCAGTTCCAATTGAAATCATAAAAGTAGGTAGTAGGTGTGAAAGAAAAATAATGAATAACTTGTTATAAGAGCAATCTTCTAATTATGAATTATTAAACAATCGGAATGAAAGCCACGATTTTTTTCTCCCAATACAAAAGTGCAATTTAATCAAAAGAGTCATCTATAATCATGAATATGCACAAAATAATATATAAACTATGTGATTGCAATCCTTTAATTTTATCACTGGCTCTATCCTGGATACAAGTGAAAGTCAATCAAAGGATACAAAATCATGAAATGCGCACAAAAGTTAATGAACATAAATATTTCAATACTCGTATTGTTTAGTATTTTCGCGCTCTCGTACGATATTAATGACGATTTCACGCATGGTTGAGCTCGATCGGAATGGCAACCGTTTGTATACGAGTAGAGACCGCGGGGTGGCTCCGATTTCATTACGTGATTTATTTTTTTCCATCTCCCCTTTCCAATAAATCCCTGCGCGGCGATGGCGGGTTAATTAATAATTTAAGGTCATGGAAACCATACTAGATATCCTGGCTAATGGAAAAGAGGCGACAATTTAATTTTAAAAATTTAAACGTCGAATTGCGTAGTTGTTAGCTCGTAGTACGTTGTTACTGAGGTTTCGAATTTAACTTACTTTGGTATTCTGTTCATGCTTTTCCGATCAAACTTAGTTGATTGGATCGAAATTGTTTGTCGCAATTTTAATTATGATGAAGATTCCAACTTCAATTTTATATTCATGATGAAAAATATTTATTTTCGTCCGAAAACATGAAACGACAAAATTAATTATCACCAAACTTTTTACGGGTACATTAAAATAATTGTACCTACAGTCCTCGGACCAATTTAATCTTTTTTTTCCAAATTACATCTCTGACAGTGCACTCGGGCAATTGTGCGAGTTATTTACGACTTCAATAAAGTGAACCTTAAAATTGTTAATGAAAAGGTATTAAAACACAACGGACCCCTCGTAAATTACCCGGTGACAGTGCAGAGGAAAGAAAAATTCACTTGGATTTGAACAAATTGTACCCGCTCGCTAAGTTATGTTATAAATAGATTGGTGCTATATGTTAACCCGATGGTGTTCATCCTTTTCATGCTAAATGCCGGTCGCATTTGTAGGGTTAATTTCATACTAATTGAGTGGCATTATTCATGTGAAAAGATTGGTGATTGGAGAGGAATGGTTCCAAAAAATATTGTTTTCATTGAAACATTGAGCTTAATTGAATGAACAGTTAAAATAAAAAAATGTTTAGTACTGGTACACTTAGTTTCATGTTTCCGATGTATCATGTTTCGAGGCATGTGTCCGCCAGATATTTACTTTTTCATTGAAAAAAAAAGCGCATTATAGATACTTTCACCCCCTATTTAACCCCCTTAAATATATTATATATTTTATTTTTTTCCCTTATTTTCGCCCTTTTTTATTTTTCTAAATTATTTTAGCTGTGCGTTGTTTGTTAGTGACATTTAAAATTTTTATCAAGCAGAATGATATATGTTGTGTCATGTAAAGTAAAATTTATAAACCTCAATCTAAACTATAGCTACACGATTTTTTTTTAATATTAAAAGCATCTCAAATCTTTTGGTTCTATGCAATATCTGCAACTAATCAAATCAGTCAGAGACAAGTCCCTTCAGAACAACAAACTACATTTATTTACTAGTCTATGCATTTATTTAAAAGCATGCTCATTTATTTATGCCATTCTGCTTATCTCCCTCCCAGTTGACTTCACAAATATGTCGTCTGACTGTTCAGTAGAAATATATTATTGAGAATTCGATACAAGTTTTTTACCATTTGCGGTATCAAACGTTTGTAAACCACAAGAGACCGATAGCTAATGCAGACTTCATGTCCAAAATATAAAATGCTTAATGTAAAAGAATTTTATTGAAGTTTGCTGATATAACTTGGAGGTGCATTGCAATTTAAAATATTGTAAAACTTTTTTGAGACATAAATGAAGAAACAAACTCTATCTATATTTGTTTGTTTGGAATTATATAAAAATAAATATTTTGTACACCAGATAATACAAAAAACAGACGTTGTTGTTAAGGAAGAAGTAGATATCACGGTCGTTAATGAAATAACAGTCATAACTTAAAGCAATAAGAACCAATTTCCGTCTGACCACAATACAGTAAACTGAACCATCAAATGTACAAAAAGAATGCAGCAAGATTCAATAACTACATTAATCTATCCTACTCACCCGTTAATAAATTAACAGACCAAAAAATAACCAAAACACAAGACCCAGATGAAAATATTAACAGAAACAAAGCAAAAGAACAACTTCCGCATCCCTCAACGGACATATCCGTAGTAATTATAAACAAAGTAAAAACGACCAATGAAAAACCCTGGAGAGACATCAAAGGCAACAAAATATTCGTCCTAATAACACAAGTACAAAATGAATCGATCGCAAGTACAAGCCACCCCTCGTATAATTTGATAGACTATACATGCGCTTATGAAGCATTCTGACCTTGGGGAAGTCTGGTAACCTAGCAACGGCAGTATTGTACTTGCCCCCCCTAGGAGGGTCTAATCTGCACATGATCGTACTTATAGGGTTCCTATATCTGGTGTTTGTGAAGTTAGAAATTTTAGTGTTTTCGCCATGCGCTCATTTTTTGTTTAAATTGCAATGTCTATCAAAAATGTTGTATTTTTGTTGTTCTTTGATACAGTTAACAATGTAGCTTTCTACGTATGTTTTAAGCCGTTCTCTAACTTGATTCTGGATAGAGTTTTTGCAGCTTTATCAACTACATTCATTGACAAAACAAAACGTTTTTAATGGCCTACATTTGTATTTTAATTAAAACAAGACCCAAGTTTTATTTATGGAGAGGTTTTAAAGAAACTTTCTCTTCTATTTCTAAAGACAAACATCTATAATTCTTACACTTCAATTTCCCAACATCAGCCTTATCATTACACAGCTCAATAACGCACCCCAAAAGTTCCACATCAGTTAAAAATTCAACACATTCTAAGAATTCCAAAATAATAGCTTTAAGTCCGTCATGTCCATCCGTGAAGCCTTCATAGGTATTCCCTGTCCATGCGTCAGCAACCCCCCTAGGCCCGCTTGGCAACAGGGTTGCGCAACCCTGCCTCGCCCAACCCTCCCGTGCCACAATCAAACTGATGAATACTTTCAACACTATATCAACCTGTATATTGATGTTTGGTACAGATTCTCTGCAACTGATGGAATTGAGATGAGAAAATTTTGACGGAAATGTTATCAGGAAAATGCATGGCGGAAAAGTTTTGGCGCTCAGTAAGTTTGATATTGGGTTTTGGTTACGTATCGTTGGAGAGCAAAGAAACTTTTGTGCAAAGAAAAGATTATTTCTTATAAAAGGAAATATTTTTAGCAGATCTTTCAAGGACTGCCGTTCTTGTTTTTTGTTTGCTGTTCATCGTGTGGGTTCTCCGTAATCTTTTTGTTGAAAATTTCATCATACTTTAATTAAGCATACCGTTTATACTCTACTGAATCTGTTATTTCACTAACGGAATATGTTATTTTGTTGTACGTTGCATTGGCCACGTCTGCCACATACAACAAACATACGTCACTAAAACAAGAAACCACTTTAAAATGATTGTGCTGGCGTTGCTCAAAAAGCCGCTAAGCTGACTGCATGGAACTGGACTGGCCACGTTTGCCACATGCCCAATGAGCTGTGGCCCAAAAAATAGTCGCTTTCTGGACACCTCGTAGAAGATGGCGGGACAAACTGGACAATACCAACGACTAGTGGTCCACATTAGCCCTGGATAGGAGCAACTGGAAGTCATGGGGAGAGGCCTTTTCTCAGAAGTGGAATGACGGAGGCTAACAGTATCAGTATGTTCTTCTTTCTTTCTTATTCACCTTTTAACTACTTCATCATGATTGATTTGGCTCTTTATTATTTCAGCTACCATTTCACGCAGTAGGTATCGAGTAATATAAATATTTGGCCCAAGCAATAAATATGCAAAGAACAAAGTTCTATTAATAAATATTCAAACTCACGCACATGCTTAAAACCATTTCACAATGCAGTTCGTGTTTGCGGAACATTTTTCTGTTGACGTTGCTAACCTCGCGCGAATTTCCGTCCCCCAAAAACTGCATATAATATGTGCGTGGTTAAAGTTATACGAAACATCTTCAAAAGATCAGTAGTGACACAGTGAACTGATGCGTAGCGACACACTTACCTTCTATGCAGTCAGCCCTAACATTTTTGTCCTTACAACACAGTCTCCCTGTGACACACTTGATGTTTCCCCCCAGTAATTACTTCCCCTTTCCGTCACCCCTTCCCCAAACCGTAATACCTAGGTACCGACTGAGTCTAGGTATATCTACATTTGGGTGCTCGACGGGATTTGCGAGGGGAATGCTAAAAGGGTGCCAGCGTCGTGTGATATAAATTCGTATCAAAGTTATAGTGTACATGTTTGTGCGCGGGGGAGCACGATACGCCGCGTCTGCCTTGTATTTTAAACAAATACTTTGCATGATATACACGATATCCGATACTTCACGAGCAGAGGATTAAATCTGTTTACCTTTTAACGTATACTTTGAATCAAAGAAAGACGGGAAATTCATCAAAGCATTTTTGGTCCGTCGTTAAAAGGATATTAAGTCAATGCTCCGTTTTAATGAATATTCCAGTCAACCAAATAAATTGGAGTCACCTAAAAGAGTGTCCATTAAAAGGAATCTAACATCCACCTCAAATTAACTTCGGAGAAAGTTTACCCTCAAAATAATTAAGGATTCACCACAATTATCACCGCAGAATCAAACTTCCCTTTGATCGTTATTTAGAAAAATAGCAACGAATATTTACTTTAGCGTGAGCGGAATACGGTGGAAAATCGTTCAAGCGTAATGTTTAGACGAATTTCTGTGGAGAAAATTTTAATAACCAAGAGGGCGTCACAAGAAGTTTTACACTTTGCCTTTTTGTGGAATCACCAGAGGGAGCCACAGTGATAATTATAATTATTTACCAATTGTGAATAAAGTTCGGAGTAGGTCTTGCGTAATTGCGAGCCGCTTAAAGTATCATTTAATGAATAATGTTCCGATTTCAATGGGGAGTTCGACTCGGCGCCGGTGAGAGCACGGTTATCAAGGAGTCGGGAAGTCGAACGTATTTTAATTTTTTCCTAAAGAAGTCTCGTGCCAAAGTTAAATTATTTCGCATGAGGAGATTCCTTAGGGCTTTACAATTTGCTTCTGAATGTATTTGATACTAACACGATGTTATGAAAATCTGATTTAATAAGGCTGTACTTCAGACAGACATTCTGTCGTCGTGGACTTATCCAATTAAAGTACTCTTTGTCATTTGTCTCCACTTAAGCATTTAATTTAATCTCATTATGTTTCAAGTTGGCAATTTGCAATCTATTTACGGTTCATCCAATTTAAACTTGTAATCTGAATACAGCTGTTTTAATTATTGCCAATTAGTAAAATGATAATAGTTGTGCAATTTAACTGATCGTACAACAATTATAATAGAGTAGGTATGAAGATATCAAGCAATGATTACCAATTGTATATCAGTCTATTTGAATTTTTGATGCGAACAGTAAAAGAACCTTCGACCGTACCTGTTTCGTTTGTTGATATTAATTTAAACTAGACAAGTACCTGGATTGTGGAGGTCAGATAGGCATACCCATTTATAATAATGGTATTCAGCTGCATCTTGTTAGACTGTGCTGTGACATCACTATTTAGTATGTTATTTGTATGTACACCACTAGTCATAATCTATGATTGTCTAAACTTCCGGCAGGTCACTGCGCTCACTGCCATGTCTGATCCTGTCTAGGATACTGCTGTGTCTGTCTGTATTATTTATAATGTGTCTGCTGCTGTAAATAAATCAAGTGTACCTAACGGTATCTTTTATTCAAACATCCAACATAACAGACTGGCAGTCGACCCTAACAGTTGGGAAAAGACTAGGCAGATGATGGTGATTCATTCAAACTTCAATAATAATAAAAAGATATTGAACAACAATGTAAAAAAATTTCGTGATGGCCCAGAGGTTAAGGCCTCACCTCTCATGCATGAGGTTATGGGTTCATCATCCTTGTTCCTTCCTTTGCCTTTTGTGTTCCAGGGCCGCGGTATCTCTTTCGAACAGTCCCGCAACCCTGGATCGTGAGGAAACCTGGACTTATAAAAGTCTGAAATCGCCAACCCGTTTTGAGCAAGCGTGGTAATCAATGCTCGTGCCTTCTCTGTTGCAGCAGTGGGACAGTAATAGGCTGGTATTATTATTTATTATTATTATTGAACAACAAAGAAACTGATTCACTTTCTTCTGCTCGCATTTTCAAACTTCGTACCTAATACACACACTACAAAAATAAAAATACTGAACTACCTCGCCAGGAAATCAGAACTGCCTTATCGTGGCGGTACCAATACATTTCATGTCGTTACAGCATCGAATTTCCTTCGCAGCATAAAGGAAAACAGCGCGAGGGGCATGCACAATGTTCCTATATTGGTATATAAAAGGAATATGTTGTGCAAAGTATGTGTTGTGAGTTACTTAAATGTAAGTGGTTCTGTCAGCGATGTTTGATCGAAAGAGTTTTACGTCAGCATACCTATTTTTTCAAATTCATTTATTATTTGTCACAGGTGAAATAATTATCAATTCTTATGATTATTTCATACAGACTCGCTGTAACATACCTATATGGTGTACAATATTTAATGCTGATTCAATATTTGCTTAACATTCAACTCATTATTCGTCCTACTCAACGTCCATCATTCACCATGCATTAATATAAGTTGTTAATTCACATGTTAGATTTAAACAAACTAAACTGATAGTAAGTCTTAGTGAAAAATCAAAAATCAAAATCAAAGCATTTATTTCAAGTAGGCCAGTTACAGGCACTTTTGTACTGTCGAAACAAAGATAACAATGAAATGTAGCTACAGTCCCAGTCACAAGGCATAAAAACTGTGAAAGTACTGTAGTTGCCCATTCCCTAGCGTAGATCTCTAT
The DNA here is from genome assembly GCA_947578425.1 of Eugnorisma glareosa. Lineage (NCBI taxonomy): Eukaryota > Metazoa > Arthropoda > Insecta > Lepidoptera > Noctuidae > Eugnorisma > Eugnorisma glareosa. The sequence goes on along the minus strand of OX387969.1, from coordinate 13,916,529 downwards.
GGAGAAGAACGGGCAAGAAACTCCATGGACACTCTTTTAAATCAGCATATTGTTACAAAACCTTGGTTACATCATTCATATTAGGATGGTACGTTATGTGAGAACGATGTAGCAAGATGTGCACGTTAAAAGTGTCCATAGTAAACACAAAAAAAGACAATTAAAAAAAATTAAAATAATTAATTCAAATAAGCCGTGGCAACTAAGAGATGACCAGTCACAACTGACAGCGCCCGTTCACGAACATGACGCATGGATCAGCACCATTCAACTCAACCATTTTGAAGGGAACTAAATGATCCGACACACGCGCCACCATCAGCGAGACATTGAGTGAGCATGACATACTCTCAACCGCCAGGGCACATTCAAGTCGGGAAAGGACGTAGGTTTCCAGTGAACGATAGCTCTTTAGTACATAGCACTCACACAATATGGGCTTTATATAATACTAAAGATATTGAATCTATACAATGCAAAGATAGTTGTACAATCTTCAGCAGCTCCAACAATACTATTTAATGTTATCAATTTGTGCGTCCCTGTCCTTGTGGAGCAGGACCGGCATTGAGCCAAGCATTTTTGTCAGCGATATAATCGTCCAACTTGTAATATGCTTGCTTACATAGTGTGCGTTTAAGGCATGTTTTAAATTTCGTCTCATTCAGTTCAAGAATACTTTGTGGAATTTTATTATAGCATCTCAAACAGTACCCCATGAAAGATGAATCTACTTTAGCGAGTCTGAAGCCCGGCTGAACTAATTGGTCTCTATTTCTAGTACTGTAACTGTGTCTGTCACCTCTTTTACTAAAAAGATGCAGATTTTTTCTTACGTACATTATGTTTTTGTAGATGTATTGACAATGTACCGTCATGATGTTAATGTCCTTAAACAGTTCCCTTAGAGAATCGCACCTACGAAGATTATATATAGCTCTGATGGCTCTTTTTTGCAGAATAAATATTGACTGAATGTCTGCAGCTCGTCCCCATAACAAAATGCCATAAGACATTATACTATGAAAGTAACTAAAATAGACCAGTCTAGCGGTATCAACATCTGTAAATTGACGGATTTTTCTAATAGCATATGCTGCTGAACTTAGCCGCCCGGCAAGAGACGTTAAATGAGAACTCCATTGTAGCCTTGAATCAAGCGTAATCCCCAGGAAAACCGTTTTATCTACGAATTCAAGTTTCTCTTTATTCAATATTATATCACAATCACTACTTTTAACATTCGGTAAAGCAAATCTAATGCATTTAGTCTTTTTTTCGTTTAATACTAAATTGTTTCGTCGAAAGTTATCCTACATTAAACAATGGTAGGCCTATATAATATTATACCAAGTAAATCTGTCAATCTATATCATGTATCAGTGGGGTAGTGGCGTAACACACTCGCATTATTTGTCACTATGACGATTCAACAACAGTCATTGCGCTTAATGTTGTCGAGCAGACGAATTTTTCAAACCTAAAAAGCAATCTTTTGTGAAATTCGTCACTTCAGTCCGGGCTGAATCTGCGTCTATAAAGAATTATATGTACAGCTCCGGAGCTGTACATATAATTCTTCTTACATTGCAAACTGCGACCGCCACTTACCGCTCATAACTGCGATTTACGAATAAAGTACATTTAAGTAAACTTGATCCATTTTTATCAAAATTGTAACTTGACGATTCATCACCAGGAGGTTTATTCTTATGAACATGATGTTGAAAAATCAAAACACAGTACAAATACACACAGGAAAATCGCTTATAACTTTAACATGTCACTTTAAAAAATCGAGGAAACTTGGTCCATACCTCTGACATTTTTATTATAAGGTGTAAGAAAACTACTCAAGACCTCTTCTCAATCAATCATCGTTATCACACTCTTATCATGCATGACTTTATTTAGTAAAAAGCCATGAAATGAAGCCGTCAGGGGTTCGACAGTGCCATCAATCAGACGACGGAGTCTGAGCTTGTCAAATCTTATCATCTCTCGTCCAACGGAGCGAGTAATAGCTATTTACCTGTTTCTCGTCTCGGATTATCTTGGTTTGATTCTTTTTAGATATGAGGGGTCGTTTGTTGCAATTTGTTTGAAGACATGTGTTTTAAAATTGGTTGGTATGGATTTTTAAATTGAGTATGTCATGTACGTTTTCCGTGTCGTGACGTAGCGTGGCTTGACGGCGCGGAAAACGTTCAACTGTTTCTGCGTTCTTTTAAGGATCTTACGAACTGTTACTGGTACGGATCAGTGGAAAAATTGTGGACTGACTGCGGACATTGGGCACTGACAGATACTCCAGTAGTATTCGATACGATTCGTATAGAAGCGTCCGTATCTTTTTAGTATTGGTCTGAACTTTACAATCTTACAATTTTAAGGTGCAGAAATAATAAGTGATACTAATTTTGAGTTTCACCAACTGGACACACGTGTGTCCAGTCTCTCGTGTCGAGTTGGTGACTAACCCAATAAAAAAAGAACAACTAATTTCAACCTTAGTGTTGATACGTGACTTGACTTATATTTTCGAAGAAAGCTTCCTCGTTGGTCTAATGGTTGCAAGTGCGACTGCCGAACAAGAGGTCCTGGGTTCGATTACCAGGTCGGACAAAGCTTATTGTGTTTTTTCATCAGGAATTTCACAGTATGGCAATAGGTTCGCTCCTTATCACATGGGACTTTAACATAACTGCCGAAAAGTGGGTGTACTATTAGGTACACCTCTGCCTAAACCTTTGGGGATTATAGGCGTAATGTTATGTTATGAAACACAATCATGTAAGTGGCTATCCTTTTAGTGAGGTACATACCTATCTGGAAAACATCGATATATCCCCCTAGGTTTTCTAAAAATATCCTGTTTGCTCATTGTCTGATAAAGTATTGGAAGTTCTAATGAACCCAAGAATGTAAACAGTCATAAACTTGCGCCTTTAAAACCAGTAAACATTAAACTTGCTGCATTTTCTACTGAAATTGAGCAAAAACCCGAGTTGTTAAGACGGATTCGTTATAAAATAAATCTATTAGCAATTCCTTTACCTTGAGTTTTTTTAATTAAGTTTTGAGGGAAGCTTTATTTAAGTTTAGCTATCGTAGCTACGATAGCTAAGCTATAAAATTAGTTGCGAATATCTGTAGTTACTTTTCTATACTATAATATTATAAAGAGGTAAAAGTTTGTAAGTTTTTATGTAGGGGGTAATCTCCGAAATGAATGATCAAATTCTAAAAATTCTTTCACTGGCAGAAACCTACATTATTCATGGGTGCTATAGGCTATTATACATGATAGATAATAAGTTCCCTAACGATGACGCAAACACCTCTAAATCCTTTTCATATTTTTGAAGAAAAATGTATTTATATCAAGCATATTAGCCAAGCTATCACAATGTTTGCGGTTGAAGTCGCTGGCAAGTGCTAGTATTTTATAAATGTGTTGTAGTTTAAGATTATTTAATTCTGAACCTAGTCGTTCAAAATAATGTTATCTGGAAATATAAAGCCGCAGCAAATAAAATAGCTGCATGTGTGACAAAAAAAGTATTTTATTTTTAAAAAATATCTCAATTTTTTCTAAAAGCAAATAAACTTCTATGAACGAATTAAGTGAATATCGCATTTCCGAGCATCGACGTATTTTTTACTCATTTTCCTTTTCTTAAAGAAGAAAAGATATTGTAGTCTCATTTAATAGAGTTGGAATAACACAGTTATTGTAAATAGTAGATCGTTGCATCGAGCGCAAAGTGAGTTATTAATGCATGAGTGTTATGTTGGTGCCCGAGCGCATGCGAGGGCACTAAATTAAGACGAGTGCATTAATTACTCACTTTAGCAAGGTGCGTAATCTACTTTTCTTTTAACTACCAATCCACCTACCGTGATAAAATATACCTACTCAAAATAAAAACTCATGTTAATGAAAACAAAGTATCTCGCGACTTTTGTACTCGTGATTTTTCTGTGTTATTAACAATTTCATTTGCAGCTGTTTTTTACTTTCTGGAGTTGAATTCATATCGATATCGCTGTCTATTTCCATTTTTTAAACTTTTATCACTAAATACGAAGTATCAAAGTTTTAAAATTTATGGTACAGAATGCGCGCCATTCGTATTTTTTTTTTCACCAAGTCGATTTTATTCAGCCGATTTTTATTTTCAGCCAGTATCTTTTTGATCAAATGCATACATATTTTAGTAAACTTAATGGGAGACAGTAAATCTCTGTGGAAAATTAAAAAAAAAAACAGTGCATTAATGAAAAACTGTGCAACAATGAGATTTCATATAACATTTCTGCACTGTTTTGGTTCTAAGCAAAAAAGTCGTCCTTTGTAATCGGTTTTGTAGTGATTAATGATAACATTACTACGCAGTTGAAAGAAAATAATATTATTGCACTGCCCAAGATGCTTTGAAGACATGGACCAATAGTACTAGAAGCGTATGTAAGTGAAGGTTTATTGTGATTCCGTACAAGTATTGGAAAAGGTTCACAAGAACAATAAACGTTTGCTGAAAAAATCCATAGACGATGGTAAACTTTCACTTTACTCACATGGCAACAGAAAAATATTGTCGCTTGGAGGATAAAACAAATTATTGTAAGGTCCTATCAGGATTTTCTAATATAAGAAGTAATACTTATTACTGATGCAAGAATTTCAGATGATCAAAGCCCGGTTTCTAAAACAAAATTTAATACAAAAACAAAGATGTGAAATTGCTTTGTTTAGTTCAATTATTTTTATCAACACTCATTCGTATTACAACAATTTACTGATCACTTATGTGGCGTCTCCCCACAGACAATGACCTTCCATCTTGCACCGAATGGCCTGTCACCTGCGCGCTGAATTTTGGGCTAAATACATTTGAACATTTTGACATCGATACCAATGTTCTCCTACGTTCACTTGGAACGTGTTCGGCGGGATATCAAAATCAAGAAAACTTTTCTACTTGACTATACATATCACAAAATTTGTCAACGGGTCCAACTGACCAACTTAAAAATGCATCAGGTCGAGTGGACCCCGCGTGAGATCAGTTGACTGGAGAGCCCATTAAAAAGAAGAATATATTTGTTCGATGACTGCCGAGAAGTAAAACGATTATAAGCAAAGAACATTTTTTGGGGTTGCACTCGGATAGGGGCGGCGCGAAAGAAGGGTGCCCCGAAAGATAAGACGCATTAATAAATAACACGAGAGAAACATTCCAAGGTTCGCCAGCCTTGACCCATATACAATTACAAAATTGTTTATTGTACTTACTTCTGACACATGGTATTGGTATTGAGAATATGATATTCTGTTTACAAACACAATTTAATTTAATTTTCTGAGGATAACATATTTATAATATAAACCAGTAAAATTCATAGCTACAACAAAAAATAAAAAATGACTAATTTATATAAAATAAACCAATTATACTTATATGACCATAAACGTAAGAAATAGTTTTATCTCCCAGAAAGATCTGGTTTTAAAATAAGAATGTTTTTCACCAAGAGTACCTAACCCACAACATATGAAAACAGAAACGCCAAAAATAAAAATTTATGATGAAAAAAATAACAATCTTAAAATAAATATACGTTTAACACTACCAACATGAAACAGCGCTGTTAAATTATTTGCTACCCGCAAATTGCGAAAGCATTAAATATTCCAACATATCGCATGCATCAGGGTTCCGTACCCATTATCCCAACGGAACGAACTGATTAACACTAATTCTCGCCCCGAATAAAATACTACGGTGTAAAGTTATCAACAAGACTGGGACCTCACAAAATATAAGCGGGTCTAACGGGTCACAAGGGACCTCTTCTGTAATGGCCACTCGTAAATTGAACGAAAATAATTAAAATCGCGTCCGTTCGTACAGTCGGAGACCAAAACATGGCCATTAGGAAAGTGGACTCGTGTACTCGTGTGGCACAAAGGGGTTTCCCATCCGATAAATAAAGTCGGCTTTGTAGGTGTTGAACGTAGAGTAATAAGGGAACGTCTATGTGTATCTGTCAGAGAAGAATTGGAATAGGATTTCCACGTAGGAGATCGATTTTTTGGTCGTCTATACTATTCCGAGATTTAGATCGAGAGTTGGACTATGAGCCTTAACTTTTCATCTGACTTTCCGTCTCCTTGACAAAACAAAAGTAAATGGTAAAATTGAAATAAAGGCTTTGGATATGATTTGTCGTATACCAAAACGTTTTTACTCAGAGATGCTCAGGTGGAAAATAACAATGTTTTTGAAGATTAGTGTTGACTGAGATAAACAGCGCAAAAAAGAAGAAACTAAAACATATAATTTGCACAAAAACCAACAATTTCAATTAACAAAACGGTATTGGATGATATATTCATTACAAATTCAATTCTGAAACGAAAGGGACAGACAAAAGTGGTATTTTCCGATCGTTTGGGGACCGATAATAAATACTGCAAGCCCACTGTCCACCAAAAAGACCGTATTTCCAATCCGACGCCACTCAGTTAGATTGAATTTGAATGTAGTTATAAAAGAAAGATGGCCACAGTTTTAGATGAGAGTGACCGTTAAAATTGTGGGAAAAACTACAGGGAATAAAACTGGTTGGTTTTCGTTTCCCTGCTAAAGCTTTTAGATTTAGCACTTAGAATAGTTTTATTGCTCACTTTAAAATACGTTACCTTCTAAATGTAATTCAGTTAAAAACTCGAAATATTTTCAGTCGAGGGTCGTAAAACAGAAAATATTTTTTAAAAGGTGGTTACAATTTTAATGTTTACTTTAATAAACAGTGTAATGTAATAAAAAATATGTATAGTTAGTTTTAATGTGAACCCGTACTGTTTATGTGCATTGTAATCTCCTGTGTCTAGATTATCCAGGCACAGGAAATCACTTGTTTGATAAAATTAACTACGTAAAATGAAACACAACGCCAATAATTATTTTATTATTACAATATTATATACATTTATAAATTAAACCTAATAAACTAAACCTAAAATAACTAACTTAACGACAAACTAAAAAATGGCGTCAAAAAACTGCTTCTCAACAAACCCAATGGGTTCGAAAATATAGTTACCAATAAGGTTACTATATTTACGCCGCTTGAAATTCTCCGCAGCCGCAGCGGCAGCCCCAGCACAGCACGATGATCTGATGAAGATGGGATTTCTCAAGAGTATTGACACATGTTGCGTCCCACACTAACGGCCAATCTTCCATAATTTAACGAACATAATTTAACCAACCGCTGTACGATTAACACAAATCCAACCACACTCGCCTAAAGGGTTGTACTTTATAATCCACCTCTAAAATGACGTATACCGTTGTTGTCTTAATATACGCCTCGACTTTCGGCCATTAGTGTCTACGAGCGACTAAGTGAAACTTGAATTATACCCGTTTGTCTAGACGACCCATTGTAAGAAAAACAAATTAATTCCCCACTCTATTGCAATCCTGTCGAAAAGTGCCGTGCGAAAAATTTATGTCCTCCATTGAATAATAGCTCCGCTAAAAATGAAAGTGAAAATTAACTAACGTGTTTCAGAGTAAAAAATATTAATGTGTTGAGCTGAAAGTTTATTGGATAAAGTTTAGGTGTTTGGGCTGTAAAATACTAAGTCTAGATTTAATAGTTTCGGCCTTAAAAAGTAGAGGTGGATTATATGATGAAAGGGTGGTAAATTTTTGAGTAAAATATTTAATTTATAGCGTAATTTGAGTGAAACCAGCAGCATTGGATAGTGGTGATATTACTATAACAAAACAACTGAAATACAAAATTTTGAATGCCAGGTATATTTTTCCTACTTTAATAACATAGCAAATTATAACTTCAAAATAAATGGTTCCTAAACTAAACGTTTGAACTAACTTTGACAAATACGGCATCATTAGTTTCACCCTACGTTTTGCAGATTGTTACTGTAATTAGTGCTTTGCTGCTATTACATTATTTCTAGCCGTTTCAGCTGTGTTCAAGATTAGTTTCTATTGTTTCTTTGACAGTAGAGCGGAGGTTGCAAAATATTATATTTGATACTTTCTTTTTATTTCAGCTGGGCTATTGCGTGTCTCTGTTCTTGTTGGTTTCAACTGACGCTACCCGTGCAGAACTGTCATTGTATATCAAATTTCGCCAAGTGATGATAACTATGAACTGTCAACCGAGACGCAATAGCGGTAGTTTCTGATTTGATCACGTCCGGAAATAAAGAAAATGGTGAAATTTTAAAACTTCAAAACCATTTAAGTATAGATATAGCAGAAGAATTTTAGCAAACCCCAATGACAATAGAAGTGCAAGAAGATCCTTTCAGATTCTCAAAGACTGACGTAGGCTTTTATATCGGCTACCCCAGAATACGAATTGCTTCTATTACTTCGTTTAACCCTACTGTTTGAGATTGAAAAATAAACCACCCAATAATATCCATAAGCATCATCTGCCAAGCCTTTTCCAACTTTTGTGGGGTCTACTTCCAGTTTAACTGCACCTAAATACTAATATTTTACTTAAAGTGGCTATATCTGACCTCTACAAGCCAGTTATTGAGAAATACTATAGCCATCGCAAGTAAACTTTAATGAGAACTCCTTGGCCAGTAAACTTATTTTTAATTTTTATTACAAATTGGGCCTGCTCTTGACCTCGATCACGCCTGATGGAAAGCGATAGATGAGGTCTATGATGGAACGAGCGTGCCTAGAAGATACCTGTTCACTCTTGCTTTGAAAGCAGGTGGGTTAAATGTGGCAGACACTTTGGCTGTGCGCATAATAAACGTGGAGGAGAAGCGCTGAATACGACTCGTCGGGATATCAACCAAGTGTGAATGGTACGCCGAAGTACATCTGCTAGCCCGGTGGTAAAAAGGTGATGGTGGGATCAGGTCGTGGAGCTCCTGCGCACACTCTCCGAAATACATTCTGTAGAAGACCAACAGGCAGGCAACATTACGCCGGTGAGCTAGGCTGTGAAGCGTAGCTACCAACGTCTCGAGGCCTATAAGCCTTTTAGCTCTGCGTTCCACCGAGTCAAGTGCAGCAAGCTGGTATTTTGCTGAGCCATCCTACAAATGACTGCAATACTCCATAGAGAAACGGACCTGTGCTTTCTACAAACTTAAAAGCTGCCAGATGTGAAGTATAACCTCACGTTATTAGGGTGCTCAGCTTCTTAGCTGCGGTCTGAGCTTTTGACTCGATGGTTAAGCCGAAGTTGAGATCCGATGTCAACTCCATGCCCAAAAGCTGTAGGCTGTCAGTAACTGGTACAGATGTACCTTGGAAAGTAGGAAATAACTGGAACTGGCTCCTTTTAGCAGTGAAAAGACACGCCTTTGTTTTCAGAGCATTGAATTTGACCAGATTGTCTCCACTGGGAAACGAGATTTAGGGTCAAATTCATTCGCTCCAGCCGTCTGGTTCGCTCCACCAACTCTCTCATCATCAGTCTACAACAGTCCTCTGCTGGACAAAGGCCCCTTCAATCGCACACCTGATAACTCGATTCTCTGTAACTCTCACCCAGTTGCTACCAGCCACCCTGCGTAGATCGTCGGTCTACCAAGCCTGAGGGCGCCTGCGGTCCCACCTTACGCTTGCCGATTCGCAGTCTCCACTAGACCACTCTCTCCACTCGCGGTTAACTCTCTAATATTGCAGAATAGAAGAAAATTAATAATAAATTTACCTATTAGGTCAAGTTTGAAAATTACATTAAAGACGAACTATTTGCGAAGACATAAATGAAAGGTTGAATCTCTCTATCTTATTGCTGAACTCAGAATGTAAATCACTTCACCAATCCTCTTTCTTATTTACGATTAAAATAAACACAAATTTAAATACAAAGCAAGTACATAATCAAGCTGAAGACACACTGGGGCATTTTCGTGTAAAGGAACATTCTTACCAAAGACGGTTCAATACAAGAAACTTTATTTATTTACAGTAATTGCTAGTCGTAAATATTCGTAAAATACAGTTCGGTGCGTGTCAGAGATTTTACCTTTTATATTAAATTTTTTTCAGAGTGGTTTTCTCTTTTAGTCTCAGTGTGAGTAATTTGACGCCCGAGTAGGTTACTATAATGTTCTATTTGAGCAAATTTATTAATACAATGAAATGAAATGCTTATGGCTAGTAAGCATTTCCCGGTAAAATTGTTTACTCTTTTATTTACACTTTACGGCAAACGTTTTACTTTAAAAATGCTCCTGACTTTGCTCGATTAACCGTTTCACATAGTCATTTATAATAATACAATAATATTACCAGCCTATTACTGTCCCACTGCTGGGCAAAGGCCTCTTCTCAACAGACAAGGCACAAGCATTGATCACCACGCTTGCTCAAGACGGGTTTGCGATTCAGACTTAATTAATTTAGTAATTAATACAAGGTGTAAACAGACTCTTCACGAAGTCGTCAACCAAGCATTTTGTACATCAAACTAAGTAACCCTACGCAAAAAATATTGCTGACAAAAAACTTTTTTTTGAGGTGATAAATCTCGTCATACGGTAAAACTCAATGTAACGCACTCAAAACATTATGCTGTTGAATGCATTGAATAGTAAACCGGACGTGGAGGTATTTAAAATAAAGTTATAACCATAAAAACTAGTAATTAAACAAAAAAAGTGAAAAGGTTGGAACTTTGACCTCCAATATTCCGTAACTAAAAGATTCTCTAGTATGGACCAAAACAAAAAAAAAAATTGCAACGACGCGCGACGGTGAGACTAAGTGTTTTCGGCTTCGTTAAGGGTATTTTTACACCCTTTACAACATCGATCATTATTTTTTTCAGTTGGTCAAAGAGCAGGTCGAACTTCAGTACAAGTAAAAGTGCCGATGTGTCTCCAACCTAATGTGTCTTCGCTCTTCGCTCACTATTTCAAAGTCTGTGTCGGTACGGCGACTTCTAATGTTTATCTGTAACGGTTCGTTGATTTTACTGCCAAAGTTGCAGACCTTTTTAGTGGGGGTGACAGAAAACTATGTATCTCCTTACATTTTAGTTAGATACCTATAAACATTGTAGTCTTTGATCTTTAAGAAGTAGTGCAGTTGAAGAATATAGCTAGTTAAGGTGGTAGGTGATAGGACTTCGCAAGCTTTGAATTTTATGTGACTTATTTCTATCATAGATTATAAGTCATATGGAACCCTCAGGAAGTGAGTGACATGGTTAGTTAGGTAGTTGAGGGCCTCGACAATGAAATAAGAGGCTCGTCTTTAACTTCATTAATCTTTGACATTTTTGTTTGTATCAAAACTGTCTCCATTCACGAAAACGTCAACATCATAACATCACGCCTGCGATCGCCGAGGTGTACCTAATGTACACCCACATTTCGCCAGTAACATTTAAGTCTCTTGTTGTAGGGGGCGAGCCTATTGCCATCAACCGGGCCCAGTTTCAGAGTCCGTGGCTGCTTCTGAGAAATTTCTAATGGAAAAACCTATTCCCGATCTTCGACAGTATAATTTATAATATACCGATACCTATGCTACCCTAATTGTCACCCTTTTAGACTCCTGCTTAGTCACAAAACGATTTAAACTCTCTGTACAATTTAATTTTCTTGTTACAAACAACCAGAGACCGTCTTCAAAATCTCCATAACAATAAACCCATTTAATAATACCGAAAAATATCTTGTGGCGCCTATAATAATTAATATTCGTCGTTAAAACTATACTTAACACCACTTTTATGTCTTATTAAAGGGTTCTAAAATTTTATGTTGCGTTGGAACTTTGTTTAATTAAATACGTCCTCTGAATAATCAAGATGGTTTAATATTTTAATATCTACATTTTCATCGCGACATTATTTATTTCGTGTATGAACTATGAACGTTATTAAATGATCTTTTATGGCTGTATTTTATGTTTTAGGTGATAACTTTTGGTCCAGGGAATGAGTTATTGGGGGTGGTTAATTTAGTTTTGGGATTCGATTAATTGAAACCTAGCTCAACTGAAAATTACTTGGTTTAAAATAATAGCGTGCGCGTGGATTGTATGAAAAGCTAATTTTGGATACCTCTTGGTTTGAAAGGATACCTACGTCATTCTAGATAAAATCTATCTTAACGTAAATCTTTTTTACACCCTAACAGACAGACCCTGAGTAATCAATTCTTTATCAAATATTTTTCTCACTAAGCAAGCAAAAATATTCAGCTCCCACGTATTTGGTTTGTCAGTGAAAAAAAGATAAACCAAACCAATACCTACTGGTAAAAAAACACGTGCCAAAATAATAATACGTCGTTGGCAAGATTCTGATATCTATAAATTGTGAAAATATCTAAATTTGTAGCAACCTTAAGCTGATATTGATATATAATTTCAATATCAATTTCTTAACATGATACCAGTGGCAAAATTGCACTGAATACCTGAAATCATAGAACTGCTGCATACAAAGCAACTTGATAAAATTGGATGGCAATCCGTAGGTTATACTCATGTTACTTACAATTTTACATGTCATGCAGTGAGTAGTGAACTCCATTGCTGGCTTGTTTACCTATCAATAATTGTATCAAGGGATTGTGTATTAAAACAAATATATATACCATTACTCACAATATAAGCTGTAATCGAATTTAAAAAAATGTCATGTATAGTTAAATCAGAAAAGTTATGCGCTTCGGTAATCTTCGTTTTTCCGCGTTAGCACGAACGTTGCGCCACACAGCAACCCCTAGAGAGGAAAAGTTTCGATTCTTCTTAGTTAAGAAGATAGACAATGATTTCCGAAGTGCATACTTTTTCTAGAAAATCTGTAAGTTTCTTAACATTTATGTTATTTTTGAGGCACAAAACACGCTAATAAAAACGTGGCGCGTGCAAAGACGCTTAAAACACACAATATCATGGAATGTGTTCTTTTTTCCGTATGAAACTGAAGCCCCTAACTGGCCTTAAGTGTCGATTTGCATGCTAACGTACTATTATGTAAGCACCGGTATGTTTAGTAGCAACATTATGTAAACACAGAACCTCGTATGTCGAAGTTTCAATTATTCATCAAGTACAGTTGGATAGTGCACCCTTATTTGCATTATTTTGTATGCAATTATATTTTTTTCCTGTAAAAGGTTAAATGCAGTTGCCTTTTAAGTCTTTGTGATGGGTTCTGTTGTGTTTAACAATATTTTATTATAATTAAAATTACAGCACAGAAATTAGAATAATTTTTTAAAATCAAAACTTAAAATTAAATTTAAAAAATAGCGGTTCTCTTAGTTTCATTGTTCATCTCACGGTTGAATCATGAAATGATAGTTCATTATTGGGTCGTCCCTATAAGTCGAATTGTTTAACACTTACAAAAAGATACGCAAGACACCTACTGTCAACACTCGTTATTTATGTAGGTACCTGGTAAAGCATTTTTTATTACAGATACCAAAGTAGATTTTTCATATTTTACGGTTGTTGCCTATAAAAGTCGTGTCTTTTTCCAAATTATGGGGTCATCTATACTAATATTATAAAAAGGTAAAGTTTGTGAGGTTGTGGGGTTGTATGGGTCGGGGGGGCGGGGTTGGGGGCTTCTCTGGATCTCCTGAACCGATTTTGAAAATTCTTTCACTAATAGGAAGCTACATTATCCCTGAGTGCCATAGGCTATATTAACAACATTCCCGTGGGATAATTTCCAACCAAAATGCGAGCGAAGCCGCGGGTAAAAGCTAGTTAGGTGACACAAGGTTGTCGGATCATTATTAGAGTTTGAAAACCATTTTCACCGTACGCCTCTTTTGACACTCAATCGACCCATTTCACTTTAATCATGTTTACCCAAACCAATCAGAACCAAAAGCAAAAATCGTCGTCAAGAAAATCGAGGTAAACTACCCCTACACTATAACTTCATCCGAAGTGGCAGTGGGCTGGTAAATGTCATGTGATTGCAGCTTCCCCAACCATTGCGAAGATATTTATGTTGATCGTCGTATGTCCTCCCGAATCACTTATCGTTATTCAAGATTACTTTAGTGATCTTGACAACATAAGTTACGTAATTGACTTAGAAGTTGCCGAGAAAATATTTTGGGGTATCGTTTTTACTGACAGTCATAAATGGACAGTTTCATGCTAGTTGTTTTATCTGAGGATTGGAATTTGGAAGATTCTGATTAAAAAACACAGATGCAGTCAGTTCATTTAAAATTAATTGTCAAGTGCAAGTAAAATGACTTGATTGGTTGACTGAATTACCAACAGCCAAGCCAGATACTATAAATTTATGCAACGTTTTTTTCTAGAAATGGGGTGCTCAATGTAGCGGTGCTATATCTGTCGCTTTTACTGACGCACACAGGCTTTTTAGGAAAAAGAAATATCTTGTATAGTCATCAAAACGCACAAGAGCCCTCATGTGTTCCTTATGTGTTGGTCAAAGAAAGGTAGGGTCTGCTAAGATGTTTTCTGACGACATTAAAAACATATTTCCACACCAGAAAGAAAGCTTTTTACTCATCACCAATGTATGTTTTCTATTACAATTTTCTTCCTACTTTAAAAAAATGTAGTGGTGAACGATGTTCACAACTTTGCAAAAAACAAAAAAAAAACAAAATCACGATGTTGAACAAACCTCGATAGAGCTTTACACTACACAAAAAGTTCAAATGCTCAAAGGAAACTTATCCTCACTTATCTTTAATTAAACTATAAAATCTGTTAGACGCGTCACTTAGTAAACAGGTTTCAACCGTTTCTTATGACTCAAAGTGTACTTGTTCATTAACACTAAACTGCTCGCGGCTCGATCACGTACAAAACAGATTTGAGCAGCTGCCGCGTAAACAAATTGTGTGAGCAGAAAATAGTCTTCGAGCGTTGCCTTTAGAATTGAATATTGTATAAGAAAAAGCATGAAGTAATTAGTATTGGAGGTGGTTTTGAGTAGGTAATATAATATCATGCCTGTAATTCGAGACGGTTTAGACAGAGGTGTAAGAAATATAATAGGGGACAAGTCTATCGCCAACAAATAACAATTTGCCCGACCCAGGAATCAAATCGGACATCATGCTCAGCAGGATCGCTTGCGACCACTAAACCGCAGTCATTTTCTAATAATCAATTTAAGAAACTAATAATCAATTTAAGAGACAAAAATATACAGGGTGTAACAGGACCTTTCACGAAGCCGTCAACCAAGCATTATGTACATCAAACTAAATAACTTTTCGCAAAAATTATGGCTGGAAAACGACACTACTCTAGAACTCAATGTAACGCACTCAAAACATTGTGCTGATGGATGGATTGAATAGTACGGGGATTGTGGAGGCGTAAAAATCTTACATTAAAAACAGGTATTACAAAAAAACTTGTGATAACATTGAAACTTTGGTCCCCAATATCTCCGTAACTAGAAAGTTCGTAGGTATGGCCTAGAACAAAAAAAAAGATCGCAATGACGGGGAGAACCAGTGCCATTCGGCTTCGTTAAGTGTCTTCGTTTTCATTGCATGCAGTCACTTGAGTGAGATTCGAAGTGAATTATAGACAAAGTCCTGTTGTCTAATAAAATGCCATTTTTTGTTCAAATAAACACCCATTCAATTTACCAAATTGCTTAGAACAGCTACTCTGAAAAATACGCCGATTAATCAACGGCACTTTGCAAACATAAAACACTCAAACACTTGAATCATCAGAAAAAACCTTTTAAATTAAACTAAAATCCGTCTGAACGACTACAAAATGTTCAGTTACGACTCAACTACCGGACACCATCTCTCCAAGTATCGTTTGATAGTCGTAAAAACATCCCTTAACGGTCGTCCGATCTCACTCGCCCTTAAGGCTGCGAGCAGAGAGGGTCGGAGCGGTAAAGAGCTACGAATAAAATTCAAGCTAAGCTCCGTTTTAGTGGACAGTGCTTCAACGGTTCAAAGATTAGTTCCACACATCACTGAATGAATGAGGACCTATTCGATTAATTTTTACTCCTTTTTTTTCATAGATGCCTTTGCTCATGAGTGAAACTGTTAGGCAAAAAAAAAAACAACCTTTTTATTGAATGGCAAACCAGCATACGAATGCAATGGTAAATGTTATTCAAGACCAAATGCATTGCAGTTGCTTTAATATTCCTTTGGTTTGGACGCCTTGTCATCTTTCATCAGAACTGCTTATTTTTTATGGGACAAGCCCTCCACCCTATTCCCGCATCGCCTGGAAGATGGAATCAACAGTGGCGGGCAATGGACAATAAAGCTGAGACAATAAAGCTCGGAGTCAGTACACGTCCCGGAGACAAAATGCAACTGTCTGGATCTGTCCTGGGGGCCTAAAATGGCTGCTTAATCAGAATCATAATATGAATCAAGTTAAAAAATTAAAACTCTTAAAATGTACTTTGGGGTCATAACCTTAGAGACCATTTTAAGAATTTTAAATTTTTAACGTGATTCTTATTACTCGTATGATTCTGATAAAGCAGCCATTTTAGGCCCCCTGAATTCATTCTGTTTCTTTGAACAGGGAAACTTCAGTTCATTGCTCCTTTGCTCTTCTGTGCTTATTCGCTTCCCTACTTGTTCCGGTTACTCGCTCCGCTTACTCGCTCCGCTTACTTGTTCCGCTTACTCGCTCCGCTTACTTGTTCCGCCTACTCGCTCCGCTTACTTTTTCCGCTTACTCGCTCCGCTTACTCGCTCCGCTTACTCGCTCCGCTTACTCGCTCCGCTTACTCGCTCCGCTTACTCGCTCCGCTTACTTGTTCCGCTTACTCGCTCCGCTTACTCGCTCCGTTTACTCGCTCCGCTTACTCGCTCCGCTTACTCGCTCCGCTTACTCGCTCCGCTTACTCGCTCCGCTTACTCGCTCCGCTTACTCGCTCCGCTTACTTGTTCCGCTTGCTCGCTCCTCTTACTCGCTCCGCTTACTCCCTCCGCTTACTCGCTCCGCTAATAAGAACACGCAACCTTAACCCCGCCCACCCTATGCGCCAGCGCTTTATGCCCTGTTCGTCTTAACCCCAATAATAAAATGCGGGTTGTAAATAGATAATAAGGGTGAAATACGCGTAGAAACCATTAAGGGCGCCATCACTGTACTTTAACAGTCGCTATCTGAACGTACTAATCGACGGCGTGTACTATTTTAATAAAGGTTTTATTGCACGATATGTATCATTCTGTTGTGGTTTATGGCGGAGGAAAAGAGCGACGTATAACATTAACCATAGAGGAAGTTGGAAGAGGATTTTTTTAATTTTTTTTGATGATGGAGATGTAAGGGCAGCAATATATTTCAGGAATCGGTCCATATAAAAAGGTTGAGTTACAAACATAGGTGCTTGACAACAACAACATCCATTTATTTTCAGGCTTCTTTGGCCCATAGATATATACCTTACATACTAACATACATATGATAAAATACAAATTGTGTTAGTAAATAGAACCTTAAGACTATGTTAGTAACACTTCACTTGTGCACTATGTCATTGTGTGTTCATGTGGCTCTTGCCCGTGGAAGCGACGGAACACCACTCCTTGCGGCCAAAAGTCCTCCTCCAAGACGAGATGCAGATAACACGTTGGTATTCGCACCACGAACGCCTTAAAGTTGACGTTGCGGCGCGACTCAAGCAGCTGCACTCTAACTAGTTGTGTTCGTCATCATCTGCCTAGCTTTTCCCAACTAGGTTGGGTCGACTTCCAATCTTACCGGATTCAGCTGAATACCAGTACTTTACATGGAGCGAGTCCTCCGACTCGAGATCTGTCCTCCACAACCCAGTTAGTACTGGATAATACGATACCCCTTCGTAAGACTGGTTGTCAGACTTTCATGCCACTTCTACCTTTTACGACTGTCAAATATCTTAATTGACGGCCAGGACCAACCGTGCACGGAGGAAACTCAGTATGTAATGGGTGGTCACCCATCTACGGATCAACATAGGCAAGCGCGGCTTAACCTGAAGATCGAGCCGAGCAGCTGTTGTTATTTAGCAACGAGCTCCTCGCTAATTAACTAATTATGTATGTAAGTAAATTGAATATGTATGTAAGTGAAGTATCTATCTCTTAAGTTTCTGTCTATTCCCATGGAAAAAAAGCCGTGAGCTTATGTAGGTATGTGTGTAAATTGAGCATCATTATTATTTCCTACAAAAACATGCTATCTATCATAACTGCAGTTACCATTAATGGTGAGTCGTGACGCTTATAGCATAAAAACAAATTCCGCAATAAACATGTCTATGTTAAATGTTTTATCAGCATCATGACTCGAGAATAAACCAATATTTTTTTAATACCGGACTAAATAGTTTTCAATAGCCATAACTGACGACTGCATTGTAGGTACACAAAAAAAATGCATTCAAAAAAATCAATTCCAGCTTTTTATTTGTGTTCATTTGTGGTGAAACAATAACGTACTTTTGAATTGTTTCCCTCATTTTCATTCATTCAATGTCATCAAAAGTTTTCCATTTCGTCGATCGGTATTTTTGCATGGTTACTACCAATATGGCGTGTTATTTTATTGCTGTTGATCGCACGATGTTACATCAATTTATTTGACTTTCCTTGTGATTGGATAACCCCTGATATTTGCTTGGATTAAATTTTCTATTTCAAATTGCTTCGGTCTAGATTTTTTTGCGAGATAGATAAATGCAGCGGCAAGTTTAATCTGAAAAAAAAAGTTACGTTTTCGTGCTCCATCATCATTTTTCTTTCGATTTATGTATTTCTGACTAAGACTCCACTGTCCGTCTGTCTGTCTGGCTGTCTGTCACTAGGCTGTATCTCATGTCTAGACAGTTGAAAATTTCACAGATGATGTATTTCTGTTGCCGCTGTAACAACAATTTTTTTTTTAGTTAATTGTGCGGAACCCTTCGTGCGCGAGTTCGACTCGGACTAGGCCGGTTTTTTTTGTCTCAAGAAAGTTTATTGTCTTACCCAGTATTTGAGTTGTAGGAGCCAAGCAGTTGCTCCATGTAAGTGTTGGTATTCAGTTCAATTTAGTGAGGCTGAAAGTCGACCCCAAAATATTTGGTAAAAAGGCTCGGCAGATGTGGGTTTCTTTTTACTCAATAAATTACTTTTCTATAATTTCCCGTAAGGTGAGTAATCAAGTTTTTAACAATTTAAGTCCTTGCGGCGAAGGTGGTGTGACGATCTGATCTTTTTTGCAGGGCGAACATAGCCAAAGATCGCACAAGATAGAGTGGTTTGGAAGGAGAAAGGGGAGGCCTTGGCCTAGTATTATTAGTATTTGGGACACTTGACAGGTTAGCAAAAAAAGATTTAAAAAAACACAATGTTTTGTATGGAAACACACTCCAGTCCTTCAGACGACACTACAGTCAAGCATCCTTCATCACCTCCTCCAAAAAGGACCATATATCAAAGTAAATCATACAACCTAATGAATATTCCTAATTCACTTAAAAATACATTTGAGCAACTACGAGGACTATACAACATCATCTAATAATGTGGAAAAAATAGTTTTGTCTGTGTGATTACAATGCAAGGGGAGGCCTTGGCCTAGTATTATTAGTATTTGGGACACTGGACAGGTTAGCAAAAAAAGTTTTAAAAAAAGACACAATGTTTTGTATGGAAACACTCTCCGGTCCTTCAGACGACACTACAGTCAAGCATCCTTCATCACCTCCTGTAACACAAAAAGAACCATATATCAAAGTAAATCATACAACTTAATGAATATTCCTTATTCACTTACAAAGACATTTGAGCAACTACGAGGACTATACAACATCATCTAATAATGTGGAAAAAATAGTTTTGTCTGTGCGATTACAATGCAAGACTCGTGTCAGGTAATCTAGTTAGTGCGGTCGCCCGGCGCCGCTCATTACAGTTGTGCGCGCGACCACGTACGAGGGTCGTGGAGATAGAATTTTTAGATGTGTCAAAAAGATAATATTGGAATCGATATGTGATATCAAACAAGACTCTATACCTTTTTGATGAAAATGATGACTTTTAAGCCAAAGTATACAAGACGAAAACAAATTTGAAAAGAGTCATAGAGAGTGAAAATAATGTTTTCCGGAGTACCTCAAGTACAAGTGACGCAGAAATTATACCAATGGCAGTTATGGAGAGAAACCTTTGCCTGGCTGTGGGACAGTCTGGGCTAGTTGCCATAATAATAATGGGAGTCCAGTGGACAACCTCTATATAAATCCTTATCCTTACATCCTCATCCTTACTTGCTTACTAATATTATAATTGCGGAAGTAAGTTTGTTTGTTACTTCTTCACACCTTAACAACAGAACCAATAATCCTGAAATTTTATATGTACGTTATCAGGTCTAAAGAAACGGACCATTTATCCCGAAAAAAAGTACTGTTCCTGAGGAAGACAACTATAACGTTCTTAAGATAATAGTGATAATAGGTGGCGCCACGTGTCTTTCGAATCATGATTGAATTATATATTACTAGCGACCCGCCCTGGCTTCGCACGGGTCAATGTTATACATATAAACATTCCTCTTGAATCACTCTATCTATTAAAAAAAACCGCATCAAAATCCGTTGCGGAGTTTCAAAGATTTAAGCATACAAAGGGACATAGGGACAGAGAAAGCGACTTTGTTTTATACTATGTAGTGATTACAAGCATATCACCTATACCTCAATTTGATTGTCAAATTGTAAATTAACGCGAGCGAAGACGCGGGCAAAAGCTAGTAAGAAATTTACGTATAGTTCATTCAAACTACTCAACAGTTTCATTATGGCCCCGTAGATAAAGAAACCAAGATCTTAAAAACACAAATTCAATACCAAAACCTTAAAGAAAGTCTAATGTGTCGTATCCAGTCCTTACAACGTCGTAGTAACATCTTCATACTCGTACCGCGTCAGCAGTTTTGGCGAATGCAGGATAATTTCGATCGCTTTCCGAGCAGTTCGCCCGTGTAAACTTGTTACCACACATACATGATACGGATTCCGTCATTTCATTTTTCCAATTGAGGAACATTGTACCGAATTACGTGTTCATTTCTTGCGCAATTTATTTGGTTAGAAGGTGGCATAGGAGACCGTGCTGACGGGTTGCAAATAGATTTTATTGCCACGTGAGGGTGCAAAAATAGGTGGTTGTCGACGGTCTTTCTCAGCAGGTCATCATAATCATCATCATCTGTCTATAGGCTTTTCCTAACTACGTCGTGGTCAGCTTCCAGTCTATAGCAGATGCAGCTTTCGCAGCATCTCTTCAGCTTAAATGTAGTAATTGTTGAAAAAATACTTAACTTTTTTTCTTCTTGTGTTCTCCCACTGCATATCCACCCTTTCTCTGTTGTTGTGTATCAACAACAACAACAAAGTCATTTATTTGAGGCTGCAATGACCCATAGATATATGTATACCTTATAAACCAACATATTATACAGGCTGTTGTTTTGCATCCTGGTCAAATTCAAGGAGGTATTTAGACTAATGATTCTCGACCCGAATCGCTAATAGAAGGGGTAGTTTTTTTGTTTACGGAAATCGGTAACTTGTGTAAATCACCCGTATTAAAACGCAGCCCATCTGTTCCTAACCCTAATTATGGAAACTAGGGTGTGGTATACGCTTAGCGATTTCAATACAAAATAAAAAATAAATGCAGATAACAGTTCGGTACTCGCACCACGAACGCCTTGAAGTTGACGTTGCGGCGCGACTCCAGTAATTGCACCCACGGTGTGTACGTCTTCTGTTGGCGCACGTACTCCACGATGTCCTCCGCTTTAGTGCTGTAATGTAAGCGGGAAATGTACACCGGTGTATTTGGCTTGGCAACACGCAGGCTCATTTCAGGGAAAACATACGCATCACAGCCCGCGTACCATGGCAATACTATCTCTATTCTACCAAGAATCGACAAAGCTCTTTCTATACCACTTGACATGTCTGTCATACATTTTTAACATCGCCATGCTTGCGACGATAGAAATCTTTCCACAATCTGTATTTTTTTTTCGATTCATCGTCGACAAAACCCGTTTCTACGGTGGTCATGCTACGCGGGCTGATATTAAAATTGTGTGATGTGTGTAAATACATGTGATGCCATCTATTATTAAAATGAATAATTATAATGATTATCTCTGCCCCTTTAACAAATAAAAAGTTAGTATATTGCAAGCTACTTAATTTTTTTTGTTTCGTTATTCTCCTTTCATCTGTTTTGAACTAGTATGAACCAATCCATAACATATTGGGGAGAAAATTAGATCATGAGTGTGATGACATTTAATGGAAGAGGTGGACACAATAGTACATTGTTCACCGAGAGGAGAAAGTGACCGATTACCGTCGATGGTGTTGTTTGAAGCCCGAGCCGTAGGCGAGGGCTTTAAAACACCCGAGATCGGGAATCGCACTTTCTCTCGAGTGATACATAGTGCTTTATACTACACCTACGAGAAAAATAAAAAACGAAAACTGAATCCTCAAACAGCACACAAATTGAAAATGGCGCCAATGGCGTCTGCAATTTTCACATGTTCTTTTTTCAAATTGTTTATCCTGCCGCCGCAGGGTCGCACTGCCAGCCCGACACCATCCAACACACAGCTAGTGGCCAGTGTCATTTTGCGAACTTGGAGATAAAAACTCACTGTAAAAACTTTTTGGCTTTTGATATTTAGGTTACCGGCGCATAGTCTTACCCAAAATTAAAAAAGAAAAACCACGTAAGAAATGGATTTTCATACACTTTTCTCTCCCGCTCAGATGCGTTTTCTCCCCGCATATTTGTTCGATATGCAATGACGTACTTTCTACCGTAAATTTGATAAAGTATCAAGGTACTTTCCAAGTAGGTGTAGTATAAACAATTATTACTCACTAAATATACACACATCTGCTGGACATTCAATTGTTTCCTCGGCCAAAACATGACACGGAGAATATATTCCACTAATAGTCCTAGATACTCCGGACAAGTCAAATGACAAATTAGCAAGCCTGTCAAAACGCGTATCCATTATAATGGCATTTCCCGAAGCCGTCGGAAACAAATAAATCTGCACAATAACATTAGTTGTCAGTGGAATAAATGTAACGTCAATCCGTGGCCATTTGTCGTCGTTAAATCTTTGGGTGTGACCCACGGATTGAATGGTTGGTTAACTTGGAACTTTGGACAACCGTCTTCAGATTTGCGATTGTGAAGTGAGAAGGGTCATGTGTATTATAATTGATTGGATTATGTGGGAGTTCCAATCGAAAAAAATGTGCATTCGTTTAGTGCATGTTGGGTTACAATTATTGTTGAATGATTTAAGGAGCCTCGAAAAAATCCGAAGAAATGGATCTTTCATTGATTCTTTAATTGTGCTTCTGTGTGTTGTGCTATGTCTTTTGTGTGTACTGAATAAATGGTTTATCTATCATTAGCCATACATTCAAAAGCCATAAAAGAACTTACCTTTGCATAGTTATTATTGGGCGTACTGTTGGTTTCGGATTATAGATACTTAAACGCGGTAGCAACCGCCAGATATTCTCAATTAAAAAAGGACTTGGCAAATCGGCATTTTTTTTTCACTCACAAATTTCCAAATAAATTGACACCAATATTAGTGTAGGTATAAGTTGGCCACTCTTCCTACCCGTATTCACCGAGCCATAAACCTTAACATCCAAGTGTAAGAAGGGGGAAATACAAAAACTTAATGACAAGTGGACAATGAAGGCGATTCGAGACGCTTGTCGCCGCGAGATTGTCAGGAAACGTCGCGAAACAGGGGGCTCTGACAACTTTATATAATCCTTAATAGAAATCCTGCTGTCTTTTTTAACAAAGGAAAAATAAAAGGGAATTGTTTCTACGGCCAGTTATTGTTGTTGTTGTTTTGTAATTATGAGGCTTAGATAGTATTAGGGGTTAAAGTATGAAATTGCCGATTTGTATGGACGATTACGTTAAAAGTGACATTTCCATTGTAACATTTTTTCATTTTTCTTGGAAACGTCTGAACCGATTAAGTATGATGCAATTGCAATAGTTAGAGTGAAAAAAGCTGCGCTGCATTTCGTATCTTAAATTCTCAAAACACTGTCTATGACAAAAATATACCTACTTGAAGTAGTGAAACCGACGGCACATGAAACATGTTTTGGCACACTACCTTATGAGGTAATATGCAACTACAAGAACGGTTTTTAAACTCTTAAAGTTACGTAATTTAACAATTATTCCAATAAAAATAGAATTAAGAAAAAATATAACTAAACCTCAGTTACAAATAGAACTAAATGTGTGAAAAAAAAAACAGCATTTAATATTAATATTATATATTTAATATTACCTATTAATTCAAACCGACTGGTTACACCGTTGGTCTCAGTTGTCATTTGTAGATCTTTGACAGTCAAGACGGGTAATCAAAAACCCGAAAGTCTGACGACCAGTCTTACAAAGGGGTATCGTTTTACCCGGTAACTGCGTGATAGAGATCAGATAAGCAGTCGCTCTATGTAAAATTCTGGTATGCAGCTGATCAAGTTCAGGTTCGGAGCCGACTCCGATATAGTTGATGATGATCACTACTGATGGCATAGTGTGATTTCACTTCTTACTGTCATGGAAAGTAGAAGCACGATACACGAGAAAGAACTAGAAAGTAAAGGTCGAACATCAACTGATTTCGAACTTCAAACCATTTATTTTAAATTCTTGCTCAGTCAGCCACAATAAAATAATAAATATCCAAGAACTTAAAAATAATATTGAAACTCAACACACGAACATTTCAGACCCAATCAACATCGAACCGGACCCGAAAATAAACCAAAAACGAAAACAAACTCTTTTAGAAAAGGTAAATGGAAACCCCGGACTTGTCCGAAGAGGATTATTTCAGACAATCTATTTGCTCGGCAAGCTAAGAGGAGGCCCTCAAGAAAATCAAATCAGACAATCAAGTGGAAAAATCTATGTTCGTTGAACAAACAATCAGCTTTAGTTACTGTGGGCAGAGTGACGTAGGGTCCTCAGTTCCTCACCTACCGTTTATTTGATCTACTCTTCAGTCTCCTGGGATCCTGGTACCTATTTGTTTTAAAGCTTTATTGGTAAGTAATGTGTGCATAGGTCAACCCCTCTAAATTTTTCTCTGGAAATGTTGACCAATATATTTAATGGAGGTTCAGTATGCGTATTTTAAAGTTCATTTGTTTGTAAAGTTGTTGAAATGGACGGCGCATTTGGTAGTCAGTTAATTCCATTTCTAATTTGCATTTTCTTCCTGTTCATTTAGTGATTATTATATGAATATGGTAAATAAAGGTATTTTTTCTAAATTTTGTTTTCCTTACAATTCGAAACATCGACTTATGTGGAGGAAAAAGTATAACGTACTAGATAATACATGTTGAGTTAACGACAACTATTATTATCAACTTGTGCCTACCACATTCTTAAAATGAATCTTACATGTTTAGAAAAGCTTTTATTCAATTGAGAACTTGACACTGGCTTAATAATTACTTATTCAAAAATCGATACATTTAAATATCAATATATGGCCCTAACATCCAACACATCATTGATATTATAATCACGTCAATAAATAAACCATTAATATATTTCATTACTTTCCCCACAATAAATTAAACACAGTCGTAAACCAAAAACCCCATTGTGTCCAGTAATTTATTCACCGTTGGCACACGGAAAACTTGTCCATCCCGGGAGGGGGTAACCCCGGTAAAAAGGTGTCAATTTTTGAAAGATTGTACCCTGTCATGAATTTTATATGAAGGAATTGAGTTAAGGGTATTTTGTGATAATGTTCGACGTCGGTGGATACTGTCAGCCTATGTCATTTCATGAGGATTTGCCCTTTGTTAAAAGTAACACGTAGTATGTCAGAGGGGGGCTATCGTGTGTGAAATTTGCTGCTGAAAGCCCAGTTATGTTAACGTGATGTTGAGGGATGGGTAGCGGATTTGTATTGAGATTTTTGTTTGATCAGTTTGTTATTTGTATTCTACTTAAGAACCTTTGAAGTTTGACATCTTTTTTATGCTTATCTTGAAAATTAAGTAGATATAGATTGTGTCTGCTTAGTACAGTTATGTAAAAAAAGTCGTCCTAAGATAAGACTGACCGCCGAAACATAATTCGGTTTAGATTCTTTTCTTACTTAAAAATTGTTTTGGATGGTAAACTTACGAGGTTGAAAACACTGAATTTTTCACGGATGACGACTGAAGCTCAACGCTATGCTGTGGGCCCCCATAGTACATCATCATGCTGAGTGATAACCTGCTGTCAACCTTTTTTTGTCCCGTCCTTTTGTATCCAAAAATATTTGTTACACGTTGTATGTTTATTGTTTATTTATTTTTTGTCAGTTTTTGCACGTCATGCCCCTGCGACAAATATATATTTTTCTTTCTTTCTTCACAGTTTATTCACAGCTCTTTTTTTTGTTTTTTCTAGCCGCTTCTGTCTCACTCCTGGGCGAAAGCCCCCCCTCCTTCCACTTCTCGCGAACCCGCGCGACCTCCTTCCAGTTCGGACGGAACATGTCCAGTTCGTCCCGCCATCTCCTTCGGCTCCTGCCGCAACCCGCCTCACTGTGTCAGGGCGCCAGTTTCCTGCTATTTTGGCCCACAGTTTGTCTGGCATGCGGCAAACATGACCTGCCCAGTCCCATTTGAATTGGGCAGCCTTTTGAGCCACGTCAGCTATATTTGTTTTGGAGCGCAGTATTGTATTTCGAACACGATCCGTTAATTTAACACCTAGAGCCTTTTTACACCTTTGTACACTGCGCTCCATTGCTCGTTGGCAAACCTTGGGTTTATACTTCTGGATCTTAGTCAAAGAGCAAGTCTGTGCACCATAGGTTAAGGCGGGGAAAATACACATGTGCATAAGTTTCAGTGCCATAGGCAACTCACCCTTAAATAGTGCCTTCATGGACCAGTAGCTCTTCCAGGCGTTTTCTGTTCGTCTTGCGACTTCTTTGTCTGCCTCGCCTGGAAAGAGACTACTTGGCCTAAGTACAGGTATTCCTTGACATGTTATATGATGGTTTCCCCGTCTACTTTTCTTATTTTCGGCCTTTCATTGCACATAACTTTGGTCTTCGACATATTCATCTTCAGTCCAACTTCAAGGCTTGCATTGCTTAGATCTTGAAGTATAAGCTGAAATTCTGTGGCTGAGGATGCAAAAAGAACAATGTCTTCGGCGTAACGTAGATTTGATAGTCTCGTCTCGTCGAGAACAATGCCTCTTTCCCTCCAATCGGTTGCCAGTTTAGCTCGCTTGTTTTAATATTGTGGACACTCTCATTCCTTCACTAATATTCCGAGACGTCTTCCCAAGAATTTTCCAGTCCACTAGTGACCGAAGCTTTATAACAAGGGGGCGATTTTATTTACTATTCAGCGAAAACACATAAAGCGTTAACGTCCCTATGTCTGCAGTTTTATAAGAACTAGCAACAAATGTAATAAATAATAAATTTTACGCGTTAACAGTTCGATAGTAGAATATAAGAACGGAAATCGTAAAGTATCGTAAAATAAGTTTTTCTTCGTCGCCGCCGTCGCCCGTCGAGCGACAGATCATGTTTCTGTTATTACCATAGAGCATTTTTATTCTATTTTATACCTGCGTCGTCTCGAAATGTCTAGATCTTAGTTCAGGAAACATCTGTAGTAAATAACTTTATTTAAATATCAATCTTGATTGCCTTGGAAACTTCACTATTATTGCTATTATCATGTAGAAAGCTAAAATTACAGCGTATTATTTACTGCCTAGAGCACGAAATTATAAACAGCTATAATTAAGCCAGTCAAAACTATCTACTGGTATAAGTTTTGTTTAAAAAAAAAATACTACATCCTTATTCGTTTTGAATTACACTAAGAGATGATTGAAAAATATATCTAAAATAAAACAAACTGTGAATGCCGTAAGTATACGTATGTATAACCACAAAAACCACACACTAAATAAGTTATTAATTAGCTGAAAGAAGACGAATTTGACGCAAAATTAATTAAACAAAATAATATTATTAATGAATCTTGTGACAAAACTAATTCAATTAGATATAAGACAAGCAGATATAAAGCAAATATTAGTTATATTTCGTTCAATTCAATTTTAATACTATTGCAAACAATCATTATAGTGTTGAATATTTAATGTTCGTTAGAAACGATTCTCTTTTGTCTTTAAATATTATATTTTAATCTTTCTTATTATTAAATTAGAATCTTTTGAACGTTAGAATTTGTTAATGAACTTCCAAAATTCAGTTTTCATATGCAGATATGAGATTTTTCTGTTAATAAGAATATAAAAGAAGCAATTATCTGAGAAATGCCTAGCGTAGTTAGGTACTCCTTGAACACATTGTAATTGAAGTTTCATTGAAATAACGAATTAATTAGGTCTAACTTTATCGAAAACTTAGCAAATATATTAATATTACGTACATCGGTATTTCCAAAAAAAAAAAAAAAAACAAAATCAAATCTTGTAAACTAATAAGTGAATCGGTTAGTCAATGCACCCGAACGTTACGAAAGCTTAAAATCGCACAAAAATATTTTACAATTCACCGTCGTCAACACTCCAATTTTGCTTTCCCAATTTTTTATTAGCCATCATTCGCAAGCAAGTCAATTTAAAGTTGTTCTCGTGTTGTATCCGAACGAATAATGTTTATGTCAAACACAACGTTTTGGCGCCAACAAAGATGGCGGAGTGAAACGTCAAACTGCAACACAACACTTGGATATTTTTTATTGTTGTAAAATTGTAATCTGGATTTTCTCATGTTGCTATAGAATTGGATTCTGAGTTTGTATTGTAATTTGTTTTTGGTGGATAAATTATTTTTTCGAGTGAATTACTTTTTAAAATTAAACTACATATCGTATTTTTTCATTGCAACATTACTTGAACATTATGAATGATAGTAATTAAAATATCTACCTACTGGAGCCAACGCAAAAAAATTACCAACGGTTCTTTTTTATTTTAGCTCTGCTTCTTCCGAGTTAGCTACTCGCTGTCACGAAATAGAATAATACTTTCTCAAATTATTTGATTAAAATTGAAATTTTAAGAGAAGGGCAAAAACCGCTCATCCCGTCTTGGTATGAATAAAATAGCATACCTACCTATTTATTATTCAATTCCGAATATCGACACGTTGACAAACCCCAAATGAATTCTCTTTCATGTCGTTAAAGCAACAGGAGTGAAATGGGAAATCATATTAGTCTACGGCGGTCCCACTTGAAATTCATTAAAACCTGTTCTTAGTCAAATGTAATAATTTATTTAAGCAACAAAAATCCCCAAAAGTAATATCCATTGAAGCGTATTTAAAGCAGAAGCGGAGATGAAGGATAGTGATGGGGGAGTACGATAAATTGTGATTAGAAAGTCGTATTTTGTAAGGCGTGGTGAATTGATTTACACATAGGTAAGTAGGAAGGACTATAAAAATCAGGTTATTTATCAAAAGTATAAGAAATAATTAGTTAGTATTTATTTATTAAATGTTCTTCATTATATGATACGATGTCATTATAATAAAAATAATGCTATTGGACATTTAATTTCAGTAGGACCTTACAATCTGGGTATTTCCAGCTAAGAGTGTGTTGGGGTAAGCTTCCAATCTAATCGAATTCAACTAAGTAGGTTCAAAGATATTTATTTCTCATAAGAACTTATAAATAACAGTTCACTTATATTGAGATACAGAGTTACTTCTTAATAATAATATAATATTTGCCTCAGGGGCGTTGGCGACGTTATGGGGTACATACATGTTTTTTTTTGAGTTTATTCTTAAATACCATTAAGTACCAGTATTTTAAATGGGGTGACTGCCTATTGACCATCCATACCATGTTCTATGTTCTCTGACTTGCCGGCTGCAACAATTGTCAAAGACTAACGAATGCGGATTTATAAATAATTTCTAAATCACGGAGGAACTTTGTGCATCATTCACCTATTCACGGACTAACCTCAGTAAGTACATCACCTAATTCAAAAGTTAAACTAATACTCGATAAAATGCACTGCACTATTACCCCCTCACTAAAAAGCCAAGGCTCACAGCAACGTATTATCATATAAATAATTCAGCATATCTTTCTCCGCATTATGTCATTTACAGCGTTACCTTTTAAAAGAGTATTTACACAAAAGAAGAGAGAATCAAAAATGATAATTACATGCAAATCTGGGGATCGTTTGAGGGCACTTCTCTTTAAAATGTCTGCCTCTATTTGATGTTTAGGAAGATTCTTTTTTAGATCCTTAAAATGGTTGAGTGGAGTAATGACAAGCTTGAATGATCTGTTAGCTGCGTTTAATATTTATGTCTGTTAATGCAGTTCAAATAATCCCTTGTACTTACATTGTTTTCGGGAGGAACTTTTTTTTTGAAGTAACAAAAATTGTAAGTACGAAGGTACGTACTTACGATTTTTGTATTAAAAGACTCGTAATATAATACATATTTTAATAATACCTACATGGTCAAAATGTTTTTTTTTTGTTCTAATTACCGATAAACGATGTAATGAATACGCTGTGACTATTTGTCCGTGGATGTTCCTTCCACTCTGTATACAGGGTAATCGACACGTAATATGAACTGTGTATTCTTCCTGATGGTCTCATATACTTTAGAAACACCTATGTTTCACATTTCAGATAATAAAAGAAAGTGAAAAGACAACACAATATTTTCCGCATATATTACAAAAGTTTACTGCTATGTAAAACAACAACAAACTTTACAACATTGTATATTCAAACATTGTTGCTCCAAGATTCTTTCAAGCGCACCTTCGGTGCAAAAAAACAAACTAAAAATTCTCGTTGACATCAAGTATTCGTGGAACGAACGGTCTTCGTTAGACCCGACCCATACCTGCACTGCATATGTTACCATGCACAGTTTTTCAACTAAAATCCCATTCACATTGTTTATTCGTTACAGGTTGACGTATAGGGACGACAAATCGAATTTTCCCTTTGATTTTTCAGATACAAGTTGGTAAGAAAAACAAAAGAAAAGTGAATAGGTTTCAAATAAAGCATGTAGTTTCAAGGAATGTTTGGGTTGCGTTTGGATGTTTTGTCTGAAAGCATATTGAAGAAGTAAGTGAAAAAAAGATGCATCATTATAGAAAAGAAAAAACGGTGGGTAGAAAATACGTAGACATATATTTTTTTTTATGTAAAATATGTAACGCAGAAAATTCGAGGAGAAGACGTGACATAGAATTATGTGGGTAAGTTTTCAGAATGAAATCCCGCCATGAAGCTATGAAGGAAAATCCTAGGTAATGATTTCTTTTCCTATTTTCCAATGACCCGACGACGATGACGACGGAGATCTCTTACATTTAAATCGGCTTCAACAGCGAATATTCCAAGGCATAACGTCATAAATTCATCCAATTTGACTGTAAAATTGATGACAAAATAAGAAAAGCAATCGACGTACATCTGCTGGTGAATTTACTTAGAACCCTTCTCACGTTTTACGATTTCAACAAAGTCTGTTAATTCCCCACTGGATTATCACTCCTAAACATCTTAATCACTCACATTAACATCACCAATCTAATATTTTCCCCGAATAATGCCAAAAAGCGCCATAAATTTCTTGGAACGTCCCCATAAATACATATTAACGAGAGATCAAGACAAAGGAGCTAACAGCTCAACCCTTCTCCTTAACTAATGTATTTCATTATAATAATTGCCATAGCCACAGGAGTGACCTCTTAGGGCGAGTTTCACTGAAACTAAACGCGATTAACATTCTTAAGAAGGAACGGGGGCTGCGATTTTCCGTACAAATATATTCCTGAAAAATGGCTCTAGAGTAATCCTTTTTTTCATAAAATCAAGGTCTACTGTAGACACGTCCCTGTCATTTCCTTTATTTCGGCAACTAATAAGTAAATAAGAAAATATGACCCTGCAAAAATTACAAAAAACGTTTTACGTCTGTGATTAGAGAGAACTACCAGACAAAAGAAAATTATAGGAACCTAGACATATTCTTTCTTAAATTTTATGTAAAATTAAATAAATCGGTTCAGTTTTCTTCAAAAACCTATTTTTCAAATTAATCGTAGGGGCCCTGTTCCCTCCTGTTAACCGTGATTAAGAGTACTAACAACACTTAATCACCTATTCACAATGGAATATTGACACTGACAAGTGTCAATGTTCCATTGTGACTGACAAGTCTTGAACTCCGTTTAGATGTCCTGATCGAGTTTAGTTTCGTTGGTGAAATCTGCTCTTAGGCGAAGAGTCGAAATTCGTTTGGAGAATATTAATTAATCATTCTATTATTAAGATTGTGTGTTAATAATGAAATCACTTTTGATTATGATTGTTAAGTCAATTTGTTTTAATCTATTTGCGTTGATTTTGGAGTGGTTCGATTGTTCTACGTTTCTGCAACGGTTTGAAAATGTATAATGCCAGGTTTGGGAAACAATATTTATTTAATACTAGTTCTTGCGCGGGGCTTCGCTCACGTGGACATCGTAAATTACCCCACGGTAACTTTCAAATATAAAATGGTAAAAAAACGTTTCCAACAAAATATTTACTATCTTTATGTACTCATAGTTAAATTTTCAATTGGTAAACCATCATTTGCTTAGGCAAATGTTACGTTTAAACATTTTACCATTTTCCCGACATTGTGTTTCTGAACGTTACTTGCAGCGCCATCTATTACGGCAACACTGCACTGTAATACTGAGTTACTGATTTGAAAAATTAAAATGTATTGTATAAAATAAAACAAGTTGCATAAATTGTTTTGAAGTAAAAAATATGTAATAAAAAAACATAAATTGGAGTAGAAGACATTCAGAACATTAATGTTAGAAGTTAAATTAATATGTGATCTCATTGACATAGTGCTTTCGTAACAAACTATTTTAATACAAGTTTGTAGTGTTTTTGCATCACCATAAATCGATGATTTAATGGCTTGATAAATACTAAATGTGAAACATAAAGCTTTGTAGCTGGCTAACTAGACAAATAGTGTATTGCTGTAGCTCTTAATATATTTATATGCCCATTTATTCGAATATATTATACGTAAAGGTCGTATTTCTTGTTCCATTGAGACTTCTGATTATTCACGGTCACTCCAACCCTCAATGGTATAAAAGTCGACCAAGAAAGTATTTCTCATGGTCACATAATTTGCGTTTTTTTTAACTTGGCAACTTTTACAATAAAAACTACATCGATAGTCTTATAACACGTTTTTCAAGTTACGTGCCCAACTTTTAACAAGTCATTTAATAAAATTCAAAAATAATGTCTATAAAATTTTCAAACATCGAAGTTTCTAAAAAGTTTGTAGCGTATAAAAAAGATTTTATTCGGCCGATTAAAGTTTGAAAATAAGCAACTCGCTTAAACATATTATAACTTACACAGCGAAAAGAAGAAGAATCAGAAATAAACGAAAATTAATGCTATGCAAATACAAACAAAACCAATACATTCACGAAAATCTTTGAAGAATAAATTTTTAATAACCCTAGTCTAGACCAAAATTTAACAGAAAACGATTTCAGCTTCGCCAATCTCAAGTTTTCCACTTAAGCAGCAAATACAACCGACATTGATCGAAATACTATTTTATTTGTGGTGGTTCGACTTCGTTCACTCAGCATTCATTCACTCATTCCTCTTGTTTAGACTCAATCACATTCAACGTAATAAAAGAGAAAATAAAAACTATAATGAAGTTAGTTCATCTTGCAAATATTTTCTCGTCTGCCAGCACGAGAAATAATGATCAAGAAGTTGTGCCAACCTTGCTAAAGTTTTCTCTGCATTCGAATTCGCTGTTATGGCTAATTTTTATGTTAAGGTTTTATTATTATTTGCATTTTTACAGCATCGGAGGTTTAACTCATTTGGCGTAATGAATAGTAATAAATCTGACGAGAGTAAAAATAAGAGAGCCTGACTTTGAAGGCAAATGAAAATGAAAAACTTTATTTTGACAGGGTCAACAATTTAAGTGGAAACAGTTTATGACATAGGTACATACATAACGGGGTCATAAAATGTCGTAATTCCCAAATCGTTTTTTTTCTTTTTACGTTCGTAATGCTAGTTTTAGCTAATGATGTAATATTTGTATTTCATGGAAATGAACAGCTTTATTTCATAGAACCCAAGGAGATCGGAAACAAAATCAGTACTTATTTATCTCTATATTACTTTTAGTTTTTGCTCGCGGCTTCGCTCCCGTTATGTACAGAAATTAACCCACTGGCCGTTTTACATTGACACTCGGGGATAATATAACCCACAGTTAGTAAAAGAATTTTCGGAATCGGATCATTATTCAGTAGTAGTCATATAATAAATGGGATAATCCCCAGAAGAAGATTACCCCCTTTTTAAAATGAATTATAGATAGATTTTTACGCAACCCGCTTGCTTTCTTACCTTCCAATTCATAGTTTTCCCTTAGCACTCCATAGCATGCCATAATATTCAAAACCAAAATACCTAATATCCCGTAACTGCCCCTTAACACACAACCAAAATACCAAATATCCCGTAACTGCCCCTTAACACACAACCAAAATACCAAATATCCCGTAACTGCCCCTTAACACATCCCGGGTATAAACAAGGCTTAAACACAAACTTCAGAACAACGCAACATTGACTTAAGTTCGTTGTCTTGTTGCCATCAATCTGCTAAAATGGCCGCCGTTACAAAGTTGCGTCCCTCAAAGCCCAAGAGGTCACTTCCTCTTATAGTTAATTATAATAATTGGTAAAAGGGTCCACCACGTGCGTTATATTGAATAGCCACTTTGTTAACGAACTGTCAGGGCGATTTATGCTTTTAAATAGAATACATATTTAGGTTTGTTTGTCCCAGTTTTTTGTTGAGGGGAGATTTTTTGAGGGTGTTTTCAATAGGCGAAACTAAACAAACTTTTACTAAAGTAGATAAGTAACTATTGCAAAGATTGACACGTATTCGTGGTGGAACTCAGTCAAGTGACTCAATACCTGAAACATAATTATGTCCGAAATTACTGGTTACTATTATAAATAATTAATAGTAACAAGAAAACATTTTTCGGTTTGTGATAGGAACGTAACTTATTTCACCCTTTCTATAAGATCTGGCAATACATAGACCTTAGTACTCGGATTCAACAAAAGAATAAAAATTGCCCACATAAGCACACAACTGAATACTATTAACTCATTGCCGAAAACAATATTCATAACAAGAATAGAATAAAAACAAGCTAACAAAAAGCTTATATAATTTCCATTTCCTACAAGTACAAATTACAATGAGGGTCTCAATTGACGCATAAACTAATTACCTGTTCTAGATAGCATGAGACCCTTCATTTATACTGCGTAACTTAATTACTCACACAGAGGAGCACCGTACTACACAACCGACCAGAACACCCAGACCCCTGCAAACAGAACTATACGGGAACAACACACGAGGTTAACAAAACATTCAACTCACAGAGAGGTCAATAAAACTGGCCGGCTTACTACGTATTGCTGAGGTATATTTGAAAATGTAGATTAGCTATTGCCTCTTATAACATAACGGAGAGGAAAGTCAATTACTCGAACATAGTTCGAAACGTAGTATGTTAGTTGAAGAGCAATTGTGCTGTTATGGAAACTAATAAATTCGCGAAATTGCCAATATAATGGCGTCTTTGACGAGAAATCGAATTTTCAAGGGTTTTAGACGTTCAGAATTTGATATGACGACGTTTATATTCGGGTAATGACTCTGAAACCTGATTATATAAATGTAAATAGACATAGACAACTAAAGTCAACTAAGAGGCATTCTTATGACAAGGTTGAAATATCTGGTTTTTTACCTACGAGAGACTGAATGGCATAGAATATTGGATAGTAGACGCAATCGGACTGCCTCGTTGGTTTAGTGGTCACAATCGCGAATAGGGTTTTTCCATCCGGAATTTCTCAACAGCAGCCGCGGAGTCGGGATTGGTGCCCGTTTGATGGCAATAGGCTCGCCCCCTCTTTTAAATGAGACTTAAATATAACTGGCGAAATGTGAGTGTACTTATTTGGTACATCACTGCCTAACCCTTCCGAGATTACAGGCGTGATGTTTTGAAGTGACTGAAACCTGAAAAATAACCCTTTTTAAATATCGTCGGGAAAATAGCGAATACAACTCCTTAGATCTTATTTTTTTTTAAATGACGTGATTAAAATGTATTCCAACCAAAACTTGAAAGCATCGAGAAATACTGGTTTTCTTATTGCACTCACTTTTTTCTAAGTTATGTCTGCAAAGCTCGCAGTCAACACATCACTTACTTGCAACTTGGCCACAATTCACGAACAATAACAGTTACAAACAAAACTTCTTATGATATACAGCCCACAGTTTCATTTAAAATAGAAAACTTTAAAGTATCCTTTTTCCCACAGTATGTTTATATTTTGCCGGTAAACTTTTAATGTATGCCCGTTTCGCCTGTGAATAGGGAGATTCTGTGGTGGGGGGAGGGGGGTGAAACTTGCTCCGTCGATTCCAGAAGCTTGAAGAACTAATTTAACTGCGTCCCCTAACTGCCACTTCAATAAATTCTAAACTAGATATATATTTTTTTACTAAGTTTCAATCTTTTAGAATTTACAACGACCTTCGAGAAAGTTTTGAAAGTGGAAACAGATTCGGATCGCGAGTTTTTGAATTTAGAGATGGATCTTTTAAAAAAAAAATGTTTACGTCATGGCCGTTTACGTCATGGCCGTACGTGAAATGAAAGGTTTTGTTATTTTTTATTTTTATTTTACAACGTTACCTCGACGGTGATTTCCTCCGTCGCGCAGTTGGTATGACTATCTGAGGGGTTACTATGACGTCTTAAAGCAGAACTAATTACAGTGTGGGAAAGTGACAGAGCTATACAGGTCGTCTAGCGCCATCTTTTTTTAACCGACTTCCAAAAGGAGGAGGTTATCTAGTCGATTGAATTTTTTTTTGTGTGTATGTTCAGCGATATTTCAGTCGATTGTTGACCGATTTTCAAAATTCTTTTTTTATTCGGATGTGTTTACTTTCGAGGTGGTCCTATTGTCACCATGTCAGGATCTGATGATGGAATCCCAGGGAAATCGAGGGCAACCCTCACATTTTATAGGCACGCATTACGTTTTTCACATCTTTTCTAAAGCTATTTTGTTTACGCATCTGGGAGTCATAACCTCATGTTGATGAGCTGATGATGGAACGTATAACTTCTTAACAGTTAGGAGTTGGAGGATAATTCGTTAGTAAAATATTAACTGTCGACCGATTTTCAAAATTCTTTTTTTCTTTCGAAAGAGTATACTCCCGAGGTGGTCCTATTGTCACCATGTCAGGATCTGATCATGGAATCCCAGGGAAATCAAGAGCAACCCTCACATTTTATAGGCACGTATTACATTTTTCATATTTTTTCTAAAGCTATTTTGTTTACGCATCTGGGAGTCATAACTTTATGTTGATGACCTGATGATGGAACGTATAATTCCTTAACAGTTAGGAGTTGGAGGATAATTCTTTAATAAAATATTATAGGGACGTATTTATAGTTGTATTCTTTCAGGTTACCTAGGTGAGCTGATTATAGAATATAAAACTCCGGTTAAAAGTCAAAATCAGTGATGGAAGGTATTACTCCTTAACAGTTAGGAGTTGGAGGATAATTCTTTAGTAAAATATTAATTGTGGACCGATTTTAAAAATTATTTTTTTCTTTGAAAGAATATAATCCCGAGGTGATCCCATTGTCACCATGTCATGATCTGATGATGGAATCTCAGGAAAATCGAGGGCAACCCTCACATTTTATTGGCACGTATTACATGTTTCGTGTTTTTTCTAAAGTTATTCAAGTATTCGCATTTAGGAGTCATCACCTCATGTTGATGAGCTGATGATGAAAGGTATAACTCCTTACCGGTTAGGAGTTGGAGGATAATTCTTTAATAAAATATTATGGGGACGTATTTATAGTGTATTCTTTCAGGTTATCTAGGTGAGCTGATTATAGAATATAAAAATCCGGTTAAAAGTCAAAATCAAAGTCCGAATAATTACTCAAGTTAAATGGCTTATTTCAACTTACTACGTACCTACGATTATTTAAACTAACAACTAAAAATGGAAAAATAAAACACAAATTGCAAAAAATAAAACCGACTTGAAAAACACAAAAAGTTTAAAAATAACTTTAGCTTCAGAAGTCGGTGACAAAAAAATAAAATCAAAAAAACAAAAGACACCGACTTCTGAAGCTAAAGTTATTTTTTAACTTTTTGTGTTTTTGAAGTCGGTTTTATTTTTTGCAAAAAAGTTTTATCACACTGAAAGTCGTGGGTAGGCCACGTGATCTTGTTTGCGGGGCGAACACGGCCACATAATTATCGCACAAGATAGAGAAAGAGAAAGGGAGGGGAGGCTTTGACACACATGACAGGCTAACAAAAAAAAAAAAACATTAATTGAAGTAACAACATTTCAGTTTTCATCAAAACAGATGTATGTTCTAGAGTTCTAGTTTTTAAAATTATTGTTATTTAATGTCTACCTCCTAATGACTGAGTTACATAATGGACTAGAACTAAAAGATAAAAATATGTTCATTCTATACCGATGGGATTAGCTCTATACGGGCAAATATATAAGAATACTGTACAAGTACTTTGTCAATAATACCTTGAATTAGGGTTGGTACTTATTATGTAGATTATATCATGGTAACAACCAAATAAAGGGTAAAAGTAATCACATCATCAGAATACTAAACCCGTAATATTATAATAAACAGCACGACATAAACACGCACTCTAAGAGGTAGTATCTAGAAATTTTCATAGCCATTTCGCAA
Source organism: Eugnorisma glareosa (assembly GCA_947578425.1). Classification (NCBI taxonomy): domain Eukaryota; kingdom Metazoa; phylum Arthropoda; class Insecta; order Lepidoptera; family Noctuidae; genus Eugnorisma; species Eugnorisma glareosa. Next base: position 13,877,466 of record OX387969.1, on the reverse strand, counting down.
AATGATATCTGCAGTCCTTGTCAAAGTAGTTTTCCTAATTAGACGGCCGACTTCACGCCATGCATGTTAACGACTGACATTTGCATTCGGATCCCGGTTCATGTCTTAAGGGGTGGTTTCACTGTGCGAGTCGAAGAGTTTGAACAAAGAAAGTGGTGTGTTCGAGAAGTTCTTGGATGTAACTGACTTGTTTGAATGTCATAGTGATTTGACCGTCATAAAATTGGTAGAAACTGGACTTTTTACCGTCGTAATTTTTCTTGAGCGAACGATAGGTATGCTAATGTGTCTGGAAAATTCCGGATGTATGGCAACCCAAGCATTGGCTAAAAATGTTACTTCTTACTTGCTATAATAAATGCGAAAGTTTGAGTGACTCAATCACGCCAGAACGGGGGAAAAATTTGGCACAGATATAAATTATAGTCTGGAATAGCACATGGTCTACTTGTTTTTCTAATAGTACCTCATCAAAATTTCCACGCGAACGAAATCCGGGGCAACAGTTAGCTAGTATTAATATAATGAAGAGAGGAAATAGAATGAGTGAGTCAGAAAAAGCTCGAAGTCCAAGCTTTTGTCAGATCTGACCAAGGATTTTTATTCATAGGTATAACATAGCCCAAAGACACTTGTTTTCCTTGTCACTGCATTTTATTTTTTTTGTTCTAGACCATACCTGGGAACCTTCTATTTACGGAGATATTGGGGTTCAAAGTTCCAAGTCTTCACAAGATTTTTTTTTTTAAGCATATGTTTTTAATGTTAGATTTTTACTTTAAACACCTTCACGACCCCCGTACTATTCAATCTATGGGTTAGTTGTTTCCCAGCAATATTTTTTACGTAAAGTTACTTAGTTTGATGTACAGAATGCTTGCTTGACGGCTTCGTTAAGGGCCTTGTTACACCCTGTATGTAAAGCCAAAAAACACACGAGCACCAAACGAACATTCGCCTCCCTAAAACGTCAACATAAATGACAACGGGCAAAGCCGGGGCAACTGTCAAAATCACCACGTGATCATTACACCGGGGAATGAGTCGGAAAATGAACGCTCACGGATAATTGGCGGCCCGGAATGAATTTGTGATTCTGTAATGTGATATTTTGATGAGGTGCGGATGACGTTTGCTGTATATTGTAGAAATGCTGCGTTGTTTTGGTTCAGTGGTTGGCATGGTGTGTTAGCGTTATGCTCAGTTATTGGGTGTTTGACTTTCGAATTGTCATTTGGCTTGTGTTTCTGTTTAGATGGTAATTCATGTGACTGTCGGGAAATCGGAGTATGTAATAATGGCTGGGTGAAAAGCAGGTGGCTTTCTATAAGTTTTGCCTATCAGCATGGGGAAAAAGGCGTATGTACATATGTACAAGGACAGGATCCTTAACAAAGCCGTCAACCAAGCATTATGTACATCAAAATAAGTAACTTTACGCAAAAATTATTGCTGGGAAACGACTTTTTTTTTGGGGTGAAAAATCACGTTTTCTGGTAGGACTCAATGTAACGCACTCAAAACATTGTGCTGATGGATGGATTGAATCGTGGAGGTGTTTACAGTAAAAATCTTACATCAAAAACATGTATTTTAAAAAAAACTTGTAAAAAAGTTGGAATTTTGACTCCCAATATCTCCGTAACTATGAAGGTTCCCAGGTACGGTCAGGCAGGTACGGTACGGAAAAACGTACCTTTCGGCTTCGTTAAGGGTCTTGTTACACCCTTTATGTCTCAGCAAATCATAAATATGCGTACTGATTTTCTGACATTAGACATTGGTTTCATTAGATAATACAATGTTTCTAGGTTTGTAATAGCTAACTCGTTTTAAATGCAATACCTGAGCGACCGATCGCTGCTCGGGTGAAAATAGAGAAAACGAATTTTCCTAGACCTCATATGAAACCTAGCCAGATAGATTTTTTGCCCCGTAAGCCCCCTTATTGAAAACCTTAATCGAAATCGTTAGAGCCGTTTTCGGGAACGTGATGAAAAATATTGCTTATTTAATATTTTATAAATAAATAAATAAATATCGCCGGACATTACACACATCGCCATCTAGGTGCCACACTAAGCAACGAGGCTTGTGTCGTGGACACCAGATAGTTGATAATATTACATAGATACTTTTTTTTGTTTGTAAATACATACTTATTATACATAGAAACATCCATGACTCGGAAACAAATGTCCATGCTTATCACACAAACATTTGCTCCTACCGGGATTCGAACCCGGGACCCTAGAACGTAAGGCAGCCTCACTACCGCTGCGCCATTCGGGTCGTCAAATATTATAGGATAGGAAATAAGCTTTTCTAATCGCTTAGTATTTTAGTTTTATTTACTTGCTTGGGGTCATAAATTCAAGGCATAAACAGGATTAGACCGGTTAAGCAGTAGCCAGTCTCATAGGCTGAACTGCGAGAGGTCAACAACAAAAAAAAGAAAAAAATATCTTTTAATGTTCGTATTATAGAAAATCATCTCTATCATTTGGCATAATTTGAATCAAGTTGATTCTACAATAGAAAATATAGTGAAGATAATCCAGGTGAGCACTGTCTAATAAAATCAGAAGCTCATACGAGATAAAGGTATCTTCTTATCCAGCTTATGAGTTTCTGAAGCTATTGCTACAAGCATATAACCGAGCAATTCGAGCCAGCATTATATTGTTATGGCGCTATTTACCGTAAACTGTTATAAGTGGTGTCTGGGGCTTGTGCACGGTGCTTTACTATTGAGGAAGATGCCAGACGAGCGTAAACTAGCGTAATTTGAGTCGCTCAGAGTGAGTTGGGGAAGTTATGTTCGATTTTTTTAGTAGGGTTTCTGAAAATGGTATGGAATCGAATTAAACTTAGCTTTTGCGAAAAGTGAAGGAAACAATGAAGAGTCAGTTTTCAAGAACAAAACATTCGAAAAAATGTGACCTCCACAAACTCTCACTGGGCCCGATTGTTGGATTAAGGCTCTCTCACATTAACGTAACGTCACGCCTTGTAATACCCAAAGAGCTAGGCAGAGGTGTACGTAATGCACCCACATTGCGCCAGTTATGTTAAAATCCCGTGTAATAGGGGGCAAGCCTAGCCTACAATTGGGCACAAGTCCAGACTCCGTGGCTGCTACTGAGAAATTCCTGATGGAAAAACCCAATAACACTTTGCCCGACCTGGGAATCGAACCCAGGACCTGATGCTCAGCGTCGCGCCTGCGACCACTGGACCATCGAGGCAGTTGCGACAGTATAAAATGAAATTTCGGCTTACCAATGCGAATGATCGTGACGAATTATGATGATACTGACACTTGCTCAGCCGCCTTTGTGTACCAACCTTTTTCAATAAGGTGAAAATACGGGTTATTAGATTCTGTTTGCCTTTTTATTGGATTTTTTCTTAATTAAGAGACTTTCAGCATTAAATCAGTACGTATTCCCTTTAATGAAGCATTTAAATTATCGTCGAGTTTCATTTAAATTGCTCACTGATTTAAAATAATAAATTCATCTTTTATTTAACTAATTACACTTTGTTTCAAGTGAAAAATATGAATAGAATGTAATATTAAATTAATATCCCTAAGCACAATTATTTGCAGATTTTAAAATTATTATCATTTCATAATTTTAAATTAGAACGAAACTCAACACTGTTAAACCTGTTTAAAAGTTAATCCTTCTATGTTAAAGGCTTTTAAATTTCAACCGTTTTTTTTTTTAATTTAACTTTTAACTTTATTCAATATAAAGTAAACCATCCAACTATTAAGAGAAACCAGTTACCAATAAGACCAGTTTTTTCATCAACCGACTTGTAATCCTTTTGTGTACAATTTCTAGATGGCATTACTGCCATTTTTATTTAATTACAATTAGAACTAAACTCAGCACACTTTTAAGGGCTTGGGGTAACCCACCATACCAGACTCCGGCCTAGCTGCAGACAATGTTAAAGATACTTACTTCAGTACATTTTTTATTTATTTTTTAATTGCCCCACACTAGGAATTTCTCCTGTATCGTGGGTGCGTTTACAAACATTTAAACTCACATACACAAACAGCCAGACCGGGAACAACTACCTATAGATCATACAAATATTTGTTCCGTGCGGGGATCGAACCCGCGACACGCAGCGCAGCAGCCAAACACTTAGCCACTGTGTCAACCGTGCCGTCATTTACCTGTCAAAATTGGGAACCCCGAATCGGGTCCACAATCTATTCGTACCTGTCGGTATATCCAACATGTAAATAGTAGGTAGGTAAATACTATGATTAAAAATGTTTTTTTTTTTAATATTGTTCGGAATCATGTGCCTACACAACATAGACAATTTATTCATATTCGTATTGATATCTTTATTTGCAAGTATCTCCACAAAAGAACAAACCCTGCAAATAGTTAAAAAAAAAACAACCAATTGCCAATAACACAAGTTTTTTTCATCTCCCGACTGGTACTACTTTCATGTATAGTTGCTAGATGGCAGTGAAATTGCAGTACTCTCCCTTGGGATATTACCGCGCTTCCTTGCTATGTAAAGTACTTTCCTGTTCATCGAAATATTGTAGACTTGATACTATTATACTGTATTTACGTTTTGTTTACATTAACTTCGGCGGGCTCCCGGAGGATGGAAGAATATTTTGTGGATATCGGTTTGCGATGTTGCTGGGTATACTTAAAATAATGGTGTTTGACGGTTTTGAGTGTACTTTTAAGATTAAATTGAGGCTTCGTTTATTTTTCTTATTCACGTACGTTGAACGTACTTATAAAAAAAATGAGCATAAAGGTAGATTTTTTGAAAATTCATCCCGTTTTGCATTTTGGAGTTATATAGGGAATAGAATTCTGTTTGGATGTACGTGATTTGCTGATGGGAAATCCCTATTAGGCACGGCTTGATACCAAGAAAATTCTAAACAAAATTCAAACCAGTAAAACAAAGCCATGCATTTAAACAACCTAATAAACAAAACAAGGGTCCAAATAATTACTCAGTACAGGACCACAGGTACTCGTATTTATTAAGAACAGCGGGAGGGGTTGATTATGCACATGCCTGCCGAAAGTATTATAAAAAGGCTTTTGTGAACCACCCCTTTCAGCGCACGAAACGTTCTATGAAATGCTCTTTTATTCGTCAAGAGACGTACGAATAATGGCGTCAAAAACATGAGCTTGCAGGAACAGATACTCGTATTTTTAAACAATGCGCGTTTTGATAATATAACGCTTTTTAGGTTCCACGCAATTGGCAGTGCTGCGTTTTTGTTTTATTTAAAAAAATTCGGTGCTCTTTTTTTGGGTTGCTTTTTAAACTTAGAAGGAGTTAGTAATAAGTGAACACCGCAGCTCTCAAAACGTGGAGGAAAACATCGTGAGGAAACCGGCATGCCCTAAAACCAAAATTTCGAAGACATGTGACATCTACCAACCCGCACTGGGCCCGCGTGGTGGATTATAGCCCATTCCCTCTCATAAAGAGGAGGCCGTGTGTCCCAGCAGTGGGAACATTATAGACTGATTGTGCTGTGCTTAGATTTTGGACTCAAAAAAGGGAAAACATGAAAGGAAAACTCCAATACCGAGCATTTTTTTTAAACTATATTGTATGTTCGGATCGAATCCTTCAATTCAAAGTTGTCAGAAATAGTACCTTGTTCACCGAGAGGAGAAAGTGACCGATTACCGTTGAGGGTGTCGTTTGAAGCCCGAGCCGTAGGCGATGGCTTTAAAACACCCGAGATCGGGAATCGCACTTTCTCTCGAGTGATACATAGTGCTTTATACTACACCTACGAGGAAAATAAAAAACGAAAACTGAATCCTCAAACAACACACAAATTGAAAATGGCGCCAATGGCGTCTACAATTTTCACATGTTCTTTTTTCAAATTGTTTATCCTGCCGCCGCAGGGTCGCACTGCCAGCCCGACACCATCCAACACACAGCTAGTGGCCAGTGTCATTTTGCGAACTTGGAGATAAAAACTCACTGTTAAAACTGTTTGGCTTTTGATATTTAGGTTACCGGCGCATAGTCTTACCCAAAATTAAAAAAGAAAAACCACGTCAGAAATGGATTTTTATACACTTTTCTCTCCCGCTCAGATGCGTTTTCTCCCCGCATATTTGTTCGATATGCAATGACGTACTTTCTACCGTAAATTTGATAAAGTATCAAGGTACTTTCCAAGTAGGTGTAGTATAAAGAATATTTTGGGACAAAATGTTTCTAGTATTTACTCACTCACTATGCAAACAAACGTGCAGAAAATAATATCATCCAAGGTTGCTCTCCAATTACCGTCCTCGATATATTTACTACACGGAATATCTCCCACTCAATAAGGGACGCGAAACATTTTACACAATAACCAAAGGTAGATAAGATAACGTCTAACTTCAAATATAGTTCCACCACACATAAATAAAGTTACATCTGCGTAATAATCTCCAGAATGCAAACTCTTCATCCCTTTCAAAGTTCGAAGGTACCAATCAAAGAGGTTTATGATATTACAGTAGAATTTACATCGTAAACACTAACTGCTATCAAAATTCCCCAATAGTTCCTCTTAAAGGATTACCTTTTGTAAACTAAAATAGGACGCAATCATCATCTTGCGGACCAGGATTACATGAGGGCATAGGATTATTGGACAGGGCTGTCAAACAACAGTTATGGAAATTTTTGACCATCCCAGATTACCAAATATAATATTATTATCTAAGAGGATTATTTATCATACGATGTGTAAACTACAGCACATGACAGTGAAGCGAATTGACTTCTTCTTTTTCGGTGTTTTTTAATCACAAAAATGTAAGACTAGATCCTAAGTTCCTGTCTCCAAGATGAGGTCACACATATTTTTCTTAAGTTAAAAGAATTTGCGAACTGTGAGCGTACAGGCCTCTGCACAGTCCTTAGGGGATTTTAGGCGTGAAGATTATGCTATGTGTAGTCTTCTCTCGTTCTAAAAAACGTGGCATAAGTAGCTGTATAGAGTAAATCAACGCCTTGGTGAGATGACCCTGCGTCAAACTATGTCTTACTTATGCAATAGCCGTCTCGCCCGCGGCCAAACATCCCTTTGGTCCTCTACAAATATTCCATATAATGATTCGGTTTTAATTATTATTGGTAGTGGCTAAGTTTTGTTTGATGTATTGATTAAAATCGTGTTTGTTGCCAAGTGCCATCATGGTGGGCCGTACTTGTGTCAATAGAGCTCCCGTGGGGGGCGTATGTCGTGAGTATTGTGGGGTGAAATCGAAATCCAGTGACAAAGTTTTGAAGAGTAATTATTTTGTGGTTTTCATTTGGAGATGGCATTGAGAACAATGTGGTGTTTTGGGGGTGTAGATTTTCATTTGTTTGTTAATGACTTTTTAAAGAGCTACGCATTCTACACCATGTTGATAAAACGGGGCTCGTGGGTGTGACGAATTGTTGTACAGTAAGATAATTATCAACAGTGATACTAAATATATTTTTAGAAAACAATACCCGGACGACCCATCCCAAATTCAATTCACTCAACAAAATAGTGTCTGAAATAAACCACAACTAGGTACATTATCATCACATAAAACAGATATAAGAAATGGAGAAAACACGACATTAAAGGGCGTTATCAACACGGTATCATCATGCCTCAGTAATAAATACTCGCTCAGTGCCCGTAACACTGAAAATTTCATACACGGAACGTAAACAGGAGCGAACACTGTCGCAAACTAAACGACTAGAAACTTTACGAGGGCATAAACATAAAAAACTCATCGGCAAAAATATGAAAATATACCTAATGTTCGATACATGTGTTGGGATAAAAGTTTACCCCATCTAGTGGGTACATCGCATTGTATTTCCCTATAGAAGTCATAAACATGATGGTTAGCGGCCAGCGTGTCTGCCCCACCTCCTTTGCCCCCCTCAGACGGGCTTTAACGTCTAAAGTTCAATTTTATTTCAGTCTTTAGTGCAGTCTATGCGAGAGAAAATGTTGCGCTTCCCTGTCCATTAACCGGTTTAAATTAGACTTTTAATTTTTAAAATGAATTTATCTTTTAAAAGAATCGGGCTTTGATAAAAAATGGAGGATTTGCGCAAAGGGAAAGATGTTATATAGAGGTCTGGGTATGTTTATTCGAAAATTAATTAACTAGCAAGGCACCTAGCTAGGAAGATACTTAAATACAACATTGCTGTCTGTCTGCTCCAACCCTTCCTTTCAGAACTAACTTGCATATTATTGTATCTCGTTTATTGACCTGGCTGATCAGTTTCGAAGTAAAGCAATAATCAAACGTTTCTTCATGCCACCACAAACAATTTGAATATATTTTGGAGTTACGAGATATTTTTTTCTTCGTTTTAAACATCACAAACAAAGAGCCAAGAGTGGATCACTTTAATTTAAATTAAATTAAACATGTAAACACAATTCCTACAGAGCATCAACATGAAACAACGCACCGAGAAAATTTTCCACAAAATTAACTACGCTTTGAAAAATGTATTCTAATAAAAACCATTTCCCTGTAAATAAAGGCAATTTTTAATAATTACGTTATGGTACCGTTTGAAGCAAGAACGTCTATCAGTGGCGTGCCGTTTAGGGTATCAAGAGGCTTGTGCAGAAGCCGCGGGAACAAATAAAGTTATGCCCAGAACGCTTCGTAATGAGAGTTCATTGGATTACGAGGCTTATATAACCCCCAATAATAATAATATTAACCCAAAAATGCACGTGTACCCTGTGGTATTAAATAACTGACTCAATAATGTCTAATTTGGTCTGAACGAACCCGCGTGAATTCTTGCCCCAGGGTAAGGGTTTTGCGAAGCCCGGCTTGCGGTTCTATGTTTACGGTTATTTTCATTACGCTAAACGTTCAGTCTCTTGTGTTTATTTTTAAACATAATTCGTTTCGGGTTTACGAGAACAAGTGGGTGTCTAAGTTATGTGATGTAGGGAAGTACAATTAAGGCGGTCTATTGCTTGTTCCGAAAAAAAGTAGGAGCTTTCTGAAACACCCCACGAATTACTTTGTATTTGCTTCAAAATTTAATCATGTTTATAGCTAACTTTAGTATATATTTCTAATTAAAAGAAATGATTTATTTTAAGAATTAATATTATGATGGCATTTTCTACAGATCAAAATACACACCAGAAAATGATGTATTGGAATTACCCTAATATTTTATACAGGTACTAAATACTTGTTTGTACATGTAATCTATAATAAATTGGCATCAAGTAGAACAAATATATTTCAGAGTTCTAGACTTCCTTTTTCGTCATAAACGTCCATTAAAGTACGAAATTCCAATTTTCGTTAAAATATTTAAGAAAAGAGGTTTTCGTTCAATCTTTCCGATGCAATTTAGAGGAACATAGACAATGCAAGGGACGGGACGATCATTTATTTATAAAGGTATAGCGGATAGTCGGGGATGTCGCCGAGACACGTCCCAAGCATGCTTTTAAATTGAATACAGTGACATTGCAGTGATTTTCTAGTGCTGAAATGACACTGTTACTTTTTTAACTTCAGTTTAGTGAAATCCAGTTTGCTAATAAGTTGAAGGATTACACTTGGTTAGCTGGCTTTTAAGAGGGACAATTAATGCAGTCATTTTGAGTCTTAAAAAGTTGTGCGTATATTTAAGAGGCGTTTTACTGCACAGCCATTGCTAATAGATGCTGCGTAGCATAGCTTAGGTGCTGAGGCGCTCCGTAGTCACCGTACAAACAAAATTAAAATATCAGTATTAACCAAAGGACCGTTAATGATTATGTTATTGGAGTAAACTTTTGTTGTTTCTTTGTGATAGGTGTCGGTTTCTCAGAAATAACACAATATTATTTTTACCTTTTTCTGTCTTCTTCAAGTTTTCCTTACTATACAAACCAATACTTTCTCGATTGCTGCATGTGCATGCGATATAAACCAGTGTTATCATCCGGTACAGCTGAGCACATCACTAGTCAGCGCAGGTGTCGTATCGGAACAATTTGGAGTGGTTCATCCCGCGCCGGCGACGCAATAATGCACCACGCTCCATTTGCACTTGCAATTTCTTTTAAATTACACGTGCATTTATATCGCATAGGTATCTTTTTCACTTCGCTAGAGCACTTTAAAAACGATTTGGCTGTTTGTTTTTTTTTTCGCGCGTAAATGGCTGGTAGGTACTTTCATATTTTTTGAATTAAGAACGATAGAAAAATAAACTAACAGCGTTGTCACTGGCTGATTGAAATATAAAAAAGAAAATATTTTCTAGTAAAACTAAGTAGGTGGGTGAACAACTTTTGTGTGTATTCAATTTGATATTTTTGTATGAAAAAAATATTTATAAAGGCCAAGCCCATACATTTTGAAAGAACATGTGTTTATTGAAGATGAATAGCCATAATATATGACATTTTTCATGTTTGTTTGTTTGGTGACATTTGTTTGAAATGTTACAACTCCATGCTAAGATGAGGCCTTTTGGCCTCGCACAGGACTAATTTTAGTTTAATGTCTTATTATTAAGCTTTTCTTATGTTTGTTATTTCTTATCATTTTATTTTGTCTTATGTAAGGCTAATACTCTTAAGAATTTATAAGACCTCATTCATTCTCAACCCGAACCAAAACTGAATCAAAACAAACCAATACAATTCAAAACAACATTAATACAGAAGAAGATTCAGCACCACGTCGTTCCCTTATATCTCTTGTTTCCGTTTTGTAAAATTTCACCCCATAACATTATGTTGATGGTGGTAATAAAGCTTGAAATATTTACGAATATCCGAACAAACGAGGCGAGCTGTGAAAAATAGTCGGTGTTCTGCCGGATTGACCGTTTCAGAATAAAGATTAGCCAGAGACCGCGAAAATTTTTCACGTGACAACAATTTGTTGTGAGCTTCGTCGTTTTGCAAGAATTTGTTTTACGGACTTGAACACTATCTCTCTTGTAAATAAAATGGTCGGTGATTTTTGTAAGCTTGTGTTAGTTTTCCATTCTTTGTTTTTAGATAAATGATAAACATTAGATTTAAATATTTGTATAAACGTTCAATACCCAAGAAAAAACAATTACTGTATTCAGCACGAATACAGTAATTGTTTTTTCATGGGTCATTTTTGTTTCCTTAAGGCTATTTCTTAAACTTCTTTATGTTTCTCCTAAGTAGCAAGTAGCATACTACTGCTTTGTGCACTTCATATCCCCTAATTCATTTTATTCCTCCAAATTCCTAAATTAATACTAAAAACTCAAAACGATTTCTGTCTCTCTGTATGTTACCGTTTCACGTCTTAACGGCTGACCAGGGTTCCGTTCTAGGGAATATATATTTTACGAACTCCATACAGGCGAAATCTAGCGCAAAACCTAGTTATTATAAAATCGTAAAAGTATACGTCCAAAATGATAAAAAATAATAACAGATCACCAAAATAATCACGAACTATCTCACCGTAACGCCGCATCATCGACAGCCCTCCTTCATTAACAATAGATCTGACGGGCGTGGCGTGAGGCCCTCCGTCCCTCAGACCCTCTCATCACAGATTATATCGGCTCTAAATCCCTGACGCACAGACCGGCAACCACTTGGATGATGCTGATGCTCGTTTTGCAATTTGTCTATTGATACACACGGGTGGATAGTTTAGGCAGCATAAATAGACATACATTACAGGTTATAGTTGCTTCTATCTTATTTTTAATCATACAACATACGTATTAAAGAACTCTATTATTTAATTTAAACTAATATTATAGTCTTGTAGCGGCACTACAAAATACTGCAGCAACATATAACAATAAGTACTACAGCGCCATCTATGTCACAGACGAAGAACTAAACAACGAAATACATTGAAATCCTACATCGCACAAGTAAAGTTATCCGCGACTTAAGAGTATTTAATAGAACCAGGGGCGATCTGTGGCCTCAGTCTTGGAATATAGCCCCACAGGATCTGTATAAAAGGGTTAAATAGCGAAGCTGAAAGGTACTTGTGCTCCCTGTCATTGGGATTATTATTTTGTTCTAGACCATGCTTGGGAACCTTCAAGTTACGTAACTCCAATATCTCCGTAACAAAATCAAAATCACTTTTACACAAGGTTTTTTTTTAATACTAGTTTTTAAGGTTATAACTTTAAATACTTTCATGACCCGTTTACTTGAATTATTGCAATGCATCTATTAACATACATTGCACAAAGTTTTTCGTTACATTGACTTTTACCGTAAAACGTGATCAGTCATCCAAAAAAAAAAATTGTTTGCCAGCAATAATTTTTGTAGAGTTACTTAGTTTGATGTACAGAATGCTTGGACAGCTTCGTGAATTGTCCGTTTACACCTTGTAGATAAGTTTGTAGGTACATCGTGGTGGTTCGTAGTTCGTTCCACCTGTGTGTAACATACGGTCAGTTACAATAAAGTCCAGTCGTGTACCAACCCCTAATTAGGCCGGCCCTTACACACCCAATTAATATACACATTTTGTAGTAACACTAATTGGCGAATTTCGCTTTTGAAAGCTTTGTAGCTAGTATGAAGAGTCATAATATGATACTATATGTATGTATATAATGTAGGTAGGTAAATAGTGATTTTGTTTTTAATGTGAAAGGGTTTGCTCTGTGCATTGCTAATTGGCATCAGGTTTTGTGTGACCGATGTCCGTATTCTAGAACGATAATATTTAAAAAATAAATATTAACTTAACTTTGTTAAAATTTTAACACAAAATCACGCCTGAAATGAGGGGCACTCTTATTGTCATACTTCTGATTGCGATGCCTTTCCAGGATTTTCCTAACTGAAAAACTCTGCAATACTTTGCCCGAACTTGGAATCGAACCCTGGACTTCATTATCAGCAGTAGCAATAAGGTACACAGTATATTTATTTGAACCCACACTTATATAAAACTACACAAGAGTGAAAATGTGAAAATCAGGATCAAATCATGCAAATCTACCCACAACTGACCACACTATAACTTTACTCTAACCAAGTGATCCTCAACAAAAGCTACCTAACCTTTGATCATATATTCACAACCTTTGTTAGTTAACAAGTAAATCAAGATACAGAGCTTATCTTTCCTAATTCATGCGACGTCACGGCGTCTCTCGACCCGATACGATTTCCCAAAGGACCGACTCAACAAGATGAAGATATCTAATTACAAATTCGATGTATCCAATAAATATTCCAATCGCATAAAATTTACATAACCTGCTACATTTACAATGCATCTATAATAATATTACAAATGAGAAAGGTGTGTATGTCTACAGGATGTAACAAGACCCTTCACGAAGCCGTGAACCAAGCATTATGTACACTTGTCAAAGAACTGTAAGAGGAAGGCGCCTGTCTGTAAGACAGTTTATACTAGCACAGACACAGACGTTCACTCTATCTCAAATAATGCATAGCGTTGTACTTCATATATAATGGCGTTCCTTTTTTATGTTTTGATTGAGATGGACAATTGTATTTGGCTTTTTGGTAAAAATAATTTATTATTTATTATTACATTAAACTAAATAATTTTACGCAAAAATTATTGCTGGGAAACGACTTTTTTTTTTGGGGTGAACAATCACGTTTTTCGTTATGACTCAATGTAACGCACTCAAAACATTGTACTGATGGATGAATTGAATAGTACGGGGCTCGTGGAGGTGTTTAAAGTACTTATTGAAAAAAGAAAAACTTGTGACAAAGTTGGAACTGTAATAATCTTACATTAAAAACATGTATTTTAAAAAAACCTTGTGAAAATGTTGGAACTTTGACCCCCAATATCTCCGTAACTAGAAAGTTCCGGAAGGTATGGTCTAGAACAAAAAAAATGATCGCAATGACGGGGAGAACAAATGCCCTTCAGCTTCGTTAAAGGTCCTGTACACCCTTTATAAGGTATCTTTTCATGTCTGACAGCTGCACCGATTTCGATTATTTATTTATTTTTTTAAAGGAATGTTTACAAAAAATCTTCACTTAGGAACTTTGCCCCACAAAACCGTTTTCAAGGTTTGTTTGTGTGAACGGAACAAACAGTACTAAAAAATTAGGTTTACTAGTGCGGACAGTTTGCACTTATTTGCACTTGTTTGGACCACACGATTGGGTTACTTAGAACATTTTTATCCCTTTAATACATTTATTTCAGGCGTTTTCATTCACGTCAGCCACATACACGATGACCGCTGGGCAAAATTCTCCACACGATGGTTGCCGGAAGACGGACGGCGCCACCAAGGTCAGCCCAGAAAGAGGTGGCGAAACGATCTGGGTGGTTACTATGACATCTTACAGCAGGAGTAATACCAATGTGGGAAAGAGACAGAGCTCTACAGGTCGTCGAGTGCCATCTCATTGTTGCGGCCCAGAACTCGGCCACTTTGAATATTTGTAAGTCAATTTTAATTTTTCTACACCGGCAACGGTAGTGTATGTGAAACTGTTTAATATTAAGACCTCAATGTATGTACCATATACTCAGAAATTAATAAATCTAATCTAATCTAATCTAATCTCTTTCCCACACTGGAATTACTTCTGCTATAAGACGTCATGGTAGGCCACCTGGACTCGTACCGCGAAGGCTGGTTCGAGGAGGCACGGGAAAAGAGCACATGGAAGGATTTTGCACACGGAAGCCTTTGCACAGCAGTAGGACAGTACAGGCTAAAAATAATATATATATATATATATAATATATAATAATGGCTATAATTTCCAACCAAACCACGGGCTTGTTATTCCTTCATTTATAGTTTATTTTTATCTAAACAAAAACAGTTTTTGCGGATCAAACAAAGCAGAATAGAAATCAAACAGTATGCAGACGACATCAAACGACTACAAAGAGACTCAATTACAGTTTCCAATTGATAGTTCCAGAAAACCCTTATTAGGTACACCACGAAATAAGGCAATTTCGCGGACAAAAGGCTGTCCCTCTTTGTACGGACGCTGTCGGCGATTCAAAAGTTTCCAGTTGACGGAGATGGGGCCACCCTAGCTGTCCGAATTTATTGAATTTCGTCCAAAGAGGATGACCACACGTTATTGTTCCCTCGGAACATTGATTAGGGTGAACATTGTAGCAGGTATTTCGAATATGTATGATTTATAATGATGTTGGGGTGTACGGTACTCATATTTTATCTAATTGAAACTTTGATGGACAGTATTATGGACTGTTTATGTAAATTATTAGGGGAAAAACGAATGCCCTGGTATTTCAATTGACCAGAAATATATACATAGTTTGCAAGAAAATGTCTATCTAATATTTTATAGAGGTTAAGTTTGGATGTCGTGGGTAATCTTCGGAACTCAGCATCTGCCTAGTCTTTTCCCAACAATACTGTGGTCGGCACCGTAGACTGGTGCCGACCACAATATTGGACCGGATGCAGCAGAAGAACAGTATTAGTAACCGTGGTCTACCTAATAAGGCTTTTCTGGAATGTCAGTATTAATATGGAGCGACTGCCTATCTGACCTCCACAACCGAATTAGTACTGTGTAATACGATACTCCTTGGTTAGACTGGTTGTTGGACTTAATCTTCGGAACTACTGATCCAAAATTCTTTCATTAATGGGAAGCTACATTATCCCCGAGAGTAAAAGGCTATATTTGAAACTTTCCCGTGGAATAATTTCCGGCCATAACGGGAGCAAAGCCGCGGACAAAAGCTAATATTCCAAGTTTTACTTTTTTATAAAGTTTAAGGGCATTACATTGCCCAATGACCTTGAGCATGATGAGTTTAAAGAAGTTTGTAGATGAATCCTTTTGTGCGTTTTCAATATAAAAAATATATGTTAAAGTAAAGGTCATCACAAATACATTGTATTGTTTAAAATTTTAATAAACTAACTCAAATTTTATCGAAAAATCGTAACAAATAGGTCCTTTTTCAACCTAAATTGAAAATTTTCTCTATAACGGCTCAATAACTCGGCATGAATTTTATACCAAAAAATACGTAATGACGTATTTAACAATGTGTATTGATTTTTTTCTCATATTTATTTTAATATTTTAAAATATATTATAAAAATCGGAAATTTCGCGAAAAGCACTATGTCACTGCCGCACTCGTCCCTCTCTCTCTCGCCGTTTCGTCGTAAGTTAGTACGGGGCAGCATGCTCAAGGTCATTGGGCAATGTAATGCCCTTAAAATAACATCATGCCTGTAATCCCCGAAGAGTATCGCAGAGGTGTTCCTAATAGTACACCCACATTTCGCCAGAACTTATGTTATAAGTCCCATTTAATATTTGATTATGCCTTTGACTATTGCCATTAACCAGGCACAAGTCCAGACTCCGTGGCTGCTACTGAGATATTCGTGATGCAAAAATACAATAACACTTTGCCCGACCCGGGAATCGAACAAAAAACCTCATGCTCAGCAGTGGCACTCGACCAACGTCAACGTCGGGTTACAAAGTTTAATCACTACATAGTATAAAATGTATGCCTATATCTTTAAAACTATGCCACGGATTTTGATGCGGTTTTTTTAATAGATAGAGTGATTCAAGAGGAAGGTTTACACAGGGTGTAACAAGACCCTTCACAAAGCCGTCAACCAAGCATTCTGAACATTAAACTAAGTAACTTTACGCAAAAATTATTGCTGGTAAACGACTTTTTTTTTGGGGTGAAAAATCCCGTTTTATGGCAGGACTCAATGTAACGCACTCAAAACATTGTGCTGATGTATGCATTGAATAATACGGAGGTCGTGAAAGTGTTTAAAGTAAAAATCTTACATTAAAATCATGTTTTTAAGAAAAAAACTTCTGAAAAACTTAGAACTTTGACCCCCAATATCTCCGTAACTAGAAGGTTCCCAGGTCTGATCTAGAACAAAAAAATATCGCAATGATGAGGAGAACAAGTGGCTGTCGGCTTCGTTAAGGGTTCTGTTACACCTTTTATGTATAACATTGCACCCGTGCGAAACCGGGGTGGGTAGCTAGTTAAGTATAATTAACTCATATTTTTTTTATACAAGTAAGTATCTCAAAATAAATTACTACTATAAACATTCGATCTTATCTTCTGAAACAGTATTTCAGAAGGTAAATTAAAAAGTATGTCAATTTTCCAAGTAGGGTAATTCCAGGATATGTGCCCCATTTTTTGATGGGGAGCCATAACTTATTAATTAAAAATCTATTGGCCATACGTCTTTTGTATATGATAACTTTCATCTTTAATCTATGATTTTGGATTTTACATAAATTTCATAGATTTTGAGGAAATTATGTCTTTTTTACCCTCTCAAAAGTAGGATAGATGCCTATCGTGAGGTATAGAAGACTCGTAGTAGAAATGCTTCAAGGAATAGATGCCTAACGTGAGGGATAGGAGATTGACTGTATGAATGCCTCAACATTAGATGCTAATTGAAATAAAACATAGTAGTCTTCGTCTTTGTCTCGTAGAGCAGCGGTGGGCCAGTGGTGGCGGCCCCGACTTACGAACAGTAAGTTGTGGGTTCGAACCCACGCAGGCGCATTACTTTGTGTAATTTATTTCATCACCACTGCTCTCAAAAACGGTGAAGGAAAACATCGTGAGGAAACCGGCATGTCATATAACCAAAAATTCGAAGACATGTGACATCTACCAACCCGCACTGGGCCCGCGTGGTGGATTATACCCATTCCCTCTCATATAGAGGAGGCCGAGTGTCCCAGCAGTGGGAACATTAAAGGCTGATTATGCTAGTCTTCGTTTTCGTCCATGTCTTCGAACTTTTGTTTATTTACTCGTACAGTCTCGCCATATAAAATAAAACATTAAATCATCACATTCTCCGACACGAGAGCAAGAAGAACAGACACAAAGCAAACCAGTCCTTTCACGAAACATGACAGTATCTTATAGCGGACTGTAAGCTTTCTGTCGCGCTTTCATATCAAATAATGTTACAACTGAACTACAGTTTTGTTGTCACATTGAAGTAAAACAAACCGAAGTCATATCTTTTAAAATAAATAAAAGTTGGTTCTAGTCGTCGGGAGCGCGACTGCTGAGTAAGTGATCCTGGATTCGATTCCCGGTTCGACCAGGTTCGGTCGAGTTCGATTCATCAGGAATTTCTCAGTAGCAGCCACGAAGTTTGGAATTGTGCCCGTTGATGGCAATGCAAACTAAAATATTGCCAGTATCAGGTTACGTAAAGTTAAAATGATGATCTAAATTTAAATATCCATCTAAAATGATTCACACTAATATCTACTCCAATCCAGTTTCATACCAACAAGTTCCTACTTTCAAACAATATGCAGCATCAAATTAAAATCTTCTAATTGAGATCACCCTCCACACAATATTCGTTACCTACAACAAAATCATAACTACAACGGTAAACAATAAACCTTGTGTCCCCACACTCCCCACACGGCACACGGTGGCCGCCGTCGGCGTCGCCTCGCAACGCTCGACAATTTGTCTAAAACCAAGGGAGCTTTTCAATAATAATTCCTCTATAAATTCTACCGGTGACCGCATCTCGTACTATAGCCACTGTATGGAGATGAAACAGTAGATCAATTAGAAGCTATTTTTGTTGTTACAAAAATAGCTTCTGATCTAGTTGGTCTAGCGGTCTCAAGTGCCACTACTGTGCTCGAGGTCTTGGGTCCAATTCAAGTTAAAGTTAGTGAAAAGTGTTATTGGGTTTTTCAATAAGTAGCATCCCGGAGTCTGGATTTGTGTCCAGTTGATCGCAAAACGCTTGCAACTATAACATGGGTCTTAAAAATAACTAGGTATACGTGGGTGTACTATAGATACATCTCTACCTAACTCTTTACGAATTACAGGCATGGTTGTATCTGCCTTCAAGCGGCTCTTGCCCAACCTGGGGGGTCCAAACGCCTCCTGCCGGAGGCACTACGCGGGGGTCGTGCGGTCCATGGCCCTTTACGGGGCCCCGGTGTGGGCGCGTTCCTTGAGGCGGCGAGCCGCCCACTACCTGAACGCGCCCCAAAAGGTGGTAGCCGTAAGGCTGGTCCGGGGATACCGCACAATCTCCGGCGAGGCGGCGAGCCTCCTTGCCGGATTACCGCCATGGGATCTGGAGGCGATAGTCCTCGCGCGCCTACACGAATGGCGCGTGGAGGCACTACGCCGGGGGGTAACTCCGCTGCCGCGGCAAATTGTCGCTCAGCGGACAGACCTCCGGCGCGATCTCATGGCGACATGGAGAGAGCGACTGTCGCAACCCCGTGCAGGGCACGCCACAATAGTGGCGATAAGTCCCCTCTTTGAGGAGTGGCTAGAGAGGCGCCACGGCGCCCTCACCTTCCGCCTGACGCAGGTCCTCACCGGACACGGTTGTTTCGGGAGGTTCCTGCACCGAATCGGGCGGGAGGAAACGCCCGGGTGCTACCATTGTGAGGATCGACCGGAGGACACGGTGGAGCACACGGTGGAGATCTGCCCCGCGTGGGCGGAGCACCGCCGTGTCCTCGTAGCGGCGATGGGCGACGGCGACCTCTCGCTTCCGGCCTTGGTTCAATCCATGGTCCGGAGCGAGACGGAATGGGACGCAGTCACCTCCTTCTGCGAAGCAGTCATGCTAGCGAAGGAGGTGGCGGAACGTGAGAGGGAGAGAACCTCACGTCCCAGCCGCCGCGGGAGACGTACCGGGCGTCGGGGGCCACCACGTGCCCCCCGACGCCCGGTACGTACCCGCCCGACCGTAGGCGCGGGCCTGTGGACGGTGAGCTATGGGCTAGCTTGCCGTCCGTCCGTCTTATGACGACAGGCCGTGTCGACGGCGCGTTCGTGTTCCACGCGCGCCTCAAGGAGAGTCAGCAAATAGGGAGGGGTCCGTAAGGACCGACGCCTGCCAGGGTTGCGGGACTGTTCGAAAGAGATACCGCGGCCCTGGAACACAAAGGGCAAAGGAAGGAACATGGATGGGTTTTAGTCAGTAAAAGTCTGACACTCCCTCCTGCTCAGCCCAGAGCGGGAGGGGTTATGTGATGATTTCCCATCGGTAAAAAAAGGCGTGGTTGTATGTTATCTACCTACACTCTGATCTAGCTTTCGGGTTGTTAATGAGTTTACGACTAGGTGACCATTCGACAGTCAATCTAGGATTAGTCCGATTCTGTAAATCCATTATCATTTGGATCAAGATTGACGGTACGGATCAAAATAATATGACTATTATTGCGAAAATTCAGTAGAAATCTATTAACTAATTAAACTTTACTAAAGAATCTAGAGTCTGTCTGAAAGTTGGTAGTAATTTGGCTGATCCTTATACAACGTGTAAACGGCCGTCAATCAAGTTTTTGTTCATCAAACGACTTTTTTTTTAGGTGAAATGTCACGGTTATGATACGACTTATTGGAATGCACTTAAAAAATTGTGCTGATAGATGCATTGAATAGTACAGAAGTCTTAGAGGTATTTAAGGTAAAGCGATAACATTAAAAACTTTTATTTAAAGAAAAATGTGATAAAGTTGGAATTTTGACCTCCAATATCTCCGCAACTAGAAGGTTCCCAGGTATGGTCCAGCACAAAATAAATTATCGCAATGATGATGTGAAGTAGTGCCATTCGGCTTCGTGAAGGCTATCTTTAAACCCATAATTTTAAAATTCGGGTTTTTGTTCGCAATTGTTCTTCTGTAAATATTACACTGTGCCAAAATGGACGTTGGCTAGTGGACGTTAGCTATTAATTATTATATTGCCTTTTTGACTGCATTCGAGAAATAGTTTCTTTATTGAGTCCCTTTGTTATTTAGTTGGTATTTTGTGTTGTTGTGATTCTCTATTATACATTCGAGTTTTAGTGAGGAATGAGGTTTCATGAAAATGGAATGTTATTTATTGATTAAATTATCTAACGTGAATTAGACCTTTGGCTACCTATAAATATTTACATCGGTCAACATTTATTTATCTTTATTTTATTAAGCTCTATTAATTTTATATTAGATCATTTTAGTGAATACTCGGAGAAGGAGCACGTGGCTAAATAATCACAGCCACTCGTTCGATCTTCAGGCTAAGCCGCGCTTGCCTAGGTGGGTCCATGAATAGGTGACCGCCCATCACATACCGAGTTTCCTCCGTGCCTCGAAAAGCCCGTGAAGCCGTTGGTACCAGCTGCCAATTTCAGATCTTTGACATTCGTTACAGGTAGTCAGTGACCCGAAATTCTGACAACCAGTCTTACCAAGGGGTATCGTATTACCCAGTACTACCTGGGTTGTGGAGGTCAAAAAGGTAGTCGCTCCATGTAAAATACTGGTATTCAGCTGCATTCTCTGTGAGCTGTTGACTTAGACACAACCTTGAACTTATGTAATTGTAAAACATAACAAAGTTATTGCTTTAAAAAAAATAGTTCATCGCTGAATAAGAAAATATTTATAAGAAATTTTGAGTAGGTCAGAGGTTAATTAATCATGGAACTATAAAGAGAAAACATAGCAGTTACTTCAAAAGAAAGCTTATTGTCTTGGTTTTTGTCTTGGTTTTTAAATAAGACAACAAACGAATGTGGAGCTATTAAATTTTTAAACCGACTGATGTTTGCAAATTTAAAAAAAGTGACGATGCCTGTACCAGTCCACATTAAAAAAAAAACTGAATAACCCAACAAAATCGTAAACGGATAACCGTGTATTACCATAGTTGAGCAATATTATAAGTTCATCCACCTCCGGGGCAGTCTGGTGCAATTCGTTACTGTAATGTGAGCAATCTGTCGTTCGCGGGGCAATATTACTCAGACCACGTTATAAGCGCCCTGTTCGGTATAATGGTGATTTTGTTAGCTTTTTATTGTTATTGTGATAGAAAATAGTTTTTTTAGCAGTCGACAAGGAAGAAATGGATTGACGCGATCAATTTTGCGAATTTATGGGGCAATATTTTTGCTGTGATGAGCTGGGCTGTAAATTAGGAGCGGAAACAACAATAACAGGAAAGATATGGCTCTGAAGATTTTATTCGTGATGTTTATGTTATGAGCAGTGATCGGAATAGGTAGAGCTAATGTACCTAAAGTTCAAGCAAGGAACAGTAACGAAAAGTGTTCCTTACGACTAAAAATTTTTTTCTTCGTAATCGTGCGCGCATCATTCACTCCTGTAGTTTCCCAACTTGTGTACGCATATTTGACTCGTGAATTGTTTTTTTTTACCTATACTTGTTTTATTGTTTATTGATTTATGTTTACGTTTAGTTCCAATAATTGTACAAAATGAATAAATGGTATGAAAACCTATAAATTGTTTTTTTTTACCTTCTTAGTTCTAACTATTAAAGCTGGTATGAAAATTAAATTAGTTTCAGCACTTACTTACGGCATTCAAACAAAGATAAGGAGATTACCTTTATTTTTTAAACAATAAAAATAGTCCATTTTTTTTAAACAGAAAGAGTAAATGAATTCGATAGTTGTTTTGCTTTATTAATTTTAGTTGTACTTAAGTAATGTTTCGACATTCGGAATAAATATTCCGAAAAAATAAAATTTGTCGTATTGGAAGTCTTCACTTTCTTACTTTTTCGTTTCTGTTCCTTTAACTTTAGGCACATTAGCTATACCTATTCCAATCACTGGTTATGAGACAAGGAAATAATGAAAAATACTACTTCAAGATATTATCTTGAAGTAGTATTTTTAAGTATTGTATTGTATAGCGGGCTGGTGTCCGAAACTCCACGTCTAAGCGCGTATTTTGTGTGCGGGTGGGAAATCTATTCGATCCACCCTAACTCCCCGAGAAAGGCCAGCAGCGCCTTGATGTTGCTGGTAATCTCGCGGAGAGTACCTGGGTTACCGAAGTACTTTGCCCTGTATGTTGCAACCACTGGGCAGTGCAGAAGCACGTGGGCTGCTGTCTCGTCTACCTCCATGCAGGCTCGGCACTGGGGGCTGTCCGTGACTCCTATGACAAAGAGGTGTTTATTAAAAGAGCCGTGTCCAGTGACGGCGGCTGTAACTGTGCGCAGCTGTGGTTTGGACAGCCGAAGCGCTTAATTTAATTAGCGCGAATTTTTAAGTATTATGTTGAAGTAGTATTTTTCATTATTTCATTGCATTGGCATTTCACTAGCTATTTTTTCAGTACGTTGAATCGCAACAAATATTAAAAAAAACACATTTTACGCAAACCAGGAAACATCGTAATGAAAACCATAAAAGTATTTTGCAAAGTATTTTATCGCACGAACCCTGCTTATACCAACCCCTGCATAATTTCCACCCCTTAAAAATGATTTAACCTTGACTCACATGCTACCCAAATTCTAAAAGAACCCCTTTGCATTTACTTTGAAATAATTCTTCATTAAGATCTCTGCAACTTTGAGTATTAATTTCCAAAAACTATTTCAACAGATTTAGAAATCTATACTACAATCGGACTGCAAGATAAACCTTATAATACCCCACAAAACTACACCAATTGTGATACGGAACAGCAATAAAACAACCATAACAATTTGAGCAACCTAACACATGAAAATATCATAATAACCAACCAACGATCTTCCCATATCGTAAGTTTGGAACTGCTTAATTCGCGCCTCGTCCTACCAATATATATCTACGAAGCAAACTAAGGGAAAATTGTAAAATTGAGATCGTTACTCATATAGTACTGCACAGAAGGACCTTATTAAAGTTTTAAGGTTCGCCCCATTATTCATGAGTTGGATACGCTTGGATACGGTAGGATACGGTCTCAGTTGATTCCCCACACGTAATAGCCGCTATAAATTTCGTGAACTTTATTGGCTATTAAAATAAGTAATGAAATTGTTCGTGTTTCGTAGTTTGCGAGAAAGTACCAACAATTAAACTGTAATGTTATAAGAATGCTCACGATTCTGTTTATTGTGTGCCTTTTCAATTTTCTTGTGGAAAGTTCCCAGTTTTAGTTTCAAGTGCCATAAAATTCGTGTTAACATTTGTAAATTGCTGAATCAAACAGAATTATTTTCTCTAGAATAATTAATTTAACTATTCGCCATTAAGTGTCAGAATAAAGACGGGCGGCCAGAGGTCCTCGATTCGATTCCCGGGTCGGGCAAATTGTAATTGGATTTTTCCATCAGGAATTTCTCAGTAACCGTCACGGAGTCTGGATTCGTGCCCAGTTGATGGCAATAGGCTATTACATGGCAACATAACTGCAGGCGAAATGTGGGTGTAGTATTAGGCAGACCTCTGCCTAACTCTACGGGATTACAAACGTGATGTTAAGTTATGTTAATAAAGAAGGTTAATCTTTTTGTGTTTCAATGATTTCTGATTACAAATACAGCTTATTTATATTTCAGGAAGACGCGGAGAGGACTACAATTTCTTTTCTAAATTACATTTGCTACCTAAATAAAGTTATGTCTGGCATACCTACGTACCCATGGTTTATGCCCGACTCGTCACTGTTCCGACTGGTCACCAAATTTTTTTTCATACAAGAAGTCCAGTCATCATAAGAAAACAAATGAATTCTTATTTAATTTCGATGTCAAAAAATACAGTTACTAAGAAAATTATAGTATGACTTTTAAATAAATTTATTTACAACAACTTTAAACTAAAAAAAATCTGATGAATAGTTTAAGCGCTACGGAGGAACATATATACATAAATACAAATACACAATACATAGACTGCTAAAATAATAACCCTTGTTAATAAATAATAAATCTTAAAAATTTATCATCATCATATGCCTAGCCTTTTCCCAACTAAGTTGGGGTCGGCTTCCAGTCTAACCGACTGCAGCTGAATATCAGTACTTTACATGGAGCGACTGCCTATCTGACCTCCACAACCCAGTTAGTTCTGGGTTATCCGATACCCCTTGGTAAGACTAGTTGTCAGACTTTCAGGCCTCTGATTACAAATTATACTGAACACGAATCGGGAACATCAAAATTAATTAAAAATTCATTTGTTTTCTTATGATGACGAATCGACACTTCTTGTATGGAAAAAAAAATAGTGACCAGTTGGAACAGTGATGAGTCAGGCATAAGCCCTGCAACGACAGTCAAAGATCTATAAATGACAGCCGGGATCTCTATGGCAATAAGTCCGCCTCTGTTTCTCACTTTGTGCTTGAAGTGTTATATAAATAAATAGATCTACGGCTTAACGTGCTTTCCGAGGAACGGAGGAAACTCGGTATGAAAAGGGTCGTCGAACGACGAACAAAACACCGTTCTTACAATTGCAGCTTATTTTCTTACCATTTTAAAAACACAGACGTCTAAACCCTCCTATTTTTACCTGTGAAGATCTCAGGTAAATAATAAAACAGGACATATTATTAGACTTCTTTAGAACTCTTGGATATTTTATATCCATTAGATGACAAGATCAGGCGACAGACAGACGGTCTGAAATAACGGGCTCATTAAATATGAAGAAAACTTCCTCGACAAAAATATTCAAGTACACTCCTTACAAAGATACTACTAATTTGCAATTTTATTTACTTTAAAGTGTACTTTTGTGTAATACCTCCCTAGTCTTCGGTAGAGACTATTTTAATTAGTACAACGAGCATACTTATCGTTTGTTGAAGCTCAAAATAAGTGCCTTACAATACGAGCCACTTATACAGTTGAGGGTTCTTTGTTTACATTTGTTCAACGGTAATTTTGTGCTCGTGAAAAATGTAAAGAACTGCTCCCAGTGTGTTGCTTGCGAAAAAACTAATTGGCGACTGCAGACATAGAAACTGTTTGCTATAAAAATAAATACTTTTGATGCTGATGTTAACGAAGATAGCAGCTAGACATCACCGAAAATAAATATGTGTTTTATTTACACTGTATTTTTCTACTTGGAGTTGTTGTAAGGGATTGTATGTTTGTGAAGATATATTAGACAAATTATAGCCTTTGACTACCCACCGCATTATACAGAATACATCATGTTAAGTAAGTGGTCAAGATATTCTGTACGCTCTATTTTTTAGCCTTATCACTGGTCTCAAGTACTGTTGTCAATCTATGTTCTGTTTTATCACCGTATTAACCAAAGGGTTAATTTTTAGGCTCAATTTTTTTCTGTTGTCTAGATAACATAAAAGATATCATCACGCCTGTAATACGCGAAGGGTTAGGCAGAGGTGTACCTAATATAGCAACACCCACGTTTCGCCAGTTATGTTAAAGCCTTTTGCCATCAACCGGGCACAAATACAGACTCCGATGCTGATACTGAGAAATTTCTGAAAGAAAAACCCAAAGTCAGTTTGCCCGACCTAGGAATCGAACCCAGGACCTCATGCCAACCGTCTTAATTCTGATTGATGAATTCAAAACCCAGTCTATCTAGATAAGTTCTTAATATTAAAACTCTCTAGGTACCCTTTTTTTCTCTGACAAGATAAATATCTTTACTTACTAAACGCAATTTTAATTCACACCAATATACGACTCAAGACTCAACCCCCAATCAAGACCCGCTTAACACCAAACCGCAATCAACTGCGTCGTAATTAAATCAAACATGAACTTCAGGAACTGCGCACAATCCTTTGACTTCACGGCATCCGACTTTCGAGATCAGGATTTCCATTAAATTAAACACCGTCTTCGCAAAACTATTTATAAAGATTCCGGATTCCGTGGTAGGGGAGCCCTATTCAGGATGTGAAATTTGACGTGTGAGACCTTTACCGGTTTTAATAAAGCGTTGAAGAGGACCCATTGTGTAGGGTTGAAAGGTGGTACATGGAACATATCTATCTCATAACCATTGCGACGCCTTATTATTCCTTGTGATTTCTTCATTTTGGTGAAAAATGGAGGGTTGAATAGAGATGTTAATACCGATGAGAATGTGGGATTATGTTTAATTTTAGTATGAATGCGAGTGCATGATGAGATTTTGAGGTAACACCGAAATGATTGAATGGATACTATGAAGTCACAGTATACCTACGAGTACATGGTATGCAAACCGTTCTAGTAATGGTACTTGGCATCAACATACAATAACCCAGTGTCCGTCTGCACCGTCTTTCGTTTTTTTATTTTTTTATAAAAATAATATAATAACAAAAACGTTTAATCATCTCCACAAATTACATCGTTATGTTAGATGTATGGGTTGACAGGTAGTTAGGCAGAAAGTTGTAATTTGTGGGAGATCTGGAGTCTAAACTAAGCCTAGGCCTGGATTTTAGAACTCCAGGCCCCCATTACATATATTTATATTTAATTATATCAAGATTTCAGTAGTATTTCACAATAATAGACGACAGAAAGATTCCTTGTTGAAACTGTGCAGGTTTACTTAACTTAAGAATAAAAAAGCTCATAACTTTAGTTGGTTTAATTTTAAAAAGCGCTGTAAATTTTAGAAAAAAACTAGCCATAAAGTGGTACAAACAACTCCAACGATATTTCCATCTAAGATATGAAAACGTAGCCCATTGCGTGTGAATAAGAATACACGAAAAAGGCTCATGCGACACACGTGTATAACACGACCGATATCAAATGGCCCTCGCAAATTCGTTTCAAGAGCCCTTTTCCTCCCTTATTTTCAGAAATACGGGGGGAAGTGGAGTTCAAGTTACACCGGTCGTTTTTGAAGATGATCGCAAAGCGTGTAAGTTCGCATTTATAAAGATTCCGAAAGCATTCCGCAAATGAACACAATTTAAAGACGGATGCGTTTTTGGATTCTCAATTTGAATGAACGTTCGGCGCTCGATTCGACCGTAATGACGCCATATTTTTTCGGCTCAATGTTTGGGGAAGACACAAAAGGATGACAGCTAAATCGTTTATGCAGATGAAAGAATATGTAGTTACTCGATTCAAGTATATTTATTAACTTGTTTCTTATATTTGCTCGTTTGAAACATTGACAGGATGACGCATAAGTCCTACTTGCTAGGATACAAGATAGATGTGCTTTTGAACATGCTTTTAGTAACTTCATCTGTCGCTAAAGAGCTATTTAAAAAAAAAATAGAATTTTGTTTTTGAAAGTGGTTTTTTGTTTCTCATTTCCCATACTCATCCAGAATGAGTATGGCAACGACAGACTTGGCTCTACACTTAACACAGAACCACGAGAAATTGTAATAAGTACATAATTGTGTATCCTACACTCAACTCAACTACTTACACTCAAGTAAAATACATGATAACACTCTAATGCCACCAGTTCTTCCTACTTAAAATGCAAATTAATTCCACCAATAACAAATAACAGTTGAAGTGCTCATCAAATTGTAATATTTTGTTCAGCAAATAACCTGAGGGAATTGCAAAGCTGTAGAAAGCCATACTCGTGTGGCATTAGCATCAAGTATATGACATACACTCTACGAATTAATCCATGTTAGGCATGCATCAAAGACTCCATACGATAAGGGGTTCGCTTGTGATTTGAACAATGGGAATTATGAGAGATCACTACGTTTGAGTCTCCTTGACCTAATATTGAATTACAGTGCTGTGTTTTATGGGAAAATGAACATTGCGAAGACGAGTTAAGATTCAAAAATGTTTTTTAAGGATTTGCATTTTGTACCGTGTCAATGTAGCTGAAAATTTTAAATAATTAAAGGATTTTCTACTTGTTTTTTGCTATTAAACTATAAACCCTTTGAATAAATATTGAGAAACAAACTAAAATATTTACGGTAAATAATAAAATAACTCAATGTTTATTTTTTAGTTTTTTCATCTTTTATAATTTTACACATTCATAAAAATTAAAAAAAGCATTCGTAATTTTTTTTAAATAGTAGTCCACCAGCATCAGGAACAACTGCCGCTACTGTGCTGTGCTGTGGCTGCTGGTGGTCAGGGCTCTTGAGAGAGGAGGAACCTCCTCATAGTACCTACCGTGTCCAGAAGTACCGCTTTCTAAATCAAGCTCTTGGTCCAGATGCCAAGCGAGAGCCTCATCATATGTAAATTAGTCGAGGTTATAGGCTATCAAGCCATTAGTCATTTATTTTTATTATACACATGTAAGTAGTTAAGTTATCAAAAAACTATGAAACTTTCGTTCAATATTTTATTACAGGCACGATATCGCTTTAAAAACTTGGTGCTTATGCAATTAATTTTACTTATCTACATTTAATATTCACGAATTGTGATATGAATGTATATATTTTTTATTGTTTTTGTCTTATATAAGCTTCTGTAAGGTTTTGGTCGTCAGTGAGTTCTTTTACTTTGTTCAAGATGCTAGGCAAACGTGTTGTAGCTGTCTGTCTCCTGTTACTAGTCCCATTGGTATCAGGGGTTTCAAAATCTGAGAGCGAAAGCACTAGTCGTAAGTATTTGTAGATTTTAACATTTTTAACTGACTTCTATTAAAGAAGGAGGTTAATTATGTATTCGGCCAGCATCTTTTTTTTTGTTTTTCATGTATTTATACCGATTTTTCCGTGAGTCCGATTTACGTGTTTTTTTTTTTTTCATTTGGTAGAAAAAGCTTGTGGGGTGGTCCCTCATAAATATTAAGTTTTCATAAGTACTCTAAATGTTTTTTTTTCTTCTTCATAAATGATGATAATTTTCCAATAACTTCTAGTTACAAAGTAAAATTATTATTTTAACGAAATTAATAAAAAAGGTAAAATAAAGTTTTTTGCAAACAAAAGTCACCGACTTCCGAAAGTCAAGTTATTTTCCACTTTACTAAAAAGTGTGTTAAAGTTTTGTATCAATCGATCCTTCTTAAGGATTGGTCAATCCTGTACCAACGCAACAATGGCAGACGAGGTTTCGAACAAGGCTTCGGACACTAACAATTACTTCAGAAACAATTGATGGAGGTGTCCGGAACCGAATTCGTCATTTGTCCGGACTAGTCTGACCGATCCTTTGCTTTATGAATCGTTGCATTTGATAATAGAGATACTAATTACCTGGCATATTTAAAAAGAAAACTTAGTTCATAACTCTCGCCCTGTTGGGACTTGAACACTTTAAATGCGGTAAAGTTTGCACTTTTAAACACCTCAATAAATATCACATAACATTACGTCTGTAATCGGTTTAATAAGGTCGAACCTTTTTACATCGGACTGAAACATAACTCGCGAAATGTGGCTTTATCTATACCTGGGTACACCTCTCCCTAGCCCTTCCGGGATTACAAGCGTGATATTATATAATGTACAATGATTTCAATTAAGATTTTTTTTCTAGTTGCGACAAGCAGCCAGAAGAATCCATATGAGTATGTTTCTGGTATGAAAAAATACACTGAGAACCCTATGAATTGTGAGTGAATTTAAATTGTAATATTATTCTTTGTTGTTATTATTTTACGATTCGACAAATATTCGAGCTTTTTATTTCTAATAAAATAGAGAAAACGAATTCTCCCAGTTATCTTAACCTTGCCGTTTGCAAGGGCGTGATTACAAATATTGCTCATTTGTCTAAGATATAATTATCTGACTTCTGTTAATGATAGACTGTACCGCAACAAAATTTAGTGCGTACTTTAGAAGAAACACACCCTGTTTCTTTTAAATTGCTCATCGGTAATTAAAAAAAAAAACAGCTGTTCTTACATTTTGAATATGTAGGTTATTGCACTTTTGTAGGGAACAGCAGATTTTTTTAAATTACCGATGAAATTTTTATATATGGGGGAAAGGAGGGTTCAGAATGATGTACTGAATACGTGGTGTATTTCACCGCGTATACATATAAATTCATATTTTTTATATTTTCCTTTTCTTTTGTTATAATATTTTTTGTATTTTTTTCAGTGGCTATCAGTAAGACCAAAAGCTCAGGTATGGTATGCGAAAGATCGGCAACTGTCATCCTGATGCCATTTCTTTTTTTTCTAGTAATTTGTAGCTAGTTCGTCGCTAAATAATAATAGTCACACGAGTCGGTTAAGCTACACTTGCCTAGGACGGTCTGTGGATGGGCGATCATCCATTAAATACCGAGTATCCTCTGCGCCTTGGAAAGTCCGTGTAGCCGTTGGTCCCGGTTGTCATTTGTAGATCTTTGACAGTCGTTGCAGATGAACAAAACAGTATTACTGTAGTTACCCATTCCAAAGCGTAGATGTCTATGGAGAAGAATGAGCAAGAAACTCCATGGCCGCCGCTCTTAAAAGGGAAGGCTGCGCAGCTCAGAGGATTTAAAAAAAAAAAAATTATTCATGGAAGAAATTGAAACAGAGGCATGCAGCGTCTTTTCAATCTATACAAGACTAGAACGAAAGGATGTGTAACTTATCGCGTTACATTGGAAGACATTTTTATACTAATGTCTTCCAATCCATACAAGAGTAGTACGCAAACACTCGC
Organism: Eugnorisma glareosa; assembly: GCA_947578425.1. Classification (NCBI taxonomy): domain Eukaryota; kingdom Metazoa; phylum Arthropoda; class Insecta; order Lepidoptera; family Noctuidae; genus Eugnorisma; species Eugnorisma glareosa. Next base: position 13,846,049 of record OX387969.1, on the reverse strand, counting down.
TTATACTTCTTAGTAACCTAATCAACTACCTTACTGCATAATATACAGTGCCAGTACGCACACAGACTAGTCGTGTATAGATCGGAATACGCCAAACTCTAGATTCCAATCTATACGCGAGCAGTTGCATGCTCGCCATTTTGATTTGTTGACCCCCATATGTGAGTGGGATCAGTTGACTAAAGAGCCCATATATATTCATCATCATCATCAAGACGCAGGCATGTATGGTAGGGATGGATATAGATTATTTTAGTAAAAAAATATTAGAGTAGAGTAAAAATAGTAGAGTAAATAAAATATTTGTTCTAGTTTTATTTTACAGGGATATTAAATTTGTTAGGGGTAAACGCCGCTAGCCTTTCCTCCTTTTGTACTTTCCATATACCTACCGAAATGGTTCTTAATAAGTAGATATTAATGTTACCCAATGTTACAGCATATTCTGATGATGGTCCAGCGGAAACTTATGCTAATTCTGCTGCGGAAACAGGTACGTATGATAAGAACACTATATTCAGTACCTTATCGTCTATTCAAGAACTCATACCTTATATCAGATTGATTTTAGTTGCTACCTAAATACAAACTAATTTTAAAGGAGGCACTGCGCAATTTTAAACTGAATTAATGTAATTTATTTCTAGTAGTTGTTTATGATCAATCATTGCATGATTAAAGTCAGATGTCGCATCCATGGGGAAATCCAAAGTAACAGCATGCTTTGTAGAATCACTACATAGTATAAAACAAAGTCGCTTCCCGCTGTCTGTCCCTAAGTATGCTTAGATCTTTAAAACTACGCAACGGATTTTGATGCGGCTTTTTAGTAGATAGAGTGATTCAAGAGGAAGGTTTATATTTGTATAACATTGCACCCGTGCGAAGCTGGGAAGGTTGCTAGTAAACTTATAAATGAATACCGGCCAAGTGCGAGTCGGAGTCGCTAACAATTAGAGACTCACACATTTTTTACGACTTTAGAAGTGAATATCTCATCAACCAACATAAAAAGTATTTGAGCAGTCAATAAACAGTCCACACAGTTATAAAGATTTTTTTTTCAACCTTCTGTGACATGTATGGACCACTCACAAACCACTTTTGTGTAGCGGCTCATAGAAGACACCAGCTCTCTAAATTTCAACTGTGTGGTGTCAACAGTCTTGGAGTAAAATGGCTGTGACATACGGACGGTCAGTCAGACAGACCGACAGACAGACAAACGGACAGGGCGAATCTATAAGGGTTCCATTTTTGCAATTTGGTAACGGAACCCTAAAACGCTATTTCATACCGCGCCATAACCTGATAGGACGACTGTTGAGATTACCTTACACGCAGAACTAATAATCAGCGGTATGAAAGTGAGGGGAATATAGTGACGTCAGCCAAGTGAATGAAATTAATTTTATTGCTAAGGGCTATGCGGCATTTGATAAAGAAGAAAGCGGTCGAAGAACCCATGACTTATAGATTTTAAAGAAAAATAAAGCGTTCTTTTTTTAAGTTTTGAAAATATTTTTTACTGAACCAGGAATCGTGACCGATTTTTAACCAAAACATCGTTCTGTTTTATTACACTAATCGACAGTGTACGCATAGTTACCAATCATGCTGTACAAAACCAGTTTAAGCGGATCTCCCATTGTAAATCAAAGCGAGGCCATGTTATATTGAATATGTATAACGTGATCTGTCCCCATGTGTACCTGGTGTAAATCAATTACTGCTAATAAAATTTTATGTGACAAATCAAAAGAAAATACCTTTTATGAATTTTCTGTTATAAATAAACAATCAAATCCTTTGCAGTACTTGACTTTTATCAGTAATAATATAGAATGCTTTTTTATAACAAGCGTCGGGTTCGATTAACACAGGAAGACACTTTTACAAAAAACTAAATTGCGGTCATGGTTTCTTTTACCACTAAACCTAATATACCTTTACGATCGAAAAATCTGTTCACTAACGCGAGTGATGTTTATTCCACCCACTTAGATACGACAGACTATTTATTTTAAATTAAAGTTGATCACAAAAGTCATCCCGTAAGGTTTCAACGCGGTATGAAATTACTTTTACATATAATTATATTTTTTACAAGTTTGTCATACCTTCTGTTACTTTAGATTCGGACTTCTGGAGAAGTTGACGCGCAGATATCCGCTGTGCTATACTATTATTTATTATGATTTTCAGCCACTATAAAATACTTGTTCAGATGGCAACGTCCCCTAACCTTCCCAAAACGCCCACTGAACAAAATACTATCACAAAAGTGCCGTTTTGCAATTATTTTATAAGCTTTTATTGATCTTCATACATAGAGTAAATACCCAAACAAGGTACACGAAAACAAAACTTCCTACTTATGAGAAAAAACACTAATAAGACGTAACACCAAGTAAGTACTGGGCACTAATCCAGACTCCGAAGTTGCTACTGAAAAATTCCTGATGGAGAAACCCAGGAGCACTTTGCCCGACCTGGGAATCGCACCCAGGACCTCATGCTCAGCAGTCGCACTCGATAACTGCAGCTAAGGCAAGATTTTTAACGTTTGTGAATTATAATCCTAGGTTCAGGCAAGTATGGTGATTACGCAAAATCAGCAGGAGAAACGGGAGCATCAGCTGGATCTAAAAGTAAGCCGCATTTAATATAGGGTGTAACAGGACCCTTCACGTAGCCGTCAAGCAAGCATTAGGTACATCAAACTAAGTAACTTTACGCAAAAATTATTGCTGGGAAACGATTTTTTTTATTACGGTGAAAAATAAACCATACATTGTATGTACTTATTTATATTTTGATTGAACTATTTAGTCCAAATATTAATTTATAATATTAATTTTATCGATAAGCAAGAACGTACTGCTCACATCACTATTACTTTTGTGAGAAAAAGACAGTAATACAATAGTACCTAATGAGCGAAAGGGAAAGACATCAACGAGAGCCACTATAGGTTGAGCTCTTTCTAAAATGCTTGATGATTTTGTATGTTATTTTTGCGTGTAGTTACTTCGATTAATGTACACAGAATGCTTGGTAAGACGGCTTCGTGATGTGTTCAATCTCGGTTATCTTTTTTTGGCTTTTGACAGCTCTCTTGCAAAACTTTTTTACTTAGATATTTCCTTATAATATATCTATATATATATTTATATCTTATAATATGTATACAGTTTGATGAACAGCAACTTACAGGGTCATTAAATAAATTAATAATGCTTACATTTTTTCCTCATTCGCAGATTATTATCCACAACCTTACAACAAAAAGAATGATGGTAAGTACCCAAATGAGGTTGTAAGGTATTTCAGTGACCGATATATAGGGTCTATCTATTCATACACGAAATCTCTTAACGGGTGTCCGGCGTGATTGAGTAACCAACATCCATCCATCCAAATTTTGGCATTTATAATAGGAAGCAAGATTTATAATGCAACTTGAAGGGGCCATAGATTGATAATAATTACAATATTTCCATACCCACAGGATATTATGATCAAGGCTACAAAAATGGTAAGTAATAAACAAGAAATTATACAATATATTATTAGATATAAATAGGAGTTATTTTATCGAATTACGGTTAAGTAACTCCTATTTGTCATGAAATGAAAACTTAGGATTCTGAGGAGGGGTAAAAACACTGTTTTGATGATCTGTAATTTGCAGATATATATTATATAGTAACGAGCTTTTATGAGATTCCTATTTGATTATTAAAAATAATCAACTTGACATTAAATAAATAAATAATTTACAATATTTTCACACCCGCAGGTTATAATCCAGGTTACAAAAATGAAGGTAAGTAACAAAAAAGTAAAATAAAGTCAACCACCACAAGTCGCCTTGACTAGGTACAGGATACAGTTTCGAATCAAATTTGCCGGCAAATCTCCATCACAGACGTGTTATGTATCAAAATCTAAATAAACGAGTATTCTATTTAAAAAATAATTAGTAATTATCACTTCGTACTGTTTTTAAGCCAGTCCAAACAATCACAAACTATTACCAACCTCGTTTTAGTTTTTTTTTTTGCTTTTGAGAGCTCTCTTCCCAAAATGTTGTACCTCATTATTTTCAGAAATACTATAAATAAAGCAACTTGACAGCGCTATTAAATAAATAAATAATTTACAATATTTCTACACCCGCAGGATATAATCCAGGTTACAAAAATGATGGTAAGTAACAAACATGTAATATAATGTGAAGTATCCCATCAGGGTATCTATATCTAAACACTACGGCTACAATCGCATTGACAGTGGCTTGTTTAGCCCCTCGAGGCTAGCGACTCCGCACGGCGCTCTTTGGCTGCTTGCTACTCGACTAGCGTGAATCGAAGCAGCACGCGTAGCGACTGGATGCAAATATCACAGAACGTTCTTATTAGTCGCTAGGCTCTACTCTAGTCACTAACACTTGTTTCGAGCCAACCATTTTTATGAAATATACAAGAATTTGAACGATGTCCGAACCGTCAAAGAAAGCAAAGCTACAAATTCTAACTTTTGACAGTTCTAACTTCAAGCAACTACTAAACTACGAGTACCAAATGAAAATCGTATCATATGTGTATTACTTTGACTCGAGTAATTACTTTGACTTGTTTAAAGTAAGTAAGCAAGCCACATGTCAGAGTGTTCGAAGCCTAAAGGTAGACTAGACAGGCGAATGAGTCTGTAAGAACAATGTTACTTGAGAAATGTATCCTTGACATTTATAACCCACAAACCCAGCCACTGCCAGTTATTATGTTCGCTCTGATTTTTAATAGTTCCCCTTCAGAATGTATTGTTTACACGAATCCCAGGTTTGTGTCAACTTCTCAACTAAAAGTAAATAAACTGTGACAGCCAGTAGTCGATCTTACTCGATAATTAATTATAGTAACGTATTGCAAAGTTGGATCGTCAATGAGTACTAATGAGTACTAGCTACTAACTAGTGTTCGACCGCCTTTGAAATACTAGTTCTGTAATAATATCAAGATTATAAACCTTGTTTTGTATAAGACAGTTAACGTTTGTGAATTTTGACTGTAGGCTACGGCAAAAGTTCCAGCGCCGCTGCTTCTGAAGCAGAAGCTTCATCACAAAACAATAACTACGGTAAGGAACTTTTAATCCATTTTTGTCTTTTATTATTCAAAAATTACTTTATATTACATTGTTTTAACATAAACATACTAATACAAACCATCACGGACTTAACAGTGGTGTGTCAAACACGGCAACTCAGTGCCACAAAATAATTTTAATTGTAAAAACTAAGTAGGTAGGTATAGTTGTTGACTGGGGCTGCACCCCGCAATGCAGTTGTCTGGGGCGTCAGAAATAAATCAGAGATCGAAAGATATCATGAATTATGTTCTGATAAATTGCGAGAGATAGACTTCCCACAGGAGTTTGTGGTGTGCAGTCATGGGTCATGCAGCGTGGATGATCACAAACTTGTCCTTGATAAGCTGTACAAGAATATTGTTGATGTCCTTTGTGAGGCAGCGAGGGAATCTAATGAAGCACTCAAAAGACCTAAGCGCGGTGGACCGTTATGTGGGTGGAACAAACATGTGCGAGACGCACACCGAGAGGCCAGGCTTAGATTCCAACTTTGGGTTTTGGCTGACCGACCAACCTCTGGGACTGTTTACGATCAAATGTACGAGACGCGTAAAATTTTCAAAAGCCGGCTAAAGTTCTGCCAAAATAGGCAAGATCAGTTAAAAATGGACGTATTAGCTGAACAACGGGCGACAAATAATTTCAGTGCATTTTGGAAGTCTACAGGCAGGTTGGAGGCTAGGCCTGGTCTTGCGGCGGAGGTAGGTGGGGTTGCTGAGCATGTGGAAATCGCAAACTTATTTAGAGACCAGTTCAAAGTGAAATCTCCACTTGGCCCCTCGGTATCGGGAGTCGGCTTAGTGTCTCATGTCCGGGGGCAGGAGCCGCTGCTACGATTCACCACGAAGCAAGTAAGATCGGTGATAAATAGTATGAGTAGGGGCAAATCCCCTGGGCATGATGGGCTTAGCATTGAGCATTTAAAATATGCAGGCATCCATATGCCGAGGGTCCTGTCCTTGTTCTATACGATGTGCCTCAGCCACTCGTATTTACCGGCAGACTTAATAAAGACCATTGTGGTACCCATCGTGAAGAATAGGACAGGAGACATCTCGGACATAAGCAATTACCGCCCAATTTCTCTTGCAACTATTATGGCCAAAGTGTTGGACAGTATGCTTGACTCTTGTTTGGCGAAATATGTTAAGTTGCACGATGGACAGTTTGGGTTTTGCCCTGGCCTATCAATCGAAAGTGCTATTCTAGGTGTCAAGCATACTGTCAAATACTACACTGACCGTAAGACGCCGGTGTACGCCTGCTTCCTTGACCTCTCCAAAGCTTTCGATCTCGTGTCTTACGATGTGCTTTGGAGCAAGTTGAGGAGCAGGGGTATACCGGAGGAACTGCTCAGTGTATTGCAGTATTGGTACCGTAGCCAGGAAAACCGTGTTAAATGGTCTAATGCGCTCTCGGAGTCATATGGGTTGGAGTGCGGGGTGAGGCAGGGTGGTCTGTCGTCCCCTCGGCTCTTCAATCTATCTATATGTTAATGACCTCATTGTCGAGCTCAGCAGCATGCGTGTCGGATGCAGGGTAAACGGTGTTAGTTGTAACAACATCAGTTATGCGGATGACATGGTGCTGCTGGGCCCGTCGCCGGGAGCGATCGTGGAGTTGCTTCATGTATGTGAGACCTTCGCTGCTGCACATGGATTGGTCTACAATGCCAAAAAGTGTGAATACATGGTCTTTGGGGTCGCTGGTAAGTGCCGGGATAATACATTCGAACTTGCCATAAACGGTACAACAATACATAGAGTGAAAAAGTTTAAGTATCTTGGGCATTTTCTTACCGACGACCTCAGTGACCATGTTGACATTGAACGGGAGCGTAGCGTAACGGGCTCTGGCGGTCAGGGGAAATATGTTGGCACGAAGATTTGCTCGGTGTACTGACCAAGTAAAGATAACGCTTTTTAAAGCTTATTGTCAGAGTTTTTACACCGGTAATCTTTGGGTCAACTACTCGAAAAGATCGCTGGATGTCCTGCGCGTCCAATACAATAATGTTTTTAGGATGCTGTTGCGATTGCCTCGTTTTTGCAGTGCCTCTGGAATGTTCGCGATAACTCATACCGATGGGTTTCATGCCATCATCCGCAAGAAAACGGCCTCGCTCTTGAGCAGAATAAGGGGCAGTCACAATAGCATCCTGAAAGCTGTGGCGGCTGACACTTCGTCCACCATAATAAGGCAATTTGTAAGAAGACTTATTCCATAGTATTTTGTTGTCCTAGCTAGATAGTATGGCTATTTACTGTGGGTAGTCTTCTTATAAACTCGCCTTTAGTTAAGTTACTAACAATAGTATTTAAGTGCAAACCTGTTACTAACAATTAATGGATCGCTTAGTTGTCCGAAATAAAATGATTTATTATTATTTATTATTATAGTAGGTTAGGTTATAGTAAATTGCTGTAATATGCCAAAAAATATCCTGTCCCACCACTCCCGACGACGGTTAGCGATAAGAGAAGAGCTAGCAACGAGAAACGAGTTGGCGAGCAACAAGCAGCGAGTGTGGGTGTTCAGAGGCTATTTTAGACCACCAGATAGATTTATCGCTGGGCTGGGAATGAACCTGCGTGTGACGGCGCCGGACTATTTCTTCGCTGCTAATCGCATGTCAGAGCAAGAGTCTCTCAGTTAGAGTAGCCCGCCAAGCGAACGTTGCTGGGCGAGTAGTCTCTTTCATAGCTCATGCGTTTTGACAAAGAAGAGTACCTTCTCGCCACCTACCTAGTAACAACTAATAATAGGTTATTAATTAATAATATAAATTGTATGTACAATTATGTATATCTTCTATAATCATACGCGACCTACAATTTTTTAGTCACCGCTTCCTCGTCGGTAGCTAAGGTGCCTTTATTTGCTTATAAAGAAGGAACTATTAAATATTTAATGTTTGTGAATTATGACCATAGGTGGCAGTTCATCTGCTCTAGCTCAATCTGCTGCTGCCTCTGAGACACAAAGTAAGTAAGATTCTTTAATGTAATGTAATTATAAAGACTGCAGTGAAATCCCAAAGATAATATAATTAGCTAGTGTCCGACCGAAGCTTCTGCTTCGGCCACCTTCGGCCAAAAAAACCACCTTCGGGGTTGGCCAAAATAAGCCGAAGATTTTGCCAAAGCGGATGGTTTCTAACAAACGCCGAAATTGAGCGAACTGTTACGAATCAAGTGGAAGTAATAAGGTTATATTTTGGTGGAAGTGACAAAACGCGGGGGGGCAATTCACAAATTTCGAATTGTTATTATTTTTGTCAAGTTACTAGGTCATTTAAATTAAGTGTCAATTAGGTTCGTAAACTTATGATTTGTAAGTTAAAAAAAAAACAATAAATTATTCACTGCTACCAATCTTGAACTGAATTTCTTATGGTTATAAAACCTTCGGCTACGGCCAAATCGACCTTCCGTCGGAACTACACACATCAAAAGTGTCTAGGGATCAAGCATTTTTATGTGGATTTCTTGAGATTGAGATGTGGCTTTGTAATAAATTTATGATTTTATAAATTTATATGGATCCTTTTTGGTGCATTTCATAATTTGAATCAGGAACTGTGAATCAAATTCGAGTAAAAGATGAAAATCAGCTGTCAATATTTTCCCTATAAAAACATACAACGCATTGAAGACATTATTAGTGCTACTGTTTCCCTACTACTGATTAAAACCAACGTTATTATGGAGCGGCGACGTCATTTAAGCAGGGAAGAAATGCTCAGAGCCGTGGGAATGATAGAAGCTGGTTCCCGGCAACGTACTGTGGCTTTAGCTCTGAATACAAGTCAGAGTGTTATCAGTCGACTTTGGACACGTTACCGAAGCACTGGTACCGTGGCTGAGCGCCATGGAGGACGGTATCGCTGCACCACACGGAGACAAGACCGATACATTCAAATCTTAACTCGAAGAGCTCCAACAATAACCGCCATGATGTTAGCCGTGAGGCTTCATCACTCTTCAGGGAACTTAATTAGCGACCAAACAGTCAGAAACCGCTTGCATGAAGTGAACCTTCATTCCCGAAGACCGCTGCGGGTACCACCTATAGCAATGCACAATCGTAGGATACGATATCAATGGGCTCTTGAACACAGAAATTGGGCAGAAGAACAATGGCGTTTCGTGTGCTTTTCTGATGAGTCTCGTTTTGGTATGAGACCGGATACAAGACGTATACGACACTGGAGAACCCCTGGACGCCAACAGCGATTAAAATCCTGCCAGGAAGTCCATCCTTATAGTGGTGGAACCATCATGGTATGGGCGGGTATTTGGATCGGCGGAAGAACTGAGTTGATTTGGATCAGAGGCAACCTCAACGCTCAAATTTATGCTGAGACGATTGTATCAGACGTCATCGTTCCTCTACAAGTGCAAATCGGTCCCTTATTTCAGTTAATGCATGATAATGCACGACCGCACACCGCAAGAGTTGTAAGACAGACTCTCGCCGCAGCTAACATCAATGTCCTGCCCTGGCCTGCTCAGTCGCCAGACTTGAATCCGATTGAGCATGCATGGGATATGCTACAGAGAAGAGCTCTGCCGAATATGGAGGGTATCCAGTCGCAAGAAGACCTTTTTTTGTTGTTGCAACGAACATGGGCGGCCATTCCACAGCGTGATTTGGATGAACTCATTTTGAGTATGCCAAACCGATGTTCTTGTGTTGTTAGTGTTCGCGGTAGAAACACGGATTATTAATTGTTTAAGTTACCCAATAAAATTTTAAAGAAAACTGTTATTTCAGTCTTTTTTTCGAACTTTTGTGTTAGTGGTTCAAATGTCAAAAATCCCTTTATTAGGAAAATGGCAAATTTCTTTATTAATGCAAAGGTGACTTGGTTTATCGTTACTGTGACAAACGAAAACACTTTATTTGATGAATCCTTAAAGAAAATTTTAATTAATATCAATCAGGAGAAAAGTTATTGCAAAAATATATGTTGATCCCTAGACACTTTTGATGTGTGTATATTATCTAACAATTGGAATATTAATGTCGTAATCGAAATCGAATGATTAATTAATCTCCTCAACTAATAGTTGTTAAAATAATAGTATTGCTATCTACACAGTTTACATTTTCTAAGACTTGTATCTACGCTAGCTAGCTATGACTTTCGGAAAACACACGGGTATTGTAAGGAGTTTCACTGCTTTGTAAATATTTAGTTGATTTATTTTCCGTAATATTTATTCCTTTATACTTACATTAAATAAATATTAAAAAAAAAATTAAATAAATATTAAATAAATTTTCTTCTCTCTACCAAAGGTCACTTTATGAAATAACTAGCCCATGCACGCGACTTCGCCCGCGTGGATTTCGGGAATTTTACCACAGGATCGTACGACCAGGATAAAAAGATTCATTTCTATTATACCGGGTTATATCACTACATCATCACTACATAGTATAAAACAAAGTCGCTTCCTGCTGTCTGTCCCTATGTATGCTTATATCTTTAAAACTACGCAACGGATTTTGATGCGGTTTTTTTAATAGATAGAGTGTTTCAAGAGGAATGTTTATATGTATAACATTGCACCCGTGCGAAGCCGGGGCGGTCGGCAGTAAGTTAAAAACGAACGGTGTGCCAAATTTCATCCAAATCTGTTCAGTAGTTTTTGCGTATAAGAGTAACAAACACCCATCCATCTAGCCATCCTCACAACCTTTCCCAATTATAATGGTGTGTTGTTTTATATTTATTAATATAAGATATACAGTAAAAATATACTAAATTGATCAAGATTTCAACATAATAAATAATTTGATTTCAGATGGTGGATATTATAACCAACCAAATTACGGTAAGAACCGACCAGGTATATCAAAATAAAAATTACAAGAATCTAGAGGTTATATTTGACTAAATTATGATGGCCAGCAAACATAGGCGGAAACGGAAGAAACTAAATTCAAAATGTCATATTGAAAAAAGGACATTGCTCTAAAAATTTAAACGTCCTGTAAATATTGTTTTTTTTTTTTGATAATGGCATCTCGCAGTTCAGCCGATGGGGCTGGCTACTGCTTAACCGGTCTAATCCTGTGGATGCCTAGAATTTAAGGCCTCCAGCCAGGGGCTTGTAAATATTTTAATAAATAAGCAATTATAAGTATAGATTGCTTAAGTATTATGTATAATAAATCCTTATTTATTGTATGGTTTAGAAATAATTATGTTTTTAAATCATTTTTTAGTAGTATCACGATTTAATATAACAATAAAATCTTAGCTAAAGTTTAAGTACTTTTCAAACAAAAGTTTTTCTTTCACACATAGCTTTTGACGTCACTACCGTCGTTATTGAGAACGATACGTTTTGAGTTTACGTTCCGTTTCACGAAAAACACGCGACATAAAATAATAAATGGTTTAATAAGTTATGAATTAGAAAATCAAACAACTGTACCACAATGTTTTATGGGTCAATGCGAGGCATTTTAAGTTCTTTTTTTTATATATTTCTTGCTTATGTATTGTGTTATTAATGTCTCGGATCCGGTCGATAGTATGGACATAAATTGAATCGCAAGTACGCCGGTGGTGACATCACGCGACCTACTTTTAAGTCTACCCACACCACAGCGTGCTTCTACAGAGCCCTGATGTTTTGAGCTCGCAGCGAGGACGACAATGAGAGTCTGATCGCAGCGGAGTTGAGACTTCTTGGTACTGTACCCGATTCATTGTGCCCCGTGTTATTGTACAAAATTGTTATTTCAAGTAATTTGTTAGTTAAATAGAAACAGTGTATCGCACCAAGTCTGTTTTCATTGCACGAAACCCATCTTCTGCCCACACGTTGTACGAGCCAAACGGAAAAAATCCTGAAAATCCGACAAATAAATCAATTAATTAAAAACACGCTTTACAGATAAATATGACCCTAACTGCAACACTGGCTACAACCCTGGCTACGGGAGTGGCGGTAGCAGCAATGCTGATGCAGCAGCCTATTCGGCAGCAAATAGTAAGTTATAACAAATATTATGCCTGAATTCATTTCACAAGATTTTTCACAAGACCCTAAACGAAACCCAAAGACACTTGTTTTCCTTGTCACTGCGATATTTGTTTTGTTCTAAACCATACCTGGGAACCTTCTAGTTACGGAGATATTGTGGGTCAAAGTTCCAACGTTTTCACGTGTGTTTCAAGTGTTTTTTTAAATACTTATTTTTAATACTTACTTTTAAATACTTATTTTTAAATACTTATTTTTATTTTTAATGTAAGATTTTTACGTTAAACACCTCCACGACCGCCGTTCTATTCAATCCATCCACCAGCACAATGTTCTGAGTGCGTTACATTGGGTAAAACGTGATTTTTCACCCCAAAAAAAGTCGTTTCCCAGCAATAATTTTTGCGTAAAGTTACTTAGTTTGATGTACAGAATGCTTGGTTGACGACTTCGTGAAGAGTCTGTTTACACCCTGTACAACACTTAGGTACATTTCTGCAGTAAGGTTTAAGTCTCATGTAATAGGGGGCGAGCCTATTGATATTGCTAGTTACTGCATCAGTGAGCGGGGTTCGCGTGGCTGAGTGAGAGGGCTCAACACATTTGAGCTTTTTGCCATCGATACCTACGCTAAGAAGAAGAATTATCTGTGTGCTAAATCATCCAAATCCGGTCAATAGATTTTGTGTGAAAGAATAACAAAAATCCATACATACATCCATCCTCACAATCTTTAGCATTTATAATCATAGTATGATAAAATGTATACTTATAAACGGTGTTGCTTGAATATTTCATGTTTGTACACTGTGTCCGTAGATTACGGGAACAGCGGTGACAGCGCCGCTGCTGCAGCAGCATATTCTGCAGCAAATAGTAAGAAACCTTTATTACAAACATAACATTTTTATAATAAAGGTATTATATAATACACCTCTGCTAAACATATTTTGGCTGAGGTGTATAATGTAAGACACTTGCATTTCTGCAGTTACGTTTAAGTCCCATCTATAACACTTCACCCGACCTGGGAATCGAACCAGAACCTCATGCTCAGCAGTCGTGCTTGCGACCGCTAAACCAAGAGAAAAAAAAAATGATATTTAGGCAAATTCTTAAGAATTGGTGATATTTAGGCAAATTCCTAAAAATGCAACTAACTACTCACTATTTTAAATATTTAAAGTTTGTACATTGTGTTCGTAGATTATGGGAAAGGCGGCAACAGCAACGCTGATGCAGCAGCATATTCTGCAGCAAATAGTAAGACACCTTTATTACAAACATCACATTACGCCTAAATTCCTCCAACACGTTTAGCAGAGGTGTTTAATATAAAACACTTACATTTCTGCAGTTATGTTTAAGTCTCATCTTATAGGGGGCAAGACAGACTCCGTGGCTGCTACTGAGAAATTCCTGACAGAAAAAAACCTATAACACTTCACCCGACCTGGGAATCGAACCTGAACCTCATGCTCAGCAGTCGTGCTTGCGACCGCTAAACCAAGGGATTATTAACCAAACAAAACCTATAAAATTAGTGATATTTAGGCAAATTCCTAAAAATGCAACTAGCTGATCACTGCCTACTTGAATATTTAATGTTTGTACATTGTGTCCGTAGATTATGGGAACGGCGGCAACAGCAACGCTGATGCAGCAGCATATTCTGCAGCAAATAGTAAGACACCTTTATTACAAGCATCACATTACGCCTAAATTCCTCCAACATGTTTAGCAGAGGTGTTTAATATAAAACACTTACATTTCTGCAGTTATGTTTAAGTCTCATCTTATAGGGGGCAAGACAGACTCCGTGGCTGCTACTGAGAAATTCCTGACAGAAAAAAACCCTATAACACTTCACCCGACCTGGGAATCAAACCAAAACCTCATGCTCAGCAGTCGTGCTTGCGACCGCTAAACCAAGAGAAAAAATAAAAATTAATGACATTTAGGCAAATTCTTAAGAATTAGTGATTAGGCATTAGGCAAATTCCTAAAAATGCAACTAACTGATCACTGCTTTAAAATATTTAAAGTTTGTACATTGTGTCCGTAGATTATGGGAAAGGCGGCAACAGCAACGCTGATGCAGCAGCATATTCTGCAGCAAATAGTAAGACACCTTTATTACAAACATCACATTACGCCTAAATTCCTCCAACATGTTTAGCAGAGGTGTTTAATATCAAACACTTACATTTCTGCAGTTATGTTTAAGTCTCATCTTATAGGGGGTGAGCCAGACTCCGTGGCTGCTACTGAGAAATTCCTGACAGAAAAAACCCTATAACACTTCACCCGACCTGGGAATCGAACCAGAACCTCATGCTCAGCAGTCGTGCTTGCGACCGCTAAACCAAGAGAAAAAATAAAAATTAATGACATTTAGGCAAATTCTTAAGAATTGGTGATATTTAGGCTAATTCCTAAAAATGCAACTAACTGATCACTGCTTTTGAAAATTTAATGTTACATTGTGTCCGTAGATTATGGGAAAGGCGGCAGCAGCAACGCTGATGCAGCAGCATATTCTGCAGCAAATAGTAAGACACCTTTATTACAAAGATCACATTACGCCTAAATTCCTCCAACATGTTTAGCAGAGGTGTTTAATATAAGACACATACATTTCTGCAGTTATGTTTAAGTGCCATCTAATACGGGGCAAGACAGACTCCGTGGCTGCTACTGAGAACTTCCTGACAGAAAAACCCAATAACCCTTTGCCCGACCTGGGAATCGAACCTGAACCTCATGCTCAGCAGTTGTGCTTGCGACCGCTAAACCAAGGGATTATTAACCAAACAAAACCTATAAAATTAGTGATATTTAGGCAAATTCTTAAGAATTTGTGATATTTGGGCAAATTCCTAAAAATGCAAATAACTGATCACTGCCTACTTGAATATTTAATGTTTGTACATTGTGTCTGCAGATTATGGGAAAGGCGGCAGCAGCAACGCTGATGCAGCAGCATATTCTGCAGCAAATAGTAAGACACCTTTATTACAAGCATCACATTACGCATAAATTCCTCTAACATATTTAGCAGAGGTGTTTAATATCAAACACTTACATTTCTGCAGTTATGTTTAAGTCCCATCTAATAGGGGGTGAGCCAGACTCCGTGGCTGCTACTGAGAAATTACTGACAGAAAAACCCTATAACACTTCACCCGACCTGGGAATCGAACCAGAACCTCATGCTCAGCAGTCGTGCTTGCGACCCCTAAACCAAGAGAAAAAATAAAAATTAATGACATTTAGGCAAATTCTTAAGAATTAGTGATTAGGCATTAGGCAAATTCCTAAAAATGCAACTAACTGATCACTGCTTTAAAATATTTAAAGTTTGTACATTGTGTCCGTAGATTATGGGAAAGGCGGCAACAGCAACGCTGCTGCAGCAGCATATTCTGCAGCAAATAGTAAGAAACCTTTATTACAAACATAACATTACCCCTGAATTTCCCGGAAAGGCTGAGCAGAGATTAATATTTGATATAGACCAGATGTTGATACAAAAAGCTCGTGGCTAAATAATAACAGCCACTCGAGTCGATCTTTAGGTTAAGCCGTGCTTGCCTAGGTTGGTCTTTGGATGGGTGACCACCTATTACATACCGAGTTTCCTCCATGCCTCGGAAACCACGTTAAGCCGTTGGTCCCGGCTGTCATGTGTAGATCTTGCCTAGTCGCCCATAAAAAAGTGTACAGCCGACTTCCAAAAAAACTGTTAATGTTATTTTGGACCTTTGTTCGAAAGTTGGTGGCAGAAAATGAATCAAACGAAGTCTGTTGTAATTTTGAGCAAAAAAAGTTTTACTCATAACGTCAATGACTATATTTATTTTATTATTGCAGGCAATGGTGGCCGCGGTTAATTTCATTTCTGAGACGTCAGGTAAGACCTTATAGGTTTCCACAAACCTCGTTGCACTAAACACTTGAGGCATCTGTAGTATTCTATACCTATTTGTAGGGTTCCGTATGCAATGGGTGCCAACAGGACCCTATCACTAAGGCTCCGCAGTCTGTCCGTCTATCTGTCACCAGGCTTTATCTTTATGTTTTTCCATAGTTGGGCAAAGGTCTTTCCAGTATTATTTTAGTCTTCTCAAAAGTTATTCTTGAGTACTGTAGTTACCCCTTCTTAGGTCTGAACACGATGAAAACAATAGGAAGTCAAAACATAAAAAATTAGACCGGTCAAGTGCGAGTTGGACTCGAGCACGAATGGGTTTCGGACGAATCTCAAAAAAAAAAAAAACTTTTTTATACATATATTTATTCTCCGTTTTTAGTATTTGTTAAAAAAAATAAAAATAAAAATATTCGACTTCAGTACATTACACACACAATAATATTTAAAAAAGTTACAAAAAAGAGAAAATACATAGTATGACTGCCTCACGGCTGCGCCAAAAAGGTCCATTTCAGCATTAATGCCAGACAGGTGAGGCTGTCTGACGCTGGTCTTCTAATGAACCTTGAGGGGGTAAGTGACATACAGAAAACAGTTTCAAAGATAGTATATGAATAAATGATTAAGTACAATAAATAGATATTGATTTAATGTATGAAATGTGTATGTAGGTACGAGTTAGGATAAAAATGTGAGTAGGTAATAAGTATTATAACGTGTTCGAAAGTACTACTGGTTACAATATATAAATACAGAGAAGCCAAAACATAATAAATATTATAACAATAAAAATAAAATAAACAGTATATTAATTATAATATCAAACAACTACCTAATACTTCCTATATGAAATGATTACAATAACCATTACAAAGAAAGTAGGATATGTGCATTGTGCAATGTTATGAAAACCAAGCGTGTGTTGTTATAGTGGTAGCCTGGTGAGTGGTGACAGACAGCCAGACAGTAATAGGGATAGTATTAGACTCCCGTTTTTACCAAAAATCTCTTTTGTTTGTCACTCCAATCACAATTATTAATCTCTTTGTTACAGGCAGCAGGTATTCCAGTTGGCCGTTCATTTTGAATATTTCCTTTTTTCAAAAACACATTTCTAACATACTTACCGATGCAGTATACATAGTGCACCCAAATTACTCTAAAACAATACCTATGTTTTTTATTAAGTAATAAATAATTATTTTGGCAGATTCAATTGTGTTTTCTTTTTTTTTTTAATCATTTGTTCCTCTGTTCCTCCTCCAAGTTACTGCCGAGATAATGGAGCCACTCAGATGTCCAGCAGTGGACGTCTTTCTGCTGAAATTATGAATAAATAGTCAAGTTGATTTACTCACTGAACTGATACTATGTATGTATGTACCATGTATGTACTACTATGTATGTACCATTTTTTGATGACTGTGTACGTAACAAGGGTGCCGAGATGGGAATATTTCATGGGCATGATAAATAAATTCATGGGTGCCCAGATGGGAAGGTGCCGAGATGGGACCAAACCATAATTGCGTAGCTCACTCACAATGCCATTCATTACGACAGCTTCAATATTATTCCTTGCGTTGTTTAACTTAAGATGATATGAGTAATGAATTTCTTTAGGATTGCGATTGAAAGTGTGTCACGAAATAATGGGATACTGATTTTAATTTCTCCTATGAATAGACATACCTAGAAAGGGACACCTAGGTACCTACATCCTAATTGGCAATCCTTACACGACACCGCTCATCCGCGCGGTCCGGCGACATCGAGATTAGAGATTTTATTCAAGGTAATACGACGTGAGATCCGCTTCACCGCCCGACCGCGCATATTAGCAGCATCATAACTAGAACACACAATTTATATCAGATCTAAGTTGTATAATATACAGCTCAAGATGCACCTAACGAAAGTTATGTTACTTGAACCAATATTGTAATAGTAGCATAATTTTCAATTAGCGAACGAATTCAAAGTACCACTTGAAAACTAAGCAAATTATAAGGCTCAATCCACCAGTAAGTTATTTGATCAAGGCGCATTTACGTTGAATTCAGAATCATAAGAAGGCCACATAATAAGCACTAATGCTAGCATATTATGTGATCCTTTGATCTAAGGAAACACCCGGTTATTTGTTACTTTGTGATCGACTTAAAGGCTCCTTTACATGTCACGTTTTTGTAGCTATCTTTACACCACTTACTTAGAATTTCACCAATTCTGAATAATCGAATGGTGTAAAATGGATGGATCTGCAACAATGTGTACATAGACAATTTAATCCACTGATTTAAACGAATATAGCGTTACTACACTTCTAAACAAGCAAGTGGTAAGAAATCACTTATTCAATGTCTCACAATCATGAGTCAAGCATACAAAACGTACGATGCTTTGAAACAAGGTTTTCTGGGTGAAATGGATTTCATCAGTAATATCGGTGCAATATTTTTTATTTATCCTTTCATTGGTCGATCTAAACGTATTACGTACTGTTTCTATTTCACCTATGGCCTCCTATTTCTCACATCAACTCAGTTACTCGTTACTCTTTGCTTAATTGGGATCAAGGACTGTGATTGGTTCGAGATTATCAACGTCGCTCCCAACATTGGAGTCTGCCTCATGATCTTGAACAAATACAAAAAGATCCAAGACAATAAGGAAGTGTATGACGAAATATTTCAACATTTTCGATTTGACCTATGGGAAGCTATATCTGATACAGCAGATCACAAGAAAATTCTGAATCGATACACTCGGACTACAAGGCTGATATTGAGATTTGAGTTCTATTACACCATTGCGCTGTCTGCGGTTGTTGTTTTATTCCCAAGAATCATTATGGTTTACCAGAACGACATTCTTGGTGAAGAAAAGCAGTATTTGTACCCATTTGATGGCTGGTACCCTTTTGACAAGAAACGATGGTATAACGCTTCTTACATCTGGGAAAGTTTCATGACCACAGTCGTCATTTCCATCTTCGTTTTTGCAAATATGCTTCATATTTCTTATACCCGTTATATTTGTATGGAATTGAAAATTCTTGGGAGTACTATGCAAAGGCTCATTAGTGATGAAGATGTGGTTAAAATTAAGAAAGGAGGAGGGGTTGGACCAACTCATGACAAGATTAGAAACAAATTGAAGTTTATTATTTGCAAGCATCAGTATTTGGCCAAGTAAGAAAATGTCATCATCTTCTAGTCTTCTAGTCCCATTTTACTTGAGATTGGTGCAACACGTAGTTTTTTTCTTGGTTCTTCTCTGTCAACCACCACGCTATTATTTATTATTTTTCAATACAATTTCTCGAAAACTGGTTCTTATCACACCAAGATTAGGTTCAATATACTATGTATTTCACACACGTGGAACTTTAATATTTTTCCTAGTATTTTCTAAATAAAAATTTCCATAGATACTACAACACTACTTATACTAAGTCCAAATGGGTTCAATGACTATAGTCGGCGGTGATTGTTTTTTTTTTTTATCTCGGCAATAACAAAAGATATGCACGGCGTTATAGCGTTAATATTTTTGGAGTATTTAAATTGTGTTTATAAATAGAATATCATAGATAAAAATGATTATTTAAAACAAATATTTACTTTTATGAACAAATTAAATATTTAAATTTTAAATTTTTCATATTAGGCTGTTTAGCAGCAACATACCTTTACTTCTTCTCCAGCGTAACAAAAGCAAAGCGCGGAAAAAATTTAAATAAAAAACAATTTAAATCATAGTTTCCTAATAATTTCTGACAAAAATACTTTCCGTTCAATATTTTTAGTGTATTAAAAAACGTCGTTTGATACGCGTGGGGATTTGTTACTGCAGTTCTCTGGTGTTCCTCCATCAATATTTAAATTACTACAAGAAAAAGATTTAAGTGATTAATTTTTTTCATAGCCAAACGTCTCTGTTTCATGTAATTTCTGGACAGTGATAAGTTAAAACATCTTTAATGAACTAGCAAAGTAATTAAAAACCTCTTTTGATTACAGGATCACATCAGAGCTAAATGAAGTTTTGGGAGTTGGAATGTTTCATACTTACGTCTTTGGATCCGTATTCATATGTCTAACAGCATTTACAGCAACAGTAACTGTTTTCTTTTACCTTTAATCATGTTCTTATCGCTTTAACAAATAACTAACGACTATTTATTTTCTAGGTGGTCGATGATCTGTACAAGTCTATGCGGTACTTTTCTTTCTTTTGTTCTTTGCTTGTAGAAGTATTCTTTCAGTGCATCATGGGACAACTCCTTATTGATCACGTATGTTACTTTTCTCATACCCTGATTCTTAGGTTCATTCAAGTTTGAATAGTTTTTTACTTGTGGAACATATTTTTAATCTTAGGTCCAACCAAATTTTTGTCAAATTTTCATCCTCTGCTACTAAATAGACGATGGACAGTGGACAGCCTTAAATGTATTATACTTTGAAAGACTTTGACCGACATCGGTATTATCAAAGAAAAGCGTATGTTCCACAGACAGTTTTAAAAACTGAACCAAAAATATACTAAAGTAAAAGATGTGGTTTTCCAGAGCAACAAATTGGAACAATCCATATATTTCGCAGACTGGGTCTATGCTGATTCTAATACGAAGAAGATGTTGCTGATTTTTCTGATGCGTACCCAAAAACCTTTAATATTTAGCGCCAGAGGCTTCACGGTTATGAATTTAGACACTTTCGGTGGGGTATGTACAATAAAAAAGTCAGTAGAATACAGTACTCTTCGATTACGACCTCGTAGTCTAGTGGTCGCAAGCGCCACTGCTGAGCACGACGTCCTGGATTCGATTCCCAGGTCGGGTTAAGTGTTATTGGGTTTTCCCGTAAGAATTTCTCAGTAGCTGCCACGGCCTATTACATGGGACAACATAACTGGCGAAATATGGGTGTACTATTAGGTACACCTCTGACTAACCTTCGGGGACTACAGGCGTGGTGTTATGTTATGTTATGTTGATTACGACCTTTAAAAGGTTACTGGTTCAGACTGCATGCGGAAGTAAGGACAGGGTGTTGTGGTGCAGCTTGGCAGACGCCTATGTCCAGCGGGTATCAGGCCTATTACAAGCTGAATTGATTAGTACAAAAAATAAAGTTTAAAAATGTCTTGAATGTGATGATTATTTTTTAAAGCTAAAGGTCACAGTATGGTTCACATTGATGGTTTCTATGTATCAATGACCATTAATTCTTTTTCAGATTTGTAGCTTGTCCTACCAGTTCTTCAATTTGCTCCGCACTGTGTATTCAAAATAAGTAAACTATCTTTTCTAAACTCAAACTCAAAGCGTTTATTTCAATTAGACCTTAGCAGGCACTTTTGAAAGTCAGAAAAACAAAGGCGAAACTACAGTCACAGACACAAGGCATAATAACTTGTGAAAGTACTGTAGTTGCCCATTCCAAAGCGTAGATCTCTATGGAGAAGAATGGGCAAGAAACTCCATGGACACTCTTTTCAATCAAAATAATGTTACAAGATCTTGGTTACATCATTCATGTTGAGATTATACATATATGTGAGAACGATGTAGAAAGACGTGCACATTAAGAGCGTCCAGAGTAAAAGATTATAACTATCAGCAATTTAAAAACGAAGTAGTTAAAATAAACCGTGGCAGCTAAGAGATGACCAGTCCCAACTGACAGCGCCCGTTCACGAACGTGACGCATGCATCAGCCCCATTCAGCTCAACCATATTGAAGGGAACTAAACGACCCGACACACCCGCCACTATCAGCGAGACATTTGCATTTAGACATTTTTTTTTCTACTTTTCTATCTTGCTCGATTGTCTTTTACTTTTTTTAAAACTTATCTCAAGATTTTAATTTATGCCGCTTAGTTTAATGAATTAAAGATTATTTATTTGTATTAGAAACAGTTGTAAAACGCACATTAAATTACTATTAACGCAAGGAATTATGTCGTTTTATTTATATCCTCAATCTTCGGGGACCTGTTCTATCTAAAATATCTGCCTAGTCTTTCCCTACTATGTATGTTGGGGCCGGCTTCCAGTCTAACTGGATGCATCAGACCACCACCACCAGTATTTTACACGAAGCGTCTGCATAACTGACCTCCACAACCCAGTTAGTACTGGGTTATACGGTACCCTTGGAAAGACTGGTTGTCAGACTTTCGGGCCACTGACTACCTGTAACGACTCTTAAAGATCTACAAATGACAGCCAGGGCCAACGGCTTAACGTGCTTTCCGAGGCACGAGGTTCCTCCTCCGTATGTTATGATGGTCACCCATCCACAGACCGACCTAGGCAAGTGCGGCTTAACTTTGAAGATCAACTCCTCCTCCATCGAAGCTCCTGTTCTCTTCACCTGTTCCATCCACAACATAAGATGATAAATCAGTTCAAATTGATTAAAGACGAAATTATTTACCCATTTTTGGTATTTCATTAATTAATTCATCGGCAGCCTCGTTACATCCACAGTTGAGTATAGGCCTCCTAGCTTTCTGCCATTCTAGCCTGGTTTGCGCATGTCTCAACCAATTTAAGATGGCTGACAGTTTGATTAAATGAATTATTTCGTTGTGAATTATGTTGTAGCTAGTCTTAAAAGTAGTAAAGTAGATTGTGGAAGTCGGGTAGACAGTCTCTCCATATTAAATATTAGTATTCAGCTGCAAGAGGTTAGACTGGAAGCCGACCCCAATATACAGTATAATAATAATAATATAATAATATGTAGTTGGGAAAAGGCTATGTAGATGATGATGTTTCATTCCAAATGCACAAAATAAATATGTAAAAAGACATAAGCAACAGACTAGATTTTTCAAATCGAAATTCAATACCTCAATAATTCATACCTACATTGAAAACGAGACACCTACGTATACCTCGATCTCCATGTAAAACTAAACATAATATGAATATTTGTAAGTAGATTTCAAAAAATAACGGCGTGCACACGTCGCGTCGGTGAAAACGTGGTAGACTGATCATGAACAGGCAACGACTCCGGCCGCATATTGAAATCTGCTCAAATCAACGACAAAATTTTACAGAAGTTCCGTCCCATACACCGAACGAGAATAGTCGCACGTAGACCATGATCTTAAAATGTTTTACGGGTATTTTTTCTTCTCTGCTCTGCCTCGCCTCTCCAATTACTGAAGTTTGGTCATCAATTCCTCCTTGTCTTATGCTAGGAGGAACAGTTCAGCAGCACTCATGATTCCGGACCATTTGCTAATGTTATAGGAAATTGAGCGTGCGCAATCAAGTGTTACCAAGGAGTACTATTACTCAGAGGTTCCATGTAAAATACTGGTGCATATTTAGCTGCAGCGGTTAGACTGGAAGCCGACGTCAACGTAATTGAGGAAAGGGTAGGCAAATGATGCTGATGATGAGGGAGCTAAATCCATCAGCAAGTTCAATAACATTTAAATTGCAGACAAATGTGTTCTCAGGAGTTTGTTCCGCCACTTCTTCTTTCTAGATAAAACACAAGGAGGTGCCGAAGGGTGGATCGTTTTGGGGGACTGCCTCATCTAATTTTTACGTTCAAAAAGTGCTGATTTTATTAGATAACTTTAACTAAATAAGTTTTGATTTTGAAATGAGTTGCAAGATTTTTATATGAAGCGTGGCCTGCCTAACTACTGCCATTTTATTTTATTTTCAAAAACAGCGGCAACGCATTAAACCTATATTAGAGAAGATATAGAAATAAGAACTTATCAAGATCAAATTATTCAAAGCTCTACCGTTCCGTACCGTTCTAACGTGGGTTGGTTTCTACCGTCTCACGTGTCAGTCGACAGACCTCGGCCATCTATGTGCGTGCATTTCACGTACTGTACAGAGTCAACCTTCTCTTCACAATCTATTCTGTGGCTCAACGTCATAAAAGCAAGATGTCTACATTCATATCGAGAAAATTCGTGAAAAATAGGCATATTGAGACCGTATTGTCTCACTGCATATTTTGCACCCTATATTGAGTCGTTTTAGTTTAATGGTTTTATTTAGATGAAATGTCTATGCAGTGATGTTAAAGAAAACATTAATCTTTAACCCTCCTATTAATAAACACAGAATAAAGTTATTCCAAGTTTAAACCTTTGAAAATGTATGGTTATTCCTTTGTTATTCCTGGTATAATTTTATTCCGTGTTTATTAATAAGAGGGTAAATGTTTCGCGCATTTTCTTTCATAAATAAATTTAATAATTTTTATAAAATTTTATTTGTAAACAAGTTAATATTAATTTGATGTGTCAGTACACCACAATATTTGTAATATTTTTATTATTCAAATAATATTTACCAAAACTTTTTTATAAATGTTGCGGCTAAAGATGGGAAAACAAACTTAAGATAAGCCGTCTAAACTGCACTTTGGCTTAAACGCAACTGCTATTAAGAATTCGATCTGACTATCATCATATCAAGTATGTATATTAGTTTGCATTAGTGTTTTAAGAGCATGCACATGAGTACTATTAGTCTTTAAGGTAAGGTAGATAGGGGTCTTTGTTACCTGAATTAAATGATATATTATATTATTATAAATAACATTATCAAGTAACTCAACTCGAGCCTATTATCTGCTCGACATAACTTAAGCCACTACATTTTGTGTATTGTCAATATTTCCAAAGTTTTATTATTGAAATTATATACAAGTTTGCAACATTTCAAAACATTATGCAGTATCTAAATATTAAGAGCGGGGATGAAAATAGTTAATGAGGAATTGCTTCCCAAATCTCTCTACAGTAGGTAAATGATGTTTTGATTCCGCATAAGTGTATTGCTTTGTAAATCTGCGTCCTTTGAAAATAATTTGTTCAGCAAAAAGGATGGGTACTGTGGAAAAAAAAATATGGTCGTAAGACTGACTTCATAGCCACGTTACTTAATAGTGCGTGATCATTCTCGACCGATTGTTGTAGTTAGTGATTTGTAGGATCACAACACGATGACGAAGAAGAAAAACAGAAGTGGTCGAGAAAATACCGGCCAAGCGCTTGGCCCAGCAGTCGGGTTGAATAATTAAAAACATTTTATCCCAAGAACAAACTTGCGCACAAATTGGAGATCCAGATTCCAGTTTAGTCAGGTGTACTTTGACCTAGAAACCTGCAACACGCTTAACATTTCTTTGGTATAACTCCGCGTGGTATCCTGCAGTTTTTTACTCAGTTGCCGTCATCTAAAAAGACGGGCCCTTTTTTACGATCTTTGACTTAAGACTAACAGAATTGAAATATGTGTATCTCGAATAATAGCTTACAATACAATTAGGACTTCCCTTCATTCTAAAACAACTAGTAGGTGCCTAAGTCGCCGGAGAACAGAAATAGAGCCATTTGAAATATGTTGCTTTTTACTGTATTTAGCCAAAGATAGACCTATTATTCAAACTAATAATAAACCTGGGGTTCCGTAATACAACCTCAACAGTCCCTATTCAATTCTAGGACCACGACGCGACGGCCTAGCTCGGATTAATTACTGTGTACAATTGCTAAAGCACAATGTTTTCAACATGATCTACTTCAAAAACAAACGACTGCTGTAGTCAAATCTTCGACAAAATATAGGGAATTGCAATATTTTCAATTGGCCGTAGCTCCAGTCTTTGATAGTTAAGGCGACATTGTGAATTGGAGAATTTATGGAGGGCTTTGTTTTGAGAAATATTTCAATTCTGATGTACTTACGCCCATTTTGACCAAGACCCAATTAGCAGCTCCAGTTAAGGTGGAAACGCCAGGGTAGCGCGCGAAATTCAAATTTTCTTAGGTTTTTTGCAGTTTCAAGTCATTGTCAGGTTGTAAGTTGATGAAATTCGCGTCTGTAATACATGTATTTACAGTATTATAATCATAAAAATCATCAGTAGAACCCTCTCAGTTCATTGAAGCCCATTGAATGACTTTTTGAAATAGTTATTGAATTGGATTAAATTTATTGATGATTTCAATGATTATCATACTGTAACTACATACGAGTTACGGACGCGAATCATATATTTTCATCAAAATACAATCTGACACTGGCATCCAAATTGGGAAAAAGTAAAAAAAAAACGCGGGCTACCCTTCTGGCGCTTTCACTTTAAACACAATTTGACTTGCCCTAGTAAAACCGAATAGCGAAAACGAAAAGAAAATCCAATCTAGAAGCGAAAATGGAATTTGCGACCATTTTTATATATCACAGTGAAAACTGTTATCTACGAGTAATATGGCTCACGATCACAGTAAATTATTTAAATTACCTCGACTTACGATTTTTAATAAATTAATTACTCACGAGTATTGTATTAAGTGTTTTTTTAATCGATTTTGTTTCCTTAAAAACCGGGGCAAAGTTGGCAATCGTCAGTCCAGTCACTCGCTTGAAGATGGGAACTATACAGTGGGCTTTCTTTTGTGTGCTATTTGTTTTGCCCTTGGGCTCAATAGCAACATATAAAGGTGAGTAAATCCGCCATTTTGGTTTATCACATTTTGCTGTTTCTCATTTGGTATTTTATATTTATATGTATAATAAGTATGTATTTACAAACAAAAAGTATCTATGTATTAATATCAACTATCTGGTGTCCACGACACAAGCCTCGTTGCTTAGTGTGGCACCTAGATGGCGCTGGGTGTAATGTCCAGCGATATTAATTTATTTATTTATTTATATTGCATAGCATCATCAGCCTATAATGTGCCTTCTACTGGGACAAAGCCCTACTCTCTATCAGAGGGAATGGGCTATAATCCACCACGCTGGCCCAGTGCGGGACGAAATTCGAAAAATTTTATATGTACCGAAGATGTCACATGTCTTCAATGTTTTGCATCTCAGACATGCCGGTTTCCTCACGATGTTTTTCTTCACCGTTTTGAGAGCTCAACACTGCTCTGATATAAATTACACAAAGTTATGCCTAGGCGTAGGCAGGTGGTAGGTTGTCGTTTCGAACCCACCTATGAACATCCTACCACTCATAGCACGCTTGGAGCAGTTCCCACTGCTCACATATTTCATTATTGAACAATAATATTCCAAATGTTTTCTTAGTCTATCGTTTAAAACTGACTTTAGGTCCTAGGTTCAAAGACTAAGTAAGGCATAGCATTCGCCGCGGGAGACGCACCGGGCGTCGGGGGCCACGTGGTGGCCCCCGGCCACCGTAGACGCGGGCCTGTGGACGGTGAGCTATGGGCTAGCTCGCCGTCCGTCCGTCTTATGACGACAGGCCGTGTCGACGGCGCGTTCGTGTTCCACGCGCGCCTCAAAGAGAGTCAGCAAACAGGAAGGGGTCCGTAAGGGCCGACGCCTGCCAGGGTTGCGGGACTGTTCGAAAGAGATACCGCGGCCCTGGAACACAAAGGGCAAAGGAAGGAACATGGATGGGTTTTAGTCAGTACAAGTCTGACACTCCCTCCTGCTCAGCCCAGAGCGGGAGGGGTCATTTGATGATTTCCCATCGATAAAAAAAAAAAAAAAAAAAAGGCATAGCATTCTCCGGGGGATGCGGTGTCCCGGGGTGGGGTTGTCTTGGCGGTGTCTCTCGACATCGCCAACGCCTTCAACTCCATGCCCTGGAGCTGCATTAGGGAGGCACTCCGGTATCACCGGGTGCCGACCTACCTTTGTCGTGTGGTCGAGGACTACCTGACGGACAGGGCCGTCATCTACCCCGGTCGCAGCGGAGAGTGGAAACGCGAGAGATGTCGCGCGGTGTTCCACAGGGATCGGTTCTGGGACCGCCCCTGTGGAACATCGGTTACGACTGGGTGCTGCGCGCCGACCTCCCTGAAGGCGTCAGCGTTGTTTGCTACGCTGACGACACGCTGGTGCTGGCACAGGGGAGGTCGCACGAGGCAGCGGCCGAAGTAATGACACGGGGGGTTGCGATAGTCGTTGAGCGAATCCGGCAACTGGGTCTCGAGGTAGCGCTGCACAAGTCCGAAGCCATGTGTTTTCATGGGCCTTGGAATGCGCCACCGCTGGGATCCTTACTGACTGAGGTGTTTCCATTTTGACGTTGAAGTACTTAGGACTCGTCCTCGACAGCTGGTGGAACTTCGTGGAGCACTTCCAACGTTTAGCCCCAATATGGAACGGGCCGGGGCTGCCTTCAGGCGGCTCCAAACGCCTACTGCCGGAGGCTCTACGCGGAGATCGTGCGGTCCATGGCCCTTTACGGGGCCCCGGTGTAGGCGCGTTCCTTGAGGCAGCGAGCCGCCCGCTACCTGAACGTGCCCCAAAAGATGGAAGCCGTAAGGCTAGTCCGTAGTCGTGTCGTTACCGCACGATCTCCCGCGAGGTGGCGAGCATCCTTGCCGGATTGCCGTCATGGGATCTAGAGGCAATAAACCTCGCGCGCCTGCACGAATGGCGCGCGGAGGCTCTACGTCAGGGGGAAACTCCGCCGCGGGGTCTGCCCCGCATGGGCGGAGCACGGAACGGAACGTGAGAGGGAGAGAACCCCACGTCACAGCCGCCGCGGGAGACGCACCAGGCGTTCGTGTTCCACGCGCGCCTCAAAGAGATGTCAGCAAAAGGAAGGGGTCCGCAAGGGCCGATGCCTGCCGGGGCTGCGGGACTGTTCGAAAGCGATACAGTGGCCCCGGAACACAAAGAGCGATGAAGGAACATGGACCCATCCATGTTCCTTGGCACGCGTGGAACACGAACGCGCCGTCGACACGGCCTGTCGTCATAAGACGGACGAGCTAAGGATAGTGTCAGACTTTTACTGACTAAAAGGAACATGACCCATCCATGTTCCTTTTAGTCAGTAAAAGTCTGACACTTCCTCCTGCTCCGCCCAGAGCGGGGGGAAATATTTGATGATTTCCAATACGAAAAAAAAAGGCATGGCATTCTCATTCCTTTACAAAAATAATTAGTCATTTCTACCGAATGCCAGTGGAGTCGCAATTACAATATACGTATCTTTATTTTCTTTTTAGACAGAGGAGGATCCAGGAGTTCGGCTACTGCCATATCCCAAGCCCAATCAGGTATTTAATCTTTTTTTTTCTCATCGTTTGAGTAAATTCACCCAATCGCAAGAAATTCGCCACTGAACTTTATCAATGTCAATTTATCATTTCAAATTCACCTCTTAGAACAATTGCAAGTAAGAAGCACAATGAAAATAATTGAAAAGAAAAACGAAAGTAAAAAAGCAGTCCCTAATATTTTTGAATATACATCCTGATAAGTATCATAATACATATGTATTTATATGGGTATATACATATCAATATTGGCATACTAATGTAAATGCTTTTGATACTGCAATTAGTACTCTTCCATAATTACATGAAGGGTTCGCCCCCTATTACATGCAGGCTTTAAACATAATTGGTGAAATGTGGGTGTACTATTAGGTACACCTCTGCCAAACTCATCGGGGAACACAGGCGTGATGTTAAGTTATTTTGTCTGTCTACAACTAACTGTGTAACTGACTATTTTTTTGTTCTAAACTTGCACTAATATGTAACATATATTTTGTGTTGATACAGGGTCTGAGGGAGACGACTCAGATTCAGCTGCAGAAGCTTACAGCGGCGGTAAGATTTTAATATACATATAGACAATATTTAGGAGAGTTATTAGTTTAGAGTAGGCTAAATAACATCCGCCCGGGTCGATCTTTAGCTAAGACACGCTTGCCTAGGTTGGGTGACCACCCATTACGCACCGAGAAAGCAGGTTAAGCCGTTGGTCCCGGCTGTCATTTGTAGACCTTTGATCGTGTTTACAGGTAGTCAGTAGCCTGAAAGTCTGACAACAAGTCCTTCCAAAGGTTATCGTATTACCTAGTGCTAATTTGGTTGTGGAGGTCAGATAAGCAGACGCTCCATGTAAAATACTGGTATTCAGCTGAAACCGGTTAAACTGGAAATCGACCGAAGGCTAAGCAGATGGTGGTGATTGTCCAAATAGGACTTTAAATAAAATCAGGATTTTACAATGTGAGTATAAAAGGAATATTGGTTTAAATTATTAAGTTACTGATACTTATTGTATTTTATTACAGCTTACAGTGATGGGCAATCATCAAAATCGACGGCTTTAGCAGGCGCTGCCAGTAGTAAGTAAATGACGATTTAATGCAATCTCTTCTTCATCGTGTAATCATTATTATTTAAAAGGAGTTCACAAATTAGAGGAAAAAAATAAAAAAATGCAATAATAATAATTACACATTTCTAAAGCCCACGTGTAACACATTATCTTTTACTAAGGCGTGAAAGTCTAAAACTATGTAGGTATTAGGGTTTGGAGAAATATACCAGGTAAGAATTAAACCACCAGGCACCTAGTTGATCCCTTACAGAGACCGTCTAGTTTTTTAGATTTTGACAACGACGAACATAATATGTAGACCTGTAATAGATTATAGGAATGATAAATGGATGTTTTGATAAATTCTTTTTTTAATCAATTTTACGCCGGTAACAGATGGGCTAGTTAGTAGTGTTATATGTGTCAACACTAATCACAACATGAATCTACTAATCTACTTATAATTTATATTACTATGCTATTAATCTATTAATCATTTTGAATTAGTGGAATAATAAATAATTATTTCGTATACAAAATGGTCGATGGACATAATTTATTTCATTTAATGATCGTTGTATATCTTTTTTCATGAATTAATTACAGCATTTACGCCATTCAAAGAAATATTTCCACTCCTGCCACAATTCAAATAAAATATAATTAATTCCTGGTCGCCAACTTTTTTTTTTATCCCTTAACATCGAACAAAATGGGTGATCTCCTTTCCAAAAGTTTTGAATTTTGAAATTCCACCAGTTAATTTAAAACAGGCCTTTGTTTTGTATTGTTTAAATAGCGGGCTTGTGTCCTCAACTCCACGTCCAAAGCGCGTATTTTGGGTACGGAAAGGCCTCTACAGCTAAATCGTCAGTCCTTCTGAAAATACATTATTGATGATTTTATAACAGCAACAGACAGTATGTATTTCAATACTCGATATTCATTCATAATCAGCCTATAGTGTTCCCATTCCTGGGACACAGCTCTCCTCTCTAAAACAGGGTGCCCAGTTCGGGTAGGTAGATGTCCGATGTCTTCGAATTTTTGATTCTAGGACATGCCGGTTTCCTCACGATGTTATATTTCACCGTTTTGTGAGCAGTGGTGATGAAATTAATTACACAAATTAATGCGCCTGTCTGGGTTCTAACCCATGACTTACCGCTCGTAAGTTGGGGCCGCCCCCATCAGTCTACCGCTGCTCTCAATAGGATTATTTTATTTAGCCTATATTGTCCCACTGATGGGCAAAGGCTTAGCCTTCCACTCTTCTCTACGTGCGGCTTTCTCAGGCCAATCTCACCGCATCTAAGTCGTCACTCCAGCGTTTTCTAGGCCTCCCTCGGCGACGACGCCCGTCTTGTGGCACCCACTGAGTGAGGCGTCTAGCCCATCAGTCCTGATGCATTCTAAAGACATGGCCCGCCCACTCCCACTTAACCCAGCAGTCCTATTGCCCACATCAGCGATTCCAGTTTTTGAGCGTATTGTGGTATTACGAATTCTGTCCCTGAGCTTAATATCCACATGAGAATAATATACACTACGCTCCATCGCCATTTGGCAAACCTTGAGTTTGGACTTTTGCGACTCGATCAAGGACCAAGTTTGAGCAACGTAGGTTAGGATGGGCAGAATGCACATGTCGATGAGTTTGCACTTCAGGGATAAAGGTAGGTCACCCTTCATCAGCGACTTCATGGATCAACAGCTCTTCCAGGCGTTCTTGACACGACGATCGATTTCTCTGTCTTGGCCTGTTTTCGAAACAGACTAGCTGGCCCAAATAAATGTACTCGTCGACGTGGTGGATTTCTTCCAATGTACCTAAAATGTTTTAAATTAATATAAGTTTTTTAATGTTATAGAATCTGGTGGAAAAGGCGGAAAAAGTGGAAGCACATCACAAGCATACTCAAGTGCATCCAGTCGTAAGAATGATTCTAATTAAATAACAAATAATTGAAGCGATTTAGAACCTAATGTTGAGTACTTACGCACAAATGAACACGAAAATCACGAAAAATTGTAACTTTCAAGTAACTTGGTTGTGGATAAAGCTAGAAGCCTGAATTTTCAGTGACAAAGCGAGCATAACACATGTAGGTAAAACATAAGTTTCTTAATGTTATAGAATCTGGTGGAAAAGGCGGAAAAAGCGGAAGTATATCACAAGCATACTCAAGTGCATCCAGTCGTAAGAATGATTTGATTATATTACTAATAATATTAAAAAGATTTAGAACCTAAAGTTGAGTACCTACGCACAAATGCACACGAAAATCACGAACAACACGGTTCTGATGTATGTAAAAAAAACAACTTTTTTTTCCACAAGCGTTCATAAAATTATTAGGTACATAAAAATAACGCTCAATCTTTTTGAGGCAAGATTATGTGCGCTATCGATTAAGATTTAAGTTACTCACTCACAGGTGATTGTCGACTGTATTACTGAACTTCGAAGTTTAAAATACCGATGTACCGTATATGTAAAGTTTGAAACAGCGACTTACGTGAGTCAGAAGGTACGCTATGACGAATTACTTAATTCATCATCACGACATCATTCTTTCAGGCCTGATATACACTGTTATAGTTCTTACTAATATATCCTTACATCGATAAAAGCGAAATTATCTCTCAGAATCTCAATGATGAACATTCTAAATGAAGCAGTTCGTCATAGCAAGCTTTCGGAGTTCCGTACATCTCGATGATGAACATTCTGAATGAAGTAATTTGTTTTATGAAGTAGTTTGTTTGTTGGTACCCAAATATCTGTTGATACCCATTATTCTCATCGTAAGCGCATTCGGCTTAAGACAAATTAAAATTCCATGAATCATTACAGGTGGAAATGGTCGAAGTTCCGCAGGAGCGTTTTCAAATGCTGGAAGCGGCAGAGGTAAGAAGTTTGCTTCGAGAAATTATCACTTCTTT
Organism: Eugnorisma glareosa; assembly: GCA_947578425.1. Lineage (NCBI taxonomy): Eukaryota > Metazoa > Arthropoda > Insecta > Lepidoptera > Noctuidae > Eugnorisma > Eugnorisma glareosa. Next base: position 13,812,895 of record OX387969.1, on the reverse strand, counting down.
AAAAAAGACACGAAAAATCTTCTTCTAGCGCTTAGCTCATACAAACATATTACCAAGAATATACTGATACTGATACTGTTAGCCTGCAACATTCCACTGCTGGTTAAAGGCCTGTAATAAGAAACAAACAAATAAAAAACAAACGTTTTACCAAGAATATATTGGAAATAAAAAAATTACATGTTTTTCAACAACAACAACAGTGCTGAGTTTCATCTTGGAATTTACTTAATTATTCTTCCTGACTACGGAACCCCTCACACGCTCTTGACCGGTCTTTAACTTTACATTGTGAGACTCGAGGCACCAAATTTTAAAATACGTCAATGGGTACAAAGATTTGGTCCGTGCGTTACACTCGTACATTTAGTAAACGTCTCCTTTGTAGGAATGCAATGTACCGATTGCACTTGGCCGATTTTCGGTTGGTCGTGACCACAAACTTTTTTGAAGGCTGGATCCACCTGTCTATCTGTTTTCTTTCTGTTTTGCAGGATTTTATGGATATCCAGGATACCCCGGTTTCGATAACGGTAAACCTTTTTTTTTTGTGTTAAGACGAGCTTATTTTTGTTTCTGTGTATTTCTATTTATCTCTCACGCTCGTTTAACTTTAAACAGAATCGCCCTTCGGAGCTAGAGGAAGAAGTCAGTCGTATGCTGGTTCCTCAGGTGACTATAATTTATTATATTCAATGTATCATAAGGTAATCTTTCAAGTCCTCTAGAGGTAGTCAATTACTCAATTGCGAAGCTCGGTAAATTTTGTATGTTTATGAGCATGTAAGTTTTGATGTAAGGGGTAATGTTCGGAACTACTGATCCAACTCTGAATATTCTTTCACTAATGAGAAGCCACATTATCCTCGGGTGTCATATGCTAAATTTAAAACGTTTCCGTGACACAATTTCCGTCCATAACGGGAGTGAAATCACAGACCCAGCTAGTCTATAAGTAAAAGTATAATTCGTATAATACATTCTTATTTTTTCTTGTATTGCAGCCGCGTCAACCGCAGACAGTACAGGTGGCTATTCCTCATCTGGAGCTACTGCAGGTAAATATTTCTAAAATAATTTTGCCCTGCTCGGAGCAAATTCCAACATTGAAATTGCAATTTTTTTTTAAATAGAAATTTCCATATCGTAATATTCATTTAACATAAAAAACTACGATAAAATAAACCCAAAATATTCTTTGTAGAATATCAGTCTCAATTTTATTTTAAGCCTTTTTTATATTACATATTTCTTTTTTTAATATACAATTAACATTATGTTAAAAAATCCTGTCCGATTCGTGAAGACGGGTCATGGGTCAAGAGTGGGCATAGTTGATTGCAGATTCCTACACTAGGGCAATCTGGGTTTAAGCGATGATGAGTTTTAGATTCGATTTTATCAATCCAATGTTTGTAAATGACTTATAATTCAAATATATTTTAGGTGCTGTTAGTGATACGCGTGAAGAAGCAAGTACTGAAGGATCTGAAAAAGGTTAGAAATAACAAATTATGTTCATGCAATGATCGTCATTTAACATAAATATTTCTACTGAAAACTATTTACACATTAAAGCATTACAAACATGTGTTTGGATATTATCCATATACAGTATCCTATTAAGTTTATTTTAGGATGTTTGAATTTTAATTCCCCTAAAGTTAGGCGTGCTGTTTATTCAATTAACAACAGCGTATAAAATTATACATGGCATGAATAGAAGACGATAATGTTACAATTTTTGTGGTTGTGTTACTTAATAATACTACTTAATAAGACTATAGTGTATTATCTATGGCCTCGACGTCTGTCAACGTAATGCCGAGCGGGCGGGTCGAGGAGCACATATTTATTTAACAATTTTACTGTACATCACATCTCTTCCTTTCAATAATTTTTTAAACTAATCACATTAACTACTCTGAATTTGACCTTGGTTAATAGTCACTATTTAAGCTACGCGTAATTTTACATAATTCTAGTATTTAAATAATTTAAATCTGATATCCTAGTTTTATTAATAATCTTAATACTATCAATAATTTATTACAATAACAATTTAATCATCCGTGTCTGTTTCCCCATCATCATAGTCTTTTCTTTCGTTTTCATTGTGTATTCTCCATTATCTCTCTATTTTCTTGAGGTGAACTATGTTTCTTCTTATGTTTTGACCTGTTTCATCATTTTTTTATATTGATATCACCTCCTTTAGAACTCATTACTGTGTGTGGAGTAGGTTTAAAATCAAGTGTCAATTTATTTTCTTTTGTCATGTTTTTAACATAAACCTTTTCTCCTATACTAACTCCATTTTCTACAGCTTTCCGTTTCCTATCTTCAATCAACTTTGCCTTTTCTTTTACGATTTTATCTCTATCATATACTTCTAGGTCCATACGACGGTTTTCGACATCTACAGCGGAAGGGATTTTGTCTCTGAATTGTCTATTAAAAAATAATTCTGAGGGTGTCATTGCAGTTGTACTATGGGGAGTGCTATTGTACATCATGAGATAGCGAAGGAGATCATCTTTCCAATCAGACTTTTGACATTGGCTAATTTTCAAACGCTTAAGGATGTCGCGGTTTTGTCTTTCGACCTCTCCGTTTTGTTGTGGCCAATATGGTATAGAATTGTAAAGCCTGATACCAAATTCTGAACAAAAGGATTTGAACTCCTCGCTAGCAAATCGACGTCCATTATCCGATGTTATACTGACTGGGATACCTAGCCTGGAAAAAAATATATTTTAAAGTAGAAGTTTTTAGTAGAAGTTATAGATTTCATAACCTTAATTTCTTTGTAGCGGCTATGATAATCAATGACTACTAATAAGTTGTGTCCACTTGGCAGTGGGTCTAGAAAGTCTATAGCTATATCAGTCCATGGTTGCATAGGTAATTCGTGTCTCTTCATTGGCACAGGGAGGCTTGGACCTGATACTAGAGTGCAACTTTTACAACTTTTAACCATGTTTTCCGCGTCTTTATCTATTTTAGGCCACCAAACTTTAGTACGCAATCTACTTTTCATAGCAACGATACCTGGATGTCTTTCGTGTGCCGCTGCAAGTACTTGCTTACTTAACTCCGTGGGAACGATTATTTTGTTCCCACGTAGTAAAATATCGTTGTGCATCCAAAGTTCATGCTCAAAGAGTTTATAGTTATTAACCCTAGATAGGGAACCATATTTCACTGTACATTAAAGATAACCATACGTCGATTCGACGTGCGCATGTTTGAGTGGGCATATTTTGGATTATGTCAAAACTAGGTTTATGAATGTGGTAATATGTATTAATATATTTAATTATGTTGTAAGTAATTGAAAAACATTAAAGTTAATTTATATAACTATTAGAAAAAAAAAATTAGAAACAAAACACGGTACTTCTTACTCTACAAACGTTAAACATTTAGGAATCTCTCCGTTAGTCTTATAATTAATATGTAACTTTTTAAAATCAACATGTTGCAATCTCTTTAGTGTAAAGAACCTAAATAAATAAATAAAAACATGAATTTTCGCCTCAAAGGCACTTACAGGCGCTGGACTTGTGCTTTTTACAAATGGGATTATTGTAGTTGTCGCACATTGTCTTTGTCATCCTTCTAATGTTTGATGGACAAAAGGCACAATATTTTCTTTTCTTTGGCTCAGCTATACCTTCACGTTGTGAAGGAGATTCATTTAATATCAAAAAATTCGTAAAAACTCATTTTCGCAAAGGTCAAAAAACTGACACTAAAGATAACCATACGTCACATTGACGTACGGTAGGTAAATATTGACGAAAGTATTACACTTATCTGAGTGATAAGGATGTGTCCTACAAGCTCCGAGGCCCGTAGGAGCTGGCGGGAACGGCAAGTTTATTGACGCGAAAAACAAACGAGTTATATCGATTTTTTTAAATCGATTACGTGGATTCGACGTAGGTTATCTATCTAGGGTTAACTTTGGGGTCCCAATTATTTCCAGAGAGAGCTAATTTTACTAATTGGATGTCTTCGTCACTTTTAGATTTATCAGTGATATCCTCCATAGGTACAGCCATTGGTCTAGCAAACTCCTCGATTTTATTAATGTGATGCTCGTCATCATGTGGATGTGAATTATGATATGGGCATAATCGGGATAGGGAATCAGCTATATTGTTTTTACCAGGACAGTAAACAACCTTGTAATTATAAGCCTGTAACCGTAACACCCATCGTTCAATTTGTGCACCAGGTTTTGATCGCGGCCCAAATATTACCTCTCGAGGTAATATTTGGGCCGCGATTAAAACCTGGGTTTATGATCAGTGATCAGCTCAAATTCTTTTAACCCATATAAATACATGTTAAAATGTTCGACGGCCCAGATCAAGGCAAGTGCTTCCTTTTCGGTCTGACAATACCGTTTTTCAACGTCAGATAAACTTTTATGCCCAAAATCAATAATCCGAGGTCCTTGTATATCAATCTGAACGAGGACTGCTCCTAACCCTACAGGACTAGCATTTGCCATGACCTGTGTCCTATCGTGTGGATCATAAGAACCTAAGGTGCGAAAGGCACTTAAACTTTCTTTTAACTACGCAAACGCAGCAGATTGTTTACCTTTCTAATATTCAGCTATGTCGGAGTGTTTAGAGAGTTTGTGTCTTAAAATTTCTCGAATTGGATCGGTCATGGTGGCCAACCCAATATAATTGACAAGTCCTAAAAAACTTTGAACTGCTTCGACCGTTTTAGGTTCTCTAAATGATTTTATAGTTTTGACGTACTTATCAAGGGGCCTAATGCCTTGTGGAGATAATTCATGACTCAGAAAATCTCCTTTTGACGAGTTAAAAATACATTTTTTATCATTAAGGACTACATTATTATCTTTCAAAACTTGTAACACATGTTTTAATCTATCGTTATGTTCATTTACGTTACTGCCAAACACAATTAGATCGTCAATGAAATTTACGACGCCCTTACAAGGCAGAAGCATCCTTTCCATGATTTTCTGAAAATGTTCGGGTGCACACGATATACCAAACATCAGACGCTTATATCGAAACAGGCCTTTACTGGTTATAGTGGTTATGTATGTTGTTATATCCCGACAATCTATTTTTATTTCGACTTTGTGGAATGCATCTTTAATATCGAGCTTAGAAAAGATACACGACTTCCTAAGCTTTGGGAGAAGTTGGGTCATTGTAGGGAAAGGATGATTCTCTCTTAAACTGGCTTTGTTTGCACATCTCATGTCAACACATAGTCTTAAGGTGTCATCACTCTTAAGAATGGGTACTACCGGAGAAACCCAGTTTGTGGCCTGATCTGTGTTCATATCCTGTCCTATCCGACGCGATGCGAGCCGTTTCGTGGAAATCATCCTCTATCCATCGTTTCGAGAAAGATGATGACGAAGTAAATTGTAAACCACAGAGTAAATTAAAATATTCTTGTCAAAATAACAAGGTGCGCTCTAATTGGTCAGCGCGTGACACGCGTTTGTTTCTTACTCCCGCGCCTAATAAATTAACTAAATTCATTACAATCCTAATGAAGTTTAGTTTATAATTAATCACGCCTGTTATCCCCGAAGGGTTTGGCAGAGGTGTACCTAATAAGTAGTACACCCACAGTTCGCCAGTTATGTTTTTAAGTATATTGCCATCGTCTGGGCACAATTCCAGACTCCGGGGCTGCTAGTGGGAAATTTCTAATAGAAAAACCCAATAACACTTTGCCCGACCTGAGAATTGAGCCCAGGACCTCATGCTCAGCAGCCGCGCTTGCGACTACTTAGCAAATCAAGGATTAGAAAGCGACTGCCACTCAGAATTCACTTACTCGACTGACTGCAATTACATTTTATTTCTAATTTACTAGTAGGAGGTGGCACGGCGGAACCAACTGATGATGGCACAGGCACTACTGCAACTGGAGATAGCACAGACGATACAGGCGCAACAACTGGAGATAGCACAGACGATACAAGCACAACAACTGGAGGAGGCACAGAGGAAACAAACACAGATGGCACACAAGCTTCCAATGCTGAATCTGCAAGTGGTAGGTGGATTGTAATAAATAATAGGAATTTTACTGTGGAATAGTTCAACACTTTTGGGAAATAGTAAAATGCAATACTCATATTGGAGCACTCAGAGAGCTGTTTCTTAGTTTTTGGGTGATTCATTGTGATCGGTGGGTCATTTTTGACCGCAGATTCCTACACTAGTTCGGTCTGAGCTTTTGCGATGATGAGTTTTAGATTCGATTTTATGTACCCAATGTTTGTAAATGACTTAACAATAAATCAAAAATTTTAGGTGCTGTTAGTGGTCCGGCTGGAAAAGCAAGTACTGAAGGATCTGCCGAAGGTTAGAAATAACAAATTTTGTTCATGCAATGATCATCATTTTACATAAACATTTCTACTGAAAACGATTCACACATTAAAGCATTCAGCTGGGTCCGCTAGGAGAAAAATCGAATTATCACAATTATAACTTACAGGAGCAAGTGAAGACGGAGATGGGTCTACACAATCCGACGCTAGCACAGCAGGTGAAGACTTTTTTTGGCACTTTAATTTTAGCGAAAGCGGTCCTTCCTTCAAGATTAATTAATTAGACAAATGGTCAGTTTGACGCCATTTCTATGAAGGGAAAAATCATCTTTAACATGAGTACCGTAATTTTGTCACTAAATGTATCTCGCTGGACTTTCAAACTTTTCCCTATAATATTTTACAGCTTCCTCCGAGGGTGACGCTGCCAGCGGGTCGGTCGCAGCTGCATCATCCGAAGGTTAGCATTAATTTCAGTATTTAAAATTAATGCGCTAGTTTATATTTATTATTATGTCAAGATCTCGCGTCTATTTTATACATTACATTTTCAAACGCATTTTTCAAACGCTTTTCTGTGATCCGCCAGATTGCTACTTTCCCACCGATCCCAGAGAGCATGGACGCTGGTGACTAAGATTTTTTATTAAGGGATGTTTCTCTGCGGCAGATTTACGAAAACGTGCTAATTTGTGTGGATAGATCCGACTCAGTGCTCAACTGTCGCAGTACTGCATCAGGGCGTTAAATCAAAATGCTTAGTATGAAAATTACTTAAACCGCAAATTGAATAATCATACTCTTAATTTAATTAACAGCAATTCCCCACCAGATACCGGGCTAGAGGGCTCATCGCAACAAGACGATCGTAGACCCCGAATAAAAGGGTTTTGTTAGGTTACAATTATTGCTACTGCTACATCCAAGTTGGTGGCAGTGTAATTGCTTTGTTTGAACAGTATAGCTTACCTTACCTTACTTTATCCATCGTTTCGAAAAAGATGATGACGAAGTAAGTTGTAAACCACAGAGTAAATTAAAATATTCTTGTCAAAATAACAAGGTGCGCTCTAATTGGTCAGCGCGTGACACGCGTTTGTTTCTTACTCCCGCGCCTAATAAATTAACTAAATTCATTACAATCCTAATGAAGTTTAGTTTATAATTAATCACGCCTGTTATCCCCGAAGGGTTTGGCAGAGGTGTACCTAATAAGTAGTACACCCACAGTTCGCCAGTTATGTTTTTAAGTATATTGCCATCGTCTGGGCACAATTCCAGACTCCGGGGCTGCTAGTGGGAAATTTCTAATAGAAAAACCCAATAACACTTTGCCCGACCTGAGAATTGAGCCCAGGACCTCATGCTCAGCAGCCGCGCTTGCGACTACTTAGCAAATCAAGGATTAGAAAGCGACTGCCACTCAGAATTCACTTACTCGACTGACTGCAATTACATTTTATTTCTAATTTACTAGTAGGAGGTGGCACGGCGGAACCAACTGATGATGGCACAGGCACTACTGCAACTGGAGATAGCACAGACGATACAGGCGCAACAACTGGAGATAGCACAGACAATACAAGCACAACATCTGGAGGAGGCACAGAGGAAACAAACACAGATGGCACACAAGCTTCCAATGCTGAATCTGCAAGTGGTAGGTGGATTGTAATAAATAATAGGAATTTTACTGTGGAATAGTTCAACACTTTTGGGAAATAGTAAAATGCAATACTCATATTGGAGCACTCAGAGAGCTGTTTCTTAGTTTTTGGGTGATTCATTGTGATCGGTGGGTCATTTTTGACCGCAGATTCCTATACTAGTTCGGTCTGAGCTTTTGCGATGATGAGTTTTAGATTCGATTTTATGTACCCAATGTTTGTAAATGACTTAACAATAAATCAAAAATTTTAGGTGCTGTTAGTGGTCCGGCTGGAAAAGCAAGTACTGAAGGATCTGCCGAAGGTTAGAAATAACAAATTTTGTTCATGCAATGATCATCATTTTACATAAACATTTCTACTGAAAACGATTCACACATTAAAGCATTCAGCTGGGTCCGCTAGGAGAAAAATTGAATTATCACAATTATAACTTACAGGAGCAAGTGAAGACGGAGATGGGTCTACACAATCCGACGCTAGCACAGCAGGTGAAGACTTTTTTTGGCACTTTAATTTTAGCGAAAGCGGTCCTTCCTTCAAGATTAATTAATTAGACAAATGGTCAGTTTGACGCCATTTCTATGAAGGGAAAAATCATCTTTAACATGAGTACCGTAATTTTGTCACTAAATGTATCTCGCTGGACTTTCAAACTTTTCCCTATAATATTTTACAGCTTCCTCCGAGGGTGACGCTGCCAGCGGGTCGGTCGCAGCTGCATCATCCGAAGGTTAGCATTAATTTCAGTATTTAAAATTAATGCGCTAGTTTATATTTATTATTATGTCAAGATCTCGCGTCTATTTTATACATTACATTTTCAAACGCATTTTTCAAGCGCTTTTCTGTGATCCGCCAGATTGCTACTTTCCCACCGATCCCAGAGAGCATGGACGCTGGTGACTAAGATTTTTTATTAAGGGATGTTTCTCTGCGGCAGATTTACGAAAACGTGCTAATTTGTGTGGATAGATCCGACTCAGTGCTCAACTGTCGCAGTACTGCATCAGGGCGTTAAATCAAAATGCTTAGTATGAAAATTACTTAAACCGCAAATTGAATAATCATACTCTTAATTTAATTAACAGCAATTCCCCACCAGATACCGGGCTAGAGGGCTCATCGCAACAAGACGATCGTAGACCCCGAATAAAAGGGTTTTGTTAGGTTACAATTATTGCTACTGCTACATCCAAGTTGGTGGCAGTGTAATTGCTTTGTTTGAACAGTATAGCTTACCTTACCTTACTTTATCCATCGTTTCGAGAAAGATGATGACGAAGTAAGTTGTAAACCACAGAGTAAATTAAAATATTCTTGTCAAAATAACAAGGTGCGCTCTAATTGGTCAGCGCGTGACACGCGTTTGTTTCTTACTCCCGCGCCTAATAAATTAACTAAATTCATTACAATCCTAATGAAGTTTAGTTTATAATTAATCACGCCTGTTCTCCCCGAAGGGTTTGGCAGAGGTGTACCTAATAAGTAGTACACCCACAGTTCGCCAGTTATGTTTTTAAGTATATTGCCATCGTCTGGGCACAATTCCAGACTCCGGGGCTGCTAGTGGGAAATTTCTAATAGAAAAACCCAATAACACTTTGCCCGACCTGAGAATTGAGCCCAGGACCTCATGCTCAGCAGCCGCGCTTGCGACTACTTAGCAAATCAAGGATTAGAAAGCGACTGCCACTCAGAATTCACTTACTCGACTGACTGCAATTACATTTTATTTCTAATTTACTAGTAGGAGGTGGCACGGCGGAACCAACTGATGATGGCACAGGCACTACTGCAACTGGAGATAGCACAGACGATACAGGCGCAACAACTGGAGATAGCACAGACGATACAAGCACAACAACTGGAGGAGGCACAGAGGAAACAAACACAGGTGGCACACAAGCTTCCAATGCTGAATCTGCAAGTGGTAGGTGGATTGTAATAAATAATAGGAATTTTACTGTGGAATAGTTCAACACTTTTGGGAAATAGTAAAATGCAATACTCATATTGGAGCACTCAGAGAGCTGTTTCTTAGTTTTTGGGTGATTCATTGTGATCGGTGGGTCATTTTTGACCGCAGATTCCTACACTAGTTCGGTCTGAGCTTTTGCGATGATGAGTTTTAGATTCGATTTTATGTACCCAATGTTTGTAAATGACTTAACAATAAATCAAAAATTTTAGGTGCTGTTAGTGGTCCGGCTGGAAAAGCAAGTACTGAAGGATCTGCCGAAGGTTAGAAATAACAAATTTTGTTCATGCAATGATCATCATTTTACATAAACATTTCTACTGAAAACGATTCACACATTAAAGGATTCAGCTGGGTCCGCTAGGAGAAAAATCGAATTATCACAATTATAACTTACAGGAGCAAGTGAAGACGGAGATGGGTCTACACAATCCGACGCTAGCACAGCAGGTGAAGACTTTTTTTGTCACTTTAATTTTAGCGAAAGCGGTCCTTCCTTCAAGATTAATTAATTAGACAAATGGTCAGTTTGACGCCATTTCTATGAAGGAAAAAATCATCTTTAACATGAGTACCGTAATTTTGTCACTAAATGTATCTCGCTGGACTTTCAAACTTTTCCCTATAATATTTTACAGCTTCCTCCGAGGGTGACGCTGCCAGCGGGTCGGTCGCAGCTGCATCATCCGAAGGTTAGCATTAATTTCAGTATTTAAAATTAATGCGCTAGTTTATATTTATTATTATGTCAAGATCTCGCGTCTATTTTATACATTACATTTTCAAACGCATTTTTCAAACGCTTTTCTGTGATCCGCCAGATTGCTACTTTCCCACCGATCCCAGAGAGCATGGACGCTGGTGACTAAGATTTTTTATTAAGGGATGTTTCTCTGCGGCAGATTTACGAAAACGTGCTAATTTGTGTGGATAGATCCGACTCAGTGCTCAACTGTCGCAGTACTGCATCAGGGCGTTAAATCAAAATGCTTAGTATGAAAATTACTTAAACCGCAAATTGAATAATCATACTCTTAATTTAATTAACAGCAATTCCCCACCAGATACCGGGCTAGAGGGCTCATCGCAACAAGACGATCGTAGACCCCGAATAAAAGGGTTTTGTTAGGTTACAATTATTGCTACTGCTACATCCAAGTTGGTGGCAGTGTAATTGCTTTGTTTGAACAGTATAGCTTACCTTACCTTACTTTATCCATCGTTTCGAGAAAGATGATGACGAAGTAAGTTGTAAACCACAGAGTAAATTAAAATATTCTTGTCAAAATAACAAGGTGCGCTCTAATTGGTCAGCGCGTGACACGCGTTTGTTTCTTACTCCCGCGCCTAATAAATTAACTAAATTCATTACGATCCTAATGAAGTTTAGTTTATAATTAATCACGCCTGTTATCCCCGAAGGGTTTGGCAGAGGTGTACCTAATAAGTAGTACACCCACAGTTCGCCAGTTATGTTTTTAAGTATATTGCCATCGTCTGGGCACAATTCCAGACTCCGGGGCTGCTAGTGGGAAATTTCTAATAGAAAAACCCAATAACACTTTGCCCGACCTGAGAATTGAGCCCAGGACCTCATGCTCAGCAGCCGCGCTTGCGACTACTTAGCAAATCAAGGATTAGAAAGCGACTGCCACTCAGAATTCACTTACTCGACTGACTGCAATTACATTTTATTTCTAATTTACTAGTAGGAGGTGGCACGGCGGAACCAACTGATGATGGCACAGGCACTACTGCAACTGGAGATAGCACAGACGATACAGGCGCAACAACTGGAGATAGCACAGACGATACAAGCACAACAACTGGAGGAGGCACAGAGGAAACAAACACAGGTGGCACACAAGCTTCCAATGCTGAATCTGCAAGTGGTAGGTGGATTGTAATAAATAATAGGAATTTTACTGTGGAATAGTTCAACACTTTTGGGAAATAGTAAAATGCAATACTCATATTGGAGCACTCAGAGAGCTGTTTCTTAGTTTTTGGGTGATTCATTGTGATCGGTGGGTCATTTTTGACCGCAGATTCCTACACTAGTTCGGTCTGAGCTTTTGCGATGATGAGTTTTAGATTCGATTTTATGTACCCAATGTTTGTAAATGACTTAACAATAAATCAAAAATTTTAGGTGCTGTTAGTGCTCCGGCTGGAAAAGCAAGTACTGAAGGATCTGCCGAAGGTTAGAAATAACAAATTTTGTTCATGCAATGATCATCATTTTACATAAACATTTCTACTGAAAACGATTCACACATTAAAGCATTCAGCTGGGTCCGCTAGGAGAAAAATCGAATTATCACAATTATAACTTACAGGAGCAAGTGAAGACGGAGATGGGTCTACACAATCCGACGCTAGCACATCAGGTGAAGACTTTTTTTGGCACTTTAATTTTAGCGAAAGCGGTCCTTCCTTCAAGATTAATTAATTAGACAAATGGTCAGTTTGACGCCATTTCTATGAAGGGAAAAATCATCTTTAACATGAGTACCGTAATTTTGTCACTAAATGTATCTCGCTGGACTTTCAAACTTTTCCCTATAATATTTTACAGCTTCCTCCGAGGGTGACGCTGCCAGCGGGTCGGTCGCAGCTGCATCATCCGAAGGTTAGCATTAATTTCAGTATTTAAAATTAATGCGCTAGTTTATATTTATTATTATGTCAAGATCTCGCGTCTATTTTATACATTACATTTTCAAACGCATTTTTCAAACGCTTTTCTGTGATCCGCCAGATTGCTACTTTCCCACCGATCCCAGAGAGCATGGACGCTGGTGACTAAGATTTTTTATTAAGGGATGTTTCTCTGCGGCAGATTTACGAAAACGTGCTAATTTGTGTGGATAGATCCGACTCAGTGCTCAACTGTCGCAGTACTGCATCAGGGCGTTAAATCAAAATGCTTAGTATGAAAATTACTTAAACCGCAAATTGAATAATCATACTCTTAATTTAATTAACAGCAATTCCCCACCAGATACCGGGCTAGAGGGCTCATCGCAACAAGACGATCGTAGACCCCGAATAAAAGGGTTTTGTTAGGTTACAATTATTGCTACTGCTACATCCAAGTTGGTGGCAGTGTAATTGCTTTGTTTGAACAGTATAGCTTACCTTACCTTACTTTATCCATCGTTTCGAGAAAGATGATGACGAAGTAAGTTGTAAACCACAGAGTAAATTAAAATATTCTTGTCAAAATAACAAGGTGCGCTCTAATTGGTCAGCGCGTGACACGCGTTTGTTTCTTACTCCCGCGCCTAATAAATTAACTAAATTCATTACAATCCTAATGAAGTTTAGTTTATAATTAATCACGCCTGTTCTCCCCGAAGGGTTTGGCAGAGGTGTACCTAATAAGTAGTACACCCACAGTTCGCCAGTTATGTTTTTAAGTATATTGCCATCGTCTGGGCACAATTCCAGACTCCGGGGCTGCTAGTGGGAAATTTCTAATAGAAAAACCCAATAACACTTTGCCCGACCTGAGAATTGAGCCCAGGACCTCATGCTCAGCAGCCGCGCTTGCGACTACTTAGCAAATCAAGGATTAGAAAGCGACTGCCACTCAGAATTCACTTACTCGACTGACTGCAATTACATTTTATTTCTAATTTACTAGTAGGAGACGGCACGGCGGAACCAACTGATGATGGCACAGGCACTACTGCAACTGGAGATAGCACAGACGATACAGGCGCAACAACTGGAGATAGCACAGACGATACAAGCACAACAACTGGAGGAGGCACAGAGGAAACAAACACAGGTGGCACACAAGCTTCTAATGCTGAATCTGCAAGTGGTAGGTGGATTGTAATAAATAATAGGAATTTTACTGTGGAATAGTTCAACACTTTTGGGAAATAGTAAAATGCAATACTCATATTGGAGCACTCAGAGAGCTGTTTCTTAGTTTTTGGGTGATTCATTGTGATCGGTGGGTCATTTTTGACCGCAGATTCCTACACTAGTTCGGTCTGAGCTTTTGCGATGATGAGTTTTAGATTCGATTTTATGTACCCAATGTTTGTAAATGACTTAACAATAAATCAAAAATTTTAGGTGCTGTTAGTGGTCCGGCTGGAAAAGCAAGTACTGAAGGATCTGCCGAAGGTTAGAAATAACAAATTTTGTTCATGCAATGATCATCATTTTACATAAACATTTCTACTGAAAACGATTCACACATTAAAGCATTCAGCTGGGTCCGCTAGGAGAAAAATCGAATTATCACAATTATAACTTACAGGAGCAAGTGAAGACGGAGATGGGTCTACACAATCCGACGCTAGCACAGCAGGTGAAGACTTTTTTTGGCACTTTAATTTTAGCGAAAGCGGTCCTTCCTTCAAGATTAATTAATTAGACAAATGGTCAGTTTGACGCCATTTCTATGAAGGGAAAAATCATCTTTAACATGAGTACCGTAATTTTGTCACTAAATGTATCTCGCTGGACTTTCAAACTTTTCCCTATAATATTTTACAGCTTCCTCCGAGGGTGACGCTGCCAGCGGGTCGGTCGCAGCTGCATCATCCGAAGGTTAGCATTAATTTCAGTATTTAAAATTAATGCGCTAGTTTATATTTATTATTATGTCAAGATCTCGCGTCTATTTTATACATTACATTTTCAAACGCATTTTTCAAACGCTTTTCTGTGATCCGCCAGATTGCTACTTTCCCACCGATCCCAGAGAGCATGGACGCTGGTGACTAAGATTTTTTATTAAGGGATGTTTCTCTGCGGCAGATTTACGAAAACGTGCTAATTTGTGTGGATAGATCCGACTCAGTGCTCAACTGTCGCAGTACTGCATCAGGGCGTTAAATCAAAATGCTTAGTATGAAAATTACTTAAACCGCAAATTGAATAATCATACTCTTAATTTAATTAACAGCAATTCCCCACCAGATACCGGGCTAGAGGGCTCATCGCAACAAGACGATCGTAGACCCCGAATAAAAGGGTTTTGTTAGGTTACAATTATTGCTACTGCTACATCCAAGTTGGTGGCAGTGTAATTGCTTTGTTTGAACAGTATAGCTTACCTTACCTTACTTTATCCATCGTTTCGAGAAAGATGATGACGAAGTAAGTTGTAAACCACAGAGTAAATTAAAATATTCTTGTCAAAATAACAAGGTGCGCTCTAATTGGTCAGCGCGTGACACGCGTTTGTTTCTTACTCCCGCGCCTAATAAATTAACTAAATTCATTACAATCCTAATGAAGTTTAGTTTATAATTAATCACGCCTGTTCTCCCCGAAGGGTTTGGCAGAGGTGTACCTAATAAGTAGTACACCCACAGTTCGCCAGTTATGTTTTTAAGTATATTGCCATCGTCTGGGCACAATTCCAGACTCCGGGGCTGCTAGTGGGAAATTTCTAATAGAAAAACCCAATAACACTTTGCCCGACCTGAGAATTGAGCCCAGGACCTCATGCTCAGCAGCCGCGCTTGCGACTACTTAGCAAATCAAGGATTAGAAAGCGACTGCCACTCAGAATTCACTTACTCGACTGACTGCAATTACATTTTATTTCTAATTTACTAGTAGGAGGTGGCACGGCGGAACCAACTGATGATGGCACAGGCACTACTGCAACTGGAGATAGCACAGACGATACAGGCGCAACAACTGGAGATAGCACAGACGATACAAGCACAACAACTGGAGGAGGCACAGAGGAAACAAACACAGGTGGCACACAAGCTTCCAATGCTGAATCTGCAAGTGGTAGGTGGATTGTAATAAATAATAGGAATTTTACTGTGGAATAGTTCAACACTTTTGGGAAATAGTAAAATGCAATACTCATATTGGAGCACTCAGAGAGCTGTTTCTTAGTTTTTGGGTGATTCATTGTGATCGGTGGGTCATTTTTGACCGCAGATTCCTACACTAGTTCGGTCTGAGCTTTTGCGATGATGAGTTTTAGATTCGATTTTATGTACCCAATGTTTGTAAATGACTTAACAATAAATCAAAAATTTTAGGTGCTGTTAGTGGTCCGGCTGGAAAAGCAAGTACTGAAGGATCTGCCGAAGGTTAGAAATAACAAATTTTGTTCATGCAATGATCATCATTTTACATAAACATTTCTACTGAAAACAATTCACACATTAAAGCATTCAGCTGGGTCCGCTAGGAGAAAAATCGAATTATCACAATTATAACTTACAGGAGCAAGTGAAGACGGAGATGGGTCTACACAATCCGACGCTAGCACAGCAGGTGAAGACTTTTTTTGGCACTTTAATTTTAGCGAAAGCGGTCCTTCCTTCAAGATTAATTAATTAGACAAATGGTCAGTTTGACGCCATTTCTATGAAGGGAAAAATCATCTTTAACATGAGTACCGTAATTTTGTCACTAAATGTATCTCGCTGGACTTTCAAACTTTTCCCTATAATATTTTACAGCTTCCTCCGAGGGTGACGCTGCCAGCGGGTCGGTCGCAGCTGCATCATCCGAAGGTTAGCATTAATTTCAGTATTTAAAATTAATGCGCTAGTTTATATTTATTATTATGTCAAGATCTCGCGTCTATTTTATACATTACATTTTCAAACGCATTTTTCAAACGCTTTTCTGTGATCCGCCAGATTGCTACTTTCCCACCGATCCCAGAGAGCATGGACGCTGGTGACTAAGATTTTTTATTAAGGGATGTTTCTCTGCGGCAGATTTACGAAAACGTGCTAATTTGTGTGGATAGATCCGACTCAGTGCTCAACTGTCGCAGTACTGCATCAGGGCGTTAAATCAAAATGCTTAGTATGAAAATTACTTAAACCGCAAATTGAATAATCATACTCTTAATTTAATTAACAGCAATTCCCCACCAGATACCGGGCTAGAGGGCTCATCGCAACAAGACGATCGTAGACCCCGAATAAAAGGGTTTTGTTAGGTTACAATTATTGCTACTGCTACATCCAAGTTGGTGGCAGTGTAATTGCTTTGTTTGAACAGTATAGCTTACCTTACCTTACTTTATCCATCGTTTCGAGAAAGATGATGACGAAGTAAGTTGTAAACCACAGAGTAAATTAAAATATTCTTGTCAAAATAACAAGGTGCGCTCTAATTGGTCAGCGCGTGACACGCGTTTGTTTCTTACTCCCGCGCCTAATAAATTAACTAAATTCATTACAATCCTAATGAAGTTTAGTTTATAATTAATCACGCCTGTTCTCCCCGAAGGGTTTGGCAGAGGTGTACCTAATAAGTAGTACACCCACAGTTCGCCAGTTATGTTTTTAAGTATATTGCCATCGTCTGGGCACAATTCCAGACTCCGGGGCTGCTAGTGGGAAATTTCTAATAGAAAAACCCAATAACACTTTGCCCGACCTGAGAATTGAGCCCAGGACCTCATGCTCAGCAGCCGCGCTTGCGACTACTTAGCAAATCAAGGATTAGAAAGCGACTGCCACTCAGAATTCACTTACTCGACTGACTGCAATTACATTTTATTTCTAATTTACTAGTAGGAGGTGGCACGGCGGAACCAACTGATGATGGCACAGGCACTACTGCAACTGGAGATAGCACAGACGATACAGGCGCAACAACTGGAGATAGCACAGACGATACAAGCACAACATCTGGAGGAGGCACAGAGGAAACAAACACAGATGGCACACAAGCTTCCAATGCTGAATCTGCAAGTGGTAGGTGGATTGTAATAAATAATAGGAATTTTACTGTGGAATAGTTCAACACTTTTGGGAAATAGTAAAATGCAATACTCATATTGGAGCACTCAGAGAGCTGTTTCTTAGTTTTTGGGTGATTCATTGTGATCGGTGGGTCATTTTTGACCGCAGATTCCTACACTAGTTCGGTCTGAGCTTTTGCGATGATGAGTTTTAGATTCGATTTTATGTACCCAATGTTTGTAAATGACTTAACAATAAATCAAAAATTTTAGGTGCTGTTAGTGCTCCGGCTGGAAAAGCAAGTACTGAAGGATCTGCCGAAGGTTAGAAATAACAAATTTTGTTCATGCAATGATCATCATTTTACATAAACATTTCTACTGAAAACGATTCACACATTAAAGCATTCAGCTGGGTCCGCTAGGAGAAAAATCGAATTATCACAATTATAACTTACAGGAGCAAGTGAAGACGGAGATGGGTCTACACAATCCGACGCTAGCACATCAGGTGAAGACTTTTTTTGGCACTTTAATTTTAGCGAAAGCGGTCCTTCCTTCAAGATTAATTAATTAGACAAATGGTCAGTTTGACGCCATTTCTATGAAGGGAAAAATCATCTTTAACATGAGTACCGTAATTTTGTCACTAAATGTATCTCGCTGGACTTTCAAACTTTTCCCTATAATATTTTACAGCTTCCTCCGAGGGTGACGCTGCCAGCGGGTCGGTCGCAGCTGCATCATCCGAAGGTTAGCATTAATTTCAGTATTTAAAATTAATGCGCTAGTTTATATTTATTATTATGTCAAGATCTCGCGTCTATTTTATACATTACATTTTCAAACGCATTTTTCAAACGCTTTTCTGTGATCCGCCAGATTGCTACTTTCCCACCGATCCCAGAGAGCATGGACGCTGGTGACTAAGATTTTTTATTAAGGGATGTTTCTCTGCGGCAGATTTACGAAAACGTGCTAATTTGTGTGGATAGATCCGACTCAGTGCTCAACTGTCGCAGTACTGCATCAGGGCGTTAAATCAAAATGCTTAGTATGAAAATTACTTAAACCGCAAATTGAATAATCATACTCTTAATTTAATTAACAGCAATTCCCCACCAGATACCGGGCTAGAGGGCTCATCGCAACAAGACGATCGTAGACCCCGAATAAAAGGGTTTTGTTAGGTTACAATTATTGCTACTGCTACATCCAAGTTGGTGGCAGTGTAATTGCTTTGTTTGAACAGTATAGCTTACCTTACCTTACTTTATCCATCGTTTCGAGAAAGATGATGACGAAGTAAGTTGTAAACCACAGAGTAAATTAAAATATTCTTGTCAAAATAACAAGGTGCGCTCTAATTGGTCAGCGCGTGACACGCGTTTGTTTCTTACTCCCGCGCCTAATAAATTAACTAAATTCATTACAATCCTAATGAAGTTTAGTTTATAATTAATCACGCCTGTTCTCCCCGAAGGGTTTGGCAGAGGTGTACCTAATAAGTAGTACACCCACAGTTCGCCAGTTATGTTTTTAAGTATATTGCCATCGTCTGGGCACAATTCCAGACTCCGGGGCTGCTAGTGGGAAATTTCTAATAGAAAAACCCAATAACACTTTGCCCGACCTGAGAATTGAGCCCAGGACCTCATGCTCAGCAGCCGCGCTTGCGACTACTTAGCAAATCAAGGATTAGAAAGCGACTGCCACTCAGAATTCACTTACTCGACTGACTGCAATTACATTTTATTTCTAATTTACTAGTAGGAGGTGGCACGGCGGAACCAACTGATGATGGCACAGGCACTACTGCAACTGGAGATAGCACAGACGATACAGGCGCAACAACTGGAGATAGCACAGACGATACAAGCACAACAACTGGAGGAGGCACAGAGGAAACAAACACAGATGGCACACAAGCTTCCAATGCTGAATCTGCAAGTGGTAGGTGGATTGTAATAAATAATAGGAATTTTACTGTGGAATAGTTCAACACTTTTGGGAAATAGTAAAATGCAATACTCATATTGGAGCACTCAGAGAGCTGTTTCTTAGTTTTTGGGTGATTCATTGTGATCGGTGGGTCATTTTTGACCGCAGCTTCCTACACTAGTTCGGTCTGAGCTTTTGCGATGATGAGTTTTAGATTCGATTTTATGTACCCAATGTTTGTAAATGACTTAACAATAAATCAAAAATTTTAGGTGCTGTTAGTGGTCCGGCTGGAAAAGCAAGTACTGAAGGATCTGCCGAAGGTTAGAAATAACAAATTTTGTTCATGCAATGATCATCATTTTACATAAACATTTCTACTGAAAACGATTCACACATTAAAGGATTCAGCTGGGTCCGCTAGGAGAAAAATCGAATTATCACAATTATAACTTACAGGAGCAAGTGAAGACGGAGATGGGTCTACACAATCCGACGCTAGCACAGCAGGTGAAGACTTTTTTTGTCACTTTAATTTTAGCGAAAGCGGTCCTTCCTTCAAGATTAATTAATTAGACAAATGGTCAGTTTGACGCCATTTCTATGAAGGAAAAAATCATCTTTAACATGAGTACCGTAATTTTGTCACTAAATGTATCTCGCTGGACTTTCAAACTTTTCCCTATAATATTTTACAGCTTCCTCCGAGGGTGACGCTGCCAGCGGGTCGGTCGCAGCTGCATCATCCGAAGGTTAGCATTAATTTCAGTATTTAAAATTAATGCGCTAGTTTATATTTATTATTATGTCAAGATCTCGCGTCTATTTTATACATTACATTTTCAAACGCATTTTTCAAACGCTTTTCTGTGATCCGCCAGATTGCTACTTTCCCACCGATCCCAGAGAGCATGGACGCTGGTGACTAAGATTTTTTATTAAGGGATGTTTCTCTGCGGCAGATTTACGAAAACGTGCTAATTTGTGTGGATAGATCCGACTCAGTGCTCAACTGTCGCAGTACTGCATCAGGGCGTTAAATCAAAATGCTTAGTATGAAAATTACTTAAACCGCAAATTGAATAATCATACTCTTAATTTAATTAACAGCAATTCCCCACCAGATACCGGGCTAGAGGGCTCATCGCAACAAGACGATCGTAGACCCCGAATAAAAGGGTTTTGTTAGGTTACAATTATTGCTACTGCTACATCCAAGTTGGTGGCAGTGTAATTGCTTTGTTTGAACAGTATAGCTTACCTTACCTTACTTTATCCATCGTTTCGAGAAAGATGATGACGAAGTAAGTTGTAAACCACAGAGTAAATTAAAATATTCTTGTCAAAATAACAAGGTGCGCTCTAATTGGTCAGCGCGTGACACGCGTTTGTTTCTTACTCCCGCGCCTAATAAATTAACTAAATTCATTACAATCCTAATGAAGTTTAGTTTATAATTAATCACGCCTGTTCTCCCCGAAGGGTTTGGCAGAGGTGTACCTAATAAGTAGTACACCCACAGTTCGCCAGTTATGTTTTTAAGTATATTGCCATCGTCTGGGCACAATTCCAGACTCCGGGGCTGCTAGTGGGAAATTTCTAATAGAAAAACCCAATAACACTTTGCCCGACCTGAGAATTGAGCCCAGGACCTCATGCTCAGCAGCCGCGCTTGCGACTACTTAGCAAATCAAGGATTAGAAAGCGACTGCCACTCAGAATTCACTTACTCGACTGACTGCAATTACATTTTATTTCTAATTTACTAGTAGGAGGTGGCACGGCGGAACCAACTGATGATGGCACAGGCACTACTGCAACTGGAGATAGCACAGACGATACAGGCGCAACAACTGGAGATAGCACAGACGATACAAGCACAACAACTGGAGGAGGCACAGAGGAAACAAACACAGGTGGCACACAAGCTTCCAATGCTGAATCTGCAAGTGGTAGGTGGATTGTAATAAATAATAGGAATTTTACTGTGGAATAGTTCAACACTTTTGGGAAATAGTAAAATGCAATACTCATATTGGAGCACTCAGAGAGCTGTTTCTTAGTTTTTGGGTGATTCATTGTGATCGGTGGGTCATTTTTGACCGCAGATTCCTACACTAGTTCGGTCTGAGCTTTTGCGATGATGAGTTTTAGATTCGATTTTATGTACCCAATGTTTGTAAATGACTTAACAATAAATCAAAAATTTTAGGTGCTGTTAGTGGTCCGGCTGGAAAAGCAAGTACTGAAGGATCTGCCGAAGGTTAGAAATAACAAATTTTGTTCATGCAATGATCATCATTTTACATAAACATTTCTACTGAAAACGATTCACACATTAAAGGATTCAGCTGGGTCCGCTAGGAGAAAAATCGAATTATCACAATTATAACTTACAGGAGCAAGTGAAGACGGAGATGGGTCTACACAATCCGACGCTAGCACAGCAGGTGAAGACTTTTTTTGTCACTTTAATTTTAGCGAAAGCGGTCCTTCCTTCAAGATTAATTAATTAGACAAATGGTCAGTTTGACGCCATTTCTATGAAGGAAAAAATCATCTTTAACATGAGTACCGTAATTTTGTCACTAAATGTATCTCGCTGGACTTTCAAACTTTTCCCTATAATATTTTACAGCTTCCTCCGAGGGTGACGCTGCCAGCGGGTCGGTCGCAGCTGCATCATCCGAAGGTTAGCATTAATTTCAGTATTTAAAATTAATGCGCTAGTTTATATTTATTATTATGTCAAGATCTCGCGTCTATTTTATACATTACATTTTCAAACGCATTTTTCAAACGCTTTTCTGTGATCCGCCAGATTGCTACTTTCCCACCGATCCCAGAGAGCATGGACGCTGGTGACTAAGATTTTTTATTAAGGGATGTTTCTCTGCGGCAGATTTACGAAAACGTGCTAATTTGTGTGGATAGATCCGACTCAGTGCTCAACTGTCGCAGTACTGCATCAGGGCGTTAAATCAAAATGCTTAGTATGAAAATTACTTAAACCGCAAATTGAATAATCATACTCTTAATTTAATTAACAGCAATTCCCCACCAGATACCGGGCTAGAGGGCTCATCGCAACAAGACGATCGTAGACCCCGAATAAAAGGGTTTTGTTAGGTTACAATTATTGCTACTGCTACATCCAAGTTGGTGGCAGTGTAATTGCTTTGTTTGAACAGTATAGCTTACCTTACCTTACTTTATCCATCGTTTCGAGAAAGATGATGACGAAGTAAGTTGTAAACCACAGAGTAAATTAAAATATTCTTGTCAAAATAACAAGGTGCGCTCTAATTGGTCAGCGCGTGACACGCGTTTGTTTCTTACTCCCGCGCCTAATAAATTAACTAAATTCATTACAATCCTAATGAAGTTTAGTTTATAATTAATCACGCCTGTTCTCCCCGAAGGGTTTGGCAGAGGTGTACCTAATAAGTAGTACACCCACAGTTCGCCAGTTATGTTTTTAAGTATATTGCCATCGTCTGGGCACAATTCCAGACTCCGGGGCTGCTAGTGGGAAATTTCTAATAGAAAAACCCAATAACACTTTGCCCGACCTGAGAATTGAGCCCAGGACCTCATGCTCAGCAGCCGCGCTTGCGACTACTTAGCAAATCAAGGATTAGAAAGCGACTGCCACTCAGAATTCACTTACTCGACTGACTGCAATTACATTTTATTTCTAATTTACTAGTAGGAGGTGGCACGGCGGAACCAACTGATGATGGCACAGGCACTACTGCAACTGGAGATAGCACAGACGATACAGGCGCAACAACTGGAGATAGCACAGACGATACAAGCACAACAACTGGAGGAGGCACAGAGGAAACAAACACAGGTGGCACACAAGCTTCCAATGCTGAATCTGCAAGTGGTAGGTGGATTGTAATAAATAATAGGAATTTTACTGTGGAATAGTTCAACACTTTTGGGAAATAGTAAAATGCAATACTCATATTGGAGCACTCAGAGAGCTGTTTCTTAGTTTTTGGGTGATTCATTGTGATCGGTGGGTCATTTTTGACCGCAGATTCCTACACTAGTTCGGTCTGAGCTTTTGCGATGATGAGTTTTAGATTCGATTTTATGTACCCAATGTTTGTAAATGACTTAACAATAAATCAA
The DNA here is from genome assembly GCA_947578425.1 of Eugnorisma glareosa. NCBI lineage: Eukaryota > Metazoa > Arthropoda > Insecta > Lepidoptera > Noctuidae > Eugnorisma > Eugnorisma glareosa. The sequence goes on along the minus strand of OX387969.1, from coordinate 13,789,115 downwards.
AAATTTTAGGTGCTGTTAGTGGTCCGGCTGGAAAAGCAAGTACTGAAGGATCTGCCGAAGGTTAGAAATAACAAATTTTGTTCATGCAATGATCATCATTTTACATAAACATTTCTACTGAAAACGATTCACACATTAAAGCATTCAGCTGGGTCCGCTAGGAGAAAAATCGAATTATCACAATTATAACTTACAGGAGCAAGTGAAGACGGAGATGGGTCTACACAATCCGACGCTAGCACATCAGGTGAAGACTTTTTTTGGCACTTTAATTTTAGCGAAAGCGGTCCTTCCTTCAAGATTAATTAATTAGACAAATGGTCAGTTTGACGCCATTTCTATGAAGGGAAAAATCATCTTTAACATGAGTACCGTAATTTTGTCACTAAATGTATCTCGCTGGACTTTCAAACTTTTCCCTATAATATTTTACAGCTTCCTCCGAGGGTGACGCTGCCAGCGGGTCGGTCGCAGCTGCATCATCCGAAGGTTAGCATTAATTTCAGTATTTAAAATTAATGCGCTAGTTTATATTTATTATTATGTCAAGATCTCGCGTCTATTTTATACATTACATTTTCAAACGCATTTTTCAAACGCTTTTCTGTGATCCGCCAGATTGCTACTTTCCCACCGATCCCAGAGAGCATGGACGCTGGTGACTAAGATTTTTTATTAAGGGATGTTTCTCTGCGGCAGATTTACGAAAACGTGCTAATTTGTGTGGATAGATCCGACTCAGTGCTCAACTGTCGCAGTACTGCATCAGGGCGTTAAATCAAAATGCTTAGTATGAAAATTACTTAAACCGCAAATTGAATAATCATACTCTTAATTTAATTAACAGCAATTCCCCACCAGATACCGGGCTAGAGGGCTCATCGCAACAAGACGATCGTAGACCCCGAATAAAAGGGTTTTGTTAGGTTACAATTATTGCTACTGCTACATCCAAGTTGGTGGCAGTGTAATTGCTTTGTTTGAACAGTATAGCTTACCTTACCTTACTTTATCCATCGTTTCGAGAAAGATGATGACGAAGTAAGTTGTAAACCACAGAGTAAATTAAAATATTCTTGTCAAAATAACAAGGTGCGCTCTAATTGGTCAGCGCGTGACACGCGTTTGTTTCTTACTCCCGCGCCTAATAAATTAACTAAATTCATTACAATCCTAATGAAGTTTAGTTTATAATTAATCACGCCTGTTATCCCCGAAGGGTTTGGCAGAGGTGTACCTAATAAGTAGTACACCCACAGTTCGCCAGTTATGTTTTTAAGTATATTGCCATCGTCTGGGCACAATTCCAGACTCCGGGGCTGCTAGTGGGAAATTTCTAATAGAAAAACCCAATAACACTTTGCCCGACCTGAGAATTGAGCCCAGGACCTCATGCTCAGCAGCCGCGCTTGCGACTACTTAGCAAATCAAGGATTAGAAAGCGACTGCCACTCAGAATTCACTTACTCGACTGACTGCAATTACATTTTATTTCTAATTTACTAGTAGGAGGTGGCACGGCGGAACCAACTGATGATGGCACAGGCACTACTGCAACTGGAGATAGCACAGACGATACAGGCGCAACAACTGGAGATAGCACAGACGATACAAGCACAACAACTGGAGGAGGCACAGAGGAAACAAACACAGGTGGCACACAAGCTTCTAATGCTGAATCTGCAAGTGGTAGGTGGATTGTAATAAATAATAGGAATTTTACTGTGGAATAGTTCAACACTTTTGGGAAATAGTAAAATGCAATACTCATATTGGAGCACTCAGAGAGCTGTTTCTTAGTTTTTGGGTGATTCATTGTGATCGGTGGGTCATTTTTGACCGCAGATTCCTACACTAGTTCGGTCTGAGCTTTTGCGATGATGAGTTTTAGATTCGATTTTATGTACCCAATGTTTGTAAATGACTTAACAATAAATCAAAAATTTTAGGTGCTGTTAGTGGTCCGGCTGGAAAAGCAAGTACTGAAGGATCTGCCGAAGGTTAGAAATAACAAATTTTGTTCATGCAATGATCATCATTTTACATAAACATTTCTACTGAAAACGATTCACACATTAAAGCATTCAGCTGGGTCCGCTAGGAGAAAAATCGAATTATCACAATTATAACTTACAGGAGCAAGTGAAGACGGAGATGGGTCTACACAATCCGACGCTAGCACAGCAGGTGAAGACTTTTTTTGGCACTTTAATTTTAGCGAAAGCGGTCCTTCCTTCAAGATTAATTAATTAGACAAATGGTCAGTTTGACGCCATTTCTATGAAGGGAAAAATCATCTTTAACATGAGTACCGTAATTTTGTCACTAAATGTATCTCGCTGGACTTTCAAACTTTTCCCTATAATATTTTACAGCTTCCTCCGAGGGTGACGCTGCCAGCGGGTCGGTCGCAGCTGCATCATCCGAAGGTTAGCATTAATTTCAGTATTTAAAATTAATGCGCTAGTTTATATTTATTATTATGTCAAGATCTCGCGTCTATTTTATACATTACATTTTCAAACGCATTTTTCAAACGCTTTTCTGTGATCCGCCAGATTGCTACTTTCCCACCGATCCCAGAGAGCATGGACGCTGGTGACTAAGATTTTTTATTAAGGGATGTTTCTCTGCGGCAGATTTACGAAAACGTGCTAATTTGTGTGGATAGATCCGACTCAGTGCTCAACTGTCGCAGTACTGCATCAGGGCGTTCAATCAAAATGCTTAGTATGAAAATTACTTAAACCGCAAATTGAATAATCATACTCTTAATTTAATTAACAGCAATTCCCCACCAGATACCGGGCTAGAGGGCTCATCGCAACAAGACGATCGTAGACCCCGAATAAAAGGGTTTTGTTAGGTTACAATTATTGCTACTGCTACATCCAAGTTGGTGGCAGTGTAATTGCTTTGTTTGAACAGTATAGCTTACCTTACCTTACTTTATCCATCGTTTCGAGAAAGATGATGACGAAGTAAGTTGTAAACCACAGAGTAAATTAAAATATTCTTGTCAAAATAACAAGGTGCGCTCTAATTGGTCAGCGCGTGACACGCGTTTGTTTCTTACTCCCGCGCCTAATAAATTAACTAAATTCATTACAATCCTAATGAAGTTTAGTTTATAATTAATCACGCCTGTTATCCCCGAAGGGTTTGGCAGAGGTGTACCTAATAAGTAGTACACCCACAGTTCGCCAGTTATGTTTTTAAGTATATTGCCATCGTCTGGGCACAATTCCAGACTCCGGGGCTGCTAGTGGGAAATTTCTAATAGAAAAACCCAATAACACTTTGCCCGACCTGAGAATTGAGCCCAGGACCTCATGCTCAGCAGCCGCGCTTGCGACTACTTAGCAAATCAAGGATTAGAAAGCGACTGCCACTCAGAATTCACTTACTCGACTGACTGCAATTACATTTTATTTCTAATTTACTAGTAGGAGGTGGCACGGCGGAACCAACTGATGATGGCACAGGCACTACTGCAACTGGAGATAGCACAGACGATACAGGCGCAACAACTGGAGATAGCACAGACGATACAAGCACAACAACTGGAGGAGGCACAGAGGAAACAAACACAGGTGGCACACAAGCTTCCAATGCTGAATCTGCAAGTGGTAGGTGGATTGTAATAAATAATAGGAATTTTACTGTGGAATAGTTCAACACTTTTGGGAAATAGTAAAATGCAATACTCATATTGGAGCACTCAGAGAGCTGTTTCTTAGTTTTTGGGTGATTCATTGTGATCGGTGGGTCATTTTTGACCGCAGATTCCTACACTAGTTCGGTCTGAGCTTTTGCGATGATGAGTTTTAGATTCGATTTTATGTACCCAATGTTTGTAAATGACTTAACAATAAATCAAAAATTTTAGGTGCTGTTAGTGGTCCGGCTGGAAAAGCAAGTACTGAAGGATCTGCCGAAGGTTAGAAATAACAAATTTTGTTCATGCAATGATCATCATTTTACATAAACATTTCTACTGAAAACGATTCACACATTAAAGCATTCAGCTGGGTCCGCTAGGAGAAAAATCGAATTATCACAATTATAACTTACAGGAGCAAGTGAAGACGGAGATGGGTCTACACAATCCGACGCTAGCACATCAGGTGAAGACTTTTTTTGGCACTTTAATTTTAGCGAAAGCGGTCCTTCCTTCAAGATTAATTAATTAGACAAATGGTCAGTTTGACGCCATTTCTATGAAGGGAAAAATCATCTTTAACATGAGTACCGTAATTTTGTCACTAAATGTATCTCGCTGGACTTTCAAACTTTTCCCTATAATATTTTACAGCTTCCTCCGAGGGTGACGCTGCCAGCGGGTCGGTCGCAGCTGCATCATCCGAAGGTTAGCATTAATTTCAGTATTTAAAATTAATGCGCTAGTTTATATTTATTATTATGTCAAGATCTCGCGTCTATTTTATACATTACATTTTCAAACGCATTTTTCAAACGCTTTTCTGTGATCCGCCAGATTGCTACTTTCCCACCGATCCCAGAGAGCATGGACGCTGGTGACTAAGATTTTTTATTAAGGGATGTTTCTCTGCGGCAGATTTACGAAAACGTGCTAATTTGTGTGGATAGATCCGACTCAGTGCTCAACTGTCGCAGTACTGCATCAGGGCGTTCAATCAAAATGCTTAGTATGAAAATTACTTAAACCGCAAATTGAATAATCATACTCTTAATTTAATTAACAGCAATTCCCCACCAGATACCGGGCTAGAGGGCTCATCGCAACAAGACGATCGTAGACCCCGAATAAAAGGGTTTTGTTAGGTTACAATTATTGCTACTGCTACATCCAAGTTGGTGGCAGTGTAATTGCTTTGTTTGAACAGTATAGCTTACCTTACCTTACTTTATCCATCGTTTCGAGAAAGATGATGACGAAGTAAGTTGTAAACCACAGAGTAAATTAAAATATTCTTGTCAAAATAACAAGGTGCGCTCTAATTGGTCAGCGCGTGACACGCGTTTGTTTCTTACTCCCGCGCCTAATAAATTAACTAAATTCATTACAATCCTAATGAAGTTTAGTTTATAATTAATCACGCCTGTTATCCCCGAAGGGTTTGGCAGAGGTGTACCTAATAAGTAGTACACCCACAGTTCGCCAGTTATGTTTTTAAGTATATTGCCATCGTCTGGGCACAATTCCAGACTCCGGGGCTGCTAGTGGGAAATTTCTAATAGAAAAACCCAATAACACTTTGCCCGACCTGAGAATTGAGCCCAGGACCTCATGCTCAGCAGCCGCGCTTGCGACTACTTAGCAAATCAAGGATTAGAAAGCGACTGCCACTCAGAATTCACTTACTCGACTGACTGCAATTACATTTTATTTCTAATTTACTAGTAGGAGGTGGCACGGCGGAACCAACTGATGATGGCACAGGCACTACTGCAACTGGAGATAGCACAGACGATACAGGCGCAACAACTGGAGATAGCACAGACGATACAAGCACAACAACTGGAGGAGGCACAGAGGAAACAAACACAGATGGCACACAAGCTTCCAATGCTGAATCTGCAAGTGGTAGGTGGATTGTAATAAATAATAGGAATTTTACTGTGGAATAGTTCAACACTTTTGGGAAATAGTAAAATGCAATACTCATATTGGAGCACTCAGAGAGCTGTTTCTTAGTTTTTGGGTGATTCATTGTGATCGGTGGGTCATTTTTGACCGCAGATTCCTACACTAGTTCGGTCTGAGCTTTTGCGATGATGAGTTTTAGATTCGATTTTATGTACCCAATGTTTGTAAATGACTTAACAATAAATCAAAAATTTTAGGTGCTGTTAGTGGTCCGGCTGGAAAAGCAAGTACTGAAGGATCTGCCGAAGGTTAGAAATAACAAATTTTGTTCATGCAATGATCATCATTTTACATAAACATTTCTACTGAAAACGATTCACACATTAAAGCATTCAGCTGGGTCCGCTAGGAGAAAAATCGAATTATCACAATTATAACTTACAGGAGCAAGTGAAGACGGAGATGGGTCTACACAATCCGACGCTAGCACATCAGGTGAAGACTTTTTTTGGCACTTTAATTTTAGCGAAAGCGGTCCTTCCTTCAAGATTAATTAATTAGACAAATGGTCAGTTTGACGCCATTTCTATGAAGGGAAAAATCATCTTTAACATGAGTACCGTAATTTTGTCACTAAATGTATCTCGCTGGACTTTCAAACTTTTCCCTATAATATTTTACAGCTTCCTCCGAGGGTGACGCTGCCAGCGGGTCGGTCGCAGCTGCATCATCCGAAGGTTAGCATTAATTTCAGTATTTAAAATTAATGCGCTAGTTTATATTTATTATTATGTCAAGATCTCGCGTCTATTTTATACATTACATTTTCAAACGCATTTTTCAAACGCTTTTCTGTGATCCGCCAGATTGCTACTTTCCCACCGATCCCAGAGAGCATGGACGCTGGTGACTAAGATTTTTTATTAAGGGATGTTTCTCTGCGGCAGATTTACGAAAACGTGCTAATTTGTGTCGCAGTACTGCATCAGGGCGTTCAATCAAAATGCTTAGTATGAAAATTACTTAAACCGCAAATTGAATAATCATACTCTTAATTTAATTAACAGCAATTCCCCACCAGATACCGGGCTAGAGGGCTCATCGCAACAAGACGATCGTAGACCCCGAATAAAAGGGTTTTGTTAGGTTACAATTATTGCTACTGCTACATCCAAGTTGGTGGCAGTGTAATTGCTTTGTTTGAACAGTATAGCTTACCTTACCTTACTTTATCCATCGTTTCGAGAAAGATGATGACGAAGTAAGTTGTAAACCACAGAGTAAATTAAAATATTCTTGTCAAAATAACAAGGTGCGCTCTAATTGGTCAGCGCGTGACACGCGTTTGTTTCTTACTCCCGCGCCTAATAAATTAACTAAATTCATTACAATCCTAATGAAGTTTAGTTTATAATTAATCACGCCTGTTATCCCCGAAGGGTTTGGCAGAGGTGTACCTAATAAGTAGTACACCCACAGTTCGCCAGTTATGTTTTTAAGTATATTGCCATCGTCTGGGCACAATTCCAGACTCCGGGGCTGCTAGTGGGAAATTTCTAATAGAAAAACCCAATAACACTTTGCCCGACCTGAGAATTGAGCCCAGGACCTCATGCTCAGCAGCCGCGCTTGCGACTACTTAGCAAATCAAGGATTAGAAAGCGACTGCCACTCAGAATTCACTTACTCGACTGACTGCAATTACATTTTATTTCTAATTTACTAGTAGGAGGTGGCACGGCGGAACCAACTGATGATGGCACAGGCACTACTGCAACTGGAGATAGCACAGACGATACAGGCGCAACAACTGGAGATAGCACAGACGATACAAGCACAACAACTGGAGGAGGCACAGAGGAAACAAACACAGGTGGCACACAAGCTTCTAATGCTGAATCTGCAAGTGGTAGGTGGATTGTAATAAATAATAGGAATTTTACTGTGGAATAGTTCAACACTTTTGGGAAATAGTAAAATGCAATACTCATATTGGAGCACTCAGAGAGCTGTTTCTTAGTTTTTGGGTGATTCATTGTGATCGGTGGGTCATTTTTGACCGCAGATTCCTACACTAGTTCGGTCTGAGCTTTTGCGATGATGAGTTTTAGATTCGATTTTATGTACCCAATGTTTGTAAATGACTTAACAATAAATCAAAAATTTTAGGTGCTGTTAGTGGTCCGGCTGGAAAAGCAAGTACTGAAGGATCTGCCGAAGGTTAGAAATAACAAATTTTGTTCATGCAATGATCATCATTTTACATAAACATTTCTACTGAAAACGATTCACACATTAAAGCATTCAGCTGGGTCCGCTAGGAGAAAAATCGAATTATCACAATTATAACTTACAGGAGCAAGTGAAGACGGAGATGGGTCTACACAATCCGACGCTAGCACATCAGGTGAAGACTTTTTTTGGCACTTTAATTTTAGCGAAAGCGGTCCTTCCTTCAAGATTAATTAATTAGACAAATGGTCAGTTTGACGCCATTTCTATGAAGGGAAAAATCATCTTTAACATGAGTACCGTAATTTTGTCACTAAATGTATCTCGCTGGACTTTCAAACTTTTCCCTATAATATTTTACAGCTTCCTCCGAGGGTGACGCTGCCAGCGGGTCGGTCGCAGCTGCATCATCCGAAGGTTAGCATTAATTTCAGTATTTAAAATTAATGCGCTAGTTTATATTTATTATTATGTCAAGATCTCGCGTCTATTTTATACATTACATTTTCAAACGCATTTTTCAAACGCTTTTCTGTGATCCGCCAGATTGCTACTTTCCCACCGATCCCAGAGAGCATGGACGCTGGTGACTAAGATTTTTTATTAAGGGATGTTTCTCTGCGGCAGATTTACGAAAACGTGCTAATTTGTGTGGATAGATCCGACTCAGTGCTCAACTGTCGCAGTACTGCATCAGGGCGTTCAATCAAAATGCTTAGTATGAAAATTACTTAAACCGCAAATTGAATAATCATACTCTTAATTTAATTAACAGCAATTCCCCACCAGATACCGGGCTAGAGGGCTCATCGCAACAAGACGATCGTAGACCCCGAATAAAAGGGTTTTGTTAGGTTACAATTATTGCTACTGCTACATCCAAGTTGGTGGCAGTGTAATTGCTTTGTTTGAACAGTATAGCTTACCTTACCTTACTTTATCCATCGTTTCGAGAAAGATGATGACGAAGTAAGTTGTAAACCACAGAGTAAATTAAAATATTCTTGTCAAAATAACAAGGTGCGCTCTAATTGGTCAGCGCGTGACACGCGTTTGTTTCTTACTCCCGCGCCTAATAAATTAACTAAATTCATTACAATCCTAATGAAGTTTAGTTTATAATTAATCACGCCTGTTATCCCCGAAGGGTTTGGCAGAGGTGTACCTAATAAGTAGTACACCCACAGTTCGCCAGTTATGTTTTTAAGTATATTGCCATCGTCTGGGCACAATTCCAGACTCCGGGGCTGCTAGTGGGAAATTTCTAATAGAAAAACCCAATAACACTTTGCCCGACCTGAGAATTGAGCCCAGGACCTCATGCTCAGCAGCCGCGCTTGCGACTACTTAGCAAATCAAGGATTAGAAAGCGACTGCCACTCAGAATTCACTTACTCGACTGACTGCAATTACATTTTATTTCTAATTTACTAGTAGGAGGTGGCACGGCGGAACCAACTGATGATGGCACAGGCACTACTGCAACTGGAGATAGCACAGACGATACAGGCGCAACAACTGGAGATAGCACAGACGATACAAGCACAACAACTGGAGGAGCCACAGAGGAAACAAACACAGGTGGCACACAAGCTTCCAATGCTGAATCTGCAAGTGGTAGGTGGATTGTAATAAATAATAGGAATTTTACTGTGGAATAGTTCAACACTTTTGGGAAATAGTAAAATGCAATACTCATATTGGAGCACTCAGAGAGCTGTTTCTTAGTTTTTGGGTGATTCATTGTGATCGGTGGGTCATTTTTGACCGCAGATTCCTACACTAGTTCGGTCTGAGCTTTTGCGATGATGAGTTTTAGATTCGATTTTATGTACCCAATGTTTGTAAATGACTTAACAATAAATCAAAAATTTTAGGTGCTGTTAGTGGTCCGGCTGGAAAAGCAAGTACTGAAGGATCTGCCGAAGGTTAGAAATAACAAATTTTGTTCATGCAATGATCATCATTTTACATAAACATTTCTACTGAAAACGATTCACACATTAAAGCATTCAGCTGGGTCCGCTAGGAGAAAAATCGAATTATCACAATTATAACTTACAGGAGCAAGTGAAGACGGAGATGGGTCTACACAATCCGACGCTAGCACATCAGGTGAAGACTTTTTTTGGCACTTTAATTTTAGCGAAAGCGGTCCTTCCTTCAAGATTAATTAATTAGACAAATGGTCAGTTTGACGCCATTTCTATGAAGGGAAAAATCATCTTTAACATGAGTACCGTAATTTTGTCACTAAATGTATCTCGCTGGACTTTCAAACTTTTCCCTATAATATTTTACAGCTTCCTCCGAGGGTGACGCTGCCAGCGGGTCGGTCGCAGCTGCATCATCCGAAGGTTAGCATTAATTTCAGTATTTAAAATTAATGCGCTAGTTTATATTTATTATTATGTCAAGATCTCGCGTCTATTTTATACATTACATTTTCAAACGCATTTTTCAAACGCTTTTCTGTGATCCGCCAGATTGCTACTTTCCCACCGATCCCAGAGAGCATGGACGCTGGTGACTAAGATTTTTTATTAAGGGATGTTTCTCTGCGGCAGATTTACGAAAACGTGCTAATTTGTGTGGATAGATCCGACTCAGTGCTCAACTGTCGCAGTACTGCATCAGGGCGTTCAATCAAAATGCTTAGTATGAAAATTACTTAAACCGCAAATTGAATAATCATACTCTTAATTTAATTAACAGCAATTCCCCACCAGATACCGGGCTAGAGGGCTCATCGCAACAAGACGATCGTAGACCCCGAATAAAAGGGTTTTGTTAGGTTACAATTATTGCTACTGCTACATCCAAGTTGGTGGCAGTGTAATTGCTTTGTTTGAACAGTATAGCTTACCTTACCTTACTTTATCCATCGTTTCGAGAAAGATGATGACGAAGTAAGTTGTAAACCACAGAGTAAATTAAAATATTCTTGTCAAAATAACAAGGTGCGCTCTAATTGGTCAGCGCGTGACACGCGTTTGTTTCTTACTCCCGCGCCTAATAAATTAACTAAATTCATTACAATCCTAATGAAGTTTAGTTTATAATTAATCACGCCTGTTATCCCCGAAGGGTTTGGCAGAGGTGTACCTAATAAGTAGTACACCCACAGTTCGCCAGTTATGTTTTTAAGTATATTGCCATCGTCTGGGCACAATTCCAGACTCCGGGGCTGCTAGTGGGAAATTTCTAATAGAAAAACCCAATAACACTTTGCCCGACCTGAGAATTGAGCCCAGGACCTCATGCTCAGCAGCCGCGCTTGCGACTACTTAGCAAATCAAGGATTAGAAAGCGACTGCCACTCAGAATTCACTTACTCGACTGACTGCAATTACATTTTATTTCTAATTTACTAGTAGGAGGTGGCACGGCGGAACCAACTGATGATGGCACAGGCACTACTGCAACTGGAGATAGCACAGACGATACAGGCGCAACAACTGGAGATAGCACAGACGATACAAGCACAACAACTGGAGGAGGCACAGAGGAAACAAACACAGGTGGCACACAAGCTTCCAATGCTGAATCTGCAAGTGGTAGGTGGATTGTAATAAATAATAGGAATTTTACTGTGGAATAGTTCAACACTTTTGGGAAATAGTAAAATGCAATACTCATATTGGAGCACTCAGAGAGCTGTTTCTTAGTTTTTGGGTGATTCATTGTGATCGGTGGGTCATTTTTGACCGCAGATTCCTACACTAGTTCGGTCTGAGCTTTTGCGATGATGAGTTTTAGATTCGATTTTATGTACCCAATGTTTGTAAATGACTTAACAATAAATCAAAAATTTTAGGTGCTGTTAGTGGTCCGGCTGGAAAAGCAAGTACTGAAGGATCTGCCGAAGGTTAGAAATAACAAATTTTGTTCATGCAATGATCATCATTTTACATAAACATTTCTACTGAAAACGATTCACACATTAAAGCATTCAGCTGGGTCCGCTAGGAGAAAAATCGAATTATCACAATTATAACTTACAGGAGCAAGTGAAGACGGAGATGGGTCTACACAATCCGACGCTAGCACATCAGGTGAAGACTTTTTTTGGCACTTTAATTTTAGCGAAAGCGGTCCTTCCTTCAAGATTAATTAATTAGACAAATGGTCAGTTTGACGCCATTTCTATGAAGGGAAAAATCATCTTTAACATGAGTACCGTAATTTTGTCACTAAATGTATCTCGCTGGACTTTCAAACTTTTCCCTATAATATTTTACAGCTTCCTCCGAGGGTGACGCTGCCAGCGGGTCGGTCGCAGCTGCATCATCCGAAGGTTAGCATTAATTTCAGTATTTAAAATTAATGCGCTAGTTTATATTTATTATTATGTCAAGATCTCGCGTCTATTTTATACATTACATTTTCAAACGCATTTTTCAAACGCTTTTCTGTGATCCGCCAGATTGCTACTTTCCCACCGATCCCAGAGAGCATGGACGCTGGTGACTAAGATTTTTTATTAAGGGATGTTTCTCTGCGGCAGATTTACGAAAACGTGCTAATTTGTGTGGATAGATCCGACTCAGTGCTCAACTGTCGCAGTACTGCATCAGGGCGTTCAATCAAAATGCTTAGTATGAAAATTACTTAAACCGCAAATTGAATAATCATACTCTTAATTTAATTAACAGCAATTCCCCACCAGATACCGGGCTAGAGGGCTCATCGCAACAAGACGATCGTAGACCCCGAATAAAAGGGTTTTGTTAGGTTACAATTATTGCTACTGCTACATCCAAGTTGGTGGCAGTGTAATTGCTTTGTTTGAACAGTATAGCTTACCTTACCTTACTTTATCCATCGTTTCGAGAAAGATGATGACGAAGTAAGTTGTAAACCACAGAGTAAATTAAAATATTCTTGTCAAAATAACAAGGTGCGCTCTAATTGGTCAGCGCGTGACACGCGTTTGTTTCTTACTCCCGCGCCTAATAAATTAACTAAATTCATTACAATCCTAATGAAGTTTAGTTTATAATTAATCACGCCTGTTATCCCCGAAGGGTTTGGCAGAGGTGTACCTAATAAGTAGTACACCCACAGTTCGCCAGTTATGTTTTTAAGTATATTGCCATCGTCTGGGCACAATTCCAGACTCCGGGGCTGCTAGTGGGAAATTTCTAATAGAAAAACCCAATAACACTTTGCCCGACCTGAGAATTGAGCCCAGGACCTCATGCTCAGCAGCCGCGCTTGCGACTACTTAGCAAATCAAGGATTAGAAAGCGACTGCCACTCAGAATTCACTTACTCGACTGACTGCAATTACATTTTATTTCTAATTTACTAGTAGGAGGTGGCACGGCGGAACCAACTGATGATGGCACAGGCACTACTGCAACTGGAGATAGCACAGACGATACAGGCGCAACAACTGGAGATAGCACAGACGATACAGGCGAAACAACTGATGATTCCACAGACGGTTCAGAATCGTCCATGGGTTCCGATGAAGATGAGTGTACTGAACCGTCCAAACCTGGGAAATCGGGTAAACCGCAAAAGCCTAGTCGTTATCCGATTCTAGGCTTCCCTATTGAAGACTTTTTCCGAGACTTACCTTTGTACGAATATCTCAGTCCGATATCACGCGGTAAGTTTAACCCACTATTTAATTTCTGAATCACGCTTAATTTCGCTGACCCCCTATATAATATAGAAGTTTTTAATCTGACGTGGTCACTAACATTATTAACACTGAAAGCGGGATATTTATGATGTTTACTATTTGTTTTCAGATCCCGATATTCCGATGTATTAAATAGTACAAAATTATGGTGCACTAAATATCCTGTTTTCAGTGTGAACCACAAATACAGTACATTTCTGTCACTTTTCAAATGTGTTTAGTGCTTAACATTTTTAAAACAATTGTCTGTTTATTTTTTTGCTTGACCTGTTCCACTCCAGGGCAAAGGCCTCCCTCCGTTTCTCCACTTTTGTTGGTTTTGAGCATCGATTCGCCAATTTGTGTGAAAGCCTGGATGGCTTCTATTCACCTTTCTTCTCGGTCTGACTCTCTCCCGGTAGTCCTGCTATACACGGGCTCACAGCAGTGCCGGCAGACATGGCCTGCACACTCCCATTTCATTCTTGCAGCTTTATGAGCTACGATCGCGCTTCGGATTTTGCAGTGCAGATATGGTTTTATTTTCTATTCAGAAGTTCGTTTAACATTCACTAAACTACAATCCACTCACGTGGGAAAATCTTGATTTTGGACTTCTGAATGTTAGTCAAAGACCACGTCTGTGCACCATAATGTGAGGATGGGTAGAATACACATGCCCATTAGTTTGCGGTTTCAAAGGACGGGTAAATCGTTTTTGAATAACTCCTTCAGTAACCAGTAGCTCTTCCAGGCGTATTCCTTGTGTCTTGCTACTTTTTATCATTTCTGTTTTATAAGACAAGACAAGAATAGAAAATAATAAAGAAAAAGAAAATTCCAAGTAGATTTGTGTTCTTGGACATAGTGTATTTTCCATCTACATACCGTATATTGGTGAGCGGTTGGCTTTAAGCCCAGTATTCGACTTGTTCATCTTTAATCCGACCTCAAAGCTTGCATTGCTTGGTACTGGAAGCATTTTTTCCAGTTCTGCAGCTGATGACGAAAGGAGACAAAATGTCGTCAGAGAAGCATGGATATGTCCACTTCCCTATACCTTGGCTCACCCAGGCAATATATTTTTTTGGCATCAAAAGAGTAAACAATGAAACCGACAAATTGTTTTGAACCATGCTTGCTTACTACATAGTAGCAAATTCTGTCAATTTATTAGCGACGAACAATAACCCCAAGTAAGACATAAAATCTTTGAATAGATTTTTTTAAACCTTATGATGTTGTTTTTACAGCTCGAGCTCGTGCAAGCTATAGATACCCATCAAAGAAAAGGATACAAAGGAGGAAACTGTGCCTCTGTGACGAAGAGATACCTTATTATGACTAGAGGTACTCACACATTTCTATTTAAATATGCAGTTCACTCACACACAACACACAGTTTTGCGGTTCGTGGCTAAATTATAACCTTGTTGATCTTCAAGTTTAAGCACCGTTTGCCGAATACGGTCTTGGTGACCATCCTTTACATACCGAGTAAAGGATGGTCACCATCACAATTTCCCACGGAAATTAGTAAAGCCGTTGGTCCCAGCTATCATTTGTAGGTCATTGACTGTTTTATTTATTTATTTAAGGACAACCAACAAAGCTTACACCAAAAATACATGTTAAACTACTCATATTATTTTTAAATTTTATTAAAAACTTAAATTTTATGAAAACCAGATTTTACTTATTTAGGTACGTACATAAATACAGTTAATTGTTACATAAATCCAACATACAAATACAAATGAAAACTTATTAAGTAATGCTGGATTAGTTCGATTAATTCAATAAATATTGTTCGACGTTGTGCCACCCAAGTAGTAGTCAGTCAGTACTAATCAGAAACCCATAAGTCTGAACACCAGTCTGAACAAGGGGTATCGTGTTACTCAGATGTCGCAAGTCGGATAGGCTTCATGTAACACTGGTATTCAGCTGCATCAGGTTAGACTGGATGGACAGCATAGTCGGGAGAAGACAGAAAATAATGATGACTAACTATTTTATAGTTGCCACGGTCTGAGCGAGACAGCACAAACTTGGCTTAAATGAAGATGATGAAAATGGCGAAAATTAGAATTATCTTACTATTGTTTATTGCATCCTTAATTTATATTATCAGATCATAACAGTTGTTGCTCTGAATTTTCCCAACAGAAAACTCAAAAAATTGAAATATGAATGACAATCTAATCAACTCTATATTGTTTCAGTTATTAAGAAGAAAATGAAAGCAAAAAGAGGACGTATTGAGAAATTACTGCTGCATGAAAATGGACTCTGATTTATAATAAATATAGTAAAATTATAAATATTCATGGTAATGGTAACCTTATATTTAATCGCAATATATTGAAGCAAGCATAATAATTAATTTGTTTTATTATTGTGTATTTTCCCTATGCCTATTAAACACAAACACACACATTTTAATATTTCTATAGTGGTCAAGACTAGGTTTAGGATAACTTCACATCCTTATGTACCAAACTAAAGGAGAATAAATAGAATTTTGTATGGAAAATAGGCCCACCAGAAATTGTGGCATATAATAATGAAACTTATATTAATTTATTCCCTATAATCTCAAGATAACAGTGATAATATTAGCTAAGCCTTGTCCAACGGGAATATTGAGAAATACGAAAACGAAATCGTGAGTCTTACAGTAACCTAAAAACGCGATATGTCTAATGAGACGATAGATTCTATTGATATTTGAAGTTAATACCTCAACGACCCCCGTCTATTATTCAATTCATCCATCAGCAGTATTGAAGCGGTATATTAAGTCCTATTAGCCCTATTAGTCCCGGAAAACATGAATTTTCACCCGAGAAAGAAGTCGTTGCCCGGCAATAATTTTTGGGTAGAGATATTTAGTTTGATGTACAGAATGCTTGGTTGACCGCCTCGTGAAGGGTCTGCTTACACTATGTATAGAGCTACAAGAGGAAATTACTAGAGTTTGGATAATCAAAGAGTCACTGTAGTCCCAATAGCAATCAGAACAACAGGTGTTATCCCGAAGCTATTATACAATAGTTTTAATGCTCTCAATCTAAATACACCCATTTCTATCACTACAAAAAACTGGCATCCTATAAACACTTGCCGTAATTCTTCCCATTTTGACCTATGGATCCCAGACTTGGCCTTTGACAAACATTCAAAACTGCAAACTCAAGGAATGCCATCGCGCAATGGAGCGCAGCATTCTAGGCGTCAAACTAGCCGACCATGTACGCAACACCACACTGTGCTCTAAAACATAAATAAAATTACTTCGCTGACGTTGCTCAAAAAGGTGCTAAGCTGAAGTGGGACTGGACTGGCCACGTCTTCTGCCAGTCCAGTCCCACTTCAGCTGCCGAACAGCAACAACATCCATTTATTTTCAGGCTACTTCGGCCCTTAAACATATACCTTACAGACTAACTTGCTGTCCCTTGCTGTGGGCCAAAATAGCCACTATCTGGAGCCCGAAGGCGTCGTGGCAGACCTCGTAGAAGGTGGCGGGACGAGCTGGACAAAACCAGTGGTCCACATTTAGCCCTGGATCCAGCCCAGCAGTTGGATGTCACAGGCTAACAGGATCAGTATCAGTCCTAGATAATAACTTGACTGCAGCACAGAGCAATTTACCCTCGCAAACAAATAACTAGTCGGTTGATTGTTGGTTGGTTGTCACCCGTGAGATTCTAAACATACGAGACATCAAATTGAGAAAATAAAAGTTAAAAACGACAATAATATAATAATATAATATTAAACACTGACTAACATAAGTTGCACTTATATACTAATAGGGATCCCTGCGAAAACTCCAATAACGTCAACTAAGTCAGAAAAAGTCGTGCATCTGGAGAGCTTCCGCGGCGAGCTCGGCATAAATAGTTAAAGTTACCCGAACATAATGTACGCAAGCATTGTTTATCTTAAAAACTTCTAAACTTGTAAAAAAATCCACGATGGATCGAACTATGTATGTATATCTTTCAAAGTTGATTCACAATAAACATTTTTATGCTATTTTTTTATCTAAAATATTGCTGCGAAGGTGGTAAATCTGATATAGTATTAGTCCTTGTCTAAATAATAAATGTTCGGTTAAATATAATAAATTCGGTACATAGACCAGTGCATAGACCGGTGCGGTTCGGTGCGGTTCGGTGCGGTGTACTTGGTCTTTTCTTTGAATAACATCCAGCAGTCTAAACTCGAGGTTTGCTAACGAGCAATTGAACGAAATAATTATTATTATTAGCCATTTGTGTCCCACTGCAGGGCAAACGCCTCCCTTCCCGAGCGCAGTAATACTAGGTGTTAAATTAACGGACGGTATTCAAACATAATAAAAGTTGACGTGGCTCTAAAGGCTGCTCAACTGAAATAGGACTGGGCAGGACATGTCTGCCGGATACCGGACAAACTGTGGGCCAAAATAACGCAAAACTGGTACCCTGATAAGGCGGGGCGCGGCAGGCCAGGCCACGAAGGAGATGCCAGTCAGAACTGGCAAGAGGACGCGCGGGTTTGGGACAAGTGGAAAGAGCGGAAATCTTGAGCCCAGGAGTGAGACAGAACAGGCTACAAAAAAATTTTCAATTTAGACTTAGAAAATATCACAGAATTAAAATTACTCGCGCAACAATAGTACATTATTGCAAAGGCCGTGAAATATGCAAGAAATACAAAACTTTTTTATTTCTTAAAAATGCCTTTTATTGGACCATAAAAACATTGTGGTACACTTGTTTAATTCTCTAATACAACACTTATTGTACAGTTTCATATTTTATTTAGCGTATTTTTGGCGAAGCGGAATGCAAACACAAAACGCATCGACTCCGGTAGTGATGTCAAATGATATGTGTCAAAGAAACACTTAAAGAGAAAAGTACCTACTTAAAGTGTCACAAAGATTTTACTATAATATTGTTATTGCAATTTTTGTTTAAATAAAGCACTTACACTATAGTAAAACTATTTTACTAAGGGCAGAAATTAGATTTAAACAAGGCAGATAAGGTATGTGAGATCAAATGCTATGACATGAATGGCCGCGATAGTCATGGACGTTTGAACTGTCGTGGAAAATTGTAGGAGTTTAATTTTTTTTTTGTGCGACAAGCAGTAGTTGAAATTAACTTTTAATTATTTTCTTGGGTTGATAGTACTGCATATTATTGATTTAAGTGAAAAAAAAATTACATGCATATTCCCTATTGCAGGTCGAGTATGAGTTTGAAGGCCGAGCCGTAGGCAAGGATTTCACTAATACTAGACAGGCAATTGCCATTCCCGCCGAGGCATATATAGTGCTTTTCTCAAAAGAAATTAGGGAAATAAAACATACCTACTTTCTTCTCGTTTTTCCAAATCATACATTTTTATATACTTTCATGTATTTTTCTTTTGACTTCGCTGGAAGCAGGTTTTCCATTACCAATTTGGCTTCTGATCTTAAATCTGGTGGAGTACAATCAATCTCCATTTCACTCTCTGAACCGTTGCCGCGTTGGAACTCATTTTAATTATTAAACTTGTATATTTATTAAGTATGTAAATAACAAATCGAGATGAATTTTCAGCTTTGCCGCCAATTTTATATTTATCATCTGTGCCGAAAGGCAAACGCATTTATGGCTATAACGCCACGAAGCAAAGAGACTTACTTTGGTATGCCAAGAATGATAAAAGAGATCCAATCAATGAGTACTTAATAACCCCAGCACGCCGTTTCATACAACATTGCTGGAGTGTTGTAATGTTCCAAATTCAAAAAACGCTCTTTCAATTTATTTGATATTCTTTGTCCGTAAATTCGGTTCTTTTTTCGAAATAATGACAAAATTTCCATGCATGTTTGAGAAAAGTACATATCTCGACTATGATCTTTTTCATCTCGAATCGTTGACGCTGTTCTACCAGTACGTAGCGACCTGGACAGCTTTGTCATTTGTCTCATTTAAATCCTGGAAGATCTTGCGTATCCTGTTTCGGGACTTCATCTCTGTAGTAGAGACAATTTTTACCTTAAACTGTGCATCTTTCGTGTTTCGCAATGTCTTCAAAAGATGGTGAGTCTCAGGGAGCTTTTACGTCTCTTCAAAAGGACTCAGGAAAGTCTGTGTTCATACAGGGGTTGACGAATGTCTCTTTGCTGGTTTCCCTACTCAGAACGAGTAGCTATTTCTCGGCGCATGACTGTTGGAGCTGTACCCACCTGTGGGTAGGTACAGTATCGTAAGGGGATAGATTTTAAGCACCTCGTTACGATGTGGCAGGTTTTACTTAGCGTAACTTCTTTAGCGTGAGCGTAACGATGCCCACTAGGTCCCGTGTAATAGGGGTGAGTCCATTGCCATCAACTGGGCACAAATCCAGACTCTGGGAAGCTACTGATTGACTCCTGATGAAAAACCCAATAGCGCTTTGTCCGACTCGGGAATCAAACCCATGAGCAACGAAACAGTTGTTCTTGAGATTAGCGCATGAAAACATACAAATTGCTCAACTCAACACTATTTGTATATATGTAGCAGAAACGCAAACTTTTAATATGGAACCTTAGCGCACTCTTATAACGCGAAATAAATCACATCCATCAAATCAAATCAAATTATTTATTTGCATAGAATGTAGGTAATTGTACAACTATCCATCCGCCAAAACTAATCTGGCATACATAATTACTGGGTCCATATTGGCTCACCTAAAGTTCTTTACCCGAAATTGTTCTTCATAATGATTTGTAATCCGAATGGTCACTCTTCCTAAAATTTTTCATCCTAAAGTTTTCATTCATACTATTTGTAGTGCTACCGGCGATGTTCATAACACTCATGTTTCCGAAAATTGTAATTAATAATATCATTAATGTAAACATATTTAAACTCCTACTGTTTTTTATCATAACGCTTTTATCCCTAAATATAATTACCATAATATTTCACTCATATTCAGAAAGAAACATTTACCAGGTGTAATAAAAAATATATGTGGGTAGAAGATGATATTTATAGTTTAAATTTGAGGGTATGATTATTATTTCGGGGTATGCTTTTTTAAATTTTTACATTTAGCCATCTTATTTTTGGTTATTGTTGTTACATACTTATTACTGTAACTAGCTGTACCCGCGCGCTTTCACTCGCGTGTTTCATACGTTGGGAAGTTTGTTGTAATAGAAAAATGAGGAGATTCTCATAATGTTTCAAGTTTTTTAAAATTTTATTATTTTTTGGTAAACATAATAAGAACACATCTGCGTACCCCCTAGAGCACACAAGCGTGATATTATGTTATGATGTTGTATAAACAATAAACATCCAAGCGATTACAGCAATCACGACAGATTTGCCGTCTATTTTTGAAGAGTTCCATAGTATATCTTCGAAGATCAGCATCAGATCTTCACCAAAAGACAGCACTGTACAACTTTTCGATAGTTACATATGTTAAGTTCTATTTTATTGGGGATAAGCCGCGAACAATACATTTCATGGTAATAGTACCATGAAATGTATACATTTAATTGTAATAGTACCATGAAATGTATTGTTAGCGGTTCACTAATGTTTCACCAAAACTCTTTTGACAATATTTTAACCGACTTCAAACAAAATGTGGAGGTTCTACGTTTGACTGTGTGTCCCGTATGTTCACCGATTTCTCCGCTAATTGGGGACCGATTGTCAAAATTCTCTTTTTATTCGAAAGCCTACACTACTGAGGTGGTCCCGTTGTCACAAAGTTAGAATCTGATGATGGGATCTCAGGGAAATCGAGGGCAACCCTGACATTTTAAAATGTTTTTCATATAGGTACTTTCTAACGATATTTGTACCTGATAATCATTATCTCATGTTGCTGAGCTGATGATAAAAGGTATAAGTCAGGATCTGATGCTGATCTTCGGAGATATACAATGGAACGCCTCATTAACAGACATAAAATCTGTCGTGATTGCTGCAGTCGCTTGGATGTTTATTTTTTACACAATATTAGAACATAACATAACGCCTGTATGCTCTGAGGGAGTACGCAAATGTGTACAGTGCACCCAGATTTCGACAGTTAGGTATGATAACGATATAAGTTACATTTTATTGGGGATAAGCCTATTACCATGAAAGGAGTTGTTAACAATGTATAGGAAATATTTGTGTAGAATATTGCAACTAAAAAAGGCAAAATAAAAAACTTTTTTGCAAAAAATTAAACCTAGTCAAATAATTCCAAGTTTTTCACTGATTATTGTGTCTTCTCTAATATCTTAAGGTTCCCAGGTTAAGAGTTTTTTTACACCGTTTATGTATAACACCGCGCTCGTGCTAGTGCCACTAGATTAAGCACCTGTAATTTTTTATTGATTGAGGAACTTGTGGCTAATAATACCAGCCATTTGGATCGATCTTCAGATTAAGCCGCGCTTGCCTAGGTTGGTCCATGAATCGGTGACCACCCATTGCATACCTAGTTTCCTCCGTGCTTCGGAAAGCACGTGAAGCCGTTGGTCCCGGCTGTAATTTGTAGATCTTTGTCAGTCGTTAAAGATAATCAGTGGCCTGAAAGTCTGACAACCAGTCTTACCAAGAGGTGTCGTATTACCCAGTACTAACTGGGTTGTGGAGGTCAGATAGGCAGTCGCTCCATGTAAAATTCAGATGCATCCGGTTAGACTGGAAACTGACCTCAACGTAGTTGACAAAAAACTAGGCAATTTGATTAATATATTTGATGTTTCCTAACAATAACAGTAAATTATGCATGTCTTATAGTCACGAAGCAATAATAAATGATTTACGTCAAGTTCATAAAAAATAACACGATTAAAACATTTCATGTTGTATCGATAAATACTATCATTTTACTGCCCTATATAAAACATCGTATACCAAGTACCTATTAGTACTATGAAAACAATATCGAACAAGTGATGACGATGAATCGGGTCGTTTTAATATATGTTTTGGTCTTAACGGTGGCTGTTGGTATGTATCTATACTAATATCTATACTATAGTCATTTAAATTAAAACATGGGACAATAGAGTCACCCTCTAGCAGTAATTGTAATACCGAGATAGACTTGATCAATATTTCTAAGGACACTGAGACAACAGAGTTAAACTCTAGCAATAATTTAAACCAATGTTTGTTACCACAGCGATCAAACTCCAAAACTAAACTAAATAATAATACTCTAAAAATAGCTCATCAGAATATACAGGGTGTAAAAGGTAAAGAATTGGAATTGGAGTTGTTTTTGAACAGCAATTGTATTGACATCTTGTGCATAACTGAACATTGGTTAAAATCTCACCAGTTTCTGTTTAGCTTTAATAACCACCAGATTGCCAGCTCGTTCAGCAGAGTGAATATGATACGTGGTGGCTCCCTTATAATTGCACGTAATAATTTGAAATTCAAAGAACGTAGTGATATTGTGGATCTCTCTGTTGAGCGAGTAATCGAAGTAGCTTGCATAGAGCTTGAGCGGTACATTGTAATGAGCGTGTACAGGCCCCCAGGTGCGCCTTACGATATTTTTGAGCAACATATGGAGGAAATTTTATTAAAGACGTGCAACAATAATAAAACAGTTGTAGTCTGTGGAGATTTCAACATTAATTTACTTGAAAAATCGGTTACAGTAAATAAATTCTTGACATTATTAAAATCATATAACTTGCACAGTAATTTCGCTGAACCGACCAGAATAACTTCCACTAGTGCTACCTGTATAGACAATATCTTTACAAATCTAAAACCATTGATCCATTTAATTTTAAATGAGTTAGACTCGGATCATTGTGGCCAGTTAGTTGCTTTTCCTCGGCAAATAGTCAGAGCTCGGAAAAAACTTGTGAGTTTTGTGCCTGTAAACAAAAAACGTTTAGACCTATTTAGAAATAATTTAATGGAAAAACTTCCCGCTTTGCCATATCACGATAACGCAGATCGAGCATATACTTTGTTATTTAACTTGATTAATTTAGAATTTAATAAGGTGTTTACCTCCAAAACATTGTCTGTTTCTGATCGCGTTTTATTTAGTGACTGGGCAACACCGGGTATTTTTAAAAGTAGGCGGAGGCTATATGAACTATATAATGAAAAATTATATAACCATAATGAAAACTTTAAAAAATATGTTAAAAATTACTCAAAAATTTTTAGAAGAGCCTGCTCCTCAGCTAAAACCATTTACTTTAAAAATAAAATTAAAGTATCTGATAATAAAATAAAAACAACCTGGAATATTATAAACTCCGAAATGGGAAGGAACACAGCACGAAACCGTGACTTTCATCTAAAAATAAATGATCTAGATATTAAGGCAGACATGGAGGTTGCAGCAGAGTTTGACAATTTCTTTACTAATATCCCCATTGTAACAACTAAAACTCTTCCATCATCCTCCACTTCTGCTTACTCAATTTTGCAGGAATGTGTACCAGAATGTATTGAAACTTTTAAATTTATAGTTGTTACCCCAAAGGACATTATAGAATCTTTTAAAGATCTTGATGTCAAAAAAACCGGCGATCTTTGGGGATTATCAGTACATACCATGTCAACAATCATTGATATTATTTCACTTTTCCTGGCAATTATTTTTAACTCTTGTGTCGATTCCGGTGTATTTCCTGATTTGATGAAAATTAGCAAAGTGATTCCGCTGTTCAAATCTGGTAGCACAACCGACCCCACAAACTTTCGGCCTATTTCCATATTACCTACTTTGAGCAAAATTTTTGAAAAATTAATTCTAAAGCAAATGTTAAAACATTTCAATAAAAATAATTTACTTCACTTGAAGCAGTTTGGCTTCACAAAGGGTCGGTCAACTACAGACGCGGGCGTGGAATTACTTAAGAGCATATTCGAGGCCTGGGAGGAATCGCAGGATGCTCTTGGTGTCTTCTGCGACTTGTCCAAGGCCTTCGATTGCGTGCAGCATGAAACGCTTATCAGGAAACTATACCACTATGGTATGAGGGACAAGGCTCTAGACCTTCTGACTTCTTATTTAAATAACAGAACTCATAGGGTTGATGTTAATGGCATGAGATCTTTAGGGTCTGCAGTCACTATGGGCGTCCCACAGGGCTCAATTCTAGGTCCATTCTTATTTTTAATATATATAAATGACTTACCTTATCATGTAAGGGATAATCACAAGATTGTATTGTTCGCGGATGACACATCTCTCATTTTTAAAATTAAACGTCAATCAATAAACTTTGACGAAGTGAACAATGCACTATCTAAGGTTGTCCATTGGTTCAATGTAAATAATCTACTCCTGAATGGAAAAAAGACCAAGTTGATTAAATTCTCAACTCCAAATGTGAGGCAGTTATGTGCAAATGTTCAACTTAATGGAATAGAGTTGGATCCTGTTGAGTCAACGGTTTTTCTTGGAATAACTGTTGATTCAAAATTACAGTGGGGCCCACATATTGAAAAATTGTCAAAAAAACTTAGTTCGGCCGCCTACGCTGTCAAGAAAATTAGACAAGTTACTGATGTTGATACGGCCAGAATTGTTTATTTCAGTTATTTTCATAGCGTCATGTCGTATGGGATTCTTCTCTGGGGTGCCTGTGCGGACATCCACGCTATCTTTGTTCTACAGAAAAGGGCTGTTAGGGCCATTTACAATCTGGGTCCTAGGGATTCCCTCCGAGAGAAGTTCAAAGAGATGAATATTCTGACCGTAGCCTCTCAATACATTTTTGAAAATTTATTGTATGTTCATAAAAATATATCTAATTTTAAGAAAATGTCCGATATTCATAGCTTGAATACTAGGAATAAGCACAACCTCGCTGTACATCGCACTCGCTTCCACAGAATAGGCAACTCATTCATGGGCCAATGCATACGCTTTTACAATAAACTTCCCATTGACATTAGAAATTTATCAATCAATCGATTTAAAATTTGCATTAAAACCAAACTATGTAAGAAAGGGTACTATAAAATAATTGATTATTTAGATGACAAAAAGGCTTGGGATTGAACTGCTCGCTCTGCTAAGCTTTGTGTAATTCCTATACAATATTGACATAAAAATCTGATATAATATCCTATTGTATATTTCCTTTTTATAATTAATTCTTTTACAATTTTTGACATGTAAATTTGACATTACAATTATTATCTTATTTTGTATGTTCAAATTATTATTTAATTCATTATAAAACATGAAACATATTGTACATGCTTTAAAACAGACTTTGATCCCTGAGTTTGTTTCGCCATTTCTTCTCAGGGTAGTCAGATACGAAATGTCGACCCCATCTAGCTTAAGTTTAAATTGTGATGACGTGTAAAAGTGATACCTACATCCTATTTACTGAATAAACAATTTCATTTCATTTCATTTCATTTCATTTCACTAATATTATAAAGAGGTAAAGTTTGTGAGATTGTAGGGGGTAATCTCTGGATCTCCTGAACCGATTCTGAAAATTCTTGCACTAATCGGAAGCTACATTATCCCCGAGTGCCATAGGCTATATTTACAACGTGCCCGGCCCGTGGTATAATTTCCGACCAAAACGCGAGCTAAGCCGCGGGCAACAGCAAGTTATTACAAGGCGCTCTACACAATAAAGCCGCAGTGCCTCCGGAATGACGGCGGCGTCTTGCGCGCGCATTCAGTTGCCCAGCGACACGTCACTCAAGCTGTAGTGTCAGAAAGTTGAATATCACGTGCAGCCGAAATGCCGCTGACGAAGTTTTACTAGCCCGCCGACAGCTAAGTCGCCTACACAATGGCTTTAGTGTGTAGCGTCGTTAAGTGCTCATTTACGGAGACGCGGCGCGTTGAGCTGTTTTTCCGTTTAAAGAGAGGCGGCACGTGCACTGGCCCGCGTTACCGCACGCCCAAACACAAACATATGGCAATGTACGATGTTTTCGGAGACGCGGCGCGTGGTGCGGTGCGTGAGGAGCAGCGGTAGCCGACGCGTTGGCCGCCGCGGGAAACGCTGCATTTCAAGGAAACGCGCGTAAAATCGCTTCTCCGTAAACGCTCTCATACATTTCCATATGTTTGAATTTAAAGTGGACTGCGCCACGCAACGCGCCGCGTGTCCGTAAATGAGCCCTAAATCTAATTCATACTTTTCATTATGAAGACTCATGTACTTGTTAGAAAGCACAAGTAGCTTTTTAAAAACAAACAAACAGTATAACGAAATCTAATATAAAATCAAAATTAAAATCATTCTGTATAACGAAGCTAAAGAACGACGACGCCAATATTGTAACTACCCAGGTGTGTGCCGTACCCAGCTGTGCATGTGTGTATCTATCTATTCATTGCTGCTTGTGGTAGTAGTACTAGTGCGACAAACCTATCTGTGCAGGCAGATACAATCGGAACCAACGCAAATGAAGATTATGCTTACCGACAGTCGACAGAGCCGCGCCGATATGAACTGCATAGATAGGTTGGTAAACTCGTTGTGCATACCGATCAATCACATAAAAACATTGTCTTCTGTTTTTATTACCTACCAGCTGAACTCAACGTTCCTAACAAACCTATGAGGTTTTCTGGAACATATATTTTGTTAATTGTAATGTTAATATGTTTATTGTTAATATGAATAAAAAAAAAAACGACTTCTATAAAAAGAGGAGGTTATGACGTATTCAGCCAGCATCTTTCTTTTAATTTATGTACACCGATTTTCCCGTGATTTACTAGTCCAATTTATATGATTATTTTTTCATTTGGTAGAGGAATCTTTCGCGGTGGTCCCATATTAATTTTATTAACTTTTCTTCTGTGTTTTATGAGTTATCTTCTGTAATATGCATTTTTTCGACTTTTTCTACATGGGTGATGTGCTAATAACTTCTAATGACAATGTAAAATTGATACTTGACAAGTATTTGTGTGAGATTACAGATTGCAAACTTAGCAATGTGAGCTAACTAAAGTATGCGAAGCTAAATTTGTCTATATGCCCCCCTGGCCCCCCTTCGCACTTCCTTCGCCATTCTTGTGTCTTGTGTCTAAAGTTCGGGGAGCAGAGCGATTGACTGCTGCGCTGCGGGTCGCGAGTTCGATTCCCGCACGGAAAAAATATGTGTATGGCCTACAGGTAGTCTGGCTGTTTGTGTGTATGAGTTGAAATGTTTGTAAATGCACCCTCGAAACAGGAGAAATTCCTATTGTGACGTGAAACGTTGCCCACGTTTAAAAAGGAAAAAGTCTTACCGAATGGCATGAGGTGCCGTCTTGTTGAAACCACATGTCTGCAACATTAATGCTTTACAATTGAGGCACAAAAAGTTAGTTGTCATGTCTCTAAACCGCTCACGTTTGACGAACGATCAATTTCACGAAATATACCTGATTACCTCGTTCGTGGGATTTGACGCCATTCGATTATTTTCTCTGGGGATATGTAATGTTGCGTGTTTACGCCTATGAATCAGAAACAATTGAACCTGGAAGCCAACATTTAACGCAGTAAGTTGAACGTGTTTTCGGCAAAAACAGCTGAAAACACTCTTAGAGTGATTATGAAAAGAGGTGAAACGATGCTCGCCCGGCTCGCGTCCTCGCTCGCTAGCTGGCGGTGGGGCCTGCGCTTAATTTACTGCGAAGAATGTGTGCAAACGTGCCGCGGAGGAAATTATATTTAAACATAAATGGCATAAAATTACCAGTCAAATAATGCAAATTTTATATTAAAATATTAAAACCGTATCCAAATAAAAAGCGCTCACCTTTGAAGTGTAAGGGCAAAATATTATTGGATTTTGGTCCGGATTTGTGCCCGGTTGCTGGCAATAGCCGCACTCCCTTTTACATGAGAAATAAACATAGCTGGCGAAATGTATGTGATCTATTAGGTACACCTCTGCCTAACCCTTCGGGGCTTACAGCCGTGATGTTAAAAACCATAATTTCTGTATTTTATTTCAATTTAAAGTTTTCCGCCTCTAAAAATACACCCTTTACTTGTAACAATATTTACTTAACGACGAAAATCTACTTTCTGCTCTTCAATGTAAATAGGCGCAATTTCAAGTAGTAATCTAATGCTAGAATGTTTTATTCAAAATAGGAACAGGAGGTACTTTTTTCAAAAAGATTATTTATGAGAAACCTGACACTGACTGTGCAATTAAACCACAACCTAAAACTGAACCTTGCGAGACTGAATCAAAGTACGAAACAAAACCGCAACCTGCACCGAAAAAGGAACCTGATTGCGACACTGAATATAAGCCAAAACCGAAACCTGAAGAACCTAATTGCGAGACCAAAACCAAGCCGAAACCTGCTCCAGAAACAGATTGTGAGAATGATTCCAAGAAGAAAAAGAAATACAAAGGAAAATGGCAATGTAAGAAAAGTAGGATTTATTTTTTTGTAAATTGAGCATAGATATTTAAATACGGGCACGATCCAAAGGCCCTAGCACGAGCGCACGTCGTAAATGTATCTTAAACAGCGATTTTCCGTACATACATACATACAGTATACACGACGACGACAATACGACAATAAATGAAAACACTAGTATTACTAGTTCATAGAAATATTTTAAAACTATCAAATACTTTCTAACATCGAAATTGAAAAAAATTAAGCATTTGTATAGCATAAAACTGTAGAACCCCAAGTATAAATATTGGTTCAGTAACCTTAGGTATAATGTGCACTAATTCGCATCTGCAAATAAAATCTAAGGATCGATTTGGCAAAGGTTTTTTTTAAGTAGTGACTTGGTAACATGTGTTTAGTTTACCGATGCGGGGGCCGTTAACCTGTCGGTGCTAGCCTATTAATCTACATCATGTAGAAAATGCTGAAAATGAAAAAATAAGGTCCTGTGGTTAGGCCACTGAAGATATTCAATTGATTTTTTGTATGCAAACTCAGAACGTCATGAGATATACGCAGTTTAATTTATTGTCGTCGTCACCCTGTTTAATCAAACTTTTGCGACAAGCAACACGCTTTCTTCTTCCATTCTCCTGTCAGGGCATCTCCTTTCTCTTTCATATCATTCCTCACAGAATCCATCAACATTTTTTTTTTTTAATTAAGTAAATATTATATTATAGGTGCACGAGTATTTTCAATTTTAAAATCGATCGTTTTGACGTTACGTTTACACCGCGCACTTGTTCTAGTGCCTCTGGGTTTGAAATCCTATGTTAAAGAAACCAGGGTCGCGCTAAAAGTGGGATGGGTTGACGATGACCACAAATTCACGGTTAAATCCTGGATGAAGGAGTGCGTCTTTCATTGACACGAATCAATGTGTATGGCAAAAGATGTGGAATGAGGCCTATACCCAGTTGTGGGTGATTCTAGGCTGAACTGATGATGATAACGTAAACCTGAGGAAGATTGCGAACATCTGAAAATTTTGAAACCATGCTAACTTTTTTCTAATATCCTAAATTTCATTAAGAAGTTTATCTATAGGATATTTTCACAGTTTATTTCACCTCGAGAATTGCATGTTACAATTCAAGATTCGATTTTGTACAAAAACAAGTGAATCCCAACTGTTACATTACAGGGCGCTTTTACACACCCTCAACTGGTCTAGTGGTCGCAAGCGCGACAGCTGAGCATGAGGTCCAGGGTTCGATTCAAGGGGTTGAGCTATGTGGAGTTTGGGTTTTCCATTAGGAATTTCTCAGTAGCAGTCCGGAGTCTGGATTAGTGTCCGGTGGATGGCAATAGAGTGGCCACCTATAAGGCTGCGTCTTCACCAGAGATGAGCGAGGATGCGTAGGAGGGATAGATGTGTGCGGAGCTAACCAATCACATAGCTAGAATGCTGAAGCTGAGAAAAAGAAGCACTGTTATTGGTTAGCTTCACAGACATCCCTCGCTACGCATCCTCGTTCATCTCTGGTGGAAACGCAGTCTTACTCGGGAATTAAACCAACTGAAAAAAATTATATGTACCATGTATGTACACCTCTGACTAACCTTTTTGGGTACAAATAGGCGTAATGTTTTATGTTTGTCTGTTGGTAAGGTATTTATGTTTTTTATTTCATGTGCCTGCTCATCGGTGGACCACCAACAGCCTATTTTGGTTAAGGACCTGTATTCAAGTGTCATCTTTGTCTTATTGATCTTGTGTTTAGAAGTATATATTTTTAAACAAAATTATTTTATTTGACAATGTATTGTCTACCAAACGCGTCTACAAAAAGATCAGAATAACCAGCATGATTGAATAAAACTAGAAATAAAATTGCCTTGTTTTATTAATATCAACGTAGATATTGTAATACCTTAAGCTGATATCAGACGCTTCGTTGAAGTGAATGGCTCACGTATAACAACCTACTCAATTAAATCCACAATGATGCATAAAAACCATACCGAAAACCTTGGAAAACTACATTGTACTACAAACTACAAAGAAAAACAAAGGATCAGATAGAAAAAACTGAAAAAAAAAAAACTATAAATAATTCACCCATACATCCAATATTACTTTACCTATAGTAAACGGATTTTCTGTCCATGATTTGAATATCAAAAAGAGCCCTTTAAAAAAAGAATTGTATTGTCTTTGAAGGATGTGTGCAGGCGTGATAGATTCCACATAAAGGCATTGGATACAAAACAGAAGGTAGGCCGCATCCGACAGCAAATCTAATTTAAAAATAAATAACCCTCTGAAGAGAAACATACGTGTCCTGAGGGGTCTGGTGAACGCAAGAGGCAAGGTTGCCTTACTTGTAACTTGGGGCTATTTTTCAACCGGCCTTTATATATTTTCTTACTTGAAATATCTGTAAATCATTGCTTATTAGACAGCACGGTTGGCGCAGTGGCAGTGGACAAAATAATAACAGCCAGTCAGGTCGATCTTTAGCTTAAGCCGCGCTTGCCTAGGTTGGTCTGTGAATGGGTGACCGACCATTACATACCGAGTTTCCTCCGTGCCTCGGAAAGCACGTTAAGCCGTTGGTCCCGGCTGTCAGTTGTAGATCTTTGACAGTCGTTACAGGTAGTCAGTGGCCCAAAAAGTCTGACAACCAGTCTTACCAAGAGGTATCGTATTACCCAGTACCTACTAACTGGGTTGTGGAGGTCAGAGAGCAGTCGCTTCACGTAAAATACTGGTATTTAGCTGCATCCGGTGAGACTGGAAGCCGACCCCAACATAGTTGGGAAAAAAGCTAGGCAGATGACGGTTGGCGCAGTGACTGAGTAGTTGCACATTCCAAAGCGTAGATCTCTATGGAGAAGAATGGGCAAGAAACTCCATGGACACTCTTTTGACTGACAGACTAACAGACAGACTGACTGACAGGTGACAGGCAAACTGACAGACAGATCAAAAGGCAGACTGACCGACAGACTAACACACAGACAGACTGACCGACAGACTTACAGACTGATCGAAAGACAGACTAACAGTCTGACAGACTGACTGACTGACAGGCAGATTGACAGACAGACCGACTAATAGACTGACTGACAGACTGACCGATAGACAAACAGACTAACAGACAGAGAGACAGACCTACTAACCGATAGACTGACAGACAGACGATAGACTGACAGGTGACAGGCAGACTGTATAGTATATGCTATACACTGCTGATGATCGGCTGATGCACTGCGTGTCGCGGGTTCAATTTCCGCACGGACCAAAAAATTGTATGGGCTACAGGTAGTTGTTCCGGGTCTGGCTGTTGTGAGTTTAAATGTATGTAAACGGGTGCGATACAGGAGAAATTCCTAACGAAGGGGCAAGGTTTTTTATAAAAAAAAAAACGCTGTTACTTCCAAATATGCATTGAACGAGAAAAGGGGTTAATTATGTAAGGTACCTAAAGTTTAGGACAATAATACAGGGTGTAACAGGACCCTTCACGAAGCCGTCAACCAAGCATTATGTACATCAAACTAAGTAACTTTACTCAAAAATTATTGCTGGGAAACGACTTTTTTTTTGGGGTGAAAAATCACGTTTTACGGTAGAACTCAATGTAACGCACTCAAAACATTGTGCTAATGGATGGATTGAATAGTACGGGGGTCGTGGAGATGTTTAAAGTAAAAATCTTCCATTAAAAACATGTAAAAAAACTTGTGAAAAAGTGGAAATTTTGACCCCCAATATCTCCGTAACTAGAAGGACCTCAGGTATGGTCTAGAACAAAAAAAATGATCGCAATGATGGGGAGAACAAGTGCCTTTCGGCTTCGTTACGGGTCTTGTTACACTCTTTAGGTAAATGTTTGTAAACGCACCCACGATACAGGAGAAATTCATAGTGGGGCGTAAAGTTTTTTTAAAAAGAAAAAAAAAATATCTGCCTATAATATTCCCAATGCAGGGATACAGGTCTCAGAAGTGGGCTGTTATTATGGATATTTTAATATAAGCTTTTATTTAACTAGTCTTGTTAGTTAAATGGTTTGATAGTTAGTATGTAGTGCAAATCTTGTAGCTGAATTTCAAACCAGTTCCCCTAAACCGATTGAGCCAAAGTTTTGCACACACTTTTGGTTCTGGTGACAATACACTTTTATGACAGATATGACGGTATCTTGAAGCCAGGATCGCCTCCTCAAGAAATAACTCCTCAACGTTTAAAAGCACGGACACGAAACTGTAGGTATACGCGTTCAGTGTTGATAGATTAAACCTAATTATATTATTTTAATTGTAAAAGCTTGGTGTTTTTAACTTTAATTTATTAATGCTAGAATATTTTCCTTCGATGTTTTTCTTCACCATTTTTAGAGCAGTGAGAATTAGATATAGGAACGCGCCTTCCTGGGTTCGACCCAAGACCTACAACTCGAAACACACGGTCGTTCTCACTGGGCTACCACTGCTTATAATAATAATCTGAGAAATATCTAACACTTTGAACACACTAGAATACATTATACAAACAAATGACATAAAACGAAAAAGAAAAAACTAAATCTATGCTATGTACTCGTAAGGAGATCGTTTTTCGAGATAAAACTGTGTATTACAATCCTTTTGCCAAAGTATATGTAGCGAAACAATACAGGCACCTAATTAAATCGTGATTCCTCTCTTGTTAATTTTGCTTTTACGATTACACTGAATAAACGACAAAACTATCAAATATTTGTACAAGGTTACATTTTGCTAGGAATTAACATAAACACGATGTGTTCGTGAATGCAGATAAACGCTGGAACATTGAATAATTGTAGCGAGTTCGAAAGGCAAGAATAAGTCGACCAATTTACGACTAGTTAACGTCCAAGGAGTTTATTCGTAGCGTTCACTGCTAAATTACGCCTCCCACTTTTCGAAAAAAAAAAACACTTTTAGCCATAACCAAAGAATAATATTCCATCGGTCCTGAAGACTTTGCCATGAGCAAAAACCTTTTAATCCTACGGACCCACCGACTAAGTAACAAAGAGGAACCCCTAGACAAGAAAGATTGAGGATAATGCGACACAGTAGACATCTTGATCAGTGCCCTGTCGTAATATTTTGTTTATAAGCTAGAATTTAGAGTTATAGGTAACATAGATGATTTCACAACATCCATCTTTCTGTTCAAACTCTGTACTTCAAAAGAAGACTATTGATTTATTAATCATAGTTCTTTCATACAAGTACTCATCTTTAATACAAGCGTGTCTAAATTGAAAAAGGCCTTTTGCGGCCGCTTCTTCGACAATGTTTGAATGATGTCAATATTTGTGTTCTTTGTTATTTTAATTATTATTATTTTTTATTTTTCTTTTCTTTAACGTTTAATGTGTACTAATCCTTCCTTACCACTGTCTTTTAGTTTTTATTTTTGTTTTCTTTAACTATTATAAATTTAAGCTATTTGTGAAAGCTTGTAATTGGCCATATTGTTATTATTAACAAAACTATTATGTCTGCCTAGCTGTAAGCTTTCCGGAAACAATAAAATAAAATAAAAATAAAAATAGGACCTTTTTTTGAAATCTCTTTCTATACGTAGGTATTTTTTTCAACACACTAGTGTACCGCCTGAAAAATACAATACTTTCAATTCAAAGTTAAAGTTCAGTAAAAGAGTACGGTACGCTGTACTTTTATACATATTATGATATATTCACCCTTCAAAAGAGCCAATTTCGTTTAGCCGATGAAATGAAGCGCGAGAGCAGATTGAAGTGGCTGGCAACTACATCTGTGAGACGCAAATCTCATTTACCTTTACTACATATTTCCAATAACACTTTTAGAGCACATGCTCTAAAGGAAAAATCTTCATAAGATCGGCCCTGAAGGATTCTTTACTTTGAATTTGGTTCTTTTTGGGGCAAGAAGTTCGTATCGTGGGGTAAAAATATTAAGAATAGATGGTAGCCGCTGTGATAATTTTTGATGATTAGTGCAAGATCTGATATGGTTTAATGGAGACTCAATAAATGTTACTTAGTGTGTGTTCGTGCGTTGTTAGTGTGTTCGAGAATTCTTTTTCTTAGCGTGTCAATGGCTAAATGTTTAAATATATGCTTGGCGCAAACATCAACAATGCGAACTCCGCTCAGTTCGGGACTTCAACTGCGAAGTATCCAAGTCCATTCGATAGTTTATGAAAATCATTTTATAGGACTCGCAGGATCATGAAAATGGATCATAAAAAATAAAACTAACACATACAAATATATTACACTTTTATTTACATACATTTTCATATTAATATTTACATTATTTTTCACATAAATTCTCATAATTCATACAAAATGATTACACAACATTCGGCACATTCTATGCGGTACAAATACTTTACATCTGTCATTCGTTCATTGTAAATACATACTTATTTTATTGTTATCACAGTTTTTCGTCATTGTGTTGTATTTACATAATATTATAAGAATATATAGAGAAAAATACTTGTTTCACCATTATTTAAAATGTTGAAGGTTAATGTTAATTATTGAATGTAACTGTAATACTCCTTGATATTTTGTATGTATGATCGAGTTGTCAATTTGGGCTTTCTACATAAACTTTTCTGTGAAAGCTTTTTGTTAATATAAAATATGTTTAAGGCAAGATGGAGTCACCTTGCCACGGGTATCTTTTTTTTACACCTACAAAAATATCAATTTTCTACAATAGGATATAAAACTTATCAGGGAACAAAATTGTTAGGTACAGCCATGCCACTGGTCCTCGAATTCCTGAGACTTCGAAGATCAAAGCTTACCATATAAGTAAGACCCATGACTCAGGGCAAATATTTATATATCTGTTCTCAAGACAGGGAACACTATGGCAACAATGCCCAAATAGCTTGCTTGTTAACTGTCAGACAGCCCAACGAAATGTCGTGAACTAATTCCTAGGGTTGGTCAGCACTGCGAACACTGACATGGACAAGCATCTTTTGTGAATAGCTATTGTATAAAGGATCAGCTGATAGTCTTAACTAATATGCAATACCATGAAGCAATGGAGCATCATTTTTATTTTATTAACCTTTTTATTTTATTAAGCTTTAACCTTGAATATAAACCGACTGGTGGCCATCCTGACATTCTGAGGGAGCGCATTCCAACATTCATTCGCATGCATTTTATGCATACAACGTTAATCCTACTAAAATTATGAATCGAAAGTTTGTGAGGATGGATGGATGTTTGTTACTCTTTCACGCAAAAACTACTGACTGGATTTGGATGAAATTTGGCACACAGATAGCTTATAACCTGAATTAACACATAGGAACCTTTTTATCCTGGTATTACGTTTCCGTGGGTCATTGCCGAACTCCACGCGGGCGAAACCGCGGCATAAGGTAGTTTATTATAATATGATGGCACTGATCCTAAATTAACAACTGACAATCGGTACTTACAACAAAATGCAGTTTCTTTTTCAAATTAAGGCAAATTCTTTACGTAGTATTTCTACTTATCAAGATTATCATGTTAAAGATATTCGTCTTAATTTAAAGATGAGATGATATAAAAATGTATTTTTTTGGTCAAGGGCGCTTGGGCACTTTCTGATAATCTTTATATAGCAAAATTCAGCTTCTCTTTCAAATTAAGGCAAATTCTTTACGTAGTATTTCTACTTCATAACATGATTATTATGTCAAAGATTTGCCTTAATTTAAAGATTAGACGATATAAATTAAATTCATGAGTCAAGGGCTCTTGGGCACTTTTTGATAATCACTATATTATACATAATGGTGAAACATGTCCTAATCAATATTTATATACACACTGCATACACGTTCATAAATCAAGATATTAATTAATTTTACACAAAAAGGTACTCGGGTAAAAATTAAATAATTATTTTGTACAAACAGACGTAGACACCATTTCGTGTTTTTGTATATTTTAACTAATTGTTCTACCTTCTTAGATAAATACGTCTTCTGTAGAAAAACCTTGGTATCGCTGGTCCTGAAAATAGAAAATAATACGTGAATAAAGTTGTTTAGGATATTTTTTGAACTCTGCGGTGAGAGGCTCTTGCTAATTAACAAATTCAAAGTGATAAAAGCTGCCTAGATTGAGTCTTTCACAGATTTTTCAGGGATCCATAAGTGCCTGTTGGTAATTAGTTGATAACATAAGCAAGATAAGCCGTTTATATCAACAAATTCCCCTTTTCAACTCAACTGGTGACCTACCATGACGACTTAAAGAAAGAATAATTCCAGTGTGGCAAAGAGATGGCGCTAGACGATCTGTATAGCTCTGTCTCTTTCCCACTCTGGAGTTACTCCTGTTTGAGAACGAAGAGTCGAGGAGAATTATGACATGAATTGTTCCAGAAAGCAGGTGATATTTTTTCGTCTGATCTATCTTTAAAATGACCATAGTACATACTAAACCGTTCCCAGCTCCCGGCACAGAATTGGCAGATCAAGGTCGTGGCTTTGTGTACTGTATGTATTAAAGCAGTCCAGTTCAGTCATATAGTCCGCACCTACGGCCCACTTTAGATATCTTTGACCTGGTATGTGTGGTCACGTAGTATGTCAGGTATTTCTTTTCCATTCAGGCGACGCGAAGGTGGGGTGGGAGCGAGGCAAAAAAACACGACATGTCTTCATATTGTATTTATATTTATTTTGTAGCACTGTGTTCTGGACCCCCCGTAGCATCATGCTGCGTGGTAACAACCACCAAGCATGGTGGAGGTGGTGAGTTTTGAGTGGTGGTAGGCTGCTTGTCGCAGTCACGACGTGCAACCTGTCAACTTTTTTGTTCCGTCCTGTTGTATTTACAAATATTTGTTATGCGTTGGATTTTTTTTTTGTCATTTTGTATGCACGTCATGATTGTCTCTGCGAATTTTTTTTTTATCTTTCTTTTCTTCTAACTGTTGAAGAGGCTACGATAGAGTATATTATTCATAACTTTGTTACTAAAAGATATTCCAATAGAATATGCCTTTGATAGGAATCCTTTTACCTCGATAGTTGTACTGGAAGAATTAGAACTCACCGTCGCTCTCTTCGAATTTCATCTGGTCTTCAGACCAATCTTCGGGAGTAATCTTCGAAACTACTGATCGGTTTCTGAAAATTCTTTTACTAATGCGAAACTACATTATCCTCGAGTGTCATAGGCTATATTCAAAACGTTTGCATGGAATAATTTCCGTCCAAAACGGGAGCAAAGCCGCGGGCGAAAACAACTATTAATAATATATGAAAATTCCGTTTCATGAACAATCAAGATCATTAATTTCCTATTAAAACATTACGACTATTTATTGCAGTTTCATACTTTCAAATAATTTATGAGAAAAAATACTATAACGTATATTTGATTGGTAGCATATTTACAAAACAAACCACAAGGTTATAATCAAATAAAAGTCAATGTACAATAAATTGCTTGTAATGGATATCATATTTTTTGTCTAGATTTCATTTCTATTGTGTCGCTTTCAGTAATGTATTATGAATATTATATTATTATTTCTATCTTATGTCTGATATTGGTGACAGGCCTTCAAAGCCTAATTATATTTGAAAGAACATTGAGCAACTGTGGCTTATGACAAGGTGTCACCAACCAATACATAGGCAACCAAAATGACGAAAAGTGTGAAATACTTTAAAACCATACTAAACTACTTTTAAAATGAGAAAGGAACCCTGTATATCTGTTACCTTTAACGCCTTAAGGGGTAAGCGCCAGGGTAGCCGGCGAAATTCAATTTCCTCACGTTTTTTGCAATTTTCAGGTCAATGTCAGGTTGTATGTTGATTAAAATATGGTTCGCGACCGTAACAAATATGGGATAACAGAGTTATAATCATTAAAATCATCAATACAACCCCCTAAGTTCATTTAATCCCATTGAATGACTACTTCATGAAAAATTCATTCAAATGAACTGACCACTTTAAAGGATGAATTTGCCAAACGAATTGACCATGACATAGTTTGATCATATTACACATTTTACACCGATTATACGTTCCTAGGGCATAATTTCCGACAACCATGCCGGCGAAACCGCGGGCAAAACCTACTTCTCATCAGTCATTGATAGGCAATCACCTTATCTATAAGATAATCAATAAAGATTTGTGAACCAGCATCCTGTGTTATTGCAATTATCATTACTCAATCCATTTAATCATTTTATTTGAGCATGATCTGATTTCTTTCATATTTTTTGCCCCTATTGCAACTCAGTATGTTTCCGTCACCTGCCTAGCTGCTGCTTTTTCCCCACTATGTTGGGGTCAGCTTCCAGTCTAACCAGTGCAGCTGAATAATAGTATTTTAAATGAACTACTGCCTATCTGATCTCCACAATCCAGTTACTAGTTAATAGGTACGATACCCCTTGGTAAGACTTGTTGCCACCCTTTCGGGTTCAACTCGTAACGACTACTGCTTGTAGCAGTCATCACGTGCAAGCTGTAAATTTTTTTTGTTCCATGCTTTTCTATTTTTTAATATTTGTTATGCGGGTTACGGTTATGGTGGGGTCAACGGGAAAAATCAAAACGTTGTATGTTTTTTTTTTGCCATTTTATATGCAAGTCATGTGCTTGCAATGTACTTTTTTCGGCATTTTTTTTGTTTGAACCATTGGATTCCAGGCTCCTCATAGTTGAAACCCATCCTCCCGGTTGAAGTTCTTATATTTGGTAAACTCTATAGCTTCTCTCACCAGTCTAGGAATATAATGGCGTATTTCGGCGGTATTTCCGGTCATAACTTATGACCGGAAATACCGCCTAAATATCGGTAACTCAAAACAAACAGTTAACATGGTAAATATCCCGTTTTTAGTATTAATGATAAATACATATTTTTTCGTTCTTCTCTTTCTAGAAACTGTCAAAAAACTCAGTATCCCTACCTAAATACTATGTAAGGAAAACCTCCTCAAAACTGCTAATTCGTGACTGCTTCCAAACAGATCCATTCAACTCATTGTTTACCCACGCTAACAATATAATACGAAATGTTACAAACACATTCAATATACCAAAAATAATCACTCAAGTAAAGTTATATCAGTATTGAAGAGTGCTTGAGACAACACTCAGAGAGTTTTGGAGCTTACGTTATTAATGTTAAGGTTTAAAGTTCGTCGCAGGTCGTTTGTGTCGGATTTCACGCTTGTCGGCTCGGAAATGCACAAAGTTTCCTTTTGTGGCGTTTCTCATAACTTGATTTGTGACGGGGCAACCCTTCAGCCGGGTTCCGGCGTGGCGCCGCTACGGCGAGACGCGTCACTTCCGTCATACAGCTGCCCCAGTCATAAAATGTAGCGGGTGCAAAAGCCGAAGGTAATTTTCTTAGATGTGAACAATTTTTGCGAGTGTGTTACAAGATTTCGTGATGTTTAAATTTTTAGAACGCAATTCGCCCTTAAAGGGAATTTAGAGCATAATTTTGAGATACAGAAAATAATGAAATTGTGCTTATTCCAGCAAATATGGATGAATTCGATGAGTTCTTCCCTACAGTAAGATCTAATCTATTTTAATTATTTATTCTCTACTAGCGACCCGCCCCGTCTTCGCACGGGTGCAATGTTTTACATATAAACCTTCCTCTTGAATCAATCTATCTATTAAAAAAACCGCATCAAAATCCGTTGCGTAGTTTTAAAGATAAGGACAGACAGCGGGAAGTGACTTTGTTTTAAACTATGTAGTGATTAGCAGTGTTCAAGAATAGTTGTGGCCAAATTGAGTCCAGCTTCTTTAAAACAATTTACTTTTTTATTATTTGATCATGCAATGAAGGTTTCTTCGTGGCAATAACTTCCAAGCGTCCACCTCAAAACATAGCTTCAAAAGTTTTCTTACTTAAAACGCTCGCCGCTTGTCGCTACACCTATCACCATAACCCCACCCTAACTCAGAACAAGCGATGCACGTATTACAGACGTGCAAAGTTTTAAGCCAGACAAGAACTCGTGTTCATTAAGAACAAACCTAGAATTTAATTCGTGTTACAATTTAAACTAACTTAAATGCACGTAGACTAGTTAGGACTATGTTAATTTTGGGAACGATAATGCTTGTTATTATTTTAAATACAGTCTCGTATAATACCTTAACTGTTCTGAATATCTCTCTATAGAGCTACATAAAGAGGAAGTGAGACAAAAGTCTCCGCACTGATAACCAGCGCTGTGCTGTGGGCCCTCCATAGCACAAATCATGCCGAGTGGTAACCTGCTTGTCGCAGTCACGACCTGCAAACTGCGTTTTTTTTTTTCTTTTTGGTCCGTCCGGTCCTGTTGAATCTATAATTTTTTGTTATGCGTTGCATGTTTATTCTTATATTTTTTGTTATTTTGTATGATTCACGTCATGTCTGTTTTTTTTTGTTTTTTTTTTTCGGATAGGATATCGTCAAATAACTCCTCCCGCTGTGGGCTGAGCAGGAGGGAGTGTCAGACTTTTACTGACTAAAACCCATCCATGTTCCTTGTTTTGCCCTTTGTGTTCCAGGGCCGCGGTATCTCTTTCGAACAGTCCCGCAACCCTGGCAGAGCAAGCACGTCATATCCCTGGGACAAATAATTTTTTTTTTCTTTATTTCAATGTCCCCATCAAATTTTTAAAAATAAGAACAACATACGATTGTCAGATGGTGGGTAGGTTTTTTTAGATACCTTTTCACAATTGGGTTTAGGGATGTTTTTTATATAAATTTCTAGCTTAAACTTCATTTTTACAAGCTGTATCCCAGGACCTTCGTCCGCGTGAAATTATTTTAAAGATATTACTACACTTTAATCGAAATTGGTTTACAATTTCAAGAGTTTTTTTTTTGCACGGATGCCTAATCCTCTTTCTAATAAACGTAGCCTAAGTAACTCCTTATAACATCAGCTATCTGCCAGTAAAAGTCCCGTCAAAATCGGTAAAGCCGTTTCGGAAATTAGCCGGAACAAAGAGACAGTCAGACAAACCGCATATCTATCATATGCATTCAGTAAAAAGCTGTCACTTTAATTTATTTATTTGTATAGATAATATAAAAACTATCTCTCAATCTAACTATAACTCCACGTCACAATAAATTTATACCATAACATAATTGATATAGGTAGCTACATATTAATTATAGCACTTCAAAAACAACTTAAAAGAAGATACCTACAATTTCATTACATAGGAGAACTTTTACAACAAATCTTATAAGGAATATCCTCAGAACAATGACGAAGCAAAACAAACAGTTCTTTCATAAAACAGAATACATGTCTGAGTTGTCACAGCAAAAAAGCTTATGAAACTGTCTTAAGTTGGCAACTTTGGGGAAAGTTTTCGAAACATATCCGTTTTTCTACCCTTGGTAAAACAATTGTTGTCTTACAAGAAACGTAAACAAACTATCTAAAGATATTAAAACGAAATCGTATAAACGTTAGGTATGAAATAAATAATATAAAAGGTATACAGTGTGTGTTAATTTTAAAACACAAAACAAAGAGGGTTCTAATGTGAATGAATTAAACAAACACAGAAAATAACACCCTACTTTTGTGTGAGCAAACATATAAATATGCATTAGATAAATATCATAGGACTGGCCAGAAATGGCGGAGGCTGGCTCAAATTAATTTCGTAAGTCCAAACTCTTTTATTAAATTACAAAATGTGCGCAGCCCACGGACTTGTGATATGTCAATTTCATAATTAAAATGCATTTGACCGTATAGGAAGGGCCCAAGAGATTATGAGTACCCAAATTGAATATTCCGGGTTGAAAGTGAACCCGAAAATATAAATGAAGTCATCGAGAAATTTCGTCAAACACAATTAAAAAGGTCCGATATGAATAATTTAATCTCATACTGTTTTGTGTTATTAATTTGATGAAGCCTTAATTTAAGCGAGTGTTTGATTGGGAA
The DNA here is from genome assembly GCA_947578425.1 of Eugnorisma glareosa. Classification (NCBI taxonomy): domain Eukaryota; kingdom Metazoa; phylum Arthropoda; class Insecta; order Lepidoptera; family Noctuidae; genus Eugnorisma; species Eugnorisma glareosa. The sequence continues at coordinate 13,746,282 of OX387969.1, read as the reverse complement.
AACGTTTTTGGGTATGTTTATTTTTATCATACTGGAATCTGAGCATTCTTTTTTTAAATCTTAAAAACATAAAACGAATAGTAAATTAAACAACCTTCATAATGCTCCGCATCTATTTAAGTTCGTACACAAACGAAGCCAGTTGAATTTACTGAGCGCAAGCTGTCTAGTACGAGTATTTGTGAGGTTGCATTTCAGGAACAATGCCAGTTCAATGTAACAGACATTTCAACAGCAATGACTCAGCTACTATGCACGTAACTGAAACTACATTAAACTGCTTTATACTGTTTCCTATTCAAAATGATTACAAACTTAATTGATAGATAGAACTTGACGTGTCAAAACGCTATGCCCTCAGGTCAATTCCACTGTTCGGAATCTAAAGGCCCCCTGCATACCGAGCGAGTTATTATAGTCGACTGGCCATGATTTGAATCACCTGACACATTCACATTTAATCAGTTTTTGTATGATTTCGGTTTACTCATTGGAGTTCCCCTTTTGAAATTATAAAGGGGTGAATCAGTGCAGGTGCACTTTGCTTACAGGTCGTAAATAAAAAATTGGCACATCCTTGAAAGCGGACAAACAGAGCTATATTTTTTTGGAGAATTCTTGAATTCTAGATATTTCATTTTTAATCTTGATTATCACAAAATTGATTTCACAATCTGATAGTAATTTATAGATTGCTTATAATGCTAGTTTTCTGATACAGCACACAAGTTTTATTCCAACCATGTTTTAAATTAATCCTGACCTTTTACAATCTAGGCACCTTCTAACTAAAACAATAGAAAAGTGAAAGACGCTTACCCCTTTTATCTAACAACCAATCATATATCCCAAGTACCGACAGCTCACTCGTTGCGGTAAGTTAGTAAGGTATCTGGTCTAGTTAGGAAAAGGCTATTGTTATTTACTTTTGGGTTTGGCATCCAGTCAAACCGGTTAAAGCTGAATATCCAAATTTTAATGGAACTACCTATCTAACTTCCATAACTTAATTATTGTGAGCGAGCTATTAAATCTATCTGTATTATAATCTTCTTTTCTATACTAATATTATAAAGAGGTAAAATTTGTTTGTAAGTTATGTATGTAGGGGTAATCTCTAGATCTACTGAACCGATTTTGAAAATTCTTTCACTAAGAGAAAGCTACAATATCCCCGAGTGCCATAGGCAATATTTACAACGTGCCGGTGGGATAATATCTGACCAAAACGCGAGCGAAGCCGCGGGCAACAGCTAGTGTATTATAAAGAGGTAAAATTTCTTTGTAAGGTTGTATGTAGGGGGTAATCTTTGGAACTACTGAACCAAATCTGACATTTTTTTCACTTACGGGAACATACATTATCCCCGAATGTCACAGGTAGTGATCGGATATTCGGATGCATATTAACCTAACGTTTGAGTGTTGACAAGTATAGAGCGCGTGTAGGTACGGAAAAAAATCCCGGTTTATTTAAATACATAATTTTCTGTTTTCATTTCTTTCTTTTTTTTTAGTCTTTTACTTCAAATGAATTGTGTTAATAACAGCCTAGATCTAAGACTAGATACATGTAAATAATAGCCATGTAAACTTGTTATTTTGTTTTATTAGTCCTGCTAGGACCCTTTATTGTTTGTTAATCTTGTTAGAATCTTATAGCTCACTTATTAAACCTAAAGAATCTCATTTTGTCATCATTTATAGCTAAATACATAAGTTTATTGTAATTTAACTCAGTAGGTTAAGATATAACGTAGATATGTGTAGAACCGACGTAGATATATAAGAATTTTACGTATTATGTAAAGCTTCAACCCAATATGTAACAGATTTTACCATTAGCAAGTAAATAACTGCATAAATGTACATGATTTACGTAATTATAAATAAAAGCTGCTTTACACACACATACAGACACGCGTTACATCTCACAAACACATATACACAACTCACAGTCGTCTCTGATTGGCTGGAACCAAATCTCCAAGGTAGTTCACCCACGCCGCGCTCTGCGCTAGTGGCGTTTCTTATATAAAGAGGCCGCCCAAACTTTTACGCATTACTCATCTCGACTGCTGCTTGAAGACATCTAGAAGAAGTTACGTACGCGCTCCTCTACACTCTACACTCACTACACTTCACCCTATGCAGTATATTAAGCATATAAATTCGTTTTAATTATTATCATTCCGCAACATCCTATGAAACTGAAGATACAGTCCAATAAGACTGGTGCAGCGCCTTGAAGAATAAAGCTGCACCTTTCAATGGTCCTTCGAGCCGGATCTCTGAATCAAGCTTTCAAGAAAGAAATTTTCGCCACTGAAGAGAGAAAAACCTCAAGTTCACTGCAGCAAACTTTCAAAAAAGAAACAAGTACGCGCGAGTGTTAGCAGTTGGCCTTGCCTAGCCGCTGTTAATTACTTGGAAGCAATCATTATCACACGTACGTGGCCACCTAGCGGTGTTAAAGGCCATTATATCGTACGGAGGCAGTGGAGCACCTGACCACTCCACGCACCATCCCAGGTGTAGCAGTCAGACCCCGCCGGTACGGTGTGGACACGCCCGGGGCCACAGGTTGGCACGCAACGACGAGCGTTGGTTTTCCCGCCACACTCTGATGCACCCGTAAGCGCCCGCGCCCTCTGCTGGGAGGTTCCTACCTTTCCAATCCCGTACATTCCCATTCCTGGTTCGGCATCACCGCGTTAGGAGTCCGGCCAGGCTGATAGGCAAGGTAGGCGTCACATCAAGAAAAACAGTGAAAGTGAAAGTGATAAAGTGATAAAGTGTTAATTTTAAGTAGTAGGAATAGGGCCCCCTCGTGCGTAAATGGATAACGCACGTGTATTGCGTTCAGGCAAATCTACGCCTGCCACAGACGCCACAACGGCGTCCGGTCAGACAATGTCGGCCGAATCAAATACGTGGAGTAAAGGCACCAGCATAGAGGACACGAACGGTGATAGCAGCACGCGTAATATCGAGAAAGTAATCGAAGAAGGGTTAACGCGAGTCGATGAGTCAAATACTCAAGTTAGGAGTGCGTCGGGCACCGTAGTAAACGTCCCCGTAGACAGGGCAAGTAGCCGATTATCAATGTTAAAAGCCGAGCTAGAGTTACATAATTCCGAGTTAGCACGAGCTCGGGCGGCGTCCGCAGTTGCCTTAAGTCGTCTGGAAATAGCCAGGATCGAACTGGAAAGTTCCTGCGACGCGGAGCGCCCGCCCCAGTTAGAAGAGTTTCGTGTTGAGGGCTGGATTTCGGAACAGTACGTAGCAGAAAGGCCAGCAATTTTAGATAACGCCCAAGTCCCGGGACAGGCGCCGCGACCACCTACGACGAGTAGAAACGAGCCGCGCGTTGGCAACGACATGTCGAATAGTAGCAGCGACATGGCGATGCTGGCCAACGCAATAGTGCAGGCGGTAAATTCAGGCAGACCAGACTCCGCGGCACCTAAATTCATCCACGAACTACCCCATTTCGACGGGGCGATTGCCGAGTGGATGGCATTCAAATCAGTCTTTAGCGACACAGTGAGCATGTTTACTGACGTACAAAACGTAGCTCGATTAAGAAAAGCACTTAGAGGTGCTGCCCGCGAAACAGTTAGGGCGTTATTATTCACGGTGTCGGATCCGTATGAAGTAATGGACACGTTAGAAAGACGTTACGGCCGACCGGAATTACTCGTCTTATCGGAACTCGAAAACATAAAGCGAATGCCCCGCATGAGCGAAGACGGGCGTAACGTAAGTAGTTTCGCGAGCAAAATATCAAATACAGTAGCGGCAATAAAATCACTCAAACAGCCGCAATATCTGTATTCACCTGAGTTAGTGAGTCGAATAGTAGAAAAACTCAGCATAATTTTAAAATATAAATGGTACGAATTTAAATCAGAGCGCAGCGGCGCGCCCGAGTTAGAATTGCTGTCTCAGTTCTTAAACGTTATGGCCGATCAATGTGGCGCTATGTTTGCCTACGAAACGGCGCGAGACGAAAGAAAAAACCGAACGAAACCGCGCGGGGTAAACACAGCGCGTGAACACACACGCCATCAACACGCGGACTCGGACAGCGACGATTCAGAAACCGAGGCCAGCTCATCGCGTAAAATCGTAGCCGCCGTAAATAAGTCAAAGAAACAAACGTCAAAAACGCAAAAACCACAAACATCACGACCAAATAGCGAGTCGTCGGCAGAAAAGGATAAAAAATGTGTTATTTGCGCGGGAGACCACAGCGCTGCAGTGTGCGCAGACTTTGCAAAATTATCCGTAAAAGAAAGATGGGACGCGGCTAAGCGCGATAAGTTATGTTTCAGGTGCCTAAATAGCTCGCACATGCGAATGGCTAGGTGCAAATACGTGCCATGCGGAATTAATGGGTGTGAAGCGTCACACCATAAAATGCTACACGGCAGCGACAATACAGCTCTGCCTACCCGCGGTAACGTTAGCTCGGTAAATCACGTGTACACGTCTAATACCTATTTAAAAATAGTGCCGGTCGAATTAAGCGGACCCATAGGCGCGACTGCTACCTACGCCTTATTAGATGAAGGTTCAACCATGACGCTTGTTGAACGAGGCGTAGCAGACAGCGTGATACCTAGAGGTCGAGGCCAACTATTATCGCTGGAGGGCGTGGGAGGTAATCGAATAGACGACACGGAATCATGCCACGTTAAATTATCAATCCGCGGTTTATGTAGTAGAAACTTAGAAACTATGAGTGCAAACACCATAGAAAATTTAAATCTATCTCCACAGGAGGTAAGCAGAGAAGTAGTAAGCCAGTGCAGCCACCTAACGGAAATAGAGGATGAGCTGTGCTACGAGTTGGGTAAACCGACCATTTTAATAGGCCAGGACAACTGGCATTTAATTACGTCAAGACAACTGCGTGTCGGCAACAAAACCCAACCCGTAGCATCGCTGACCAAATTAGGTTGGGTCTTACATGGAAAAAACTCACGTCCACGCAATACAGTAGCGTTGGTAAATCACGTGCGACCCACGCCATCAGATGACCCCGCGTTAGAGCTTATCAGAAATTTCTTTAGTATCGAATCATTAGGAATAGAGCCTCGCAGGCCAGCGTCCGATCCAGATCAGCGCGCCCTGGCAATCCTAGACAAAACGTGCAAGAAAATAAGCGATAACAGATTCGAAACGGGACTACTGTGGCGAACAGACGACGAGGTAATGCCTAATAACAAAAAACAAGCTCTCAGTCGTCTGTACAATCTTGAAAATAAATTAGATAAAAATTCAAAATTAAAATCCGAATATAACAAGCAAGTAAATAATCTGATAGAAGCGGGCTACGCCGAAAAAATAGACACCCCATCGACGTCACCACGCAGTTGGTATTTACCGCACTTTTCAGTAGTGCATCCGCAAAAGGGTAAAATACGCCTGGTGTTCGACGCAGCAGCAAAAAATGGGGGTAAAAGTTTAAACGACGCGTTGTTAGCAGGCCCTGATTTATTACAATCGCTTTTCGGTGTGTTAGTTAGATTCAGAGAAGGCAAAATAGCCGTAGTAGCCGACATCAAGGAGATGTTTTTACAGGTCAAAATCGCTCAGCAAGACCGCGATAGTCTACGATTTTTATGGAGGGGTGAAGATAGGGAACGACCGCCACAGGAGTACCGAATGACGTCGTTAATTTTCGGTGCGGCCTCCTCCCCATGTACCGCCATCTATGTAAAAAATAAAAACGCAGAATATCACGGCCAGCAATACCCAGAAGTCGCAAGAGCCACCGTGCGTAATTTTTATATGGACGACTATTTAGGCGCGTTCAACTCGGAAAGCGAGGCAAAACAAGTGATAAACGCCATGTATAAAGTACATTTAAATGCATCTTTCGAGTTACGCGGATGGGCGTCGAACGTGCCCAAAGTAATAAGTGACGTCACAGATACGCGCAGTAGCGATTCGACCATGTTAGGAAAAAGCGATGTAGAGCGAACATTAGGCCTTATATGGAACCACGCACGCGATACGTTAGGTTTTAACGTCAATCTAAGAAGTACACCCGCGAACGTCATACAAGGTGACACTCTGCCCACCAAGCGACAAGTAACTAGCGCGGTCATGTCGGTATTCGATCCGCTGGGATTAGTTTCGCCGATTACGATGATAGGCAAATGTCTTATACAAGAAATATGGCGTAGCGGGATAGACTGGGACGACCCCATCACAACCGAGCATCACGTGACCTGGTTATCATTCATAAACAACTTACAATTGCTGAAAAAACTAGAAATAGATAGGTATGTACCTGCCACGTCCTCTAGCGAAGGCGAGTTACACGTTTTCTGCGACGCAAGCGAAAAAGTATATTCAGCCGCGATTTATTTCGTAAGTACAAACTCAGACGGTACACAAGCGTCACGGCTGATAGCAGGTAAAGCCAAAGTGGCTCCGCTGAAACCTATTTCCATACCCCGCCTAGAGCTTCAGGCTGCAGTGTTAGGCAGTCGATTAGCCGAATCGGTCAAGCGCGAGTCCGATTATAAAATATTAAAATGCCATTATTGGTCAGACTCAAAAACCGTGTTAGCCTGGATAAAATCAGACCCGCGCACGTTCAAGTCGTTTGTAGCACATCGACTGGCTGAGATCGAAAGCTTAACTACTCCAGCCAACTGGCGATGGGTGCCCAGCGCTGATAACGTCGCGGACGACGCAACCAAGGGCATTCCTGTCGAATTTAACTCAAATCACAGGTGGTTCACTGGACCCGAGTTCATAAGAGGCGACCCCGCATCATGGCCGCAGGAAAAGCGAGCCGCGGCGCCACCACCCCCTTCAGGGGAAGAAAGAATTTTAAAACAAGTCCATGTGATTATTAGACATGACGTAAGCGATTACTTACCTCAGTTAGAACGTTTCTCGAAATACACTCGATTAATACGTGTTGCTGCCACCGTTCTGCTCGCCGCCGAGGTATTTAAAGCCAAACTACTCAAAAGAATCACAAGTAAAGAACTTGCACCAAATCATATAAAACTAGCTGAACTATTGCTAGTAAGAAGAAGTCAGTATAACTCGTTCGGCGAGGACATCACGACGATCGAAGCCGGACGGCGACTGCCGAGAAAGTCACCGTTTTTCAAGCTCTTCGTAAAAATCGACCGCAACGGGATCCTGTGTTTAGACAGCAGAATAAAAGAAAAGCAAAACCTGCCAGTCCTACATGCCAAAGAAGGCTTTACTCAGCTGTTGGTGCATCACACGCACGCAACCTTCAATCACGGCAACCATCAAACTGTCATGAATGAACTGAGACAACGTTACCACATAATTGGACTGCGCGGTGTTATACGCTACATATGCAATAAATGCCAATGGTGTCGGACCTATAGGGGGATCCCCTCAAAAATCCCTTTAGGCGACTTACCTGCAGAAAGGCTGGCCCAAAACCAACCGCCCTTCACAGCCACTGCGGTGGATTATTTTGGGCCCATGCACATCAATGTCGGGCGAAAGCTAGAAAAGAGGTGGGGCGCGCTATATACATGCCTCACCACACGAGCAGTGCACCTGGAAGTGGCCACATCCCTCTCGGCCTCCTCCATGATCATGAGCCTGCGAAGAATGATAGCTCGCCGCGGCACACCAACAGTAATATACAGCGACAACGGAACCAACTTCGTGGGCGCTGAAAAAGAAATCGCTGAAGCCATGCAAGGCAATGACAATGACTTGAGAGCCTTTGCATCCGAGAAGCTGATCACCTGGAAGAAGATACCACCTGGTGCCCCAAACATGGGCGGCGCCTGGGAAAGAATGGTCAGATCGGTGAAAACAGCGTTACGAGTCACCCTCAAAGAAAGGTTTCCTCCCGATGACATACTTCACACGTTGCTACTAGAAGCAGAGCACATTGTTAACTCGAGACCATTGACTCCGGTGAATCCTAACCTAGATGAAGAAGCGCTAACCCCCAATCACTTCCTTATTGGGCGCTCGAGCGGAATGTCACCACTTGGCTCGTTTAAAGACACACAGATAAACTCCAACTCCTGGAAAGCCACTCAGGCTTTAGCCGATGCCTTTTGGGCACGATGGACGGCAGAATACAGACCTCTTTTAATGCCACGATCCAGCTCCAACCCTCAGCATAAAAACTTAAAAATCGGCGACATCGTCGTAATATGTGATGGCACGATGCCAAGAGGAGTATGGCCTCGAGGCGAGATCATGAAAGTCTACCCAGGCCCAGACGGACGAGTTCGAGTAACTGAAGTACGAACAACAGCTGGATTACTTCGTCGCCCAGCCTCCCGCCTCATCCTGATCTCAACATCGGACTAAAAACATTTATTACGGTGCTTACGCACGAGGGGGAGATTGTTAATAACAGCCTAGATCTAAGACTAGATACATGTAAATAATAGCCATGTAAACTTGTTATTTTGTTTTATTAGTCCTGCTAGGACCCTTTATTGTTTGTTAATCTTGTTAGAATCTTATAGCTCACTTATTAAACCTAAAGAATCTCATTTTGTCATCATTTATAGCTAAATACATAAGTTTATTGTAATTTAACTCAGTAGGTTAAGATATAACGTAGATATGTGTAGAACCGACGTAGATATATAAGAATTTTACGTATTATGTAAAGCTTCAACCCAATATGTAACAGATTTTACCATTAGCAAGTAAATAACTGCATAAATGTACATGATTTACGTAATTATAAATAAAAGCTGCTTTACACACACATACAGACACGCGTTACATCTCACAAACACATATACACAACTCACAGTCGTCTCTGATTGGCTGGAACCAAATCTCCAAGGTAGTTCACCCACGCCGCGCTCTGCGCTAGTGGCGTTTCTTATATAAAGAGGCCGCCCAAACTTTTACGCATTACTCATCTCGACTGCTGCTTGAAGACATCTAGAAGAAGTTACGTACGCGCTCCTCTACACTCTACACTCACTACACTTCACCCTATGCAGTATATTAAGCATATAAATTCGTTTTAATTATTATCATTCCGCAACATCCTATGAAACTGAAGATACAGTCCAATAAGACTGGTGCAGCGCCTTGAAGAATAAAGCTGCACCTTTCAAATTGTCATAATCAATTATTTACCATTTTTTCCTATTCAAATATTCAGCAGCAAAATTTAAATCGTATAGTTTTGTATTTTTTACGAGTTATTTTCAACAAATTTCTTGTCTGGTTTTAAATAGATTTAAAATATTAATCATACTTATGAGTACTACATTTTAAACATGTCTGTATTATTTATAAAATACCGCGATCCCAAGAAAAATTGACATTTTAAGAAGCCGCTTTCATACTTTTGTACCCTTTGCCGGAAAAAAACATACTGTAGGTAAATATGCATCCGAATATCCGATCTCTAGTCATAGGTTATCAAAAAATTCCCGTGGGTTAATTTCCGTACATAACGGGAGCGAAGCCGCGAGTAAAATCTAGCATTAAATATTCTCCCAAAAAGTCATCAAGTACTATCGCCAATGTATTCTCGTGTGCAAACAGCCTAATGTCAGATCACTCGAACGAACGAGTGAACGATCGAGTGACCTTCATAATGCCGGATCAGAAAGCAAGCACTCGTTTCCCTATTAAGTTTATTTATAATTATTTTCTTTGTCCACTACACTATTGACAAATCAATCACGACTTTCAGTTTCGATATGGACCGAATTCGAAGTAATATGTCGACAATTTTATTTGAATACTCGACCCAGTTTTATTGACATACATTTTAGTTAATTGTTTACCTTTCTAGCTCTTGTCGCATAAATATTAATTAATTGATTATCGTGTGAATAATAGACGCCATTTAATTTTTTGTGTTTTTTTTTGTTAATCTATTTATATTAAATTATTCTTTAATCAATTAACTTAGTTACTATACATTTCCGGGCCTCTTTTGATTTAAGGTGGAAGCGCCCAGGTAGCCCTCGAAATTCAAATTTTCTTACGTTTTTTGCAATTTGCAGGTCAGTGTCAGGTTGTATGTTGATGAAAAATGAGTCGCGCCAGTAAAACGTATGTAGTAATAGAATTATGATCATTAATAAAACCGTATAAGTTCATTTAACCCTATTCTGTACCTATTTCATGAAAATGTCATTCAATGGGGTTGAATTTGGAGGATAGTACCTATTGATGATTTTAATGATGATAATTCTGTACATACGTGTTACTGGAGCCACTCATTCTTTATCAACATACAACCTGACACTGACCTGCAAATTGCAAAAAACGTAAAAAAAATTTGAATTTCGCGGGCAACTCTGGCGCTTCCCCATATATTTGTTATTGTTAAATTCAGCCGAGAAGTGTCAACAAAATTAAACTAATAGGTATGCTTTATCTTTTCTTAAATATATTTTAAGGTGTTACCATAACACAGTTATCATTATCTATTATTAACAAAACTAGTTCCCGGTTGCAGAAGTCGGAATATTTAAAAACAAACAAGTATTTTATGGACTGAGTAATCTTTGTTCTTAATGACAGTATTTTAATGTTAATGTGTTGTGTATATTTCCCTTATTATGTAGGTATTGTCTTAGAGCTAAATAATCGTGATGAGTCGCTGTTTTCATGTCTTACCAAGAAAATCGTGCAGCCGTCTGTATCACGACTATTTTGACTATATTAGGTAATATACAATGTAATTAAAAACGCTATTAATATATGCTCTACAATGCTAATTAAAATTACATTCTCTATTGTTAAATATACTATGTACACGTATTAGTAGATACCTATCTACTTATAATGGCAGTGCAAACATGCGTATTATTGTGCAACGCAAAGGTAAAAAATAAAACAGATAAGAATTCATTCGTTTATTTTTATAAATTATAAATAACATGGGCTATAATCACAACTTCATTCACAACACTTATTATAATACATTATTTTTTCGGCTCACTAAATATACAATTTAAATACACATGCCTATTATACCAGTTTTATTTTTATTTTTATATACATACAACAGAACTGATATCCCATTTTTTCAATACAAGTTCGGCCAAAAATAATAACCCGTCCCGTGGGATACAGTCAGTTGGGAACAACTCATGCAAAAACTACCCATGCAATTAAATTAAACTACAGCAATATTTAACAAATAATAATTTACAATCAATATGCTATTCTACAATTAATAGTTCTTGGTAGAATAACATATTAAATAGTTACATTTATTTGTACAAATTTGTAACACGAGATTTGAAAATATGTTACGTTGATAATTGTTAGTTTTACCACAACGCCAGTCTTCGTCTATCGACGAAATTTTCTACTTACACTAACTCATACATAAATTAACTATTTTTATTATTTTACATAATTCGATTTTCTGAAAAAATCGCAATCATAACCTATACAACTAGATTTTCAGCCACCATTTTGTTAGTAAACCTTTATTTTTTTTGCATAATTATAAAGCCAAACTAAGTATTTGTCTAAATTTGAAATTTAATCAAAAAAGAAATAGAGTCCTGTTTGGCTATTCCTTGTTAGAAATTGTCGAACAGGGATCTATTTCCGAGGCAAAATGCCTAAAAGAATTACCTGATGTGCAGACAAAAGGTATCATTTTCTTAAAACCTCGTGTTACAATTTGTACTTTTATATTAGTGCTAACTACGCATGACTAGGGGTAATCATCGGCCGTAGGTTTTACCTTGCGAGCCGGGGGGAACAAAGCCGTAGCCTGATGCTCCTACAACCACGCCGCTGGTCTGCGAGGGGTCACCGCTCGGAGAAGGAGGGAACAGCACCGGACCTGGAACAGGTATACACCTTGTGTTATTACTTGTCTTATGAGCCGTCGAACATGTTAGGCTCTTGGTAAGATGAATCCTTGGATGATGAAGGAATGATGTTAAAACAATAATTAAGTTGCTTTAGGAGAAATTTCATCATCATCAATTGTCTGAATTCACCCGCTGCTAATAGGCCTCTCTTTTTAAACTAACTTAGGTAACTTAGATAGATTTACTAAATCTTTAGCCAGTTTAATTCATTTACAATCTAAGGGAAATAAAACGCGAAAATCCAGTCACAAAAAGATTTTGAAGATAACACAACCTCAGTCCAACCTCAACATTAAAAATATTCTCAGAATCGAAACGAAAACGAACAAAGGAACGTTTCGTTTTGATCAAACCATACGGAGCGATTATAATCAATCTGTCAGTTCAAAGATCAACTAACCACCATTATAAAATTTGTCAGCAGTCTGACAGAAGTTCAATCTTTAATCGTTAATCAATTGTCAAGATTTTATCAATTAGGTAAACGTGAATTTGACAATAAAAAAAATAGTACATTGACACTTGATAATTGAATGACAATGGCCTTTGGGCAGAATAGAAGGTAGGAGTCACGCAAGCGCACACGCAAAATTCTGGGTTATTTGAAAACAATTATTTTATGAATCGCTTCATTGATTTAGTGCCAATTTTGGTAAGTTTGATTGTCAGGGAAGAGCAAAAAGTATAATTGGTTGAATTCAAGTAATGGTTTTCAAGTAATGGTTTTTGCTTGATATGTGATTATTATCTTAAGATCGCCATAGTCTGGCTACCTCTTGACCTTGGTTTCCTTACTGACTAAATAAGCGTTTAAATAGACACAACTTGTATTGTTTAACGCAACCTCTCCAAGCTAAAATAATGATTAACAGCTCGATACGAGTATTTCATCCAAGACAGTTAAATTGATTTCTTGGGACTTCGTCGAACTTCATTGTCTCGACGCTTTTCTGAAGGTCGCAACTGTTGATTCAGGTTTTCAGGAGTTGCAGTGTTTGTGGTTTGGGAAAAGAGTGGCGGGCTTGTCCCAAAATAAAAAAGCTCAATTATTTTATCTATTCGCTATCCTCTGATAAAGTATTCATATACCAGCATTCTTTGCCTTCTGGGTGGGACAGCAAAAGCATAATCAGCCTATAATGTTCCCACTGCAGAAACACACGGCGTCCTCTCTATGAGAGGCAATGGGCTATAAGCCACCACGCGGGCCCAGTGCGGGTTGGTAGACATGTCATGTGTAGGTTGGGTCACATGTCTTCGAAGTTTTGGTTCTAGGACATGCCGGTTTCCTCACGATGTTTTCTATCACCGTTTTTGAGAACAGTGGTGATGAAATAAATTACACAAAGTAATGGTTTCGAACCCACACTTACTGTTCGTAAGTCGGGGCTTCCAACAATGGCCCACCGGTATTCTAGGTAGGACAGTATTTAAGAAAAAATACGTGCTTTGGTTAAGAAACTTGTTTAGCACACTCACAAATTATAAACCCGCTGAACTGAAATTGGTAGAATTGCTAATTGTTAATATTTGGTCTAAACTGTCCTATTCAGCAGATTAATTGATTAAGATAACAGTAGTTTAATCGCAATACTATTTAACAAAGTGATAATGTAAGGTGCGACTTCTTTAATCATAGGAGTTAGTCATACTTTTATCAGTTCTACGGAAAATTACAGTTTATAATGATTTCTAACAAACACGACTTCCTTTTAAGGAGAGGCCTAAGATCACAAGTCTACCAACGATCGTAAGATAGATTGAAAAGATACAAGACCCACAATCAAGTCTATTGTAGACGATTGCTTCAGTTTTTACTTCGCAGATCTAAGTCCGATACGGCAAGATAATCAAATTATACCGCTAGAAACAAAGTTTCAATAAAGGCTAGATCCTAGATAAACCGTAGACTAGTTCAAAACACTAGATAAACACCCTTTCCCTCTTAATATCTAGACAAATGCTCAACTGCATTTCCATACTGATTTTATCAACCAAAGCACTCAATCAGCCGTAACTCAATATAGCGAAGTAAACTTTATTTATCCTTTGACACTCTAATGAAGATTTGCTACCAATAATTTTATCGGTAATTGAGATATTATGCAATTACGTCGTATTATGTAAAACAAACCGGATTAAGATTGTATTGCGATTGCGAAGAGATTTTCACATTTCTGTAAATAACTATAAAGTTATGTGCTGTAAATATGCGTCATTTTATCATTCATGTTTGCGTCTCTGCACTTTCTTTATCATAAAGGCCACACAGAGAGCAAAACGTGAATCGAATCGAAGAATCTGCGCTCGGCTGATACCCTTGCGACCAGTATGACTAAAGAGGCATTCGTCCTATTTTTATTAGGTCCCATCCCAGTACAGTTCAATGGTGGTCTACGCTTCCAAAAATGTAAGCAGTAGGTACGAACCCAAGCAGGTACTATATCAAAGGACTGTGTACCAGCAGTAAAAACATTATAGCTTGATAATGTTAATGTTCTGCTCAAAAAGCCACTAAGCTGAAGTAGGACTTAGCTGGCCATTTCAGCACAATGAGCTGTGGGCCAAAATAACACCTTGTCGAACCCAGACATAGCCAGAAGGTGTCCCAGCAGACCTCGTAGAAGATGGCGGGACCAGCTGGACAAAACCAAGAACCAATTGTCCACGTTGGCCCTGGATTGGAAGAACTGGAAGTCATGGGCAGTGCGGCCATGAGGTTTTTGCCCAGAAGCTGGATGACGCAAGCTAACAGTATCAGTATGTTTATGCTATGCTTATAATATGCACAGAAGCACATCAAGATACTCGAAATTGACAAATTTTGCCAATCAAACTTGAACCTAATGCTGTAGCGATAAATATGAAAATCTATGAAATGAAAATGAAATCTTTATTTGTGGACATGGGTTGTACAGGGTTGTTACAAAATAGAGTCCATCCATGTCTTGCGTTGAAGCGTGCAAATCAAAAGCAATACTTACAATCAATCATCAATTTCTATGAAAATTCAATAAAACAACAAAAGAGAGAATAATGTTAATGTCAGAACAATAATAAAAATAAAATTGATAAAAAAGAAAAAAAAAAATTATTACGTTAAGCATATGCCAAATTAATAATTATTTCTTTCTTTATAGTGTGGTTAGTGCCTAACCTGGTGTCAGAGTTTTTATGCCGCCCATGGGCCTCTGACTTGGCTTTACATGCCGTCAAGAAATATCTCTCAGGCATGCAGGTTTCCTCACGATGTTTCCCTTCAAATAAATATACGGGTATTACATTTTAATAATATAATTTAATTCAAAGTCAAGTTTTTACTAATGTAATAAAGTATTTTGACAGATTGTAGTAGCTGTATTCTGTGCTGGTTTCTGTACTATCCTATTACCACCCATGCTAAAAGGAACAAAGTACCTAAGGTCACGAGATTATATGCAAGGGCAAGACGATTAATTCTTACATCTTAGCTACTGCAAGGCTTAAGTACAGACGTATAATCTGAGCAATCTGACATTCGTCACACTCATTAGTTCCGTGTTTCCGCATGACTGTACGATGACAGTTAGTGTAGGTACACACTCTGAGAGTCTTCTGTCTAGATACTTCCGACCGAATTTCAGTCTGTCTCAACGGAGATTAGAAAGGTAAAAATGTGTAATTATAGAGCACAAGCGATGCATTCTCTCACTAATAAATTAGAATGGGTGTAAAAGTACCCTTAACGAGGGCGAAAGGTACTTGTTTTCTCCGTCATTGAGATAATGACGATTTTTTTAAACCTTCTATTTACGAAGATATTGAGGACAAAAGTTCCAACTTCACAAGTTTTTTTTTTTAAATACAAGTTTTAAATATTAAAACTTTATTTGAAATACTTCCACAACCCCCGTACTATGCAATGCATCTAGCAGCACAATGGTTTGAGTGCGTTACATTGAGTTCTACTGAAAAACGTGATTTTTGACCCCAAAAAAAAGTAGTTTCCCAGCAATAATTTTTGCGTAGAGTTACTTATGTTGATGTACAGAATGCTTGATTGAAGGCTTCGTTTAGGGTCTGTTCACACCTTGTATATAGTCCGATGAGACGGCTATCCGTCACTACCGGTGAGATCAGGCGCAGGAGCCAAGCCCAACTTGTAAACTCTAGTCTGGTTTGGTATTCAATAGTAAACGTACTACTTCATCTTCTTGATAGCGTGTCGATGGCTATCTAAATTTAATCAGCCCCTAATTTCGTGTCGGGTTTGGAACTTCCATTAGCACCTGTAATGTTCAAAGTACAGGACAGGCAGGACACGATATTCTGTGTCTCATCGTTTGGGATTAACATATACTACTCCTTATGCTCGATAAATTCCTTGCTAACTAAAGTAAGGAAGCATTAACAATATCGTCATATCCGTCTGTAATTTCCTCCATCAGTTATAAAAGCCTTTACTTACAGGTTTTTAGTTTATATTTCCTCATACCGAGCGTACAACTGTCTTCAATATATGATTCAATAATATTAATTATATGTTAAGTTATTCACATTAATTATCTCTTATAGATTAATGATTTTAACTGTTAATGAGTTCGTCGCTCTAAATTAATTCATGTTAGAATTGTTTATTTATTTATTTGCTTTATAAATAAATATTATTAGACTAGCTTATGCATTGGCAACTATTTTTTTTTCATCATCAAAATCTTTGAAAGAGATCTATTTTTTACCATGTTAAAAAAAAAATACCTACATTAAATCCACTGCTAAATCTGATTAAAAGTTAAGCAACCCCAAACAAATAACTACGATAAAAAATCTAGATAATTACGCATACCAAATATAAATCCTTTCAAATTAAAAGTCCTTGATAGACTTGCTAATTAGCGAACAATAAATTCGTCCAAATACGTCTTAACGTACAATTATTACACAATTGATTACAAATGTAAATCAGTAGCACGATAAGCTTTCGTTAACCTTATACCAACAGCTAATTATATCTGTACATTAAATTATTAGGTAATGAATGTCTATGACAAATAAGATGTATAAGACAAAGGCACTATTCCACAACAGCCCACGGCTAAGCTACGCCCGTGTCTAGCTTCGCTTTGAAAGAAAATGTAGGAAGCATTGTCCACTAAAGCCGGCCATAGCCGATAGGTTAAGCATGACGGTTGTACATGTGCATACAAAACTGAGTTCCATATCGAACACATACGTAACTGCAAGCCTGTTGGTTGGCTCATTTGCAAGCATGGCATCACCGGCAACACATGGACGATATGGCGCTTTAGTGGTCGACGACAGACGCTGGGTTATGCCTGCGCACTCGTACCGTGCAAACATATCCAAGCGGAAAAAAATATCTACTTCTATATTCTCTAGGTTGCATTTGCATGTACAGGCCAGGATAATAATACAGTTTTCTGCTTCACACGTTCATGCATGCCTGTACAGTTTGACTACATGCAAAACTGCATATGCATAACCTATCGTCTATGGCCGGCTTAAGACCCGGTCACATTATTCCCAAAACAAATACTGGCAAAACAAATGGCGCTGCTAACGTGGCAAGCCTTTCCGTGCGCAGCCTGTTAGTGGAGTATCACCTTTATGGAAGCACGTAAATGGGACTATTATACCATTACGTCCTAGGTACTCAAGGATAAGTTGAATTGTAGATCAAATTATTTACCTGTAGTTTTTGCTATAATAGGACATAATTTATGCAAATGGATTGTTTGTTTGTGGAGATAAAGTTTTATAGTTTGCGGAGGCGGAAAATATTGTAGTAGAAGTACAACCTCATACTTTTTTGAAGCATTAGCGTAAGCATAATTGGCCTGCAATGTTCCTACAGCTGAGACCCAAGCCTCCTCTCTATGTAAGAGGGATTGGGCTAAACACCACGCGGGCCCAGTGCGGGTCAAAAATGTCTTCGATTTTTGTTACCAGGACAATTAAGCCAGTTTCTTCACGATGTTTTCCTTCTTCCGTTTTGTGTAGGTATTATTTGTTTTTGTTTTACTAAGCAGTTTTTCTCTATACTTTTAATATATTTAATTCTAGGATATTTCCTGATGATGAAGAAAAAACCCTCCTAGCCTGAAAATGGATGTATGTTGTTGTTGTTCTTGTTGTAAGAGAAAAGTTTCGAATCGGAGAGTACATCTAGATGTTACGAATCTATTGTTTTTGACTGTCTTAATTTATTTTCTGTTTTATAAATAGACATCCATAATACAACAAAACAAGAATTAATGATGAATTTTAATGTATTCACTGAACATGCGACTAGCAATCAGGAAGTATGACTTCCTAATTAAATCTTTTTATAACCTGTAAAATCTTATTAAAGATTAAAGTATTCATAATACCACTATTTAATGCATATAACTTTAGTCATAAATGTTTTTATTTACTGGTAATATTCTAGAATTACATCGCTATAAATAGACATCTGAGATGACTTAATAAATGGTAAATAGGTAGGTAGCTGCTTGATTGAATATTATTTTTAACATCTTTAAAAATAATATTCAATCAAGCAACTACCTATAGCACAGAATAATAAGTAAAAGATAGAAGAAAAGAGAAAGAAATCATATTTAATTGTCGCAGGGACATGACGTGCATCATACAAAATGACAAAAAAACAAAAACAATTTATACAACAACATAACAAAAATTTAAAAAAAAAATAGATAGCTGATGGCTGCTAAGCATAAGGTTCTACGTTAGATTTCAAAGTCAGGCCCAATGTTACTGGGTTAGTCTCATTAGCAGCCCGGTCTAAATTTGTGTCCAGATGATTGCATTAAACTCGCCCTCTTTTCCATGGGACTCGAAAATAACTGACGAGACGAGGACGTGCCTACTCTAATGAGGGTTCTGCCTAAACCTACAAGTATGAAGTATTCTTTAAGATTTTTCATAAAGCATTATTAGCCTCACAGATAGAAAGAAGGTGACCATAAAAATAGGCACTTACATATTAATTATAATCCAGGTCTCACTTACCTGAGTTATCTAGGTCAGTAAAACATTTATTTATATTATTGTAAGCTACGCTGGGAAAGCTTACCGATACTTCTGTGTCTACCATTCAGCTTTCATAATAAACCTAAGTTATACGAGCTAACAATCTTAAGTGAAATCCTATTACGTCAAAATCTACAACAGACTAATAGAAAATAACCTCAATTACTTCTAGATAATTACTCCTATCGCCTACGTATGTCATAATCTATTATTATTAAATTAGGTCCTTTAAAAAAACGATCGGATTTGAAATCACATGATTGGCCCCCACGGCCGTTTCAGTGGCCCACATACATTTACGCAATCATTATTAGACATTATTATAAGAATGTAACTAAGGCATAATTAATAGTATGGTAATATTGTGATGAAATAAACAATCAGCCCATTATGTCCCCACTGCTGGGGCAGACATCTATGTATGTGAGAGGGACTGAGTCGTAATCCACCACGTGGGCCCAGTGCGGGTTGGCTGATATCACACATCCTGAAATTCTTGGTTCTAGGAGTCAGCCAGTCATCTGCCTAGCCTTTTCCCAAACTTTGTCGGGGTCGGCTTCCAGTCTAACCGGATGCAATTGAATACCAGTATTTTACATAGAACGACTGCATATCTGACCTCCACAACCCAGATAGCAGGTACTGGGTAATACCCCTTGATATGACTGGTTGTCAGACTTTCGGGTCACTGAATACCTATAACGACTGTCAAAGATCTACAAATGACAGCCGGGACCAACGGCTCAACGTGCGAACGGAGGAAACTCGGTATGAAATGGGTCACCCATCCACAGACCAACCCAGGCAAGCACGGTTTAACATAAAGATCGTTCCGATGGCTGTTGTTATTTAACCTACACAATATTGAGGGCAGTTATCACTAGGCTTCTGCTGTTGCTGTTTATGGCAATGAATGACATAACGAAACATCGTTTGTTAGAGGTGTACCTACTTAATAGTAAAGAGGCTGAACTGCGAGATGCCATATTCAAAACAAAAAAAAAAACACCCAGACCACTTTTTAGCACTTCCTTTCCGTTATTGCAAGTTAACTACATATTTTGTTATTTATTGTTTTAATTCTCATGCACATAATCGCTATCTACTTTTAACTGTAGGTTTTGAAAAAAATGCATTTAATGACATTTTGTTAAAATAAAGCCGCTTTCTCTAATTCACTCTGATAAGCTGCCAGGGGTGTTTTGACGTAATATTTACAGCTAATTAATACATAATTTTTAAAAGTATCTTATCTACAAATTATACAAAAACTAAGGTCACAAAAACGTAAATATGCAACTGAAATTCATACTTGGCCTCTTTATGGATCTGATACAGATATTAATTAAACTTGCACACATACGTCTCTTTTCCTCGCCTTTCATATCCTGTTGCAAAACATATGTGTGGGTGGTCATTGACATTGGCATACAGGATGTAGCAAAAATTTTGTAAAAAAAAGACTTCTGTTTATGATAAATACCATACAACCCAATTTTTACAACGGAGGATCGAAAAGTATTATTAATTGATTAATAAGAGAAGTGGACAAAATCTTGAGAGGTGGAGGGAGACCTCTGACCATGAATGGGACATAACAGATTGATAAAAATACGTACATAATATCACGACTCCAATCCCCGAAGGATTAGAAAGAGGTGTACCTAATAGAACAGCCACATTTTGTCAGTTATATTTAAGTCCCATGTAAAAGAGGGCGAGCCTATTGCTATCAACCGGGCACAGATCCAGACTGCGTGGCTGCTACTGAGTACATTTATATTATTATAGGTATGTACATAAATATAAGGTCCCATTAAAATAGGCGGATAAATTTTAACACAGCGTTCAGTACGTCTAACCAAAGATATCCAAGCAAAAAAACACTGATTAAAGTGATTTTATTTTGACCTAAAATAATAAATTGCCGGCGGCACTATAGAATAAAAACATCCATTAGGTCAAAATAAAATCACTTTAATCAGTGTTTTATCTTTGGTTAGACGTACTGAACGCTGAGTTAAATTTTTTCCACCTATTTTAATGGGACCTTATATAGACTATTATACTCAACCTCAACAGCTGATGAATGATTACCCACTGTTTACACAATTCCCTGTACATAATATGTATGTTCGTGGGTATAATTTACTTCCGAGATACATAGCTAATGATAAATGTTATTGTCTTTCATTCTGCTACAGCACGCGACATAAACGTTTGTTGCGAAATATTTGTCCTTAGGGGAGCTGAGGTACACTCACGATCATAAATATGTATAACTATATTACAGCTAACTAATAATTGCTTAAGCTAAGTAGCATAAGCATAGCTTAATCAGCCTCTAATTTTCCCACTTCTGGGACACATAGCCTCCTCGTTATGAGAGGGAATGGGCTATAATCCACCACGCGGGCCCAGTGCGGGTTGGTAGATGTCACATGTCTTCGAACTTTTGGTTCTAGGACATGCTGATTTTCTCACGATGTTTTTCTTCACCGTTTTTTGAAAGCAGTGGTGATGAAATAAATTACACATAGTAATGCTCGTGCCTGGGTTTGAACCCACGACTTACTGTTCGTAAGTAGGGGCCGCTACCAATGGACTACCGCTGCTCTCCTTAAGCTAAGTGTTTTCTCATCTTTTTGCTCTTTGTCCCAATTTATTTGGCCTCAGCGCAGCATGTCTTCTTCCATACTTCTCTATAACTCGTCATCTCATCAGACACCTCTTTTCTAGTCATATCATCCTTCACACAGTACATGCATCGTTTCTTTGGTCTTCCTCTACTTTCATAGCCATCAACATTCATTATTTTCTACAAACGTATTAATTGAAATTATAGCGTTATAAGTACAGCATCTTCAAACCTATGGTCTCAAAATTTCAAATGTTGTTAAGCGAGAAAATTACCTTCGAAATTTGCCGAGTGTGTACATATTTATGCTCGTGAGTGTACCTAAGTAGGTACCGTTATAAAGTAGGATGTCAAGTTCTGATACTAAATAGCTCGTGTATTACAAATGTTTGTGAGTCATTGTGTCCCTTTGTGTCGTTACGAAAACACAGTGTCAAAAGACATTTCTACGATTGTACTCAGGTACAGTCAAAAGAAATTGAAGGCCCTTTGGTTTTGATAGACAAAAGTAATGGGCCTGCCAAACACTTTTTTGCTATAGGAAACATATTTAAAAAATACATCACTACATTGTTTAAAACAAAGTCACTTCCCTCTGTCTGTCCCTATGTATGCTTAGATCTTTAAAACTACACAACGGATTTAGATGCGGTTTTTTTGTAATAGATAGAGTGATTCAAGAGGAAGGTTTATATCGATAACATTGCACCAGTGTGAATCCGGGGCGGGTCGTTAGTTTAAATATAAAAAACATAATTGTCCACCTAAAAAAAGTTAAACAAAGATTGATTTTTATTCCCAAAAAAATTACCTACTGTTCGTTTACCTATTTCAGCCATTACAGACAATTATAACAAGAAACGAGGATCTTAACCACTGATTACTCGAAAACAATCATAACTACGCATAAATCTATATCTAAAAAACTTCACGCAACGAGAATCATGCTCTAATTGCAAAACGAAGCATCGCCATGACATTGAAACAAAGAAACAGACCGCGTGAACGTATTAGCAAATGCTAAGCTAATCGTGACTGAAACACGAAACAATTAAATTAACCACACTTACACGATATTATCTGCTTTATTTTCAAATGGTTTATAATTAAAATTCTAGACGAAAACATGTTCTGGTTCTAGGTGATGATAATCGAAGTTATTAATGAGGATATATAGGATAATATGGTTTCGAAACGTTGTTCGAACGAAATCCAATGTGCAACTTTGCTTCAGTCGAATCATTCAAAGGTTCGATTAAAAAATCTGTATGAAATCAATGCTAGATTATGATAATCTGAATCAATCTAATCTGAATGTTGTCTCTGCATCTCCCTAAGGTAGACTGGTAGAAAATGCCCAAGGCATTAAGTCCGCCTTTGTATAGTTTTTTTACTTGTGCATAAAGTTTTTAATAAATAAATAAATAATCAGTCAAAGGATTGAAGTTTTAAGAGTCCTTGATTTTGATAAAGGGTTGGCCGGTTCGGTCCCCTTTCGAGGAATGGACATAAAATACAGGTTTAAAGACTTGGTAGTTAGCAAGTAAATCCTGTGTCTTCTACTTGGTACACAGGGTTTCGAGGATTGTTCCTATCACATTTTGATTAGTCCCTCGATCCAACGCTGCAGGCTAAGGTTGTCTAACTTCACAAAATGTTATGTCATTAACATGTGTATGTGAAGGTGACACCAGAGACAAGGAATGCTCGAACACAGAGAGAAACAACAGCTGTTTGGTAGGAAGATTTGAGGGGCTTTTTCGTATATATTCGTTCGTACACTGTTAAAAATTAACGACATTTTTATCAAGTCTTTGACATCGAGTGTCACTGAGATGAGATTACGACTCTATTTTGAACGTTTTTTATTTATTACGAGAATTCTGTTTCTGGTAATACTCAGTCGGTAACTGTTTCTTTTTATCACTGAATGACTTTATGTATTCGTTGAATTTGAATATGAACTTTCCAGTCACCTCACTAAAATATATGGGATGTGCAACACTGATCTGCTTATGAGGCTTCTGGTATTTATAGAATTCGTTCTAAATCACACAGTAAATTCCAATAGTTATTACATTTACATCACGATTCGACTTCTTTACGCAATCGTATAAAATATACAAATCGACAAATATACAGAGTTTGTAAAATGTAAATTTTATGTTTGTCGCGTGATTAGTTAATTAAATCAAGTCTATTTCGATGGAAGTAGAAGAAAAACAGTGTACGGATCTTTAGTGAGTAAAAACAAGTCATTTTGGAGATAAATGGTCCCTATTGACTGCACGTGAATGTCCATTAACAGGTTGCTATTGTGGTTTTATGGGCTCCTAGTACTTCTGCAAATGAAGCAGTAATTTATTGTTAAAAAGTCATTAGTATAAAATAAAGGAATTAACATAGGTAATACATTTTTATCGATGATAAAAAATAAATAAAAAGGGCAGCCTAGTTGCGTTTGAGACAATGATTTTTATATTGCAATCATAATCCTGACTTATCTCTTACGAACAAAAGATTCACCGGTTTCATCCAAATTAAAAATACAAAAAAAAATCAACGGATAAAATAATCAAAATTAACCCAACCAAATCTGCCACCCACACACACACAAACTTTATTTATTTAGGAACACAAGCTGTAACCATAATAATTAATTCTGATCGAGGGATGCGTATTGTCAAACGCGGGTTTGCAACATGTCCTCGGTTTTTGCTCGACGGAGCATGATTCTGTCATTAGGACCCTTCTAAGAGGTTGTCACACTGCGGTTACGCACGTTAAAATTGAACGGAAAATATGCCATGGCTAGATGATCAACGAGAGCATGTATGGCTTAATTTGTCTCGTTATAATGGACAAGTGGTGTTAAATTGCTGGCGTATTAGCTTCGTCTTGAGCTATTGGCTTGGAAAATCGGTGTGGACATGTGTGGGCTAAATTAGTCAAGAATTTAGATTATCTGCTCTGAATATCTTTTACATGCCATCCTTCTAGTCCCATTTCTAAAACCCTAGGACTACTGTTTGGTCGTTAGTTTCATTGAATACTTTATGAATGGTATCGATATTTTTTTAGTCGAGTCATGTGGCCCGGTCTATAGACGATAAAAATCATTAGAGAGATAACCTTGTCTACACAATGCAACCAAATTACGAGTCACCAAGTACTAGTAAATTTCTAATTTTATGTCATGTTTTATGTTGAAGTATTTAGCACATTACCGTCAAATTTACCTATTAAAGTTCGTCTCAAACAAAGTTTACAAACAAACACTTGTGACAACGGTATGTGTCGTTGTTTCTAACATAAACAACCTAAATCATGTATGTATTACACAGTTGTGCTACATTTTGCGTCATTTACATCACTTTAGTGACTTCTAACTTCACACGAATGAAGTGGAACCCGTAACAAATGCTAAATAAATAATAGCGTTAAACTTTTAACTAATTGTCGCGTAATATAACACTGCAATGTTAAAATTCTAATTGGCAAGATGAAATATTACCACGAAAAGAAAAAAAATAAGACAATACGAAAATTATGACTCTGTATGTCGTTAAACTCATTCACAATTCGTCGCTCGCATGACTAAAAGTCCTATCTCATTTTTTAGCTGATTTGAGTTAGGACAACTGTATACTTCAATGTAATGTAAAAATTAAAAAAAAAGTTAATATGTTAAACGTTGACTTTAAAAATGGTGAAATTTTGAGATCCAAATAACATAGAGAAATGAGGGTTAGTGAAAAAAGTAGAGTCACGAATTGAAAAATGTAGTTGTCCTAACTCAAATCAGCTAAAAAATGAGATAGGTCTTTTAGTCTTGCGACCGACGAATTATGATCCCGTGCTTTTTCACACAGATAATGAAATATGAATGAGAATAAAACAAACACGAAGACATGACCATTTTAGAATGCATTTTAAAAATTAAAAGCAAAAATAAACTGTTCCATTTTTTGTTGTCGTGTTCAAAATTCAAAATTTTGCATTTCACATATTTCGTATATTTGAAATGACAATTTTGACAAAATATTTTTTTTTTTTTTTTAAATGCGATTTAGATAAAGGTACTATATTGTATGACATTACGAATTTCTTTCACTACTGCGTTCACAAGATGCCCTTGTAAAATATAGACTGGCAACAAAAAGTATTTATCGTCTGTTATGCATAGTTCTCTACCGTCTATTGTCAGAGTTATTTATTCACAGCAAAATAATTATTGCCTTAAACAAATTGATACTTAAACAATTTTAATTAAGAAATCACTCAAACAGTGTAACGAGATTTTTGTTTGTTTAGATGACAACCAGAAATTCGTCCTAATATAAATAATTCACGTCATTGAAACTGAACTTTGCAAGTTCAATATTGAATTCAAACAAAACTCTTGGTAAAGATACTTTATTCAATAAGGGCTCGCGTACTAGGCAAGCAATGAGTTGGTCCGTTAAACAGTCCCAATCAAGATATTTTCAGAGAAAAGGACTCTCCTAGGGGTTCACATCAGACAATTGAATAAAATTAAAGTCGAGGAGGTTTAATCATCATTGTATATGAAGATCTAAAGCCATTGACCTATCTTGTTAAAAAGATTTCTCGACGAGAGTGGAAAGTCAAAAAACTAGTTGAAAAGACGTTGGACGTAACTTAAATCAATCGATATAGTGTGTCAAAGAAGACCAAATGCTTTAAAAGTTTAAAAGAAAAACAAACTTAATTCACTATTTTTTTTCTTATAATTTATGCTTTTTTGTTCTAGTTCATAACCAGTCAATTTTTTCACAGTAAACTAATCAATTCCCCTCACTCCAATTTACAGATCCCTCTCAATATCCTACAACGAATAAAACCAACACAGCTTACATAACAAAATGCAAATAGACTAACAACTGCGGTTTGTTTTACCGTAGAAAAGGACCAGCCATTTAATTATGTTTAATTTCCATACAGCAAGCCTTGTATCAATCTACAAAGGTTCCGTAACAGCGAAACTTTGTTCGCTCATTCCAATTTGTTTTATTGCACACAGCTTTTATAAATACTTGTTGCAATGTAAATAAAACACGGATAAAAAGACCAAAGTATTTTATCAAACTTTCCGGAACTGCGTACTACGGCCGGCATTTTTTTTCTCCTGCCATGTTATGCGGTAATAATATGCCTTGTACTTAATGCTTCTACGTCCCGGAATTTAGGTGTGTCCATTAATCAAAGTGTATTGGATTGAATGGATAATTAATTATAGGTATAAGCTTAAAATCCGAGCATTGGCCGTATTATACGCTTAATCTACTTCCTGCAATGCATTTTAGGGCGAGAGGTGGTCTCGTAATTTAAATCACGTGATAAAAGGTGTGATTTGTGTTATAAACTGCTGTCTTTAAGTGTATATTTTCTTCCCACAGCGAAGGAATTCAATTTTCGCAATGCACCTATATCGATTTACTAATGGAGGAACTGAGACAAACGACATGAAAACAAAACACAGCGGGGGGTTTATCAAACGACACAGGACATTAGCCATCGAGTAAAAGGACCAACGCTTTGTACTGGTACCAACAAAAGCGTTTACCAACGACTGTTATATCAGTTACATGCAATTAATTATAGGACAGTCGTCTACAGTCGTACTTCCTCAATTTCATCGCCACGGACATTAGTGAATGCCGCGCCTTAGGGAATTGCTGCTTGTGTAACTAGAAAAACGACATCATGGTGCTATTTCACCAATAACTAGTAGATACTGCCTGAGTAAGATCTAGTGCAAGAATCGTCACATCATAAACTGATAACTATTGGTTTGGTAGCCGATAGTTTTGTAGCTCATTTCCGTCATACTAATAGTTACTCATTGAAGCTCAATCAAATCGGTGTAAGTATGAAATCGTAAACTAATTATTCATCCGGTCCTTCGGGAATTCAACGTGTGAAAAACACGTTTTTTTTCTTCGTTTGCAAAATAGTAAAGTGTCTAGTTTGCGTACGGCATCCGAAAATCCGAAACTATATACAATACGAATATTTGAAAAATAAACGTGCGCTTAATTGCCAAAAATTGTACGCAATATAGACTTTTCGTAACATTCAAATGCGATATATATCTACATGGGCGAGCTACTTATCAACCATGTCCGTTTTTGACCAACATTGTGAAATGTTTTGACCAAGTCCAAGTCGATTGAATAAATCGCAGAGCTGATAAAATAACGATGACTGATTGCGATACCGGAGTAATTATTATTCAGCTATCGTTTGCATGAAGGAGTGTTATTTGCATATTTGTATAGGAAATTGTGGAAATTGGCGATAGCGTGTCTATTGATTCGTATAGCTATAGAGTTCGCGTGCTTGCTGGAAAAGTCGACGAAAGTGTAATGGGAAAATTACTTGATATGTTTAAAACTAATTTTGGTGGTTTTTAACTTCGAAACCTATCCTATACCTATATGCGTGTGGTCTAACTGTCTCAGGTAGCTTACTTGCTAGTTCTTTCAAGTTTCTGCAGTTTAAATTGTTAATCGAACCTATTTACTTCTATCCAGTCCATGCATGCCCATTTTCTTCTTTTAGCAAATATTATTAGGCGCAAAGACGTTACAGCAAGTATGCAGAAAAAAACACACATCAACTTAGTAGAGATTTACCAATATAACATACTAGCTGTTGCCTGTGGCTTCGCTCGCGTTTTCGTCGGAAATTTTCACACAGGCACATTGTAAATATAGCCTATGGCACTCGGAGATAATGTAGCTTCCTATTAATGAAAGAATTTTCAAAATCGGTTCAGTAGATCCAGAGATTACCCTCATAAACAAACCAAACAAATTTTACCTCTTTATAATATTAGTAAGAAGTAGCTTTTCCAAAACAAAATCTATACATCAAATTGGTCACTTAATTCTGCATTTTTTACAAGAATGGAACAATTTTTCAAGCTTAAAAACGTGTACAGCAGGCGTAGACAGCATGGACTAACATTTTACGTTTAGCAACTTTAAGATAACCATCAGACTACAATGTTCTTCTCACGACCTTGAGACGCAAGTTTGCGTCTTAATG
This sequence comes from Eugnorisma glareosa, assembly GCA_947578425.1. Lineage (NCBI taxonomy): Eukaryota > Metazoa > Arthropoda > Insecta > Lepidoptera > Noctuidae > Eugnorisma > Eugnorisma glareosa. The sequence goes on along the minus strand of OX387969.1, from coordinate 13,717,683 downwards.
AACACACTATGACATACCAAGCTATACAGTTCCAGTATAAGCTGATCTCTTACTGTATGGAATGTCTATACAATATGAGGCCAGGTTATACTGGATGTATATAGGTTGAAATGTCGTCAATTGTACAATAAAAAACATTAGGCTGTTGACATTGTTCTTAATCCCGAAAACAGTTGACATTTTTAATTGCTTTAAGGTTATTTACATGGCTTGGGAATAATTAATGTTTGTCTTATTTTTTATTTTATAATCTGTGTCATTGAAAACTAAAGCTGGGTATGACAATTTTGTTCATAGAGGATTTAGTTTTATATGACTTTCAAGTTTTTTTTTACTTTCTGCCTGTCAAACGGAATGGCTCGAGTTGTAAACTTTTTTAATTGGTGCACAAATATCGAATAGGTAAGTCCTTAGACATAATTATTATGTCAACATAATAATACAACATGCATCTATAAAGCGAATATAACATGCAAAACAAAATACCTATTCTATTCGATTTGCATTTACACGAATAGGCAGAACATAGTATCAATCCCTGGTGGATTTAGCAGTAGGTATTATAATTAGTGCTAAAGCACAGTGACTTAAAAACAACATGATTGTGTTGTGAATAAATTGAGTTCACCATGCGTTTTATACATGCAATACTTAATTCAATCTTCTAGTGCTTATATTCACATAAGTTTTCATGCATGCGAAAGCTCTGTCAGTAAGCAGGTCTGATCCTGGGATGCGACACACACAGTCGGGGGTGCGTGCAAATATACGTGAATCTCCAAGACCCCGACTCATGGTAGTGGTAGGAATTGTGGGGTTCTTGTTGGTAGGAGTTTGAGGAGGGTAACCATAAGGATTTCCCCACAGAAACGAAGGACAATGGCAAGTGGGAGAGGCCCCATGTCAGCCTGCAATTTTCTGCGCCAGGCTGAGTTGAATGATTGTCTGATTTCCAAAATACGTACATAATATCTGTGCTTTAACCAATAGGCACCAAGCAGCCATGCAATAATAAAAAAACGGAAAAAAACCTTGGAATTCCTTACCGGGGTTAGCCCTGGGGTCTCTCGCTGCAGCCGCGAAGTTATTGTAACTCGGGGCGCCGAAGCTAGTGCCGAAATCGGAAAAGTCGACATCGTAATGCCCGAACTGAGCCGACGTCAGCGCTATGCATGCGCACACGACTATGGCCTGGGGACAAAAGAAAAATGATTTTAATACATGAGAAATTAAGAACATTCTTTAACAGACAAGGAAGAAGATATCTTATACCCTCATTTATGTGACGTTAAGAGATTGATATAACAAGGGTAACACGCTGCCTGTTACTTGTTTTATGTTAGTATTCCTATGTATTAGTTCAATCTAAATTATTTATGATTCTATATTCCGTGCCCTGTTTTTTTTTTTTCATCTGTCAAATAACTCCTCCCGCTCTGGACTGAGCAGGAGGGAGACCCATCCACCTTTTTTTTTTTGTTTTGGCAGGAGGGGGAAATCCCCACGGACACCTCGACTGCCTCACAGATTGTGCGACAGTCGAGGTAGCGCCGGACTCGAACCGGCTAAAAACATGGTCAGAGACCTTTTTAATCTTTATTAATTTTTGTTGCCATTTTATTATGTTCCTTCTCTTGCCCTTTGTGTTCCAGGGCCGCGGTATCTCTTTCGAACAATCCCGCAACCCTGGGAGGATTCCGTTGCCCTGGGATTGAGTATTCCGACATGCCGACTGCTTAACGAATTTTTTAGTTCCATTTGATGTTATAATTTATTAGACTGGAAGCTGACCCCGACATAGTAGGGAAAAAGCTAGGCAGATGATGAACATGATGTTATAATGGACTTCCTCTTATCTTGTCATATCACTTACTTGTATAAATAAGGCCAGATGGGACAAGTAGTGCCATACTCCCCTATACAACTGGCGTCCCCGTCGACGCGGCTTTTATAGGGGGGATGGTTTAGTCTACTAGTGATCAAATCTTTGTTTGCTACTATTCTATTTACAGTATGCAAGGACTCTCCCTTTTTTATGATGCCTCTTGGAAAATTAAGATAAGTTCTACTCTTACATAAACCACAAACAATTTATAGGTTGGGCGCTGCTGCTGCGGCTGCTGAAATCCTCAAGCGGCGCAAATACTGTAACCTTATCGGTAACTACAGTTTTGAGCCGTTTGGGGTCGAAACGCTCGGGTCATGGGGCCCGAGTGCACGTCTCCTTTTTAAGGAAATATCTCGCCGACTGGTCGACACTTTGCGTGACCAGAGGGCTGGCTCTTTCTTTGGTCAAAGAATTAGCATTGCCATTCAACGTGGCAATGCTGCCAGTCTTCTGGGCACGTTTCCGGATGACATCGACGGGGAGGAGTTCTTTGACGCCTAAGTGTCCTATTGTCGTCGTTGTATATATGTAGGAACTTAGGTTTAGTCTTCTTTTTAGCATTATTTTAGTTATATTTGTAGTCTGTATATAATGTACATAGTATTTGAATTCCAATAAAAATATCAAAATAAAAACTTAGAAAATGTTTTAAAATTTATAGGTGGTTTACCTTTTAAACTTTACCAACGGATACAATATTCATACATAATGACTACAAAAACTATATACAAGCAAAAAGCATGCATATAATAGAACGCGTGCCATTTAATGTCATGGGTTTTTTAACCATTATCCGTTTTAATGCTCAACAATGGTTATTTTTTGTTATAATTACTGAGATATTTTTAAAGGTTAAGTGACATGGTAAAATTATTTAAACTTTAAGGTTTTTAAAAGGTCATTCACTATAAACACTAAGCAAATTGATGTTGAACAAGCTTACAGATAAAAAGGTGTACTATACCTAAATTGTCTATTTACGGAAATACATAAAACTCCTAATGTCTGCGGTTAATACTATAGGTCGATGAACTAATTCTTACAAAGACTTAATAAGGACATCCGTTAACAGAACTATTTTTTCTTTTCCTACGCGACTGAACTAGATTTTGCTGTCAAAATGCTTTTAAAAATGTATGTACCAGCCACTCATAAAGAAACATAATTGTTACATTTTAAACAACCTACGAATCAGCACCTAGCTTTTTTGGTAGATAATAAAAGAAGGCCAAAACGAACTCGGAAAGTTCACACCGTGAACCACGATTTGATTATAAATTAAAGCAGTAAAACTAGAATCATTGGGAATACAGCGATATTTAATTCTAATTTTGAACTATAAACTTTTTGGTTCAGATCATGATCTAAGATACATTCAAATGATACATGAAGGAAACGACATTTCGAACGAGCAAAAACATAAAACAAAATCGAATCAAATATATCTCACAAATCAGATTGTATCTTGCGCCGATACAAAAATATTTCACACAACATATGACTCGTAACATATTTATCATTAGAACAAAGAGCCTTTTAATCGATATGAATATGTTACAATTTAGCTACATGTAACATACTAAATTATCTTTTTTTTAAGCAGTAGGTACAATGCTTTTTTAATATGGTAAATGTAAGAGCTTGCTCTGTATCCAAAGTATGTCAATTATGTAATCATCATCATCGGAATCTCAATCTTCTATAAACTTTGTTGGAATCAGCTTCCTTTGCATAGGAACATTTACCAGAAAATCCATGTTAAAACTGGTTAGATTATCGGCCTTTCAGGCTACTAATCTTAATCCAGAAAAAAAAAAAAACAAAGTCTAACGCCAATAAAAGTAAAAAAAAACACAGGACATGAAACTCTCTGCCAATTCCCACCAAATGAAACTCTGCAAAAATCTTCAATACTTTCTAAAACTATTCTTAGCCACACAATACTCCATATTCATGTAAAACAATACAACTTACACAACCAGCGTTTATCAATGCACAATTGCGATAGTTGGAAGGTAGTATACACTATACAGCATACGGAAACGAAGTGACGTAAGCAATGCATACATTCATACGGACTCGAACTGGTTTAGAACAGATTCGTAACAGGTATGTGATCTTGATATGTGACCTCAGACGGGGACGTGGACTGGGCGTGCGTGAACCCTGTCTCGGCAAGTCGGCACTCAGCTGATGTGTGCACACGTGTTTGGGTGTGTAGACCGGCGGAGTAAACGACTTTAGTATTAATTTTACTTTCGATAGCAGTAGTAGATACTGATTTTGCTGTTGTTTTGTCTTTCTTTAAAATGATTTGACGTACACCAAAAAACCGAGGATACTAGGATAAAATGTTTGACCTTTTATTTAAAAACGGTACAGTTTAAGACACCTTTAGTACAAACTATTCAATTACTCAGAAAGCAATGCAGTGTCTATAAAACATACGATTTACCAAACTCGATTTTGATGTTAAGTTTTCAAGCTTCTATCAAAAAAAAGGTTGGAAAAGCTTTCGCAAACAATGGCCAATTTAATTTAAACAACATAATCAGTAACAACAAAAATTAATTAAGTACCTTGCTTCCGCATCTAGAAACAATTTATCTGCTACTGGACTCTCTGTCGCAACTAGTCTGGGCACCCGCCCGTCTGTATGGCCCTACGCAACATACCGTACCTGTTCCCATTAAAGGACACGTTGTAAATGCTTTCCGAATCGAATATGGTAATAAGTTCGATACCTACACTTTGCTTGCATAACTGTGACAAATTTTATTGCTTACCTACTATTTTAGTAAGCCAAAGCCCTTTGGAGGTGTCGAAATTAGTTATGGTTATTGTTTAAAAAATTACTGTTTTTTTGTTTATGGTCACAGCGATGGGTGTCAAGGCGGATTTGGAACAAAAAAAAACATAGCGAATTATAAATTGCGTGTTGTTTGTCGTTTAATTTCCCATTATTAACCCAGTTTAACGTTATTCATGAATTATTTGAATTAGACGTAATTTTTAACGATTTTCCAATTGTAACTTATTTGAAGTCAGTATAATTCTAAACATCTTCTGGAGTATTCACAGTTTCAATTAGCATTATAAATTAACACTGTTTTAGTATCCATCAATCACTGCCTAACAGATAAAATTGCACTTATACAGGTTAGCGATTAGCCCATCGCTTATCCAAAACAATCGGCTCCTATCAACAAATAGCTTTCCAAATAGGGTTTACTGCACAGTAATTATTCATTATGAAATGCCAGTAATAAATAAAGTAAATGGAGTAAAGAGCAATAAAATAGTTTAAATATTCTAACTTGGTTATGTGAAGTAACGAAGCGGGTTTAAACGTTGCCTAGGAAGTTTAGTAACTAGAGTGTTCAATTGATGAAACTGTTCGCGATATAACTATACAGATAATTGTGTTATACAACAGTTTTTAGAAAGGCTTTTAGGGTCTAGTGGGTCTACTACAAGAGTGGTGAAAGACTTGTCATCGTCAAGTGTCAGAACTGTTCTAGTGTTTGCCTGTATTTATTATTGACACGATAGTTGGTGGGATTCAATGTATGTAGGTATTAGTTGAAATAGTAAAGTAGAACGATTGGTTAACAAAATAAAAGTTGTTTCGTGTGATAATTGCTTGGATGGGTGATCATTTTTACACATCCGAACAAGCGGGTTAATTGTCGATATAAGATACGGGATGCGGGACAATGTGGTGACACTTGGGGCAGGCCTATGTCCAGCAGTGGACGTCTTTCGGCTGAAATGATGATGATGATGATGATGTCAAATGGCAGTAAGTATATTATGTTTTTTTAATACTCTAGCTACTCTATCTAGGTCCCATCTGATTTTGGTCCTAAAACAATGACAAAGTTATTTGGGAAGAGGTTAGATAAACGATAATTTTGTCATATTTTTGTATTTACCATTAAATAGCTAAGCAAGACGACACAAAATTGCTTCATTGACTTCTATTTAATTTACGTAAATTCTGAGTTGACAGGTATAATGTGATATTCCGATTACAAGCAAATTGCTAAGAGTGGGTGAGACTGCGGTGAGACTGGTCGTTGCAAAACTGACAGGGTGCAAGTTTCGAGAGCACCAAGTTTCCGATAGGACTCGATAATTAAACGATTAATAGCGTGAATGGAAACACGAGTGATGCGAAAATTGGACCCTATTAGTAGATTTCTCGAAATAAGATTAAACTAAGTAATCGATTTTTTACTTAGTATTTCTGACTATGTTTGTTAAGGTGTTTTCTGTGAAAAAGTTAGTGTGTCTTAACTAATAGGTGTAGTTTTTTGAAAAAACTACCTTACACCATTGTGAAAACCTGATGTAGCTTGTATAGAACCTTGATACGGATTGAGTGGAAAATCTATGAAGATTCTGGAATACTGGAATTGTGATTAATTTAGAATGAAGACCTTCAAATAACGCAAGAATTGAGATGCTAACTATACCAACCACAATGTATCGTGCTACGTATAATTGGGTAAGTATTCCTATTTTCTACGAATCTTAAGTTAAAGTAATGGCTTAATGATTATTCATTTACGCAAATCGAGAAACAAATTGTTATCGTTTATAAGTTACTCAAGTTTATGTGGCTCGAGCTTAAAACCGAGATTAAATTCACCAATTAGCTGACATTTTCTCTTAAATTATTTCATAAATTCAAAAAACTTGAGTAACTCTAGCGAAGAAACATGATTTCCGACTGTAGTCCAGCATCAATATAATCTACCAAAAACTAATCACTAGAAAGTTTACTAATATACCTGTATTCTTACGGCATATCTTTGTATTACGAGTATGAATTCTAGAATTGTTTAAATAAATCTCTCACAAATAATTAGCTTAGATTACCTAATCGTTATTCTGTATTTATCCCGATAGTTGTCTACATAGGTACCATAAATCTGTCCGAAGTCTCGCTAACAACTCTTCCTGACTAGTTTCTACCTTCCAACTACTATTAGCTAATTGATTACTCAATCCAATAACACAACTTATTCAAATAACAACAAAAAGTTTCTATAACAGTCGTCATTGCTGCCTTTTCGCTATTATATTGATACCTGTCGTAATAATTTATAATATCGAGACAAGTGATATTAAATTACGCAAATGTAAAGAAACTGTAACACAAAGTTTCTAAAAATAACCTTTTGTTTGTTGAGGTCAACATGTCATTAAATAATGGTCTGCTTGTACACAATCGTCCACATTGGTCACTTTTCATCGAACATCGATCACTTTGAACCAAAAAGTATTTGCACACTCAAATTCTTGCCAGTAACAGAACACTGGCCAGTAAGATTCAATAAGTTTAAGTTTGGAACATTGATACAAAAATATATTTATCTAATTTCAAGCAAAGTTTCAAGCTATTTCTTAATCTTGATCATCACCACCAATGACGTTATCATTGATCACTACCCTATCTTTTTCATCCGTTTTTTCCCTAGGCATAAACCTCTTCTGTTTTACGTGATTGTTCCTTGTTTGATGACAATCTAACCTTGAAGAGCTATTATGTCGTGGATCAGGCATCTTTCCTGAGCTCTTAGTCTAGAACTATGGTCTCCATCTGTCAGAAATTGCCTAATTCTGTTCTATTCTGATTCTCATCATAAAATTGCACCAGAATCAACAAGGTCCTTTACTAAAGTCTACGTGTACCGTGTACAGACAGCGGCCGATCATGTGGTTTGAATAACATTCTCTTAACCAACCCACTCGGTATGATTTCGGGAAATAATTGAATCGGACTGTCTGATTTGAGAGTCAAATTGGGTGGTGAATCGATTTGAGTTAGGGCTTTAGTTTAGCTAATGCTGTTCCGCTGGGCGATATAGTGTGATCTTTTTTTCCTTTCGGTTTATTTAATAAGTGGGCCCTATGGAAGAGACTTCGTAGGAAACTTTTACCATACCTACCATATCTAAACCATAGCATACCTTTTGTCATGCATAAAGCTAAGAGGTGAAGAAACGTGTACTGATTCCATACTAAATATTGGTGAAACGATGCCTCCATCGTATATTTAACAATAGCAATATTACTTACTACAACTAATTATGCATTACAACTGAAAGAACGTAGTTTTATCTCGATTTACCCAGAATTATCCAAACTTTTTGGGTAAAGGCCAAGATCAAATACTAATTAAACCGAGTCACTCACAGTCATTCAGTCGAAAAATACTAGTATTTTTTTTTTAGATTGACATTTAAATATCTTTTTGGCTTTATTTAAATGCATCAATCAAAGAATTCATTGTCAAAACATTGGTCTATTTATAAGTATTTTAAAACCGAAGGCAACCCAGTTTCATCTTGTTTGATAAAAAAATACTAAAATAAATCTACATTAATAATTATCAAAAACATTTAACACTATTAAATAAACTATCTCAAAGGTTTTCTTCAACTATTAGTAAACGCAGACTAATTTCTCATGTCAGAAATTAAAGCAAGGTTAAACAGCATTATTAATTGACTGACTAAAATACCTTTACATTACATTCTTAGAATATATTAAATTATTCGTGTACATATTAAGTACACTGCACATGTGGAAAGCCAGCCAAGTCAAATGGAACCTTGTTCAAAAGTGATAAGTTTAATATTAACGTGAAAGGTAACTCAATAGCAAATTCGTTTAATGATCTTAACACATGCCTCAGGCAAAGTTGTATGTAGGAAATTAATTATATTAAAAAGCTACTCCACATACATGCTGAGTTGAAAAATGATCTGTAAATTTAATTTATAATGGTGCAACATTTCGTAACATCTACGCATCGTTTTGTTGGCCAAGAGAATAATTCTCTTTGATAGTAACTCTAGGGTCACCGTCGTCACCGAAATGAATGCTTAAATATTAAAAAGCTCTGTTGGATTGAAGAAAAAGAAGGGTGCAACAATATGTATTTAGTCATTAATTTAGGCATTGCTTAGTGTTAGTGACAATATACATAAATTGTTTGCATACCGTAATGCTTTGGTTGAAGTTAGGCTGATCTAAGTTATTCAGATCATTAGACACAAACAAGTAGTCGAATTGTTTACCTCAGTTAACTCGTTTAACAATCAAAGTCCTTCACTGAGATTCCCTGAGCCTTATGCTCTGACATACTGTAACTTAGTCATAATTTAAAGAATTCCGAACGTTGTGGCCAAACTTGGGGCAGGGCTATATCCAAAAGTGGATGTGTTTTGGCTAAAATGATGACGATGATAATCAACATTCAACAGAATATGATGTTATCTAAAAGAATCTGTGTCCTTTTTCACCCTAAGAATTTCTGGTTTTTCAGTCTTTGAACCTACCCTTAAAGTTTCTTGACCATAAACGCCAATACTATTTCAAAATTAAAGTCCGACATAGATAAACTCACGCCATTTTTCCATGAACTGAGGGAGAACCTACCGAAGCACCTGCTATAATCCTTACATACTCCTTTTTCTTCACTCACGCTCATACATTTGGTCATACACGTACATCGGTTGTAATTCCTACACATTACAGACCTATCTAGAAGAATCAATGTCAACAGTGTACTCAGAGCCTAAGCATCAAGTATGTACGTACAATTCACAAATCAGGCGCATGCGTGCGACGAAACCGAATCAAGTGTGAACGCACCGAGCTGCGCTTGCGACACTGTGACGCAAGCGGCCGGCCATTGTGTCGAGACACTGTTGTAAGTCCATATTTAGCATTATTCCTCTAATGGTCCGATCTTGGGCTAGTTTTATGATTTTCCGTACTATGAGAAATTGATGGCGTTTATAGGAGACTGGCTGGAGAAAACCGCACAGAAGAAATACTGGAAGGTTATGCGGGAGACTTTTTTTCAATAATGGGACAATCTAGATTAAAAAAAAGAAAAAAAAATACGAATATTAAGTTTTTTTTTTTTAATACCTTTGGGGATATCTCTCACTCTTTACTCTTGTTTGTTCGCTAAGCTATGTAATAAAAGAACCACCGAATAGGTCTTATTCAATACTAGGTGACTTCCCGACTCACCAAGACGAATGAGGACGTGTGTGGAAAAGGAAGAGGGAGGCCTTGGAGTGAGGAGTGGAGAGGAGCGGGACATTAGAGGGTATATAAATCGATAGATCTGGTTGCTTAGGCGTTCTTGAAATCACTTAAAACATCAGAATAAACACCATTGCATAATCAATGTGTACATAACAGAAAATGTGTACGTATGTAAATGAACTAAAAAATCAAATCATAATGACTGTTGAAAAGTTCAGGGGGCCTAAAATGGCCACTTAGTCGGAATCATAATACGAATCACGTTAAAAATTTAAAACTCCTAAAATGGACTTTGTGATCATAACCTTAAAGACCATTTAAAGAATTTTAAATTTTTAACGTGATTCATAAATTATGATTCTGATAAAGCTTCCATTTTAGGCCCCCTGCATTTTTGCTGCAACTCAAATCATATTTAGAGATGTCACATAGTCACTCATAAGTGTGTGTGGTCTATCTAATGGGCACACGGGACCGGTCAATGTGGCGACACTTGGGGAAGGCCTAAGAGGCCTATGTCCAGCAGTGGCCCTCTTTCGAAATAAAAAATATCAAAAAAACTGATAGTGGCGATATTCAGTAATTAGTACTTATTTACACCTGTCTTCAAAACCAGCCTAAAATGAATAAACTGACCGCCTAACCCACTGAAGAAAATAGTTACACACGTTTTATTACGAGCACACTTCAAGAAGCAATCGACAGTACAATTACTATATCAGGTCTATGAAATAATACTATAAATATGTAGCTTATTATGGAACAGTTACATTTATATTGCACAACAGATTTCGGAACAGGCAACTGACGATTGTTTTACGACGCAACGTGTTTAAAATTCGTTGGGTATGCTTGGCTAAAGATAAATGTACGATGTATGGTAATAGACGTCTGCATTTCTTCTTTATTGGGTCAGCTAGATTAGCTGGTTTGAGAGTCGTTTACCTAAGCTTGAAATATGGTGTGAAGCCGACAATTTTGAATGAGATCTTCAAACTTCAAAAGACATACATTTTTTGTACGGGTTTTTACACTTACATCACAATTGGTTCTTTATGGGTGATTTACCATGTTTACTATTTCGCACTGTTAGATCACGGTTATCCGTGATCATGGTACTTGCAACAGTGTCGGGAAATCCGAAATATCGGGAACTCAAAATGTCAAAAAGTCAACGTGGTAAATGTACCGTTTTTAGTGTTTAATGCTAGTGGTAGTGACTATGTCAGACTATGTGTGACTGTGTCTGTATCTGTGTCTATATGTATGTAAAAACTTATAACACACTTGGTTTCCGCTAAGGGTTGGTCAGAGTTGTACCATCTCAGGTCCAGTTGAAAACCACCGTCGGGCACTAGTTGCTTGGCAGTTTGCTGAACTGGGCCTATTTGGCGCAGCCGTGAGACACACAACATTATCTCTTTTTGTTCTGTTTAGATTTTAGTTTTTTTTTTGTGTAGATTTTAGTTTTTTTTTTTGTGGCATGTGCCAAATAAATATGTTTTCTTTCTTTATCACCCATATTTTGCCAATTATCATCTACTACCTATCGCTACCAACTGGGCATAAACCCAAACTACTACTAAGAATTTGAAATAGAAAACCCAACTATATTTTCTGTCTGTTTAATAGTAGTTTAAACAGTCTCCTATTAAGAAGACTCCCATCCTTTTATGAATGATGACTCTAGTACACTTGCCAGCACACCAAGGTACCACAAACTGTCAAAATTCTTCAAACGATTTTTAAACATAAAATTTTAAAAGTTAAGTTTAAAATCAAATGACAAAATTTGTCATCTTTTCAACTTGATGAGCTGAAGACTATAAATCAAGGCTCGTTTAAACTGTAATCAGAAAAATTATGTGTAAGATGGGTTCGCCAGTGACAATTAGACTAACGGCCAAGAATCCATGATTCTCATGAGGTCGCTATGGTTCAGTGACCAAAGGAAGTGCCTACGTCAATTATCCATAGTTATTCAATTTTGTAGATAATGCTATGTTTACGGCGTTAACCAACAAAACTGAATCCAAGTTGTTCTAATAACTCATTTTAAATGCTGAATAACGGATATGCCTCGGATCTTAGCCCATAAATAATACTCACGAATGTAATCCATCTTGACTACTGTATATTGTACTGTAAAGGATTTATAACTGGCACATTAGCCTCTCACTTCGAAGATGATCAGGTTTCTGGTCCCATTATCATGGTTGCGCGTTTATGAAAGCACGACAAAACTAACTTAGGGCCTTGACAAATGAAAATCGTTTTTCTCATTCGCTTCAACAACTTTCTACGGATATGACTTTTCGATAGCTTGTGTCAAACTTATACATATTTTACTTTACCAGCATCGTTGTCGGTAGAATGTCACTTTGCCTAGGTTTTTTTGTTTGTCTATCTGGGGTGCTTTGGATTTCGAACTTCATTTAAATAATTCATTGCATTTGAGGAATGTTCGGCCAATGATTCTTGCGAAGATACTACTTCTATAATAAATGAAAGATTACTTAGGGTTCAGGAAACGCCTTCAAAAACGCTGACCAGAATTTGGTATTGAAATAACCTCAAATCTCTTACATCTATACTAATATTATAAATTCGAAAGTATGGATGGGTGGATGCATGTTTGTTACTCAATCACGACAGTACAGCTGGACTGATATGGATGAATTTTGGCACAGAGATAGATTATAGCCTGGAATAGCACGTACGATTTTTCTCTCACTTACACATCAAAATTTCCACGCAAGCGAAGTCGCGGGCAACAGCTAGTATACAGGGTGTAACAAGACCCTTAACGAAGCCATCAACAAACTAAATAACTTTACGCAAAAAATATTGCTGGGAAAAGACTTTTTCTTGGGGTGAAAAATCACGTTCTACGGTTAGACTCAAAACGTTGCGCTGATGGATGGATTGAATAGTACGGGGGTCGTGAATGTGTTTAAAGTTTAATCTTACATTAAAAACATGTATTTAAAAAAAAGTTTGAACTAAGACCCCAATATCTTCGTAACTAGAAGGTTCCCAGGTATGGACTAGTAGGTACAAAAAATATATCGCAATGATGGGGAGAACAAGTGCGTTCCGGCTTCAATAAGGGTCTTGTAACACCCTTTATTCTATTTACATTCTATTATATTTTCATATTCTAGTTCTAATTTCAAATTACTCTACCATCAATATTTTAACGAAATACGCAGAGATCAGCGTCAAGTCTTATGCAAAAAACTGAACATCAACATACGAAACAATTGCAAATATATTGAGCGCTATAACGCAATGTTATAATGTTGCAATTAAAGTTCATCGTCATCTACGCAAAGCAGACCTTGAAACGCAGAGAAAACAATAGACCTTAAAATGCCCAATAAATCGCAGATAATAAATATTAAAATTAAAAACAGTACAGCCGATAACATCCTAATTTGTCATGAATCATAGACCACAATTCACGAACACAAATCTTCTAAATTCAACAACTTAATTTAATAATCATGTAATTGGTAATTATGTTTTATTTATGCGAAGATGATTCGGTGTTAAGATTATTATCGGAGTTTAGGTTAGCACAACAGATGATTTTAATCACGAATACCGGATATTCTACAGGGTCAAGCAATATAAAAGTGTTGAACATCACGCGTCCAGTTTCACCCATTATTTTATGATAGTTATTGATTTATATCTGATTCATGTTTTATTTGAGGTCATCTTATGATTATTTGGGGCACTATAGTGCGAAGTCCCCCAATTAATGAATGTTCGTATTGTCATAACCGTCGTGAGAAACTTTGTTTAGACGGGAGCCCACATCTGACACTACAATATTCCTTAAATGGCAACAAGGACCTGGCTTGGTGTTGGAAAATCTTTCTAATATCCGCCCTGTTTCAAATTCCTAGATAACAGGTTGTACATGTTTCAGTTCCTAGGACCGAGCGTTAACGTCGTACGGCATTTCATACAAACTTTCAAGTTTTTTTTTTTTTTTTCTAAAATACTGAACCGCTTTTTAATGAAACTTAATACGCAGGCAGGAAACATACGTCTAAAAAGTTGAGAGAGAAATTTTCGATATATAAAAAAAAGACAATTGGAAATTTATATTTCTGTGGAAAATATAAAATAATGAAAACGAAAGCTAAGAAACTGGTCCTAATGTAGCTTCTAATGCTTCGATTTACGTGAATACTATTGCTGCTTTTGTTTAAAAAAATATGAATTTCTACTACACAGAACTTCGGTAGCTGCTTCGTTGGTCTAGTGGTCGCAAGCGCGGCTGCTGAGCATGACGTTTGGATTTGATACCCAGGTCAGGATTAGTGTTATTGGGTTTTTCTATAAGGAATAGTCAGCAGCAGCCACGAAGTCTGGTTCTAAAGGCTTGCCCCCAATTACATGGGACTTAAAGCAGCAGTATTAGTCTAGTGGTGTGACCGTCGAACTGCTAAGTCATAGGTCTCAAGTTCGCACCCAAGACACGCACCTCTGATTTTTCGGATTCATGTGCGTGTTATATTATTATGTATAATTATCACTTGTTTCGATGAAGGAAAACGTCTTGAGGAAACTAGCATGCCTGAGAAATATTTCTAGACGGCATGTAAAGCCAAGTCAGAGGCACATGACCGGCATAAAAGCTCTGACACCAGGTTAGGCACTAACCACACGATAAAGATAGAAGATGGGACTTATACATGTCTAGCGAAATGTGAGAGGGCCATTAGTTTCACCTGTGTCTAACCTTTCTGTGGTTACTGGCGTGATGTCATGTTATGAACTTCGATACTTTAAGTGAAAGTAAACTAATAAATGCACAGCAGCATTTTCCAATATCTCGTATCGGTACTTATGCCATTATTGCTTATGATCAGTTGTTCTAACGATCAATAAAGAAGGCCCTATGTCCAGCAATAAACATTTACGAACCATTATCGATTCGTATCAAAGTAATATGTTGTCTAAGGTCATACCTATTAAGCTCTATATAGGGCAAATCTCAATATTGTGTATCATGATTTACGACATCTAAACCACTATTATGCTGAGTACAATGTTTATTACATCAATAAATACTGTTTAGTAGTGTTTTAAGATTTTATTAGTGGAGCATTTCTCCACAGGCGTGCTTTAATGTACTCGCGGGCAATTTTGTTTCCGTATTTGAGAAATAACTGAAATCTAGTACCTATAGATCTTTCCTTGCAATGTTATGAGACTCTTGTTAAAGCAGAATGAACCAAATTCAGCATTACAACCCTTCTAATATTATAAACTGCGAAAGTTTGTGAGGATGTTTGATACTTTGCTACGCAAAAATTACTGACCAGATTCGGATGAAATTTGGCACACAGATAGTTTATAACCTAAATTAACACATATAACTTTTTATCCCATGGTCACGCCTGACAATTACCGAAATCCACGAGGGCGAAGCCGCTGGCATAAGCTAATGTTAAATTAAACTTCTTACATTGAGACAGGGGGTGAACTTAACTGAACACAAACTTCTTAAAAGATCATTGATCCCTTTGGCCTTTTACCAATTATAACTTTAAGGAAAAGTGAACAAATACGACGTCCTGTTTCGAAAAATCGAAAAACCGTTTTATGCAGCTGCTTTTTTCGCAACGGAATTATCCTGTTGAATGCATGTTGCATGCCACTAATTATACCAACGAGGTCGTTTCCGTTTTTTCAAAATATCCATGACATTCATAAAGAAACGTGTCGGTTTGAAATGCACTACTTTTAAAAAGTGTCCAATATAAATAATTCAAGCAAAACTGCAATTGCTCGCTTTAAATGTTACCGTGCATCGGGTATATCACTCAGTTACTTACTTTAAACATTAATGCTAATTTTAATACCACTTCTCTAGCTCCTATCCGCTACTATAGTCCATTCACTTCACAAGACATGAAACAAAATATAAACAAAAAAGTGACATACTAAATCACTTCGGTTTATTCAAATTAGGGCCGTTGATTGAATCGTTACCTTTTATTGAGGTTCTAACGTATAGCCAATGTAGCATATTGAATGTATTCGTAAATGCAATACTGGTAAAACGAAATCTCATAACTGTTTAAAATAAAAATAAAACACTACGGTTTTTTGTCCAGGGGAGGATGACACTACTTTTCCCATCTGGCCCTATGAAAAGACAGAGGTATAGGGACGGATGGGAGCAAATCGAATGTAGGTAGGCTTTTTTATGGTATCGTATAGATTCAGTCTCGTATTAAATTCAGTGAGCCGTGATTGTAAAGCAAACAAAATCATTATGCAAATACATAAACAATTAAACTAAGGCCGAACAATAACACCTCAGTTCACTTGAATGAACAAACATAACAACATTGCGTTGACATCTTCGATGAATGCAATACTAATCGCGATCTCCAAGTGTCACCTAGATATCCAAGGTCTGCCCACTACGTCACAGCGGTCCAGCGGTCCAAGCCAACATCATTATAGCCACGCCTATTCCTAGCTACTATGTTGCCTTAGTACCTATAACAATTTGCATTCGATTATAAAACTGTCCACGAGTATATTGAAAGCGGAGTATTGAGTCGAGAAGGTCGCATGTCTCCAACAAACAATTTAACGTATTATTATGTGACTTTCGAAGTTTATTTTTAAATTTAAGTCTACGTTGTACAATGAAGGACGTCTAGAGCCTATTTTCCGAAAGAAACCTGAAGTTGAAGTTTCACTTTTTTATCAACATTACACAATTTGACTAGTCTTCTGACTTGTTTTTGTTCAACAAAAAAGTCTGTTCAAACACGACTTTAATAGCTCATTTATGTACAATCTAGCCGTTGGTTTTAAACTGCTCGCTGGTTATAATTTATGGTCTTAAATATCCTCATATTGACAAGCGGAGAAGTGGTAACAATGAGGTATTTATCAAAGTCCCTTTGACGTGCCCTAACGACCACCACTAGTTTGAGATAGCTGAATTATGATACGAGGAATTAATGCATTCCCAGGCATTAAGGCTGCAGGCTATACCGCCATTAAGTACCATTAATAACCATCAAACAATATCTGTAGTACATTGATATTTATGTACACGAACGTTTCCGAATGGTCTCGGATACGAATGAAATATATTACTTCCCGTTGATTTAACAACTTTTTTTTTCTCACGACGTAAGAGCGGACAAGACGTGGTTTCCGTATCAAAAATCATTAATGTTTGATTTTTGATACGGAAACCACGTCTTGTCAGCTGTCAGCAACATCTTTAAGAGATTTTTTAAAACCCGAAACAAATTACAGAAACAAAAAAAAATTACTACAGGAAAAAACTAATTTGGAAACGAATGACTACAGGAAAAATTCAATTTGGAAACGAAATTTTTCTTGCCTAAAGCATCAGAGCTCGGTTAAAGGCAAGCTCATGCCCTATCATAAGGTATACTTATCACACGAGAGTTCCACATAGTTAGGCGAAAACACAAACTGTCCGTAATGCAAATTTCCCAAACGATTTGTCAATCGACACCTAGTCCAAGCTACACGCAGTTGTAACCATCACTTATCTATGACCACATAGCTCTAGGCCTGCACTGAATATCCACGAATATTTATTATGCCCACCAAAAGTTCCGCATTCCGATATACCACTAACCCAACTGTGGTAAACCAAACTAGCAGATTCCTTACATTCTCGTGTTTCTCAGTATGATTCTATTACATACGGATATGTTTCTTTTTTTCTATGATTGCGTATGTCGGTAATTGTAGCTAATTAGTGTTGTACTGTATCCGTGATAAAAATAAATGAAACAGAGATCTTGTCTGTCTCCGTGTGTAATCTCGGAAACTGTCGACTCAATTTTGCAATGGTCAAGACATGGAGCTTCTTTTGACGATGGAATTGTATTAGATTTTACTTCATAAGAACCTGAGAGTGATAACGGTTATATATAGAAAAAACAAAAATGACCCTAAACATATTATGTTAATCCCGTTAAAAGGAGTAGCGGAGTTAAGAATTGCTTTGAAACTGATTGTAATTTTTCTATGTCTTCTAGGGGCCTAAAATGGCCACTTTTGCTGAATCTTAATAGAATTATAATGTCGGGAAACATCGTGAGGAAACCAGCATGCATTAGAGATATTTCTTGACGGCATGTAAAGCCAAGTCAGAGGCCCACGGGCGGCACAAAAACTCTGACACCAGGTTAGGCATTAACCACACGATAAAGAAGAAGAAGAATATGAATTACGTTACAATTCGTAAAATGGCTACAAAGTCACAATTCATAATATTAACTGCGTCTGAGGCTATTTTAAGAATTTTATTCACATTATTATCTTATTATTATGCCAAAGCGGCCATTTTGGGCCCCTGCATGATGCATCCTAGAATGCACTAAAAATAATCATGAAATAAATTCTTGTTCAAGTCAAAATCACCGTACTACTACAGGTACAGGAGATAATCTTACCTGAAATCCAATTCTAGCGTGTGTAGTACCTACCTCTCGTATGTGTGATATCTTTAGTAATACTATAGTAATTCTAAGCACACTGATAGTGAAATACAATCTCATTGAGCAAGAAATTCATTGTTTTATTGCGAGGACATTACCGAGTGTCGGATTTTAAAAGTTCCGTCAACATTCTTTTAACAATATCAGTATGAAGAAATCAATATGAGTGTCAAATTAAAACAATGTGCGAGAGGAATTTATCAATATCAAGGTTGATTGTCATTGTTAAGCAGATAGTATTTCTGTATCAAATTGACAAATAAATAAAGTCTATATATATATATATATAGGTTGCCTGTAAGTCTTTACATATTTACTTATTAGATCTGGGGGCTTACTATGACGTCTTAAAGCCGGAGTAATTACAGTGTGGGAAAGAGACAGAGCTGTACAGGTCGTCTAGCGCCATCTCTTTCTGACACTGGAATTACTCCTGCTTTAACACGTCATGGTAGTTCACCAGAAATTTTTAATGTGAGTTTCTCTCTGTATTTGACAACGTAATTACAATAAATGTTAACTAAACTTATATTGAATTACTTAAACCGAAGTGTATATTATTTACTATTTACCGACAATCGCAGATTGGCAGCTGTGCGCTAAATTATTCCCATTATGTATCCACATTTTTGTAACATTACATTTCCTACTTTTCCGGTCAAGTGGGGTATGATTATTCACGTTAAGTACTAAACGTTCTTGTCATGCATTTTGAAACTAGGTTAACACTGAGATATACCTACTTGTACATAGCTATCAACATATTTGTAAAATTAGTGGTAGTATTCAATATCACCCAAACATTGGGAGCATATAACACATAGGAAGTATTACAAAAATCTTAATATATTTAGTATTACTATTGACATCATACATCAATTATTGTGACATCTAAGTGACAAATAATTTGTAATTTTATACAAAATAAATTATCAATCATTTACGCGATCAGATTTTTATGTCGTTTTTTTAAATTATTTAAGTCAATTGCGTCATGAAGCGGGTGATAATCTTTTTTAGAATAATTTATTTAAATTCATGATAATAATTAGCATTTTTTAATATAATTATGTCCGAATGACCGCGACCTAGCACACATACTGATGTGCTGTAAAATGACGAGAATAGGGGAGATTGGAACTACGAGGCAAGATCAAAATTATTCTGATAGCATAAACCCGATTTGGACTCCAATGGAACAAAAAAATCAAAAACATACGTTTCAAAAGTGACTCATGTCAAGAAAAATCTTTGACACTTTTCATTTCACTTTTCCTTCAATTACTTCTATAGAAACATTAAATTATAGAATCTAAAAACTAGTAGAGAACCAGTAGCTTATATCACGTAATAAAAAGCCTGTATACGGTCCATGAATGGGCAGTGTAGAGCGTACGTCACATAGCGGGAAGCCGGTGCGGGCACATTACTAATACTCACCCAATAAAGGGGCTAGTCCACTTGTTGGGTATTCCGATAAAACATAGTAACTCTCTTTGTGCAACTCCGCACCTGCACTTAAAGGAACCTGTCTGAAGTCACTATCAACGTTGTCGATGTAGCAGACGACAAAGACGACTTAGATGAATTCAGCTGTATGAATGTCACACTACATTTAATTAGTTACTGGGGCTGCTTTTTCAATAGACAGATAACGTATATTTGAAGAATAAAATGTGACCTAAATGGACATATTTTCCACACAAGAGATTTTGCAGAATGATCTTCTTTCTTCTTTATCGTGCGATTAGTGCCCATCCTGGTGTCAGAGGCTTTACATGCCGAATGATAAAAGACAGAGATGGAGATGTATCGCTATCGAAATTAGTCCGTATCGGTTTAACCGAACTTTTTATTTAGCCAAGTGGATAAGGTCCGTTAACATTCTCACATGATAACCCGTGCAGACCAGTCCAGCTACCGTCACAACTTCCGCTTTCCGACTACCGCAATAACACTTATCGATTCTTTACCATACATAATGTTTGTTTATTCTTTTTAATTCGAAATGCTTCACGTCTAACCAGCTGTGACGCTGTGGCCTTTGAGTGCCCGGAAAAATACTAAATAATGCGATAAAACGGATTTATATTAAACTTTTGATTAAAATATTTTTATGGCTCGTTAATATGGTGTCATCTTCTTTTAGTTACCTTGATTGTAGCTTGAACTGTAATGACCTGATTAAGTTTTAAGGTAAATCAACACAAGATAAGTTCTAAGTGATTGATTTGGATATATAGGGTGGAACGTACACCGACGCACAAGCTGTTACCACATCATTCTGAACCCCCCACATAGAACTTTTTCATCGACAAATTAAAAAAGATAAAAGTGCGTTTCTATAAAAGTGCGATACCTACACGGTTAACATGTATGAAATACCAGTTTTTTTTTTTTATAACCGATAAAAAAATACTTATCGGATTGGTCGGAGAGGGTAAATTGTAAACAGGATTAGAAAGCCATGGGGTAGGCATGTGCCCAGCAGTGGGATAGAGCAGGCTGGTATAAAAATAACAATAAATTCGATGTTCAGAATGATATACTAAATACGTGGTCACCGTTTGTGCATCGATGTCCCTTCCCACCGTGTATAGTCATTACCCGATATAGGCCAACGTGGTAGATTATGATTCTCTCCCTTTTAAATGGAGGGGGCCTTAGCCCCAGCACTGGCCCACGTAAAAGTTTTGACAGTGCTAGTTATTTGATTTCGAACTGAGGGTAAGAAGCTGCATAAAAAAGTACTAAATAGGTACCCAAAAAATAAATAGTAATGTATAATGCTCTCCGAGTCTTTATTTATGTATTTCTTATTTTGTGCTTAGCCACTATAACTAATAGCGTAAGCTCTCACATATGTGACATATAACAGCAATACTAAACCGCCAGCGTTTTGCAGACATAAGTGACGTTTGCGCACTCTCTCCGTTACATCAGTAAAAAAAAAGTACAAAAATTCCTCATCAGCCGTACGTTGCGAAAACTGCCGACCGTAGCATGACTCGATTTATCGACAAATTATGCAATACGATGATCTTGTACTTATGTATGTAAATTATAAAAATAAAGGAGAGATAAAATGCGGTTTACATACGTATCTTATGTAGCTATCTGTGTATTAGAGGAAAATGGCGCTGATCATCTAAACTCTCGAAGAAGTAATCCCTTATAGACCGTCCGTGTTCATTTGTGAACATTTCGGAGATGATTATTTAGATGATCGAAAGAATATTGTTAATAGAACTTCGTTGTTTTTTGAAGTTGTTGACAATAGCGTTCAACAATCAAAGAATTGAACCCTGACAAGCAAATTGAACACAGTGAAAATGTCATTGTGCATTTTCACTTGGGTTTTGATTTGAAATTGGGTTTTGAACACTGAATTAATGAGTTGATATAATAGTTTAGATAATTGATTAATCATTAAAAAAAATGATAATAAGGGTGGAAATCTATTTAGTTTTTAATAAGCTATTAATGTATTTACCCATTACAAATCAATAATTATAGTACAAATGAAATGACCAAAAAATCTTTGAAACAAACGAATACATACCATCGTTCGTCGCTCAAAACAAGTGAGAACCACAGAACTATTGAAAGATGTCAATTACATAGAAACTGCAGTTACGAGGTCGACATTTATGTAAACAGAAACACAAGGCCTTTATAACGCATTAAACGACATATTTAAACTTACCTTGACAATAATGAGGCCATAATGCTTGGATTGGAAAAAGGAAGTTGGACCTTTTACAATGAAAAATTCGTCCATTGACTGTCTAAGAACGTCGTTTGATGAAGGCTATAATCCCTTTGGCATTGGCTTGATAAGACTATGGTATTAAAGTATCGTTAGCTTTACTTCCCATACGATGGAGCCATTCAATTGTGTTGTACTTACCTTCAAATTACTAGTTCATTTAGTGATTTGTTTATAATAGGTGTTATTTGTCTAGGTTGTTTGTGATTCTTATATTTATTTTTCTGTAGTGTCTATCTGTTACCTAATTCGATTCTAGCCAACTCTAAGACAAGTATACACCTTATTAACACGAGCATTGTATTGCAGGAAATTGCTCAGGCAATCATAAACATATATCAACAACATTACGGTTTATAATCGCCATAGAAACAGAAACTAAAACAAGCGTTGAATGCAATCGCTGTTTTCGCTTTCTACAGCACATTTTACGAATGCGCTTTCTGTCTTACACAATCTTACAACACTGCTCTTAAAACTACGGTAACCCTATCATTAAAGTCCTATTATTTTGGTCACATACGAATTGTGACCATTGCACATTATGTCTGCAATCGCTTGTTTTAAACTCGGCATAGTTGCGCTTTGTTTCAAATAAAATATCAACGTAAGCACACTTCAATAGATCGTTAAAGAACACGATAATTACTGCAGATAATTTAGATATCACGTCATTAGGTTTATCACTCAATTAACGCACTTAGAAAAAACTAAGTCTACATACTATGTCATACAAAATAGGTCATTCACCCGTAAAGTCGTAAAGTCGTGAAGGTCGCTTTTTGCATATCTCGGTCACGAGTCAACTGATGATCATCTGGCGATCATGAATTCATAAGAATTTATGCGAATGAACCACACAAAAAAAAAACTGCAATCATTATGAGAACCATTGTTTGTACACGACACCCTTGGCCGTAATTAATCAAATACTTTTGTTTGATTAATGTATGGAGCTAGGAACCACTGGCCGACTTGTGAGAGTTAACATGGAAACTGTATTCATCTTGGATAATTCATTAATTGTTGTCTGAATGCGATGTTCTGCCATTGCCCAACAAGGAAGCGTGTTCACGGTGATGCAACAGCGTACATGGTTATTATAATAAAATGGCTAAGTAAATCAACCTGTAGTGAAAAATGATGTGACGCAGAATTAGCATGCATTCAAATGATTAAAGTCATTTGTCATATTTGACAGCTCAGACTTAATATCATTAGGAAGTAAATTATGCAAGACCCCCGAAATTATTAAGTTTCCTTTCAATTGCTTTAACTTACTACATACTAATATACATAGATTCAGAAAATCAAACTGAAGTTTTTTCGTCAAACAACAGTCACTGGTCACTGGGGATTACTATTACCACCAAGGTCTCATAAGCGGAATGTAAATTAGGTGGTTTAAACTGACGTTTACGCCAAAGGAATAAAGCAAATAGTTGAAAATTCAACTCAAACTGACCATGTCCGAACAGTAATGTTGAAATACGTAATATACTGAAAATAATGCATCAGCTATAAAATAATACACTATTGACATTAGTGACATTAATAAACTATAGGTATTCCAAATGACATAAGTCATAGGTCAGTGTCACCTGTCAAATATTTGCTCTCTGCTCTAAAACGCATGATTATATCATAATTTTGACGTATAATATAATTTGAAATTTGATTTATCGTAGCAAACAAAAAAGGTATCACGTTAAGTGAGAGGTTGAGAATATTTTAATGTCATTGTTATGTAGATGTCGGATTTTGTGGTTTTTAATCGTTTAAGAGCGTGAAAGAAGGTAATTAAAGCGCTTTATGTGTGGTCTAAGGTGTGTAAAATATCTATGTATTTGTTCGAAGTGTTGCTCAGGCTCAAAATCTTTAGAAACAGTTATTGTAATTAGTTTTTAATCCTGCGAGGGGTAAGCAGCTGTATAGGTTGTCAAGCACGGCAAGTTATGATATTCCATTCATGTAAACCATCGTAACTTTTCACAATATCTTGATTTTCTCATACAAATGCTGTTATTCATTAGCATAAAGTAAGTGTTTGGTAATTTATCATGTGAAAATAACACAGAGAAAATAATGAGGAGGTTTGTTTGTTTTAAATATTGAGTAAGAATGACTATGACCAAGTCACGCTGTTGTGACAATTTGGACTCGTTCCCGACTGATTGACGAGAGAAGGCAAAACACCGAGACAGTTGCAAGGGAATAGAGGATGCCTTTGTACAGCACTGTGACAGAATAGACAAACAATACCTAGGATATACCCAAAAAAAGACTCTGGTCTTCAATCATTCAACAAGTAGATAATAATTTTATTTACGAACTGCGAACCTGTGATAATTTATTCAAATAACACTTACTGAAACTAGATTAATTCTTCATAATTTCAGTGTTTAAATCAAACTATTTTCTGCAGTTTATAAGCTTGGAATCATAATAGGTAGAATTATCAAACGCGATCGTTAGGAACAAGTCTATCGCTATATCGCGAGCTGCGATATGAATCATGAAACTGTTATTGAATAAAATAGAGCAGCGGTGGCCAAGTGGTGGCGGCCCCGACTTACGAATATTAAGTCGTGGGTTCGAACCTAGGCAGGCGCATTACTTTGTGTAATTTATTTCATCACCACTGCTCTCAAAACGGGGAAGGAAAACATCGTGAGGAAACCGGCATGTCCTAGAACCAAAAATTCGAACCTACGAATCCGCACTGGGCCCGCGTGGTGGATTATAGCCCATTCCCTCTCATAGAGAGGAGACTGTGTGTCCCAGCAGTGGGAACATTAAAGGCTGAGTAAGCTAAGCTAAGTTTAATATCAAACTATTTTAGCTTTTTAGTATTAAAATGTAAACGGAAAATTGTTATATTTTGCAATTAATATATAAAATTGTTACGGCGGTGGGTGTGGCGATAGTAGCCATTATATTGGGTTATTGTTTTAGGCTAATATTAGCCAGTAAACTTACGTACGTATCTATTTCATAGAGGAATTTATAATAAGGTTTGTGTTACTGTGTTTTCTTTTAAAACCATTAAAAATAAAAATAAATAAAACAATAGCAAGAAACCATTGACAATTAAAAACTCCTAAAAGATTGATTTTAAATATGTATTAAAAAGCAGTCTACTTATCTAATAACTTAGGTAGATAGGTATTGGCTATATATTTCAGAAAGCTAATTAACTTTTAATATCTGATAAATACTTTTTTATATTCACGTCTTCAACAATACAGTACTTAAATGAAAGGATGATGGTGTAAAAGTCTTTTGAAACCAATTAAAACTTATGTAACGCAATCTTTCATACTTATCAATACTTCTTATCAGAACGCAAACGTCAATTTTGAATACTATCTATTAATAAGGATGAGCCAGGTTACTCATTTATTAAAGATTGAGTTTTTTTTTAATGTCAGTTAGTTTTTGAAAGTAAAAGAAAATAGATCGAAGTTGGAGCGAAATCGATCTTGGATGGGTATAATTTTATTTTGATATCGATATCTATTAATTGACAATGAATGATAATGATTAAATGATACTTTAGTATTAAGTCGATAACTTTTGCAATTCAGGATAAACATGAAATTTCAATTACTTACTCCAATAGATTAAAATAAACTAGGTGTCTTTAATTGAAAGTGCTAAATTGCAGTTAAAGTAACGAAACTTTACCGTAACGTAACTAATTATGTTTATGCAAACTACAAGTTTAGATCATAAACAAGTGGAGTAGGATTGCTTTGTAATTATATAAATAATATATGTAATAATAATACCAGCCTATTACTTTCCCACTGCTGGGCAAAGGCCTTCTCAACAGAGAAGGCACGAGCATTGATCACCACATCGCTCAAGACGGGTTCGCGATTTCAGACTTTTTTTATTTTTTTATAAGTCCAATAAACTTGGTCCTTTGCAATTAAATAATTATAATAACTAATAAATTAACCAATAAACTGATACTTAAATAAACTAGTTTTATATTCGCACTTGACTATCACACGTCATTATATTTTGAAAATTATGTTCCGGATTAAGTACCTATTATAATTTATGTAAAAATATTCATAATTTAACAAATTGGCAACAGCCTGTTATCAAGGAAATCCGTGTCCTAAGTTATCGATTGACTGATTAAGTCTACACCAGTCAAATGACTCACTCTAACAATACCAGTTACTTACAGTTTCGATATAATTAGAATTTATTTCGGTGCTTTTACCCGACCACGAAATTAGTTCATTAAAATAATTATTTAGCGATCTTATCTAGGAAATTAAAACTTTAATGTATTATAATATCGCCTTTTGTTGTATCTTTGGTTTAGATCTGATTATTAAAACAATATGGATGGTTAAAATGTGGCATAATATCTTGGAATTGAAAGTAATTCTAACTGTCTCGGTATTTCTCTTCAATTTCCTGAATAATATTGGAGTAAAGTTATAGATGGTATATCTTAAGGTTATTTATTACTTTTCCACGTTTATTAAATAGCGGGTTATTGTTTAATATCAGAGTAAGATTTAATTATATTTAACTAGCGACCCGCCCCGGTTCCGCACCGGGTGCAATGTACACATATAAACCTTCTTCTTGAATCACTCTATCTATTAAAAAAACCGTATTAAAATCCGTCGCGGAGTTTTAAAAATCTAAGCATACATAGAGACAGACAGCGGAAAGCGACTTTGTCATATACTATGCAGTGACATCGCGTATTTGTATTAGCTATTCTGGAATGTCGTGTATAAATAAGTAAATATATTAAACTGCAGTAAAAATCTCAGTCTCCCAATGAATAAGTTTACAACTGTTAAAGTTATGTAAAATCCAATAATGTTATGTTTTATTAAAAATTGTGGTAACGGATAATCCTTGTCAGAGGAACTGGTTTCTTATTTCTTACATAAGTTGAGAAACGCACTGCGTAAGTTATGCATGTGTATCTTGTAATTAACATGCTAATAGCTATATTTACTACTTCACTAATTATGACCAACTAAAATAATTTTAACTGATTTATCCCTCAAAGTTATTGTTTAAGTTTAATACTAGATTTAAGGATGGCCCTGTCATATTCTGTAACTAAAGCACCTAAGGCATTGTATTTCATTTTCCGTTTTCAGAGATATATAATAGTGCTAATGATTATATTACGTCGCCCGTAATCACCAAAAATTGGCAGAGGTATCTATAGTACAGCCACATTTGCCCCAGAAGTTTAAAAAGTCCTTGTAGGTGGCCATCAATCGGGAACAAATCCTAACAACTAACTTCTACTGAGTAAGATCATCGCAAACAAAAAACGAAAAGTAACTTGTTTTGCAGATTACAAATCAAGTTTAAGCACCTACTATAAAATTGCACTCTATTTCATACTCAAAAAGTTTAGTTCACATAAACATTTACTATGTTCAACCATTACACAAATGCGTAACATACACATATGTAAACTATGAATGACCATTTCATCATTGTTATTCAAGTTCATCATATAAAGTTATATTTTTGTAACCGTGTTCAAGAACTTGACATAAATTAAACGAAAACTGGATCATTGACACTAACACTTTGACAGACTATCGTGACTTACTGACATAACTATTCACGAAAAAAAATCAATCAATTACGTACGTGTTTCCGATTATTTAATCATAAATAATTGGTTGAAATAATTGGTCTATAAATTGTTTGTTTATTTTTTTTACAGTAGCCAAGTTCTTAATTTAAATTAATCGTCTTAACGGCCAGTAATTTAAATACAAAAAAAACACTTCAACCTCGAAGGTTATTTACTTGCCAAAGAAAAGTAAAATTACTTACGATTTTTACGTAGTGGTTCATGTTGATAAGGTTTACAAGTACTGTCACTGTCACAGTATCACTGTGTTGCGCGCGCACTGTGTCCGAGTGGTAGATGCGTCCGCGCAGACTGACTGGTCTCGGAGTTGCAGGACTGACCGCTCCCGCTAGAACCAAACGAACAGTGGTGGGTCCACAATTACCAACACAACGACACGACCGGACTAACTTAAACTTAGTCGTTTTTACACACGGAATTTCGAAAAAAAAGGTTCAAGAATAACCTTGAAAATTGTGATGTAATTAATGTTATGCTCATTTTTTAAATATCCTTTATTACGTACAGTGTTTAGTGGGTGGATGTTGGCGGCGTGCGCGTGAGTGTGGTAGTGTGCGCTTGGGCAACTTGTTCACATTATATAGAACGCTGCGCGACCTCCGACACGCGGGAAGTGCGTCCGCGCACCACGTGGAGTTGCCATGGTGACCGATGCAGGCAGACAGGATCAGGATGTCTGCAAAGGGGGCAGTTAGAAAATGTTTAATCGGTTTCCGAGATAATTGTTAGGGTGTCCCATTATAGGGCTTTCTGTTGCTTAGACAACTTTGTTGGCAATTTATTTTATTTGTCGTTTTAGTTAATGGTAGAACGCTTGATTTGATTTTTTTATCGAAGTGCTATTCATTTTTTGAGCGTTTCCAGGGTACAGATATTTTAATGAACTTATTAGGTTAACACAAATTCTTTTTCGGTACTTGTAGATACACGTTTCGTATCATGTTTCTTTAAAACCTAGGTAATTGATTATTGAGGAAAAATCAAAATACAGTATGGCGTTTATTCGATTAGGTAGGTAATTGGCTAATTACTGCGATTACTAAAATTGTTTTATGAAGTGTGATATATTAGACGTGCAAACAGCAATAAACAAACATATGCAAATTAAAATATCGAATTACGAGTAGCCGTAGTATTTAAGTAATTAAAATAACGCATCCAAAAGGAAGCCGCAATAACATTAGGCCTTCAAAATAGCTAGCCTATCTCCGGCTAAAACCTAAATACTTGCGCCTTGGGAACATTGAAACACACAATGTAACATATTGAGTGTTACCTTAGGAATCTGGATTAGCTATTGAGGTCCTTGCGATGAGCCAACACGCCGACATGGTTGTGTGACTAGTAAACCAATATGTACCACTTATTGCTTCACCAGGCTACGATAATGTGACTACTAGAGAACGCTCTAATGGGCGTAAAAATACCCTTAACGAAGCTGAAAGGCACTTGTTCTCCCCGTCAGTGCGATTTTTTTTTGGTTTAAGACCGTACCTAGGAACCTTCTAGTTACGGAGATATTGGGGGTCAAAGTTCCAATTATTTTTTTAATACAAGTTTTTAACGTTAAAACTTAACTTTAAATACCTCCACGACCCCGTACTATTCAATGCATACATCAGCACAATGTTTTGAATGCTTTACATTGAGTAAAACCCTAAACCGTGTCCCCCAAAAAAAATCATACCCAGCAATAATTTTTGTGTAGAGTCACTTAGTTCGATGTACATAGATTGCTTGGTTGACGGCTTATACAGGGTGAATTTTTCAACTGGGCGTGGATGGCCAAATCCGAAACTATGAGGAATAGCGACGAATGCTCTAAGGTGTCTCGAGCCTGATTTCGATAAAAACTAAAACTGCATCATTATATTTTTGAACAATCAATATTCCTAGCCAGGAATCGAACCCATTGATTTAGGAAAAAAAACACACACTATTATTACACCATTCGATAGTGTCGCTAATAAGGATTAAATTCTGAGAAGTAATGATATAGCGTTAGCCATCCACGCCCACTTGTAAAAATCACCCTGAATACATAATATATAGTTCTGCTAAACCCGTACGACATTTTGTAAGTATGTAACGAAGGGTCCCTGAAATCATCATCTGGCCTTTCTTTATCTTTTTTTTCTTTCTTTTTTGGGGTCGGTTTCTAATCTAAAAGTATGCAGTTGAATACCAATATTTCACATGGAACGACTGCCTATCTGACCTCCATATCTCAGTTACTAGGCAAAACGATACTACTTGGTAAGACTGATTCTTGAAATCATAAAACCAAAGAGCACCTACTATGGCTTCCTTTTTACCTCTTTTCTTAACTATTTTGGCATTTAAATGGGTCACATAAATAGGCTATGTATGGCATTAAACATCTGGTTCTGGAAAACATTGTGGACTCTGGTTAGCTACTGTACTGGTAAGCAAATAGGTACATACGGCTACGATACGATACGTACGGCTTTTTGACCGCCAGAGCATAAAGGCGGTCGCGTGCCCTCCACGCCAAGCCACAATTTCACCTACCATTTTGTCACATATTTGTGTCGTTTAGCGTACAGGGCCCGCGCTTGCTTGTCACGTATATGTGACTATGGCGATCAAAAGGACCATTGAAAGGAGGACTATGTTATGCTAGTTCAGTGACGGTCGACTACTTTTCAACCTTATTACAAAGGGCGTAAGGTTGAAAAGTATCAAGCCGTCAGTCAACTCGGTAGTACATCAGAAATCGATTTAGAAATACATAGGAATCTGCTTTACTTATAATGCGATGAGCTAAGACGCATAGTTGTGAATACTAAACCAATACATTACTACACATAAGTTTGAATGAGGACGATGTCGAAACATTAAATAGACAAGCTGAATAAAGTTGTCTTGCTTCAAAACTCATGGTATTTTAATAAAGGATATTCAATTTTAATAGGTTCGCCCACTATTACATGAGACTTAAACATACCCAACTGGCGAAACGTGGGTGTAAAACGTGTACATCTCTGCCTAACCCTTCGTACATTACAGGCGTGATATTATGTTAGGGTTGTTAGGACAGCGACCCCAGGCACCTGTAATCCCCGCACATCAAAATTGCGATTTGGAACTGTTAGTGTCAATATTGAATAGCAATTATGAATCTGACAGTTGAACGCGCTGATATACTGATCTCAATCAGTTACATTGGCAAAATTCGTCCTTAGTCACATTTTTGTCACCTACGACATAAAACTTTATGATTCACTACCATTCGTAAGAAACCTTCATGGAGAGTAGCTTGGTGATGACCGAAGGCGGAAATAATATGGTTTTCAATGGATTTGATGTGTGACACAGTACACAGCCCTCGGTAAGCACCTATATAAGGTTGAAATCAAAAGTATTTTGTCGAATCTGTAGCATTTCTAAATAAGAATGATGAAGAGGACGAATCCAGGTAAAAGGAAGATCCTTAGACTTACATCAACTGTAAATCCAAAAATGGAACACAGAAAACAAAAACGAATCCAGGTCAAAGGACTATCCCTGTACAAAAACAAAAGAAAACTAAGAAAAATATAGAGCACGGCCTTTGACATAAAAGGCAAAGCACAATGCCAGGACATGTCACTATACATATATTTGTAACAATATCAAGTAACTTTCGTATATATAAAACTGCAATTTGAACTTGCCCTTGCTGATGTCGAAATGTAAAAACTGTTTGTAACTGGTAGGTTAGCTTCCGCGTTGGACATGGAAGGTGAATGCCCGTGGGCTGAAAACAGGGCAATGTCAGCGGACATGGACAGAGAGTGGGACATTCGAAATCCTTATAATTTTTATTTCATAATTTTTTCCACGGTTAAACTATCGATTGTTTTTTTTTCGTCGATTATGTAAGAGGTGATATGTTGATTAAAGAGATAAGGTATTTTTATGTTGAAAGCATTTATATGTTAAAGAAATGTATAATACAGAGTAATTTGAATTCGCTGTCTTATTATTTTGAATATTTTGTGTCTGTGTTGAATTTTTAGGAGAAATGAGCGATTAAATAGACAAGAACTGAAAAATTGCTTAAATTCTTTTCCGTGTAATAAAAATAGTAAATAAACGAACTAGGGCACGGAAGAGATAACATTTTTGGTTTATATAATCATTAAATTAACAGTTCTAGCCTTAAGACTAACCCTGAAAAAGGTTGCATAGTAAAACAAAGATAGGACACCTTCTTTGACTAATCTAAAATTAACAGTTTTATTCTAACAAATTCAATGTTATTTAACTTTTTAGTCTTGAAAAGGACGTTTGTAAATAACTGACTGTTTAACAAAAACAAGTACCTAAATACCTAGTATCATTTAAGTTATCAAATAGTAAAGGTATACAGAGTGTAACAGGACCCTTCACGAAACCATCAATCAAGCATTATTTACATCAAATTATGTTTGTTTGGTTTTTAATTGATGACATAGTAATATATTTTATAATAATTTTTACGCAAAAATTATTGCTGAGAAACGACTTTTATTTGTGGTGAAATATCACGTTTTACGGTAGGACTCAACGTAACGAACTCAACACATTGTGCTAATGCGTGGATTGAATAATACGGGGCTCGTGGAGGTGTTTCAAGGAAAAATCTTACATTAAAAACAGGTATTTCAAAAAAAAACTTGTGAAACAGTGACCCCCAATATCTCCTTAACGAGAAGGTTCCCAGGTATGGTCTAGAACAAAAAAATGATCGCAATAATGAGGAGAACAAGTTCCTTTCGGCTTCGTTAAGGGTATTGTTACACCCTTTAGACAGTAACTTATACGGTGTATAAAAACTGGGACCGTTGTAGTTGTAATACATCGCAAAAAGAAATTCGCTGCTCCATAAATTTATGTTCGCATACCTCGACAAACGATGACGGCCAAGTAAAAGACGCTGTGTCCTCAAGCAAATTTCAGTAGGTGGTGATGGCAACTTTGGACCGGAGTCGATGGAGGCAGATTGTCCGTTTAAAGGGGTCCAGTGACAACGATCCTCAGTAATGAGGGACCGAGTGAAGAAGAAGAGACCTCGACAAAATGTCGCGAACAGCTGAAATTTTGAGATTGGTCTAATAGTAAGAGTTGTTCATTATGGTGAGTCATCATCGGCAGCCTTTTTCTACCTACCTGCTCGTATGAGCCTCCTCCCTGATAATGACCCTTTTTTACTCTTTGAGTTAAGTATTTCAATGACATCCTGGAAAGCGCAGTACTTGCGTATAATTGCTAACCCAGACCGGATGTCTGAATCCGTTACTGATGGCTGTCACAGACTTTGAAGGGAAGTTCGATAATGATGCATTGTTTACTGTCTTCTGTCTATCTGAATTTTTAGGTTGAAACTTAACGGTGCATAGTGTTGTCTATTAAGATAATAGGTATTATATTACGCAAGGTGTAATCGAACCTTTAACGAAGCCGTCAACCAAGCATTCTGTACATAAAACGAAGTAACTCTATACACAGAATTTTTTTGCTTGGAAATGGCTTTTTTATAATCTTAAAAACTAGTATTTAAAAATACTTTTGAAAAAGTTGCAAGTTTGACCTCCAATATCTCCGTAACTAAAAGATTCCGAAATGGGTTTTAGTCAGTAAAAGTCTGATACTCCCTCCTGCTCAGCCCAGACCGGGAGGAGTCATTTAATGAATACCCATCCGGAAAAAAAAAAGGTCCAGAACAAAAAAAAAATCGCAATGACGGAGTGAACAAGAGCCTTTCGGCTTGGTAAACCCCCTATAGCGTCCACAGTTCCATAAAATTTAACCTGTCGTGGAGTAACACTCTTTAGAAGAAAATAGTAGAAAGGCCATGTTTCGTTGGTGTCATGAGGCCATGAGACCATGAGGATGAGGTCCTGGGTTCGATCCCGGGTCGTGCAAAGTATTATTGGAGTTTTTCATCACGAATTTCTCAGTAGCAGCCCTGGAGCCTGGATTTAGCCCGGTCGATGGCAATAGGCTCGCCCCCTATTAAGTACATGGGACTTAACATAACTGGCGAAATGTGTGCTACTGTTTGACTTGGACCTTGGTCCAGAATGATGTACTAAGTACCTACGTGGTAACCGTTTATGCGTCGGTGTACCTTCGACCCCGTATATGAAAGATCACCATCACGAAGACCACAACATCATGCCTGTGCTCCCGAAGGGTTACATCCACATTTTGCCTGTAAGGTATGTTCCATGTTATAGAGGGCAAGCCCATATCTATCAATCGGACACTAGTCATACTCCGAGCAGCTAAAATACAACTTACCAGCTGTTGCCCGCGGCTTCGCTCGCGTTTTTGTCGTAAATTATCCCACAGGCACGTTGTATTATGTAATATACACTCGGGGATAATGTAGCTTCCTATCAATGAAAGAATTTTCAAAATCGGTTCAGTAGATCCAGATATTACCCTCTACAACCTCACAAACTTTACCTCTTTATATATAAAATTCTCGTGTCACAATGTTAGTTACCATACTCCTCCGAAACGGCTTGACCGATTTTTATGAAATTTTATATGCATATTCAGTAGGTCTGACAATCGGCTACTATCTATTTTTCATACCCCGTGGGATAATTTTCGCCCAAACGCAAGCGAAGCCGCGGGCTAGTAGCTAGTATTAGTATAGATTAACTAGAACAGTAAAAAATACCTTAAAGAAATAATGATGCAAGAGGTCAGCAACATGCAGGTCAACAAGAAAGCGATATCAGCAACACACCACCAATGAAAACACGAATAAATTAAACTAACACCCGGCCACTATAAAAATAATTTAGTACTGAAACACAAACGAAATACTGAAAAGAAAACTCGTAGACATTTCATCATTTTTAACGGGAAATCAGTGTTAAATCTTGCTAGCTGTTTTATTATGAGTGTCATCGACCTTTGACTCGGTCAGGGCTAATGTTGCACATAAAATGGGGTGATACTAGATCGAAAGTAAGATCTCTAAGAACAGAAAAGCTAAAGACAGCTGATCTATTTTAGCGGAAATGACTTTCACGGTTTACAGTCGAATCAACTGAAGAAGAACATATATACGGCATTTGGAAGAACACAATAATTACCTCTTTTTTGTGTTTAAATTGAAGCTTTTTTTTGTTATTTTTGTTTAATGTTTAATAAGGAAATCAGACTAACTAAGTGACGTCTGATGGTAATTTTATGAACAGCTCATCCTGAAAACAATTATCTTACATGGTAGTATTCGTCTCCAACGAACTCGGTCGCGTAGTTTTTTAGAGTACTAAAACTTATAACAAAAATTGAACGCAGCTAGTAATATCTAGCTGTCAACAGTGACGTTTAACAAATGTCAAATCACTTTTTGACTTCGCGCGCTCTAAAAACTTATGAAGAGTCTGGCAGTCTACGAGTACTCTGCTGGCCCCAGAAAAGCATGCTACTGTAGCACCCTTTTGATAGGTAGGGCTGTAACCCTCAAAGCTAGCCTTATATTCGATTCCCAGGTTGGGCAAAGTGTTATTGGGTTTTTCCTTAAATAATTTCTCTGTAGCCGCCATGGAGTCTGGATTTGTGCCCGGTTGATGGCAATAGGCTCGCCCCCTATTACATGGAACTTAAACATAACTGGAGAAATGTGCCCCCCCCCCCTCCCTGCCTAACCTTTCGGGGATTAGAGGCGTTGTGTTCTTACTTACGAGTATTCATCACTACATTAATAGAGTGATTGGTGAAACGCGAACCTATTCAATAAAAAAAAGTTACGAGTCGCCGCATCCGTACTGAGGAAAAAATACTTAGAATACTATCGATGATGTAAGAGAATCGTAATAATATAGTATTATGATCATTATTTCACGTGAGTTACCTACATCAATATGAGAATGCGCCGACATAAGCATGACGAAGACAATTCAAAGATGGCCTATTTGAAACGCTATGATCGACCGCAAAAATTTATGGTTATCGAAACTAAATTTACCGTTTCGAATGTCTAGTTTACGATTCTAGATTTTAGTTTCAGAGAAAATAATAGCATGCCTGCATTCACAGAAAAAGGCAGAATCGTATGAATTGAAGGTAGGTAGATACATATGTATGTATAAATAAATAATCCATAAATATCCGTCATGTTTCAGCCTATAATATAGGTACTTGGGAAAAGATAAATGATGTTTATTTTGCAAATAGGTTTCTACGAACAATTCTACCTACACGTCATTTTTATTTACACTAGATGTGGCTGGTGTTTCGTACCTGACTACTCTGAGAAGAAACAGCCGAAACAAACTCAGAGGTCATAGTCTCTTTTAAAGTCCAGACATAATCTTGGTCACATAAGTACTATGCAGATTAGTGTCTGAGATGGTCTTATGAAGAAAGAACCACACAGATTTGAGAGCTGTCCAGTCAGTGCAAGCATTCGTCAGTTATCGTGTAGAAAGAATTAACCTATTGCCATCACGGGACAAACCCAGAATACTGAAAATACCCAATACGACGAATAATAACACCCAGTACTGCTTTCCCCGCCCTAGAGACCGAACCCAAGACTATGCCTACGCTTGCGATGTAAACAAACTAAGGATAGTACCACAAATTTAAATAAATGCAAAAGCCAAATGCTAAAGTAAAAAATAAAACTTACAATGAACAATACAAAAACCTAGACCTTACTACGCGACTGGATGTTCCAGCCTTCGATTTGCGAAACAGTTATTGTATAATAATGTAAAAGTAAATATTTTTTACAACCGCCACAAACATTGAACTTGAGTAAAAATAAAATGACATCGACCTAATTATTACATCCATGGTCCGGTAAATAAACCTTTGCGAGTGAGTTGGCAGTAATTAAAAAGTATTTTTATGAATATGTAACAATGCCAGGCTGTAAGGCTGAAAGTCTGACAAGTGGTAGGTAACCTTAGATATATAAGAGCTGACACACATTTGGGTGGGCCGCTTAATCAGCTTTTAATGTTCCCACTACTGGGACTCACAGCCTCCTCTCTATGAGAGGGAATGGGCTATAATCCACCACGCGGGCCTAGTGCGGGTTGGTAGATGTCACACGTCTTCGAATTTTTGGTTCTAGGACATGCCGGTTTCCTCACGATGTTTTCCTTCACCGTTTTTGAGAGCAGTGGTGATGAAATAAATTACACAAAGTAATGCCTGCCTGGGTACCCACGACCTAGGTACTGTTCGTAAGTCGGGGCCGCCACCACTGGGCGACCGCTGCTCTCTCCGGTAGGCCGCGCCGCGTTGCAAAAATCCTTAGTAGGTATTCTTGAACCACATTTGAACCATCGCTCCACCACTAAATACGGGGCGCACCATTCTTTGCATTGACAGTGCAGTACCTAACTACAGTTTCAGTAATTTTGAGGGTAGATATAGGGTAATGGGGGGCAGAGTGATGATCCTGTGTAAGAGACAAATATCATCATCTCCCTAGCATTTTTCAACTATGTTGGGGTCAGCTTCCAGTCTAACCAGATGCAGTTAAACACCAATATTTTACATGGAGCGACTGCCTGCTGATCTTCACAACTCAGTAAGTCCTGGGTAATAAGATACCCATTGATATGACTATCAGACTTTCAGTACCTGCAGCGACTGTCAAAGATCTATAAATGACAGCTGGGACCAACGGGTTTTAATGTGCTTTGGTGGTATCCGAAGGACGAAGATAATGTTCGTCAAAATATTATACTTTTAATAATTGCGAGAAGGATTCGAGTTTTGAGGAAACTTTATTTTTCTCTAATCATAGCCCACCTCACCTCTATTATAAGAAAACACGTATGGTCTGATATTGCAAATGCTCACAGGTGGCGGTGACGTTTTACGGTTGCCGTCAGTTAGGCAGCCTGCACAGAACCCAATAAACAATAAATAAATAAAGGGTATGCCTGATTACAAGTGATTTGTAATGCATATTGAAATGAAACAATAAAATTACTGAATATTTACTAACCTAGTTTCGCACAAATTAGTAAGGGCTAACATTAATTTATGGGATATCGCTGTCACGCCATTTTAACTCACAATGGACGTATTTCCCATTTTACTATTCTTAGGAATCGGAGTATTGGGGTAATTTTTTCGTTTAGTAGTTAAGGAGTGACCCACATTATTGATACCACTTACGGGTAAGATTCTATTACAATCACGCAAACCTAAAAAACTGCAGAACAACCTCTTCCCACGACTTTATGATCAATTTTGTTTTAATTAAGTCTAAGAAGATGGCGGGACTATCTAGATAAAACCATCGACCAGTGGCCCACATTAGCGCTGGATAGAAACAACTGGAAGTCATGGGGAGAAGACCTTGGTCTAGCAGTGGGATGGCGCAGGCTAATAGTACCAGTATCACTAACTCTAAGAAGATTAATCCAGTTTTTGTTGAAGCTGAACAGGAACCACCTCATGCTGCTGATTTCCCCGAAAAGGATAAGCCGATAATTCACTTACACAGTACACACGCCATTTAAGTAAGTTTTAAATACCAAAGGGTGAGCGTATTCTGATTAACTGGGCATGCATTCAGATACCAACTGCTACTTTTTTCAACCTCTGGTTCACTGCTCAGCATCTGCACTTAATCATTATCACCATCATCCACTGCTGGACGTAGGCCTCTCCAGTTGCTGCACTTATTGCAACCACCAAACCAATAAGGCCATAATGATTAAACAGTTCAATATAAAAAAGATCACATCTATACATAGAAATACATAAATAAAACTGAAGTGTCTGTTTGTATTTTTTTTTGTCTTAAAACATTTTTATTTTGTCTGCTTGTCTGTTTGTTTGTTTGTTCCGGCTAATCTCCAAAACTGCTGGACCAATGTCGACGAAACTTTTATGGGCAAATAACTGTCATGAGGAGCAACTAAGGCTACTTTTATTTTAGGAAAAAAGATTAAGGTTTCGTGCAAAAAAAATTAAACCTTTGAAATTGATAACAAAATCCGATACAAATACGAGTTGGTAATATTTTTATAATAATATTTTTATAACGAAGGTCGCGGGCAACAGCTAGTTGATCATAAGCCTGAAATCAATTGCCTAAGTGTCACACCAATCTTCATCGAATCGATGACACTCAATTCCGATGTAAATATTTACCAGCAAACTTTTGACACGGTACATCAAACATCATAGGCACACTCGACAATCCTTCACCTTGCCAATCTGCCAATCAAGCGTGACTTCGGATCGCTAAAAAACCGTTATTACCTAATAAGAACAGAATTATGCCAAGTTCATTGGGCATTATAGCTATTTCAATTGTCTGAAGTCAGTGCGAGACAATGCAACCGATTGTCGACAAAATAATGAAGTTTCGTGTGATTTTTCCCTTAAAAACTAGTCGACACATTCGTTTATTGTCAATTGTTGCGTTTGAATACTACATAACATAAAATCACGCCTGTAATCCCTTAAGGGTTAGGCAGGTAGTGTATATTTCTGTTCAAACTTTATGGCGGCTCGGAAGTTAGCTGCGAATGACGGTCTGCGCATTATACAGTCAAGACGTTGATGCCTCTGCGCCCTGCTGATACGTAAAATTGTGTTTTGAGCATTACGTTTGATGTTTGAACCGCTATACCTGCGCTGACCGTCACTCGCAACTAACTTCCGAGCCGACATAAAGTTTGAACCGAAATAAACCACATTTCACCAGTTATGCTGGTGGATGCGCAAGGGTAGCCCGCGAAATTTAAATTTTCTTACGTTTATTGCAATTTGCAGGTCAGTGTCAGGTTGTATTTTAATGAAAATATGAATCGCGCCAATAACACGTATGGAGTTAAAGATAATCATTCAAATCATCAACACAACCCTCCAAGTTTATATAATCCCAAAGAATTTTTCATGAAATAGCTATTGAATGGGATTATATGAACTTGGAGGGTTGTATTGATGATTTAAATGATTATAATTCTGTAACTCCATATGTGTTATTGGCGCGATTCATATTTTCATCAACATAAAATCTGACACTGACCTGCAAATTGTAAGAAAATTTCAAATTTCGCGGGCTACCCTTACGCATCCACCTTAAGTCCTCTGTCGTAGGGGGCGTTTCGCAGTAGCAATCACGGGGGGGGGCGGACTCCGTGATTGCTACTGCGAAATTCCTGATTGAAAACCCCATAACGCTTTGACCGACCAAGGAATCGAATCCAGGACCTCATGCTCAGCAATCGAGAGTGCAAACGATACACCAATGAGGGAGTTTAAATAAGAATGCAGATGAATTAAGAAAATATATATATATATGTGTTCCAGCTGTTGCGACGTTGTATGCCGATTATGATAGGTAGCGTGGATATGGAAATAAGTTAAACAATTAAAGTTAGCCTTATTAGTCCATCAGACGTTAGTTTATAGCTATACGGAAGTTATTATTACTAATACTTCCTAAGAATGGCACCCACGGACAGACGGTAACTAAAAGAAAACTCCTGGGTTATGGCAGGCGGAAAAAAGAGCTTTTTGCTATATAAAAAAGAAGCACGATGGTTACGGTTTTTTATGGTCTTATAGGTCCGTTTGGTGAGAAGAATCAAAGCATCGAGGGAATGGGGCGAGATCTTTGCCACATAGGTAAACACGATCTCATGCACCTGATGGAAGGAATGAATGTCAAGGGATCTTCATTCATCGTAGAGATGTCCAGCAGAATTAAAGGCTTGTATTGATTTTTATACCGTCATCTAACCTTTGTAATACTCGTATCTACATATCAGGACATTGATAATTTTGTTATGACCTAGACTATCCCGTTATCAATTCATGCGTCAAAAAACCTCTTCTGAATATTGATTAATCTGTAAAATATTAGTTAAAGCGAATAATGATAACTTTAAATGAATTATGAGACTCACAGAATGTCCACACCGAATTAACTCTTTCGATTGTCCTCGACCCAACATTGAAACTGAATTGGATAAATGTAAGATAGTTTAAATATACTAAAACATTCAAATTGCATGCAATCGCGCAATAATTACCAAGTTACGAATCAAACATTGAAAAAAGGTATATAATTAACACGACTTTTTTTGCGGTTACATTTCGTATCGAAATAGGTTAATGTCGCTGCTAAATTGTGAATAATTTTAAGTACCTACGTTGGTGTAGTATTAGGATATGATAATCTTAAAGCGGAAGGAAGGATGACGGTGGCATAGACCTTGCAACTACTTCCTTTA
Organism: Eugnorisma glareosa; assembly: GCA_947578425.1. Classification (NCBI taxonomy): domain Eukaryota; kingdom Metazoa; phylum Arthropoda; class Insecta; order Lepidoptera; family Noctuidae; genus Eugnorisma; species Eugnorisma glareosa. Next base: position 13,676,543 of record OX387969.1, on the reverse strand, counting down.
ACGTAATCGGAACTGGTGCACTCACTATCAACCTCCACACGACCCAATGAAACGTATACCGGGTATTAACTTGTTAATTTCTTATTAAAAAACAATGTCAACCGATTACTATCGTAGAAAATGCTTGTTTTTAAACTTGTTTTACCCAGTTACAACGTTCGTACTGCTGAGACTCAAGGGCGATAAAGGAACATAGATGGGTTTTAGTCAGTAAAAGTCTGACACTCCCTCCTGCTCAGCCCAGAGCGGGAGGATATATTTGACGATTTCCCATCCGAAAAAAAAGGGCTCCTATTTGTGATTGGGTCATTATCCACCAGGCGGGCACAGTGCGAGTCGGTGGATGTCACATGTCTTAGAATTGTTAGTTTTAGTTTTGGCTTTAACTTTAAGTTGTTAGTTTTAGCTTCCTCACTATGTTTTCCTTCACCGTCTTGAGAACAGTGGTGATGAAATAAATTAAACAAAGTAAACTGTCCGCCAGGATTCGAACATTCATACGTTCGAATCCTAAGACACCTACCTACTCACATTTGACATATACGATCCGGTTTTATCACATTGATCATCATGACATAAACTTGATAAACTAGTAACCTAGTGTCGATATTTACGAACACTGTAATGCAATCTATACATAATTATAATGAAATTGTAACATTGAAGATATTGAACAAAAATTATATGGGACCCCCCATATAATTTTTGAGCAACAGAAGCCAAACAACGTTAGAATTTTTGTCTGGCTGTCTTTCTGTCGGTATGTTTGTACGAGCATCACGCAAAAACTACTGCATGGATTTGAACGCAGTTTTTACCGCTCTACTGCTAGATGCTTAACTTAAAAGGTAAACGCAGTACGTTTGTGGAACTCTCTTCCGCCTAACATTCGAGGTTCTAAAACTATATTTGTCTTCAAAAAGCAAGTCAAAGAAATTTCCTGTTACTGTAATATTCTGGATATTATTGATATTATATTTATTTTGTATATTATGTGTATATATTTGTGTGTATGTTTATATTATATAGGTATATTTTTGTTTTAAGTTTTAATTGAAATTTTCCTGTTCTGTCTTTTCTACACACTGTGTCTACATTTTTAATCAAACTTGCCTCTCGCAGGTCTGCTGGAAGAAATTTCTTATGAAAAAAGCAGTGCCTTTGTGCTCTTCTATCTTAATGTAATGTCCTATTATGTATTTTGTGTGTAAATAAAAATAAAAAAAATATAGTCTACATTCTATCACAGAAAATGTTTTTTGTTTTTTGAATTGTTATTGTTTTTCATTCTAGTACCACGTACCACGCGTAGGTACGAAGTCGCAGGCAAAAATCTGTTTATAATACGCGTCAAACTAGATTATACCTGTTTTTATATAACATTATTTACAAGTAATGGTTGAAAGCCGATCATTGACACATTTGACATTACTGCTCATTAAATTAGCTGTCTGTAAAACTAGCAGAGGTAAGTATTTGCGAATTAATTAAGTAGTATTATTAGGTATGTTAATAGCAACTTGTAGAAGGTTTTTTTAAGACCCACTTCAGACAATTATAATTTAATGAAACAACAGTTGGTCCCCAATCACTAGTAAATCTATAGATAGTACCAGCCAATGTACCAGCTATGTTTTCACAACAGTTATAGGCCAAAGAAAGATACGGAAATTTGTTGGTACCTATTCTTTATCCTGAGAAAACTATATCACGATATTTTCTACGAGGATCGTTGATCATCAGGCTAAAAATTTCGAGCAATAAGTAAACTAAGAAATTATGATATTGTTAAGAATTTTATTTTTCTATGGTCCAATCTTACTAAAGTTTGTGTTTTTACATTCTTAAACTGTCAAAATTTATTTGCTTATTAGGGGCTTAATTTGTTAACTTTATTGTGCATGCTGGGTTCTCCTAAGTGGAGTAGGTACACTGACATAATACCTTAGTTGTCCATTATCTAGTAACTAGCGACCCGCCCCGGCTTCGCACGGGTGCAATGTTTTACATATAAGTAAGCCTTCCTCTTGTATCACTCTATCTATTAAAAAAAAAACGCATCAAAATCCGTTGCGTAGTTTTAAAGATCTAAGCATACATAGGGACAGACAGCGGGGAGCGACTTTGTTTTATACTATGTAGTGATGTTTTGTGTATATCTTTTGTAGGAGATCCTAAAATAAATAAACTAAATTGACTTGCAATCTTTGACAGTCGCATGAAATTGGCGATTGGTGAATTGGCAAATTGGCGTAGGGTTTTAATTTCCTTACTGGTTAATTTCCCTTACACATCTACCAGCAACTTGTCAAATCAGGAACAATGTTCCAATAGACATGTGAGCATACTTAAACGCGGTCCGCATAGCTGTGGTTAAGCCCCATGGTTACAAAGACAGTAGGTAGATCTCAGACAGGCTTACGTGACCACTTGCACGACTCAGAATTCGTGCTAGCTCCACTGTGATAACAAAGATACCTTTGCTGTTCAACGAACCTTGATTCTACGAAATACGTGCTAAACTCCAATACCTTGAGAAAAGAAAGAATTGCAGTAACAAAAACGGATGTTATTTTAGAACTTTTCAGTGGACATTTCTTTTATTTTATACTCACATCGGCCATTTTATTTTATTCCATTGATACGTTGAAAAATATCTAATAAAAGACCTTTTGCAACACAAGGTTGTAGCGTATTTGCTGAACCATACCTGCTTATGAAATTATGCATTTTTTGTAAAAAAAACATTTACGGCAACTAGTTCCATGTTTTCTTACAAAACAATCTCCCGTAGTAGACGTAGCGGACTACAGGAATAAGTTCGCTACGGGAATAAGCTCGTAGCACTTGTTGCCCTTATCCGACTACGGCGTAGCAAGGGTTGCGTAACTGAATCTTCTCTGGTTTTATTGCTTACACAAGCATTGATCGACTTTTTTGTCTAATATACCATACCATAACTTTTAACCGAACAAAAAATTGTTTTTTTTTTGTTCTTCAATAGTAATCAATACTAACTAATATTATAAAGAGGTATTTGTTTGTAAGTTTGTACGTAGGGGGTAATCTCTGGATCTACTGAACCGATTTTGAAAATTCTTTCACTTAAAGTGCCATAGGCTTTATTTACAACGTGCCCGTGGGATAGTTTCCGACCAAAACGCGAGCGAAGCCGCGGGCGACTGCTAGTATCTCTATTAAATAAAATTACCACTGTATAAATTCAAACGGGCTGCTTGCATCTGAGAAATTCGTAATGGAAACTCCAAATAACTAGTTGCCCTGTTTATAGAACTCGAAGCAACCCAATATGGTCGAGATCAGCAGTCCGCGATTGCGATCACTAGACAAAGCAAGGTAGTTTTTAGTGGTTGAGGATTATTTAAAAATTTGTCTGGAATAGTTCCCATTGCTGGGGCAGCTAAACACGAAGTTTATAGGGTATGAGACGTCATCGTGGGTCGTCTTAGGGTCAGTTCACACCGAGACGCGATGTTGGAGGAGGCCAGTGATTTCGCGCTGCGCCGCGCGCTGCCCGCGCCACTCTTGCACGCCGCGCGTACCGGCGATGCACCACTGAGTAGCGATGCGTCGCTCTACGCCGCGTGGCATTTCGAGGCGCAGCGCTGCATGGTGCAGCGTATTCTGAATTCTCACAATGAAATGTGTATCTTTTCGCATAGTAAATAAAGTTAAATTTTTAGTCCGCTCTATTAAAATGTGCGCGCAGCGCGTCTCGGTGTGAACTAACCCTTAAGTCCGGAACAAAGCCGAAAGGCATTTGTTCTCCCCGTCATTACGATGATTTTTTTGTTCTAGACCATACCTGGGGGAACCTTCTGGTTACGGAGATATTGGGGATCAAAGTTCCGAGTTTTTCAATAGTTTTTAATGTTATGACTTTATTTTATAAACCTCCACGACCTCCGTCCGTATTATTCAATTCATCCATCAGCACAATGTGTTGAGTGCGTTACATTGAGTCCTACATAAAGTGATTTTTGACCCTCAAAAAAGTCGATTCCCTGCAATAATTTTTGCGTAGTTACATAGTTTGATGTACAGAATGTTTGGTTGACGGCTTTGTGAAGGGTTCAAGGGTCTATTTACACGCTGTATATGTATCTTATAAGTAATGGTTGATGTGAACCATGACTATTCTAACACGCAGCGGCGACCTCTAGCGGCGCATTAGGTAATTAACATGCACTCTATAGCGAGGCGGTGTTGAGGCCATACTAAACAGGACAGAACCGGCGGAAATTGTTCTACGAATGTTTTGTTTACTAACATTACGTAAGTCTGTGAACTATGTCGTGGTTACGGTGCGGGGATTAGTGATTAGAGGGTACTTTTTACATTTGTTAGGCTCGCCTTGACCACTGCCTCATCTTATGGTGAACGAGGATGCGTATACGGCGTTGCATGCTGGCCTAGAAGAAATCCACTCATACTGTAATCTTTCCTTGCTAAGTTGCTAGCACTACAAAGCTAGGCGTCATCGGTTAGAAATAAAAACTACATAGATACTTATAACTTCATAGATGTCGCACAATAAACGAGTTCACACAATTCGTCATATATCTTGCTTGTTTTAATAATTTTGTTGTTTTCAGCCAGTGGGACGAGACTGTCCGACTTTCTTTTAATTTCCTTCGTCCCGCGTGCCTGCAATTTTTTTATTATCTTTATATAATCTTCCTCTTTGTCCCTTTTGTGTACAAGTACTAAGCCCTTTTCCTATCAGAGCTTTACTTCGTATACCCAGTCATTCGATTATCCATTTTATTAATCTAAATCGCTAAAGATCCTACTATAATATAATTACAAATGCGAAAGTTTCTGAGGATGTATGGATGTTTGTCACTCTTTCACGTAAAAACTACTGAACGAGTTTGGATGAAACTTCGCTCACAGATAGTTTATAACCTGGATTACCTAACACATGGCATATTTATCCCGGTAGTATGATCCCCGTGGGTCAATTATCGAACACAACGCGTGCGAAGCCGCAGGCATAGGCTATTAAAAATAATTTAATTTTAGAGACAGCGATTTGAATGTTAACAAAAACGGTAACACGGTAACATTTCTGAATGAAATATCAGTTCTACCTGTTTTTTGCTCCAACCTTACTGAGAATTACCGCAATACGAATTGTAATATATCATCATCTTGCTACCCTTGTCCCATTCTACTTAGGGTCGGCTCAATACGGTTTCTTCTTTCACTCTCCCCTGTCAGACGTCACAGAATTATAATATTTCAATGGGGAAGGCAACCGCAAATCTATTGGCGCTAGCATAGCTTATACCTAGCAACGTCATTGGTTTAAGATCTGTCAATGTCATTTTATAGTTCAAAATAGCTTGACCTCATTTGTCAGATTGGGACTAAGCTATGGACACGCCATCTACAATCAGCTTTGACTTGCCTTCCCCATTGGGAGTTATTTTCCCATAGATGGAGGAGATGTAATTTTAAAGTGGAAGACTTTTGCGGTATGTGAGAAAAAGGGGTTTGAAAATAAAAATAAAAAACATGTCCCTTAAATTAATATTTATTTACTAAAATATACTAAATTAAGCTAGAGATACAGATTTTAAAACACGATAAAAAACCATCGGATGTGGTCCTATAGAGACCACAGAACACCCATTTTAAGATCTAAGCGGTGTTTTTTATTACCCTTTTTAACGCTTAGATTTCATACAGCGTCATAGCTCGATTTATCATACATAGTTATCAAGTTTTTAGATCCGACGAAACGCAGTTCTGTGCGGTCAAAATGATATTAGTTTTGCAATCATTGAAATAAAGTCCAAAACCAAATAAAATTACGGCCGTTTTCTATAACTTACGTATAACGGTGAGTTAATATGGCTTACTCTAGTAGCTATCGGTGTTTCTTTAAACAAAGTTAGCAATGAATTGACAGGAATATCCTATCCTTGTCACTTATCTGTCTCTCGGAGGATTGACAGTTGATGTTTCTTTAACTGTTTATCTGAATAGCAACGTTCCGTTAACTATTAGTAAGTTATTGAAAACGGCCGTTAATGATCTCAGACTATGGTTAACAGTAAGGTTAGTTTTTGAGATGGAGGCATCGCAAAAAACTAACCTATATAAATCTTACAATACTGCTAGCTACTACTACAAAATTGTAAGTACTACCGAGTTCACTGGCAGTCTGCCACTTTTCACCTTTATGCCTTAAGTAATAAGGTTTAAAAGTGGTCGGCCGTCAGTGGTACAGTCACGAACACCAATATCTTCTTTTAAAAGTGTTTTTCTCCTACTTTTCTCAATAAAATTTCATGTTGTTACGAACATAGTATTCTGGAACTCATCGTTTTATAAAAAAAGATCCTATCTCCAAGTTACAATCGTTATTTCTTTCGAAAATTGCTTTTTCAATTTAGGAAAGTGTTTACATATTGGTGCTCGTGACTGTACATACTGGTAATGGTTAACATGATTGTTATTAAGAAGTCGTTTCGAACTGATGACAATTTCAACGCACCCATAGTCCTTAACTATTTTTGAACCTATCGTGATAAAGGCTGCTCTCTCGCCAACGGGTTGGCGCAGAACAAGTGCCCAACGCAGTGCGGTTTTCTTTTGGCAAACAAATATCAACCTTGCAAGGAAACAATTTAAGTTGAAAATAAAGCAACTTCCAATATTTGAGAGAGCATTAAATCGGTAACCGCATCCCTGTCCTTTATCGTTATCGCATCTCGCCAACGGGCTGGCGCAGAACAAGTGCCCAACGCAGTGCGGTTTTGGCAAACAAATATCAACCTTGCAAGGATAGAATTTAAGTTGAAAATAAGGCAACTTCCAATATGTTTGAGAGAGCATTAAAACGGTAACCGTATCCCTGTGTCTTTTATTGTTATCGTAGTATCCTGTGTCGTTTTTTAAATGTTACAGCATCATCATCATGAGATAGGGGCCTTTTGGCTTCGTGCAGGACTAATTTCGTTATATTTTTTATGTTTTGTCCTGTGCGGGCTAATAAATACTTTTTTTTTTCTCTCTTTCTTTATGATGCTCTCTGAGAATAATTTATTTTCTATAGGAAACACAATATTGAAATTTGATTGGCAATTAAAACCGTGCTTCGCAATGTCTGTGACCATGGCGTGGTTCCCACCTCCATCCGCTATAAAATTCTACTGAAATTCCTCTACAACACTCAAGGAGCCCACCCCTGCCCGATCATACGAGTCCGTCATGGTTCTTTTACCGCGTGGCCATAGTCGAAGCTAAAACTGTCAAAGACTTTATTTCAATTGGACCATTACATACACTTTTGAATGTCAAAAAACGAAGCCCCAGTCCCAATCACAAGGCATAATAACTTATGAAAGTACTGTAGTTGCCCATTCCACTGCATAGATTTCTATGGAAAAGACTGGGCAAGAGACTCCGTGGACACTCTTTCAAATCAAAATATTGTTACAAAATCTTGGTTACATCATTCATGTTGAGATTATACATTTAGTGAGAACAATGTAGAAAGACGTGCAAGTTAAGAGCGTCCAGAATAAAAATATGTAATCAACAATAACAAATAAATAAAATTGAATGAATTAAAATAAATTTAATAAATTATAAATTAATAATAATTGAATTGAAATAAATTGAATTACTGTTTGTAATACCAAAATAACAGCTTTTTACTGAATGCATATGAAAGTATATACGGTAGTTACAACAACAAAAAACTTTTTTTTGTCTGTCTTTCTGTTTGTTCCGCCTAATCTCCGAAACGGCTGAACCGATTTTGAAGGGACTTTTACTGGCAGATAGCTGATGTTATAAAGCCTAACATAGGCTACTTTTATTTTAGAATAAGAATTAGGGTCCCGTGGAAAAAAATTAAACCCTTGAAATCGGTAACGAAATTCGATTAAAAAAGGAAAGTATTTTTTTTTAAATAATTTGACGTTAACAAAGGTCGCGCGCAATCATGAATCATAAATGAATCTATACAGCACAAAGAAATTTTTACAATCTTCTGCAACTTCCACAATAACTTAACATGGTAATCACTTAGTTTGTCCCTATGGTTGTGGAGCAGAACCAGCATTGAGCCAAGCATTTTATCATCACAGTACCTCTTGAAAGATGAGTCTACTTTAGCTAGCCTAAAACCTGGCTACTACTGGCTGGCTGGAACTAGTTGGTCCCTGTTTCTAGTATTTAGGTCCTGACTCCACCAAAGCAAAGACGAGCGGAGCGAAGAAACGGAACCCGGGGCCCTGAAATGGCCGCTTTAGCAGAATCATAATAGGATACCAATATGAATGACGTTAAAATTTTAAATTATAAATAAAATAAATAAATAAATATAAATATCGCTGGACATTACACACAGCGCCATCTAGGTGCCACACTAAGCAACGAGGCTTGTGTCGTGGACACCAGATAGTTGATAATACTACATAGGTACTTTTTTGTTTGTAAATACATACATATTATACATATAAACATCCATGACTCGGAAACAAATGTCCATGCTCATCACACAAACATTTGCTCCTACCGGGACTCGAACCCGGGACCCTAAGAACGTAAGGCAGCCTCACTACCGCTGCGCCATTCGGGTCGTCAAAAAAAAAATAATAAAAAAAAATTGTCACTTTGTAACCATTTTACGAATTGTAATGTAATTCATATTATTATTCTATTATGATTCTGCTAAAGCGCCCTTTTTAGGCCCCTCGATCACTTACATTGGTTGAAATCGAGATCGCAAGTCTCGCCTCTCTTTGGGTCAAATCTTGCATATCTCTCCGCTCCGCAAGTCTTGACTTGGGTGTAGTCCGAGCCTTATAGTGGAGTGGTTTATCACCTCTTTTACTAAATAAATGCAGATTTTTTCAAAGTCGCCAGCTCCTTTTTTAATACAATTTCATTCAAGCGCTAAAAGAACCATGACGAACTAACAATTATGTCTGCAAGCAGTGACAGTAACACCTGTCAACAGAACCATGACGAACCAACAATTATGTCTGCAAGCAGTGACAGTAACACCTGTCAACCTCCCTATAAAAATCCCGATATTCCCGATAAAAATATTCCATCCATCAACAGGATCACTTTGATTGTGCCAGACTTGTCAGTGGAAGCGACCTCACAGTAACCTTAAGGCTTATCGTAACGAAAATAAGGAGCACAGTGACTTTGACAGCGCAAAGGGCTTTAGTACAAGTCTATAGCGATCTCTTTATCTTTTATTTTTTTTAAACGACGTATTATTTGCGAAAATATTTTTATGCAACTTATTAAATAATATAAAAAGAGACTCTCAGGCTATAAATAAGCATTAGCATAAAAATAACAGACACAATATCAGTCACAAACCAAAACTCCTAACCTAACTAATTCATTAGTAGCTGCTCCTCTATATTTTTGGAATAATATCAAGATTACTACGAAATTAAAAAGTTGTTGTTGTTGTAACAACAATCAGAGAAAAGTGTTATTTTTGAAAAGGTTGATTAGTATAACTCTAGAATTAATATTATTTGACACAATCCCTGCATAACGTTCACATGACTAAATACAAACGATTATAAACAAAACAAAGGTACACACTAGTAGAAAGTAACAAGCGAAAAACTGATTACTATAACTTAAATTAAATTACTGATTTAATAAGGAAAAACATATGAAAAATACATTAATGGAAACACACAAATTTAAAAGTAATTTTCTAATAAATCTTAACTAACCCTTTCACACATTTTTTTTGTATTTTTTTTTTAGTTTTACCGGTCTATTTTTTGCTTTTTATGTTTGTGCGTAAATGCAATAAGATGACATCTCAGTATTGCAAGTTACGATATTGTAAATATAAGAATGATACAGACGTCCAGAATGCCAAAATATACAAAATATTTGTTTTGTAGTGAATGTTTAGACGAAAAACATGCGGCTGAATTGCAGCATCTTGTCGAGGACACGAAGACGCTTTGGTTTATTTTCAAGTTCGCGGTTGTCGAATCGCTCGCCACTGTGAATAAAGCAGAAAACCTTAATCGTAACATAACATCACGCCTGTAATTCCAGAACGGTTAGGCAGGGATGTACCCATTACTGATGATACTGTTAGCCTGCGTCGTCCCACTGCTGGGCAAAGGCCTCTCCCAATGACTTCCAGTTGCTTCTATCTAGGGCTCATGTGGACCACTGGTCGATGGTATTGTTCAGCTCGTCCAGCCATCTTCTACGAGGTCTGCCGTGACGCCTTCTGGTTGTGTCATGTACACCCATATTTCACCAGTTATGTTAAAGTCCCATGTAATAAAATAAAAATTAGGCGTAGTTATAGCCAGACACTTTGAATTCTTAAGAATAAAAATACTTACTGAGTGAGAGATCGGGCCCGGAGGCAGGCAAGATGGGCGTAGTACGTCGGGGTCGGGTAGGACACCGACCTCATGCAGCGAGAGTACAAGTGGCACAGGTAGTACGTGAGCTGCTCTACTTCATCGTCTGGGATCTTGCCGTCATTGCAGACCGCGTGGTAGCGTGTCGGACGAGCTGTGCCTTTTATGGCTTGGTGGGATACCTAGAAAAAGGAGTAGATAAAAGATTTAAAAAAAATGCAGAAAAAGAACAAAGTACTGCATCCTGCAACAATTCTGACTCCTGTTTTGAGGTCTATCCAAAATACAGCCGGATTAGGATTTTCTGCCAATCGGTCAAAATTCAGATATTTACAGTTGAGCAGTAGATTTGTGTCAAATGTTATAATTATCTAACACAAATGCTGCAGAAACGCTGAGTAGATGACGACAAATCAAACTCAGGTAGATTGCAGACTCCAAAATTATTTATTTTTCTGCAATCATCAGCACATAATTAAATACACTATCTATAATACACCGTAGATTTTAATAAATCTTACATACCAAGTAAAAGTCCAACTCGGACGAGTGAACGATATCTGTATCGACAACTGTCCCGGGTTCAACATTGTAGCGCGCGTTGGGTCCTTCGTTGAACAATCTGAAAATAAAATGGAATTTTTTGCTTATTGAGCTATCGATATACTGTACGTAATAATAATAATAGTCCTCCTGACCGTTTTCGGTCACGGCGGCCAAACTCAACGCAGATTTGCCATCGGCGCGGGAGATATTATAGTGCACAAGTGTGTGCGCAGACGCAGGTGCACTCTCTGTTCCTTTACTCTCATAGTCCGATGGGACGGCAATCCGACACGACCGGAGAGAGATCAGGCGCAGGACCAACGGCTTAACGTGCTTTCCGAGGCACGGGGGTATCATACCGCCAACTTCCAAACTCCGGGCTACTACTGATAAATTTCGAATGAAAAACCCAATAGCACTTTTTGCCCGAACCGGGAATCGAACCCAGGACCCCAGGCTCAGCAGTCGCGCTTGTGACTACGAGACCAACGGAACAGTCAAACTGTACGTAATATAAGAAGGATAAAAGAAGTGGGAGATAAAAGATCGATGGATTGTTTGAAGACTGACAGGAAATAATCGAAGAGCAAATCATTTTAGACTCAGCAGCATGGAATGTGGCCCAAACATAAACAAACCGATAACAGGCAATTTTGGCATCGCGTATGAGAATTTCGAGTGGCAGTTTGTCAGGACATTTGTTTTGGTTCATTTAAGAGGGTAAGCACAAATAAAAAATCGTTTTTTTTTATTACTGTGACACTTAACGTTAGTTCTTTACTGGAACGCACAAAACGTGGGTGATTTAAAATTCAATATCAAGATGGTCGTGCATTTAAACACTATTGTTTTATTTATTTATTAATCTGCAGTCATTTATGTTTCCAGTATTGGGACATAATGCCCCAAACTTCAGCTGAAGTTGCTCAGTTGTTTAGGTAAATATCCAACCTTAAAAAGTACCAGACTTGCAAGTACACTTCGTGCAGTAAGTCACAGAACGGTTATGTTTGACAAGAGTCCCTTCTGTATGGGCCCTAAAATATATAACAAACTGCCCAAGGATATAAAAGAATCCAAGAATTTAAATGTATTTAAAAACCAGTTAAAAAAATTCCTTATTGATAAATGTTATTATTCTGTTCTTGATTATTTAAATGATAAATGTAAATGACTAGTTAATAATATTGAATTAATTGATAATGTAATGGAATTTGTATTGAAATTTGAGAATGTAATAGGTATTTTGTTTGTATTGATATTTGAGAATGTAATATTTTGTTTGTATTGAAATTTATAACTAATATTTTAAAATTGGTAAGATTGGTAAGAGAAGAATTTACTATTTAATTGGTATTTATACCTAATGTTTGCACACCTGTCATGGTAGGATATGGTCTAAAGCTCTTATATAAAAATGTCACCTCTTGAACTACCCATATTTCGCAAATAAATGATTCTGATTCTGATTCTGATTCTGATTCAAACTGTGTTGCTTCGGAGTCAGGAGCGAACGCAACTAGATATTGCTGAAACTTGTACGGCATACAATTCTCAGGTACGCCTTAATAAGGTACGACCAGACCAGCTTCTACACAAGGAGAAAAGAAAGTGGCGGTATTAGATGTACATAAGCGCTAAATTTACCGATTTATCGCTCTCGCCATTTTGTGAAATTGGTTCCTTACTAGTGATGAAAGGATTTGAGGCTTTTAAGCCTTTACGTTAAGAGTAGCCTCGATTTTGAAGACTTGACTCCAAAAATACGACTTGAGGCTTGTTACTAACTGCCAGGGTTGCGGGACTGAAAAGAGATACCGCGGCCCTGGAACACAAAGGGCAAAGGAAGGAACATGGATGGGTTTTAGTCAGTAAAAGTCTGACACTCTATCCTGCTCAGCCCAGAGCGGGATGGGTTATTTGATGATTTAACATCCGAAAAAAAAAAGGCTTGTTACTAAAATGTGAAAGCGTTCGAGTCATTAGAAAAGACTTGAATCAATAAAACGACTCGATTCTCGACTCGACTCCACTCGGTTTACTAAGAGGTTCAAGGCTTAGTTTCGAGTCTTTTGAGTAAAGAACTCGAGTCGTCTAAAAATGCGAGTACGAACAATATGACACCATAATTAGGTAAACTTCAGTGCATGACTTATCACAGATCAGTAGGCACTTAATAATAATAGTACACTTTTACTTGCATAGACACAACCTCGTCGCCAGGATTATCCACCAGCAACTTGCTTTGAAGTACAGCCTTGTGGAATCAGAAGTGCCATACTAGAAGTATGCGCCCGACCCAGTTCTCGATAATGGTAGTATCACGTTGTATTGGGATCGGTCTATCGTCACTGACAGGATTATTTTTGCCAATAAGCCTGATATTGTGGTGATAGATCGATTGTAGTACTTCTGGACACGGCGCGTATTGTTAGGAGGTTCCTCTCTCAAGAGCCCTGACCATCGCTAGCTCGGACCCTGTTCCCGATGCCGGTGGGCTCCTATTTTTTATATTTTTAAATGTTTTTTTTTATATTGTTTTATATTAGAATTTTTAAAAATGTAAATTATATGTAGTTAAATGAATAAAGGAAATAATATATGTATAGTACACTTTTAATAGTTCAGACGGCCACTCATCCAATGTAACAGTTCCACTAGAGCTTAGTGCACTGTCTCACGAATGGCGACTCGCACGACTCACGAACTGAGTTGTTTTCAAAAAGGTTCAAAACTTTTCATTGCGCTTGAGTCGCTTAAAAATATGAGTATTTTTAAAACGACAGTCTTAATATTAAACCTCGAATCGTGAGTCGAAAACTCTTAAAAGGGTAAGCGTAAAGGGTTTAAGCAAGGGGTCGATTGAGTTGCAAACCGTCATAACCAAGTTGAGTTCTTTTTAAAGACTTAACAGCATCGAGCTTTAATCACTATTCCTTACTACGTTTGACATACGGCAGCGGCTACAAACGGCAAGAAGGGTCAACGTAAGTGAGCGAACAATAAGAAGGAGAATGGAGGAACGGGATCTGCGTGCTTGAGGTCCAGAACTGCCCCGCAGAATCGCGTAGCTCGACTTCGGTTCGCTCGAGAACACGCAAATTGGACTTCGTGAGTCCAGTGGATTGACTGACTGAGATCCAGATGGCCGCGAAATAGCCGCGATACTCAGAAAATGGAAAAATCCAATAATACTTTTCCCGACCTGGGAATCGAACCCAAGACCTCATACTCAGCAGTCGCGCTTGCGACCACTAGTCCAAGAAGGCAGTTAGCATAGTTATTTATGGTATTAAACCTATTCTAATACATTCCAGGACGCATTTAAGTATCCAGCTCAAAGGACTATTGAATGGGCTAAATCAAAACTTCATAATGGACCGTTTTAAAATCAAATGCATAAAAATACGTGCCTCGTGTGATGCCGTTTCTGCACCAATAAGAACAGTACTTCTGGCTTCTTATTCGGACCAGCCATTCGTTGGTAAGCCTTGTGAACAGCCTGAAGCTCACCGTTCATTACCTGCAAGAGCACAAATTAAAAATAAATACAAAATTGGCTAAGTCACTCTTTAAAACGTTTTCGGGGATGTTCTCCGTTCCAGTGGCAAGAAATTAACTATAATTTTATAGTTATTCTCTACAGCAAAATAACTTTAAGATTCTCACACGCAGGCCATCTTCTTTAGGCCGACTTTGTCGATGGTGATAGTCCCATATTACGAGCGAATGCTAGGGGAGGGGAAGGGAGCCTCCGGTAAGATAATTGGTCAATGGCTTATCTTAATTCAATATGTTTTAATTCCGGATTCAAATCCTAGAAAAATTACTGAATTGTATACCTGAGCAAATTGTCCTTCGGATACGCCATCACGGAACACAAATATCTTCTTTGGAAGTAAGTTATGATTGCGTTCTTTGTACAGCTTTAGGTGATCAAACATCATTTCTTCAAACTGGACGATCACCTCTTTCTGTTAATATAAATAGTAGTTTAATTAAGATTCTTAGATTTAATTTACTTTCATTGCTTCTATTGCTAGTATCTTTTTTTAGTGGTATGTAGTCCAGCTTGATTGTTTTTTTTTGTGATAAAAAAGGCCTTAAATAAATAATGCTATAATTTACGGTTTGTTACCTAAATATTGAATAAGAAAAAATAAACTATCTGCCTATTGACTATAGGTTCCAAATCACAAGTTTATAAATTCTGAAAAAGTTAATTACCTTTGGCGTTTGTATGCTAAGCTCAATGTTATACACGTAACATCGAGCATCCATGGACGCGGTCACCGCTGCAATGCTTGGTACGTTAGACTGAAAGAAAATTATTCAGGTATAGTATGTATAAAAGCTAGCGTTATTAATATTGACCGACTGAAGTTTCGGTTCGGCGACCGGAGAAAGTATTTGGACAAAGTGAAAATTTCATCTAAAAGTCCCAAATGTTGAAGCTTTGCCTCTGCGAGGTATTACTTTGTGACGCGACGTTCTTGCTGTAAATACCTGCTGAATATTCAGCGTCTAAATATAAAACTGTGTTCTTTTCCATTTTTTTTTTTTGCTTTATTCGCTACGGTAAATCTACATTTAAAATGAGCCTTAGGTTGGTTCCCGGCATCGCAAAAGTGCGACTTGAGTTGAATCCCGACAAAGAAAGTGTTAATGACCATGGCTACCAAGAGTCTTGGTGTTGAGCACTAATATGTATACACGAAGCAACTTTTAAAAAGGTTTTGCTCCAACTGTACCTATCGATTAATGTGGTTTTGATTAATGTTTTACGTTTTTACAAACATAGTATTTCGGAAGATATACTATTCCGACATAGATCTTTCTGAAAGTAGAAACCGTTATTTCACGAGGAAATCGATTTTGAATTTTGCTAATTGCATACATACATATTATTGCTCGTGACTGTACAAAACATGATAAAGATTGAAACTGTTCATACCTGATCCGGTGAAGGATGAGTGACATCAGCGCCCACGACCATGACTCCTCCGTCTTTCAAACATTTGGGCGTGGTAACAGAATCTATTGCTTGATTTATTCCCATCAGCTTTGAATTCACCTGTTGGCAAATGGTACATTTATTGTGTCTGACTGACAACATAAACTACTGCAGATTATAAAGTCATCTTAAATTTTATCCTTAACCTCAAAAACATACATACAGGGTGTAACAAGACCCTTAACGAAGCCGTCAACCAAGCATTATGTACATCAAACTAGGTAACTTTACGCAAAAATTATTGCTGGGAAACGACCTTTTTTTTGGGGTGAAATATCACGTTTTTTGGTAGGACTCAATGTAACGGACTCAAATTTGTGCTGATGTATGGATTGAATAGTACGGAGGTCGTGGAGGTGTTTAAAGTAAAAATCTTACGTTAAAAAAATGTATTAAAAAAAAACGTGTGAAAAAGTTGGAACTTTGACCCCCAATATCTCCGTAACTAGAAGGTTCCCAGGTATGGTCTAGAACAAAAAAAAATACGGGGAGAACAAGTGCCTTACGGCTTTGTTAAGGGTCTTGTTACACCCTTCATAAGCAGTGTACACAATCGTCATCACTTTTTACTGGCTGATCCCGAACGAGGTGATCCCCTTCGTGACGGTGCTTACGAGTACGGTGCTTTGCAGTATGGAATTTTATAGAAAGAATCTCCAGCGGCGCGAGTTGAGGCGATGCTGATCCTGGGAAGTGCTAATTACTATACGTTGACCTGTAGGCCTCGTCCATGGCCCTCGCCCATGTAGGCTGCGAGCGGCAGTAGAGGTTAATGGTGTTCCCACAAGGTAAAAGAATAGACAATCGCTCACTAACTATTGTTCTGTTCAAACTTTATGGTAGCTGGAAATTAGCTGCGAGTCTGCGCGGAAGTTACTGATCGCGGGCGAGGATTTAAATGGTATTAAGTGCACTAAGAAATATATTTTGGAAACTTGAACGTAAACAAAAACACTATTGGAGAAAAAACAGCCAGACTGAAGAGGGAGTGGGCAGGCCATGTCGCACGGAAGCAGAGATGGGCCAAGATCGTCACACACTGGACGCCTGAGGAAGTACAGCGCCGTCCAGGTGGACCGCAGCAAAGGACGCGTGACGATCTGATCATGATTGCGGGGCTAACATGGCCAGATATCGCACAGGATAGAAAGGAGAGGCCTTTGCCCGGCAGTGGGACTCGATGGAGACTAGTAAATAATAATAATAATATTTACCTTCAACAGAATGTTTCTAGCAGTCATATTATTCATCCGACGCACTGTCGCTTCCTTGACGCACTGCGTCAAAATGCCCACCTCACGCTCAGCTAGTTGCTTCACCTGTGCAAAATCGTTAGTTTAGTTTTTAATCAAATGGACTCAAGTTCAAAAGTGTCGTGATGGCCCAGAGGTTAAGGCCTCGCCTCTCATGCATTAGGTTGTGGGTTCAAATCCGGGCAAGTACCAATCTGACTTTTTCAATTCATATGTACTTTCTAAGTTTATCTTGGACATCACAGACATCGGTGAAGGAAAACATCGTGAGGAAACCTAGACTTATAAAAGTCTGAAATCGCCAACCCGTCCTGAGCAAGCGTGGTGATCAATGCTCGTGCCTTCTCTGTTGAGCTCTTCTCAGAGGCCTTTGCCCAGCAGTAGGACAGTAATAGGCTGGTATTATTATTATTATATATATTAGACTCAAGTTGCTAGTTTTGCTCTTTGGGACTATATGTCTCATTGGAACAAATGTCCGGTGCGTTTTAAGTTAAAGGTTTTCAAATGGTTAATCATCATCTGCCTAGTCTTTTCCCAACTATGTTGGGTCGACTTCCAATCTTACCGGATGCAGCTGAATACCAGTGCTTTACATGGAGCGACTGCCTATCTGACCTCCACAACCCAGTTAGTACTGGCTAATACGATACCCCTTCGTAAGACTAGTTGTCAGAGTTTTTGGGCCCTGACGACGTGTTACGACTGCCAAAGATCTACAGATGATAGCCGGAACCAACGGCTTAACGTGCTTTCCGAGGCACGGAGGAAACTCGGTATGTAATGGGCGGTCACCCATCCAAAGACCAACCTAGGCAAGCACGGCTTAACCTAAAGATCGACCCGAGCGGCCGTTATTATTTTGCCACGAGCACAAAATGGTTAAATCTCACATAATACCTTATGGTAGTCATCCTTGCCTCTCGCAGAAACGATGATGAAGACAAAACGTACATCTTTGTACAATTTCAACAAATCGCTGTGCAGCGTCGTCATTTTACCATTCACAATGACATATTTTGGCTTTGCAACCTTCATGCCCATCTGGGTGCCAGTACTTATGATCTGAAATATTTTAATATCATCAATGAGGGTATCATTACGCAATTCTCGAGGGATAATTCTATTACGTATAACCAGATGTTTAAACATCTCATACGAATGTGACGCCCACTCGTAAAATGAAAAGATTAAGCACATTTCGATCTATTTGACTTACACCATGCATGAGACTTATTAGTCAAAGTTGGGATAGGGCTGCCCTGAATTGAGAATTCAGTCCTCTTAGTCGGTGGGCAGGCGACCCGTCTGGGACGAACCTTACAGGTACCGTGCGGTAATGGCGGGGCGCAGCCCTTTCCCCTTCGGAAATCGACCATAATACTAATATTTACATGATTTAGGAAAATCGAAAATTTTATCAACCTTGGATAATTTAGTCACATGCCGACAATGTTCGGAATGAAATAAGAATGTATTTGAATCATGCTCAACCTTTTCATTTCAAAAGTGTACGTCAAACAGGTGTATTCCCGTTGACCCTACCGCCCGTGGGCCCATTGAAAATTTTTAAATTAAAGAAACCCAACCGTATTTAAAAAAAAAAAACATTGCATGGGATCGAGTACCTTACGAACAGTACTAGGCTGGCATGAATCCGAGAAGGTATTGTATTGTATAGCGGGCTGATGTTTTATTACTAGAAGACCGTACCTATACCCAGAATTATTAAAATGCATACCACTTTGAGCTCATGCCAGCCTGGTACTTTTTAGGGAACATATATGTCATATTATATGCCTCACTGGCAACATACGGGAATTCTTTTCCCCTTTGTCGCCAGGGAAAATACTCATATACATGACCGTGATAAGAGCTAAATCGTAGATTGTACTGTATGGATCGGAATGTCTATTAATTTTAATTCCCACTGAGGTTTGTTTCATTCCTTCATTTTTCTGATCTCAAGATAGTGGGGCAGGGTAATGGGGCCAACGAAACGACGATTTTGATTTTTCCGTTGGCCCTACTGGTGCGGCCAGCGGGAATACACCGTCAAACAAACAAAAGATTGTTTAACAGCGACACACTCAGAAAATTATGACAAAATCTTACCATACTAATCATAGTTTCATACTCATTCCTTGGGTCGGTATCAACAGCGATGAGAGCCCATGATTGTAACTCTTCCGGTTTCAGGAGGCGCATTGCCTGCCATTGCCCGTTTCTACGAAATAAAATATGTTTAATAGACATCTAGAAAACTTACTCTATCTGTTAATTTAATAGATTTTAATGTAAAATACTGGTATTCAGATGCTTCTGCCGACCCCAACATACTTAAGACAAGACTGAGCAGTTTGTGATGGTGTAAAGCGCATTAGAAGACGTGCCACTTTTAGCATCAGCAATCGGCCAATTTTCAGATTAATGCTGTATCTCGTTTTAAAAGACTTGCTCCATTGAATATTGCACATTTACTAATCAACCAATTTTTCTTGGTCATCAAAAGTTCACTAATTTGAATCATGTGAAAAAATCATCAACCAAGACAAGGCCTGGTGGCTTAACCCCCCAGGACTTTAAAAAGAGACCGTGACACCTGAGTTTGTGTCGGGGTTGCTTAAATAGTCAAAGTCATCTAGGTTAAAAATAATGTCTTGTAAAAGTCTGTACTAAAGCTCTAAGTAAGGTGATATGAAAAATACCTGGGTCTAGCCTTGCCATTCCCAATATCCAAGACTGGTGGCTCCAAAACTTTTGCGTTGACATTGTAATACTTATCAGAGATCTCCAGGCCAAACTTCTTGAAGCTTGGATTTTGGGAATATTTCATCTAAAACAAACAGTGTAGAATATTAGAATGAACTTGGGTGAAGTGTAAAAGTGTGTGAAATGTAGAATATTAGGGGAGAATGGGAGAAAAAACGTGTTGCACCGTCCCCAATTAATATGGGACAATCCAGTCGGATGGCATATTATTATTAATTTCATTGATAAATTCCTCGTTGGTATAATGGTCCAACCGCAACTGCTGAGCACCTGGGTTCGATTCCCGGGCAGGCAGTGTTACTCTAATATATTTCCATTAGGCATTTCTCAGTAGCAGCCACGGGGCCTGGATTTGTGCCCGGTTTATGGTAATAGGCTCGCCCCTATTACATATGACCATAACTGGCGAAATGTGGGTGTACTATTAGGTACACCTCGTGATTTTGTTTGATTGTTAAGTCTCTAGCAGAAAGAAACATAAAGTATTTTCACTTCGATAACCCATTCAAATTCACCTGCTGTTCAATGTGGTCGTATGATTGGATGTTGGTACTTAGTAAGCCCAGTACAACGTAACATGAGATTTAATAGTTTGGGTGTTGGAGGAGCAGGGAGTGAAATGCTTATCTGAACGTTTGAGATTGAAGCTAAATTTGAAGAAAAAAATATGTTTTAGGTGTCAATTTTGATGAAATATCGTCTCATTTTTATTAATACACCTACGACAGTAGGTACACATATTACATGATACTTACGTTGGAAATAACTTCAGTGATTTTCCTCAATCGCTCATCAGGTGGAGTGGCGGCTTCCTTTACCATCTTCGATACTTGAACTTCGTTTAGTTGCCTAGTCAATGGCTGCAAATGAGTTTATGTTTATCTATATTCAAGTTCGTCAAAACTGCGCATGCATAACCTTTTCGACTATGGCGGGCTTCATGGACTTTTGGAATAAAACCGCCCAGTAGAAATAAATAAAGTATAAAATAATTAATTGATTAGGAATGAACGATCTGGTGCTTCATATAATTTATTAAAATAACAGCACATAGTTGTATTTATGCGTGTCGGTCGCATAATGTATTTGCCTACACAGACAGACAGAGAGATAGACTCATATAGACATAAAGGTGGAGTTCACAGTGGTCGGATTTTCACGGGACTTTTTTTATTGAGTTCCAAGAGGTGTGGAGAAGAAAGTTAAAAAAAAATGCGAATGAATTTTTAGACACTACACTCATGTGAATGTGGTTTTCTTGAACATTTTTTTTGTCCAGTAATCTGTGAAAAAGTATTAGTTACAAACGACAAAAGAAATCCTAGTCTTGAGATTCGGTATTTTAGAAATAATTGAAGAAACTGGCAACATTTCATTTCATCGACAACAATGAATAAACACTTGCTTCGGTGAAAGAAAAAATCGTGACGAAACCAGCATGCCTGAGAGATATTTCTCGACGGCATGTAAAGCCAAGTCAGAGGTCCATGGGCGGCATAAAAACTCTGACACCAGGTTAGGTTGATAAAGAAGAAGAACAAAAAATAAACAGACCACATTAGCGCTTGATAGATGGACATAGGTAACAATATTACATGTTTTTTTTTACTTTTTTCTCTATACATCTAGGAAATCCGATCACTAAAAATTTCGTTCCACCTTTTGAGTTCTTTTTGTCTAATTGCACTCGGCTAATACAAAGTGTTTATTATTTTAATTTTAATATTTTTTTACTGATAGAGAAAATACAAGATAAGTCATGACATACCTGCCCTTCACGCACAGTTAAAAATTCTATGGGGAAATAAATGGTTTTATCCCTGCAGCCAACCCACACGCAATTCAGATTTGGGTATTTAATCCTGAAAAACAAAGGTGCATAAAGTAATTATTGTTCTTAAAATATAGGGAAGTGTGTCCAAAAGTATTAAATCGGTTTATTTGTAGGCTTACAGCAAGTGGTTGTGATATAGACACATTTCATGTAAGAAAGAGCTCATTTACGGAGGTCCGCAGTAAATTAAAACAAGTGACACGCTTTTGCTTGAAATGCAGCGGTGCTTGCAGCTGAGCCTGCAGGTGACATCACCGCGATGTACACGACGTTCAACGCGGCGGCGCACACACCGTTTCACGCCCCATGTCTCCGTAATCAACACCGTACATACATAGAACATTTTTGTGTTTGCGCATGTGACAACGCGGGCCGCCGCACGCGCCGCCTCTCCGTAAACGGAAAAAAAGCGCAACGCACCGCGCGACGCGCCGCGTCTCCGTAAATGAGCTCTAAGATTTGCAAATTTTATCGAAATAACTTCGCGCCGCGTCTCCGTAAATGAGCCCTAAGATTTGGAAATTTTATGGTCACAAGTTATTCCGTGATACAAAAAATTCATGTCTTATCAAAGTTATCACGCCAACAGCGTCTAGAAATGGCAGTACTAATAAAATTCGTTGCGCTGAAAGTGCGTTGAGCGCATCAATCCTGTCACGACCTCCATTCAAATCCGTAAACTTTAAATCATTACTGTCGTTGTGCGAGTAAACGGTGACACGCTTGGGTTGCAGTGTTGACATTGTCACCTCAAGGCTTCTCTATGCTGTTTACAAAACCGACACTTACCTGTATTGCTTGTCCTGGGCGAAATAATCATAAACACTGCTTTTTCGTGAGCGGCCATCCTTTTCAACGATGGTGAAATACAAGTCACGAGGGGGGGCTACTATGCCATTCGCAACGAACTCGCGACGATCACCCGAGCTAACACAATTGCCGACCAAGAGTGCAGTTACCTGAAATAAGAACAGACTGTGTCATTCGTGATGGTTGGATGACATTCTTTGATCGCTGATCGCTGGTCGGACCTGGTTAAGACTCTCGTAGACGAGGCAAGCCTGGTATAAAAAGAGAGGAGGTCTATACATCTCAGTAAGTGGAACAAGGCTACGGATGGTGATGATCATAGAATTTTGTGTTTTTATTACACCTTTGCTTTTATCTACTGAAAATGGCTACTGTAAGAAAATTCGCAAGCCCAGGTGCTTAGCGGCAGAAAAATATTCATTTACGAGTGTCTACGGAGATAATATCACCAGCTAACGGTCCCATAATTGCCAAAAACTAATAAAAGCACAGACAGGTATTCTGTACCATGGGCAAGGAACAAGTTTGCCAGAAAACAATAAATAAAATTGCCAATTAAATTGCTTTACTTTAAGTACAAATTAGTTAAGCATGTGAGTAATTTTCTCAAATGTAATTTGTTTTGCATTATCAGTCTTGTATTATTTACCTTGAGGCCTTTTATAAAGCTTACGAAATAGTCCCCGCCGCGTTGGTGCTCGACCGGACGATTAGGATCCAGATTGAAATCTCTTACGAGAGCGTCGATCAGACTCTGGTGCCTAGGAAAGCCTTTATGAGCAACTGAAATATAAAAAAAAAATAAGTATGCTATATTGTGGACCTATTGCAAAAAAATAATTGTACAGTAAGTAGGTAATGTATTATTATTCAAGTAATTAAAGAAGCATCATCACACCTATATAAAAATATTACCAGATATTGTTTTACTACTATGAAACTTAAAGGCTAGAATTATGAATCTGGTGTCAGCGATAATAACAAGCAATAACATTGGAAATTTTGTTCAGTTACAGGTATTTCTACCTGTAGTTCCGCAAATGAACCATTCAGCAATGGTATATTGACATGTTCACTAAGTTAATTCTAGAATAACAAAGGAAAAACGATCATGAAAAAGTATGGGTTATTTAAATGGTTAGCATAGTATTCGTATTTTTGTGAGCAGAAAAATATAATCTGTGAGCAGAAATAGCTAATTGATCAGCAACTCATGGCCAGCAAACATTCCAAAATCAATCAGCAATTTATGTCATTCTGGATGGCTGTAATTATTTTTGTACAGCATATTAATTATATAAGCTGCAATGAGCTGCTCCTGTTTAATAAAATTTTGGTAAGCACTAAGAGGGTAAGCAAAAAAAATTCATTTTGAGCTACATAAAAGTAGCAAAAATACTTTACTTGTCCAAAAGTAGAAATTACGCTGAACAGGTGGTCGGATCGGGCGCAAATAAAAAAAAGCTGCCGCCCTATCTCCAGTCAGACACGTCGTCGGAGCTCCGCCTGCCTTCGGCCTATGCTCCTCATGTCCCAAAATCGGACTTTTGGGACCAATTAGTTATTTTGCTCATCATGTTTTAAATATGCATACCAATCAAATACACTGCTTAAAGACATGTTTTCTCTGCTAATCAATCATGAAATCTTGCTGATCATGTAGTTATTTTGCGGAGTGAATGTTTATTAAGTAAACTCATGTTATTGTAAGCTGCCTATTTATGATTTAATTTTAGACCATTATCAAAATTATTTGCGGAACAAGGAATACTGCCCGTTTTTTTGAATTGCAAACAAAATCTTTGTATGCCGAAATTATTTAAATGCTGTTTTTTTGTGGCTCACCAAATTTTATAATTGCTAAACATTTAATTACTTTCTAAAAAGTATTCCTCATAAGTTTTGCTTTATTAATGCCTGTACCTGTGTGTGGAAGATACACAGCCGCACAAACGGTTATTATACGTAGAAATTTTTCATCGGTTATTAAAAAACCGGCCAGATACGAGTCGGACTAGCACACGAACGCTTTACTGTTTTAGTATTTAAGTTTTTAAACTGTATTTAAGTTTTTAAACGGTATTTAAGTTTTTAAACTGTATTTAAGTTTTTAAACTGTATTTAAGTTTTTAAACTGTCATGATCACTAACATATCCCGTTTTTTCCCGTTCGCGTATCCCGTTTCTAGTGTTAATAATAATTGTCAGTATTTGTTGTTATAGCAGCAACAGAAATACATCATCTGTGAAAATGTTAACTTTCTAGTTATCACGATTCATGACATACAGCCTGGTGACAGACAGCAAGAAAAACAATGGAGTCTTAGTAATACTTCCGTTTTTAACCATTGGGTACGGACCCCTAAAAACTAAACAGCAGGAAAAATAGTTTTTTTTTTTTTTAATTAACAATGATTTCTATGTCAAAATGTATGGTGCTTCCACCTTGTTTAAGTACTAAACAAAATATTTTCACTCACCATCAATGTTGATAAAGGCCTTGTTTGTAAAAATAGCCGATTGGAACAATCCTGTCCACATTTCGTATCCGTAGCCTAGATCTACAGGATTTTTCGGCCGCCTGAAGAACTGTCTACCGGCCTAAAAAAATACAGAAAGATTATTGAGTTGTGTATGCCTGTTACCTGTGCACGTGATAACCCTATGAAAGTTATCGGAGTTCGCGTAACTGAACTTAGGACACATATGTTTGAACTTTTTGCCA
This sequence comes from Eugnorisma glareosa, assembly GCA_947578425.1. Taxonomy (NCBI): domain Eukaryota; kingdom Metazoa; phylum Arthropoda; class Insecta; order Lepidoptera; family Noctuidae; genus Eugnorisma; species Eugnorisma glareosa. Next base: position 13,651,183 of record OX387969.1, on the reverse strand, counting down.
TAGATGTACGCTGAGTTTTTTTTTAATTTGGCAACCCATACCAAAAGACCATTGGCGGCAATTTTCTATGAAATATGGGCGTAAGACCAATATAATTGAATTATATCTCAAATTGTAGCTTATTATTATTTATTCATTTAACACTTCAAGCACAAAGTACAGAGGCGGACAGTGGACTTAATGTAAGGCATTTTGTACAGTCAGCATTAGGGTGATGCAGAGACAATCAATGTTAGGCGTTTTATATCTGAAAATATTTTTTAATTGAATACTAAGATAAACTACATAATATATATACAATACTAGCGACTCGCCCCGGCTCCGCGCGGGTGTTACACATATAAACCTTCCTCTTGAATCACTCTATCTATTAAAAAACCGCATCAAAATCCGTTGCGTAGTTTTAAAGATCTAAGCATACATAGGAACAGACAGACAGCAGGAAGCGACATTGTTTCATGCTATGTAGTGATGTTTAAAACAACCTCTCCGATCCGTGTGGGTATTATTAGGTATCGAGATTAGATTCTATTTATTTTATCCTTTTTGGAGAACAAGTAAAAAAAAAATACCCTTAAGATTGAATACCCTTTTTTTTTCCGGATGGGAAATCATCAAGTGACTTCTCCCGCTCTGGGCTGAGCAGGAGGGAGTGTCAGACTTTTACTGACTAAAACCCATCCATGTTCCTTCATCGCCCTTTGTGTTCCGGGGCCACGGTATCTCTTTCGAACAGTCCCGCAGCCCCGGAAGATTGAATACCCTTAAACTTGATTATTGAGGAAACTAATATGGCAACACACGGGCGCATGCGGTCGCTGCTTGGGTAGCGCGATACGATCGAACATACTTATGCTGAAGATGGTGCTGTCACGTTTTCAAACTTTGTTAGAATTTAGTAATTTGGCCACATTTGGGCTAAAAATTATGCATTTTAATATTCTCGTTTTATTTTTTTAATATATTGTAAAATGTCGTAGCAAGGGATAATAAAGCGAACATATTCTCAGCCATGATTTGAGTTGTATTTCAATTCTGTTCGACTGACGCCTAATATGATCAAAACCCTTTTAAAAACTGACGCAACAGACAATGGAGTCCACGTGGAGTATCGACATGTTCTTTTTCAATTTCTTTAATAAATAAATAATTTGTTTCTCGGAAATCTCCTAATCTGTTGGGAAACTGACAAAATGAAAGTAACAAAATTTAAGTATTGTCATTGAAAAAGTGTTTAGGTTAATACTTGTACAGCTTTCTCTTACATCATCCTACTCACCAAAAAAAAACCTACATACCTTTACATATGACTCCAAAGCGCCCTGGCGCAGAATAACATCAATGCATTGGATCTCTTCAGTAGGATGGCACAGAGACGAACCACGGGATGTCATGTAACTATAACATTAATAACGAATAAAAACTATAATAACTGAAGTTAATTTCAATATGACTTGGGATTTCGTGATTTGACATATAGTGGAAACTAAATGGAAACTATACACCGTGACTTTTTAGTCGTCTTACAAAGGTAGACCACACACAAAAACAAATGTCTAGCTTGATGTGTAGCCGTGTGTACCTATTACAAATTTGGTACAATGCGTGATCAGCATAAACTGGAAATCCAGCTTATGCTGATCACGCATTGTATAGGATTTCCGTACAATGCGAGGTCAGCTTATACTGAAAATGTATAGCTTGATGTGTAGCTGTGTGTACAAAGCAAAATATAATAATGTTTACGCGTCAAACGATAGAACATACCTACCCAGCGCACGAGTCGAGTAGATCATCGCTCGCAACAGGGTGGTTCAACTACGTCATGCGTATTTTAAATTTTTCATTATTCATATCTCATAAATACCTTTTTTGTTATGAATGTTTCGTACTCATTGGATACATGAAGTGGCCTGCCGTTTTAAGACGACAAAAAATCACGGTGTATTGTGTAAGCATATATATAAAGCATGCATTGTGTAAGCATGTATTTCTCCGAAATCACACAAATTAAGAGCACTCACCGCCTAATGTTGTCGAGATCAACAACACCAGTAGATTTCAATGCTACTTCAAAAGTCAAGGTTTTTCCATTCTGATCTTTTAATTCGACCTGAAATCAGTTAGCCTTATTACAACGTGAATACATAATACATTATGATGTATTTATTCGTAATAAAAAAAATATCACAGATAAAACAGTTACATAAAAAAACAATACTAACATTTGCCTGGAAACGTTCCGTCGCTGTTATTTTCTCCAGTGGATTCAAGGAATAACAATTTTTCATTTGATCAAACGCAATTAACTCCTTTGGGAAATACTTAGCTTTGATTCTTGCGAATGCTTCTGGTAACATCCTTTTTGGTCTATCAGGGTTAAAGTTCACATCATAACGAGACTGCAAAAAACGATTTAGATATCATTGCACTTGTTGCATCAAAATATAATTAAAATTCTGTTAAAAAGCTGAAGTTGAAGCTGTAGTGAAAAGTGTAGTGTAGTGTGTGTGTGTAGTTTTGTGTTCATGAAAATGAACAACATTTACTATTGGACCAACTAAGAAATATTCGGGTCCTCACATTTTTCCGAATTATGCGAACATAAATGGGCAGCAGACTTTTTTAACAAATTTCTGGTTGGTCCAATAGCCAACTTTAAGTTGACCAATTATAACTTACTGCCTGTATAATATTATCTTGGATGGGGGCTATCGCGTGTGAATTCACCTCTAGAGGCGCTAGTGTAGCGCGAGGTCACCGAAATATCAGATTTCATAGAAAGTTCACGCGTTGCGTGCTTTTTTATCACGTATTTTTACTAATATTCACGATTGTGGTCTAGATTCCTGATTAATTATGACTTGAAGATTTTAAATAGCAACTTAGGATCTTATTTGTTAGTGCTTGGAGGTGAAATGATTTCTAAATGTTTCATGCTTGCTAATTTTAGGGATGTGTATTGTAATGGATGTCTAAGGTATTGTAAATAAATGTATCTGAAGTTTACACTATGTATTGGTACTTGAAAGTATAAAATAGAATTATTGACATGACCATAAGCGACAGTGGCGCCATCTGGTGAGCTCAAAAACGATAGCCCTCATTGATTAAGTAACCTATCTCTCTAAGGTCCGTATTACAGAAGGAAACTCAAGTAGTGTGTGTTTAAAACTAGTTTTAAGTCTGGTTTTCATTTCAGAACGTTCCTCAAGCATAGATTCATTCATCATAGTTCAGCTGAGTTTGGCTTTGTTTTAGATCGTTACTCAGTTCGCGAATCGAACCTAAGCAGTGATTGATTTATTGAAGATTGTAACGTCCAATCGTCCAATACTCCAATTGTCAATTTTTGCTGTTCAAGTATAGCTTTATTTTTTTTTGACGGATGGTAAATCATCAAATAACCCCCTCCCGCTCTGGGCTGAGCAGGAGGGAGTGTCAGACTTTTACTGACTAAAACCCATCCATGTTCCTTCCTTTGCCCTTTGTGTTCCAGGGCCGCGGTATCTCTTTCGAACAGTCCCGCAACCCTGGCAGGCATCGGTCCTTTCGGACCCCTTCCTGTTTGCTGACTCTCTTTGAGGCGCGCGTGGAACACGAACGCGCCGTCGACACGGCCTGCGTCATAAGACGGACGGATGGCGAGCTAGCTCATTAGCTCACCGTCCACAGGCCCGCGCCTACGGTGGCCGGGGGCCACCACGTGGCCTCCGACGCCCGGTGCGTCTCCCGCGGTGGCTGAGACGTGAGGCTCTCTCCCTCTCACGTCCCGCCACCTCCTTCGCTAGCATGACTGCTTCGCAGAAGGAGGTGACGGCGTCCCATTCCCTCTCGCTCCGGACCATGGATTGAACCAGGGCCGGACGCAAGAGGTCTTTTAAGCTTGACAATTTGCTTACAAAATTACTTTATTGTACTTCAAAGAGCTTTACTTCAATAAATGGGGGATTGTACTATTCGGGACTGAAATAATTACACTGATTTCCTAAATAATTGAGCTCATAAGGTATATTTTAATACTTCTCATCCAGTGAAGATCCAATTATAAATTGGTAAATAGAATAAATCGTAAACGGAAACATGCTGATGCATAGACAATACACATCTCTGCTTGAGGCTCGATTTGAGTCTCGATTCAGCTGAGTTCAAATTGATTACCTTTCTGGAATAAGACCAATGCTCAAGTACTGATTCTATACTTAAACAGTGATCAACTGATTGAAGATCTAACTGGACTTGAGGAACGTTCTGTAATACGGGCCTAAGTCACTCATGTCATGTGACACTGCAGTATAAATAAGATAATAAAGGCCTCATATTCACATAAACGTCGTGTTTTAATGAGAAGAGAGTTGGAGTTAAAGCATAGCACCATAAAAAAATGGGGTACTTACTATTTTAAGAGATTTAAACTGCATTTCCAGATAATTTACCAGTAATTTTATGGGTTTGTGCCTGACCATACCACCAGGAATTTTGCGAGGTATCTTGTATAGGCATAAAACTGGTTCTAGAGACTTTTGCCGAGCAGATAATGTTTGCGGTTGGGTAGCACTTGTCTGTGCAACAGGCACCGGCGTTGGAATTGGCGTAGGAAACGCCATGACTGGCGGCTGGCCGGGAGGTGCAGCTGTAGTCGTAACCCAGCCACGACCCCTACCAGCAGCTGGTCCTTTGCCCCAAGGCCCCGGTGGCGCGGCTTTTACAGGTTCTGGCATTTGCGTGAGTACAGGAGCGGAGCCTGAACCTGACACATGCGAAGTCAATTGAGCACTAGAATCAGATACTGACAGGGCACCCAGGTCACTGGTAACAGCCTGTAGTTCCCGAAGACTCGACGTCTGCTGGGCTGCAGGTGGCAGGGCTGCAGGTGGCTGGGCTGCAGGTGGCTGGGCTGCAGGTGGCTGGGCTGCAGGTGGTTGCGCTGCAGGCGGTTGGGCATCCCCCTTCTTCTTTCGAGGTCTCTTCTTCTTGGATGACATTAGTCCTAATCCAGTGTCTTCTGCTTCTTCAGTAATTGGTTCCTTCTCTTTTGCTGGTTTAACTGGTGCCTCAGGTGGAACATCAGATGGAAGCTGTGCCTCAACAGATACTTCAGAAGGGGCCTCAGATTGAGCTCTAGATGTTTGTTCTGAAGACACTTCAGCATCCGCTTTAGAAGATTCAGAAACTGATGATGGTTTTCGTGATGCTTGCAGGGATTGCAAAGCCTGCATAGCCCTCTCCTTCTTTTCCTTTTTTTCTTTCCTTTTACGGGCAGCTCCTGTAAGACCTGAATCATCTTCTTCCTCAGCTGGTAGAGGTTCTGAAGTAGATGGTTCTTCAATGCTTTGTGAGGGCTCCGCTGTTGGAGTATCCTTTTTTCCGCCTTTCTTTTTTGCTGATGAAAAACTTGTAATTAATCATTTAAAATAGTAATAAACAACCAAACTTACTTATGGAATTTAAAACTGTGAACTCCGAATTTCTTTCAGCTATTAAATTCTCAGAGTATTCAGGAATGCAACACTAACCTCGTCTAGTTTTATAGCATAATATATTACATGTAAAAGTGTTCTAATTAAACCAATATTCAGAAATAAATATGATTTATGTTACGATTTATTTAAACACTGGGTAATTAATTGTTTGATAGACTCATTTGATAGGATTTATAAAGTCAGAGTGGACACAATTGCACAATTTGCAATGCTGTTGCATCACAATTTTAATTTTCACCATATCCGGAGCCTTCGGACTTTTTTTTACTATCAGTTTTCTATCCAAGCATCACTGTTTGAGTTTATTGGAATGCAAGCAATTAAATTATGGCAATATAGGATTCAAGTACTATGCAGTTTTTGTTACAGTAGGCCAACATCAATAAATGATAAGAAAATTCAACACTATTTTCCACTGCAATAGGCAGTTTTTAAAGTATTATCTATCAGTCAGTATCAGTATATAAAATGGTTGGTAAACATAAATAGATTTTTCAAACAAGTTTTCTAGGTTCACTGCTTATCTAGTTTGTAACTATATATAAAAACACATCATTGAATGATTACTTACGTGGTTTGCCCATTTTTGAAACTTTTCACTTTTAAGTTGCAATCTGTAATAGAATACAATATTGAACTGAATGTTTAGAACAGTATTTATATAAGTTTTAAATAAGTGCTATTATGTTCACTTGTGGTTCCAAGAGACTGACTATTTGGTTGATAGGATTATTTTTAAACACATTATGGAATGAATGATGTCAGAAAGGTATCTTCTAGATCAGTGTTGTGAAAGTTCAAGGATTCCCCTATAACAGTGTTGCCACTTCATTTTTTTTTTCTACCAACTCTTTTTAGTAAGTAATGTTATTTTAGTACCAACATTATTTTAAAAGATTATAAAATGAGAAGATATGGAAAATAATTAGAAAAAATAAGAATTTTACTTCAATTACAGTTGCTTGTTTAGCAACTGTAAACTAGAGATTTTCAACATACATGGTAATGAAGTAAATTCAAAAGTATTGTAAAAACAACACTAAGATTTTAAAAACAAAAGTATTACAACATTTATTATCTTTAGAGTTCCATTTCCAAATGGCGAAAAAGGAAACCCTTACGGATTGGCCCTGTCTATCCTTCTGTCTGTCTGTATGTCAGTCTGTATGTCACAGCCCGTTTATTTAAGGAGAGTACCTTTATGCCTTAGAAGAACCGCTACACAAATATTATGTGAATTAAGAAAAATAATATAAATATTGTTATTATACTGTTTGATGCTACAACCCTTAGTGTGGGAGTTCTGACTCACACTTGTCTAATTCTTACTTATTTACAACAAGACATAACAATGAAATAGGGTCAACATTAGTTTCTAATTATTGTGGCAAGTGACCTTATTAATTTTTGATTTGCTATCATAAGAGCAGCAATATGTTTTATGGAGAAGCAATATGTTTATATGAAGGCCGCAGAAAGCTATGCAAACCAGTTGATAGTGTACAAATTGCTTGCTTCTCCCTAGAAGCAAGCAATTTGTACACTATCAACTGGTTTGCATAGCTTTAACTTTAACTGTAACCCTTGGACAATCCTTTGCCAAGGATTAATTTTTAGCCCCATAGTTTTTTACATGATTCTCCTGTAAGATGTCATAAGCCAGGCTGTTTGTTATTAAAGTTCCATTTGGAGCTAAATATTAAAACTAAAATCCATTACAATAATTCGTTACTCTTTTGCATGGCAGGCATGTTGTTATCTTTCCAGTCACAACTCTCAGTTCCAGCTTTTAAGCGATAATATTTTACTTCTCATCTTACGTCTTACGCGCGGAACTAGAAATGGCGAATGTTCAGGGCGTTATTAACGAACGCGTCAGTCATCACAACTGTATTTGACTCAATATTTTATGAAAGACGTGGTAGTTCTAATAAATAGAACTACGTGAACTCAAAATATGACGACATTTTGTTTAAACGTTCTACATTGTACATTTTACAACTAAACTTATTTGTTTTCCCACAGGTCAAAGGTAATTTTCGGGTGTAAAAGTTTACTCTTACCGAATGCAGTTCCTTTTTTACTTGGAATTTTAAAGAACACAGAAATCTCCTTCCTGAATTGCTGATTCTGATGTAATTTTGCCTTCGAATTTATTTTAATTCACCACTTCACAAAATTGTACATTAATGGCCGGCGCCACCTGACCAAACTTTAATAATGTTTTTATTTTGTGTTTTTTTTGTGAGTCGACAATCAATCGTTCACGTTATCTCAAAAACATGGAATGGAAATATTGGACATGGACGTCAACTCTTGTCTATTATTCTCATCTCATACATAGAGTATGTTTTGTCCTCCTCTGCCAAAGTACCACAGAGTACATTTTTATATCAAAGTACAATGGCCCCAAGAATGGCCCTCCTGAGACCATAGAAGTACCTAATTAGTAAATTCACTGACAGACCTTATTGTGTATCGTTCATATCGTTAGATGTCGCAAACAAACTTGTTTATTATAATCCATAACTGATTACTGAGTCGGCGAGTGCATAATAAACAATCAATAATGTGTTTTTTTTTTAAACTCGCCAATGATGATCAATAAGAACTGTCAACAGAGACACGCAATAGTCCTGCTGGAGAGGCTTGTATTCCAGCATCAGATAAAAAACGTTCTCACCAACCACCGATTATAGTTGGTATGGCTGCTAACGGGATCTCTTATAGTAGCTATGAACTTTGTTAATAATTCGAATCCCGTCTTTCCTTTGATACATTTTATAGCGTGCGGAGCCAATGTAATGGATTTGTATTTTGATCTTGGGATGCCAACAAAACCCAACTGGATTGCTGGAAAGTCGCGCTATGTATCTTTGACCCGAACACTGGGCGTAAAGTTATAGAATTCCTGTAATCTACAAAATGATCAGAGTTAGTATGCAAAAGGCGTAAGTCGTGTACATGACGTCCCGAAAACAATAATAAAATAGTCGCCGTTCGCTTAGACTCCTCATACAAACTACTGATGCAAGGAGTATTATCTTTTAAAATAAGTAATTAATTCCCCGGCGTTCCATGTGGGCACCTCAAGTGTCAACGGCTTTGCAATTGAATTGCTTTCAAACTGTGCATAACAATGTGACTAGAAGAAATTCTATTATTTGAAGCAATTTCACAAATAGATGCGCTAACGGACTTGTGCACAAGAATAGTTCTGTAAACTGACTTTTAATTGATACATATTTGCTAGATATTTCGCAACATCTGGCGAATTTGGTGTACGGAAAACATCATTTTGCCTACACCACAAAGACCACTTACCCCAATTAAGTGTGTAAGTTTTAAGAGTTGAAGGTCGCCAGCAAGATAAAAGATCTTTCTCTTGTGGAGACCAATCGCTTGTCATGGTGTCCCAGCCGAAATGAGCCAGACTTCCAACTGTATGTAGATCGACGCTCGTTCTACAGTTGGAAGTCGTATGTCTATCTTTTTTTGACATTACGAAAGCGAGAGAGATAGACATACGACTTTCCGAATCGAAATCGAATCGAAGCGTTTGTGAATAGCTATGCAGGATCATTTTACAGACCGACATTAAGACAGTGGACTCATACATTCAAAAGAAAGGTGGCACGAAATCACACCGATTGATGAAATCATGGAATTGACGCGGGAATTGTTGATTCGTCATAGACAGGGCTATTAATATAGCAACACATGCTTTTTTATTGTTAAAATCGTGTTGTCGCCTCAGATTAATAGTCTGAGGTTGTCGCGCAGAAGTTTTCTAGAACTGCATAGCTAATCTGAGATAGCTATACACTTTCACAAACAATCGAATTGAATGTTAAAATCATTCGTTTACAGTTTAGTGACTTTACTAAAAATCATTCGTTTACGGTTTAGTGACTTCATTAAAAAGTAAACGAATGATTTTGACACTCATTTGCTATTCGATCGTTTGATTCGATATGGACATGGAATCAAATGGTTGTGAATATTGTACCCAGGATAGTTCCCGTTGGCCAAATGGCAAACCGAATAATTTGGTTTTTGTTCCTTTTCACGTCTATTTTGTCTGTGGCTTGAATTCAGTTCAGCAGCACTTCACAATTCACTGTTCACATTCACTCCACAGATTCACTCACAGGCAAGCGAGCAAGTTCTGGCAATGTTGTGAACGCGAATCGAATTTTTATTTTGTTGTTTGATGACCTGTGGAAAAACGCAACATTAAAATTATATAACTGGAAACGGTTTGTGGTTCTTCTGCAATACTTAGTGGTATTAATTACGACTTATCCAAAGTTCTGAGTAATTTCAGTCATGTGTATTGAAGTGTTTACGGCGACGACATTCGGCAGCAATATCGTGACTGTAAATGAATTATGGCTTATTACAATGCCGGCAATGTCGTAAATACAATTAACTCTTCTGATCAAACTGCTGATACAAATATTACGGACGATCTTTCAATAATACCACTAGAAAAAGACAGTTTCGGTGAGTACATCTCCAGGTAATGAGAAAATCGAGTGTAAAGATCAATTATTTAGTGTTATTATTACAGCACAATGCGAGTTATGTGGTCGCATCGGTCGTCGGGGACAGTTCTACCTGAAGAACAATAAGTTTTGTTCGCTTAGATGCAACGCGAGTAACGCAAGAAGACGACATTGTAATTGGAAGTTCAGGTTGATGGAAAGTGCCGAACACATGGCGGGTATGATACCGATGGAGCCGCTGCCTCAGCTGCAGCACTGGCAGACTTCATTGAATGAGATACAGGTAAATAAAGATTATAAAATCAGTAATGTATTCTGTGATAAATTCCTTCTTTTCCATGTGTCAGCTGATTGTTGACAGCAAAAAGGAAAAGTTTCCTCAAAAGTTCATTGCAGTTTGTAAAACAGTTCATTTTTATTTAATTAAGATGAAGTATTAAGTTGCCTAATTTAATAATAAACTCGAAAGTAATTAACAATGACTACAGGTGATTTTAAAAACAAACTTTTCTTACTGTTAATATTAGTCTTCATCATCCCACTGCTGGGAAAGGGCCTCTCTTCTCAGTTCTCTCTATTTAACATCAATTTAATGTAGTACAATATTTTTATTAGGCTGGACCCATAAAACAATCAGCTGCAGTAGTAGCCAACAGTTACGAATGGAAGGACGAATTGTTTGGCTGTGACTTCCTTGCTGCACCAGTGAGCTTGTTCAAACATGCTCCCCTGCATGAAATGTGGGATAGCACATTTGAGGGTATGAAAGTGGAAGTCAAAAATAATGATATAGAAAATAGCAATGATAAGATGAGTGACTATTTTTGGGTAGCTACAGTATTGAAAGTAAGTGTACCTTGTACTGTTTTTTTTTTATTGATTTTGCCTGTGACTTTGGCCACATGGTGGTCAGAAATTATCCCACAGGAACTACTATACTCCAACCCAGATCAAATCAATATAGAAAGTTGCTATCCCATTGTTTTATAATATTAACATTTAACAACCAGTAGTAACAAATGTGCAACATTTGGGTTTAGCATTCTATACAGTAATTTGTAACTATTGACCAGGAGGATTCTGCAACCATATTTTTTTGCAAAACTCAATTAAGATGTGTGATTGAGCCTTGCTGGTTGTAGCTTGATTTTTTATTAAAACTGTTTGTTTTCCACCGATGTGCCATACCAGTTACCAATTTATTCATATCGGCCTATGATAGTTAGATGTGTTACTCCTAATATTACCACCAGAGATTTGATTATCAGTGGTTCAAACAAATCTTTTTTTTACCCACATCTGTTTTTCTATAAGTCTGTCTATCCGTCTATTTGTTCCGGCTAATCTCCGAAAGAGCTGTACCGATTTTGACGGGACTTTTACTGGCAGATAGCTGATGTTATAAGGACTAACACGGCTACTTTTATTTTAGAAAAATAATTAGGGTTCCGTGCAATAAAATTTAAACTCTTGAAATTGTTAACAAAATCCATTTCAAATGACTAATCTCCGAAACGCCTAGACCGATTTTGACGGGACTTTTACTAGCAAATAGCTGATGTTATAAGGAGTAAGTTAGGGTACGTTCATTTTAGAAAAAGAATTAGGGGGATGTGCAAATAAAAAAATTGAAATTGGTAACAAGTCAGTGTGTGCAGTCAAATGGTTGCTTAATTTTTTAAATTCCTTTCTATTTTTTCAACTCTTTTTACAGGTGAAAGGTTACATGGGACTGTTACGGTATGAAGGTTTTGGCAGCGATGATTCTAAAGACTTTTGGGTTAATCTTTGCTGCTCAGAAGTTCACCCTGTGGGTTGGTGTGCAACTAGGGGCAAACCTCTAATTCCCCCTTGTAGTATTGAAGCTAAATATACTGACTGGAAAAGGTATGTTAGTCATTATTAATATACAGAATGAATTTTTCAAGTGGGCCATAGCTGGCTAAATCCAAAACTATGAGGAATAGCGAAAAATGCCCAAAGGAGTCTCGAGCCCGTTTTTGATGATAACTAAAATTACATCATTAGATATTTGATAAATTAATATTCCTGGCCAGGAATTGAACCTGTTGGTTTTGAAAAAATACACACATTTACACCATTCGCGATAGTGTCGCTAATAAGGATCAAGGACATTAATTTAAAATATGATAAAACATAAAAAATACATTTTCCTTAAATTTGTCGCATGTCATTACTTTCCAGAATTTTATTCTTAATGGCGACGCTATCGAATGGTTTAATAATACAGTGTGTTTTTTTTTCAAAACCAACAGGTTAGATTCCTGGCCAGGAATATTGATTTTTCAAAAATCCAATGATACAGTTTTAGTTTTTATCAAAATCGGGCTCGAGGCTCCTTTGAGCATTTTTCGATATTCTCACAGTTTCGGATTTAGCCATCCACGCCCACTTGAAAAAATCATTCTTTAGGTATATAATATACAACCTGTTTTTTTTTATATCCCATAACCTTAGGGTTATATTCTGTAGGTAAAAATAATACTAAAACTCCTAGAACAGGTGGTCCAAAAATGCATCGTTTCGGAGATATCATCAATCATAATTAAATTAGGTCAAAAATTGTCACCAGTATGACGAATCTTTACTTTTGCGAGGTTGCCAAACTTCGCAGTAGTGTAGTAAAATAAAATATGTAGGTAGGTAATTCATTTTTATTCAAACCAATCATTCATATTTAAAGCTAAGAAAATGCGACGTTGTCATATTTCACGTAAGGGTGTTTTACATTAATAATCGTGACTTTGCCGAATTATTTTGTATGAAAAATGAAAAAAAAAAAAACGAAGTATTGGAACATAACTCATATGCCAGTTGATTCTTTGATATGGCCTCAATCATACCCTAGAGTTATGGGATATCAAAAAAAACACGTTGTATATGTAATGCTTGGTAAATAACAAAATATTCAGTATTCTATATTGTGGTCTGAGGGATAAAACACCTCGCCGTCACCTCCTTCTGCGAAGCAGTCATGCTAGCAAAGGAGGTGGCAGAACGTGAGAGGGAGAGAACCTCACGTCCCAGCCGCCGCGGGAGACGCACCGGGCGTCGGGGGCCACGTGGTGGCCCCCGGCCACCGTAGGCGCGGGCCTGTGGACGGTGAGCTATGGGCTAGCCCGCCGTCCGTCCGCCTTGTGACGACAGGCCGTGTCGACGGCGCGTTCGTGCTCCACGCGCCCCTCAAAGAGAGTCAGCAAACAGGAAGGGGTCCGAAAGGACCGATGCCTACCAGGGTTGCGGGACTGTTCGAAAGAGATACCGCGGCCCTGGAACACAAAGGGCAAAGGAAGCAACATGGACGGGTTTTAGTCAGTAAAAGTCTGACACTCCCTCCTGCTCAGCCCAGAGCGGGAGAGGTTATTTGATGATTTCCCATCCGAAAAAAAAAAAAAAAATAGGGATAAAACACCTGCACACAATATCACGTCGCATTAAACAATGTGTGAACATTGTGACGTCGTGTCGTGGAAACCTACGACGTGCGATCGAGATACCATGTCCTGTCGAGAAAACTGACACTGAAATGTTGCGTCAATGATGGAAAGAAATAGATGTGCCATGCACCGTTCCGAGGTATAACATGGTATCCGAATGAGTTTAAACTTCAGTTATGGTTATTAAAAATGAAATACAAATAATGTTTCACTTGACAATATGTCTATCTAGACAGAGCACAGTACTAATGAGCAGTAAGAATTGTTTCGTGTTTATTTTTTACTAGTTCTTGCAATCTTTTATCATATTTAATTATGATAATTTCAGATTCCTTGTGAAGCAGCTAACTGGTGCGAGAACACTACCCGCCAATTTCTACACTAAATTGAATGATAGTATTGCATCTAGGTTTTCTATTGGCTCCATCATGGAAGTTGTTGATAAAAATAGGATCTCACAAGTTAAGGTACATTTTTGTATTTTATTTTTATCTCTTAAGGCAATGTTTCATTGATATCTGTTCAGCCGTCAAGGCATGACGCACAAACTCACATCCACATTTAAAATATTAACTATGCTGATTCTTTATTATTTCGCTTATCTTGTAAATTCCTAACCTTTTGACCGCCATAGTCACATATACGTGACAAGCAAGCGCGTGCCCTGTACGCCAAACGACACAAATATATTTATGACAAAATGGTAGGTGAAATGGTGGCTTGGCGTGGAGGGCACGCGCGTGCCTTTATGCTCTAGCGGTCAAAAGGCTAAACTACAAACCTGAACAGAAGAAATACTCCCTCTTAAGAAGATGTGTATGACTTGACTGCATTATTATACCTAGTTCTTTTTGTACATTCTAGGTAGCTACTGTGTGCGAAATTATAGGAAAACGCTTACACGTGAAATATTACGACAGCTCACCAGAAGACAATGGTTTTTGGTGCCACGAAGATTCGCCACTCATACACCCTGTCGGGTGGGCTTTTAGAATTGGCCATCCTTTGGATGCACCTCAAAGTTATTGCCAAAGAGTAGCCGCCGGCCGGCTGATACCGAGTGACAGTACTCCTGAGATGTTTTATAAATACCCTAGTAATGAACCTCCTTTGTTTGCTGAGGGAATGAAGCTTGAGGCCATCGACCCTCTGAACTTATCAGCGGTTTGCGCTGCTACAGTGATGCAAATATTGAATGAAGGGTACATGATGATCAGGATTGACTGTTATCCTGCTGATGCGTCGGGTGCCGACTGGTTTTGCTATCATCAGAGATCGCCGTGCATATTTCCTGTGGGCTTTGCACTGGCTAATAATATTCCTCTTGTGCCTCCTGCTGGGTAAGTCTGCTTATCGATAGTGTTAATATAAAGTAAAGTGTAAAGACATGGAGTGTGCTGTTCGATTTTTAACTTTAGTCGTCCATTGTAAATCTCTTTCGCGCTCAATATCCCTACAGCATTTCAAATTTCCACTGTCGTTTACTATTTATTTACTTTGAGTTATTGATTCTTATCATTTTTGTCACGAAATCGTACGAAACTTCGCGTCAACTATCTACAAAACAAACAAACGTCGTCGTTACTGCGCATTACGCCATCAAAATTGCTATTTAGTATCCCACATTCAATCTCACAGTAGGAAACAGGTACTTTCGAAAACGCGAGCTAATAGTCGAACCGAGTCACGAATTAAAAAGCTGGATATAACTTACTACTTCATTTTCTTTTGACACCTTGATCTCTTTCACAGTATCACAATGGAAGAGTTCAGTTGGGAGCATTACTTGACCGTATGCGGTGGACAGGCGGCCGATCGTTCGCTGTTCGCGGCGCGAGGTCACGTGGTATCGCACGGGTTCGTTGCTGGCATGCGGCTTGAGTGCGCTGATCTTATGGACCCACGACTTGTGTGCGTGGCCACTGTCGCTAGAGTTGTCGCTGATCTTCTTAAGGTTTGTATGGTTGTCTTTATTGATGTTATTTGATGCATTATTGTATCGCAAATATGAGTTGAGAAGGTCAAATTAAAGCCAGTCGCTTCATGATGGAATGGTTGTTGATGGTTAATGATGTTGGTGTATGGTTACCGCCTCCGACGGATCAATACGAAGAACCGAATGGCGCAGCGGTAGTGAGGCTGCCTTACGTTCTTAGGGTCCCGGGTTCGAGTCCCGGTAGGACCAAATGTTTGTGTGATGAGCATGGACATTTGTTTCCGAGTCATGGATGTTTATATGTATAATAAGTATGTATTCACAAACAAAAAAGTATATATGTAGTATTATCAACTATCTGGTGTCCACGACACAAGCCTCGTAGCTTAGTGTGGGACCTAGATGGCGCTGTGTGTAATGTCCAGCGATATTTATATTTTATAATAAGAGTGTGAATTATGCTGGCTTTCCTATGGAAAATAAAATCTTGTAATTATACAGTGCTGCTTACCCTCGCGCCATATTTGCCGTACTGTAAAAATGGACATAGCAATGAAATAAATATTATTTTTAGGTCCACTTCGACGGTTGGGGCATGGAGTACGACCAATGGCTATGGGCGCACAGTACGGACGTTTACCCAGTTGGTTGGTGTCGTGCGGTTGGTCACAGACTCGAGGGACCGCTTCAACCTCCTCCGCGGCCGCCGCGCAAACTACCTATCAAGCAGCCAAGAAGACGACGAAAACAAGGTAAGTCGTAAATACAATATTTTATTATTGCATCACTAACACAAAATATGACTGCGAACGCATCTAAAAACGCAATAAATGCGTTCTCTAGTAAATTACTAGTTTAGGGGGACGAAGAACAGGGTATAAAGTTCTTCATCCCTAGTTGAAAGGGAGGATCCTCAGATCAGAGCCTGGGCCTGTGCTTGGTGAGCTACTGCCCGACAGTTGTTGTCCGGTTTTCTTTAAGGTCTTGAGTCTCTGATAACTTTAATAGCGCGATTCCGAATTTTGTTGTTAGTTCTTCATTTGTGTCATATAAGGCGCTGTAGTACTTTTTAGGGTTCCGTAGCCGAATGGTAAAAAACGAAACCCTTTTAGATTCGCCATGTCTGTCTGTCTGTCCGTGTATGTCATAGCCACTTCATTCCGAAACTATTAGGACTACACTACACTACGACTACTCTCTCCATACATTGAACTGAAACTAAAAAATATTTTTTTAACAAACCTATACGTGCGGGATAATGATATAGGATGACATAGAGGTTCCTAAAACTATTTTTTGTCATAGTCAATCATTTGAAAGAGAGACACTTCCAAAGTAGTAAAATATGTGTGGGGGACACATATTTTAAACACATATCCTAATTTCTAAAGTAAGAGGCGGAAAATTCTGAAAAAATTAGGATTGTAGAACGTAAAAAAAACTTTCAAGCAAAATTGATTTGAATAAAATTTGATGATTCGTTTTCGAGATATGGGACTTTTTCATCAAACTGCAGCAGTAACTTTGTTTCTCATTAACATACAAAAACAAGTTAGGTTTTGCTGTTGAATGTAATGCAATACCTACAACATATGAATGAGCCTTCAAAATATTTTTATTATATTGTCTGGTGCTACGAAACCCTGTGTGCGTGTGAGTACGACTGGCACTTGACCGGTTTTTGTAATGCTGCTACCACAGATATAGATAGATATATCTGTGCCCGCTACACTAATTATTTAAGAGTATCAAGTAATGACTCGTTGAACTATTTATTGAAACTGCTCTCAATGACAAGGTAAAAAAAACTTTCAAGCAAAATTGATTTGAATAAAATTTGATGATTCGTTTTCGAGATATGGGACTTTTTCATCAAACTGCAGCAGTAACTTTGTTTTTCATTAACATACTATGAAAAACAAGTTAAGTTTTGCTGTTGAATGTAATGCAATACCTACAACATATGAATGAGCCTTCAAAATATTTTTATTATATTGTCTGGTGCTACGAAACCCTGTGTGCGTGTGAGTACGACTGGCACTTGACCGGTTTTTGTAATGCTGCTACCACAGATATAGATAGATATATCTGTGCCCGCTACACTAATTATTTAAGAGTATCAAGTAATGACTCGTTGAACTATTTATTGAAACTGCTCTCAATGACAGGGTGCGAGAAGTAAAAACGTTTATTATGACTTTTCGAAAATAACATTACAATACAATTTCGACAAGCATGGCTCGAGCCTCGACCCGAAAGTCGCAGGACCACGAGACATGAGACGTCCTGGGGCCCAAAAGCTAATTTATTATAGTCCACTCTTAAGCTATACTAATATTATAAAGAGGTAAAATTTGTTTGTAAGTTTGTATGTAGGGGTAATCTCTGGATCTACTGAACCGATTTTGAAAATTCTTTCACTAATAGGAAGCTACTTTATTCAGAGTGCTTTAGGATATATTTAAAACGTGCCCGTAGAATAATTTCCGCCCAAAACGCGAGCGAAGCCGCGGGCAACAGCTAGTTTTAAATAAATCGCAACATTAATGGTGCCAATATACTTTCATTTGTTGCATTAGACTTACTTAACCTTTTGAACGCCAGAGCGTACACGCATCGGCGCCCTTTCCACGCCAAGCCATAAATTCAGCGCAAATACCTACAAAAAAATAGGGATTCCAACATCTTATCGATAAGTTATCGATAACCAATTAATCATTGCTTTTCGTCCCAAATTTTTAAAATAAATATTACTCGTTGCATTATTATTTTATTTAATTTGACCCTATTTGGTATCATATTATCATTAAACACCAGTTACAAAGTTCTAAAAGCAGATATTATAACTACAAACGAATAAATCAAATAATATTAACACACTTACATTTTGCTCTTTCAGGAGTAATAAAAGTCGCTCAACCGCCAAACACGACCGAAGATAGCTCACAGAACTCGGACATGGGTGATAACAAGAGCCTATCCCCCCCTACTAGCGTGTCTGAAGTGTCCCCAGACGCACCATGTCCGCCTGAAAATGACTCCAATCAGAACAAGATGGATGTTGATATGGAATCTAAGGATAGCACTGAGCCTTCTGAAGAAAGGCTTGCAGATATGAAGCCGGATACCCCGGTAAGTTTAAAATTGCTTACGCCTGTAGTCCCCGAAGGTTAGGCAGAGGTGTACCTAATAGTACACCCCCATTTCGCTAGTTATCTTAAGGTCCCATGTAAAGTCCGTTTTTAAATCTCAGAGACTAAACTGACATTACGTGGGTTGCCAGTTTTTTGCAATTCTAAAATAGTGAGGTGCCACTACCGTAAATTGCCGTTAATAAAATCAGTAGTATTGTTTTTTAGGGAATTAAAACGGCGTCCAGTGTTGTTCCTGTTAAATTTAGGGTTGCCGTATTCCAAATCACATGACAGTAACTGCCATATTAACATAATTATTTTTAAAATTGTAATTGTTTTTATGGTGTCAAGTTCCAATAATTGCCGTAATTTTTAAAAGTTCTACAGTTTTCTAAGAGAAAAGGGTTTATATATCCGTTTTACTGTGTACTTACAACACTGATGGCATCTGATTTTTTTTTCTAATCGTCTAATAAATATAAAAAGTTTCGATTCAACAAACCGGTATCGTAGGTCTAACACTACACAAAAGAGCTGGCAGCATTATTTGTAAGTTTGACATTTGCATGTGTTCATTTAGTCTCCGAGATTAAAAAACAGAGTATAATAGGGGCGAACCTATTGCCAAGTAGTAAATAAACTATTTGAGGCTTGTGAACTTGAAGGAATCAGTTATGCCTACTTGAAGTGGCAGCATGCAATAGCTTCGTAGTAGTCATTACTGACTGGTGCGGTGCTGCTTGTGTTTTTGTGGAATCTAAATTATCTTGTTTTAATACTTACATTTTATTTATTTCAGAATACACCTACAGACACATCTCGGAACACACCAACTGATATATCTCAGAACACACAAGATCACACTGACATATCTCTAGATTCAAGTCAGACCATAGCGCAGCTTTCCCCAATTGCCTCCTTGATTGAGGATCCAGATCCTGACAAGGTGATACCTAGACTAGTCAATACATCAGTACCCTTAGATGTCTTTAATTCCATTAATCCTAAAGACTGGACCGCATCAGACGTTGCCAGATTTCTAACCGTCAATGACTGCCAACCATACTGCGTTAACTTCGCAAACATCAATGGCGCTACTATGTTAAAATTGACAAAAGACGACATCATCGAAATATTAGAAATGAAAGTAGGTCCGTCATTAAAAATTTTCGACCTAATACAACAATTAAAATGTAAAATAAAACAACCTCAATGCAGAATGCTAAATAATTTTAATAAATAAATACGCTTCTTCAGTTTACGTTTGTAAGACTTGTTAAAGTTTTGAAAATTGTAACACCTGGGCCTTTTGGGGAACTCGCGTCCCCGTATATCTCCGCGATGACAGTCATATGACGCCACAACCGCAAAAGAAAAAGGGTCATGGTCCATACAATATTTTCGTAAACACTTCAGATGATAATTCGTCTTCGAATTGAATTGATAACCCAGAGTAGACTTTACTATTGGACGTCGAAATGAAATCATAAGGTATCATCAATCATGAATTTATACAAACGTTACGAAGTAGCTTTTTAAGCAGTTGAATATATTCTAAAATAGCAAACATATTCTTTACCCGCCTTTATTTTGGTATCGCATAATAGCTGAGGTTGTTTTATAAAAATAACATATTTTGGCCAGTCACTAATGTTTGATATCAGATTTGTGTGTAAGACAGAACCTACAGTCCTTTCACGTTATTGCAGCTCTGATTTTGAATCACCTCCAAATCACTGTGATCTTTATATTTAATAAAATAAGGTCGGTGTTGGGTTGCTGCCACTGACACGTCTGTCAAAACAGTAGTCTTTATTTCCGTTGGAACAAGGTGGCTGTTGGCTTGCTACAGTCAAACGAAAAATAACTGAAAGGGCTGTATGTCTTTTATATTCGCCATTATATTAATTTTCATATTTATTGATTTTCGTTTAGTGTGAATGGCTTTGAAATTTTACACAATGTAGTTTTACTCTTTTAAATAGACTAGACATGTTATTTTAGCACAGGTGTATTTTTATATTATTCCACAAGTACCTAGCGAATAATCAGGAACCAGATCTCAATTGTCTCTTTTGATCAACCACATAATTGACCACTGAAGAAAAATTAATGTAATTGCTTTTTTTTGACAAAATAAAAGAAATTGACGGTACTTATAAATATATGTTTATGCTATTAGTATTCACAAAAAAAAACGGAATATGATAAACTGAATAAGATTTGAGGTGATTTTTATGACTAAAATAAAATCTGGCATGTATTCAACTAAACTCCTAGTTCTATAGAAATATTCCAATATTCGGAATTACAGTTATTAAATGTGCGTTGTCTACATTGATATATTTGTGGATATGATAAAAGACTGTCTCAACTCCTCGAAACTGCATCTGAAGCAATATAATATCATATTTAATCACATCATCGACAATGACGAAATTGGTGATAATAATAGAACGATATATTTTATTTGATGTGAAGAGAAATCGATATTTTGTATCAATACATTTTAAAATCATGAACCCTGTTTCAAAATTAGAAAATAATGCATTCTGCAAAATTACTTTGATCAATACAAATTATACAATAGAATTGTAATGCGAAGAAATGTGTTGTAAATATAGTTATTATGGCAGTTCTCATTTTAATGTATCGGCGTGAAATTATTGTGTTAATTTTAAATGTGACCAAAACGGGATTTAAAACAGTTTTATGCTTAGACAAAGAGTATGAGTGATAAATACCTACATTGCCTTTTTAGAGACTTACATAATTATGAAATTATATCATTTAGTACCATTAGCATAGTATGTGTAACAGTTTGAATGGTCTGGTATTAAAAGCAAAAGTGTACAATAATACGGAGTTTTCATTTATTTAATTTTTTAGCACAATCATCCTTATTTTTGGAAAAGTTGTTTTTAGGAATATGTACAAACTTCACCTTGTGACTTGCATCTTCAGTTTCAGGCCACAAATTATATGCCTTTATCTTCGACAGGGTCCGTTTTTTTTTAATTATTATTTAAATACTAATTGTGTACAGATTCATCAGCATTTCACCAGTAAACATCTTTATTATTGCTTATATCTTGCAGTATTTGATTTGTTATTAATCTGAAACATAGTACCAATTTAGTAAATAATCCACAGAATCACTGGAATTTAATCATATTTTTGTTCCATTAATCTTAGGCGTGCTACACACAATCATGTTCGGGTTGGCCTGACTCAGCACAGACCACAAGCAAAATGTATACCTACATTCGATTTTACCATCCTGTTCTGAATTTCTGATCCAAACATTTTTGTGTACCATCCCTTACATTACATACCTTATAGTGTGCATTTGGATTGTTGACGCATAAAGTGTACAACACAAAATGTTCCCAGATCTCTGTGCGTGACATTTGTGGTATTCAGAACACCAATAGGCTTCGCACATATTAGCAAACTCGTCATTGATTCCTAAAATTAATTCAAAGTTGAGTATTACTGGCTAAGGGCTGAATTCTTAATTGTCAGATAATTGTTATCTGAAGAATAACTAAGGCGATTTAATAAGTTGTCAAACTCATACTTATTTATCTTTCAGTTAAAAGTTATCTGACTAAAGGAAATTCAGCTAATATACAACAAAAAATGACCCAGTATGGTTAAAAGTCTTAACCCATTCATTGCTACTTCAATTTTGTAAAATTTCATATGTGTGCCACTTCATATTATTATGAATTACAATAGAAAATACACGTGAAAATGTGTATTTTAATATAAATAATAGTAAATATAACAATAAACCCTCAAAAAATGGTAAACGCACCAATTGCGTTGGTGGCACTAGCAAGAAAACAGTCAAATACAGTGCCAGTCAACGCACCGTTTGCGTTCGAGTTATAAAGGTGTTATGCAACAATATCAATATTAGACAAGAAATATAAATAAAATAACATTACATTATTTACATTTCTTGTCTATTATTGAAATATCTGAAGATCCAAAGACCAGTATAGTATATATAGGGTGACTGGCAATTAGTGTACGATACTTAAACACGTGATTGTGCTCATGATAACAAACAATTTTTCTATTTTCTAAAGCCAACTCTATCAAATGATCTGATCGTCGTCTGCGCTTCATTATTCAAAGTTATCTGAAACATCAAAAAAAAAAGAATTTTATATTTCGTTTCCTTTGTTAGGTAGGTACTTATCGCCGTTATAACTTACACTCGTTGTTTACGTTATGGATGACACCATCCACAAAAAACTGGTAGGCATATGCCATTGAACGCACCTTATGCGTTCATGCACTTGCATTTGCTATAATAGTGTTTTATTAATTTAGTAAACTAATTAAATCATAACTTTAACTTACCCTTTACACGATTGCACTAAAAAACTGTAATAATATTTACACTATCACTGCGTTTAACTAAATCAATATTTGTTGTTTTAGTAGTCTTCGTTTCGTACGCTTTCAAAAGGTAACGGAATGTGACAGTGACAAACCAAGATTGTTACCATGCTAAAAAATCATTTTATGTCGCCATTGTTGCAATTTTGATAAATAAAAAACTACCAATTTTATTACATTTACAAAAAACGAGAGTGGCACACTGAACGCAACTGGTGCGTTGGTGGCATAATATAGAAATTTCATTCAACGCAAATGGTGCGTTGGTAGCATTGAATGGGTTAAAGTGCTAGGCCAAAATAAGCACATGCAAAAATTACCTTTCTGATTCCCATCTTTGGGTTTCAATTCGGACGCCAGATCTCTTGCCGAGGTAACGTAAAAGGTCCTCAAAATGTCCATTCTGTGCGCCCCTGACATCCCTCGACCCTTCTGATTGGTCTGGTGTAAATGGCGCGAGAAAACACATCGCCGCTTATTTATGTTTATTACAAGTACCCTTAAATAAGAAATGATGATTTACTCGGTAGTACTAGTAAGTAAATGGCGGCAACTATTTCCTGCGAGAGACTTCGATAATCGGCATCATCATCCCCAGCCTAGGTAGGGAATGGGTATTGAAGGTGTATCAATAAGTATTATAATTTTCCTTTACTGGTAGGAAAATTGATAGGTATTTTTCTCTCTGTCTAGAATGAAAAATATTTATGCTAATTCACTAGCTAAGACGACTAAATAAAAGTCCTGACGGAGTCTACCAACTTACCCTAAGACACATGGCTCAAATGTTAAGCTCATTGGAAAGTTTCGAGGGTGTGCAAGTTTAGCTTCCTTTATAATTGATGCATAACCTTCCCAGCACTGCAGGACTATTTCATCTATCTGTGATAAAGCAGGTGTTGCTCCGCATACGACCAAGATGTAAACATCTGCCAGAAGTTTACATGTTACTGCTCTAAAGGCAACCTGAAAAATATTTTGCTATCAAGATGTAGGTACCTATAGAATTAGATCACGTATTATTAGTAAAAAATGTTAATAAGTCCTGGGGGTCTAAAATTACCGCTTTAGCAGAATCATAATAACAAAATAATATGAACTACGTTAAAATTCGTAAAATGGTCACAAAGTGACAATTAATAGTATTAAGAGGGCCATTCCCGGCCCGCCTATCGTCAAAGCGAGCATGGTCAAAAAGCTTATTGTTTCATCCAGCGGCGTGTTTTTGAATAAGTCTTACAAGTGTGTGAAATAAATATTTATCATTAAGAATCTCCATTACATGTGCAAGGTTTCTATCGAGAGGTTTTCTTTATTTTTACAGTTTATGAGAGTACATTATGAACGGCTAAAGTTCAGGTAAAATTTGTGCAAAACAGCATTTTTCGAGGCTTATGAATTTGTTTCTACTTTTTTTTTATTTTTTACAACCATAGAAACCTAGATATAGTGCACAAAATACCTATATTAGTTCAAAAAATAAAAGATAAATGTGTAACAACGGCATAATCACGTACGAGCGTTTGTATGAAAAGTATGACGGGTTGGCCGCTCTTAACTGCGTCTGGTGACTATTTTAAAAAAATTAACGTAATTCATATTATGATCCCATTGATTCTGCTAAAGTGGCCATTTTAGGTCCCCTGGGCTGCACCCAGCTATGCCATTCAGAGATGAAGATTGGATTGTGGGAATGGGGATGACTAAAAGTGTTTCCCTGTCCACTAGGAGTTTCTGTCCAAACACATTGTGACATTTAAGTCATCAGTAAGAGTCTGACAAATTAAGTTAGGGCTGGTTTTTTACCAGATGCAGAATGAACTATACAAATAAATAAAATAGAAGTGTCTGTATGTAATATCAAAATAACAGCTTTTTACTGAATGCGTATGAAAGTATTTAAGGTACTTAAAACAAAAACGCATGTTTTTCGATTTTTGTGTGTCTGTGTCTCCCAAACGGCTGGACCGATTTTGACGGGACTTTTACTGGCAGATAGCTGATGTAAGCTTGCTGGTGTAGCTGGTCTAATATAGGCTACTTTTATATTAGTAAAATAAAAAGGGTTCCGCGCAAGAAAAACCTTTGAAATAGGTAAGTAGCAAAATTCGATTCAAAAAGGGAAGTATTTTTTTTTTTTTAATGTTAATTTCAGACGAAGGTCGCAGGTAACAGCTAGTTATTAATATTAATTTCTTTAGAGAACACTTTCACAGGTCATTTTTTTTTTTAAATTATTAGTGCCGAGATGGTGTCAGTGATTCGTATCAAAGTAATATGAGAAGAAACACCAAAACAAACTTAGAGGTCACAGTCTCGTAAAAGTCCAGACATGACCAGACAACTCATATGACATCATAATAGTAGAGTTGTCTGCAGCTTAGTGTCAAAAGTGGACTTAAGAGCAAAGAACCACACAGATTGTTTTTATGATTCTAAACTACGGATACTAACATTAGGACTCATCTGTGGTAAATATACAGGAGTATCTCTCAGTGGTGCGCCATCTTGAGCTGCAGCTAGTAGCAACATCAACCGAGCTTCCCTTGGGTCCAGCTCATGGAAGTCTGAACTAGTAGCCATGAGGTGTCCGTGAATAATAAGACAAGCCCATCGGCCTGTCACACTTTCTGCATAGTTGTCAAGTGCTTGCTGAAATTGATTTTTAATAAATAATACAGGAATTACTATTATGATGTTGGTGAGTAAATGCAACAATATGCTATTCTAGCTTCAATGGATGAATAAAACAATGAAAAATCTGAATAATGAAAATTAGAAGAATACCTGTAATTGCTGAGCTTGCGGGCACAAAATACTTTGTATCAAATCCAACACCAATGTTGGAAGGGGGCTAGACAATGCATTAGGATCTAAAGACTCCAACAAGTAATCCAGAATAGGATAACATTGTCTCAAATCCCTTTTAATTTGGTCAATATTCTTTAAGTTTTCGAGCTCTTTCTTTCCGATACAGAAAACCATGGCATCATGGACACAAGATAAGAGCAGTTCTAAATCACATTCAAGTCCTCCAGTAGCTATGCCTATTAATGTTATGCTGCAACATTTACACAAAAACACTAGGTACTGCCTTATTAAGTAAAAATTAATATTATCACTCATCATAAAGCAAGAATTGAGCTAAAAGAATTCACTTTTGGACATTGGGCTCTCAAAAGGTTTGCAACTCCCTACATAAACTGCGTTCTTCTCACACATAGGTAAAATATATTTTATGGGAGCTAATATAAATAAATAAAAGGTTTTGTTTTTTGGTTTGGTATGCGAATGGAAGCACTATCCGTTCAATTATGAAACTGTACATTAACATACCTTTTACAATATTCTTTCCAAAGAATAGTTCCATTATCAACTTGAGTGTCTATCATTGATAAATTGTGGCATTTACTGAACATATTGATGCCATGTAGAGAAGCTATGGTCGAGAATTGGACCTAAAAGCAGAATAGTTTAGTTTGCCAAATTTGTTTGAAAAAATAAGTTTACCTAAAGTATTCGTACGATTATTTTTATTATTTCTAATGGAGTTCTTTCATATTTCTCAGCTAATTTCATTATGATCAAGAATATTGTTTACTTACATTTTCATTATTACCGCGTTTTCTTGAAAATATAGGAACACCGCTTTCAGTGGCTACAGCGATTACGATAACAGACATTTTAGCGAAGTTTGAATGCCAGTACTTTTAGTACAATTTATTAGGAGTTGCGAAACATTTTTCGAAGTTTTAATAAAAGTTTGTTGACCGCTCAGATGACATTGACCGTCCAAACGTGGTCCAAACAGTGTTGCCAGACCCGATGCAACAAACTCCACCCCAAAATGTATAACGGTAATCTACTTTCGCGGATTGTAAGTCTTTTGTCAAACACGATAATTATAACTTTTATTCCAAGATCACTTGCTTTGTACCTATAGGTTAACGGAACCGTTCAGTTAGGTACTTACGAAAAATAAAAAACTGAAAAAAGGGTTCAAATAACACATTCAGAGTAGGAATTCACAATTATTCTTATAATATAATCATGTAAATGTATAATAAGAAAACAGGCACAGTGAACACACGATTTACGAATTAACGACACAGTAAATATGTACATAAATTGTATAAGTAATTAAGTACCTGCTTGATCAGTTAATAACAATAAGATTTAAAATATTCGATTTTGTTTAAGTGCTTATCTTAAGCTCCATCCTTGTACAATTCTGAGGTATTCCCGAGTTATAAATAGAACGCACTAACTAGGTAAGATCACGTAGTAGGTACCTATTATTAAAATATTCGTTTTATAAACTCATGTCTATACTATTTAACGTACTTACATAAAACAAAATGACTTCTATTATTCGGTACCTAAATTACATTAGAAGTACTTACTACCTATTCTGGATTACGAGCATCAAATTTGAGTAGACTGTTGGTTTTCTGGATCTCGAGTTTGTATCTCGTTAGCTGTAATGTAACATAACATCAATACAGGACGAATATCATTAAAAAAATAATAATTTAACTTACCGTCATCCTTAGTGAGCAATTTAGGTCCAGCAAGAGCAATGAGTAACGCTCCTAGAGGTGCCGATATCATTACGCTTAATACACTGACAGCTAAGATTGCTTTGGCATAGTATTCTTCATCTGCTTTAGCAACACCTGATGTTTGTCCACTATTAACCAAATCCAAAGCAGCTGGTCCTAGCGCTGCCTGGAAATCACAAGTAAATACAGGTTTATTAAAGATACAAAGAGACGTGAAAGGTTTTGGAGGATGCGCATAGGTGCATAAAAAAAGGCCCGTGTACCTGTACAGTAGCTTTCGCTGTCCACGTAAGACCGATGAATATTTTCTCCTTACTATTGAGACCACAGCCAAAGCTCACAAAATACGTGGCGACACCGCGTATAACTAAACAGGACACAAGGCAAATAGTAGCCATTTTTATAACTTGTGGGTCTAAGGCACTAATCTGTAGATAAAATGAAATAATTGTTACTAAAAACTCTTCAAGATCCATTATATTAAGATTAAGTAGTTAAAATAAAAATTTTGCTCACCGTAACTTGAGCTCCTGTAAAAGCAAATAATATGGGTTCAAAGAATATCCACAGGATTCTAAAAATATTACTGACTGGATTTTTATTTACGGGCCAACCCTGTTTTTCCCAAAAATATGCCGCTATGAACCCGGACGATACTATAGCCAGGGGACCTAAAAGTAATCATACAGGTAACATTTTAAATTTCTAAATTCTGAGTCCTTAAAGAACTAGTTTACAGATTATTTCTTACCTGCACCACTCCATCCAATCATGCTTGATATAAAATAAGAAAATAGGCCTCCTAGAAAGAGAGCTAAGAATCGTAGTTGCACTACGTAAGTGTCCCCTTTTTCAGGAATAATTGAAGTCATAGCTCCCCAAAGTGATCCAAGGGCTACACCAGCAATAATGGATAGTGGGCCCTGAAAAAAAGAAACATTATCAAAAACATAGAAATACTTACTATGCCAATGCATTTGTGTTTGTTTGCTAGCACCAGCGTAGAATTTGCGTAAACTCGAGAAAAAAAATGCTTTACCTTAATGATATTAAAAGTAGCAGATCCTGTTGAAAACATAGCGTTTAGAATAATCGCGAATATAGCAACGCTTATGGAGTCATCCACTGCAGCTGCAGCAACGACAATTGTTGGTATACCCTTGGATACTCCATAACCAACGTCACGTAGCCTAAATAGGCATGGGACTACTACTGCTGGTGACACTGAAGCAATCATTGAACCCAGTAGAAAACCTAAAACAAAGTCATACGTATTAGAGACGGTTAGTCAAGCATGTTAATTGATGAAGGTCATAATAAAAAAGAAATAAGCGTACCCAAAGCAACAAAACTACTAGATATCTAATTAGAATTTAAATCTACTAACCCCATATCCACGGTAAATTTAAGAGAAAATGTGTGCTGACTGTTATTGCTACACATTCCACCGACCAAGGTAAGAGACCTAGTTGCAGGACAGCAGCGTAGTGTTTCCTTAAAACCGCTGCATCTAGACCAAGTCCAGCTCTAGTTAAGATAATGACCAAAGCAATTTTCCTGAAAAGTTTAATGAAAAATAAAAATCATGTCGCTAAGGCTGTCAAAGAGCTACCTTCGAAATGAATTCTTAGACATACCTCAAATCCTGATTAAGTTTTCTATAAGAATCGGTCATGTGCACCAGCTGAAGATTTTGGAAAGCTATACCAGTTAGCAGCATGCCTATTAGTGCTGGCAGTGTTGTTATCTTCAACCATATCCAGCCTATTAAGTACGCGGAGATGACTAGCAGTGACATACTAAGTAGCTCGCCATTTAATCCTATCGACTCACCAAGCTCTGCATATAGGATACCCCATGTGAGAAGGACTGAAACCAGAAATTAATCATAAATTGTTTAGTTTGGATAATAGTAAAGGAAGACCAAAGAAACGATGGATGGACTGTGTAAAGGATGATATGGCTAGGAAGGAGGTGGCTACTGAGATGACGAGTAATAGAGAAGAAATATGGAAGAAGAAGACATGCTGCGCCGACCCCAAATAAGTTGGCATAAGGGCAGGAGAATGATGATGATATTTGGTTTGGATAAATTGACAAGATTTTTTTCTTATATTGCCGTCAATATCAGAGTCGAATACAGAATCATTTTAATGTAAATGTCTATCTACGTTGACTATTGGTGCGAATGACTCAGTTAAACATAATATTATTAAATTAGGTATGGTAAGGTTAAGATTAAGGCCGGGGCTGCAGGACTGATCGAAAGAGATACCGTGGCCCGGGAACACAAAGGGCTAAGAAGGAACATGGGTGTGTCTTATTCAGTACAAGTCTGACACTCCTTTCCGCTCCGCCCAGAGCGGGACTGGTCATTTCATGATTTCCCATCCGGAAAAAAAGGTATGGAAATGGTAAGGTCAGAGTAGCCTTGCACTGGCCACATTGTGAGATGATTTTTGTGTGTTTTTGTGGCCTATAGCGTGATAATGAACGTGTAAACAAAGATAACCTAGATCTCGTGGATAACCTAATCTATTCTTTGTTATTTCTAAGTACAAGTTTTCCGAGGTACTTATTGTTTGTTACATGCAAATAAACTAAGTAATACGGTCTACGTCATAGACCGTAGAAAATAAAACTCACAGAACATTATAATGCACATTTGTTGTGCTAATTGTCTGTAGGTTGAAAAGAAAGGAAAGGGAAACACTTTTGACCACCATGACGGTTGCCATGATGGTGTTGAGTCTTCTTGATGACATCGCAAACAAAATTTTTCCCACCATCTGTAAGTTTAAAATAAAATAAATAGGTAGGTAGGTATCCATATCTTGAACACAAGAATTCCCGTTTAAAAGCAATATTTGGACCTACCTATTATAACTTTTGCGAGTTTTGCCATTGTCATCTGTAAAAAATAATAATTAGAAAATGTTCAAATATGTGAATGCATAGCATATTATTATCTCAAAAACATGCAAATAGACAGAAAGACAGGCAAACAGATAAACTCAGAAAATGAAAAAATAAGTGTCAGCAAGAAAACAAATAAGACAACGAACAAACACAGAGTAGTAAATAAATGGAGATCTATGTGTCAGCAAACATGACGAACAAAAGCGGAATTTGTTTCTTGCAGGAAATGATACTTAGTACTGAGTAGTTGAGTAAAGTTAATAAAAATGTGGGGTGTGTGTGTAATTGTGTAGTACACTCAATTTCTTTACTACTTGTATCTAAGCAAGACGTGCAGTAAAGTCCATTGGCTTACAACAAAGATTTGTTTACCTACGAACGTATATACCCGAACACCTATAAACAGTAAATACACAAATGAATGAGACATGTAGATTTACGACGAGACACATAGTTAGATAATACACCAAGGAAAAAAAATGTTTGTCTGACCTGTAGTTTCATGATTTTGTTCCATATCTAAGTCTATGTAACCAAGTCGCTTGGCTGAAAACATTTTGACGGCTTTAAGTATTAAACACTTCAAAATTAATTAACTTACACGTGTGTAATGTGTATGCCAAGACCACAACAATAATTATGAAATAGTACCTAGATAAGGTATGATAAGGTTATCTTATGTATTTGAATGGTGCATAGGAATAGGATGCACGTAGAAGAAAGTTTAAGTTATTTAGGCTTGTCAATAGAGCAATTGTACATACGATGGAACCAAAATAAAAATTAATCGTAAATTGGTATATTAGCTACGTCCGAAACAACTTAATACATCTTCTATTTTATGTTGCTTCCTACCTAATTATTGACTTGGTCCTTCGAGTCGATTTTATTAATATTCAAGTTATCTGTATTGGATTATAGACGTTTGTGCTTACGTTTGGTCGTTCGATCGTTAAGAGGAAATGCAGTAGGTATTTGAAGAAACTACTGCTGTTCCTCTACGAGCGCGATTTCGACATTGGTGCGATAAGGACGACTACATCCGATCCGACAAGTAAAAAGTCATAATTCGAGGTTTGGCTGTCGACTATTTCCTCCTCTAATATTTGACCAATTTAGAAGATATTTCATAAACTGAATAAGAAGGATATTTATTGTGTCCCTATGTTTTTCTTTTTTCATTTATATTTGTCAAATTTGTACACTAGGCCTCTGTTGACAGCGGTCCAAATTGGCCTTTTTTTAGCATTTTGAAAAGGTTCTAGTTCTGATACAGATTATGTATCATCAAAAAGGAAAACATAGGGACATAGAAATGGTTGATATTTATTTAACTGTAAAAAATCATATCTCTAAAGTCATAAACCAGAAAGAAAACAGACGAGAGCGTTTGTATGGAGAAAAGACCACCAGCATTTCCTCTTAATAGAGATTTTTTAGCCTTTTTTAAAATTAAACTGCAGGACCACGCACGCACGTGCGTGCGTGGTCTTGGATTTTCTGAGTTGTATGTATATAGCTCCGACTGTATATCGCAACCACCATCGACCTCCTTTCTAGAGCTGTATCACCGTTCTGTCAAAATTCGTTTATGGCTTAAACATTTATTCGCCTTTATTTCGGAAACAAATGTAAGAAATTAATATGAATAAGAGCGTAATATGACGTAGTAGTAAACTCGAAAGTTCAAAATACTACGTCAATACTACGAGTGAGTCCTTGGTTTATTTGATTGATGTCATTTGTTATGGCGCAACGCAGCTTATTAGATAAACTGCTACAGTTTTAGTTCGCATTTTACAAGGTAATATTGATAAGAAATTGTGGATTTTATTTAAAGATGAAAACATTTTGACGTTATAAAATCCTATAAATAAAAGAAATACGAAAGTTATAAAATAATAAAGTTATAATATAAAATTCGTATTTCTTTTATTTATAGGATTTTACCGGAGACAGTGTACACATAGGTTTTTTGTGTACAGTACACCAGTGTAGTTGTTTTATTCCCGTAACATAACATTGTCTGGTATTCCAGAAGAGCTGTAGTCGAGTTTAGTCACAATATAAAGTGATTTAGTGATGCCTGTTTAAGTACGTACACCCTCAGTTCGCCTGGTTAGTTAGGAGGTTAAAGCCACAATTCCTAAAGAAAAAGCGAAAAAAATTCCCAAATGATAAATTATATTTATTTTGCAAATAGGTTTTTAAAAACACTTTTACACGTCTCTTCTTTTTAAACTAGATAGGGCCGGTGTTTCGTACCTGACTATACTCTGAGAAGAAACAGCCGAAACAAACTCACGAGGTAAAAAACAGAAATTGCATCCCATTGCTCCCATCTATTGATCCCAATGCTCAGCAGACACGCTGACGACCTTGGACAAGACCAACGAAGTACCTAGCTATGCTTTAGTTGTTGTTTTAGATTTAACGTCGAACTCCAACTTATAGCATCAAATACTCCTACAGGTGGAATGGTGATTGCAGTATGCGATTATATAATAAGTAAACCGAAGGACGCAGTGTTTAACATAGCGAACAAAAAGCTTAAAAACTAGAAAATGTTATCTTATCACACTCTCTTTGTACATACAATCTCAGTCTACGGGCTGACAAACTGGAAAGATCTTTTTCGATCAAAGTGATTAGGCAAAACCTACATTTTCAATCATTTTTAGGCATTAATTTAAGTATTGCTGAAAACGAACATGAATATGTGTCTGCCAGACTTTTCGGAATAAGTACTATTGGTGATTAAAGTTGTCTTGGCATGGTTTCATATGAAAAAACATCAAAAATATTTTAATAACTTACCACTTATAAGCAAGTGCCAAATACATATATCGTTCTAGGTAAAAAAATGAAATGAATAGAAATTTCAGAAATATTTAATACATACTTTTCTTAATGAAAATAATATTTCACACCGATTTACGAAATATGTGAAATCGTAAAATACCGTTTAAATAATAATCTACTCGGTTTCACTTTTGTTTTCATACTAGTGTCCAGTTGTTAACTTGTGCATAAAACGTTTGCGCCATGGGAGGAGGCCGCCTAAAGTCAAAAGTCAACATGATAAATGAAATAACTGAAAACATGTGGTTCCTATCGCCTGTGATAAGTGTATTTACTCTGGCAACACTAGAAAATCCAAGCACGAGATTTTAGATCATGAATAATAATTTTGAGTTACATTAGAGAAAAAAAACTCCCGTACCTACATATTCGTGAAATAATATAATCAAATCTTAAATTACTGACCGCAACTACATCAATGAGATAAAGTCCGTGAAATACGTACCTACTCTCAGGAAATCAATGAACTCATTTTATGATGAACTTTTATCAGATATAATTAGTATGAAGTAACTATTTTGCCGCGAAACCTAATGATATTGTGTTTCCCTAAACTTTAGGTAAATAAAAAAAATAAGATAAATAAGAGCGTAGTGGGAAACAGCTGTGTTTTGACAGCTTTTTACTTTGTTTGTTTATTTTTGAGTCGAGCTGTTGTCTACTCGTAATTTTGTACAATTTTGTTAACATGGAAAATCCCGAACTTAAACTACTACTACTTAGCTTGCCATAGATTTAATTCAATCAGTTCAATCCTAAAACATCATACATGTAAATAATTATTAAAGAACATAACCTCAAAATAATTTGTTCAATGTACAAGTTTTTAAGTAATCGCAAAAGATTCGTTTAATTTTTATGTTTGAAAAAATTTCTTACCAAATTAAGTACATACCTATAGTGTGGAGTTTATATTCAGGTTTCTACATTTATTTAGTTTTGTTTAACAACAAACTACTAATAAACTATATAGTTTACCAACTAAAATGTCAATGTGTTTCCCACACGATTTCAAGTGACTTGATAATTTAATTTATGAGCATAAAAATGAAAGGAAAATTAAGTAGGTATTTTAGAGAATGGTTAAAACATTATTTTACTAATATGTAAATAATAAGACAGGCACATGAGCATTTCGAAAGTGACCAATGGACAAAGGTAATGAATAACAGTTTGACAAGTTGGCGTTAGATGGCACTAAAACAACCTTGAACCTAATGCTATAGCGATAAAGTTAAAAATATATCGCTTTGTTTCAATATTTACCACTAAGTAGGGTTGACATCACCTACAATACCGAAAAAAAACTTCAAAACTCCGGACATTTGGGTGAAATTCAATTTTTCCCCGACACCCTGGAAACCTAAATAGAAAAGAAATTAAAAAATATCGCGAAACGAATCGTACATAAGCATGGTGATATTTATAGTGAATCCAAGGAAGCGGTGGGGCGGTCGATCTACAACTAAGTATTTGTGCCAGCACCAGAGGAATTCGGCTTAGAAACGGTTTTTCGTAACGGTCGAATTTAGAATTAAGATTTGATTTAATTTACTGATTTATCGACATTCGTCGACTTATTGTTATTTTCTTTTGACCATTCCTGATACAAAAAGTGACCGGGTTTCAACCGGACTCTTTTTAAAACCCCGCCCGGACGCTCTCCAAACTAGGACAAATCCGGGGAAACCCGGATGGAGGGCAGCCCTACCAATAAGCTATACACTGCATGTTGTTTGAGATTGTAGGTAATGTTATTGTTAGCTTTATCCCTGTGTTTCAACAAGGATTAATTAAGTTTTAGAGAACATTGTGTATGTACTTCGATAAGGTTCAAGACTTGTTCAAGAGGTATGTATTAAAAAAATATAGCATGAGAGGTATATAGGTACCTAGCAACAAGTAACCTATGGGTGTAACAAGACCCTTAAGGAAGTCGTCAACCAAGCATTATGTACATCAAACGAAGTAACTTCCCGCAAAAATTATTGCCGGGAAACGACTTTTTTTTTGGGGTAAAAAATCACGTTTTACGGTAGGACTCAATGTAACGGACTTAAAACATTGTGCTGATGGATGGATTGAATAGTATGGGGGTCGTGGAGGTGTTTAAAGTAAAAATCTTACAATAATATTAATATCTTATAATAGTATTTAAAAAAAACTTGTGAAAAAGTTGAAACTTTGACCTTCTAGTTACGGAGATGTTGGGGACATTTCCGTAACTAGAAGGTTCCCAGGTACGGTCTAGAACAAAAAAAAAACTCAATAACGGGGAGAACAAGTGGCTTTCAGCTTCGTTAAGGGTCTCGTTATACCCTTTATGTAAGTACCGAATAATTATGTGAACAGCAAAAACGAACCAATTCTTTTGAAGACTTGATTTTCAGTTGATAAATTACCACCAAATGAAAAACTTCACCATATTTTTTGGTGAGGTGGAGGTGAGCAGCGGAGCCAAGGCTTCCCCCAAATTCTTCCAAGTAGGTAAGTCTAGGTTGGTCTAGGTATTTTTATTATGCACCATATAGAATCAACCCTCAAGGTTTGCGTCCGGAGTCGAGGTTCAGGAGATTTGAGGAGATCTTACCATATTTTTCAAGGGCGTCCTTCCGTCTTTAGGCATCCATTCGACCCATTTATGTATTTAAACTAAATGCAACGTAAAAGGTCTTACAAATAAGTAAAAATTGAATGATGCTTGGATAGGAATTGGTTTATTCAATCAGTCGAGAAGGAGAGGAATCTTTACCTAGTATTATGTATGTTAATGTTGACTGTCAACTGTTGACTTCGAAATTTGACTGTAACAGATACACTACGTATCCGTTACAGTCAAATTTCGAAGCGTTTCGCTGAGCCTGATAAGAAGTCTTACTCAAACTTTAAACCCATTAAGTGTGTATCGGCCTTTCACTAACGCATTTATGTCTAATCCTAGGAGAGACCAACTTGGATAGTCCAACGCCGAAAGTGAATACGATTAAATCGGAGTTTGGCCATAAGTCATGAAAAGTTCAAACTTCAAGGTAAATATCAATATTTTGTAATAAGGCGTAGTCGACGAAGCCCCGCTGCGCAGGGCTCCTATTTCTGTTTTGCAGGGTTTAAAGTAACCCAACGAAACACGAAGTCACGAACCTAACCTTCCCGAGTTAGGGTGGCCCAAGTCCTGAGCTCTCTTCGCTCGCTCTTGCATCCTAAGTTTTATTAATTATCTATTCCGTATGCCAAATTGCCAACACTGTATTCCGCTTTTTTTTTTCGAAAGTCAGCGCCCGGCAGCAATTTCAACAACCGGCGCTGTGCGCTGGCAGCTAATTTGTAAAAAAGTAAGGTACATATAGATCTTTGACTATAACATAATTATCTGCATCAGTAGGTACACTCCTTCGGATCATTGAAGGTGTAAAGATCTGTGATGCAAAGTCTTAAGAGGGCCCTTCCCGGTGAGTCTATCGGCAACGCGAGCATGGTCGAAAAGCTTGTAATTTCATCCAGAGCCACAGCGGCGATTCCCCCGTCTCACCCCGCCCCGACACCGCACAATTCGTCTCCCGCGCACCTCATACCGCCGAACGCGATAACATTGAACGAAAAATAGTGTTCGAAAATTTCTTAAACTTGTTCCAGGATACATGTTTTTGAATAAGTCTTGCAAGTTTGTGGAATAAATATTTGTCATCTAGAATCTCCATTACATGTGCAAGGTTTCTATCAGGATGTTTTCTTTACTTTTACAATTTATGAGTTTATTATGCACGGCCAAAGTTCAGGGAAAATTTGTGCAAAACAGCAATTTTTGGAGGCTTATCCTGAATTTGTTTCTACAATTTTTTATTTTTCGCTTCCATAGAAACCTAGTTATAGTGCAAAAGATACTGATTACTTCAAAAAATTCAAAGATAGATGTGTAACAACGCCACAAACACGTACGAGCGTTTGTATGAAAAGTATGTCGGGTTGGCCGCTCTTAATTATAACGAATATCTAGGTACCTACCTTATTCCCAACTACCTAGACCTAGAAGAACATAGACCTCTTTTAAAATAACTATGTTAAATCTATGACCTAGAGCAGATTTGTTACTTTCGTCTCCGGGTACCATCTCGATAAGAAATAATTTGGCCATACATTCCAACAATATTCATAACTTAAATTGGTTATAAATGAAATTGAAGCAAGAAAGGATAAATGCAGTAATGAACGTGATTTAATTGTGTTGGTCGGCTACCGTATAGAGGTAGGGTCAACAGCAGTTTGCATCGTAAATTGCGATCAAGAGGGGCATTTTACTTTTCTCTGCGTGCTGCGGTGTTGATTTCGCATCGTTGCCTGCCGCTTCGCCGCTGCGCCAACAGCGCGCGCATTGCGTTCCTTTTATAAATACATTTTTAACTTTTTTTTAATCATTACTTTTTAAAGAGAAATCGTCAATGAGGTGATAACTGTTTTTTTTTCTGAGAAAAGTGTTTTGTGCCTGTGATAATGTGCGTAATAAAGTGCGGGATATTATTATGTTTGGTATTTCTGTCCACGGAATTAGGCAAGTACTTATTAACTTTAGTAAAAACAATACACAAATAGGTACTTTTTGTGGTTGAATAGAATAAATAATAATAAATAAATAAATATTATTTCTCTCTTATCTGTACATACACCCCCGAAAAATTCCTATTTTCCTGTGAACAGCATGGAAGCAATGAAAGAGAACGTGTATACAATTTCTTCAAATGCAAATAATTAAAAGGTATAGGCTATATCTTTTAATTATGCTGCTTGCTATGCCGTATAGCAAGCAAGGAGTTAGACGAATTTTCACCAAATCAACATAATAAAACCGTCATTTTTCAAAAGTTTCTTGTAAATCTATACCGTTTAGAATGACTCTACCGACCCAAATGATTGACTCCTACAATACCTACCAGACCAGAGATCAATTCTCTTAAATTCCATAATATACCTAGACGTCATATCATACTGCTTTGGTTTCCATCGATGTTTGCTTCCTTATCCATAAAAATGAACCAAAATAAAGATTCACTGCATAGTAAAGTTATCCACAATCTAAGCCAACATCGTACAAGTTAACAAACTAGAGCAGGTTCAATGGTTTAACCCGTTACTACAGCCACGAAGGCGACGATCACTAATAGATACGGTTTCTGTTTTTTTTTTCCACTCTAATGATGTTCGCTGACAATCTGAGAAGAAATTCATGTGTGTGTTTACATACACATGCTCGGTTTATCTTAATTACTTGGTAATTCATGCGGATAGAACTAGTGGCCGTATGCGCGTAGGTATCATGAATGAATAAGTACCTACCTACCTATAAGCCAGCAGTTGGCTGATATTTTTTAACACGTTTGCGCACATGTGATGCTCTATCTAGACATTATATAATCAAAGGGATTGGTATTAGGTACAGGTGTTTCTATTCTTTTATTAGGTCAAAATTTCACCAGTACGAGCGCGCGGTTTATACGTAAACACGTCGATTAAAAATTAAAAATACTCACTCGTTTCACGTTTAGGTAATATTTTCATAATTTCAAGAATTAAGTTTTTAAACTGCCACACTATCGTAATATCGGGAATTCAAAACAAATAGTAAACACGGTAATTATTCTGTTTTCAATATTAATTACAGTATTTTAAGAATTTATTCATATCTATCGTGACGTACTTTTGAATTGGACGTACTTTTTTTATTTTTTTTCGGATTGGAAATCATCAAATAACTCCTCCCGCTCTGGGCTGAGCAGGAGGGAGTGCCAGACTTTTACTGACTAAAACCCATCCATGTTCCTTCATCGCCCTTTGTGTTCCGGGGCCACGGTATCTCTTTCAACCAATCCCGCAGCCCCGGCAGGCATCGGCCCTTGCAGACCCCTTCCTATTGCTGACATCTCTTTGAGGCGCGCGTGGAACACGAACGCGCTGTCGACACGGCCTGTCGTCATAAGACGGACGGACGGCGAGCTAGCCCATAGCTCACCGTCCACAGGCCCGCGCCTACACCACGAGTTCCTGATAGGGCTCTGAAGGTAGAAGTTCCATGTAACAGGTGCTAGTCTAAATATACTAGTACCTGTTACATCTGCTGCCTGTTAATTCTGCTTGATTAACTAATGGAAATCCATTAGTTAATCAAGCAGAATTCGTTACGGGTGACGAAGTACCGATCTACTGGGGAGAAATGGTTAATGGAAAATCCAAGACCAACGTGGGGATCGAAATCGGGATCCCTAAACAAGGGCTGGACAGGTAGACCTACTTGTTCCCTCGCCACGGGGGAATCTAATTGCGTAACAGACTCAATGTCACTCTATGCCACAAATTTTGCCAATTGGGGCGATGCACGCTCGTCCGTTACAGATTGTAAACAAAATCGCAAAAAAAAATAACATAATAAAATTATTCTACAGCTATTAATTAATAATTAATATTAATTATTTTACATGAACCGTTTGACCGGTAACACAAAAAGTCCATAATTGTACTAACTGTGAAAAATACTAAGAAAAATCTTTGAACTTCCACAACTGGTCAAACATGAATACAAACAAACATAGGTACACTTATGGGCTATGGCACACGTGTTTAAAATGTCACATCGACTTACAATTCTTATTACACGAATATTGTATTAATTCCAATAATATTACAGGCAGGTACGGGCCGAATACTTTCTTTTTTTTTTAACTCTGTTAAGAATTGTATTCTTGATTGAATCTGATAAACAACTCAAAATACCTACACACAGGTCAAACACATAACCCTCCTTTTGGACTTCGCAGCAGTCGTGTAAAAACAAAGTGAAACTTAGATCATTAGGTAGGTACCAAAAATCTAAGCTATTAATAGCTTATGTATGTCTAACCGTCTAGACAGCCGAAGTCATGTAAATTATTGTTTTATATTTAGCTTCAACAACATTATTCTCACAAACTACTTTCACTTGATCTGCTTTCAATGCGATATTGTGTCTGATACTTCAGTATCAAGAATTCAATCAGTTTTATAGACATTCGTTCTTCTTATGGTTTCATTAATTCGTAATAAAGATCAAGGCATGTATATCGTAGGTAATTACCTATTCTGAGGGCCTATTTCACGATGTTCGAATAGCCACCACCTACTTACCGAATAAATTCAAAAATAGAACAGAATTCATATGAAATTATCTGCCAAGTAAGTTAACGGAAACGTAATCGCACCTAGGTGGTGAAACAGGCCATTACAGTCTTGTAGAAAAACAATAGAAATAGGTGTTCTATGTATCTATACCTTCAACCAAATAAAAAAGTTACTTGGTCTGAGTCTACACCTACAAATACAAAAAAATTAAGTGTCTGTTTGTAATGACAAAATAACAGCTTTTTACTGAATGTTTAAAAAAATATGTTCGATAATTGTAAAAAAAAAACATTTTTATTTTTGTGTCTGTCTGTTTGTTCCGGCTAATCTCCGAAACGGCTGGACCGATTTTCACAGGACCATTACTAGCAGATAGCTGATGTTTTTATAATAATAGCCTCTTATGTCACAACTGTTAGGTAACACGCGAGGCTTAACAAAGCTAAAAGACGATGAATTTATTTTGTTACTAAAAACTGTATCATTGTTTCATTATAACACTTACTTTTGCCAAAGCAAAGATGCTTTAACAATGGCATAATAATAAACAATCGCATTCGCATTGCGCTTTAAACAATAACTGATGTAAGTAAACAATGTCTTGAGAAAGTAAAAGTGATGTTAGTCATTCAATAAGCTTACTAAGTCTTTTATGATAGTGCAATAACCTCTAATGTTTTTTAAATTTCAATTATCTTGATTAATGCTACAAACCATAGAGTAGGTATATTGTATATATGTCACCGTAAAATTGTAAATACCGTTAGGTTTTAATCTATCTCGCGAGATTGTAAACTGTCGAAAGATTGTGAACCGTAACATACTGCTTACAATTTAACGCATTATTTTTCGGTAGATTAAAATCTATCGAAGTGAAACTGAAAAATACAATATGTTTAAAAGTAAATCTGACTGATAACACGAGCAATAAGTTGGCACATCCCGCAGTTGCATAATCCCTATTTTTAAGTAACCTCACAGCTGAACACTGTCTCTTAAAATACAGGTTAACCTAGTTTAAGAGGCAGGGCTCAAGATATCTGTTTATAGACTTCTGCAGCGTAGTTAGCACCTGTTAATCAGTGTATACTAAAGTACCTATGTTTCTTTGTGACAATAAACTATTATTAATATTATAATATACACTGAAACTACAAATACAAAAACGTATGTCCCATGAAACGTATGTTGTACTAGTTAGGGTTCCGGTGATTGAAAAGAACAGCAGTCTCATGCAGTCTTGAAATGTCAAATAGACTGCTATGTTGAGTTCCGTCCCGGGTCTGTTCAGTTGACGAAATCCCGAAATCTGCCACCCGCAGGCGTTGAGTACTCTTTCGGCACCCGGCGCGTCTGCTGCGGAAAGGGGGGGACGGTTGTGTCCTATCGTTCCCTCGGCGTCGCCTCTTTTGCGACCACCGCTTCCTCGCAAAAGGAGATGACGGTATCCCATGCGTTCCTACTCTGGACAATGGCCTGAATCACGACCGTAAGCGAGAGTTTATCCGCAACCTATACCTGCTTGCTTACTATAGTATTCGGTGTAGACTGAAGAGAGTCCAAACTATAGCTCTTTCTATAACTCACTGAACCAGCCTAGGTAAGACTTCTTGAAATCTTTTAAGGAGTTATGATATTTATGGTCATTTGGAATGATCAGAAAACGTGGCGCCCTGTCAAAAAAGAAAACCTTTGAACTTAATAAATGTAAGGGATAGTGAACCACCGTGAAGTTATTCGAATTCAGCTATTGTTTTATCAATTACGCTTCAACAATGACCAACCAAGTGGATAACTGGTGTGATGGTGCATAAAAAGTAGGTCAGCTTTCAGAGAAATCAAAATAAATTGTCACTACGTTGCGCGTTGGTAGTGTGCGGAATTTAATAAGAACGAAAGTACTTGCGCACTGCTTAAGCGCAATAGCGGAAAGTTTTGTTGTTGTAGGTCGAGCCGGTGGCTGGATATGAAAGGATGAGAGTGGTCCGAGGAGTATCCAGTTTAGTGGCTTGTATTTGGGGAGGCTCATGTACAGTAGTGCAGGTCTAACACCAGACGACGAAGATTTGACGTTACATCTAGTTCTTAGTTGGTAAGCGAGTTGCTCCCTTTTTAATACTTGTATTCAGCTGCACCCCATTCCCAACATAGTAGACTGGGCAGATGCTATGTTACCTGTCTAAAGATCAGTCACAGAATTACAATTTTGTTATACCAATTAAATGAATAACATTAAAAATAACTGCATAAATATGCTAATCAGAAAGAGTTTAATTTAATAAAATATTATTGCACATCAACTTTCTATTTATAATCTTTATGCTTTTCCAGCAATTTAATTTATTTTAATGTATTTGCAAAATTCCGAAAACTCTTTAATCAGTTCGTTTATGCAATACCTACATGAGAGAGCTCTTTCTCCGTCTGTCAAGCATTTTGCATTTTGCAATGAAATCTTATCGATATCTTATGGTTAAGAAATCAATTTTATCGGCATGGCATTTTAAAAGGGCATTTTTGCCTCTTATGTGAACCGAATTGTTTTGGTTCCTCCCTGGTATATTAAGTCAGTCAACATGCTCAATTAATGTCCTCTTTGGTATTCGAAGCAGCGCAAAAGCCCCTTTAGTGGTGCTGTTGTATTCAGCTCAGTTAGTTATGTACAAATTACGTGTTTGAAATGTCTTCTAAGGAAGTGGAAGAGTCATGATGAAAGGAATTGGGTCGCTGTTCTGCAGTCCTGTTCTATATTACAATTTGTGTTGCATCTTGGCTTACTGTACCAAAGAGGCATTTGTAAGAAGGTCCGGACATTTTAGTTTTCATCGATATTAATATAACTTTGTTTCTATAAAGTTCAGACACGCCCAAAAGTTGAACATGTCCAGACAAATCAGTATATACGGTAACCCTATTCCTGGCCAGGGTCATCCTACCCGCGTAGTATGGCAATACTATCTCTATTCTACCAAGAAAGACAAAGCTCTTTCTATACAACTTGACATGTTTGTCATACATTTTTAACATCGCCATGCTTGCGACGATAGAAATCTTTCAACAATCTGTCATTTATTTCGATTCTTCGTCGACAAAACCCTTTTCTACGGTGGTCATGCTACGCGAGCTAGTTTATTCGGTAACGATGAATTTGTTTGCTAAATAAGTTGCTGGTATCATGTTCAGTCTATAGGTACCGTTTATTACAAGTCTGCAAACAATACCAGACGCGGATCCGAAGCTACTTGAATATGAGGCGGCAGGATAAAAAATAATAGTGCTTTTATCA
Organism: Eugnorisma glareosa; assembly: GCA_947578425.1. NCBI lineage: Eukaryota > Metazoa > Arthropoda > Insecta > Lepidoptera > Noctuidae > Eugnorisma > Eugnorisma glareosa. The sequence goes on along the minus strand of OX387969.1, from coordinate 13,607,479 downwards.
ACAAGTTAAGGTATTTCTCGCCACCCCAGGCCACAGCCTTCTTGGCCTAAGGGTAAATAAATACGCCATTGCTTCAATCTACAGTGTATAGGTCCACGCAGTTAAAATCGTGGAACGAACACTAACTAAAAAAATAATAATAAGCCTGTAAAATGTTAGCCTGTTTCATCACGAAATGACAAAAGTGTGTTTGTTTGAATGCATGTCACACATTTAAACTCGTAAACTATTCCACCGATTTTGGTGAATCATTAAAAAAAAAACATTCATGAAAATGACCTCTCCGCGGTGGCCACGCTGAGTCATGTAAGAAAATTTGAATGCTAGGGTAAACTAGGGTCATATTTTTTAAATTTTATTAAGGCCTTGTCACGTCTGATCTGATGGTCTACACAAGTAGACCATCAGATCAGACGATCGACCTCAATCAGGGTTGTAGGCATGCCCATCGTGCCCACAACTGTGGATCCGCGCTTGAACAATACCTACCTACCTATCCGTATAACCTGATTTTATAATGAATACCTGTCTGCTTGATACAAACTGGCCAGTCCAGTGGTCGGGTGGTGAAAGTGTATATTATGCTCGTGTACAGGTAGTGTGTTCCCCTTCACTCTTCCTGTTAATGTTAAAAGCTATGGAGCATCTTAATGCAATGGATTCATTTTTCAATCTTAGCATTGAAAATCCTCCTTCCTTTTTTTTTGTTGTGCATCCTCTACATGAATCTATAGTTCTGTTCAAAGAGTAGAATACTTATACCAATTCTGGTAGCTGCGAGTGACGGTCTGTGCTGGTACGAGTATAGTTCGGTTCAAATTTTATGAGAGCTCTAAACATCTAACGTAAAGCTGCGTAGAATACAATTTTACGTATCAGCAGGGCGCAGAGGACGCATCGTCTTGAGTTTTTATTGCGCACCGTCACGTCACTCGCAGCTAACTTCCGAGACGCCATAAAGTTTGGAAAAACTGTACAAAAAATAATTACAGCTTCAAAAAATAAGCAAGGACATTTGTAATCTTCTCCTACATACAGTAAATAGTAGCTACCTACTTTATATTTCTATGGCTATGAACTAGCCAATGGGTTGAAGCTTAGACCTTATATCCTAGGTTGAATGCTTTATCAAAATAAGGGTTTGGTAAGTTATACCTCGTCGTTGGTCAAGCGGTCGCAAGCGCATCCCATGTATAGTATCACGGTTTTACTTTTTTTAATTTCTGAGCAAAAGCTGGTTTTGGTGCCGATTGATGCCACAATTCACTGCAATTGAAATACTAACCTGGCCTACGGGCCTTTCTGCCCACCCCTCTGGAAAAAACAGGCGTCTTATTATGTTATAGCATTTCTTACGGAAGCCTTCACGGCGCGCGAATGTAAAATAAACTGTTCCGTTTCTTATAATTACAGTGTCTGAAGTGGATGGCGATCTGGCGTCCATGTTGGATTTCCGTTACTTTCGATGTGTTATGAAACGAGAATGGAAGTGTCCAGACAGCGAGATTAACTTTTTTATGTATACACCGTAAGTTACTCCCATTACTTACTATAAATATTTAGTACAGCGTTAGTCATTATTACTAAATTATGTTATCCTATACAGCGTGTAACAGAAAGGGTATAATCATATGGAATACTGTGGTACGGACCATCAAACTGAACAACTTTCTCTATGGGACCACCATCGAAATCGTAAAAAAATAATCAGCTGTCCTGGGATGTAATAAAATAAAAATAATCAGCTGTATGGGATAGCTGATAATTTTTTTACGATTTCGATGGTGGTCCCATGTAGAAAGTTGTTCAGTTTGATGGTCCGTACCACAGTATTCCATATGATTATACCCTTTCTGTTACACGCTGTATATCAGTCTGTCATCCCAAGGAACCGCAAATATTCTAACATTACCGTCTTCCATTAAATGAGTAAGTTTATGGATCTATACCAGTTTTGAGATGTATGATTCATAAATTGCAACATTAAAGATCGATGATTGCAACTTCTATTCGATCAAATTATCGTCGAGTCGGTTTCTAATCCATACTTCTTAATAACAGTATATATGCGAAAGTTTGTGAGGATGGGTGGATGGATGTTTGTCACTCTTTCACGCGGAAACTACTGAACGGATTTGGATGAAATTTTGAAGGAGATGGCTGGACGAACTAGACAGGTTCCGTTAGAACTGGAAGGAGGACGCGCGGGTTCGCGAGAAATGAAAGGCCTCGCGCCTTTGGCCAGGAATGGGACGGATCAGGTGCGCTGCTAAATATTTGAATGTCTTTGGAGCAAGCAAGAAAAAAAAATACAGCTTTTTTTTTTAGAAAAAAAAAAGATATTTTTATAGGTACTCATAAAAAACTGCACTACTTAACGTGTAAACATTATTTGTACGCCTCGCAAGGCAGCGCATAGTGAGATATAACTTTATTGATAACACCATGTACTTACTTTTATGTGTTTCACAAATAAACATATTTGAATTTAATTTTTTTCCCATGTTTCCAGAGAAAATTCTCACAAATACTTCGTAGATCCTCGATATCCAAAACTCCTTCGCGATTTCGGTTGGAAGAAGTCGAGGAAGAATGTTCTCATCATCCATGGCTTCAACGGCACATACTCTAAAACCCCGATGACTTATATTCGAGATGGTGAGTTTTATTTATATTTATAAGAGTATTATAACTAGTTTGTGCCCGCGTTTCCGCCTTTGTGGGGGTCAGGAATTTTATCGCACGGGAAGATTGCTCCCTGGATAAAATTAGAAAGTACCTCTGCCTCTCGGTTACCTTTTCACACCTTTAGAGAAAAAGCTAGCAGCTTTTTACTGATATAAACGTATTCCACTGATTTTTTTCTCTGGAAACTAAAAAAGGCTAGCAGTTTTTAGCAGATATGAACGTATTCCACTGATTTCATTCTCTGGAAACTAACACTAAAGCAAATATATTTTTTCTATTTTATTATTTCCTTTATTTATTTTTTTACATATTAATTACATTTTTTTATATTAATTAAAACAATATAAAAAAATATATTTTAAAATATACAAAATTGTAACCTACCGGTATCGGGAACAGGGTCCAAGCTACCGGCGGCGGTCAGGGCTCCAGAGAGAGGCACCTCTTAATAATACGAGACGTGTCCAGAAGTACTACTTTCTGAATAAAGCCCTTGATCCAGCTGGAGCCTCCTTTTTTTTTTCGAATCGGAAAACATCAAATAACTTCTCCCGCTCTGGGCTGAGCAGGAGGGAGTGTCAGACTTCTACTGACTAAAACCCATCCATGTTCCTTCATCGCCCTTTGTGTTCCTGGGCCACGGTATCTCTTTCGAACAGTCCCGCAGCCCAAAGAGAGCCTCCTCAGGTATTGATCGAGGATCTGGCAAAACCATGGACTGTTATGACTATCGGCACATAAATAAATTTATTATTGTATTATTAAGAATAAATGTATGCAAAATATGGAAACTTAGACACATGGTATGGATTTTAAAATAAAAAAAAATAGTTGCTCTAGTTTTATTTTCCCGGGAGAAAACAGGGGAATATGTTTGTATGGGCTAAACGCCCCTAGCCTTTCCTCTTAACGGCTGAACAGATTCCAATTAAATTTGACACACAGGTAGACCATGACCTGGGCTGGGATTAGGATATTTATTGGTAGAATCCCGTGGTATAAATTTTTCAGGCAGACGATGTTACGGACAAAAGCTGTCTGTATATATAACATCTAGTTCCACATCTACCTATCACGCATTCGTCTCACGGAAGAATGAATGCATTATGTATTGCAGTTTCGCTATTTCAGCGACCAGACAAAAAACGACAAGAAATATATATTCAATGAAAGTGTGAAAGTGATAAAGAAACGAGACGACAGACTGCGCGTGATCATATAGAAGGCAGAACGCTCGCTTTGTTTTATCACTAGCTAATTGCGACTTTATTTGTACGTGTTTAAGATAGAAAGTAGCCAATGTGCTTGTTTAGAACTCAGGGTAACTGTCAAATTTTATAACGACCGGTTCAGTGTTTACGGTGTGAAAAGTTTACAAATAAATAGCCAAACGTCTGATGTTTATATTTCAAAGGTAAGTGAAATTATGTTGCGCAAAGGTCAAAAAATCATCAAGCTGTTACAATACTTCGAGGGTAAAAATAATCCTACATAGATGTACATGTGAAAAACACAACCCTGTCTTTGGTGTCGCGCAGTCGGGTAAAAATTATGGTAGATGTGTGTGATTCTGATTATGATCAACTACTTTTTTCCCCAAGTCACAGGAAACTTCATCATCATTGTTGTCTCGGTCAGCTTTTGTCTTGCAGCCTACAGTCAAGAGCCTCATGCTTAATTACCTAATCATCACTAGATTTTTGAGAAAGTTTAGATCAAAAACACAAAATAAAAACGTCAAGACCGAGAAGATCTAGACTTTCTCTCTGCAAAAATGATAAGGTCTGCTGAATCGTCCATTTGCAAAGATTACGTACTACCTATTATAATTATGACCACAGCAACTGTTCCGCCTGTTTATTTACCTATATTGTCTCTAATATCTTTATGTATCCGTTTTCAGCGTACCTGTCCCGCAAAGACTACAACGTGTTCATGGTGGACTGGTCTGTTCTCACCAGGTTTCCTTGCTTCCTTTCTGCGCTGTCTAATATGAAGTAAGTCACATTGTGTTGCTAGTTGTGACGGGAATTATTTTTACCATTATTATACACTGCGAGATTTTTGCTATTCTTAATTTCTTCTTCGTGTTGCTGGCACGACAATTTTTATATTTTGTTAGCCCAGAACTTCGCCATTTCCACCGCGTCATCGGTGGCAGCGCAAAGGTTACTTCGGCTGCATGTTTTTGGGCTAAGAGGGCAGGCAGGCACTTTTAACTAATGATCTATGATAATTTATTGTATGTACAGTTCCACGATTCTTCAGCAGATCATCTGCCTACAGTGTTTTTATACTGTGTTCTGTTCTGCCACAATTTGTATTACCGACTCAGCAGTAGCGGCCCTGGAACACAAAGGGCAAAAGAAGGAACATGGATAAGTTTTAATCAGTACAAGTCTGACACTCCCTTCCGCTCCGCCCAGAGTGGGAGGGGTCATTTGATGATTCCCAAACGAAAACAAAAAAGCATTAGTTGAAACAAAACGGAATCTTCAGTGTGTCGAGTTAATTTTCGAAAGACGCAAGGCTTAAATTGCTAGGTTTGATACTGTTATTAAAAAAACATTAAGACGATGTAAGGTATTTCCTACACGCTACATTAAACCAATAAAAAAGTAAACTCATTCGATAACTTTCCAGGAAAGCAGCTCAATGTACTGCTCAACTCTACTCGGCAATAACACAAGCTGGTGCACTGGCTAAGAAGATCACCTGCGTAGGACACTCACTGGGTGCCCACGTCTGTGGCATGATCTCCAACCATCTCACTGAGAAGCAGTACAAAATTGTCGGTGAGTATCTTCTCCTTTCATTGCAGGAACGTACACAGTTACACATAAGCCAGTCACCATGGTGGTACGGGGCTAGAGAGCCACTACGGCATAGTGGAATGTACTGTAGGCCCTGTTCACGATATCGCTTCATCCGCCCTAAAGTCGTCTAAAAATTTAATTCAGTTGCCTGCCAAATCACTCATCACCAGAAATACACGCCATATTGTCGAGGCCACAAGTGAGTTGGCAACCTCATCATGTAACTTTATGAATACTTCAATGAGACATTTTTCCACATTCATTTATTTATTCTTTAACATTGTAAGCATAAATGGTTTTTGTGCACTTTTGTCACGTCCGTACAAAAATAATGAGCTTTACGAATATATAACTGATATATACTTATTTTATTTCTAAATTAAATAAAAACGTAACGTTAAGTTCACAGCTGCGGTTGTTTGGGCAACGCTAGAGTGACAGTCTTAATTTCCAGGTATTGATTGATGCCGTCTTCGCCCCTGAGAAAAAGAAATAGTTGGTGTTACTCCGGCGTTTCTTATGGTCGTTCACTATACAATATCAATATTTATTTGTTTCATCCCAATGAATTTGCTGTCAAAATCTCATTCAACAGTAATTACTTTCAGAGATTAGCCAATACTCACAATTCTCTACCAATACCAGAGTCCTTAAAACCGCCAAATGGAGTCTGACTTGTTGTGTGGTCATACGTATTGATCCTGAAATACAAAATCACAACTCATGAAAATACAGGGAATGTCTTAGGTATGAATGTGAATAGGTTGAAGTAAAGCCGCAGACCAAAGAAAAGATGAATGGATTGCGTGAAAGACGATAGTATTGCTAGGAAGGAAGTTAACTCTAAGAAGACGTTTAATAAAGATGAAAGACATCACAAGATTTGGACGTAAGACGAGAGTAAGGGTAAGATCATATAATTTTCCAAAAGATATGAAGATAAATAATGCTTGCTTACCAGATGGAGCCAGCACGGACTTGCTTAGCGAAGCTAAGAGCAGTAGTGATATCATTAGTGATGACTCCAGCACCGAGACCGTAGTTGGAATCGTTTGCGCGGTCGATTACTTCCTCGAACGTGTCGAATTTAAGGATGCTTTGTACTGGACCGAATATCTGGGAAAGATAAACCATTTTGTAAGCAAACTGGTATCTTAAAATGTTAATATCACACCCTATTGTAAAATTGAAATAAACATTAAAATGTGCTGTTGCCAACAGAATAATAAACGAGAAACAGTATGAATATCTAAGTCAGGGATCCCCAAACTATTTTGGACAAGTGACCCCTTTTCCAAAATGAACTGTTACCTCAGACCCCCATGGCCAAATTACCTACTTTTAAGATCAACCCCCTTATTCATAATGGTCCGCTAACTTAAAACAGCTGCTACAGTGTGTTATTTTTCATTCTGACTTAGGTCAATAGAAGAAGACAGAGTGAGAATTAGCAATGCTTTAAGTTAGCAGACTATTATGAATAAGGGGGCCTATCTTTAGTTTTTTCCTATTGACACAAAATACCTAGGTACTAAGGTACCAATTGGAAAACTTTGCACTTGGTTAAGTGAGTAAAATTGACTTCATTTTCGTATCAAAATTTAACAAAATAAAAAGACATACAATTCAGTAAATATCAAGTTTAATTTATAACGATTATTACAAATTAGGTACTTAAAGAATTTTAAGTAGGTAGGAAATTATATTTAAAAAAGTATTAATTCGCAAAGAGAAAATAAAACATTCAGTGTGATGGATGAACCTGGTGACTATCTACCAATCTAGCTACATCCGGTTCAATATTGGTGAGTTGCAGCCTTAAATCTCCACGTTCGTTGATTTTCAAACGGTTTCTTTGTTTCGTCAAAATGTTTGTTACCACACTGAAGCTTTTTTCAACTAGGTATGATGATGGAAAAGCGATAAGGTATTTTTCAGCAATGTTCCACAATGTAGGATACTGTGTTTCAATGTTGCGTTGCAACCAGAACTTCTGATAGCCTTGGTTGAACTTCTGCTTAAGCTCTTCGTCTGTGCTGATGGTAATCAACTCTTCTTGCATTATCACATTGGCTTCTTCTATGGCTGTGGTATTGTACGGATTTATTATCCATTGAGGAATTTGTAAATTTAAAAGATCCTCAAACCTCTCCGTAAAATCCTTGTGTAATGCGTCCAAGTGAGTGACATATAATAAAATGTCATCATCTTGAAGCGTTTCTGGTAATTTTGACAAATGCAGAAACTGCGAATATTCTTTTCTGCCTAAATTTTGTTTATAAAGGATTAGTTTACCCACGAAGGCCGATATTATTGATTTTGTTTTAATCAAGTTAAGATCGTCACCCTGCAGCTGCAAATTAACTTTGTTGAACATTCCAAAGATATCAGTCAAGTAATAAATATCTGTTTTACAATTGTTCAGATTTTCTTTCAAATTCGGATCTTTTTCTTGTAAAAACTCCAACACAGATTCAAAAACGGCTGAAAATCTTTCTAAGCAAGAGCCTCTTGATAGCCAGCGAACTTCAGTGTGAAGAAGTAATCGAGTAAAGACTTCGTCGTTTTCCTCACATAGCTGAGCAAATAACCGAGAGTTCAAAGAATTGCTTCGAATCTTGTTGATAGCATTTATTACATATTGTAAAGACTTATGCAATCTAGGACTCAGCTTTTTTGCTACTAAATGCTGCCTGTGAATCACGCAGTGAATGACCAGTACATCAGGCAGTTGTCGCTTTAAGTGAGCTATAAAACCACGATGACGACCAACCATAGACGGTGCACCATCAGTCGCAACAGAAACAATGTTCTTCCATGGAATAGCTTTGTCAGTAAAAAAATGTTCCACGGCCTGAAAAATTGATTCTCCTCTGGTATCAGTCTCTAAATATGTAGCAAAAAGCAGTTATTGGCAAATATTTTCATCTTTGATATATCGAACATATCCTAACAACAGAGCTTCATTGCCGGGTAATGTAGACTCGTCCAACTGGAGAGAGAATCTGTTGGTCTGTAAGAACTTGCATAAAATGTTTTCCACATCGCGTCCCATCTCGTCTATGCGTCTCTGAACGGTGTTATTGCTCAAAGGTATTCTCTTTAAAATATCATGTGCGGGTTTGTGCAATACATTGTTAAGGACCTCCGCAATGGCTGGTAAGATAAGCTGCTCTCCAATTGTGTGGGGTTTCCCCGACTTCGCTATTAGTAAAGATATATTATAGGACGCTCGTAAACCATCATCGTCTTTAATAGATGATGACGCAAACATCGATCTTATGGATGGCCTTTTGTCTAGTTTTTCTTTAAGTGCTTGAAAAAATGTCAAGGGCTTACTTTTTTTGTCAGCATGTACTCTCGATAAGTGGTCATCCATTTTTGAAGGCTTCATGGCATCGTTACTGAATACTTTTTCACATATGAGACACATCGGCAAGTGTTGATTTGATGGAGATGCAATAAATCCGAACTTCAAGTAGTCCAAACTGTATTGTCTGCATTTTTTTTTCGTGTCCGCCATCATAAAACTCTCAGTAATCCTGCAAATAAAAAAATAAGAAACTAAGTACCTAAATTAAAAACAATACCTAATAAACTGTTAAATTTACTGGTAAATTTTTACAATTGAAACAACTGAGGCAACTGCAAACTGTTGCAAACAATCTACAGATAGCTCAACTGATCACTATCACACAGTGTGCAGTGGGGCAATGCTGATGCGCTGTGCCGGATAAAAACTGTTTGGTACTTACCCTGTTAATTTTTCATAAACTGCAGATATTGTGTGGTTACGCTATTAACTCGCGTAGGGAGCTCAGCATTTTGTAAATTCTTTTTCAGTCACTTTACTTCACTTAATTTAGCTATGTAATAACTTTGTAATCTCTTGAAATAAATGAGTACTTATATGAGTTATTATCGTTCAAGCTCCAACGAATTTCAAAACGCAAATGAACTTTCAACCTAAGTGCAACCTCGTTAAATAGTAAAATATCAGGAACATGTTTGGACTTGCAACTTGATCATGAATTCGTTCGTGTTAAATCGCGCAAGCGTCAAATAGAGAGCAAGTCAAAACGCGCCTGAAAGACGTACGCTCGAACTCATTATCTTGCACAAACTTGTCCACACTGACTTGCTGAGTTTTTCATCTTGTACGAACTTGAGGCTTTATATTACTACAACAATGCTATTTCCTACATAAATATTAATTATTCTTAGTACACGTAACACAACATAAACAATACAGTACCTACCTACCTATCTTGAAAGTTTTAAATAAGAACTTGTGTTAATTTAATAGGGGTCGATTTTTAGACCTCGTCGACCCCCATAATCAGTTTTCGTTTATGTCGACCCCTAGGAAACCGATATCGACCCCAAGGGGTCGATATCGACCACTTTGGGAATCCCTGATCTAAGTGGTAGGCGAAGAGGAAAGCCGACAGATGCATAATATCTTTGCACTGATACACATAGAGCAAGATAAGCACTTTCTTGACGAGACGTAAAAAAGATTATATGGATGTTATTGGAAATAATTAATTAGTAATTATAACTTAATAATTACTTAATTTAATAATAATTAATAATTATAACTAATACTTAAAAATTAGTAATTTATTACAGTTAAGAAAATAATCAAGAACCTACAAATAGAAAGAAGAAATGAATAAAACATGAATTTGCACTAAACGAGACCCATTCAAAATTAAACACACCGAAATAACAACTTTGGCGCTCAGAATAATACTGTGTTAGACGAGAAAATCGTGCCGGTTTTCAGCACCAGCCAGCTAGAACCTTACCTCTTCTCTAGCAATCTTCATGTTATCAGTAACATCAGCAAAGACAGTAGGCTTGATGTAGTACCCCTTGTCTCCCACCTTGTCACCGCCAGCTACGCATTTCGCTCCACCCTCTTTACCAGCTTTGATATACCCCAGAACTCTGCTGTACATGTCTTTGTCGATCTGGAAATTGAAAAGTTTAGTAGTATTTCGAATTTATTTGTTTGTTGTCCTTAAACCGGAAATAGGAAAGAATAAAAAAAAATAGGTGAGTGGTGTACCACTCACCTATTTTTTCTTCCTCTCTAACTCTCCTAGTACGCAAATGTGTACATTTGCGTACTAGGAGAGTTAGAGAGGCTCAGATTATTTCAGCATGAAATACTGAATTAAATGTAAAATTATATACATATTGTTGCTTCTATTTAGTATATTCTATTCAGTTGACCATATTAAGGTGTATTGTGACTGCACCAACGTTGTCATACAATATATCAAGATTAAAATTACATCATAAGTTTAAGATCTCAGGAAGCCGTACCTGAGGTCCTTGCTGTACATCATCGAAGGGATTGCCCACAGACCTCTTGGAGGCGATCTCAGCGGCCTTCTCGACGAACTGGTCGTAGATACCAGACTGGACGTATGTCCTAGTCCCGGCGCAACAACATTGACCACCATTTGCGAACGCTGCAGCATGAGCTTTCTGAGCTGCTTTTTCAACTGGAATGGATAATGTCGAATTATTATTACTTATCTTAAAAATATTTGGATCATTCCTAATTCTGGGTTAAAATCCGGAATGTTCAGATTATGTGATCAAGACTCAATGAAAGTTATTTGGTAGCCCAAATTTGAATGTCTCAAGTGGAGGGCATTATAATATACTAATTACCATCAGCATCATTGAAGACCACCAAAGGACTCTTGCCTCCTAGTTCCAAAGTGACACGTTTAAGGTTTACAGCAGATGCTGCTCCCAAAATCAAGCGGCCTACCTGGAATAATAAAAAAAATCAATAATGTTGCATAATAAAAAGTACTTGTTAAATTTCCACTCGGGGTCGAAAATCATTCTTGTTGATAGTAGCGTTTTCAATATTCTATTTCTGAGACGCCTTCAATTATGTCAAATTAAAGAAATGCGATATACCTCAGTAGATCCTGTAAATGCTATCTTATCAACATCAGGGTGATGAGTAAGCGCTGCTCCAGCTGTAGGCCCGTACCCTGGCACCACGTTCACAACTCCTGGAGGGAACCCTGCCTCTTTGATCAGAGCAGCTATTGCTAGCGCAGTAAGAGGAGTCTGTTCTGCTGGCTTTAGGACTATTGTGCAACCTGAAAGACGATCGATTTTTTATTTCCTGCATTGCTTAGTAACTGAGTAAGGTCAGGAGGCAGTCGCACCATGTAAATTATTAGTATGCAGCTGCATCTGGTTAGACTGGAAGCCGACTCCAACATATTTGGGAAAATGCTAAGCAAATGATGAAAAAATCATTCATTAAAATTCCTACAGATTGGATTGTAAATTTGTAACCTTTTCGAATATACAAGCCTCGTTCTACATCAATCAGTAAAATAATTTTGGTTTAGATATCTACTTTTTACCCATTGGAACTTCAAAACTTTATCCACATTTAGATTACAATAGAAAAGCAAATACGTTAGATCTATATTTACATTTCCTTATTAACAAGATCGTAAACAGTCGCTAATGAAACAATACGTATATTGTTAATTATAGTAATAAACAAAATACACATACCCGCTGCTAACGCTGGTGCAATTTTCCACGACAACATTGGTATAGGATAGTTCCATGGTATGATCTGTCCACATACACCTACTGGCTCTTTCAGTGTGAAAGATAATACTTCACCATCTGTAAGAGAAATTAATGTAAAGTATAATCTCCAAAGGAAAAAGATAGGGGGCTTACTATGACGTCTTAAAGCAGGAGTAATTTCAGTGTGGGAAAGAGATAGAACTATACAGGCCTGTATAGCTCTATCTCCATCGTCTATCGTCTAGCGCCATCTCTTTCGATTTCGTAGAAATGCATATAACACACTGCAATCACGTTAAATAGAGTTTGTATGATCGTGACAATAGACGTCAATGAATTATCTTAATGTCTAGGAGAGATAATATGAACAATGCGGATGCAATAATGATGATAGTCTTGGTAGAAGAAAATGATATGTATGTGGCACTTATTCATCAAATGAATGATGACAATAACTAGGTTGATACGAAATCGATGTCACCACACCGATAATTAAGTTAGGTAACTAATTAAGAGCACTGTGTAAATGTACATCTTGATCTAGATCTGCCCTACTATTTTAAATATATTTTTTTGCTAAAATACTAATTGTTCCGAAAAATAATTTTATTTCTTACGTAACCACTTTATATGATTCTTTAAACTGTATACATTTTCGGGATTTATATAAATATGCAGAGTTAGTGCATAAGTTTTTTGTCTATTTTTTCGTCTTTTAGTAAATCAAGAAGTAGTTTACCTGCAGGAATCGTGTTTCCCAATATTTTATCAGCTTTGCCGGCGTAATATCTCAAAACCGTCGCTGAATAGTATACTTCTTCCTCGGCGTCTTTGACTGGTTTTCCGCAGTCCAAAGTTTCAAGCTCTGCCAAGTATCTGGCTTGGGATTCTATCAGATCTACCAACTTGAGCATAAGGAGACCTCGTTGTGAGGCATCCATTGTGCGCCATGCCGAGTAGCGGGCGAAGGCTTTTTTGGCTGCTGCAACCGCCAAATCTACGTCAGCCTGTCAAATAAAGAGAATTATACAACAGATTTTTACTTTGATGATTTCGTTATTTTTAGAATTATTGCATCAACTGATAAAATGATGTTCAAAAAGGTCTCAAGAGCAAGCAACCATAGCTTGGAACTACTAAGTGTTTGGTTCCTATTGCTGCAATTTTTCGAACTATAATGGTCTTTACTTTAATAATGGTCTTGATATTATATTATTAGTATCGCTCAATAATTCATTATTATGCTGCAGTTAATCTGATTAAAGTCTTGATCCCTGGAACTGAATAACTGCATTTACGGCGAAATTATATCGATCGTGAGAGATAAAATGTAATCATGACGCTTAATTATGTCTAGATACCTAAGTGCCACTGTGTTCTAGATTTGTCACAGAATTTGTCGTTGACATAATCAACGTTACGAGTGATGTTCAATATAATAAGTTTTTGAAAAAAAAAAAGTAATGTTTTCTTATCTCTCTGCAAACAGAGCAGATGTTTCAGTAATGATGAAGTGATAATTTTAATTGGTGCCATTGTCTCTTAGCATTTGCTCGGGTTTTTACTAATTTTGTTAATGTCTACCAGATTTTTTTCTTTAGAACAGAAAATTTGAGTAATTTGTCGATTGTTAAAAAGTATTACGAGACATATTCGTGCAGCTTCGTCACCTTGACAAACATCTGTTTGAAAGTCACCTTAGGTATAAAGGGTGTGAATAGACCCTTAACGAAACCGAAATGCACGTGTTCTCCTCATCATTGCAATCTTTTTTTGTTCTGGACCATATCCGGGAACCTTCCAGTTACGGAGATATTGAAGCTCAAAAAGACAACTTTTTCACGTTTTTTTTTTAAATACTAGATTTTAAGGTTATAATTTTACTTTAAATACCTCCATGACCCGTTTACTATTCAATGCATCCATCAGCACAATGTTTTGAGTGCGTAACACGAGTTTTACCGTAAAACGTGATTATTTACCCTTGCGTTGGGTTATTTAGTTTGATGTACGGAATGCTTGGTTGCCGGCTTCGTGAACGGTCTGTCTGTTTACACCTTGTATAATTTCGTGATAAGCCGAATAGTACAATCAGCCTACACTGTAGAGACACAGGCCTTATCTCTATAAGAGAGAGTGGATCGAAAATCCATTACGAGGGGTCCGGCCGAATAGCTAGCTAAAATAAAGTTGTTCCTTACCTTGTCTGCTTCAGCCACGTGTGTAATGACGCTCTCATCCTGAGGGTTGATGGTGGGAAAGGTCTTCTTGCTGACTGCGTCCACCCACTCATTGTTGATGAACAACTGTGTAAGAAATATTACAAAAATGAGAATTTTGTATTGATGTTAAAACTTAGATCCAACATAAAGGTTGTAACAAGACCCTTAACGAAGCCGACAGGCGCCTGTACTCCCCATTGTCATCATTTTTTTTGTCCTTGACCATACCTTCTAGTTACGGAGATATTGGGGGTCAAAGTTTCAACTTTTTAACAAGTTTTTTTTACTTTGCACACCTCCACGACCCCCTACTATTCAATCCATCCATCAGCATCATGTTTTGAGTGCGTTACATTGAGTTCTACTGCAAAACGTGATTTTTCACCCCAACAAAAAAGTTTTTCTCAGCAATAATTTTTGCGCAAAGTTACGTAGTTTGATGTACAAAATGCTTGGTTGACGGCATAAAGGGTTCTGTTACACCCTGTATTTATTAGTATTTATTTGACAGCTCATGTTATTATTATATTATCCCATTTATTTAAAACCCGAAAAAGACTTTGATAGACGAAGTTCCTTTGCCAAGACTCATTAAGGCAATCACCTAATACGCCGACGGGATGGGCTTATGGGAATTTCTGCACAGGGTAATGCTATTTGCGCGTTAAACTGGTTTCTAGTTTAGGTTCTTTGCAACACGAATGTTATTTTGTACTTCGTCTTACGAACATAAAATAGGGTGTGAAACTTTGGCCGCAAAGGCTGCTTGGTTATTTGGGATCTTTATGTACCGAAACATTTAAATATGTGTCCGGATCTGTATGTTCGCAGTCAGTTTTCAGTGTTTACTTTTGTTGTTAAATATTAAAAAAAAAAACATATTTATACTACTAAAATAAATTAACATGTTAATCACTTTGTTGTGCTTAATTTCTTTAACCATTTTCTTGGTTAGTTCCCGGTTTCTGTTGTTTAAACAAGAAATGTACAATAATCTGTGCTTGATTGACAACAAACTGAAAATATACATTCGGTGACTTTTGGTAAAAATGTTGCAATTTTTAAATTAAAAAGTTTATGTTCGCGGTGAATATGACGCAATGAGCGATCATAAATGCTAGTAAAAGTTCTAGGTCATCTAATAATAAAACATTTTTGATTACTCTTATTGCCTTTGCATAAGTTTAAAAAATACAGAAATTGATAATTTCAGTAGGAGTATTAACGTTCTGAGAGCTCATTTATATGTTAAATGTTCGAAATAAAAAATGATAATTTTCACGTTTTTAAAAAACTGTAGTTTATTTTGATGAAAAACAGATGAAAGGAAGTTGTCTGATGGAAATGTGGCGAGGGGGGATGAAACATATGTGACTAAAAGAGTGATGAACAGTCATGTTTATGGATGCGAGTGGGAGAGGAAGACCACAGAAAAAATGGAAAGATTGTGTGAGGAATGATATGAAGGAAAATAACCGGCCAAGTGCGACTCAGACTCGCGCACGAAGGGTTCCGTACCATTATCTAAAAACAAAAAATCTTAATTGGCGTCAACTATGTATGTATGGGGACACCCTTTAATTTTCAACTTTTTTTATTTTTGGAATGTTTCCTTTATTTTTGCTGTAAAGCCTTGTTTTTTGCCAAATTTCGGCTCTCGACCCAAAACCTATAGGGTAGGTACTTCCGGATGACCTAGAATTGTCAATTTTGGTTAAAAGCAAGGTCTTTCTGCACAAGTAAAGAGAAAATTCCGAAAAATAAAAAAAAAGTTGAAAATTAAGTTAAATTTTGGTACTTACAAGTTTTCGCGAAAATCTAAATTTGCCCATATCTTTTTATCGTGTTGACTCAGGACCTTGATTGTGCTAACCTAACCTTCGGTGGTGCTAACGAACAGACGGACAACACAGTGATCTTATAAGGGTTCCTTTTTACCTTTTGAGGTACGGAACCCTAAAAAGGAGTAAATGATAGCGTGACAATTGACGGTGGGAAATGGAAGAAAAAAACGTGTTGCGCCGAACTCAAGTACCATGAACAAGGGCACGAAGATGATGATAATTTTGAAAACCCCTGACCTCTCCTGTAGTATCCAGATTTGGCTGCGGTCCAACAAGCATAGCATAAGCATAATCAGCCTTTAATGTTCCCACTGCTGGGACACTCGTTCTCCTCTATAAGAGAGGGAATGGTCTATAATCCACCACGCGGGCCCAGTGCGGGTTGGTAGATGTCACATGTCTTCGAATTTTTGGTTCTAGGACATGCCGGTTTCTTCACCGTTTTTGAGAGCGGTGGTGATGAAATAAATTACACAAAGTAATGCGCATGCCTGGGTTCGAACCCACGACTTACTGTTCGTAAGTCGGGGCCGCCACCATTGGGCCACCGCTGCTCTACAGTTCAACATGCGTTTTGTGGTATTATGTGTCAAGAACATAAAGACAATTAAATTCAGTATTTCTTCTCATACATCATCCAATGTGAAGTGCCATCAAAAATTTACTAAAACATTTTACTGGTTCATTTCCTTTTCTAGTTAATTATTATTAATATTAAGTTAAAAAAAAATCTTGTTTCAAATAGTCACCTTCTTTTAAGTTTATTTTCATATCAATGTTTTGTTTATCGGAAATTTATTTGGTAAAAGTAGATAAATAATTTGTCGTCAAGAGCATTTTGTTTTACTAGTGATAGCAGAACGGTGGCATAACAAACAAGATTGTTCAAACGAACATATTATTATCACTCGTTTATTTTTATTAGGTCAATTTGTATGTTGTGGTTTTTTTTTTGTATTGTTGTTGATTTAGGTACCTTCATCATCTCCTACATGCAAACCTCTTTATAATATTAAGCATAGAAAGTAGCAGTGTAAATCAAAAAAATAGAATTTGTGATCTAAACTTCCACGCATAGAAAAGAAACATATTACCAATGCCCGGCCCTCGCTACTACGGCTACGCGGTCTATAAATATTTTAATAAACAACTAAGTACAGAAGTTTTATTTTCATATCACAATTGGTCACAAAAATAAATTACTAATTTAATCTACACTTACCTTAGTATATTTAACATCTACTTTCACCATATTTATGTTTTAATATCAGCTGTTTTGTTTATTACACTATTCGCGTACACGCCCGAAGCCGGCTTCAGGCAAACTGACGGGAGTTGGTAGTTGCCAACATTCAAATTTTAAATAATGCGACGTGTAACCTCGTTGCTTCGAACTATTTCTTTGAAATTGAATAAAGAGGTTCCATATGAATATATAATAATGTTATTTTTGCGATTAAAGTTGTTTTATGGTTTTGGAATAGGCAGATGTATTTTTGTAAGTGAAGTCATAAATTATTATTTTCTGTGTGCTTAAAAAAACTTTCTTTAAATACATTTTTATTTTTCGTATAGGAAATCATCGAATGACTCCCCCGGCTCTGGGCGGAGCAGGAGGGAGTGACAGACTTCTTCTGACTAAAACCCATCCATGTTCATGCACTTTATTTATACCTTAACCTTTATCATTGCTTAAATACTAGTTTGCATGCATTTTAAAATTCATATACATTCAGGTAACTCTGACTCCCAAACTAACAGATCCTGTACTTAGGAGTCAGCGTTGTGCTGTCACTATGATAGTTTTTATTTAATCTGGATGTTCTTTTCCATGCTGCGAAATTAATTATCTTAGTTATCTACTTACTTCGTTGTGAAAGAAAGTACTTTTTATTACTAGCATGAGAGAGAGGTAGGTACCTACGAGATAACACGTAAAGTGGGAATTTTCGTTATCTGGCAACTCTGAACTTGGACTAAGAAGTTGTCAACGAATAATCGCCTGTTTACTGTAAAAGTTTATGGCAAAAGTGTTAATGCTTTATTTTAAATGGCAAAAATATGAGACATTTTAATGTTTTTAAAATCGATGCATTAGGTTTGCGGACAGCATCATGTCTTGTTAAGCAACTTTATTTTATTTTTGTTTTGAAGGTGTGCACCTTTTCTATAGTAAGTATTGTCTTGTCACACCAATCTACGCGTTGGAATAATTATATTCCTGTCCGCCTTATGTCTGAATCCTAAATCAAAAGTAAAACTACTGAGAGGTCATTTAGTTGGGCAGAACAAACCGACTCAGTCGGGGCCCATTCAAATTTTACCAATCAAATCTTCCCAAGGGGAATAAGGAAGTAATATTTTGATAATAATTTCACGCAGACGAAGGTCGCGGGGAATAGCTAGTAAGTCTTACATAAAAGATGCTTCAAAAGTTTACAAACAAATAAAAAACTTAATTGTCCTTCTCGGAAAATGCGCTCGCCACATTGATTGGTAAACTTTGAATGGGCCCCGACTGTGAGTCGTTCTGTTCTGCATTAGAATTTCTGATTTGTGTTATGTGTGTATCGATTATAAAACTATTTCAATTGTGTAGTTATTTAGTATTACTTAACAGAATTCTAAACTACTGGGCTTGTTTCTTTCTTTTTAGTTTTTATTTTTATTTAAGTTAATTTTTTCACGTATTTTTTAAAATTAGTTTTTACGCGGTCGGGTTTTTTGTTTTTCTTTAAATTATTTTTTGTCTATTTGCAATTAGCTAAAAAGCGAAACACTAAATTAAACCGCTTCATTATTTATCAGGGTAGTTTCCAACACATGCTGCATGTGCAGTATTCAAATGAATGCAAAGACGACAAAGCAGAATAAACTGTGATGTCACATTATCACTTTTTTGTTCCCAGGTTTAGATCCAGGAAGACCCTTAGTATCAGACTATGGGTCTCCCCAATTCCGCCTAGGCAGGGATGATGCTTACGTGGTCCATGTCATGCATACAAACGCTGGTTTCCTTGGCGAAGAGGGACTGATTGGCCATGCTGACTTCTGTGTCAATGGTGGAAGGCTGCAACCTGGCTGTAAAGGACATGTGATGCGTAAGTTCCGGAGTGTTTTATTTTGCAGACCTGCATAAGTATAACCAGCCAATAATATTCTCACATCTGGAACACTGACTTTCTCTCTATGAGAGCGAATCGGGTTATAATCCACCACGCTGGCTCAGTACGGGTTGGTAGATGTCACATGTCTTCGAATTTTTTGTTCTAAGATATCGGTCGGTTGCTTCTCGTTTTCCTTCACCGTTTTGAGAGCAGATCTGCCTATTTCCGAATTGTCCAGAATGAGATTATTAAAAAGAGTGTCCATGAAGTTTTGTGTGCCTGTTCTTTTTCATAGAAATATCCTACAATTTCGAATGGGCAACTAACTTCATCTTTAAGACTGATTGACTGCTTGACAGTTCAAAAGAGCCTGTAAATGTTTTAAATTGAAAAAAGCTTGAGTTGGAGTTTGACGTCTCGTCAGACTATATGCATAAGTCTTTCTGGTGGATCATCGCTCCTTCCATGCCTATCGAGATCGCTCGTTGTGTTGAAGATTCTCCGAGTGTATCTTAATATAACCATAAATCAAAATTACTTTTCCGATGTTACCATTTATGTTTGTAGTAAGTAAACTACTGTTGCTGCTTAACATATTTCATCCCATTCCCCAGGTATTGCCCGTTGCAGCCACTTCATGAGTTCATGTTACTTCGCCGCGAGTGTGCGTAAAAAACGCCGTTTGGTCGGTATACCATGCGACAGTAGATGTCCTAAGGAACGAGGGCATTGGGGCATCAGGTTCGACAGAAAAGCCGTGGTGCTTGGTGAAGAGGTTCCTGATTCGTAAGTTCCTATTCAAACTTTTTAGGGGAAGCACCCAGTTTTTGAAAAGGCAAGGTAAAGCCTTAGTTAATCTAACCAACGCACATTACACTTGTACTTGGTGCAAATTCCTCTTTGAAAACCTCGTAATACTTCGTTAGTTTACACAGTTTCATTTAAGTTGCCTTTTAGAATTAAAGGGTCTTGTACACCTTTTACTCTGACCAGTCCCATAACATAAATCGATCACCAATAATCTTGTACTCGTTTCTGGAATTAAGTTCATGTTTTTTCTGTATCATAGGGCACGAGGGATGTACTGCATTAGTTTCGACCACAACGATGATTGTCCATTCGAGTGATTTGAAGAAGGTAATTCGTTCTTTCGTCTCCAAAGAGATGGTTCAAAGTGAAGGGTTACTTTTATTTCGTAACAAATCCAAATTGAAACGTTATGTTGTTTAGTATTTAGGTAATTTATTTGTTAATTAAGAAATAAAATTAAGTTTTGTTACTTTTTTCAATGGGTTTTATTTGCATTTCATAAAATAACATGTTGATTTTTTATGTTTTCTGATAAATACATCAAATGGTCCTTCGAGCCGGATAGTAGATTTCTGTATTTTAATTTTACAAAAGATAATAAATGAAAGTATGAATTGATTTGAAAACAATATTACCAACCATATTCAGAAACCAGCACGTATGAGCATTGGATGATGGTTTCTATGAATACGGTTGGTTTTTTAGTGGTCCTTTTTCGGAGTCATTACTACTTGAATGTTAGCACAGGAGAAATTGCAGACCTCGTTGTAGAACACAGATTTGAAAGTCCAATTGCCGAAAACGAATGTACCGCCAAAATATGACTGCGCTATTGCCAATATGTCAACGTTGAATTTGTAGTGTCCCTGTAAAAATGACATAAGGTCAGATAAACTTGGTTAGAGAAAGGTATGTAGCCAGCTAGATGTTTTTACTGGAATCGAGTACTTGTTAATATTTTTAAAACATGTTTACATGGTTAGTTATTATTATTCTTTTAAGTCTTTATTGCTCTCGATAGACCAATCAACCAGTGTAAACGTTTACTTACTTTGACAATGAAACAGTCTTTCGTTACGTTCATGAGTGAGCTGAACAGAGGTCTCAAGAATAGATGTTCGCACGGTTTCTTAACCTGCAGTCTAAGGAACTCTTTCCCGTTTGTCAACGCGACGATTTTACTCTGAAATTGTTATTTTAGTAACATGTAAATTAGTTCCGCTGCATGGATGAACAACATTCGATCGGATCGGCGCAAAATGTTTTCTTCTTCCACTCTTCCCTGTCGACCGTCACGCTTTTATTCACTCGTTTTTCTTTCAAATCATTCCTTGCACATTTATCTTTTCTTGCGCCTGCCTCCCTTTCCTCGCCATCTATCAACATTCCATTTTATTTGCATTCATCACTCTTTTCATTACATGCGTTTCATCCATCGTCGTCGTCATATACCCTTACTAAGCCAAACTATTTTATTTCAACTTTACCTTTGTTGGAGATACATTCTGCAAAACCGATATTTCATAATTTATAGTCCCGGAGTCCTTAATACTAGCCGTCGAAATCGCACAATCTTTTTGTTTCGGCCCTTTGCATATTTCGAACTGTGTAATTGTTAAATTGAACATTCCCTGAAAGTTTATAAAAATGTTCTAGATAAGTAAATCAATAAGGTGGATCGACTTCAAAAACGATGAGCCCGGCAGACGTCAACTTTAGAATATGGTTCTTATCCGAAAAAGCACCACTGCCAAACGGATCGCGAAACTGAATGACCAATGGAGGAGTTTCGAATGTAAAGAAATGACTTACATAATCCTTTTGCGCATTCGGTTCTACGAAGACAGTATAAACTGTGACCAGCACAAGAAGTGTTACTGTAAACATATTTGACTACAACCAAGGAACACGCTTGATATAGATGAGAATAGTTGTCAACGTTTACATTTTAGGATTCATTTTTGGAAAAAAAATTACAACTGATTACTGACCAATGAAACGGTTCGTTGAACAGTAAAATGCCTTGATGATTACTGTGGAATATTGGAAACTGAGCATTTAATTTCGCTCGCTGGAAATAATTTATGGAACAATTATTAATATTTATAGAACGACCGGTAAGCAGAAATAAGTGATGATAATGGGTACTGATGATACAGAAACTGAATCAGATAAGGTCGTTGTTTTGATGGTTATTATGAAGTTTCTCTGGAAACTTCATATTAACCATCAAAACAACGACCTTGTGGAGGAGACCGAGGTGGAGGACTGCAAGTCTTATGACCCAGATAGTAAAAGCTTCTGAGCTTTTACTATCTGGGTCATAAGACTTGCAGTCCTCCACCTTCTTCATTTGCGTCAAGTCCATCTCCCTTTGACGAAAAGTGATGCTAGGATGGACTACACAAGGCTTTCCTTGAAGAGTCATCTGCTACAACGGTTATAGGTCATTCGACTGGCATAGCCAACATCTTCTGCTTAGCGTGGCGATGGCCTTCGCCTGTGGAGAGCCAACTCACTGCCAGGGACCGTATTATAACGTGTTACAAGGAAAATTACTGTTTACTACATCTCTCTCCCACTTCACCAATGGACTCAGTCCTGCTTGATGAATTAGAAAGCCATAGCGGTGACTCAGATTGCTGACTCTCTGGTTTATTTGTGTTAGGTTGTTATTTGTCGGCAGTGGTCTCAAACGCAGCCCTTAGATTTAGGGAAGTCTCTTAAATTGGACTTGGTAGTAAGGCACGATTTCTGTGTTTGAATACATAAAGGATGTAATGCAAGTTTGTCGGCGAGCTCTTTGTAAGAAGACAGCTCTGATAAACCTTCGGCATAACTATTATTATTAATATTAATATTAATATTGTATCATCCTGCATGCTTCATTTGCATGTATACGCATGTTTTGACAAATAAAATGATCTTTATCTTTATCTTTATTAAAGTTAAGATAAACCCACCTATCTATGTGAAGACGACCAGTCTGGGACGAATCTTACATAGCCATGTGGCTGGCGGGGCGCGGGCCTTTCCCCTTTTACGAGTAGGGTAATTTAGGAACTGTCCCACTAGTGCTCTTTTAAGGCCTTTTAATAAAGGCATTAAAAATTAGGTAAGGCATTAAAAGGCGATGTTTTGATTAAAAGAAGGCCTACATTAGCGGAGCATTGCTTTGAAGGGGCAAAGCAGCGCACAATACCCGTGCTGCGTAGGTACGGGGTTGTAGAATTGGATGTAGAAAAAACAATTTGAACTCAAACTAACTCATTTCTTTATTGTTTATCAACAACTGCATATCTTTTTGGAGTCATCGAAAAAATCATACTACCGCATTGCAAGTTACAGTAGTCGTTATAGAAAAGCCATTTAAAATTCCAGTTTCCGTAAATGAACCTCCCTCCGTAGAAGTTGCGAGCAACCGTTTGTATGTCTACGTATAGTCGATAGCGACCCTGAAAACAAAAACATCTTTAATCTCACGTAAAATATGCGTGTTTTAGGTATCCACCCGCATTTCTTCAGTCACCGTTAAGTCCCATGTAGGTACATGAATTACGTTGATTCTTTTGGTTAATGTTTGTGATATGTTTTGATTAATTAAAATGGCGGCGTCCACGTCAGTTTACATTTTAACTAGGCACCAACACATCCTTGTATAATGGGTGTACCTTCAACAAAGCCGACAGGTAGTTACGGAGATTTTGAAAGTCAAAGTTCCCTTATAACTTCAATTTTAATACCTCCATGACCCCTGCACTATTCAATGCATCCATCAGCACAATGTTCTGATTGCGTTACATTGAGTTCTACCGTAAAAAGTGATTTCTCACCCAAAAAATGTTGTTTCCCAGCAATAATTTTTGTGTAGAGTTAGGTACTTAGTTTGATGTACAGAATGATTGTGATTATGTTACACCTTGTATAGCGCGAATTACACAGAAATGGTATAAAGTGGCGGTGCGGCGCAGGTTCAGCGCAGGCGCAGCTCAGGCGTGGAATTTATAACGAAAAAAAGAACGGCGTGTCTTCGCCGCGCCAGGCCCTCGTACACTATGTATGAAAATGTTTTGAAGCGGCATCATGCCTGCGCAGCGCCTTCACCTTACGCCGCTTGTGTATAATTCACGCCTATGAATGTATGTATGTCGTGTATTTATACAAAGTTATTATTCATTCCTATAGATAAAGGAGTGCCTTATAACTTATAACGTTGTGTCGTAAGATTACGGTGTACCTTTTCAATCCCACAATGGTCAGAATTGTTGAACAAACCCTGAATCAACGGTTTGAAGAAGATATGGTCGCACAAGTTCCTTATTTGAAGTCGTACCAGCTCTTTGCCGTTCATCGAACCGATAATTTTAGCCTGAAAAACAAAGGATAGCCTTAATGGTTTCTACACACAAAAGCCATCAGGGCATGTCGGCGACTTTGGTATTTAGAGTCCATAAGAATGTCTCAAGAGGATCTTAATCTAATTCATAGGAGCCTCAGAGGAAAGGATATAAAACGAGAGGAAATTACTAACAAAACATTCAGCGATTTCATTGGTTGATTGCATTAGAGTCAACCAATCACATTACTTGAAGCTGTTGCAGGTACCTTAATCATTTTCATATCTTCCTTTACATTAAAATCCATGTCGAATATAACGTCATTCACAATTTTAGTTGCAATCTCAACACAGTTCTTACGTTTAGGTCCTTTGCACGATTCAAATTTTGACACTCTTAAGTCGAATTCACCCTGAAAATTCAGCAAAATGATTATGAGGGCTGATAGGTAGTGTCCAATTCTGGTGCAGTGAGATAAAAATATTATAAAGGGTGTAACAAGACCCTTAATGAAGCCGAAAGGCACTTGTTCTCCCCGTCATTGCGATCATTTTTTTTTGTTCTAGACCATGCCTGAGAACCTTCTAGTTACGGAGATATTGGGGGTCAAAGTTCCAACTTTTTCACAAGGTTTTTTAAAATACGTGTTTTTCAAGTAAGATTTTTACTTTAAACACCTCCACGACCCCCTTACTATTCAATTCATCCATCAGCACAATGTTTTGAGTGCGTTACATCGAGTCCTACCGTAAAAAATAAAAGTGGTTCCCGGCAATAATTTTTGCGTAAAGTTACTTAGTTTGATGTACAGAATGCTTGGTTGACGGCTTCGTGAAGGGTCCTGTTACACCCTGTATTGCTTCTTACATTCTCCGGATTCCCATTAGCCCAAACTTAATTGCAAAAATGGTCGGCTAAAGTTATTAGTTGAGTTGTGAGGTTCGTAGCTATCGGTACAAGAACTTTATTTACCGAGCCCAGTCGTGGACTCGTAGTTGCGTAATCCACAGTTTCATGTCAAGACCCCTTCGTGGCGTTAGACCCGTCTTTCATTTGATGTTTTTTGGCATCCGTTACTTTTAGTCAGAAGCCTCAAAACTGACAAGTCAGATTGGCTAGACTGGATCTGAACCCAGTATAGTTGGAGAAAGGCTAGACAGATGGTAAACTGTCAATATTGTGTGGTAAGCAATGAGCTCTATCCTTTGAAGTATCCAAAATCAATAGGTACTTACATATTCCAACAATGACTTTGAAACCATGAAATTAAATGAAAATACCACGAAATATTTTAACATAACGTCGAATTTTGCTTTTAAATTGGATGAATCTGTTTCTACAATATACTATTTTATACATAAATACATTCCAATTTGACTCTTAACCATATCATGGTTCGTTGGCTGCAAATAATTATGATTTTCAATGGGTTTTCTATTTATTTTAATGTATCATTAGGTACATTATGTACCTGCGTAGGTATCGCTACATGGTTAATCGCACAACATTTTTAGAAAAAAGATTAATTGTTACTATTATTTATGGCTTATTATTATTTATTGTATTTCTCACAAAAACTAAATACGTCATAAACAGGCAGAGGTCTACAAAACCCACATGGGGTGGGTGGGGTGGGGTTCGGCTTTTTTCTAATTTTAGTCCCATGTAACGGGCACAAATCCAGACTCGGTGACTGCTACTGAGAAATTCTGGATGGAAAAACCCAAAAACACTTTGTCCGACCCGGGAATCGATTCCAGTCGCACTTGCGACCACTAGACTAAGCGTGGCAAAAACTAAATGTATGCCTAAATATCGTTGCACTTTTGTAATTTCGTGTCTCGGCGCTGGGCTTATATGGAAAATCTAAATGTTCATTAAGGTCTTGCCTAATATTGTAACATTACTAACTAAGCTTTAGAGCTTTTAAAAGTCCTGGGCTCGCTCGTTTCATCGTATACCTCTTCCCTAGCTTTTCATCTGTTCGACGGCGCGTTCGTGTTCCACGCGCGCCTCAAAGAAATGTCAGCAAACAGAAAGGGGTCCGAAAGGACCGATGCTGGCCAGGGTTGCGGGACTGTTCGAAAGAGATACCGATACCGCGGCCCTGGAACACAAAGAGCAAAAGAAGGAACCTGGATGGGTTTTAGTCAGTAAAAGTCTGACACTCCTTCCTGCTCAGCCCAGAGCTGGAGGATTGATTATTTGATGATTTCCCATCCGAAAAAAAAGGCAATAAAAATTGGTGCAATTTATTGAATTACTCTATAATCTAGAATTTACCTGACAGTTATAACAAAGTTTTGACCATTTTCTTCGGAGTGACCATCGTCTGTAGAATTTCACAGTGCAAATTGCAATAATTGTTGAAATACAAAGATTTGTACGTCCAGTTGCCATACATGAATTTATCACCGTAGAGAGTGCGGGAAATAGCTTGGAGGTCCACGCTGAAAACATGGTGACCCTGAAATGAGATTTGTATTGAATTAGGTATCGATTTGTATAAGGTGTAAACGGACGCCTATATAACTAAACCGAAAGGCCTACCGAAAGGGCCGGGATAGTATATAGTCACGAAGCAACGCATTGTACATTTTTCGACGCAGCCAATATGTAGAGGCAACATCTTTAATCTTTGCAATCCTCTTCTAAGAAATGGAGACAGATGTGTCTCCCCTGTAGACTAATCATTAGACTCTCATGTAACACATCTGTTACATGAGAGTCTAATGATTAGTCTACAGGGGAGTTACCATGACGTCTTAAAGCAGTATTGTTTAAATGTTGTCCAGTGTAGCAATGAGACGGAGCTATAGAGACCGTCTAGCGCCATCTCTTTCCCACTCTGGAATAAGATTAAAACAAAAATGCTTGAAGACGTCATGGTAGGCTACGGACCTCGCGCACAAACTGGTCGGACGCCCGGTCGTGCGGCTAAACTTTCTTCATGGTTTCGACCAAAAGTCGCTTCTGCCTCGTAGCGAGCGAGGCCCCTTATAATTTAAGCTAGAGCAATAATTTCCACCTACTTTATAAATTCCACATCGTCCTGATGTAATGTTGTAAATATCCTTGAGTAGCGGCTTGAAGAAGATATGTTCACACAAGTTGTTTATCCGTAATCTGATTATTTCCTTGTTGTTTACCGTACCCACGAATATCGTCTGAAATTGATTAAGTACATTATGACTCTAGTAAACATAATAGGCTCTTAGGAGATTCAAGAATGGGCACAATTACGAAAGTGATAGATCATCAGTTTGATAGGTTCAAGTTGAGTTTAACTCATCTTTTTCCCGCACCTCTCGCTGTGGCCAAGACAAGCTTAGCCGTCAGTACGATCTGTCTTCTGAGTCTGCCTGACCGGCAGTGAGATAACATTGCATGACGTACATATTAGGCCATGCGAAAACCGGTTTCGGTGCCCGGGTAAAAGACGGTTTTATACAAGTTCCGCATGGGCTAGTGGCCTAGTGCATATCCCTAATTTCCTACTCAATCTCCGTCTGTGACTTTAAGGCTCATTGTAACAAGCATCCTACATTCCAGGCCAACATAGAAACTGCTAGATAGGGAACAGAGGGCGAGCACGTACGGGCTTGTTAGGGTAGAGCTGTCTTACAGGTCCATACATTTTGGTTCGTACACCTAGTTGGTTGTTCCTGTTTTCATCGCAGGGTACAAAGAAAAAAAAAAAAACCTTGTATATGTCAATCATTGCGATTAAGTGGCTTTGGTGCTGCGGTTTGAGGAGCTCGTTTGCCTAGGTTGATCCGTGGACGGGTGACCACCCATTACATACCGAGTTATCTCCGTGCCTCGGAAAAAAACTTTAAGCCGTTGGTTCCGGCTGTCAATTGTAGATCTTTGACAGTCGTTGAGTAGTCAGCGGCCCGAAAGTCTGACAACCAGTCTTACCAAGGGATATATTATTACCCAGTACTAACTGGGATGTGGAGGTCAGATAGGTAGTCGCTGAAATATATGCATTCAGCTGCATTCGGTTAGACTGGAAGCCGACCCCTTTGAAAAAGGCTGAAAAATCTGCCTAGGATGATGCTGCCACGGTTTGCGGTTTACGACCGCCTTCCGAATTGTATCTTAATAAAAGGCTTCTAAACTACTCAATTCAATACATACTTTCAGTGTCGTCATATTTTCATGCATCAACACGTCATATTTTATCCATACTTCGTTATACTTGTAGGCCTTAACTTCGCCGCAGTACTTTCTTTTAGGTGCCTTACAAGTTTCGTAGTTTGTAACCTTTAAATCGAATTCTCCCTGAAAAACAGTTTAAAATAGTCAACCTACTTATCTATCCATCTTATTATAGTCGTTGGCCTCGTTGGTTTAGCGAACTCAAGCAAGACTGCTGAGCTTGAGGTACACGATAACATGGCGCAGCGGACCCGGATCAAAGCATAGTTTCAATGAGCAAATTTGGATAAATACGGTGGCAGCGTGGGAAAAATCTTAGTATTCCTAAATGTTTCAATAAATAATAATACAAGTCCTTGTGACCATTTTCGGTAATTGTGGTCAATCTCGGAGCTGGGAGACTCATTGTATCGACGTTGGATATGGTTGTACGACGTGCACCCTCGTATTCCGCTAGGACCACAATCTGAAACCTTTGGAGACAGGCTGCTCCGTTGGTCTCATGTAGTCATCTCGGTGGGTTCGTTTCCCAGATCGGGCCCTGTCTTAGTAAATAAGTAATTTGAGGTACTCACATACTCAAACACAGATGTAACAAATAAGAAACAAAATGAAAAAAAAGTGATGAATCTATACATTGCGTGGAATGTGCTCGTAATAAAAGTAAAAAAAACCTACAGTATAATATTGTATACTTAAAAGTATATAAACAGTTTTTTGTTGTAATTTGAAGGATATGAGTTAAATGCTTCATGGTCTGTTGAACAGACATGATCTACGAGAGTATGAGCTTAGCTTATCATGATATTTTACAAGTAGTTAGTATCTTTGATCTAGTAAAAGTATTGTGATCGAAATTATATGAAAATGGATTAGAAAATAAATAATCTCAACGTGAAAATCAACCATAGCTAAAGGTACTTACTTATCAAAAGGAAATTAAGGGTTTTGACCAAGTAAGAGTAACACATAATGCAGGCTGTCGCTTTGCATTCTGGTCAAATTCAAGGAGGTATCTATACTAATGATTCACGACCCGAAAAAAAAAAGTAAAAAAGAAAGTGAAAAAGAAAGTGAAAGAAGGAAGTGCAAAACCACCCGTATTAAAACTCAGCCAGTCTGTTCCTAGCCCTATAAACGCGCCATCACACACACAAACGCAAACGTTTATTCTACAGTATAATTATGGACAGTATGCACCAGCTAGGGGGTGGTTTACGCTTACCGATTTCCGTAAAAAATGAAAAATAAAATAAAAAGCCTACCCTTTTAATTATCAATTCGGGTCGAGAATCATTTAAGTATAGATATATACCTTCTTGAATTTGACCACGATACAAAGCGACAGCCTGTATAACCAGCGCCTTTTGTAATTATATCGAAGTCTTTTTATTGTGGCCTCTGCTTCATGGGTAAATTAAATCATTAGCGAATTAACTGTCGACAAACGTTTTTTTAGTGATATTGCAAGCAACTTTCCTTGATGAATATTGGGATAAAATGTCTTTACTATTGGCACCGGCAGTTGTTTTTGTTGCTGGCTGTTTATTAGGGGAGTGCAGAGCGTTTTGCAGCAAGCAAATTCAGTCATCATCATCATCATCATTTCAGCCGAAAGACGTCCACTGCTGGACATAGGCCTCCCCAAGTGTCGCCACACTGACCGGTCCCGTGCGTCTTGCATCCAGCGGATCCCCGCAACCTTCACCAGGTCATCGGTCCACCTAGTGGGAGGCCAAATACAAATACCAATACATAAATCAAATTCAAAATGTGATCTACGGTGCTGAAGCCTTTTCGGAATCCGGCTTGTTCGGGAAAAAAAAGTCAAAAACACAAAAGCAAAAGCAAATTCAGTATGAAAATTTATTTCAGAATAAAACCAACAGCGGGCTTGTCATCACCGTTGATTTTTATCTCATCGTTCGGAGCCAACTTCTCGAAGATATTAACTAATTAAATCCATTTAATTCAGGTTCTCCCATATTACAATCACAAGTAATAAAACGAAACGAAATAAATATTAAAAAAAAAAACGAAACAAATACAAATTACAATTAAAAAAAGATATATATTGCCATAATTGGCTTCAATAGAATAATCTAACTGCGAATATCTTAATTGGCTGCCAGCGCATACGAAATATACGTCAATAAGGTAAATAAAAAAAAAAACAATTTATGTAATTGATATATTGTATTTCCACAAATTAATCAATAACAAATATTTAATTGGTACGTTTATAAAAAATATAATAGTCTCGTATTTAGCGGGGATTTGGCTTTGGTTTCAGTTCTTGCTTTGGTCGGTTTACAGCAGAGGTTTCTTGGGGAGGCTGAAGGAAACTGTCTTAGTCTCCAAGTATTGCAGGATACCATCCTCACCCCTAGAAATAGGAAAATTACACGTCAAAATAGTGAATCTATGCAGCAATGGAAAATTTGGAGAAAACTAAAGTCAATGAGTGTGATTTGCAGGACTTGAGATAATTCCATATTCAAGAAAAATGCATTTGTAGTGTTTGGGAAAATTTTAAACACATATAGGTGCATACTACGTGATTTTATCTTCACATACTTATTTAAAAGTGAACTCTAGTTATTCAAAAATCGGCAGCAGGTTCACTCAAGTTCACAATGAAGGGCACAGCAAGATAATTTCTACGTCTTCATAAAACTATAGACTATAGCATAAATGCTATTCTTTTTTTTTTTTGAGAAATTGTTACTCACAATTCGCGACCAATACCAGACTCCTTGAATCCACCGAATGGAGTTTGAGGAACCACGTGTTCGTATGTGTTGACCCTGAAAACACAACACAATATTAAAATCCGTACATATAAACAAATACATAAAATTGAAGTGATTTTTTGTAATTTTTATTTACAGCTTTTTACTGAATGCGTATAAGAAAGAAAGAAAGAAAAAAGAAAAATATTTATTTGGGACAAGCACAGGAACAACAAAAATAATAATAATAAAAAAGAATCTAAAACTAAATAATAAAAAAAGACCTGTGCGAGGCCAAAAAGGCTCCTATCTCAGCATGATGCTGCGATAATTTTTAATAATTTTACGCGGACGAAGCTCGCGGGCACCATTTAGTTATAAATATTTGCAAATCAATCAATGTTAATAAAGTCGTTGCTATGGACGACATTTATGGTAGGTCAGTATACTTAAAGATACACCACATCTACATTATAACTCAATACTTATTTCTATTTATACTCTTGAGTGCCCTTGAAGTGCTTCTAATATAGACTTTGGATTCTACTTCCTTAGAGTAAATACACTGGACGCATTTATTCCGACTGATTGAATTGGTTCGTTGGTGGACATTTTCCCCTTATTAAAAACCGCGGAATAAAGTATACAACCATTTTAACTTTTAAGTTAACCATACATTTTTTGATGGAGTTTGGCATAACTTTACTCCGCATTTACTTTTTACTTTGAAATATTTAAATCACAAGTAGGATTTCGGCAATAGTGAATTATCACTTCCAAAAACACTGTCGAAGATAATTTAAACATAATAGCGCGCCTGTAATTTCCGAAGAGTTAGGCAGAGGTGCACCTAATAGTACACGTACATTTCCCCTGTTTTTTTAATAGGGGACGAGCCTATTGCCATCAACCGGGCACAAATTCAGACTCTGTGGCTGTTACTGAGTAATTCCTAATGGAAAAACCCACCCGACCCAGGAATCAAACCCAGGACCTCATGCTCAGAAGTCGCGATTACGACCACTAGACCATCAAGGCAGTCATAATTTAAACTATGAAGAAAAAAAAATCTTACCACATAGAGCCGGCGCGCACGTGCTTGATGAAAGCAAGAGCGGTGCTGATGTCGTTGGTGATGACACCAGCGCCCAAGCCGTAGTTGGAGTTGTTGGCTCTGTCCACCACCTCTTCGAAGGTGTTGAACTTGAGGATGCTCTGGACCGGTCCGAAGATCTAGAGAGAAATTTAAATATAGCACATAATTTAAGGTGTAACCAGACCCTTCACGAAGCCGTCAACCAAGCGTTCTGTAGATCAAACTAAGTAACTTAAAAATTATTGTTAACGATTTTTTTTTAAGGCGAAAAATCACATTTTACGGCAAGACTCAGGTGCTGATGGATGCATTGAATAGTACGGGGGTATTTAAAGTAAAGATAAAACATTGAAATTTTGTATTAAAAATAATAATTATAAAGTTGAAATTTTGACCCCCAATATCTCCGTAACTAGAAGGTAAAGTCAGTAAAGATAATGGTATAGAACAAAATGATCGCGTTGACGGATAGAACAAGTACCTGGGACGCTTTTATGACGTCTTAAAGAAGGACTAATTCCAGTGTGGGAAAGAGATGGCGCTAGACGCCCTGTATAGCTTTTTCTCCTTCTCACACTGTCATCGCAGGCCATCTGTCGGCTTCGTTATGTGTATTTTTACACCCATTAAAATACATAATCTCGCCATTTTCTCCAGGGGGTAGGAAGGTACTTCAGAACGCTACCTTCAATCCTAACTTACCTGCTCCTTTTACTTCGTCCACGTTTATGCATGGAAATAGAGAATCTTGTAGAAATAGCTCAAATGTTTTTATCAACAACTGAACAACAACTATTTATTTTCAGGCTACTTAAGCCCATAGATGATAATCTTACAGACTAACATACTCATGACATAATAATAAAAAAATAAATAACAAAACTTTTATGATCTAAAATATTATTGATTGGCCGGTACAAGTATCGATTGGTCATGAACGTACTTATGATTAAAATAATAGTTTAAAAAAAAACTGGCCTTGAATTGAGATTATAGCGTCAATAAAAACAATGTTCAGTTAAACCGGTATGGTTTTATGTAATTATAGACCCTTTGCTAAACTTACGATCATACAAACATACATGATTGTCCAAAATAAATCATCTAACTATGAATTACTCCGTGTTTAGTGTCCCAGTCAGATACTGGAGTTTCGCAAAATATTCTACAATTGTTAGGATTCACTTATTCCGCTGAAGTTGTTCTGTATGATTTTTTGATCATATGGAATCTAGTATTATTTCTAGTTTTTAATTTAATATTTAGTATCCCACTGTTGGGCTAGGGTCTTTCTCGTATTACTCCAGTCTCCTCCATGTTTCACCCTTTCCGGCCAGCACCGTTCAAGTAGTAAATGAAAAAAAAACAATTAAAGAGAATGATTTTTTCCAAAATATACCAATTAGTCGTTACCCACCTCTTCTTTAGCAATCTTCATGTCATCACTGACATCAGCGAAGACGGTGGGCTGGATGAAGAAGCCGACCTTGCCTTGGCGGTCACCTCCAGCGATGCAGCGGGCACCAGCCTTCTTACCAGCATCGATATAGCCCATAACCTTGTTGAACATGTCTGTGTCGATCTGAAAAGATCAGTCGGTTCCTATTATTAAAGTTACTTTTTCATTGTTAAATTTCGTGTAGCAGAGATGATTATTATTATTTGATTAGTTCAGACTAGGATCAAGAATGGATTCTCTAATCAAAATCAAAGCATTTGTTTCAAGTAGGCCAGTTACAGGCACATTTGAATTGTCGAAACAAAGATAATAATGAAATGTAGCTACAGTCCCAGTCACAAGGCATAAAAACTATGTGTACTGTAGTTGCCCATTCCCTAGTGTAGATCTATATAGAGTAACGGGCAAGAAACTCCATGGACATTATTTTTAATCAGCATATTGTTACAAAACCTTGGATACATCATTCATGTTGAGATGGTACACTATGTGAGAACGATGTAGCAAGATGTGCGCTTGAAAAGCATCATAATCTATGTCAGTGTCTTAGCCAGACGTCTGTAAGGAATCCGCCGTGCAGGCTTATCTCTGCTAAGGATAAGCCTTCCTCAATCTCCATAAGGACACTCCTAGGCGGTCTGCTTTTTTTTTTGTAGATGATAAAATAATACTGATGCAGCTTTTTTATTTTCTGATCATCATATCATAATTATGGTTATCTGTTGTTATAGAATCTTTCACAAACCTGAGGTCCTTGTTGAACATCTGTGTAGGGGTTTCCAACGGTCCTGTTCTTGGCGATCTCGGCGGCCTTGGCGACAAACTTGTCGTAGATACCAGCCTGAACGTATGTCCTGGTTCCAGCGACGCAGCACTGACCAGCGTTGGCGAAAGCAGCCTTGTGAGCGATCTCTGCCGCCTTTTCGACTGTGAATTGAGTAAAATAATGTTGGGTAAAGGTAAGGAATTAGCGACCGATTCGCGAAATACTGAGAAGGAATTCTGGTCTGCTTCTTTTGAAAGTAAATAGACATTGAAATTATAAGCGAATATGAAAAATGTATATGTAACCGGCCAAACCCGATTTCAGGCCAAACTAGTTTGTCCTAGGCCAAACCGGTTTACTGGTTTACCCCGACTAAATGGGTTAGTTTAGGTTAGGTTGGTGACCAACAATGCGCGAGCCGAGCGAGCGTAGCGAGCGGCGCCGCGGCAGCGGCCGGCGAGAGCCATATCCAAGATGGGCGCATTGTAATTGCTTTGTTTGGTTTAGACACGATAAACCAGTGAACCGGTTTGGCCTACGACAAACTAGTTTGGCCTGAAATCGGGTTTGGCCGGTAACATATACAATAAACTTGTTCTTGTTACCTACATGTGATTAACGCCCTGTAATTCTTTGCTCGTTTTGATACTTGTACATATTTTATTGTTATTTTAGATCTATTTGTAGTTAGTAAATAATGCACGTAGTAATTAATAAAGTACGTATGAAGAATTAAAATACTGGCATTCAACTATCTGCTGTATCCGGTTAGGTTACAACTGCAACCGACTTAACCTTAATTAGGAACAGGCTAGGCGGAAGATGATGATTAGGTGTGACTAAAAATACCATGTACAGACTCCATGGAAGGCCAACTGTAGGGTTATGATAACATACATTGAGTACGGATTTAATAATGCACTATCTGGCCTTGTCAAGTTCAATGCTGGATACTAAATACGGCTTAGTAGGTTCAGTAGCATTTGTTTCTATAAATTATGATAATATTAATTTTAATTCATTGAAAATAATTACCGGCTGATTCACAAAACAATACAAACGGTAGCGAGAAAGGATTAGCTTGGATTTCAGTGAAAACAATAACACAGGGCATATCAACCTTGCCCGCCTTATGTCTTAAACATGGGAAAATACACTGTGGCAAGTATCTTCGTGTTAAAACAAGCACAGTTCATGAATTTTTATGATGCTAAAACACGATCAGATTCAGAATTAGTAATTATTTATTAATTAGGCCAGACCTTAAAATGAAATTAGAAATCACGCCATCGATAAGTAATATTGTTAAATTAATGGTACTAGCATAATCAGCCTTTTAATCTTCCCACTGCTGGGACAAACAGCCTCCTCTCTATGAGAGGGAATGAGCTATAATCCACCACACGGATTGTGCGAAATTGCTCCTAAATGGCAGAATTTCCATTGAAGTAACAGCTCATTTGCCTTACGAATATGGATATCAAAGGGTCAGGTAAGAAACCTTGCACTTGGAAAAAAGCCACATGGAAGGTTTTTAAAACCTTGAATACATTTTTTTTTATTTATCTCTTTCAAGAAAACGATTGATTTTTCGGATTCATGTGCACACTTTGCCCGACCTGGGAATCGAACCCAGGACCTCATGCTCAGCAGTCATGCGTACGACCACTAGACCGACGAGGCAGTCTTGAGTCGAACTAGTCAAAATATTTAATGCATAAGGAATTTGTTTTTAGATGTCTTAAGTACGCGATATTTTTTTTAGAATTTGCATCAGCCCAAAAATAGACGTGTTTAATTTCAATGTCAGTACGAAATATGTGTTTAGTTAGTTAGAAAAAATGGCAGTCGTGATCGTGACATCATCAGAAAATACTCAAGTTACGGATACGATATGTTTGCAATGAAAAGGGTAAGCTCACAGATCATAGATTAATAGTTACGGTTTTCAGCACGAGTGAGTAATGTGATGCAAATGTCAATTGTCAACAAAAAAAAAACAAATTGCATGTTTTGTTACGATGAACCCTAAACTAACGATAAAAATCTTTGATGGATATGGTACGAGATAACCAACTCCTAAGCGGACATGGAGGTCAAACTCCACCTTAGTTTGATCTTTCCTGGCTTATAATAAAGTTCAATTTACCATCAGCATCATCGAAGATAACAAGCGCACTCTTGCCTCCAAGCTCAAGTGTGACTCTCTTCAGGTTGACAGCGGATGCAGCGCTCATTATGATCCTACCGACCTGTGGAAGAAAAAAAACATTCCTACATGAATCACTATTCGAAAAACATAGTACCGATATTTTGCATTGCTAATATAATGTCACACTATGTTGGAATATTAAGTGGAAGTTACATATGTTTAAATGGAAGATATATATGTGTGATAGATATGTATGTGTGTATAAATATGTTTAAATGGCTCATGAGACAAGATATTTAAAGAATATCACATCAGTCTTCTCCAAAGAGTTAGGCAGAGGGGTTAAGTACACCAATATTTCACCAGTTTTAAATGAGTGTGAGCCCAATATCATGGGTATCATGGGCCAATAAATAATAAAAAGTCAAAAGGTATAACATATTGAGTATTGTAGCCTACTCAAAAATTCCATTTGGAAAATTCCCATACCATTTGGCCTGACTTGAGATTCAAACCTGGAACACATGCTCATTGCACACTACCAGGCATTCTTTTCGAGTATAGATATTTCAAGAATGAAGTGATAAGGAAGGTGAAGGGGTAATATAGCTACAGCACGGCACAGTTGGCGCAGTGGCTAAGCGTCTCATTTTATATATTGGCCGATACGTGGGTTCGATCCCC
Source organism: Eugnorisma glareosa (assembly GCA_947578425.1). Taxonomy (NCBI): domain Eukaryota; kingdom Metazoa; phylum Arthropoda; class Insecta; order Lepidoptera; family Noctuidae; genus Eugnorisma; species Eugnorisma glareosa. The sequence goes on along the minus strand of OX387969.1, from coordinate 13,570,017 downwards.
GCACGGAACAAATCATTGCATGACCAACTAGTGGTAGTATTTCCGGGTCTGGCTGTTTGTGTATGTCAATTTAAATGTCTGTAAATGAACCCATGATACAGGAGAAATTTCTAGTGTGGGGCAACGTTTTTAATTAATAGAAAATGTGATCAATGCTCGTGCCTTCCCTGTTGAGAAGAGGCCTTTGCCCAGCAGTGGGACAGTAATAGGATATTAATTAATTAAGAGTTAAAAGAAAAAGCAGTAAAAGACATTTGCCCAATTACAGATTTGAGCATTTCACTAAAGAACTACTTAATCTCTAATATAGTCCTTTTCTCTAGTGTAGTATAGAACTCGATATTTAGGATTAAACTTCGATTATTATTCAATTCAGGTACCAGCAAATTGTCATAGTAACAACAAAATAGATAAACAACCAACAAAATTCAGATATCCAACAAAATGTGCAAATTAATGTATTATTGCTGTGTCGATTCACATAACATTGTGTAACATTCTTATCTAATCTTCGTAAGGCGTGAAATTGACGGATATAGTTATATCATGTTGATTTATGTCAAGTCATTTCAAATCTCATATATATTTATTTGATTGTTTGGAATGGAATTAGCCAGTGATACGGGATACTAAGTATTTTTGACGTTTGCATGTATTTCGAAGTAAAAACGGCTTTATGTTCGTTGCTATCGATTCTCACAAAAGGTTCAAGGTTCAAACTCAATATTACGAGCACGCCAGTCGGTCATCAAGATTCAGCAAGTATGGCTTCACTCACGCGATGTCAGGATCTAATATTTTATTTAGTATTTTACCAATTTGTCACATTTTGGAATAATAAGTGTGATAAACTTTGTTATGTAAATAAAAATGAAAGGATCCTCCGTTTTATGAAGGGTGAGGGACCCACAACATGGTCTTCCTACCTTTACAAGATGTAACATAATAAATGCACAATCTGTTCTGTGGTGACTCAGACCATGCCACTGAACAACTTGTGTTCTATGACTATTGGTTTTTGTTTTTCTAGTTTACTCTCATGTTGATCAGCTGATCGCGTCAGTTCCTATAGAAAGTCCAAATTTATTTTTGCGAATTTCAAGAACTCGTAGAACAATAGTTATTCAGTTTTATGGTCCGAAACATCACACGAGAGATAGTACGCTTATTATGTTACACCTAGTATAGTTATACATGTAGTCTCTGGGACTATGAACTAGTACTAGGTACACACGGCTACACACATCAAGCTATACATTTCCAGTTTATGCTGATCCCGCATTGTATAGGATTTCTATACAATGCAAGGTCAGCTTATACTGGAAATGTATAACTTGATGTGTAGCCGTGTGTACAATTAAATTTACCTCAGTGGAACCTGTGAAAGCCATTTTGTCGACATCGGGGTGGTGTGTCAGGGCAGCTCCAGCTGTGGGTCCGTATCCGGGGATAACGTTGAGGACACCAGCGGGGAAACCAGCCTCCTTGACTAGAGCAGCCATTGCCAAAGCGGTGAGAGGGGTCTGCTCAGCGGGTTTGAGGACTACTGTGCAACCTGTAGAAAATCTTAGAATTAGTTCCTATGTTTTATGATTAAGTAAGTAAACACAAAACCGCTAAAAGTGGAGAGATTTGGAAGAGACCAGCACTCAGCATGGGGTGGCCAAAGGTTGAAGAAGAAGAGAAGTAAATAGAGTATTTAATATTGTCTCATTCGTTCAAAAAAAATCATATTAATATATCGACAGTAGTTTTCTTATTCGAAGCTTCACGAATTTGTGAATTTTTTTTTAGATTGTGAGACAAAGATATTTCCGTAATAAAAAAAGATACCGATCTAGTATGAAGTATGATCATTTTGATAATAGTGATTGGTGATGGTTATCATCATGGTTTTTAGAATTTCTTAATTTCTTCAAGTGTATTGAATATTACATACTCGTAGGTAGTGTTAAATAAACAAGAAACTTACCGGCAGCGAAGGCAGGGGCGATTTTAAACACGAACATGGGGATGGGGTAGTTCCATGGCAGAATTTGGCCGCAAACACCTACGGGCTCCTTCAGTGTGAAGGTCATGACGTCACCGTCTGGAATATAATAGTGGCTTTAACCAACGGCGTCGTACAAGGTCATGGCTAAATAAATTCTATAGACTCCAGCACCGCTAAATTATTGGTACTTAGAATTGTTGGTTTAGTCTAATTTGAGTATGGGGTTAGTTATAGTTTAATTTAAACTCGATTAATTTGGACTTTGCTGTATTATATCTACCAGAAACAGAAAAACATGCATAATCAAGATATTATCGAACTTTCCGTTATGATTTGTTCACGCAATATTTTCTCAATTAATTATGACCTAAACAAAAACAAAAAATGAACAATTAATGATTAACATCTTCGTTTATTATACTAATATGTATCTCTTTCCATAAAGACGTTGTCGGCAAAATAGTGGTTAATTTATATTTTTAAGCCAGCAAAATTATAAAACGCAATAAAATGTTAATGCGTCAGTTTGGTGACACTGACGCATTATCATTTTTATTGCATTTTTAAATTTTACATTACAAGTAATCTGCATGTAATGAATATTAAAGTAATGTAGAAATACCAACTCTTTTTTTCTGACTTTTTTTTTTCATCACTAGTCTTGACAACTGTTAACAAAATGCCTAAAAGATGTGATTATTGCTTTTAAAGATTCTAAAGTACCTGCGGGAATAGTGTTGCCGAGAATTTTGTCGGCTTTGCCGGCGTAGTATCTGATGATGCCAGCAGACCAGAAAACTTCGCCTTCAGCCTGTTTAACCGGCTTGCCGCAGTCCAATGTTTCCAGTTCACTCAGATACTTGGCATCCCTCTCCATGAGGTCAGCCAGTTTGAGGAGGAGGCGACCTCTGGCGGAAGCATCGAGGGTACGCCATTCTGAGTAACGGTGAAAGGCTTTCTTTGCTGCAGCCACAGCAAGGTCTACGTCAGCCTAAAACAAAAAACGAGCATTGTCGTATACAGTATTTTAATTAAAAACAAAATAATCCTCGAAAGGTTAGGCAGAGCTGTACCCTAGCAGTAAACCCGCATTTCGCCAGTTATTATTAAACCCCATGTAATAGGGGGTGAGTCTATTGCCATCAACCGGGCACGAATCAAACTCCGTGGCAACTCCTGAAAAAATCTTGAAGAAAAACCCAATAACACTCTGCCTAGAAATGTAACCCAGGATCAGCAGCAGTAGCGTTTGCGACCTGGACTGGTTCTGGGCTGCTGCGGTCTGGGCTGTCGCATCGAGCAATGTGTTGTTACATTTAAGAGGGAACAGGGCCTACGAGTAATTTGAAAAATAGGTATTTGAAGTAACTATTGCCGTCACGCTGCGTCAAGCAGCCTGCCCCCGTGGTTGCGGGACTGTTCGAAAGAGATACCGCGGCCCTGGAACACAAAGGGCAAAGGAAGGAACATGGATGGGTTTTAGTCAGTAAAAGTCTGACACTCCCTCCTGCTCAGCCCAGAGCGGGAGGGGTTATTTGATGATTTCCCATCGGTAAAAAAAAAAAAAAAAAAAAGCCTGCCCCCGTAGAGTGCGATAGAGACAGCTGCGGCTCAGACCGATTATATATTATTTGTATTTTTTTCTCCTCGAAAATCAGGCTGATTCAATAATTTTTGACGGTAAAATTGTAAAGAGTATGTCTAGGTCCTTTTCTTATAAGTTAAAAACATTTCGAATTTATCTGATAGTTCTCTAATCACAGCCGTAAAACTGGGGCATTTTTTGTAATTTTTGGAGGGTCATATTTTTTTGTTTATAGTTGCTAACAAAAAGGAAATGACATGGACGACGTGTCTACAGGAGGCCTTGATATTGTGAGAAAAAAAAAATATTGCTCCAGAGGCATTATTCAGGAAGAAAAAAGGGGAATAGAGAATCGCAGCCCCTGTTCCCTCTTAATACATGAGTTCCATAAAAAAAAAACTTATTTCACCCATCATGATCTGTGTCAACTCCTGAAAATTGACATTTGAAATCATCTGACCATCCCATCGAGATTTGAAAACAAAACTGATAAATTACGACATTTCTCTGATACAATGATAAACGTTTATTTATACAATATCGAAATTGATAGTCATGTTTTTTGTTAAAACTGCAATTCATTTTTTATGTTCTGCGCGATAAGAAATGTAGGTAAATAATGTGTTACATAAAAATATTCGTTTAGTCGACCTAATTTAAATATGGCATAAGTCAAAATTGGTCCAACCAACGTTTTTTTGCCGACATGTAGGATGATCCAAAATTAAAGCAAATTAAATAACATTTTCGTTAGAACATTAATTTCAGGTTTCTTAAGAGCTTTACGGCAAGGTTTTTCCCGCATCCCCATTCTAATATGACTTACGCCATATTAGAATTAGGTCGGCCATTCATCAGTTAGGATTATTAAAGCCGGATAAGTAGTTTCGGAGATTACCTCAATCTTCCATATTTCCAATCATTACGTCTTTGTAATATTAGTTTAAAATTTTCACTCACTTTGTCGCCTTCAGCCACCTGTATGATGACGCTCTCATCCTGAGGGTTGATGGTGGGGAAGGTCTTCTTGCTGACTGAGTCCACCCATTCATTGTTGATGAACAACTAAACAGAAGAAAAATATAATCATCATCATATTTTAGCTGAAGTCCAATGCTGGACATAGGCCGAAGACATTGCTCCTAGTCCTGTAATTCTTGATTAGCTAATCAATAAACTACGTAACATAACGTAACGCCTCGTAATCCCCAAAAAGTTCGGCAGAGTTGTACCCAACAGCACACCCACTAAACATTTAATTATTTTTTTTTAATAAAGAATTTTTTGTCTAGGTATCCCAATACAGTGATTACTCATAAAATGGTTGAACCAAAAAATGTATAGGAGGTTAATATCAATATTGTTTAAAAAACGAACACTCACATTCATGAGTTTCCTGAAAGTATTATAAATAGTTCAATGTGTAATTGCTATTGACTTGCCTTCAAGAATCGATATGTAATAGTACACTCACTTTTTCCTTGTACCCACAACACTGTAAAAATTGTGTCTGCTAATTTACTTATTTATTTACTAATACCTGCCTTCTTCAGTAATTCTTATATTTAGTTTTAAGATTACGTTGTACTTTTCTCATATTAAGTGAATTGTATTCTTTTTGAGAAATAAATGTCTTCAACCGTATAGGTATGTATGCCTATACAGTAAATGCTAATACTATACGGTATACGCTACAAGCTATTCTTTTCACAGAATCGTCAATGTTTTGACTGAAAACGTATTTGGTACCATTTGGTACAATACATATTGATCCGCAAATCACCTATTGTGGTTTTGTTGTCTGATTCTGATTCAGTGCTTGAGTTTCCAGTACTTTGCATTGTGTAGGTATAACCGCAAGTATTGAATACCGAAGTCTAACATTACAGTCTGTTACTAACCACTCTAAGTATATTTGACGACCACTCATAAAATCAAATATTAACTTAAGGTTAAGAAATACACGGCGGTGTGTGCCATCTAGAATGTTGTGTATTTGTGTAAAGAAACTGATGTGAAAAAGAGACTTTAAAAGTTAACGTAGTTATATATGGAAATTATCACATAATGTCAAAAAAATATTTACCGATTTGTGGGTTTTTTTTTAAACCAACGTTTTTTATTACTGACTCAATCTTACTCTAACTTTATATCATTCAAATTATTTTATTGTAGTAGTTCGATTCTCTAAATACATTTCAAGTTCAACCTAAATCTATCTCTAAACAAACACAAAATACTGTATAAATCTTAGATCCCAAAAATAAAATTCCGGTAAAAACGTTTTATCAGTCAAATATGTGGTTACAATCGTAAATAATCATTTATGTAATTTCATAGTCCACACGCGGCCGGCAACCAATTGAATATTTTCGTCAACACATTCAATTGTTTATTTAAACCTACTTTGTGAAATTCACTGTAAATGCTTCTGAAACATTTACTTATGTAAAGTATTTAAAAAAAAGTGTAAATAAATCTTACCTTAGTGTATTTGATGTCAACTTTAACCATTTTCAAGCCGGTTTGTCACACGTGCGTTCACTACAGTGCTCTGCTATAAATGGTTGGTTCTCGCACACCGCGTCGGTAATAAACATAGCGTCACACACATGTGTGATTAGATAAAGTACGCCTCAATACAGATTATACTGACCAGTGTTCCGTATGTTTTTTATTATTAGAACAAGTAATTGCTTTGAATTAATGTTCTTTTGTCTGTTTCTGTTGTATTAGACACATAAACTAGTGTGTTTTTGTCTTCCATCTTGAGTCTTCTTAGTACGCATGCGCGTATTACAACAGCGCATGCGTTAAAACTTGTTGATCTCTTTAGATAAACGAGGAAAGATGGCAGACGAAACAAACAAAAAAAAATACCCGACACAAATCCCACACATTTCAAAAATACACACACTGCTGTTGCTATGACCACGCATTTACACTCTTCCGACATTACAAAAACTAAGATGGGTGGGATGGCTATTGCTCCTATACTCGTGAATGTCGACTATGCATAGATGCAATAGTATTTGGCTCACTGATGTGTCATTCCTGAAAGAAAAAACATTGTTATTAGCGTGATCGTCGACTTCTATTTCAGTGTACAAAGTGCATATATCACGGACAGTAATTCTGGAACGCGATTAGATGTGATGATCGTGTTTAGTAAAATTCTTAAAATGGTCACAGACGCAGTTAACATTAAGAATTGTCAGTTTGTGACTATTCTATTACGAATTGTAACGTTAATCGTATTATTAAGCTATTTTGATTCTGGGTACACACACAGTCATTTGTTTTTTCGTATTGGTAGCGTCCGCTTCAATACTGAATCCTGAAAATAAATCTTGGCAATGGCATTGTATAAAGGAGGTTTACATTGTTTAATGATATCACTTAAGTAGGTATAATTATTATCTAACTAATGTATGCGTGAGTTACCCAATTTTAAAGCAGCATGATTTTACAAATTATTTTATAATAGCTTGATAATTAATTTATTAGACTAGACTTGACTGGAGTGTTTTGATTTACGCACCTTCAGTTTTTTTTTCTTCAATTTCATTATACTTATTTGGGGTTTTGTTGGGTAAAGAAAGAAATAACGAAAAACTATTAATTTGACTCGCATAGGACAAAACAATACTACTGCTAAATTGAATAAAAAGCAAGCAACCAAATAAATAATTAAAAAAAATACGACATACTGAACTAAGGTAAGAATGTAGTTCTAATACGATTCCTGATTAGACCCTTCGAATCTAGTAAAACTACAGCTTGATTGCGTAACACTCTTAAAATGGCAATGCCTTTCATTTTGACTGATCGACAGCATACTTACTACTTACTTATAAAGAAAAGCAAAGATTTTAGGAATTTCTTTCAAAATACTTTACTTTATACTTTTCTTACCTACTTTACATTTTTTTACTGTGCTTCACCCACATCACATTCCAAAGTATTTTGAAAGAAATTTCAATGGTTGCTTCTATATTATAAACATTGAACTACAATTGTTACGAAGTAGATTAGATATATGAACATAAATGTTTATCATGTTTGATATAGGTACTACATCATTTAATTTTATTAGCTGATGTTCTGTTCCTGAACCTTTTATATTTTCAAGTGCTAGCACTTGGTACTAATAGTTACTATCAATGATAAAATTCGTTGATGGTAATTCGAGGTAAGATACAAAGTCGAGCAACAGTTACAACATATTTTAGGGATAGAGAATCATAATGACCAAGATAAATAACCTGTGATCCCTACAAACATAAGTAGCCCTTAACTCGCCGTCCGGCCGTCTTAAGACGATAGGCCGTGTCGACGGCCGTGTTCCACGCGCGCCTCAAAGAGATGTCAGCAATCGGGAAGGGGTCCGAAAGGGGGATCGTGAGGGGGTGCCAGGGTTGCGGGACTGTTCGAAAGAGATTCCGTGGCCCCGGAACAAAAAGGGCAAAAGAAGGAACATGGATGGGTTTTAGTCAGTACAAGTCTGACACTCCCTTCCGCTCCGCCCAGAGTGGTATGACTTCCCATCTTGAAAAAAAAAGTGTAGCCCTTGCAAAAAATAATTATTAGCGACCCGCCGCGGCTTCGCACGGGTGCAATATATACATTAAACCTTCTTCTTGAATCACTCTATCCATTGCTGAAAACTGCATTAAAATCCGTTGCGTTATTGCGTAGTTTAAAAGATCTAAGCGTACAAACAGTGGGACTGACTTTGTTTTATATTAAGTGAAGATACTAGCGACCCGCTCCTATTCCACCATCATTGCTTTACCCGGTATAACGACTAGACAAAACTACGATATTAAAAAAAAAAAAATGCAAGTTTAATGCTAATGGACTTCCACAGTAAATTATCTAAGTAGCAAAAACCGCATTGAATCCGTTGAGAAAAATAACGCAGTCACACAGACAGACAAGAAAGGTACCTTTGTTTATTTATTTATGTACGCACAAAACACATTACAGAAAAAATGTACATAAAGGTACCGCTTCGTTCATTACCCGACTGCCCAAAAAAGGATTTTTATGTTTTTTTTTTAATCTCTTCCAACTGACTGTCGCAGGTCCGTTGGAAGAGATTAGAGTGTAGTATAGATAGATAGATTATGATACAGTAGTCCGAAGTAAATAATTATAAACATTAAAGCTTTACATAGGTCGCAATCACCAGATTTTATTCATACATAAATTTTTATATACCAAATCGAAAGTGTCAAGCTTTATCATTGGGCGTCCTCATTATAATATAACAGTGGTCCTCTTATCGGAATATTAATAACAATAAATAACAAACGACATAAAGTGAAATGAAAAACAAACAGATAAGAGAACAATTCTTCTCTTTATTAATGCAATTATTAATGATTGAATTTATTGTTGTGGCGTGATCAATATTGATGATTGTTATTATTCCGTAGCTGGGGGTTTAATAGTACAGATCACCCAGGAAATTTTTGCGCTTCGTCAATCGTTGTCTAACTTCGGAAATATGATTGTGCGATGAAAGGTGCACCAGGTATTAATTGCAGGCTGCGGGACTGTTCATGGCTGCGGGACTGTTCGAAAGAGATACCGTGGCCCCGGAACACAAAGGGCGATGAAGGAACATGCCCATCCATGTTTTTAGTCAGTAAAAGTCTGACACTCCCTCCTGCTCAGCCCAGAGCGGGAGGAGTTATTTGATGATTTCCCATCCGAAAAAAAAAAGGTACTAATTGCAAAGCAAGGTAGTACTAAACTTACTCTGTAACGCGTCGTAACTGTTACTGTTAGCCTGCGTGATCCCACTGCTGGGCAGAGACTTCTCCCGGTTACTTTTAATTCTTTTGATCTAGGGCTACTGTGGACCACTGATCATTGGTTTTGCTCGTCCCACTACGCGACGCCTTCTGTCTGTGTCAGGGCTTCACATGCATCGTGATAATAGACTGTGATAATAGACTTAAAAGATAATTGGAACAGCCTTACAAAAATTGAATTCACGGATTGGCTGGAAAAGGATGAATGAAAGTAGCTGGAAAACGAGCTTTTTGTTCTGAAATTGGTGTAATAGTAGTCTTGAGTTCTTAAGCAGTGAGGTATAAGATAGCTATCTTATACCTCACTGCTTAAGGACTCAAGACTACTACACCAAAAACTTGACGTTGATGACATTTTAATAATAGGTAAGTATTTATGCGTTGTCATTGTGTCCATATTATCAAATGATATGCAGAATATCATGTAAACACACCACTTGAAAGTACTCGATAACTAATAATGACATAATTATGTGAGGAAATTCAAGGACTTACATAATGTAAACATTGCTTGGATGTGGTCTAGTATAATTATAATTTAAGGAAGATCCAAATTGAGTCATTTTCAATGTTGAGGTTTTTTGCAGAAGTATAAAACACAGTATTGTGATAGCCCAGTGGTATAGGCCCCGAGTTACGATTTGTAGGTCGTAGGTTCAAAGCAGACAATTCACATTGTGTAATTTATTTAATCACCAATGCTCTAAAAATAGCGAAGGGAAACATCGTGTAGAAACCAGCGCGTGCTAGAAACAAAAACTCAAATTCATGTGAATTCTATCAGCACGGACTGGGCCCGGATGGTTGTCATGGTGGTCCACTTCTTCTCGCAGGCGGAGGCTTATGTCCTTGAAGTGTAAACGGCAGAAGTTAATTATGTGTTATATAAGGACAGTCTAGCTAGGTGCATTGTAGAATAGATCATTGGTTAGTTGTTCTTGATGAATTTCAATCAATATCGGCTAAGATCAAGAATAACTATCTCAGTAATTCGTGCCTAGACATGTGCATTCACAGCACAAGACATACATTTATACCATTAGCCAAGATATATTAGGCTTCGATGATGGAGCAACCATACCTTGACAAGACTGATGTGGATGCGGCCAAAGAACCGAGAAGATGCCGATTGCAATAAATCACGATGGATAAATGAGCCTTTTTTATAAGTCAATTAATCAATAATTTATCATTAAGTTGTGTAGTAATCGGTTATCGTGGTGGTAATGGACATGTGATGTGGAGGAATGAGGAGAATGTATTGAGAAAAACGTTTAGTATGACTGTAGATGGCTATAAGAGTAGAGGAAGACCAAAGAAACGATGGATGGACTGTGAAGGATGATATGGCTAGAAAGGAGGTGATTGCTGAGATGGCGAGTAATAGAGAAATATGGAAGAAGAAGACATGCTGCGCCGGCCCCAAATAAGTTGGGATAAGGGCAGAAGAATTATGATAAATTAAAAAATAATTTGACAGTACTGTAGATAAAGATTATTTGTATCGATTAACAAGATTAGCCATCATGATCTCTCTACTTCCTAGAGGGACCCACGAGAATTCGATCAACAAGATGAGCATTGAGCAGACACCGGGTATATGCTAATAAAAGCAAGATCGGGAAACCCTGTGTTTCTCTCTCTCTTTTGTCGTCCAAACAGACAACCTTGAATCGAAGTTGTTCCGGTCTGGGGTTCTATTCAATAGAATCCCAGGAAACCCATTCGCTTTGTAACGTGTTTAGTTACGGCTCAAATTGTGTCTTAATGGCCTTGGGTTCCTCTCAGATGTTAAGGGCTGAGTATTTGCTGCAAAATATGTAAGTGTGTGTGTGCAAGAACAGTAGGCAATGAAACTAGTATAAGCTACTAGGCGTCGACAGAAGGTATCGTCGGTGGTAACGCTCTGAAGGTACCTACACCTCCGACGAGATCTTCGGTTGAATGTACAGACCATGGATGCCCGCAGGATTATTTCCAGGGGGTGCATCTTCAGTTCCATGAAAACAGCTCGAAATTTTTTGCACTCCACCTCGACTGTGTTAGATTTTTGTTTGTCAATTCGTACAAGGAGTAACTTTGTCGATTTATACAGAAAAGCCTATCAATCGAATAAAATAGGATTCAAGAGTGAGCGTAGCGAGCTTGGCACCCACCTCGAATGTGGTAGGTTTTCTTGTGTCTTTTATGATACAAATATTTATTGTCCGAGTACATTTTGCCTATCTTTATAGAAAAGCGTATGCACGCAAAGGACAAAAGATGTCTGAGAGAGCGAAGCGAACTCGAATATTTGAGTGCATGCTCGAATAAATTAGGTTATTTTTGCTCATTCAAACAGAAACGAGAATAGGAGTAACGAGGGTACGAGTGAGCGAAGCGAGCTCGAAAATTTTTGCTTTCCGCGTCGGATAGATGAGGTTGAATCTAAATCTTTTTTATGTATTTTCTTTCCCGACATCACCCATCGCCCATGCCCGTGGCATGCTCTGCTGTCGGCGGTCATGGAAGGTACAGACATAGGTATTGGATGTGTCAACCAGCCTTTGATATTACCTAGACCTGTTCCACTATTTTCTCCAAGAACGTTCAAGAATTTATAATTCCTATACCTATCGTCTTTTATGTGAATGAGAACTTTTGTTATTACAAGTGTGTTGATAATGAAATTATAGAGGGTCGTTAAGATAGTCATGTTTGCGGTTAATTAATATTTATCCATGTCGTATAGCAACAATGAACCTACCTAGGTATAATTTTTTGAACGAAATTGCTCAACAACATGCATTTATTTACGTCGATTAGTAATTTTCTTCAAAAGTGTGTGGCACAATTTTTGGATACTTGAGGCGATGTGTAAGGTTTATATAAAGTTATGGATAGTGAGTGTCACATGACTTGAACTCTTGAAATAAAAAATACAATGATTTTACGCTTCACTGAGTATGGAATTTGATAAGGCAATGATATTGCAGTCGTGTATTAACAACAAAATAATTAATGGAAGGTAATTATATTTTTAATTTTCTTATTTATCACTCCAGCCTGGACTGCAGAAACAATATAGCGAATTGGAGATCATAGACCCCACCGACACCAAGTGCAGAAGCGTTACTGATAAAACAATCTATTGGAGCGTCCAAAGTGGCCGTATACCAGCACTTCAGAAGAACCAAAAGCGCCTCTGATACAGTGACCTTGTGACTTTGTGAGTGAGTTTTGTACTGTGTAGAGGCTCATCGGGCGTTGTCTTGGCGTGGTCACCTTATGCATAACTCATTTAACCTGCTAAGCGATTGCCTACAATCTTCGCTCCATAGTTTAACGATAATATTTATTGAAGTTTCGAGTACATTTTTTATGGTTCCTTACTCACTTTCCTTTCTCTTCCCAAGTGGTAAAAACGAAGTCGTCTATTACTAAGACTCGACTGTCCATCCGTCTGTCAGTCTGTCACCAGGCTCTATCTCGTGAACCGTGATAGCTAGACAGTTGAAATTTTCACAGATGATGTATTTCTGTTCTTCGTGCGCGTTTCCGATTCACACTTGGCCTGTTTCTTATGAACTAAATTTTATACGACCTTATTGTGATTCACTTTTAAACCATCATCATCATCATCTGCCTAAACAAAGCTTCCAGTCTAACCGGACGCAACTGAATAGGTACCAGTATTTTACATGGAGTCCCTGCCTATGTACCCTGCTTTTAAACCAAATCGCCTGGAAATAAACTTATACCTTACTCTCCATTATATTATTTAAAAAAGATCAGGTGGCCTACCATGACGTCTAAAAGCAGGAGTAGTTCCAGTGTGGTAAAGAGATGGCGCTAGACGACCTGTATAGCTCTGTCTCTTTCCCACACTGGAATGACTCCTGCTTTAAGACGTCATGGTAACCCCCCAGATCAGAAAACCAATGAATGTGAATTTAAAATAGGTGAACTTTTATGTCTACACAATAAAAATTGCATTCGTCACTGAAGAAGAGGGATCTGAAAGTCCAATTTCCCAGCAAGAAGCTCCCTCCATAGTAAGATTGCGTAAGTTTTTGGACATCCACACCGTATTGGTATCGACCCTGAAAACGAAGTAGCAATTGAATTGAATTTTATTAAAAAACAAACTACAGGCAGTAGATAGGTATAATAACTAGGCTTTGCTGAAGCGTGTTGTTATGTGAAATTAAAACAACATACAAGCAACTGTTGCATAATTTTGCAACAGTTGCTTGTACGATTTTTAAAAGTATCTGCGACTAAAACGCCAAGCAATAGAAGTAAATATTTATGTTTTTTTCTTTAAACTTTAGTGTCTGAAAACGGGTTCGTCACCCCCGATGACCCATCAGCCTCCTCCAGGAGAGCAGTAGGGAAACCAGCATCCTTCGTAAACCACACAGACACAGACCGCCGAGTTTCCGTCCTCGCCGTCGAGGCCCGTCGCGACGCCCCCGTTCAACGAACCCCCCCCCGACCCTTGCCAGAGCCAGCCCGCGATGCTGAGTCGGTAGTTTTAAACCAGCCACTAAATAATATCATTCAGATCCAGCCTGTCCCTTTGCTGTCCTCCCCAGCGACGCTCTAAGCCGGGGCTCGTACCCCACAGGGGGTGCCCTTAGCGAGTGGTCGCTTAGTTTTTAAGTATAATTTTAAGCCCCTGGCTGGAGGCCTTAGATTCATTTTTAAGGCATCCACAGGATTTGCTCGGCTAAGCAGTAGCCAGCCTCAGAGGCTGAACTGCGAAATGCCATCTCCAAAAAAAAAAAAAACCGGTATCCACCTCTTCGATAGATGGCGTTGTGCCGTTTTGGTCGTTTTCTTGAATCACGCTATGGTTTCGTTACTTGGATAACTACAGGGCTTTATACACAACTCGCTGTTGCGCGCGGCTTCGCTCGCGTTTGGTCGGAAATTGTCCCAAGGGAACGTTGTACATTTCAAAATCGGTTCAGTAGATCCAGAGATTACCCCCTACAACCTCACAAACTTTACCTCTATAAAATATTAGTATAGATGTGGTTTTATAGTTTCCATATATAGGAATACAGGTTTACCAACCGTTACTAAATGTTTGGATAACCACATGGCTTTAAACACCATGTGGTTTTATAATTTAATGCATACTTTCAGAGATGTGAAAAAATTGCGCTTCTGAAAACTGATGAATTTGTTTGATATTGACATTGTAGTGAATAGATGTATTTTATTTAGTAATTATTATGTGTGATTTAACGTAACTAACTTATCAATAAATTAAACAATGGTGTCAAAACACTCCTCTACGCTGTCAACTGGTAATGTCCCCAAGAGACTGGCGGCGTTGGCAGAAAAAGCCAGCCCTTGGGTCACTTTAATTTAGTAAATTATATTAATTTAATGTTCGGATTACTTCTAATATCTGAACACAATTATAAAAACAATACTATTGATTTTGTATTCGCATATCAATCGTCATATCAAAGTCATGGTAAAAAGATTAGATGAAGTTGGTATCTACCTGTAATATTACACAATCTTTTGTAATATTGAAAATGGAGTATAATACAGGTTTCAGAAAGAGATGTTCACAAGGTTTCTTCATTTGAAACCTAAAGTATTCTTTGCCATTCGTTATTGCTATCATTTTGCCCTGAAAGATAAAAAAAACATGTAAATGAGTTAGCGTAGTAAACAAAAAGGGCATATCTGGTAGCTAATGTTATAAATCTCCCTGGTTGACTTTGAAATGCCGTGCTAGACCGACACAGAGGACGCCTATGGAAAGCGCATCGGCCCATGAACCCGTCTTCCCGGAGACAGTACATAAAATAAGCTTTTAGTACCTAAAGCTCACTTTCTCCATTTTATTTCCTCAGATGCGATAAATTATAATGTTTTTATCTGGTCTTAGCATTTGACACTACTGTTTTAATTATGTTTGTTACTCCTTCATGCTGAATCGTGGAGACGGATATGCGGATGAAATTTTGTACACACATAGACATACCTGGAAAAACAGTAGCCTTTGGGCTACACAAACTGGATTAATGCGAGTGAACCCGTTACTACTAAACTAGTTATTGATAAAAATAGGCAGGTAGAGGAACTCACTCTATTTGGAGCAACATTTTGCGTGACATTGACATCATATTGTATTACATTATGGCTGGTTATCTGAACTTTCATAACAGAGCACTCTTGGTGTTTCGGACCCCTGCATAGTTCAACACCAGTCACTGTCAAGTTAAACGACCCCTGAAAAATAAGTTGTTGCTATTTTAAAAGACACAGGCGTTTTTTTTTTGGAAAAAAATATACATTAAACTAGTAACATTTAAAGTATCAAAAAACCCGACTACAACGACGACTACGACTTCATTTTGATACTCTAATCGATGGCTACAGGTTGAAAAAAAAAGATACCATAATCATAGAAATTCATGTAGATTGTAGCCATATGAGATAATATATTTTTTTACAAAAAACAAACAAAGAAACATACAAGATTCGCGCGTAAAACATAATCTTTCCTTGGCAGTCGGGTAAAAAACTTGTTGAATTTAGTTATTGTATTTTTTTTTTCACTACCTCGTTGATCTAGTGGTCGCAAGCGCGACTGCTAAGCATGAGGTTCTGGGTTCGATTCCCAGGTCGGGCAAAGTATTATTGGGTTTTTCCGTTAGGAATTTCTGAGTAGCAGTCACGGAGTCAGGGGCCTTAGTTTGCTATTGCAATAGTGTCAGAATGGTCTATCATTGATTTAATAAGGCCCCGCGCAGACGAATTACCCTTTGTACGCACGTCAAACGAGTTTCGAACGCGCTTCAATACGCCGTGGGCTAGGGGCCTTATTACATCAATTATAGACCATTTTGACACTATTGCAATAGCAGACTAAGGCCCCAGGACTTGTGCCCGGCAATAGACTCGCCAATGACACTTCTACGTATAGATTAGTAGGTATGGTACTGTTTACAGGTTTATAAAGAAATCTTATTAAAAAGTCATTGTACTCACATAATTTTTGTCTGCTATAACGTTAAGAATACTTAGAGTCAACAGAATGAGATGTCTCTTTAACATTGTCGACTTCGGACTGGAACTAGAGTAAAACGCGTGATGATTGCGGCGTTTAAGACCTTCACTCATGCAGTGCTGCTTCTTTTCCACTAAACTCCACTAAAGCATGATGTGCTATGAGTGCGGTTTGTCTTGTTCACCTTAAAAAATATTGTAATGATCTGTGATATTTATTTATGTAGGTTCGCAAACAAGCTAATCATTATTATTATACTTTTTAAAGTAGACGAAAGCAGTTTTTCCTACCTGGCTACTCCAACACTAGACTAGAAGGAAAACAGAAACAAACTTAGAGGTCACTGTCTCTTTTAAATGACAGACAACGTCTTAGTCAGTAAGAATAATACAGATAATTGTCTAAAATAGTACAGACACACACACACACACACATTACACACACATAACACACACATTACACACACACAACACACGGTAACACAGCAGCAGCGCAGCGCAGTGTGTTTCGGGCACATTAAGCTACCAGAAACTGTCAAATTTTCCCAATCAACCTTGAACCTACTGCTTGAGCGATAAAGTTGAAAATCTATTAAAGAAATTTGACAGATTGGAGTAGCTTGATGTGCTGGCGTCTGTATTTTGAGAAATAAAACACACAGATTTGACTTACCACGGCTCGTCACTAAGCAACTAGGTAAAAAATTTAAAATAGTTGCGCAACAATTTTAGATTTTTGTTTATGTGTCCGCCGCAATCAAATGTAAATTTTTAGGTATGTAAATAGAAGTCTATTATAATAAAATAGTAGCAATTTAGGATCTCTTTCATGATTATGTCAACTAACTACATAAATAAAATTTAGTGCTTTGGTTCGATGAGCCTGTAAATATTTAGGCAGAATGTGAATATATCAATTATTATAATAAGTTCTACAACAATCATTTTTATCTATTCGTAATCATTCTCGTCTGCCTTTCCCACCTTTGTAGGCGTTGGCTTCTAGGGAGTTACTATGACGTCTTGAAGCAGGAGTAACTCCAGTGTGGGAAAGAGACAGAGCTATTCAGGTCATCTAGCGCCATCTCTTTCCCACACTGGAATTACTCCTGCTTTCAAGGGAATCAAAATTTACAGGGTACTTCCTGTTGACCTAGAATTATTGAAATTCTGGTATATTCGCCATGACATCCTGGCAACAAAATCAACAAATAAAAATATTCACTGTGTCTATAGATTTAGTTTTTTCTTAAATAATTCATAACTACAGTTATTTTGAGTCCGGCCATATTTTAAACACTAGTTTAACTCTTACATTTTAAATAGTTTATAGTATCGAATCTGCAATAAAAACTGGGTAATCGCTTTTTTTGCCAAAAAATACAACATGCTGCATACTGGGGTAAATTCAGTATAACATACTAAGATGACCGGTACAAGAAATTATTTCAAGAACGTTATGAGAATTCCATAAATTTGATTTTTTAATTTTTTATTTCCTTATACGCAATGTATTGTTACCGTGGCAAAACGTACGTAGCGAACGGCAAGCGCGACGGCGAGTTCAATGAACTCTGTAGCTAGGCAAGAAGTGGACAGCTGATTTCACGCGTCGTTCGTTAGAGTATTTCAACCTCCATTGTTGGATTTTTGATTATTTACAGCAATGGAGTGCTGCGTACAGACAATGTAATTTAACACTGAAATGAAGGAATAGTAAAAGAAAAAAAAGCCGGAGAAAAAATCCAGTGGAATATGATTAAGAATAAGGAGCTGAATGCACCCTGTCAGTTTGTGGAGGGCTGTCCCTTACACCATGTATTTGTACGACGAAGGTGATAACAAGCATAATACCCAATAATATAATTGTAGTTTTTATTGCCAGCTATATACGTGGTGTTAAAACTAAAACTGATTTAGTACATACAAAATTGCAGTCTTTACTATAAAACACTGATTTAAACATATGTGTTCCATACAGGTACATTCCTCCATAATATTTATGAAAAACATCTTCAAAATTCATGCTGATTTTGTAGACACCCTGAAAAAATTAAAAAATATAAAGTTAATGGTTGTTTTCTAACTTTACATTTGCTGTCGAGCCTTTGAAAATACGCATACCTACTCTTTACCATAGCTTAGGCCATGTCCTAACCATAGCGACCGTCGTTTTGAGCACACACACCTCATCCGCCGCGTGATCGTGACGATCACGTCTCCGATTGCTTTGATAAGGACGTGGGTTGAGTCGTAGCCAAATAAACAGGTAAGAAATTAAATGTAATAAGCATAAATTAATTACTTTTGGTACAACACATCCACTGCTGGCATTGAACAAAGTATAAAAAATTGGCTTCAGAAACAAATTGTCACAAGGCTTGTTGAACGCCATCCGTAGAGTTTGATTGTTTTCTGTTGAAAATGACATCACCTTAGCCTGAAAAATTAAACACATTTATATTAATAAAATCAAGCTTTTATTCAAATGCACTTAAAGAAAATCATGTTAGCTGTCAAAATTTAACGCGTATACGAAGTTTCGTGTCCTTGCTATTAACTGTTAAGGAGTTCTTTCGTGAGGAGACGATCCTGGTTGTAGGAGCAGGACATGTCTATCATAAAAATGTATTGTCACCAGAACCGTGGTCGTATGCCACCGAGCTTAGTGTAGGTGGCATACGACCACGGTTAAACAATACATTCTAACGGTAGTTAGGGATCACAAACTTTAGGGCAAAGTAGCATACGACCACGGCTATCCTCTTCACATCACTATGAATATTTATTAAATACTTTCAAATATACACATTTATTGTGTAAGTTGTTTATTTGATAGCCGATAAATATTAAATGGTTTGTAGAATTTCAGACGAGAATATTTTCTTATTTCATACTTTTCAGAGCGTGATTTTTCAATAGTCGGGTTTTAGTTTTTGAACTTATTTTTTTCCTCTTAACCATACCTAGGAATATTCTAGTTACGGATATTGGGGGTCACAGTTCCATCATTTCAACGGTTTTTTTTTATATAAGTTTTTAATGTTGTAACTTTATTTTAAATACCTTCATGATATAATTTTGCATAGTGTGTAAAATCAAAAGTACTCGTTTCATAAATAATATTTTCATAATTTTAAGAATTTTTTATCTACCAATCGGATGATACTGATTGTAATTGTTGCAAATAATTTAACTAAAATGCTATAGGATAATTGTATTTTCGATTCAGAAATCGGCGTATTTACGTTACGAAAAACGGCAAAATTCGTGCTAGGTGCGGTCTACCTAGCACGAATTTTGACGTTTTTCGAAGCCCTCCTCAGAATGCTTCGTTGACGGCTTCGTGAACGGTCTGCTTACACCTTGTGTAATGAAATTGAAAACCTTACTTTATCCAGTGCAGCATTTTCAACAACAGTCAGTTCCACAGAAATAGTACTTTGAGCAGTTATATTGACGGAACCAACCACACAATCCTTGTTTTTCGGTCCTTTACAGAACTCGAAACTCTTCACCGATAGATTGAATAAACCCTAAAAAAGATAGAAAGTAAGTCATAAGGAAGAATGGCGCAGCGGTCTCGATGCTAAAAGCATTTTTTCTAAGAAAAGATAGATAAGTGATTTTGACTAACAGATATACCTAACAAATAAGGTAACAATTATTACATATTGTTTTGCTGAATCCATTAGTACGAAAAAGGACGACAATGCCATGAAAATTACATGTAAATTGTTCATGTTGAAACCCTATTTATTTCTGAAATGATGAACGTAAGTAAAAGCCATGATTCAAAATACAATATACATAATTGGGACAATTTATTATTCGTATTATACCGGAAAAAATAATTTAAACAAATTGGATGTCAGTGAAAACATTATAAACTGTCATCATGATCATCACGTGCACTTATTCCTATTTATTTGGGGTCGGCGAAGCATTAAACCGTATAATTATTTATTTTTAAATAGGGCCAAGTATTGATAA
Organism: Eugnorisma glareosa; assembly: GCA_947578425.1. Taxonomy (NCBI): domain Eukaryota; kingdom Metazoa; phylum Arthropoda; class Insecta; order Lepidoptera; family Noctuidae; genus Eugnorisma; species Eugnorisma glareosa. The sequence goes on along the minus strand of OX387969.1, from coordinate 13,549,607 downwards.
AAGTGCAAAAGTAAGTTTGTTTGTTACCTTTTCACGCTTGAACCACTGAACCGGTCATCCTGAAATTTTGAATAAACGTTGTCAGGTGTACAGAAACGGATATAGGGTACTTTTTATTCTGAAAAAAAAAACTGTTCCTGAGGAAACGTACCGTACCGAAACGTTCTTTATGATAATAGATGGCGCCACGTGTCTTTCGAATCATGATTGAATTATATTATTACAAGCAGAGTACAACCCGAATTGATTGTCAAATTCTAAATTAACGCGAGCGAAGCCACGGATAAAAGCTAGTTTGAAATATTATATAATTCTGGTCAAATACAATTATTGAGAAACTAGCTGACCCGCGCAACTTCCTCTGTGTCACATAAGAGAGAGATATTTTCAATTGATGCTCCGCTCCCAATGGTCGTAGCGTGATATTATATTCCCTATAGCCTTCCTCGATAAATGGGTAAATGGGCTATCCAACACTAAAAGATTTTTTTAATTCGAACCAGAAGTTTCTGTGATTAGCGGGTTCAACCAAACAAACTTCAGCTTTTTAATATTAATATAGATTGTCTTTTAATTTTTTTAAATGATCAATGGAAGAGAAAAGGGGTTGTTCACAGTCTAGGAGGAAGAAGAAGTATTTGATAAGAGGTAGCTTAAACAAAATAAGATCTAGGATTAATCGAAGAGGCCGGAATTATGGTCATAACGGAAACAACAACAATTTCAGGCGATCAAAACAGGAGAGCAGCGGTGGCCCAGTGGTGGCGGCCCTGACTTATGAACGGCTCGTCGGGTCGTGGCTTCGGACTCCGGCAGACGCATTACTTTGTGTAATTTATTTCATCACCACTGCTCTCAAAAACGGCGAAGGGAGTGAGGAAACCGGCATGTCCTAGAACCAAAAATTAGAAGACATGGGACCTCTTCCAATCCGCACTGGGCCCGTGTGGTGGATTATTTCCCATTCCCTCTCATGGAGAGGAAGTCGTGTGTCTCATCAGTGGGAATATTATAGGCTGATTATGCACACTGAAATCATCATCTTCCAACTCTTGTCCCACGTTACTTGGGGTCAGCGCGACACGTTTTTTTCTTACGTTCTCCTTTGTCAGCTGTTATGCTCCTTTGTGAACTGAACACTAAAATGAACGCAATGTTTACTATCAATCAATGTCAATTCTGAAATCTGTCACAAGTGTTTTTTTATTATGATTAGTAATATTTTCTAAATTTACTAATATTTCAATTTATAAAATAATTGTTCACAAACCAAAATGCATAAATACATAAGTTACATTTGAACCCAATATTACACACTAATGATAGGATATGTTAAATATTTTTTACAATTGTCCAGTATTTTTTTAGTGATAGCAACAGCTGGATTATGGGCAGGGGCAGGTTTGCATTTTAGCCCCAAAAACATAGATGAGCAGACTCTGGTAGGAGGGACAATCTGGAGCCAAATAATAATACCCATTGGTCTCTTGATATCCCGGGTAGTGGGACAAAAACTAGATCTTTTAGTTTTAGGATTTTATTTGGTTACTGGATTTTTGCTTCTGTGGATCACTGGAATTGTTCTGGTTAGTAATTTTATAAACGCGTTTATATCTTATTTCCCAACTTCGTGACCATTCCATTTAAAGTCAGAGTGGACCAGAATGCCCGGTAGCCCACATGCTGATAGTTAGGTTAGGTTAGGTACCTTCGGTTTTAGATTCGCTTGCGGGTTCTTTCTCAAAAAAAGTAGGTGCGCGTTAATCTGTGCGTTGGCATCGACAAAATCTTTGGAAATGCTAATTCAATTACAAAAATTAGTTTACCTTTAAAATGCTACACTATTTCTGATCGACATTATGTTATTCGGGATTCTGCTGGTATATTTATAATGCTTACGTTAGGTTTTTTTTTTGTTAAAAACTATTAAAATACTTTTGATAATTCATTAAAGTTTCTATTTTTACATCTTTGCAGATAGTTTCCGAGACTTTACGCTATAAAAAAAGAAGAAGGGAACGGGCAGAGAGTAGCCACCGGCAAAATTATGGTTTAGATCATACGAAAAAAGATTACAACAAAGAATACTATGTGATAGGCGTGTTTTGTTTCCTTGCCGGTAGCGTGAAGTTCGCTGAATTTATCCTATTTGTGATATTAAGCAAAGAATAATCCTACAGCGAAAAAAACTATGAGCACCGGCCAGATGGAACTGGATTAAAGGCGCAGCTGGATTTAGCTGAAGGTGCCCCGGTCTCCGCCAAAGCGGATATAAGCGGAGCGGAGAGGAGACTTGCAAGATTTGACCGGTCCCAGGAGATATACTTGACTAGACTAGAGATTGGTCGATTTCCGCAAATCTTCGCTCCGCTTAGCTATCTGCGCTTGTGTGGAAACTACGCCTTAAAAGGCATAACAGGATATCCGTGCATCGATTGGAATTCCGCTCGGTGGTGGGTTGCGTCTTCAGTTCAGGGTTACGGGTTTGGCTTGATGGATTTGACCGGAAAGTCTAGATCCTTTTAACGGCCTCATTGTGAAGCCTGCCTTAGGTAATATTGACTTCGACTTGCGTATTGCTTTAGAAAGCAAAAGGGGTCGAGCAGAGGGGTTTGCTAGTAGGCACAAGTGAATATCAGTGATCTACATAGTCTATGTTAAATTTAACCCATTTTTACACCCATTTTTTTGCTGGATTGATATTGTAAATAATTTATTACAGTTACTGAAATATAATATTATTATTTAGCAAAAAGCGTTGTTTTTTTTTTAAGAGTTTTGTTTGTTGTCCACTAACAGGAACAAAAAGCTTTAAAATAAAAACACAAACGCTTCAAGAACCAAACATATTCGGAGATGTCTTATTTATTTAAAACACATATACAGGAATTAACCTACTGACAAAAGAGCACAAAGATACCGCTTATTTCATTTAGAAACCTTTTCTAGCGGACCCGTGATAGGGTAGATACAAGACACGTGGACACAATGTTCAAAAAGAATAAATTCAGGGTTACACAAACTTAATTAAATCAGTATAGAATAAACATACACATACACTATTATTTATAATAAATAGATCAACATATATTTGTTTCATGAGGAGCTCGTGTCATAATAATAACAGCCACTCAGGTTGGTCTTTAGGTTAAGCCGCGCTTGCCTAGGTTGGTCTGTGGATGGGTGACCGCCCATTACATACCGAGTTTTCTCCGTGCCTCGGAAAGCACGTTAAGCCGTTGGTCCCGGCTGTCAATTATAGATCTTTGGCTGTCGTTACAGGTAGTCAGTGGCCCAAAAAGTCTGACAACCAGTCTTACCAAGGGGTATCGTATTACCCAGTACTAACTGGGTTGTGGAGGTCAGATAGGCAGTCGCTCTATGTAAAATACTGGTATTCAGCTGCATCCGGTTAGACTGGAAGTCGACCCCAACAGTTGGGAAAAGGCTAGGCAGATGATGATATTTATCTTTCATGAGAAGAAAATACAGGTGCATTTTTCATAGCTCATGTCACACAGTTGTTATTAAAAACAAGTTTTGGGTCTGTGTGTGAAATTAAAGAATACAATGAATGATGGTATTTATTATCGATATGCCTCTATATTTACTATACAAGACATGTTTATACAACATATGATGTAACTCACTGAGTACAACAATTACGTTTGTGCACAGTGAATGCTATGAAGAATGTTCAAATACAGAGTGTAACAAGACCCTTCACGAAGCCTTCAACCAAGCATTCTGTACATCAATCTAAGTATCTTTACGCAAAACTTATTGCTGGGCAACGACTTCTTTTTTGGGGTTAAAAATCACGTTTTACAGTAGGACTCAATGTAACGCGCTTAAAACATTGTGCTGCTGGATGCTTTGAATAGTACGGGGGCCGTGGAGGTGTTTAAACTAAAAATCTTACATTAAAAAAATAAATGAAATAGTTCTAACTTTGACCCCCAATATCTCCGTAACTAGAAGGTTCCCAGGTATGGTCTAGAAAAAAAAATGATCGCAATGACGGGGAGAACAAGTGCCTTTTGGCTTCGTTAAGGGTCTTGTTACACCCTTTATATATTCTTCTTTATCGTTCCCTCGATGCTGAAAATCGCGACCACATAATGTCACTTCTCCAAGCCATGAGGTCTCCTGCAGTGTGGACCAGTCGGCTCAGGCTACCTCCAACAGTCTTCCTGATCGTGTCTGACCATATTGCCGTTGCTCAGCCTTGAGCGGATTTACGTTCTACTCGGCTCAGTATCATTGGCCTTTCTAGACAATGCCTAGGCGAACGCATAAGTGTCCGAAAAAGCTGAAGGCATGCTCGAATTGTGGAAAGCCCTTTGGTGATTTACGCAGTACTATGCTAGCCAACTAAGAATAGGATCGCGCTTGCTGCCAACTTCACACGATAGCTGTCAAATTAGTACTGCCAGCAAAAAAAACGGTGAAAGAAAAGTGTTATTTTATACCGCCGCTCTGGAATACACAGGGCTAAGAAGGAACATGGATGGGTTTTAGTCAGTACAAGACTGACACTCCCTTCCACTCCGCCCGCCGAGCGGGGTCATTTGATGACTTCACATTCTGAAAAAAAAGCTACAATTTAGGATTTCCCATCCGCAACTTTTCAGCGAGCAGCAACTAAAAGGTTTCTTCTTTGTTTTATATATCCTGACAATTTGGGGGATGAATTTTCATAAAACCTTTCTTAGTACTCACTTTCATTACAAAAGGCTAAACCGCTACCGCTAGGTCTAGAAGCATCTTTGATCCAGCGGTTCAGGCTATGCGTTATCTGTCAGTGAATGTATGATTTTAAATAATAAGTCTTAGTTAATTCTACAGAAAGTGCTGGTAATAACAGGAAATTACTGGTTAACGGATGTATAAGGAGTCCTGTCTATTCTGACCTTCATCTACATCTTTTGATGATTAATTTGAAAGTAACCCTGTCTGTCAGTACATTTAAACCTCTGAACAACATAATGATAGGCCTGTGGATAGGATACTTTTAACCCTACAATACGTTCCCGTGGGATACATTTCGTCTTCTGCTACAACTAGTACTACTCTAAGAAACGATATACCTAATGGGCAAAAGATCAAAGATTCAAGTTTTTTTTTCTTTAAAGACTTCTTTAATGTAGTGGTTGCATGAGTTTTGGCCAGGCCGTTCTATTTCCAGGTTCATCAAAGTACTATTGAGTTTTTCCATCAAGAATTTCTCCGTAGCAGCCACCAGATTCTGGATTTGTGCCCGGTTGCAATAGGCTCGCCCCCAATTATATGGTACTTCAGCATAAATGGCAACATGCGGGTGCCTCATTAGGTACCCTGTGCGTTATGCGTTGCCCTTTGGAGATTACAGGCGTGAAATTTTGTGCAAAAGAACAAAGATTGTTATTTTGGGCTTAATTTATTTTAAAGTTAGCTTTGGTGAGCGTGAACATCGCTTCTGCTCGCAGTGTAGCGCGCACTTCATAGTGATCGGCTATAAAAGGTATTCATTGTTTTTATTCTAGTACTACAACTCAATGCAGTTTGCACATGACATGTGTGAGGAAGTTACCAAGCGATAGATAAAAAGATAAAAAATAGCAAAGATGCCATTCGGATTGTAAGTGTCATAAAACAAGTGTTTTTTATTTTATTTTTGTGATGATGATATCTTGTGTGCAATCAAAATCGTGCAAAATCAAATTGTTTCTGGAACCCAAGTGGTTGGACTTTGTTAATTTCGTAGTTTTATACTTGTGTTATATTTGTTGATTTTGTATAAAAAGTGATCCCGGTATAATTTATACCCAATATTTACGAAATATATTAAGAGTAGTAATTTCGAGTAGTCTTAAGAATTATTCATATAGTGCCTGTTATATAAAAAAAAAACCAGCCATGTGCGAGTCGGACTCGTGCACGAAGGGTTCTGTAACATTATACATATTAAAAAAAAATTGGCGTCAACTATGTATGTATGGGGACAACCTTTAATTTTCAACTTTTTAATTTTTGGAAATTTTTCCTTTATTTGTGCTGTAAGGCTTTGCTTTTTGCCAAATTTCATGATTGTAGGTCAAAGGGAAGTAACCTATAGGTTCTGATTCCCTTGTGAAATCGCATGATTATGCGACACAAACAGTCATATCTTTTGATCGCGTTGACTTAGAAGTTTGATTTTTTCATTGCTCCAAGGAATAGCAGACTTGAGTATTTAGTATTAATTTCAGCTTGATACCGCCACGCATTCCTGAAAAAAGGGTCTTGACAGACAGACAGACAGACAACAAAGTGATCCTATAATGGTTCCGTTTTCCCAATTGAGGTACGGACCCCTAAAAATAAGACGTTCAAACGTAACACAGAATGAAGAACGTGATTTTAGTTTGAAGAAACAAGCAATGCGCTCCTAAAAACGGCTTTAACGAACCTATTGTTAAACCGACTTTCTTCAAAAAGGAGGAGGTTCTCAATTCCATGGTATTTTTTTTTTTTATGTTTGTTACCTCAGAACTCCGTCATTTGTAAACCGATTTTAAAAATATAAATTCTTTTTTCATCTGAAAGGATATGCTTCCCGATTGGTCTCATAGAAATTTCATCAAGATCGGTTTAGGAATTTGGTTGTTTTCCTCACGTTAATTGTCACATCACGCGACGTCGCGTGCTGGCGCTCTGATGTACATCACGCGACGTCGCGTGATACTTGCTAGTTAAATTTGACACACTTCCCGATTTCTGATTGAGCTGAAATTTTGCACGCATGTGTATATCGCGAGACAATGCAATATTATGATGACATAGAGCTGATCTGATGATGGAGCTGGAAGGTGGCCATACGAACTCTGTAATAAAACGACGCAACGCCGTCGAGTTTGGACTCGTTTGATTTGTCTTGACAAGTACTGTAGTCCTAAATGGTAACCAGGGTCTGATGATGGAGCTAGAAGGTGGCCATAGGAACTCCATTAAAACGACATAACCCCATCGAGTTTGGGTTCGTATAATTCATCTTGTCGAGTACTTTGTCTCTAGTGACCACCTGGGTACTATCCAGGGTCTGGTAATGGAGCTGGAAGGTACTCCGCAATAAAATGACACAATCCCATCGAGTTTCGGCTCATATGATTCGTCTTGACGAGTACTTTGGTCCTAAATGGTATACAGCGTCTGATGATGGAGCTTGACGGTGGCCATAGGAACACCGTTATAAAACGACAAAACCTCATCGAGTTTGGTCTCGTATGATTCGTCTTGACGAGTACTTTAACTAACTTCTAGTTACAATGTAAAAAATAATTCATGACAAGAATTTGTATGAAAAGGGTAAAATAAAAAAAATATTCTGTGAAAACAAAACCGACTTCTAAAAAAACACTAAAAATGTCCAAAATAACTTTACTTTCGGAAGTCGGTGGCAAAAAAGATACAAACAAAGACACAGACTTTCGAAAGTAAAGTTATTTTAGATTTTTTTAGTGTTTTTTTTAGAAGTCGGTTTTGTTTTTTTGACGTTTTGTAACTGCCCATGTAGCAGTAGCGAAGGGTCAATTTTAGTAAGAGGTAAGCCGGAGTACGGTCGAACAAGCTATTTGGTATACACGCGGAAATTTTCACAATCCAATGCCGAAGCGTATACTTTCCAAATTTTATTTAATAAATGTTTTTTCATTGAGAAACTGACTCTTAATAACATAAGCTTTATAAAATAAAATTGCAAACAATATTGTCAGTGTACTAGGATTGTGAATATTTCTGTGTGTATACCAAATGGCTTGTTCGACCTCTTTAATGTGAGTAAATTATTTGTCTATAGAATACTGACTGTGCCATTTTTTAAAGAGAAGCCGCTAGGAATCGAGTTGTAAGGAACCTTCGGTACTGCCATGTAGGCCTATCGCTACATAGTATAAAACAAAGTCGTTTCCCGCTGTCTGTCCCTATGTATGCTTAGATCTTTAAAACTTCGCAACGGATTTTGATGCGATTTTTTTTTTAAATATACAATAGAGTGATGTAAGAGGAAGGTTTGTATGTATAACATTGCACCCGTGCAAAGCCGGGGCGGATCGCTAGTTTGAAATAAAATATTTTGATTTCTTTGTGCATTCGCACTAATGCATGTTACAACCCCATATAACTTAAAGAACTTCTCAAGTTCCTTCATGATACATATACCAGATATCTAAGTCATCTGAAATTTGAGACTAGAGATGCCAATGCATTCTAGCAGTTTACGTCAGGTCATTTACAGTCGCAGCAGTACGACTATGCCATGCCTGTGCCAGTAAGGCGCGCTCAAACCTTGTACACTTTTAAAAATATGGTAAAAAACACTACCACTTTCCTTAAGCATCGTTATAGATGGTTCTTTGTTTTTGTTTCATGATTAAAATATAATATGTTAAAAAAGGCCCTGCTCGATCCGAATCCGAATTTTAAAAGACAGCGGCAGCGACACTCCGGTCGCTTCTCGGGTAATGACGTCATAAAAAAACAATTGACGATCGAACATGGTGCCGAAGATGGTGTTGTCACGTTTTAAAAGTTTGTTGGAGTATATGGAAATGGTGTTAAATTGGGACAAAAATCATTCATTTTAAAATTCATTAATAATTTTACTTTAATCTTTTTTTTATTTATATGTAAATGTCATTGGTATACCTATGCCCTTTCGTATCGGACAGGGTTTTTTAACATATTTTATATATTGATATAAAATAGTATATGCTTTATGTATGTATGTATGTTATTATCTAATTAGTACACCATTAACTACCTGCAGTATTCTTTCTCCCTCTTCCTGTAATCCATCCAAAGGTGGTCTTGACAAGATTGCTTCTAGCGATAAGACCGCCCATTGTCACTCTATGCGAAATGTTTTCTTTAATGTAAATTGAAATTTGTACGGTGTACTTATTAAAGAATATTCTATCTATTTAATTAATTCAATTCAATTTTCCTTTCCAGTATAATTATAACTGGATTACTGGCTTTCGGCGCCTATTGGACGACAAAATATTTGATGAGCGTTTCGGATGCAACTGCCACAACTGCTACGACCCCTAGACCCCAAACTACCACCACCTTTATCAGCACACTTTAACCAAGTAACCATGGCAATTACGACACCAAGAATGCAATTATAAGATGTAAAAGGACCTTTTGGCGCGTGGCTAAAATCGCAACTAAAGCCATCATGTTGTTTGAGGAAACACAGTAGTCTATCATACTTAAAACGCTATTGCGACTAGCCCGTACTCTGCTCAGCATTGATTCGGTTCATTGCATTCGGTGCATTGTTTGAGTTCGGTTGCGCAGAGTATATAGCGTAGAAGCAAGCGATGCGCGCCTCCACAAACATACGTGATGCACTACAGTAGCGGGGCAGCCGCAACATCGTTCTAAGCGCATTATTGTATTGTACACGTAGGGCACTGAACGCTTTTTGAGTATAGACTGCCCACAGGCTGCAGGTGTAAAAAGATGTATACAAGGCTCTGAAGAGAGTGCTTTTTACCACAATTGAACATCGATAGCCTGTGTCAAACGGTGAACTGCAACTGATTAAAAAGTACCTCTCCAATCGCATGTAGCTCGATTCTCGGCAACTCTAATCCAGGTGCTACCAACCACCCTGCGGAGATCGTCGCTCCTCCCAGCCTGAGGGGTCCCACCTTACGTTTGAAGAACACGTCTACCCAACTGTAATCAGTTCTACGGCTTATATGGCAAGCCCACTGCCACTTCAGCTTCTTTATTCTGTTTCTTCAATATATTTCACATGAATGTATTTGCTACCAGCGCCATTTTATCAACGTCACCCGTGCGCTAAAAGGTCTTTGCAGCATTTAAAGTTTAAAACACACAGGTAGTATTAAGATTTATTGTCTATTATTGTTTAGGATGTAATCTTATTATGTTTTACTAGATATTAAATATTATGTATGGTGAATATTTCGGCTGTTCTTTTATTTATTTATTGTTATGAATATGTTAGAACTTAAGTTCATGGACTTTCGCCTAGGTAGCCCCCCATCTAACTACGTGACTCGCATATTCAATCACAAGATGAAAAGTTTTGTAGATGGCCATAAGAATATAATACGAAAGAAAATATATACAAGAACCTAACGTCACGCCTGTAATGCCCGAAAGATTAGGCAGAGATGTACGTGTGTGTGTGTATGTACCTATAGTACACCAACACTTTTGACAGTTTTGTTTTAAGTAGATTAGGGGTCCCTTAAGTCCCTTATTAAGCATTCAGTGGCTGCTACTGACAAATTTGTGATTGAAAAACCCAATTGCAGTTTGTCCAACCAGGGAATTGCACTCAGGACTACATACTCAGCAGTACATGACTTGAGGAGTCCTGATATGTAATGGATGGTCACGTATCTACAAGAAAGAAAAAGTATTTATTAGACTCACAAAGGACAATACAAAAAATGGTTGATATAACATTAAAACAAAACAACAAATCTACGTTGCTTACCCTTGAGGATCGACCCGTGCAAATGCTATTGTTTAATCACGACCTCATCATAACTAATGTATAATTAAATAGTGAAAAGGCCGACAATAGAAATAATAGACTATGGGCAAATACCGATAGATATGTGTCACCAGAACCTATTGACAAAAGGTTCCCATGGATCAAGTATGTGTTTACCCGACGACGATCATTGTGGAATTCAGAAAAAGTAAAGGCTTCTTTACATTGCCTCACGAAACCTGGGTTTTTTAGAAGATTGAAAATGTCCATAGCTGTAAAAGAAAGAAAAAAGAACCAAAAAAAGTTGTTTTTATTTTATTATTTTAGGTACCTAATCTATCAAAGTTACAGATTTTTTCCTGCCCTTGTTCCATGTTACTTGGCGTAGGCGCACAACTTTCATCCGTTACTTTTCATAATCTACTCGTCTTTTCTTTCTCTCTCTCCCTCTCCATCTTATGTTTACCACTCTTTTAGTAATTTAGGAGTATCAGGAGCAGGGTGTACAGTTTCTCATACTCCAGTTGAAAAGGGAATCCTCCCTTTGCTTCGACCAGACGGGTGTTGTCTGGTGGGCTACTGCCTGATAGTTATAGTTGGGATTTTCTATTTAAGCTTGGGGGTCTACAATGGCCGCTTATAAATTACGTTACAATTCGTAATATGGTCACACAGTGACAATTCATAAACTGTGTATATGACAATTTTAAGAATTTTAACGTGATTCATATTACTCTCTTTATTCATCTTTATAAATATTACCTTATAAATTAATACAAAAAAACATTTAAAAATATAAAAAATAGTAGTCCGCCGCGCGCCGGTGTCGGGAGCAGGGTCCAAGCTACCGATGGTTAGGGCTCTAGAGACAGGAACCTCCTCACAATGCGAGCCGTATCGAGGAGTACCGCCTTCTGATTTAGGCCCTTGATCCAACCGCCTAAGGACAGGATTCATATTATTATTATGATTCTGATAAAGCGGCCATTTTAGATCCCTGGTCTTAAGTCGCGTTTAATTGTAATATCGCGATATAGGATTTTGATCTTAGCTTTTTGATTGCGTCATAGATGGCGCTACCGACCTTTTGTCCGCTACAGTAACATAATTATGTTTAATTTCATGCTCAATAAGAACGTACCTACGCCCGTAAAATTTTCATTAGATGGGTAGTTTCAAAGCAAAGCGTTCAAATTAAAAGTTAGTCGCAAAGCATATGGATCAAAATCACAACTATTGACCTGAGAAGTAACATACATACCGACACTGTTCTAGGAGAACAGTGTAGGTATGTATGTTACTTCTAAAACCGATATAACAGCAGCGATCACCAGGTTGCTTATTAAGCCAAATAACAGCATGTCTTTTATGGTGTTGGACAGTAGGTAATCAAGCAGACTCTCTAAGGTAAGTGTGGAAACCGCGACCCTTTGACAGCAATAACACAGGTGTAGCAGACACTGACACCGTTACGCCCTAGTAGGAGCGCGTGGTGCGCGTGGTACGTAACATAAATACGTCGATTTTAAAATTAAAAATACTCGTTTCGCGTATAACATTTTCTTAATTTTAAGAGTAAAGTAGAGAGAGAGTAAGAGGTTGTAAGAGTAGAGTAGAGTATTTTATATCTATGGATGACACTTATTCTGCTTGTTGCGAAGAATGTAAACTAAAATGCTAAAGGATAATTGTATTTTCGGTTCAAAAATAAACGTATAACTTTACGAGCCTGTGAGCTCCTTGAGTCATGATGAGTCGAGCTACACGATAATAAGTGCCCCATCGTTTGTGAAACAGCACCACATTTACACTCCAGAGCAGAGTCATTCATGAATCTCCACCTGGGCAGGTTTTCCTTGCTGTGACCAACCTGGGTCCGGAGTCTATATAAATCACTTCCAGGTCAGCCATGGCAACTAATGTCCAGGTGGGAGATTTTCAGCAGATGGAACGAATGGGTTAGAAAAGGAAGCACTACCATTTTTTTTTTTTTTTTTTTTATCGTTGGGAAATCATCAAATAACCCCTCCCGCTCTGGGCTGAGCAGGAGGGAGTGTCAGACTTCTACTGACTAAAACCCATCCATGTTCCTTCCTTTGCCCTTTGTGTTCCAGGGCCGCGGTATCTCTTTCGAACAGTCCCGCAACCCTGGCAGGCGTCGGCCCTTACGGACCCCTTCCTGTTTGCTGACTCTCTTTGAGGCGCGCGTGGAACACGAACGCGCCGTCGACACGGCCTGTCGTCATAAGACGGACGGACGGCGAGCTAGCCCATAGCTCACCGTCCACAGGCCCGCGTCTACGGTGGCCCCCGACGCCCGGTGCGTCTCCCGCGGCGGCTGGGACGTGAGGTTCTCTCCCTCTCACGTCCCGCCACCTCCTTCGCTAGCATGACTGCTTCGCAGAAGGAGGTGACGGCGTCCCATTCCGTCTCGCTCCGGACCATGGATTGAACCAGGGCCGGACGCGAGAGGTCGCCGCCGCCGATCGCCGCTACGAGGACACGGCGTTGCTCCGCCCAAGCGGAGCAGACCTGCACAGTGTGCTCCACCGTGTCCTCCGGTCGATCCTCGCAGTGGTGACACCCGGGCGTTTCCTCCCGCCCGATTAGGTGCAGGAACCTCCCGAAACAACCATGTCCGGTGAGGACCTGCGTCAGGCGGAAGGTGAGGGCGCCGTGGCGCCTCTCCAGCCTCTCCTCAAAGAGGGGACTTACCGCCATTATAGTGGCGTGCCCTGCACGGGGTTGCGACAGTCGCTCTCTCCATGTCGCCATGAGATCACGCCGGAAGTCTGTCCGCTGAGCGACAATTTGCCGCGGCAGCGGAGTTTCTCCCCGGTGTAGTGCCTCCACGCGCCACTCGTGCAGGCGCGCGAGGACTATCGCCTCCAGATCCCATGGCGGCAATCCGGCAAGGAGGCTCGCCGCCTCGCCGGAGATCTACCACCCTTTGGGGCGCGTTCAGATAATGGGCGGCTCGCCGCCTCAAAGAACGCGCCCACACCGGGGCCCCGTAAAGGGCCATGGACCGCACGACCCCCGCGTAGAGCCTCCGGCAGGAGGCGTTTGGACCCCCCAGGTTGGGCAAGAGCCGCTTGAAGGCAGCCCCGGCCCGTTCCAGTTTGGGGGCCAAACGTCGGAAATGCTCCACGAAGTTCCACCGGCTGTCGAGGACGAGACCTAGGTACTTCAACGTCGGCTCGACGCCGATGGGAACCCCTCCCACCGTGAGCATGGATCCCGACGGTGGCGCATTCCGAGGCCCATGAAAGCACATGGCCTCGGACTTGTGCAATGCCAGCTCGAGACCCAATTGCCGGATCCTCTCCGCGACTATCGCAACCCCGCGAGTCATCAGCTCGGCCGCCGCCTCGTGCGACCTCCCCTGCGCCAGCACCAGCGTGTCGTCAGCGTAAACTACGCTGACGCCGTCAGGGAGGTCGGCGCGCAGCACCCAGTCGTAACCGATGTTCCACAAGGGCGGCCCCAGAACCGATCCCTGTGGAACACCGCACGACATCTCTCGCCGGTTCCACTCTTCGCTGCAACCAGGGTAGATGACGTACCTGTCCGTCAGGTAGTCCCCGACCACACGACGAAGGTAGGTCGGCACCCGATGATACCGGAGTGCCTCCCTAATGCAGCTCCAGGGCATGGAGTTGAAGGCGTTGGCGATGTCGAGAGACACCGCCAAGACCACCCCACCCCGGGACACCGCATCCCCCGTCGTGAGGGCTCTCACGCGCATGATGGCGTCCACCGTCGAGCGCCCCCTGCGGAAACCGAACTGGTGTTCCGCAAGATCCGGCCCAATCCCCGCCAGGTGCCCGGCGAGGCGGTTGGCAATAACTCTCTCGAAGAGTTTGCCCACCTCGTCGAGCAACACAATGGGCCGGTATGCGGACGGAGAGTCCACAGGGCGCCCCGGCTTCCGGATGAGGACCAGCTTCCCCGTCTTCCAACGAAGCGGGAACTGGCTTCTCTCCAAGCATGCGCTTAGGAGCCCCTCTAGTCGGGGCCCGAGAGCCTGCAAGGCCAGGACCCAGGCTTTGCCAGGTAAGCCGTCGGGTCCTGGGGCGGCAGTTTTGGCCTTAAGCCTGCCTACCGCCACTCTCAGGTCTACCCCAGTCACCTCTGGAATGTCGTCATCGTTCTCAGTGTGGTCCGCTTCCGGCACCGCAAGTGGCGGAGCCATGGGCGGGGGAGGATGTTCCCCTCGCGAAGGGAACAGAGCGCTCACCACGTCCTCCACGAACTCAGGCCGGAGACTCTGCGTCAGCGGAGGGGCCCTGGTGCGGAGTTTATCCCGCACCATCTTACTACCTCGCCACAGCTTTCGTCTTTCCGTAGACCGCAAGCCAGAGAGTGGGGTCACACACTTAAGAAAGCTGTTTCGGGTTTTCAGCCTTTGCGACACGAGGGTATTTATATGTAAAGGGTGTCGTGTGTCAGAAAACATTTTGGCTCTTTCGCTAGAGCTTGCCACTGTTCTGCAAACTTCTGGTGGCGCTATTCCTGCCAGTGGGTACAGCATCTGTACCGGGGTCGGTTTAAGGGAACCAGTGATGATCGTTTCATTCAGAGCCGTATTCACTAACTTTGCATGGGCTGAACGGCTCCACACGGGGCACGCAATTCACCAGCTGAAAAAGATAGCGAAACGAGACTAAATTATGATCTCTGAGTTTGTTTCGGGTGTTTATTTCTCTTTTATTTGTTACTAAGTTCCGGGAATAATCCAACACTTTTTATAAATTATAATTATTCGTTAGTTCTATTGTATTTAATTTAATAATCAATTATTTCTTATTCGTTTAAATATCTGAGTAATCTAGTGGCACTTTATACCTAATTTTAATTTTGTTAACATTTGGGTGATTTCAATATTGTTTATACTAATTTAAACCTGTAGTTATATGTAAACATATTTTATTGTAACTGTTTACTGTCACATAATAATAAAAAAAACAGTACGTGGCGACAGGAAAACATAGACGGTCACTGTCCTCCTGGCGTCGTGGTGCTCCGCTGGACGAGTTCCGTACAAGGGAAAATATTATTATAAGAAGTTTTCAACGTCAGTAAAAACATGCCCTTACCTGTAATACACAGTATTTCACTGTGGTAGTAAAACCTCTTTTATCAATTCACACTTTGATTCAAGAGTTTGTCTTAAGAACTTCAGGGTATAAGGGAATTTTGTGTATTGGACAAATGGTTTTCGGGTTGTAAGTTTTTATTTGTGTTATTATTTTTTATGAAAAAAGTACAGTCAGTAGCACATAATGGTGTAAATAGACCCTTAACAAAGCTGAAAGGCACTTGTTCTCCCTGTAATCATTTTTTTGTTGTGGGCCATTTTTCTTATTTTGTTTTTTTTTTTGTTTTCGGAGGGAAACCTTCAAAAGGCGGCCGGTCTTTGGGGATAAGACCGGGGAGTGTGGGATTTTTACCGCACTAAAACCACCCCGGTGGTCACCATCTGCACATGAGAGGAGGCACCGTTTCCTCTTAAAAGAAAATAATATACTTAATAATACTATACCTCTGGGCCATACCTGGGAGCCTTCTAGTTACGGAGATAGTTTAAAAAAATACTAGTATTTAAGATCATTACTTTAATTTAGTATGTTTTACCGTAAAACGTGATTTTCCAACAAAAAAAAAAGTCGTTTACCAGCAATAATTTTTGCTGAGGGCTACCTAGTTTGTGAAAATAATGCTAGATTGACGGTTTCGTGAAGGGTCTGGTTACACCTTGTACATGTTTAAACATAACTTTCAAAAGCTTTTTTCTCGTGAAATGACGGTTTCTACTTCCAGATAAGATCTAAAGGGTGTAACAAGACCCTTAACGAAGTCGAAAGGCACTTATTCTCCCCGTCATTGCGATCAATTTTTTGTTCTAGACTATATCTGGGAACCTTCTAGTTACGGAGATATTGGGGGTTAAAGTTCCAACTATTTCACAAGTTTTTTTTTAAATACTTTTTTTTAATGGAAGATTTATACTTTAAACACCGCCACGACCCCCGTACTATTCAATCCATCCATCAGCACAATGTTCTGAGTCTGTTACATTGAGTCTACGTGATTTTTATTCCAAAAAAAAAGTCGTTTCCTAGCAATAATTTTTGCATAAAGTTACTTAGTTTGATTACATAATGCTTGGTGTCAACCAACCTTGGCTTCGTTAAGGGTCTTGTGACACCCTGTATTTCCTAAAAATACCAGTGACTTCCAAAGTACATCCGTTAAAGACATCCATACATCCTCACAAACTTTTACATTTATACTATTAGTAGGTATTGGAATATTAGTAGGAAGTCCTCACGATGTTTGATATCACCGTTACCTCTGTGATGTCCAAGATAAAGTTAGAAAGTACATATGAATGTACATGTGGAGTAAAGATGACAATTATGTGCCATAGAAGAACTCTAAATAATAACTTCTTCGAAATGTTACAACTGGTTGCCTATAACTTTAAAAAAAGTTACAGCTGTATGACAAACAAACCGACAAACAGACAAAACAGAATAATTCGAACGTATTTTCGAGCCACAAGATACAAGCAATGCTTAGTTTGTGGCTCACCGATTATATGACACAACTGTTTTGTTTCTATTGGTTAATAAACTTATGTTGATTATTTGATTTTATTTTTTGTATAAATACAATTAAAAATAAAACTCAATCTGTCTGTGTGTTACTTTTCACGCTTATGAGGAGACATGGCCTGCGAAGAATTTGAAAAATAGGTATTTGAAGAAACTATTGCCGTCTCGCAGCGTCAAGCCTGCCACCGTAGAGTGCGATAGGGACAGCTGCAGCTCAGACCGATTATATCACAAAAATTTTAACGAGATCGACGTTTCGTATTCCCCTTTTTCCTCCCCGAAGACTGAGCTGTTTAAATTATTTTTGACATTAAAATTTTAAGAAAGAGTATGTCAGGTTCCTATAAATTTCTTTTATGTTAAAAACTTTTAGAATTTGTCTGGTAGTCCTCTAGTCACGGCCGTAAAAATGGGGCATTTTTTTCAACTTTTGTGGGTCATAATTTATTTACTTGTCGGAGTGTCAGGATTTACTCCGCTAGGCTTCTGCATTATGTGGGCAGACGATGGGTTTCGTGCTATGAAAAGACACTGAGCGATAGACTGATTCTAGCAAAACTAACGAATTACTTGAGGTTACAACTTAGCAGAATAACACGGAGCACAATGAATCGGGTACAGTTCCAAGAGGTCTAAACTCGGCCGCGATCAGACACTGACTGACTGTCGTCCTGGCTCAGAGTTTACCATCTTGACTCTGTAACAAGTGACACTGTGGTGTGGGTAGCCTTGTAAGTAGATGGCGTGATGTCACCACCGTGTACTTTTGATTCATTTTAAGCCCGTACCAATGACCGTCTCCGACATACTTATATTATTTGCTGAAAAAACGGAAATGACAGGGACGTGTCTACACTAGTCCTTGATTTTGAGAAAACAAAATTGATAGCTCTAGAGGCATTATTCAGGAAGAAAATCAACGATTCGTCGCTATAGAGAAGACATTCAACGAATTTTTTTTTACCTAATACGCTGCGCTCGCTATTTTATGGCTCGTATATAATTTGCAAGGCACCATCACGCGACGTCGCGTGAACGGCCACTGCATTACAGGCCGCTTCACGTGACGTCGCGTGATGTGGCAATCAACCTGTTAAACGTCTTTGTTTGGGCACAAGGACAGATCATGATCTGAGTCGGCTCATAGGGTACCTTTATCCTATAGTACTTTCCGACTTCCCTGCAGGCGAAACCGCGGCCAAAGGCTAGTGTTCTTAATACAATTGTGTTGAACAGTGGCCGCCTTTTAACATCACGCCTGTAATACGTGGGAGTGCTGCAGGTTCGTCTCTGCCTAACACTCCAGGGCTAACATAAATTAGGTACCTTCTGAACAGAACTCCCACATATTACCAGATTACCGTTCGGAACGGAAATAGGGGTGAGCATATTTCAATCAACTGGAAACAAATTCAGATTCCGTGGCTACTACTGATAAATTTCTGATGGGAAAGCCCAATAACATTTCCCACATCCGGGAATCGAACCCAGGTACTTTATTGCGCTTGCACCACTAGACCAAGAAGGCATGTCTATCATGGTTGTTTAATAAACAACTTCTTGATATTTACGTTTTTTTTTTTAGTGTACTGGGCATTGGAATGCTGATAGTCATAGCGTATTTCATGTTGATGACCTGGATTGAGACTGATACGTTTACAAAACACGGTGGGAAACATGCGGACTCATCGCCTGCAACCACGGACGGGCCATACTACGACGACAAGTGGAACCGGTACAGATATATTAGAAGAAGAGAAATACGATCCACAACAGACCCTAATTATTACTAATTAAATTTTTGTATAAATAAATACTTTCTGATTTTAATGGTTGCTTTTATTTTTATTCTCATTATATTTATTGATAAAAATCTAAGCAGCGAATGTTCGGGTAAGGGAGCGCCTTAAAAATTCGTTAAAGCGCGAGTTAATATTAGCTAATAATTTGTGAACCGGGTTCGAATCATCGCCATCTACGAAGCGTGTTTAAATAAGCTGGTTAATTGATGTTAAACATGTTTGCGAGCTGCTTTGGCTTCCAATCCGACCATACACACAGCAATACCTTATTGCGTGTTAATCCGGGTTTTGCTACAGTCTGTGGAGCTTTAACCATGACCATTTTCGGACGTTCTTGATCCACTTTTCATCACCAGTGATCAATCTTTTCAAAAATGGTTTAGTTTCATTACGTTTCAATAGAGAATCGAAAATGAGTAAATGATTCATTAGGTTTCCGTCAGTGAGCTCGTGCGGCACCCAAATATCGTTTTTTTTTTATATAGCCAGACTTTTCCAAATGGGTCAAAACTGTTTAGTGGTACATCCCCAATTCCTTGGCTATGTCGTAACTCGTAACTGATAATATCTTGCTCCACTTTTTCAAAAATGACTTCGACTTTATCGGCACGAGGGCAACCAGAACGAGCTGCATCTTTGACATCAAAATACACGGACTGAAAACGCTTGAACCAATTATCTGCTACTCTTACTGACACTGCAAGACTATTTCCGCGGCTTGAGTCACATTTATGGAAAGTGTTTATTTTACTTTGTTCTTCTTCTTATAATATAATAATAATACCAGCCTATTACTGCCCCACTGCTGGGCAAAGGCCTCTTCTCAACAGAGAAGGCACGAGCATTGATCACCACGCTTGCTCAAGATGGGTTGGCGATTTCAGACTTTTATAAGTCCAGGTTTCCTCACGATGTTTATCTTCACCGATGTCTATTATGTCCAAGATAAACGTAGAAAGTTGGTCCTATATTTATTGACTAGCAGTTGCCCACGACCTTCGTGCGCGTGAAATTATCATAAATTATTTCTCTTTTTGTATAGGATTTTGTTAACAATTTCAAGGGTTTGATTTTTTTTGCAAGGAACTCTAATTGTTTTTCTAAATTAAAATTAGCCTGTGTTAGATAAAAATCGGTCGAGCCGTTTCGGAGATTATCCGGAACAAACAGACAGATAAACAGACACATAGACAAAAATTGAAAACATGTGTTTTTGCTATAAGTGCCGTATATATTTTCATATGCATTCAGTAAAAAGCCGTTATATTGATATTACAAAGGATTTCCAGACATTACAATTTTATTTATTTGTATAGATATTAAAACCAGCCAGATACAAACAGTACAACCAAAGAGATTTTTCTTCAATTTTATACATACAAAATACGAAAAGACTTTTTCCCTGACCTATTAATAACAGCGCGGGTCGATCTTTAGGCTAAGCTGTGCTTGCATAGGACAGTCCGTGGATGGGTGACCGCCCATTACATACCGGGCTTCCTCTGTGCCTCGAAAAGCACGTTAAGTCGATGGTTCCGGCTCTCATTTAGGGATCTTTGACAGTCGTTACAGGTAGTCATTGGTCTGACAACTAGTCTTACCAAGGGGTACCGTAGTACCCAGTACTAATGGGGTTGTGGAGTTGTCAGTTAGGCACTCGCTGCTTGTAAAATACTGGTATCCAGCTGCATATGTAGTTGGGAAAAGGCTAGTCAGATGATGAATTGTCAAGCATTGGATAGCAATATTATGAGTTGATTGATTGATACTCTCTTTCCTGTTATTGGACAAATATTTGGCGTAATGTAAGCCACTTCCTTTACATCTACCGTAGCAATGTTTATATTCAAGAAATATTCACACATTCATTCATTAAAAAGAGCTAATAAAAACACTGCTACGTCATGAATGAATGTCGTATTTTGAATATAACTTTGGCCTAGCATGTTGTGTAGTAAAGAAACGCTTTGTTAATTAATTTAATACTTTTATTCAGTAAAGTAAAACAAAATGCCGATTTTTGGTGGATTGTAAGTGTGCGAACTCTTAAAGCATATTTTTTTATACAGTGTAAACGGATCATCATGAAGAAATTCTGTACCTACATCAAATTAAGTTTCATCAAACTACATCAAATTCTACGTAAACATTTTCGCTGGGAAACGGCTTTTTTTTTTGGTGAAAAATTACGTATTACTGTAGGACTTAACGCAACGCACTCAAAACATTCTGCTGATGGATGCAGGTCGTGGAGGTATTTAAAGTAAAGTTATAACATTAAAAACTTTAAAAAAACGTAAAAAGTATAAAAGTTGATCTCTGACCTCTATTATCTCCGTAAGTAACTAGAAGATTCCCAAAAAGGTATGGTCTAGAACAAAAAAATATCGTACTGAAGGGGAGAACAAGTGCCTTTCGGCTTCGTTAGGGTACTTTTACACTCATTAGATAACGAATAGCCTCAGGGTAATATTTTTCAGTGGCGTGCAGTGGTTCCCCACGGAGGGTAGGCCACGCATACGGATACCCAAAAAAAAAACTCGCAACGTCACAGCGTCGCTCTACTTAGGATGACCCTCAAAGTAGTCACATCTATTGATATATTCACTCACCCTTCCAGGCCCCCGCCCCTGGTGTTTTTAGTAAGCGTATGAGAAACAACGCCATCTAGCTTAAATATATGGAATTTCAATGGTATTCTGTCAATACAAGAACGAAAGATATCGCTTCGTTACAAAAAAATCTAAAAAATAAAACAGTGCTCCGTATACAAAAAAAAAAAATAGTTTAGTTTTCGTTCCGGACCCAATTTTGAGCGTCTGACCGGAATATTTGAAAAACAAACATTGAAAATAAGCCTGTAAAAACCAAAGTTATAAATACAAGAACTCACCACATTAATCAAGGTTCAAATCACGATTTTCTGACAATGCTAACATAAGAAAGATTCATTTGAAATACCGAGTACGAGATGAATTTTGGGTTAATTCTCGTAATTCGGTTACCTACACATTTTCCTTTAGACACAACTTGAATCTTAACATCAAACAATTGTGAATACTTATTATTTTTAACTTCTGACAAACACATTATCAGCGCAAACTTCACAACAGAACACCATTTTTAAGTAAATAAACAAATACAACAAATAATATTTACACTACTGTACGTTTCAAAACGAATTACAACCGTCAGATATTATAATAATCAAAACATTCAAGATCACGAAATAAATTTTGCTTGTCACATGAAACAAATATGGCTTCTAAGAAAAATACAATTGTTATTTTGTCAATAAAAAAACACTACCAAATATAATTGCATCACCGCATACCGTTTTAGCCGGATAATACTTTGCGGGGCAGCCAATCAGTGGCCAGCTACACTCGCAGGAGTTTACGCCCCTAATCTAGCATGTGTGCCGTTCATATACACGAAAATACGCATCAGTGTGCGTAAATTTATCAATGGAAATTAGGCTGGCTGGGGCCTTGCCTAGACGGCCGGGAGCGAGCGTCGTAGTATTATTACCAGTTACGTCACACGGCTGCGACAAGTTGCTTTAAGTTTTATAACAGGCGTTTTTTATTTTTGATTAATATAGTTATAATAAATGCATTTGTTGCGTTGTTGGTAGGAATGGTAGGCTAGTGGCTAGGCCTAATTGCCTCTATGGACGGCACGCCCCTGATATTTTTCTCCTCTTGTCTCATGTTTGTACTTGGCTAGGTTTGTAACACACTTGCTACGTTGATCTAGACTAAGCAAGTGCTACACTGAGCATGAGGTTTTGGGTTCTCCATCACGTATATATCAGAACAGAACTGTCGGGAGATTTGTGGCAGCAAGGGGGTAGTAAAGTGTAAAACTCTAGCAGAGGCGCGCGTGGAACGCGCGTGTGATGGGGACTGACGGATGTCTCTGAATCTGTCGCCCCTGGACCTGTTTAGGCCGCGTCGTATTCCCCTGACAGTAGACGCAGTGATGGCAACGCGCGTCTGGCTCCCTGCTTATGCGACACAGGTGCTTCCCGAAGCAGCCGTGCCCGAGTGCCATGCATAGCCCAAAAGGTCAGGGAGCCGTGCTTCCTCCCGAGCTAGTCGTCGAGTATTAGCTGGATCGCCTCGATGGTGTTGAGGCGAGGTAGGGAGCTATAGCCTCCCCCGTCATTTTGCCACCATGACCTGCTGGAGCTGAGACCGGTGCAGTGTTTACAGTACAGTTACAGTGTAGTGTGTGCAGTGTGTCTGTCGCTGCACCAGCCTCTCGCTTCGATCCTTTGCATCCTCGCGCCACTTGTCACGAGGGTCTTCGCCTACAGGTCCCAAGGCGGGGATCCAGCCAGTACACAAGCCGCCTGATAGGAGATCGTGCAATATCCCCTTATATCCTCAACGGCCATCGCTCTATGCGGTCTGCGCAGCACCGCGATAGTGCAGGCCGTCAGGTGTGATACCCTTCACGAAGCCGAAAGGCACTTGTTCTCCCCGTCATTGCGGTACCTTCTAGTTACGCAGATATTGGGGTCAAAAATTCAACTATTCAAGTTTTTTTTAAAGACGTGTTTTTAATGTAAGATCTTTACTTTAAACACGTCCACGACCTCCGAACTATTTATTAATCTATCCATCAGCACAATGTTTTGAGTGCGTTACATTGAATC
This sequence comes from Eugnorisma glareosa, assembly GCA_947578425.1. Classification (NCBI taxonomy): domain Eukaryota; kingdom Metazoa; phylum Arthropoda; class Insecta; order Lepidoptera; family Noctuidae; genus Eugnorisma; species Eugnorisma glareosa. The sequence continues at coordinate 13,526,024 of OX387969.1, read as the reverse complement.
TTACCGTAAAACGTGATTTCTAAAAAAAAGTCGTTCCCAGCAACATTTTTTGCGTAAAGTTACTTAGTTTGATGTACACAATGTGGTTGACGTCTTCGCGACGGGTCCGTTTACACCTTGTATAGGCTAAGGACTAAGGGTTCGGCCCTTACACGGTGGAGACCTGCCCCGCGTGGGCAGAGCACCGCAGTGTCCTCGTAACGGCGATCGGCGGCGGCGACCTCTCGCGTCCGGCCTTGGTTCAATCCATGGTCCGGAGCGAGACGGAATGGGACGCCGTCGCCTCCTTCTGCGAAGCAGTCATGCTGGCGAAGGAGGTGGCGGAACGTGAGAGGGAGAGAACCTCACGTCCCAGCCGCCGCGGGAGACGCACCGGGCGTCGGGGGCCACGTGGTGGCCCCCGGCCACCGTAGGTGCGAGCCTGTGGACGGCGAGCTATGGGCTAGCTCGCCGTCCGTCCGTCTTATGATGCCAGGCCGTGTCGACGGCGCGTTCGTGTGTTCCACGCGCGCCTCAAAGAGATGTCAGCAAACAGGAAGGGGTCCGAAAGGACCGATGCCTGTCAGGGTTGCGGGACTGTTCGAAAGAGATACCGCGGCTCTGGAACACAAAGGGCAAAAGAAGGAACATGGATGGGTTTTAGTCAGTAAAAGTCTGACACTCCCTTCTGCTCAGCCCAGAGCGGGAGGAGTTATTTGATGACATCCCATCCAAAAAAAAAACAGGGTTCGGCCCTTAGGCGAGATGATGTTATATGTTTTGTTGCTTACTAACAGTATATGTTTTTTCAATCCATCCAAAGGTTGTCTTTAAAAGATCGCTTTTAGCGATAAGACCGCCCATTGTGTCACCCCTTTTATAATGTTTACATTTGTATTTGTAATTTTTATGGTGTACATAATAAAGAGTATTCTATTCTATTCTATTCTATTCTTTTTTTTTCAGAATTCTTTTATGGACTGCCCTCATGGTGTCCATGTTTCTTGGTGGACGATATCTTGTAGAAATGGACCGTAAAAACAACCCCGTACCGATTGGAAATTTAACTGGAATAGGTTAATAACAAATGACTAATATCAAAATATTTAAGATATTATTATTTAATTTTGGTAATTATTAGAAGTACGAATTTATGCTTACCGCTGGATGCGAGACGTACGGGACCGGTCAATGTGGTGACACTTGGGGGAGGTCTATAAGCAGCAGTAGACGTTTTTCGGCTGAAAAGATGATGATGACTAATTTAAGAAGTGCAGCAAACGCGACTGCTGAGCATGAGGTCCTGGGTTCGATTCCTAGGTAGGGCAAAGTGTTATTGGATTTTTCCATCAGAAATTTGTCAGTAGCAGCCACGGGGTCTAGATTTGTGCCCGATTGATGGCAATAGGCGCTCCCTACTATATGGTATTTAAACATAACTGGCACAATGTGGGCTTACTATTAGGCACACCTCTGACTGAACCTTCGGGGCTTACAAGCGTGATGTTTTGTATCTTTAAGACGGTCCTTATTTTTTTTCTCTTTTAGGACAAGAAAGACTCCAGAGACTGATGATACTGAATAATAGATAATTTAATATTTTTTAAGAAAATGTTTTAATTTTTGTTAATTCTTAAGAAACGTTTTATTTGTGTTTTATTTTTAAACTACAATGCAAATTTTGCTAGAAAAAACATAACAATAAAAAAATGTGTAAGATATATTACATAAGTTATTATTTTCTTATTTTATGCCTGCCTGGTGGCCTGCCTGCTTTCTTGCCTTTGACCTTACAGACTAACAGACATAATAATATGATGAAATATAAACTGTGTTAGTAAATAGAACCATAAAACTATGTTAGTAACACTTCACTTGAAATGATTTTTAATCTTTTGTCTAAGCAATAAAATTTCTGCTTTCTAATTTGAGTTTGATTTTATGAATAGTGATAACATAATAATGAGTATTTTTTAAAGAATAAGGACCACTTTTAACGCTAAACGAACTTTACATTATATTTGACCTCCATAGCCCAGTTACAGCCCCTTGCATAAATTCCCAAGAAGCTGATTTACATGAACGTTAGGGATACCATTAGAATGAAATTATGAAAAGTCCCCATGGATCCGATATGTGCAAAAAAATATGTGCGAGGAACAATACCCTCCACACATTTGGGAGCAAGCCTAAGAATGCTTTTCGAAGAGGCTGCAACGATCAGAACGCTCGCTCGCCTAGAGAATGGAAACTCTTACCTCCCCAAGTTACTTGCGTTCTGTCCGCTTGTTCTGTAGAATTTAGATCACAACAAACACAAATGAAATAAATAGTTTCTTGATTTTTGAGACGTTGGCATTTATGTCGGAGAAAAAAATGTTTTTTTTTTTTTTGCAAAACGGTTAGTTTTATGAGAAAAAAAGTTCAAACAAAAATTGTAAGAATGATTTTTATAGATAATAATAATTATTTATTTTCGTTTTTTTTTATGATCCACTCATTTAATTATCTAAAAATATCTTACAATTTTTTCCTTGAGTTTCACAATTTCAGAGAAAAAGCAAATCTAAAAACTTAAGTTGTATTCTCCATAATAACTAAAATTCCATTCGAGAATATCAGGAAATTTCATTTTTGAGAAATGGTGAATCTTAGGGATAGCCTTCTTCTAACTTTTACTTAGATGATTCTCCATTCACCATTTTTCAGATATGGTGAATCTTCGGCAGTGTTTCTACAATTAATTTTTAGAGTTTGGGCTAGTTTTCTTAGTAATGATGAGATCTCACCTCCGGACTTGATGGAGTGACATGTCAGCCTCGTACTGACTAAAACCAAACCGGTGTTCCCTCGCACACCGGCGTCGGGAACTCTCGACGAGTAGGACTACGTGAGTCGAGTTTTGAGAGAGTTGAAAAGTATCCTGACTTTCTCCAGTGTGTTTCGCTGATTCTGAGGATAGTGACTTCCTTCCTTTTCATTTCACTCTCTATTATCTGGAGTTTTCCAGGTTGGTTTAGCCGCATACATTCCAGGTGCCAAGGCGGTGACGCTGCCTAACTGATTTTGGTTTATCAGTGATATAGTTTCCATGTGCTGCCTGATCCGACACAATCACATGGCCGGTAGCACATTTCACACCACCATCCCCGGTTTGGTGGCGCCGGGCGCCGGAGCCGGAGCGCTCAACAGATCCAGATCGCTATTTCTTAAATCCATTGTGACTCTCATGGGAAACTAATGCAGTGGTTTCCCGTTGCCTTCTGCACCAGACATTTTAAGGGTTATTTAGACCCTAAGGCCGCTGCAGCCTCTTCCAAACCAGTTGATCGGATGCGTGTATAGTTATCCCGCAACTGCTCGGCCGCCATAGCCTCGTTCGTTATCTAGCAGGGAGCACCACGGCTGCAGATGGCAGCCGCCACCTTTCAGCGCGTGCAGGTGAGGATGACACTTGTGGCCGGAAAGATGTGATGTCCGCTCTCCCCCTTACTCGCCTTACTTAATTTAAGTACACTAAGCACTTATTTTCTACCTACCTAGTCATAAATTTGTAAAAAATATTTTGCACAATTCGCTTTAACAAACCTTTACTGAATTGTTTTATTTAAGTTAGCAACTTTTTAAACACAAATTTAGTTCCGTTGGAAAGGTGACGAACTAGAGAACTAACTTAGATTAAAATTAATTATAGTAACACCGCAGTTTTTATTTTAATTTCAGGTTTAATTTGATTGTCAAGATATTTTTTTTTGTATTTTTGGTTTAAAAGCGTACTATATTATTTTTTAGCCCTTTTTGAGGGAAGTTCCGGGGTATATTAATCACCAATGTTTATGATTACCATCAAATAATAAAACTACTACTAAAATAATGCAAAAAAAAAGTTATGAATGCTTGAAGGTCAAATTTTGGAACAATCTCAATAAAGTATAAAAATTGACATAACTCCCAAACTATAAAACTTTAGGTAGGGGAAGTAAGGTTTAGTAATTAGTAAATGACCTCCTCTTTATGCGAATTTGCTATGGCGGGTCCAGATCCAGTCACCCTATATATACTTATGAAGGGTGTAACAAGACCCATAACGAAGCCGAAAGCCACTTGTACTCCCCGTCATAGCGATCATTTTTGTGTTCTAGATCATACCTGGGAACCTTCTAGTTACGGAGATATTGGGTCAAAGTTCCAAGTTTTTTTTTTTCATGTTTTTAATGTAAGATTTTTACTTTAAACACCTCCACGACCCCCGTACTTATATTGTTTGTGCCCGTACTATTCAATGCATCCATCAGCACAATGTTTTGAGTGCGTTACGTTGAGTCCTACCGTAAAATTTGATTTTACACCCCAAACAAAAAGTCGTTTCCCAGCAATAATTTTTGCGTACAGTTACTTAGTTTGATGTACAGTATGCTTGGTTGACGGCTTCGTGAAGGGCAGGACCCTTCACGAAGCCATCCAAGCATTCTGTATATCGGATCCGGTCATTGGTAAGGACATAAAGTTAATCGAAATAAAGTAACGTAATAAAGTTTCACTATTAATCATCTGCTTAGATCTTTTATAAACTGGGTTGGAGTCGGCTTCCAGTCTAACCAAATGCAGCTGACCGGAGGCAGTTGCTGCTATTTTATGTGAAGCGACTACCTATCTGACTTCCACAGTCTAATTACTGTTAGGTGGGTAATATGTTACGATACCGTAAACAACAACGTTAAAAATATTTATAACCATTATTACGGCTACGTTCCGTTTGGTAACTTTCCCGTTTCGCCAACTAAACAAAATACCATCACAAAAGTGCGCTTCGTAACTATATAATGATCTTCATACATCTGCTAAGTTCTGCTTTTGTTCTGCTACCCGTTGCTGGTACGCTCTACTACCGATTTGCTACCTGCTGGTACGTTCTTCTACACGCTGGTATGCTCGTAGCCGCATGCCTACGTACTTCTGGTCTACCCACAGAATTGACCTAGTTGAAAACCAGTGACCGATTCCCGAACATGCTGAAACAGGTAGAACTGTATTTTTTTTGGGATAATTCTGCCACCCTATTCGCAAACCACTTTATCTCTTGAAAGCCAGAATCAACAGTCGTGTGATATGGCGTCGTGAGATATACCATGCCATACCATAAATCATCAAGTCTTGTCATCGAGAATGCCCATATTTTTTCTGCCAAACATATGAAACCATAAACAAAATATGAGTAATGTTTTTTTGAGTTACATTTACGGTTAACTGTAAAGGATATTCGTAAATAAATAAACAAACAAATAAAGAATGGATACAGCGCATTCCATTAACTAACAATAACACGACTTTCTTTAGTTGACTCTAATCTTTGACAAAGTAACTACTACTGTATACAAACTGAAATGGCTGGATTGTGAGTTTTTTAATTTAAATATTAGCTAATTTCAACTAACTTTCTTAATGTTTCATTTACTTCACCGCTTTTAGTAACAGTCCGAGATTTTGAAAGTTGCAAAACATAACTTTTTCTTTTTTTTTTTTCGGATGGGAAGTCTTCAAATAACCCCTCCCGCTCTGGGCTGAGCAGGAGGGAGTGTCAGACTTTTACTGACTAAAACCCATCCATGTTCCTTCCTTTGCCCTTTGTGTTCCAGGGCCGCGGTATCTCTTTCGAACAGTCCCGCAACCCTGGCAGGCATCGGTCCTTTCGGACCCCTTCCTGTTTGCTGACTCTCTTTGAGGCTCTCTCCCTCTCACGTCCCGCCACCTCTTTCACTCGCATGACTGTTTTGCAGAAGGAGGTGACGGATCCCCCTCCTGATCCAGCTGTCGTGACCATACCCGAGGAGGCTCTCGTGAGAGGGCTTCCTCAGGTGTTTATCGAGGCTCTTTACAATTAAGTCATTAGCTGACACGACTATCGGAACAATGATCGCTTAGACCACATTCCACATGTCGACAAGCTTGTGAGTCTAGTCAAGATACTCGATATGCCTATCTTTCTCGGCTTTCGCGGCATTTGCGTTCATTGCATAACGCTCTAATTGATCCATCACCACTATATCAGGCTTATTGGCTACAATAGCCCTGTCAGTGAAGATGGATATAAAAATAAAATAATAAAAATAAAAAAGCCTTTATTTCCCATTACCCTTAAAATAACGTTATAAATGTACATAATATTTGATTTCTTTGTTAGTAGTTTTTGTTTTCTTAATCTAGGTTATTGCGTCCTTTGGGATATGGGCCCCTCCACGGGTGAAGGCCTCCTCCAGTTTTTTTCCATTTGACCCTGTCATTTGCAATATTCTGCCAATCGTTTCCTGCTGTATCTATTATGTCGTCAGTCCACCTTCTCTTCGGTCTGCCTACTCTTCTTTTACCATCTGGCCCTTTCCACTCTGTAGTTTTAGCTGTCCACCTACCATCTTTATATCGTGCTACGTGGCCAGCCCAATGCCATTTCAGTTTTAGGGCTTGCGTAAGGGCATCAGTTACCTTGGATTTTTGTCTAATAACTTCGCTTCTGATTTTGTGTATTTTCCTTATATTCAGTATACTTCTTTCCATTGCTCTTTGTGTTGTTTCAATCTTTTGTTTGGCTCTTGTCGTGAATACCCAGGATTGGCATCCGTACAGCAGGCAGGGCAGTATACAGGTATCTATTATGATCTTTTTCATGTTTATCGAGTCGACCTTTTAAGATTTCCTTGAGTGACCAAAATTTCTTCCATGTTATATTTGCTCTTCTTTCAACTTCGTCTTCGTTGTTTGTTTTGTTAAATGATACTTGTTTGCCTAGGTAAATGTAGCTGTCGACATATTCTAATGTGTTTTCTTTTACTTTAATGGGCTTTTTATTGCTGTTTGTCATTATTTTTGTTTTAGTAGCGTTCATTTCTAGTCCTACTTCCGAGCTTGTTTGGTCTAGTGAACGTAGCATTTCTTGTAGATCTTTTGATGTCTCTGATAGTATGACTATATCATATGAAGATGGATATATCCCAGTACAATGTGATATTGCAATTTTTGAGAACTAGTTCTCAAATCTGTATTACAGCACTTTTGAATTCTTATGATTGTATTTTAGAGCAAGTTGCTGATGGATAATACTGGCTTCAAGGTATGCAAGTACTCTCCTTTAGCTAGATACTCGGAGATAACGACGGATTGTTTCGGCCGAACGTTGGCATGCCCGACAGATGCCCTTCATAATAAATCTCCGATAGTTATTCGTGATAATAATTTCGTCCATAATTGCATAAGCAAAACGTGGCCATCATATGGACGCTGAAATATTTATATCGAGCCCAAGTAGGGCCCTGTAGTAGCGTCCGTGAAGCTTCTTACTCTGCCGTACTTCCCTGCTGTCATTGGTGTCAAGCACTAAAGGTTTCCAAATTACTGCAGTGTCTCAAGACGAAAGTCTATGAACAGTGTATATTGCCAGTAATTACATACGGGACCGAAACGTGGTCACTCACAATGGGCCTCATCAGAAGGCTCAAAGTCCCCCAAAGGGCAATGGAGAGGGCTAAGCTCGGAGTTTCCTTGCGTGATCGAATCAGAAATGAAGACATCCGCAAGAGAACCAAGGTTACCGACGTAGCCCGAAGAATTGCCAAACTGAAGTGGCAGTGGGCAGGGCACATTGCTCGCAGAACGGATGGCCGATGGGGCCGATAAGTTCGTGAGTGGTGAGTGACCTGGTGAAGATTGTGGGAATCCGCGGGATGCGAAACGCAACGGTCAATGTGGCGACACTTGGGGAGGCCTATGTCCAGCAGTGGACGTCTTTCGGCTGAAATAATGATGATGATGAACTTGTTGGTTTATGGCCATATCAGCTATTTGAATGAGTAGCAGCTGCTTTGTACTTTTGTCATTCCTCTTGTCAAAAACTCGAACAGCGAAGTCGAAAAACTGGAACAGGGCCGCCAAGCCAGCATTCGATCTTTGGAATTATAAACTTAAACTCAAAGCATTTATTTCAATTAGACCATTACATACACTTTTGAATGACAAACAAAAAAAAAAAGCTAAGCTACAGTCACAGTCGCAAGGCATAATAACTTGAGAAAGTACTGTAGTTGTATATTCCAAAGCGTAGATCTCTATGGAGAAGAATTGGCAAGAAACTCCATGGACACTCTTTTTAATCAAAATATTGTTACAAAATCTTGGTTACATCATTTGCGTTGAGATTATCCAAATATGTGAGAACGATGTAGAAAGACGTGCACATTAAGAGCGTCCAGAAAGATTAAAATAATCAACAATTTAAAAATAAAGTAATTAAAAGAAAACCGTGGCAGAGATGACCAGTCCCAACTCCGCATGGCTCAGCGCCATTCAACTCAACCATATTGAAGGGAACCAAATAACCCGACACACGCGCCACCATTTGAGTGAGCATGACATCTCTCAGCCACTAGGCTACATTCAAGTCAATGAAAGATAAATAAATGTAAATGGTTGCTTTACAGTATATAGTACTCACACATGTGCTATGCAATTATTTAATACTAAGAGATGGAATCTATACAAAGCAAGGATATTATTATAATCTTCTGCAGCTTCCACAATAACTTAACATGGTAATCAATTAGTTTGCTTCTATGGTTGTGGAGCAGGACCAGCATTGAGCCAAGCATTTTTATCATCAATGTAATACCCCAACTTATAATATGCTTGGCTACTAATGTGCGTTTTAAACAAGATTTAAATTTCGTCTCATTCAGTTGTAGAATTAGGGGACGTATTTTATTGTAGAATTTTAAACAGTACCCCATAAAAGATGAATCTACTTTAACTAGCCTGAAACCTGGCTGAACTATTAGGTCCCTATTTCCAATATTATAGTGATGTCTGTCACCCTGTTATTTTTCCCAACGTACATGATGTAGATCATATATGGCTCTGATGGCTCTTTTCTGCAGAATAAATATAGACTCGATGTCTGCAGCCCGTCCCCATAGCAAAATACCGTATGTCATAATACTATGAAAATAACTAAAATAGACTAGCCTCGCGGTATCTACATCAGTAAATTGAAGGATTTTTCTAACAGTATATGCCGCTGAACTCAGCCGTCCTGCAAGAGATGTTAAATGAGGACCCCATTGTAGCCTTGTGTCGAGCGTGATTCCCAAGAAAACAGTTTTATCGACAAATTCTAGTTTCTCTTGACATATTATGTCACAATCACTACTTTTGACATTTGATCCAAAAAATTGTGCAACCCCATCCGGACCTGGAGATTTCCAGTTTACCATTAGGTGGACTGCACGAGCTATGTCTTTGTAGTTAATGTTGATTGCCCCCATTTCTGGTAATGGATTGCACACTCGCTCGACCTCCCGGGTCCAGCACCGATCAGATGCTGCGCCAGGATGAGTACGCAGCGTCCGGTCGCTCCCAAATCCTTTAAACTTTTATCGCTAACATGTACTTCATATAATCTAATTTACTGCCGTCATTAATTGCTAATTTTATCGGACCTCAAATAACGAGTTCTAGATCCTGTAACAACTGTCAAAAATATTTAGAGCTCAACAGTAGAAGTGAGTTTTGCAATAAAAAAGTTGTAAGCTGGCAAAGCATTATTATTAAAATTTTCCATTAAAAAGCAATAAAGTTTCACTCGCATCTCGGTTTCTGGATCAGCCTAGAAAAAGACTGAGAGCCCTAACATAGTCTGGTAAACGCTAGGCAGACCATGATGAACACCTCGGACGACCTCAGTGTCTGGATTTGTGCTAGTTTCATAGTGAGCTGCGCTGGGGCGGCTGCTGCAGGTGCTGAAAACCTCAAACGGCGCAAATACAATAATTTAATTGGCAGTTACATGTTTGAGCCGTTTGGGGTTGAAACACTAGGGCCATGGGGTCCGAGTGCCCACCTAGTATTTCAGGAAATCGCCAAGCGGTTGGTCGACTCTTCACGTGACCAGAGGGCGGGCCTATTTTTTGGGCAAAGAATCAGCATTGCCATACAACGTGGCAATGCTGCCAGCCTTCTGGGCACTTTTCCTGTTGACAGCGATGTGGACGAATTTTTTGACGCCCTGTAACCCTTTTGATACTTGTATATATTTTTACTACTATTGTAGATTATAGATTTGTAGTTTGTAAATAATGTAAATATCTTGATTGAAATAAAGTTTCATGGCATAGCTTATTGTGAGGTCTGTAATAAGGGTGTATAAGACCGTTAACGTCTTACGGCATTTCATACAAACTTTGAACTCATTTGTTTTCGAAATGACTGAACCGATTTTAATGTAAATTCATACGCATAAGCAGGATAAATATGTCTGAAAAGTTGACAGAAAACATTTTCGAAATGTCTTAAAAAGATAATTGGAAATTTCTGTTTCTATGGAAAATCTAAAATAGATCCAATTTAGCTGTAACACTATATTCGAAAATATTCTCTGTCAATTTTTTAGACCTATGTATCTAGCTGAAGCGTATGAAGTTTCATTAAAATCGGTTCATTCATTTCGAAAACAAATGAGTTCAAAGTTTGTATGAAATGCCGTAAGACGTGTAAACTAACCCCTACCTACTGGTTATACCTTCGAGAAAAGCAGACGGGTTTTTCGTTTTGTTTTAAAGATTTCGATAGGTAATCACACTACCAGGTGTGAAAGTTTGTATGTGTGTGTAAGTACGTTAATTACTCCATCACCCCTGAAATGGCTGGAAGAAATTAGATGAAATTTTGCATACTACTACAACCGATGTATCAGTCGGTACTGGTAAAAGCTAGTAATTTAAGCTTTATTTGTTCTCAGTGCTCTTCTGTCAGCTGCCCTTATGATCTCCGTATACCTAGGTGGTAAGTATCTCCTAGATATGGACCGCAAAAACAATGCAGTTTCCATAGGAAAACTTACTGGATTAAGTAAGTAACTCAAAATTAATTAATTCATCGATTCTAGGAAAATTGAAAACTACATTAAATCTTTGGGTCACGAAAACTAATTTATTTATCCTTTATTTTAGGTGATGAGAAAATCATCAAATTGATGTCAGGAAAAATGATTGGGTGATCTGCAGAACACCAATCAAGTTTAGGATAGTTCTTTTTAGTTAATAGTTACCTATTTCTGTATTCTAAGAAAGTGTAATTATTTATTTAAGCTTACACTTACATTGAAGAGACTAATAATGCTTTGTTAATAAATCATTTCGTGATTAATTGGTTTAGTGCTAATGATAGTTAACAGTCTTCCAGTAATCGACATTTTATGTTTAAATACTTATTTTTGCATAATAATTTATTGTTAAAAAATAAATAATTATTTGAAATGAGTTTGGTTTTAGTAAATTAATTAATTAATAGTTTAATTAAATATTTTATTTTTGTTACTAAATACGATAAGCACTCATTTTTTTTAAATAACATAATACTTTAGCTGTAGGCAATCGGTACGCACGACGGCCAATCAAGCTATACAATTCTGGTTTATGCGGATCTCTCATTGTATCGGAAATGTATACAAAGCGAGGCCAAGTTACATTGGAGATGTATGAATAGATTCATGTGTTGCCGTGTGTACTACGATAGATGTATCGCCTACTCAAGCGTAACTGCAATGTTAATTATGAGTTTTGCTTTGTTTTTTTGCCAGGCACTAAAATATTGATAAACAACTCTTTTGTTTATCGTTGTAAAACATTGAGAGAAGCAAACGGGAAGTAATTAATGGTGACTGTGAATTTCAACAATTCTCTTTATCAGTGACACAATTAAAAGCATTTTATGGGTGACCGTTTTTTCTGATGTCCGACCGGCCGTCCTGACATCAGAAAAAACGGTCACCCATAAAATGCTTTTTTTTCTTCTAGTATACGAAGCCATTGTTTGAGAATAGGAAGCAAATGGAAGCAATTCTTGGGCCTAAATTCAACGTTCATCCCGACGCTGACTAGTTAAAGTAGTTCCTGAGAATGCACACCCGACACATGTATTATTATGATAATTATTGTCCTAATTTACGAAAACTTTGATAGTTTTTGGACTTTGTCACATTAAATTCAGGGCATATGACTAACAACAGAATTGAAAAAAAAAATGCAAATCAAGTAGTAGCTTATAATTAGGACTTCACTTTATTCTTTTACAACAATTACCTTAGTCACAATGAATCGGCAATGGAGAGGGCTATGCTCGGAGTTTCCTTGCGTGATCGAATCAGAAAATAATGATAAATGATAAATGATGTTTATTTTGCAAATAGGTTTTTAAAAACACTTTTACACGTCTCTTGTTTTTAAACTAGATGGGGAGGTAGTACGGGCATGCGGAAAATATTATTTTTAAATGAAAAGACGTTGCGTTTCTTCATAATACTTTATTAAAATGATATAATGGATGTACCAGTTTACAAAGAGAAAGATATAACACGTATTTTTTTTTTATTAATATGAAAATATTCATCAAATTTTTTCACATGAATTTCATATAATTAAATCAGCATTTTTAAATAAATAAATATTAATAAACTAAATATTAAATAGAGAAGACATTGATTGAGAGATGGGTGCTATCCACTAATAAAGTTTTGGCATCATCGTGAAGAGGATAGTATTTTTTATTCGGTACTGCACGTAAACTGTTGATAAGGGGATCTGAGGTAGCTAAGAGCATATTCATAACATCTTCATTACATGATAGACGAGAACATTTTCTTGAATGACCTAACCTATAATTGCGGTAATCTTTATTTCGCGCTTCTTGAGCTTCCTCAGATAACATCCCAATAGGTAAGGCAGCAACACTTATTATTTCTTTGCCATGCAGCAAGATTTTATGCACAGTATTTGGCATATTATACCAGCTGTACAGGCTTACGTATAGTTCAGCAGTCTCGTAACAATAACTACCAAACTTATCCGAATCAACTAATGCACTAGAATTAATTGTTTGCAATATTATACCAAACCGATGAATAAGTTCTTTATCGACTCTTGTGACTTCAGCTACAATGTCTGCATTATTGAAAAATCTTCTAGACGTATTTCCATCGTTAGATGTTCCCATTCCTTGCTTTACAAAATCCACTTTTAGACCTAAACGTTGAAACAGCTCACTTTGGATTCTTTTCTTCTCTTCATCTTTTTGTTGTTTGGTAGTTGCGTTCGTTCTCCAACTGGTAAATGACATATTGTACGCAATATGTAATATGCATTCCATAAATTTTATCCGTGCGTGAAGCGGGGATAAACCGACCTTGAGAGCCTCCGTATCCACAGTTTTATTTCGCACTTGGTCAAGGTTATTCATTTCTGATGGCTTTGACTTGCATATAAAACACACTGCACATGATGATGTGTCCGTAACTGTCTGCGCTATTTTGCCATCTATCATTGTGAACACAAGTTTATGGTAGACTTTGTAAGTCTTTTCCTTTAAACTAATAACAGTTTCATTTAAGTTTGCTATTTCAGACTCCATTCTAGCAATTTCATTTTTCGTAGATTCTGTAGTTTCTTTTTGAAATTGGAATTGTACCGGGCGACAACACCTTGTAGAAGAAGGAGTTGCATTTGTCCAATACACAACAGATTTATTTTCCTTTTCATACAGACGCAGTGGAACTAATGATGTCAAAAACATATATGAATCTGACACATTTTCGTCGATAAATGACTGTTTGTACTCAGCATGACCTGATGATCCGTCACATCCCCACTTGTGTAAAAACGTTGAATTTACACTAATCTGTGTAAGGTCGTCTTCAGACATTACTTCAAATAATCTTCTGGTTGTGTGATCCAGTAATGACTGCAAACTTACACAAGCGTAGCTTTCCGTTACATCAATATCCGTGGGGTAGCATTGCCTTTTTACTTCAAGTACTTTATGATAATCGGGAAAAATATCACAACCAATACTTTTTGCTGCATTTCTCAGTACTTGATATTGATGTTTCGAAAGTGATGCATCAAGTAATAATGCCAACGCTTTTTCTGGAGTAAACTTGATAGTATCCGATGATTCTTCTTGTACGAGTACCTTAGAGGCAGCTTTCTTAATCATTTCTTCAGGAACGCTTTCACACAATCTTTTAACTTTATATCGCTTTGTTCGATCGCAACATTCATCAAATGATTTTTCTGGTCGTCCTCTATGAGAGCGTTTTGATGGCCCTGGAACATTACTGTCACAATTCACCACATCAGTCTGCACCGAAGATGTCTCAACGGTAAAAATATTTTTCAGCCACTGTTCATTTTTTGCCATAAAAGCATTTTTATTTCTCGCTGCAGTTTGCCACTTTTTTGTAAATACGGGTAGAAAATTACGGCTTAACTTTTCATAAACTTGATTCCAAACACTTTCTGTAAGCTGTGGATACATAAGTTTTAAATTTTCGAGGCATTTATGTATCTCACGATTACTTGATATTATGATTTCCACTAAATCGGCATAGACAATAGTAAAGCTATCCATCACTATAATAACACTGTTATCGTAAGAGAAAATAATTGTAAGTGAAGTTAAAACTACCATTCAATGCTATTTATACTTACACGATATGATAAAATGTTAATTACCCTCATTAGAAACACTTATTAATGTAATGCACTTTTTCTTAATTACAGAGCGTCATTAGTTAAGGACCTGGTATTTCCAAGATCGCAGGTTATCGCAGCCAAAACTAATGTATTCTTAATCTATAGGGTCTAATTAATCTCCGAAAGTATATTATTACGTATCGGTCGATAACGGAGATTAGTTATGATCTCATGATTGAAAACAAAAGGTTCCAAATGACCTTCTTCACTAAAAATGTAATAGCAAGTAATTATTCATTATATTATAACATTATGTTTACTATTTTATTAATACACACAATAAACTTATGACTAAACTAAAAATGAAAGTTGATAATTATAGTATTTTGGTTCTATTCATACTAGAAATAACAATATTTTTTGCACGAAATTTGTAAATTCTCGATCACCCTACTTTGGCATCATATAATTAAATACTGTATAATTATTTATCCGTATTAATTTTAGGACTTGTTTCTACTAACATTCTAGTATGTGTGTACCAAATTGTAGACATTTTAAATAAGGTTGAAACAAAGGATTTTTTTCCGCCCTTGAACCAATGTGGGCCGGTGTTTCGTACCTGACTACTCTGAGAAGAAACAGCCGAAACAAACTCAGAGGTCATAGTCTCTTTTAAAGTCCAGACATAATCTTGGTTAACTCACATGAGGACTATGCAGATTAGTGTCTGAGATGGTCTCTTGAAGAAAGAACCACACAGATTTGAGTGGACCTGTCCAGTCAGTGCAAGCATTTGTCAGTTATCGTGTAGCTCGACTTATAACTCAAGGAGGTCAACGACACAAGACATCCGCAAGAGAACTAAGTTTACCGACGTAGCCTGAAGAATTGTCAAACTGACTTTGGCAGTGGGCAGGGCACATTGCTCGCAGAACGGATGGCCGATGGGGCCGAAAAGTTCTGGAGTGGCGACCGCGAACCGGAAGACGTTGCGTTGGAAGGCCTCCCACTAGGTGGACCGATGACCTGGTGAAGGTTGCGGGGATCCGCTGGATGCAAGACGCACGGGACCGGTCAGTATGGCCACACTTGGGGGAGGCCTATGTCCAGCAGTGGACGTCTTTCAGCTGAAATGATGACCTTAGTCGCCGGAGAACAGAAGTAGGGAAGAAAAGTACAAAAAGAAATTATGAGTATAACCTATATTTTTTTAATTGGTTTTTTAAAGTACCTAATATTTAAAAAAAGTAAGTAAGAAAAATAATAAAAGCAGATTATCCTAAGTGAATATAAAGATTCCGTTACATATCCTTAAACTGTTAAGACTGTTTAACCGATTTTAGGACTTCGCCAGTAGAGTTAGAATTAACTACTGTAGCTTCAGAACAATGCTTTCAGCATTTACTTTAAAAACAAGTGACTGTTCTTTGACAAAATACAGAAAATTACAACATTGGCAGACTCGTCAAACAATTAATTTGTTGTTTTTCTCCATCTATGTTTTTTTTAAAACTTTCTGTACTTTGTATGTTTTGTTTGTATGTATGTATAGATGTATTTATTATTATATTTCGCCTTCGAAATATTCTGTACTATTGCAACTACTGTTTTGTCTCTGCAACACCCTAAGGTAGACTGGTAGAAAATGCCTTAGGCATTAAGTCCGCCTTTGTACGTTATGTGCATAAAGTTTTAATAAATAAATTATCATTAGGCCCTCTGGTCTCTGGCGACTTTGGCACGTGTAGCAATGGTATGATTTGAGGTACTTATATATTTTTTTAAATTATGTTAGACTTACGCCTATTTTGACCAAGATCCAATTCACAGAATTGACATCATCATCATCATTGATTCATTTTTATCGAAAATGCAGAGACACAGAGGCAGAAAGCATAAACCATGCTATTTGCCCCTCCCTACTTTACATCGATGCACTGGCATAAGATAACATATTATTATATAATATAATATAAGATGAAAGCGCTCACACGTACAGATATCATATAAAAGACAAAGATATATAATTTCTTCTAATCACAACACAGTACATCCAAATTACTTCATAGCTCTTCCGGGTTCTATTACAATGGTCGATGACAATAGATTATTATTTCTTGTATTTACATAATACCGCTTCACTACGCCATATCCTAACTAAAACGATCGTAAAACGAATACGCGCCTGACACTTCAGTTGTGGTCGTTAAACCTGAGGGACATGTATCTGGGATTTGGTCGAACTTCATTGCCTCGGTGCTTTTCTGGTGGTCGCCACTATTGATTCTGGTTTTCAGGAGTTACAGTGGTTTGGGAATAGTGTGGCGGGCTTTCCACTTGTCCAGGCCCTCTTAACACGGGATGTCACTCGCGCAAGCTTCCTGATACCTTGAACACGTCTTCTTTTAATCTTGCAAACAAATAAGTGTTATTCATGCTGAAATTTTAATGGTCGTTTTCCTGCAGCGAAATGATTTTGTCTTGATAGTGCAGCCACGGGAAAAGCGGAAGTAGCTCGTGGGAAAAACAATAACAGCCAAATAGAAAGAAAGAAAGAAAAAATGTTTATTTGTCGCAGGGACATGACGTGCGTACAAGAAATAAATTAACAATAATCATTCAATACATAACAAATATTATAAATCCACAGGACATATAGGTACAAAGAAAAAGAAATACAAAATTAACAGCTTGCACGTCGTGACCGCGACAAGCAGGTTACCACTCAGCATGATGCTGTGCTATGGGGGGCCCACAGCACACCGCTGGTTTTCAGTGTGCACCCGTGAAAAAACGAGAAATGGGTCGACCTTTCAGGTTAAGCAGTGGATGGGTGATCATCAGTTCATACCAAGTTTCCACCGTACCTAGGATCTTTGGCAATCGTTACGAGAAGTTGGAAACCCAAAAATGACAACCAGCGTTACCAAGGGATATCGCATTATTAGTAACTGGGCTGTGGTGGTCAGCTGGGCAGTCGCTCCATGTAAAACACTGGTATTCAGCTACATCCGGTGAGACGGGAAGTCGTGCCTAAAATAGGATTCAATTGCCATTTCCCAGGAAATGGTTAGGTAGATGATGAGTGCAGCCGCGCGATTTGCAAAAATCAATAAGCGCGCCAAACATATATTCGCGCATCGGATCGCACTGATTAGGACACGGGACACCCATGTTTGTCTTAAACATTTGGATATCTAATAGGTAGGTCTATTTTGTATACATCCCCTCGGCGTTGTTTATTACTTTGTAACCTTTAATAAGCGAAGTGTGTTCACAAAAACGGTAGTGCTATTCGAGTTGCGAGACCGAGAGCCCTTAAATTACATTGAAATAAAGTAAAAAGTCAACTGCTACCAAAGCAGCGAACAATTTTTTTTTAAATCGTCACAATCTTCATTTTCAACTTAAATTACAAGCTAACCGAATATATTATCTACATTATCTACATACATTTTGGAATTAATAAGTGATTCGATGAAACAATCGTTCTTATTTGTATTGTGTAATTGTAAAATTTGGAACCATTAATTAATCAGAGGACAACAGTTTGATGTTTTTATATGAATACTTACATGAGATCTAACCAGAGTTAAAGAGGTTTTTAACTAGAGAAACCGAAGATTACGGTGATTACAATCGGGAAACGATCATTGGGCTGAAGTTTTAAAAATGGCAGCGGGTCTGTGAGTATCTATTTTTATTTTTTGCTCTCACATCGTTAAGAAATAATTTTTGAGTTTTTGTTAACTGGATACATAACCACAAAGATGATTAATTAATCTTCTTTTTGAGTATTTTGCTTTTTATAATGCTTTTGCATCAAGCACTTGCATTCATTTAGGATGCCCTGAAACCTGTTTTAACTTAATCATGTCCTGAATAAAACTATTAATTTCACTGACAAACAATGCACATTATTACACAGCCAAAACCACTGCAACTAGAAGTATAAAAATATAAAATAAATCGAAATATCAAATCCATTAATTAGGTAACATAAGGGATGAAATTGTGTTATGCGTTTTTTTTATTTTTTTCGAAAGGTTAAAACAGATAGCCATAAAAAAGATTTTTAAACCGACATAAAAAAAAATAGAACAGCTGATGTTGTTTTTAATAACTGACGATATATTTTAATACTGATCTTTAATGGTTCTAAATCTAGACCATGTACCGAACATAGATCAGATATAGACACTTTAGATATAGTAACGTAGTATTTCACATTTTCTTACAGTTACTTTCTTCTGCTTGGTGCTTTTGCGTTTTCAGTTTTCTGGACCACGAAATTCGTCCGCGAGGTTTATAACAACAATGACAAGTCTACAACGACATTCAAACCATTATTACACGAATATTTTCCGATTTTGGATAAAAAATACGACCAATTAAACATCGCAAATATGTAATTGGGGGTCAAGTAGTAACTAAATTCATTTCCTTTAATAAGATGATAATGCAGAAGTAGAAATATTGATTAGACATACAGACAATTATAATACTTTAATATTTCATTGAAACCCGTAGTACGTAGGTATTAGCTTAGATGTAACTTTCTTAGGTTTACTATGTATTTTATTGATAATATAAGAAAACAGAGTAGATCATAGTAAGATATTGTCAAAATCGAATAACGGTCAAATTATATGAATCGAATGTATTGTAAATAAAAAAAGCACAAAATATGCACGTTATATTATATGTACTCGTAGTAACGCAGCCTTTAACATTTTCTTGCAGTGTCCTTTTGCTTGGAGCTTTTGCATTTTCAGTTTTCTGGACCACAAAGTTCTTACGTGAAATTTATGAAAGCGGTATGCGTAATGTCACAACGACAGCAACAATAATAACATTGAAACCATTTTTAAAAAATATTACAACACTGATGGATAAGGAGTTCCTTGAATACGTAGATTGACCACAATGGTAGATATTGCTTTTTAATCTGCTTTTAACTTCCACATTCACAGACCACTCTTTAAAATTTTTGATGAACTCGTAAAGAAAAATGTTGCATAGATGATCATATGACCTAAAAACATCTTTGTAGCGTCATCGCTACTTTACATGTAATTGTGCCAAGTATCCTTTAATTCTGATTTTCTTGAAATTCTTTTGAATAAGTCTCATCCTGGATTAGGTGATTGACAATGAATCTGAAAGAAAATCCTTTCTAGAAAATCCTTTATAGATATCCTACAAAACCTAATTTAAATATAAAATCAAAATATGTTTTCCTTTTTTTACAGATTTTTAGTGAGTGCTACTTTTTGTTATGTGGCGTATGTAGTATACCCCCCCATAAAATTAGTGATGAGAAGACTTTTAGGAATAAGCAGTGAAGAAGTTGGCCTCAGCGATCCTGAGCCTGAATCCTACGAGGCTTTTGCGAACTGGACGGACACTTGGACGACAAATTTGACTGGAAATGAAAGCACAATGGGATTTATGGATAGATTACATCCGAGTTTTTAAGACAATGCATTTACCAAAAAAGGAACTAATATTTATTACTCGCTGATATAGTGAGGGATAGTACGCAGATGTTTTTGATGTTCATTTTAACTTCTTTAAAGCGCTATTGATTGATTTATTGTATTTTATTTTGGTAGCTTTACATAATCAATATTATGGAAGAGTCTAACTACGAATATTTATCGTTGGTCTAGTGGTCGCAAGTACGAATGTTGAACAAGAGGTCCTGGTTTCGATTCCCGGGTCGGGCAAAATGTTATTGGCTTTTCCATCATGAATTTCTCAGTAGCAGCCACGGAGTCTGAATCCGACCCCGGTTGGTGGCAATAGGTTCGCCTCCTATTGCATGTGACTTTAACATAATTGGCAAAATGTGGGTTACTAATAGGTACACCTCTACCTAACCCGCCGAGGATAAGACAGTATGCTATTTTTTGCTGCTATCTGCTATACAGGTTGTAACAAGACCCTTAACGAAGCCGTCAACGAAGCACTATGTACATCAAACTAAGTAACTTTACGCAAACATTTTCGCTGGGAAACGTTTTTTTGGGGTGTAAAATCACGTTGTACGGTACCTAGGACTTAATGCAACGCACAAAACATTGTGCTGATGGGTGAGTTGAATAGTACGGAAGTTGTGGAGGTGTTTAAAGTAAAAATCTCACATTAAGAAAAAAAAAACTTGTGAAAAAGTTGGAATTTTGACCCCCAATATCTCCGTAACTAGAAAGTTCGCAGGTGTGGTCTGGAATAAAAAATGATTGCAATGACGGGGAGAACAAGTGGCTTCCGGCTTCATTAAGGCTCTTGCCCTTTATAAAGAGCGAATACATAACATTTGACCGTTGTTACTAACACTAACTACTACTACACGTAATTTGTTGTTTTGTCTATAGAAGAAATATTGATGTTTCTCGAATATTTAAATGCATACATGAAGCGTTCAGGTTGCTGGGTGATAAGTATTTTCTGAAAAAGTTTATATTAATTATAGATTATTAATAAGTACGCAAGTTATCTTGAAGACGAACTTACGGTAACATCTTCAGAATCATCTAATTTTTTAAATAAACGACAATGAAGATATGACTTTTTGTATATAAATGAAAAGGATTTTTTGTTGATTTTTCTTGTCTCCGTACAAATACCCAACTTTTCCTCGTTTCAATGGCGTCAACGGCTCGTATAAATCTTCTTTTGCTGTACGATGGCAAAGAAGAAATACTCCTCGGCCGTCAATAGGATTACGGTTACCAAATGGTAACGGCCCCGACTTACTAGTTACGAGTCTTGGGTTCGAACCCCAGCGGCATTTGCATTACTTTGTGTAATTTATTTCATCACCACTACTCTCAAAACGGCAAAGAAAACATCGTGAGGTAACCGGCATGTCCTAGAACCTAAAACATGTGTCAACTACCAACCCCCACTAGGTCCGCGGGGTGGATTACCTATTGTGTCTCATAGAGAGGCTTGTACCCCAGCTGTGGGAACATTATAGACTCAGTAAGCTTTTGTTGTGAATTAAGAATTCCGTTAATCTGTTGGTTGCTGTAGCCCGTAGACATCTACAATGCTAGCTGAAATATGTCATGTGCGTCTAAACATATCGGCTGTCATTCTCATAAATACAATGCGCATTTGAGTATATCTTACTACTACAATATACAAAATAGTTAGTAGACAGCATTCCGGAACTCTTTGAAAGAAGCTAATTCTTCATCCAGCATATTCCTCCTCTACTTACCGAACTCCGCACCGAATGATAATTTCTTTTTTTTTTCTTTTTACAGCTGTTTTCTACTCAAATGACTTACGTAGTTTTCTTCTTCTTTATCGTGTACTAGCTGTTGCCCGCGGCTTCGCTAGCGTTTTGGTCGGAAACTATCCCACAGACACGTTGTAAATGTAAAGCCTATGGCACTCGGGGATAATAGCTTCCTATTAGTGAAAGAATTTTCAAAATCGGTTCAGTAGATCCAGAGATTACCCCTTACAAACAAACTTATAAACTTTTCCTCCTTATACTAGTATAGATTATATTTACCATAATTTCAAATGTGCTTGTTTTTTGATTTCCTGTTTTTTCAGTCGGGTTTTTAGGGTTTTCAACAACTTTTTTGATCTACTCTCCTTTCGCAGGTATGCTGAAAGAGTTTTCTTTAGAAGCATTAGTAGGTACCTATTTTCTGTATTTAGTGTGTGCATAAACTGTTATATAAATAAACACTGAAAGACCATCGAATTGGAGGATGCAAGTTGTTCAAATGTACATGAGTGGTTTCATCTCATGTCCTTTTGCCAACTTTGTTGGGGTAGCTGTATACTAGTATTTTACATGGAGTGGTTGCCTATCTGATGCCAAGACTGCTTATCTGCCTATTAGGGAACACGATATCACTTGTTAAGGGTACAATAGTCGGTCGTACTTCCGTACAAAACAAACAAACGTAGTATAGCGATTACTCCACTGTTTGATGGAAGCGCCATCTGTGTGGAATCAATGACACTACTAAGATATTCTAACTAGAAACAAGATAATATTCTAACTAGAGACAAGAAGAAAACTAGAATGTGCAGGTATACGAGGGGCTGCACTTGATTGGTTCACGAGTTACCTACATAATCGCAAACAGCTAGTCAATTTAGCCTTTGGAATTCCACAGGGCAGCACACTCGGCCCAACTCTCTTCACCTTCTATATGAATGATATATTAGACATACAACTAAACGACGCAGAAATAATATCATATGCTGACGACACTGTCATAATTTTCCATGCTAAACCTGGTAACAAGCGTACCGCCTTGCAGAAATCGGACTATTAACTGTTTCTGAGGCTCTTGACGCAAATCTCCTGACGCTGAATATAAAAAAAAAAACTGAGTTCATTACCTTTTTCAAAACAATAGCTTCTCGGCCTCCACGTCATCTCACACTTAGATACCATACATGCTGCAGTTACCAGACATCACCGCTTACACCCTGTACCTGCCCAAACTTTAAAGAGTAGTGCTCGAGAATTAAATGTCGACGTAATTGTATGTTGAAGTTTGTCCACAAGCGTTTGGTGTAATGCTCATATTTTAAACTTAGTACCTACTTTCCAAATGATGTGGCAGGATTAGTGAAATCAGTTCATTTTTTCTACCCTTCAGGCAATGATTAGTTTTATCAGTAACAGTACGAAACGTGCTGCGTTTTACGACACCCATTGTAGTAAACGATTACCTCACCTTTCTGCAACTCGTTGGTCATATTCATCACGTATTATAAACAAGGTTTCTGAACAAAAAAAAAACCTTATTAAACTGTTTACTGAAATGGCTGAAATCACGCAGCAGGAATGGGATGGTAATAGTATTATGGTATTAGTATATAAAGCCGGGGAAAACTTTTGCAGTTCGCTAACATCATTCAATTTTATTTTGTCCTTTTCCTTTTTCACAAGATATTTGAAAAGTCGATGTTGGTTTTTGTGTCAACCAAATAAAAGTGTTTGAGTCATGGTTGAACTTCCGAAATTAGAGATGTTCGTTGTGAATAGAAATGTCGTTTAAATTAAGGCTTTTCCAATTGCTTAGTGACAAACAATTTGATAATTATATTCGTTATTCAGTATTTATGCAAACTATTTTGATAGGGAAATTTTAATAATTCAGTTGATAGTTTGTATTATGTATTTATTTATTACAAAAAAGTTTTTAAAAACCTAAACTTAAGAGCTATACCTAAACTTGAGAGCCCCACAAAATCGTTATCACCGTATTTAAAATAAGGTTTTTTAGTGCGCACACTTAATTTCACTTATTTTACTTATAAATTAACTAAGAATAATATCTAAACTTAAATGTATGGACAGCAAATAAAGGAAATATCTTATATCGAATGACTTATGTCTTATAAAACTACTTAACTGTGTACTTAGGTATTTGTTCCCCCTCAACAATCTGTAAACCCTCCTACGAACATAGTTTACGAACTTTTGAGAAAAAACAGCATAAGTAATTTGGCAAATTTGCCGCAATATTTTTCTAGAAAAGCACCCTGAAGGGAATTCAGGGTGCGTTTCAGGAACTTTTAAGGTTAGCACATTTAATTGTGACAATTCCCACAACAAGTTGTTCCGCGGAACGTGCTTTGTCTCCTTAGGAACGTATTCACACAATATATTTAAGAAATATACTTAAGAAATACATTATAGAAAAACAGCTGTTGTTAGAATTAAAACGTTCACCAACATTTTATGCTGATGTAATAAAGTAATTATTACAGAAAGATATAGTTTTTGATTTAGAATACAGAAATTAATGAAAGTTATTTTATTATACATTGTAGTGGGACTGTAAAAACATGCACCAAAATCATTTACTCAAACGAATTGATAACAAACCGGTTTTGTCAAAGCCACTGGAGGATTTTTATTGCTATTATACAGGGTTAGTTTCCAAAGACAAGCCAAATTCTCAGATATGATGCAGTACGACATTCTGAGCCCCCCCACATAGAAATTTTGCATCGGTTATTTAAAAAAAAAACAGCTGTTCCATACATTTTGACCGTCTAGGTATTGCACTTTTGTAGGAAACAGCAGATTTTTTTTTTTAATAACCGAAGAAAAAATTCTATGTGGGGGGGACTCAGAATGATGTACTGCATTATATCTGAGAATTTGGCTGGTCTTTGGAAACTAACCCTGTATATCTGTTAATCTGTCTAGTAATACCATGTCTTCCGTGTGTTTTGTTGTTTATCATCTGTCCGTGCTAAAGAAGCGAAGAATGAAGAGGGCTGCATTGTGAGTAATTACAAACATTTTCGACAGTGTGTAGTTAGAAACCAATTTATTATTTTGTGCGCTATTTAGGGGTAGGTGATTTTAATATTTTGCTCTTAGGGACTGTAGCAGAGCGAGGGAAATAATTACGAATGACTCGAAGAGTTCAGTTTTTACATTTAAATATGTCAATAAACGGCTCTTAATTTACTTGATATTGAAATAGTTGTAATTTTGTGACGGGATTTAAAATACGAAAAGTTAATCACCACTTTTTTTCTTTCCCAAATATATATAGTTGTATAACCGGGTTTTGCCTCCCTTTAATAGCTCACACGCCTCTTGTGTCTCTGGGGTTTAGGATAAACACCAATTCCATAAGGTGAGGTTTCCGTTGTTGTTGTGTTCATTTCGGTGGTGGTCAATATTATCGTAGGTGTAGTCGATGTTGCTCTTCTCCTGTCAGTTATATATTTCATTATGTTCACCGTTCCAAAATACGCCAGGAACACCATCATTGAACCAACCAATAAACTGAAAAAAAAAACTTCATAAATAAAAAATAGTAATTTAAAGTTAAGTCTGTCTGTTAGGTCGCTATGTTCTAAGCTTTTTATTTTATTTTTTTACGCAGTCGGGTTTTTTAATGTTTTAAATTACCGTTTTTTATTATTTTTATTGAATAATTTTTATTTTGATATACCCAGTGTCACTCTCATAGTAAATACGAATCTAACGACACCTCTCAAGCTAAAATCCATCGAGCCGTTCAGGCCACAGAGCATGCCAAACAATTATACATACATACCTCCTTCTGGCGCAGTCGGGTAATGACGAAACATCGTTTTTTTTCACGTAATACAATAAACAGGGTGGAACAAGACTCTTCACGAAGCCGTCAACCAAGCATTATGCATCAAACTAAGTAACTTTACGAAAAAAATATTGCTGGGAAACGACTTTGTCGACTTTTGGGGTGAAAAATCGGTAGGACTCGATGTAACGCACTCAAAACCTTGTCCTTGGATGGATTGAATAATACGGGGATCGTAGTGGAGTTGTATCTCCAATAATCATACATTAAAAATAAGTATTTATTAAAAAAAAAACTTGTGAAAAAGTCGGAACTTTGACCCCCAATATTCTACTAGTAACTAGAAGGTTCCCAGGTATGGTCTAGAACAAAAAAAAAGATCGCAATGACGAGGAGAACAAGTGCCTTTCGGCTTCGTTATGGGTCTTGTTACACCCTTCATAATAGTGTTTATTTCATCACTCCGAACCTACACAGAAAAATTTCATTCTGTTGTTTCCTAAAAAATGCCTACACGGTCAAAATATATGGAACACCAGTTTAAAAAAATAACGGTGAAAAATTTCTACGTGAGGTTCGGAATTATATAGGTACGTAATACGTGTAACCGTATAGTAAATAGCACGGGCAGTGATATTCAATTAATGTGTGTAAGAGCACTGTCGAGTCCATACTCGTCGGCATCCATATGCCGCGCATACCCCACAACAACTTTTTGACTTGTAAGAAAGCACGTGGGCGGCCATTCCTCTGATACTGATATTGAGCAAGCCAAATTGCTGCGATTGTGTGTTTCATGTTAATGTTGGGAACAAAGACAATTTTTTTTTTAACATTATTTTTCGTCTTGCCTTTTTTGCAATTTAATTGACGTCTTAAACTTGGGTTATTTCCCACAATTTGTAAAAACTGCATATCTTTATTACAACACTAGCTTTTGCCCGCAGCTTCGCCCGCGTGAAGGTCGATAATTGTCCCACGGGATCATACTACCGTGTGCTAAATTTCATCCAAAACCGTTCAGTAGTTTTGCGTGAAAGAGTAACAAACATCCATCCACCCATCCTCACAAACTTTCGTATTTATAATATTAGTGAGATTTCTTGTTAAAGCGGCAACAGAAATACACAATCTGTGAAAATTTCAACTGTCTACCTACTACGGATCATGAGATACAGCCTGCTGGCAGACACACGGACGGATGGACAGCGGCGGCTTCGTAATATCCGACGTAAAAAGGTCCCTTCGGGTACGGAACTTAAACAGTAGCAGATGATTTTGATCATTTTAATTTAAGAGTATGTATACCAATTTTGGAGTCAATCGACCCATAGAATAAAAAGTTGCACAGAAAATTCAAACCCCCAATTCGCCCTCTTAGGGGTTGAATTTCAATAAATGCTTCCTTATTCCTTGTTTACATTATAAAGAAAACCTCTGTGCAAAATTTCAGCTTTCTAGGTTCAAGGGTTTGGGCTGGGCGTTGATGAGTCAGTCAGTCAGGACTTCTCTTTTTATTTATATAGATAGATACATATGGGTTACGTTGTTACTTAAACATTTGACTTAAATTAAAAAGCCAATCTGGAAGACTAGATTTTTGGTAAATAATGATTGTATTTTTGATGTGGGGTAAAATAATATGATAAATCTTTTCATTTTGGTATTTCATTATTGACAAAACTGCGAATTCGGTTACTGTCGCAAAACTATCTCTGACTTATCGCGGTAATTAAGTCATTAGATAGTGTTTATCTTATCACACAAGGCCTTAAAAAACTGCACTTGGAAAGGGATAACATCACTAACAGATAACAGTTACAGATTGCATGCAGCTGAGATCAAAGTTTGATGGGAACAGTTTAACTTTAGTGTTTCTTTTGGCATTTTAACATAATCACGGCACTGAGACGGTAACGGCAACTGACCTTGATTCGGGGGATTGAAAATGGAAGAGATTTTTGACCCATTTTCGGTACCGGCAACGGCCTCAATTCAAACATTTTACCTCTAGACCGCGTGGACGGGAGGCCATGCGAATCCCAAGTCGCACTTAAAATTCGATGATGCCTAACACACTTACAACGCCCAACCCGCGCGGACGAGTGGCGCTCACCGCCAATTAGCACGGCGCACTGCCAAAACATTTGCTTCGCTAACACGGTTCGGCCGCGCGGACGAACGGTGTCGGGTGACAATCGCTTTAGCCTTTTTATGTAAAGACCGTGTACCTACTTGTTATAAGATTAAAATATTAAAAAAAAAACAAAAACTAAAAAAAAAAGCTACGAAAAATTAAAAAACTTACAATCCGAAACTCATTTTTCCAATATTCAAAATTCCCCCGCAGTCGTCTGAAGGACAAAATCTTGAATCAAAGAGTGAATTATCAAACCAGATTGTATTACCACAATGGCATAGTGTGTATTACTGGTAAGGGCACGTTTCCACAGACGCTGAAAACTATTCATAGTAATATTGTAGGTAGTAACTTGAACAATGCTAGTAGTAGAATTGCTAATTGAAGAATTGATAAAGGAGCTTGTCCAGGCAAGTATAGAGCGGGGCAAGAATTATGTTTTTGTCTAATATCCGTTGTGTTCATTTGTTGGAATTATTGATAGTTAAATAGAATATTCTTAATTGCACACCAAAATTGATACACAGCTGTTTTACAATATTACAAATTCTATGATTATAAAGGCGGTCTTATCGCTGATAGCGACATCTTCCAGACAACCTCTGATATAGGTTTTTTTGATGGAATCTGTACTTACGTGGGTATGCTAACCGATCTGTATTTCGATAGAATTGAATTTTCGTGCGGCATTGTAAAGGAGCCTTTACTTTTTTTGAATTGGACAATGATTGTTGTTGGGTAAACACAAACATGAACCATGGGAATCTTTGGTCATTAGGTTCTTTTGGCACATGTCTGTCTGAATCAACTCACGCTCATGGATTCCACGGACATTGAAAGGTGCGCCGCCGCGAAACCAACATTTGTATTTATGGATATTTATATAAAACCGTACTAGACTTCTGTTACTAAATAACAGCCGCTCGGGTCGATCTTTAGGTTAAGCCATGCTTGCCTAGGTTGGTCCGTGGATGGGTGACCGCCCATTACATACCGAGTTTCCTCCGTGTCTCGGAAAGCACATTAAGCCGTTGATCTTTGACAGTCGTTACAGGAAGTGGCCCGAAACTCTGACAAACAGTCTTACCAAGGGGTATCATATATTACCCATTATTAACTGGGTTGTGGATCGGATAGGCATTCGCTTCATGTAAAATTCTGGTATTAAGCTGCATCAGGTTAGACTGGAAGCCGAGCCCCACTTTGTTGGGAAAAAAAAGGCTAGGCGGATGATGATCATCATATGTATTTGGATTCCCATAACTTCAGGCTTCGTCCAGACTAGTCCAGAGATGTTGCTGACGGAAAATCCAATCGAGCACATGTTGTAACTTATGAATTGGAAATAGGATTAAACAAACCGTTCAGTTTTAACCATTTATCAGAAACTGATCCACTCCTACACATGATTTTTCAAGCTATACTGCGGGCTATCGTTTTTAAGCTCACCAGATGGCGCCACTTATACGATTATGATTATGAATAACTCGTATATATAACCGTATATATATATATCGTATATATCTATGTCATATATCTATCTATACATATATACAAATAAATAAAATTGAAGAGTCTGTTTGTAGTATCAAAATAACAACTTTTAACGGAATGCAAATGAAAATATAAACGGCACTTATAACAAAAACACATTTTTTCCATTTTTGTTTGTCTGTCTGTCTGTCGTTCTTTCTGTTCCGGCTAATCTCCGAAACGGCTGGGCCGATTTTGACGGGACTTTTACTGCCAGATAGCTGATGTTTTAGGGTTTATTTTTATTTTAGAAAAATAATTAGTGTTCCGTGCAAAAAAAATAAAACTCTTGAAATTGTTGACAAAATCCGATTCAAAAAGGAAAGTAATAAGTACTTTCACGCGAACGAAGGTCGCGGGAAACAGGTAGTTAAGAATATTAGTAATAGAAAATAAAAAAATAAAAACTTATGAGAACGATTTCAAAATTACAGTTTTATTTAATATAATTAATGTCATTCGATGTTTTTAGGTTCTAAATAAATCACAAACATGACAAATACACGTCATGACATCTTCACGGCCCCGGCTATGAAACACATCACGCCTGTCGTGTAGTATGCTTTGTCGTATTGAAATATAATTTTCATCGGCACATAATATGTTTGCTGTGACTTATTATCTACGCCTGGCTTCTGTTCTTTCATCGATTCAACTGATGTCTGCGTTGAACAATTATCTACGCGTAACTCTAGCGCATTTAACCGTCGCTGTTCTATTCTTAAGCGGTTCATCTCGTGCAACATCTGCAAGAAATTAATAACACATAATGTGAATGTCAACCTTAGTCACTTACGATGCTACAAGAGCACTTACTCTTCGCATTACAGGTTAAAAATTATGTCGGAAGTAAACAGTTCTTCAAAGGGGATCCGAAATCATTGTGTAGGTACTTTTACCAGCTGTATGTACTTTTTCATGAGAGTCATGACACACTGTACATGGAATGGTCAAACAGTGTTGAGGTAAGATATCACCACGTCTATAAAATTACTAACCAGAACGATTCCGGTTATAAACAGAAGCAATACTCCAGTAACCAATTAATATCCTTTGACAAAAGGATCAAGGCTATCTTCCACTACCTGGGATATCAAGAGACCAATAGGTATTATTATTTGGCTCCAGATCGTCCCTCCTATGAGAGTCTGCTCATCTATGCGTTTTGGCCTCATATCCAAACCTGTTCCAACCCAAAATCCAGCTGCTCCCGTCACTAAAGCTATACTGCTTACTTGCATGATAATTTCAATATGTGCTAGGAGCATTTGTGTGTATAATGGGATTTAAATGAGACCTCTTTATGCATTTTGATCTGGAAATATACAATTAATTTATAACTTTACAGGGCAATTCAGAAACTCCTATATATCATCACAAAGACACTAGTGACAAATGATTCAACACTGAAATTTATTGACAGTCAATTATTGCGATCATTTCAGTGTTCGTTTGGTCAAAACATGTATTACCATGAAGAGTAAATACTTTGTGCATATTATCAGAATCGTGTTTTACAGGGTCTATAAACTTATTTATAACAAAGTGCGTGTGAGATATCATCGAAGTTTTTTATTCGTTTGAAAGGCCTATCGATACTATTATGTATGAAATTATGACATCGTTCAAATGTCCGCCACGGCTTCGCTGGGTAGCGCGCATCAGAAAATCCACACCAAGCAGTGACTTTTTTAGCATGCAATTGATGCTCTTGGATCTTATGTGGATTGGTATCGTCTCAAATTCGACAATTTTGTATATTGACTACCCATTTATCCAGAAATGGGCCTCATCGGTGAAGATTAGGGTCAGTTTCCAACTGCTCCAGAGCTGGTAATTTACCCTCTGCTCCTTCCTGGGTCAGTTGAACTTTGTATGGGTGCAGGCCCAAGTCACGACGCAAAATTCGCTAAGTTGTGCTTTGCGAAAGGCCGAACACCCATCTTTAGCTGACTTAAAAAAAGGAGGTTATTTTATTTATGTTCACTGATTAATCGAAGACGCCTGAAACAATTTGGAAAATTCTTTTTGTTTGAAAGAGTATCTCTTTCCGTCATGCCGTCAGGTATGCGTTTGCCGTCATGTGAAAGAAAGGTGGCTCCTTCTTACAGTGCCTGCATAGTAGTGATATGATAAAGCATTTTTAAAGATGATTGCTGGCAGACCGGACTGCCCTATCCAAAGGGGACTGTCATATGGGTGGGGACTGTCATATTAGGGATTAAATTGTTAACATTAACCACCATTGTTACTATAACAAAAATACAAATATAATTTATTTATTTAATTGAGACAAAATCTTCTAAAGCGTAAATCTTTTCACTGCTAGCACCACTAATTGTATTACAACTTTGATTTTATTAGCTACGACATCATCATCTAAGCATCAGTACAAACAAGTATTGCAAAACTTTCTACTAAATGTCTTCTAAAACATCACATTGCCAAAATATAGTCAGTTATCTCACAAGCGGAACTGTTTATTAAATATGATAACGTTTTAGGTTTAGCTTCTCTTCAACTTCGTTTTTTACATCAACACCTTTGTATCCTGCATAATAGGCGTAGATAATAAGCGATGCTGCTCCCATGAGTAAAAATCTAAAAAATAAATTATACTTCTTATAATACACAGAAATTCAAACAAAATACAAATCGGAAGACAAAAACGCCTTTGCAAAACGCCTGCGCTTTTTCACTTCCTAACGGTTTAGTTGGGAACAAGAACAAACTCCCAGCCACACATCTGTTTGTAAAATTATGAAACAAGAGAGTAAATAAAGGTAAATGAACAAACAAACGTGTGAATCTTGAGATAAAGAATAGGCGGGTACCTACCCCCAGAGATACATCTTCTAATTTTTAATCCAACTATTAAAAACTTGAATTTTATTTCCCTTTCTAAAGTCTCCCGGTTATGGCTGATGGTGACGTGAAACTGACCTCGAACAAAACCTCTTACCGAGGAACGAGACCATTTATGTAAATAAAATTGAATAGTGTTATTAAGAAAGGGCATTGTTTAAATAAACAAAGCAAATAAATATCCTTGATAAATTCTCTTTACGTAAGCATAAAGGAAAATAGATGTTATTATTCGCAACACATTAACATCCGTTCTTAATGTTGCCCTGGCCGTGCAGTCTCGACATAGCGATCGCAAAACAACCGAATTCAGTCGTAGTCATAACGATGCGGATTTAAGGTAGACGTGAGCCGGACGCGACCCGCTGGTGTCGGCTTCCACCTTTTTTTTTTCGGGTTGGAAATCATCAAATGACTCCTCCCGCTCTGGGCGGAGCAGGAGGGAGTGTCAAAATTTTACTGACTAAAATAAAACCCATCCATGTTCCTTCATCGCCCTTTGTGTTCCGGGGCCACTGTATCTTTTTCGAACAGTATCGCAGCCCCGGCAGGGTCGGCTTCCACCTTAAGTCCGCATCGTTATGACTTTGCGACCGAATTCGGTTGTTTTGCGATCGCTATCTATGTCGAGACTGCAGTGCCTGGACGACAGCATTTTTACAGTCGTTACTGTGGCCGGAAAGTCTGATAACCAGTA
The DNA here is from genome assembly GCA_947578425.1 of Eugnorisma glareosa. Lineage (NCBI taxonomy): Eukaryota > Metazoa > Arthropoda > Insecta > Lepidoptera > Noctuidae > Eugnorisma > Eugnorisma glareosa. The sequence goes on along the minus strand of OX387969.1, from coordinate 13,493,225 downwards.
TTACCAAGGGTATCGTATTACTCAGTACTAACTGGATTGCAAGGGTTAGATAGTTATCGGCGGCGGCGACCTCTCGCGTCCGGCCCTGGTTCAATCCATGGTCCGGAGCGAGACGGAATGGGACGCCGTCACCTCCTTCTGCGAAGCAGTCATGCTAGCGAAGGAGGTGGCGGGACGTGACAGGGAGAGAACCTCACGTCCCAGCCGCCGCGGGAGACGCACTGGGCGTCGGGGGCCACGTGGTGGCCCCCGGCCACCGTAGGCGCGGGCCTGTGGACGGTGAGCTATGGGCTAGCTCGCCATCCGCCCGTCTTATGACGACAGGCCGTGTCGACGGCGCGTTCGTGTTCCACGCGCGCCTCAAAGAGAGTCAGCAAACAGGAAGGGGTCCGTAAGGACCGACGAGGAAGGAAGGAACATGGATGGGTTTTAGTCAGTAAAAGTCTGACACTCCCTCCTGCTCAGCCCAGAGCGGGAGGGATTATTTCATGACTTCCCACCGGTGAAAAAAGAAAAAAAAAACGGTTAGATAGTTAGTCGCTTCATGTTAAATACTGGTATTCAGCTGCATCCGGTTAGACTGGAAGCCGCACGCAACATAGTTGGGAAAAAGCTAGGCAGATGATGAATTGGTAGTTATGTGTTTGAGCCGTTTGGGGTTTAAAAACTAGGGCGTTGGGGTCCGAGTGCCCACCTAGTATTACGAGAAATCGCCAAGCGGTTCTGGGCCACCTTTGCAAAATTTTTAACCAAATTTTAAAAATCTTAAAAATTGTTTTTGTGATTCAACTTTAAAAGTTAGGCATATGCTGTTGCGGATTTTTTTTGACTTTTATAAGAGGACAAATTCCCTCATACATTATTTTCGACGATTTTTTCCGTCTTAATTAAAAATATCGTCATTCGTTGCCCTTGGTACTACCGTACAGTAGTTCCTGAGATTACACCAAACAAACAGACCCTCTGCCCGGCGGGGGTTTCTTTAATTTATAATTATGTAGTGATGACGATGATGATACAACATTTTTAAATATTTCTTAAAAAAACATATAATAAATAAACACATAAAAATTGTGGTCCGCCGGTGTCCAAGCCGGTGCGGTGCCAAGCTACCGGTGGTTAGGGCTCCAGACACAGGAACCTCCTCACAAAGCCAGCCATATTGAGGAGTACTGCCTTCTGAATCAGGCCCTTGATCCAACTGCCTAGGGAGTCTCGAAAGATGGTCGTCGAGGCTCTTGGCTATAAGGCCATTGGTCGTTACGACAATCAGCACAATGATGGCCGAGTTTACATTCCACATGGCGACAACCTCGTGCGCGACAAAGTCGAGATATTTTATTTGTTTCTCTTTCTCAGCTTTCACGAGGTTCTCGTTATGCGGGATGGTAACATTGATTATCTCATGTGAGTTGACCAAGATTATGTCTGGAACTTGAAAGAGACTCTGAGTTTGTTTCGGCTCTTTCTTCTCAGAGTAGTCAGGGAAGAACCACTATACTGCCGGCCTCATCTATACTGTTTGTAAAAACCTATTTTCAAAATAAACATCATTTACCATTTACTATAAAAAAATACATTCAGTAAAAAGCTGTAATTTTGAAATTACATACAGACACTTAAATTGTATTTATTTGTATACATTAATTTCTAATAATATTATACAAGTACAGCATCTCCTGGTACGGCTTTTACAACAAGGCATAAAATAAAATAATCATAAAGTATTGCAAATGAGTGGAGCAAGCAGTAACTGGTTCTTACTGCATCACTAAATACGAGGTATTCCTCGAAGCGCTACCATTTTGAGGCGCACCTAATGAGGCGCTCCTTTTTTATTCCTCGGAGCGCACCTTTTAGTAGCGCTCCCGATAGCAATTAAAAATATTAACTATTTTTTCCTCGAAGCGCACCTATGATTAACTTTCGAATAGAGATAGGATACTAACTGAAACTATCGATAATAAGTAAAACACGTTATTTTATACAATTTGCAAAAACTCTATACTCCTTGACCATAGATTGGTTTGTATCAGCTTTGCTTTGGTTTGTTTTAGCTGCTTTTGTAGTTCTATTTCTTTTTTTTTTCGTCTTAGCTTGGATTATTTCTAATACCACAATAGTCGTTTTATGTGACACCGGTGACAAAAACACCAAATCAATCAAACAAAAGTCAAGCTTCAGAAGTGACCTTTATAATAAATGGAAACCTGGGTGTATTGTACACATCTGCGTACCCCGAATTTTACTTCACACATCTGTAGGGAACACATATTTCATTCCTGTGATCAACCTTTTCTCTTCACGGCCTGTAATCTTCCTTCTCCCGTCTATGATGGGGAAAGGTGTAAGAACGCGGTTCACTGCGAGTCACTGTCTGTGATCTGTTGGCGGCGCTGCCTTTTAGGATCGCGCTTCGCCTCGTGTTCTCCACGCCACCTGCATTGCGCTGCCCCCACCCACCCTGCGCCGCCAGTGCCGAGCGGACGCTTGGACGGTCACAAACGACATCCTCATGCTGACTCCGACCCACAGAGGACTTTTTTTATATAGGGCACAGAGATCTGACTTCACGGGTTTTTCAAGCAATGAACACCAGCGACATCCAATTTTCTCCGATGGAAAAACAAAATAGTTACAAAAATAATCACAAAAAGTGAATACTGACTGCGATTCGAACTAAAAAACCCTGGTTTACAGGGAGGTCACTGAACCGTCAGGCTACTTACTCAGGTGACAAACACACAAAACAAAAGTCTAAAATAGCCCTTTAGGCCAGTCAATAACGACATCTAACATCGCAAACGCGCAAGTAACTACACACATTTACACATGAACGTGGACATGGATTTTTACATATGTTATTAGGTTCCTTGAGAGTAATTTACACCCCCTTGCTACCCCCAAACTGATATTTTTTTCAATAAATTAATATTTTGTGGTAGGGTCTTTTCCAAGTTATGTACTGGCCAAACTAATGCTCCTAGACAATTATGAGACAAGCATTAGTAGAAAATGTTAACTAGCTTCTATTCTCTAGAATCCATTTTAAGATTTGGTATTATATATTGGGGCAACTGTACCGAAAGAGAGAGTATTTTTAAAGCCCAAAAACGCTGCTTACTTGCAATATTTGGTTGATATTTCCGTGTCTCTACATTTTAGAAATAGCTCTTTTTGTTAAATGTAATCGGCAGCTATTCTCAACTTTATCGGAAAGCAGATACCGAGATGTAACTTTGCGATCGCAATACCAAAATTTGTTACGCACAGGTGGCTATAGGACTGCTTTGATGAGAAAAAGCATTTTTGGTATGGTACTGGCTATTTTTAACCACATTCCTAATTCCATAAAAGAAGAAACAAGAAACAACGTTCAAAAAGAAACTTACAGAAATTCTATTAAATAAATGTTATTACTCCGTACCGGATTTTCTAGATGATACATTTTAATTGTGTGTTTATGTTTGTATGTTTGATGATGAACTGCATCAATTTTTGCATGCCGAAATGGTAGAATGTACAGGGATTCTTTAATATTAATGTAACCAACTTATTGTAAATACCTACATTCTGAGCAAAGAAATATTCTATTCTATGTAATAACAAAGTAGTGCCTCTAGCTCTCACAGTTTAAAAAAATATTAAAAATATCGGATTTTGGTTAAATGATAAAAAACATTGTACTGAATAATGTATGTACGTATTTCTTAAAAAAAGACAAGAGCGTAAAGACATTTATAAATGGTTTCAAATCAGAAAAACGTAAACATAAAAAAACCAACATAAACATTAAAAAAAAAACTATAAATAATACTACAAGCAAAAGCAGTTTAGACTTTCGCCGTTTTGGAAGGACCAGGTCTCATCCAGTCTAGGTCAGTAGGGGGGAGGGGGGGAGGGGGGGATAATGTTTTCTGGAGGTGTAGGCGGGTCGGCATATGGTGTTGGGTCATCCACATCCTCGTCCTCCTTGTCCAGGACGATATGGATAGCGTTGTTGCAATTTTGCCCATGGCAAAAAATATGATAGAGCACTTGAGCCAAGCCTTTCTGCAAGTGCACGACCCTAAGCAACCTTTTTTGCATTTGCAAACACCATTTTAAGCAAAGTCTGAGGAGCGAGCTCTGCGCACATTGTGACATGCATAAGACCTTGTTCGCTGGTCGCCTATCTCCAGTCACACGGGTTTTTGTCAACCCCTGACAATTTTTGCACTTGGTGGTAGGTCCTCCAAGAAGAATATTTTAGTTAACTTTATTAAAATACAGAACATACATACTTCTTTACATTCTTGCACGTTTTTTTTAAGAAATACAAACAACATTATTCAGTACAGTGTTTTTATTATTTAGCCAAAATCCGATATTTTAAAAGTTTTATTATTAAGGGGCACCACTTTGATATTAAATTAAAACTAATTCAATTTCCTACGAATTCTTTTCCCATGACTCTTATCTAGGAGCATTAGTTCAGCCAGTACGTGTCTTGGAAAATTACCCTACCACAAACTTTACACTTTTTGAAAAAAAAAAAACATATTTGACTTGCTGTATCTCCGCAACCAATAGACATAGTATGCTCAAATTAAGCTCAAATTTTTGATTTACTTATTTTTTATTAAAGTACGGAACAAAGATACTTGAAAACCACTTCCTTAGGGTAGTTTTTTTCGAAAAAACTGAAACAAGTGCCGAAATTTCGCAGTTTTTCGAGCAACATTCCGAGAAACCGACACACTTTAGTTTGTAAGCCCTGGCTGAGGGCCTTAAAGTAATTTGGCCACCACAGGATAGTCCGGTTAAGCAGCATCAACTTCCGCAAAAAAAAAGGCAACCGACACAGTCGTCGGCCAGCTCTCCTCAAGAAAACTCTCCTAAGAAGAAATACTCCTGAAGAAAGAAATAAACGAAGAAAGACAGTTTCAAGTAGTGTTTTATTCCCCACCAACCCAGCACACAAGTGTGTCTATATTGCACAAAATTTGGTAACATTATTTTCTCCCAGGTGCGTGGTCAAATTTTCTAAGATTGTACAGTCAGCTCTGACCGTCATGAACCGCGCGAAGTCAAGATTCACGGTTTTATCTTTTGTTTATTTTTACTTAGTTATTATAAAAAACATCTAAATACCTACGATTAGCTCTCTGGTTAATCGTAACACTACAAGGTATTTATTTTTCCCCAAAAACTTGGCTATCGTTTGATAATTGCATGTAGGTCTAGGTACAAACAAACAAAGTCGTTTTCAGAGATTTATTTTAATAAAATAAATAAAAATAAGCTTTTTAAACTAAAATCATCTATGTACAGTCAAAGGCCATAAGTCCAGTAGCGTATCAATGTTCTTATTTTCTCGCACGGTTCAGCACATAACTTTGTGTGTGTGTGATTTTAACGCAAACAATAACACGTCATACAGTTATATCTACGAGAAAACGATGATAGTCACATGCATGTGGTCACAATTAGATAAAGAAAACAATATTACTCGTTTTCTTCTTAATGAATGATTAGCGTCCGGGCCAAGCCGATTCAAAAGTACTGCTAAAGTAATTCATTAATGTTGATACAGTGAGATGACAAAATCGTAAGCCATTGTGTCATTGTCATTATCATATGCCAAATAATTTGGGGTGGCGCAGCATGTCTTTTTCCATACTTCTCTATTACTCGTCATCTCAGTAGTCACCTCCTTTCTAGCCATATCATCCTTCACACGGTTCATCCATCGTTTTTTTTTGGTCTTCCCTTATTCTTGCATGATGTAAGTGCAACTAGTTTTTGATGCTACGTGAGATTGCTACTGGACTTCTGACTGCGACCGTTCATTGTACCTACATCATTAGTCTGACTCATCTCACTAATCGTTTTTGTCTTCTTCGTTGTTGTTCATCGAAATTAATGACAACTCCTTCTCTACTACAGGGAACAGGTGGCCTACCACGACGTTTAAAAGCAGGAGTAATTCCAGTGTGGGATAGACACGGCGCTAGACGACCTGTATAGCTCTGTCTCTTTCCCACACTGGAATTACTCCTGCTTTTAGACGTCATAGTAACCCCCCAGATCTTTGTCTGGTTTAATATTTATAAAATGTTGCATTTCTAGACTTTGTGCAGACGTAGTTTGATTGAGTACTTAAACATTTAGACGTGCGGGCTTAAAACAATGATTATTTTGATACTCGAACTCGCACTCCATACTGGTCAACACTCAAGCTTCTGGTAAATATGCATCCGAATATAATCCGTAATATCTCAGTTAACACTATCACTAAATTGCGATTTTTTAAGGGTAAGTTTGTTTTGAATATTAGTGTGACATTGCATTTGAAGTAAAAAAGTATTAACTTACTTTTGGAGGCCACTGTAATTATGCGCCATGAGAATAAAGTTTATAGACTTAGTTACTACTACGAACTAGAGTAGTTCTGACTTACTGCTATCCAGGTCTATTACAACGGCAAAATATATTGATATGCATCACGAAAACTTGATAACTGGTACGGTGGGTTGTGATGAGAGAAAGCTAAAATGATGTACATTTATATTTTTAAGGTTTCAAATAAGAAGACTGCGGTCAGGAGCAGCATAAGAACTTGAAGAGCGGGGAGAAAAATGAAAGAGATCATGATGATGTAGAGTGACAATATTTAGTCTAAGACAATACAATTACATTTTCACCACTCCCGCACGAAAGAAGTGTCTTTCCTCTACGAAAAAAGGGAGGAATGTTGGCTTTTCCTCACTGTTTGAACAGTGAGGAAAATAATGATCCCGTACAGAAACTAACCTTGCCTGATTTTTTTATGTTAAGTTTTAAAGATATTTTCAAAATAAATAATTTTATGCTTAAAATAGAAATATTTATAAGTTAAGATTAATGTTTTTTTTATAAAATTTATAAAATTATTGTCAAATAAGTTCAGAAACATTAAAAAAGTTTAATAAAATATTGAAAAAATTACATCGTCAAAGAAGAACGGTCATTTGTGACCCCGACCCGACACGAATGAGACATATTTCAGTTTAATGTTATTTTAAATATAGCTAAAATAATAATATAATAATGTATTTACCTATGATGACTGAATATTTTCTTGCTGGGAGTGGTGAAAAGTTTTGTATGCAACATGTGAGTAAGTTCATTTGCTATTCGTTTTGTTCAGTCTTTCGCTTACTCAGGATTGAAATTTATAATCACTCGCTGCACTCGTGATTCTATTTTTCAATCCTTCGTTCGCTCAAGACTCAAAATCAAAACTCATAGGAAAAACGAACTTTCCTCACATGTTGGATAAATAACTATTTCTAATACATATTTTTAAAACATAAAGGGTGTAAAAACTCTTTTAACGAAGCCGAATGGCAAGTTTTCTTAACGTCATTGCGATTTTTTTTTTTGTACTGGACCATACCTGGGAACCTTTTAGTTACAGACATAATTATCGAAGGTCAAAACAACACAACACGTTTAAAAAAATACAAGTTTTAAATGTTATAATTTTACTTTAAAAACTTCCATGATCATGATACTATTACTATTCAATACATCCATGAGCACAATGTTTTGAGTAAGATACATTGAGCACTACCATAAACCGTGATTTTTTACATAAAAAGTAGTTTCGTAGCATTAATTAATGCGCAGTGCTAATAAGTTTGATGACGGATAGATAGCTCAGATCTAAACTGATGCGGCGTCTCCCCACAGATAATGGCACACTTTCCATCTTGCAGCGCAGGCCGTCATCTGTGCACTTGATGATGACACGACTACATCAGCGAGCGGAGAACAAAATACATATGAATTCACATGTAAAGACAAAAAACTTGTAATGAGGCGATCGTTGTAAATTCAATACCGTGATCAATGTCCCTTCCCACTTTTCAAATGTTTACAATCGCTTTTATGTAGCTCACAAGCGGAACTGCTTACTAAGCGCTTCAAATTTGTCTGTTTAGCTGTGTCATAATTTCTTGTTTGACATTTACTTTTTTGTAACCTGCATAATAAGCGTACAAAGCCACCGATGCAGCTCCAAGGGCTAAAATTCTGTAACAAAAATTATACCTTTTAAAATACACTGAAATTCAGACAAAATCTCACATCAGAAGACAGTTCCCCAAAACGCTTACCCACATCCTTACTTAAGGGCATTACATTGCCCAATGACGTTGAGCATGCTGCCCCGTACTAACTTACGACGAAACGACGAGAGAGAGAGGGACGAGTGCGGGAGTGACATAGTGTTTTTCGCGAAATTTTGGATTTTTATAAAATATTTTAAAATATTAAAAGAAATAAGAGAAAAAAATCAATACACATTGTTAAATACGTCATTACGTATTTTTGGTATAAAATTCATGCCGAGTTATTGAGCCGTTATAGAGAAAATTTTCAATTTAGGTTGAAAAAGGACCTATTTATTACGATTTTTTGATAAAATTTGAGTTAGTTTATTAACATTTTAAACAATACAATGTATTTGTGATGACCTTTAGTTTAACATATATTTTTTATATTGAAAACGCACAAAAGGATTCATCTACAAACTTCTCTAAACACACGGTATTTTCAGGATTTGAGCGATGTAATCCCCTTAATAAGGAACATGAAGTATAGTAAAAGACTGCCCAGTAACACATCTATCTGTTAATTGAGAAAGATGAGGGCTTTTTGTTCACTAAGTAGGCTAGCGTTTGGCAACCTACCTGATGAGAAGCGATAATGTGGCCTAGGGTGGAACACGCTTGCCTAGAAAAAACCAATTCACTCGCACCTTGAAGAAATCCAGATTAGAATGATCAGGGAACAGAGAAGCCGGCAGTGAATTATACAGACTTTTCGGTTCGGGTCCACTTTAACCATATAACGGTGACACTTCGCCGTATACCACGAAGCCACCGCCACTACCGCTTGTTCGATGATGGAATGGTGATTGGGGAATTAAACTATGTAATTCTAAAGCGCATTCTCCGAAACGTAATTTTACAAATTAACAGACATGTGTGAATCTCATGACCATTCTACTAAAGAACGACGGATACCTACCCCCAGAAAAACATCTTGTTTTTTTTTTATAATCCAATTATGAAACTTGAATTTTCTTTCACTTATTTTCTTCCATTTATGTCTGATGATGATATGAAACTGACGTCGAACCGCAGAACGAGACCATTCAAGTGTAGAAATTGAATAGGCTCTTTATGAAAGGCATTGTTATGATAAACAAAGCGAATAAATATCCTTGTTATGAAAATTCGTTTCATAACAATTGCACCAAGATAGATGTTCACTTGTACAGTGGGTACAAACTACAAAAATGATAGGCGCTGTAAATCACGTGTAAGAAATCATGTGTATTATTAAGCATGTGTATATTTCGCTCAAAAAGAATACAATTATTGACTCCTATCAGGAAAAACATAATAATTAAGATTAAATAAGCGATGGTTTCGCTTGGTAATAAACTAAAATTAGGTATGTTATAAAAACGGCAAAAAGTAACAATTTATATTCAGGTGGTGCTTTAATAGCCTTTTAAAAGTTGGAAGTGATTCGATTCCTTGATTTTTTAGGTTAAGCTAAAATAAACTTAAGATTATCAGGCTAAACGGCTAATCTTAGGTGCAGCTGCTACCCCTTGGCTAAAAATTAAGAATGTTCATGGCATTCTTCCATACTTCTCTATTTCACGTCATCTCAGCAGTCACCTCCTTTTGGTTGTGTAATATATGGCATAATAACAGATAATATAATATGACTTGAAATAACGTTCACATGATATAATTTTCATATATGCTATAAAAACAAATAACATGTGATCTAATGTTTTATTTCATATAACCTTTTTTGGCTCTAATAATATTTAAGTACGCTCATTTCATATAATTTTCAATTTGTATAATCGTCTTTTTATTGTATAACGTTCAGTTGACCTAATTTTCGTTCGACCTAACTTTCATATTTAATCATTTTCAGCCAACATTCTGTAATGAATAAGTAAATATCAGGAAACATCATACTGTTATAACTGGTGTCCCCTTATTTCGCAGACAGAAATTGCATAGAATTTCGTTTCGCCGAAAATGTTACCTATAATATTTGGTTCTTGTAATTTTATTTCGAATATTATTGTTTTAACGACTATTTACTTGAATGAAACATATTTCACAGAAATACAATTCAATGAATTTTATAATCATATTTTTTTATTTAACGTACGTATCAAACAGTAGAATTATTTTTTAAGGAATATTGTTGTTCGGTGTTTTTTGCCATGGTATTTTATTTCAACGAAAATGTAAAAGTAGATGTTACGCTATCCATAATTTTTTGTTGTTTTGTACACACACCACATCAACATAAACAAGACATTGTGGCCAGGAAAACTTAGCTCAGGACTCCGGACAGGTTAGGTTCGAAGAAGATTGACATTAAAACATCCCGCTCACTCCTACCAAATAGGTTAGGTTAGGTTAGAACGGTGACCAAATACGCGCGAGCCGAGCGAGTGAAGCGAGCGGTGCCGCGCGAGCGGCCGGCGAGCGCTTCGTCGAAATTGGTTGCAGTAACAAAATTAGTTCACTACGACAATTATAAACGCTTTCATATAACTATACTACGGTATAAAGAGTTGTCAAATATAATATAGTCCAAGTAAACATGCTGTTTTATTTTTATTGGAGGGTATGCATTTTGTCAATGCGTGGTATGAATTGAAACATTTTAGAAACAGTCACTCGATAAAAGGTTTTTCTTGGTAATTAGTTATATATTAACTAAACAATATGAGTATAAAGAATATTTGATTTGTTATTCTATGATATGAATTACCGAAACATTAAATTTTATTTGTAACAAAAATCTATCATTTAAGTTTTTTCGAAGCAAGCTTTCTGCGTATTGATTATTCTGTGAAATGATAATATGAGCATAATTTTATAGGAAACGAAATTCTTTTGAACTTCTGTCTGTAAAACAGTGTACAACCGTTATAACCTCATCTAAGCCAAATGATTCACCAACAATAAAGAGGACCTTGCGCTCGGCCGCCCGCCGCTGCCGCGGCACGTTCGCTTAGCTCGCTCGCCTTCTTGCGTTAATGGTCACTGTTCTAATTTAACCTAACTCAAATGATTCACCAACAATAGAGGGGATCTAGAGCTAAAAATAAATAAAAATAATATTAATTAATACGTATTTATTTATTCATAAAATAACAAACTAACCTGCAAAGTAGACGTTTCTAAATTATATTAAACGTTACTTATAGATTTTAAGATTATAGTTATTATATATACACACACATACACATTCCACACACACACACACACACACTACACATTTGAACTAATATTCCGTAGAACATGTTCATTAAACCATATAAAATTAGGTTACATGAAATTATACCAATAATAAAATTCATTAGTCCATTTCATCGTTATATTTAAAAAAAAAGTATATTAAAAAAGTATATTGCGTACTAGCATATTATTCGAATGATCTCGAAGTGACAAAAGCAAGAGCGTCTATCTGCTAATTTATTATGGGTTTGTTAATGTTTGCCATATAAATAATTTTCACTAATTTCATTGGTCATAATCGATCAAGTGTCATAATAATTTTAATTTTTGCTATATTTTTCATTTTTATAATGTCGTTTACCATTTATTCACCATAATATTCATTTGCCCATTCTAGAATGCAGCATGCAAGCAAGCATGCAGCGTGGAAGCAAGCATGCAGCATGCAAACAAGCATGCAGCATGCAAACAAGCATGCAGCTTCGACTTGCTGGCCGGCTTCGCCCGCCAGCCTCAGCCACGGCGGCAAGCGATAAAACCACCTGCTCCTCAGCCCGCGGGCCGCCTCGCCTCTCCGCGCCTACGCGGGCTTAAAGTACACTTTAGGGATAGGGCAGACAAGACTATGTGGAGTCGGACGTCACTGCTTTATGGTCAGTTTGTGGGAGAGATGACATGTGGTAAAGACTTTAAGAATCAAAGTCTTGCATGGAAAATTGAAAATCAAAACTTAACGCTTTCAGGGTTCACTTAAATACCTGTCTTCAGATCGTTAAAGTTGTTTAAAGCACCATATTCGCCGTGGGACGCGTTGCTGAGGAACCTCTCAACCACCGCACGCACCGCCAGACCTGTGGCCATACATCGATCGGCCATCGGAATGGAACTACAGCCCCCTACATAATATACGGTCGCAGTCCTACCACACGCTTGGAACCTAACTCGTTGCCTCTGGGGCGCGATGTTTGTGTGCGATGTGTTATATTTTTATGGTAGTGCACGTATATATACCTTATCTGTATGCGTATTTATTGAAAGTTATATGCTGATTTATATCTGCGCTTCACTGGATGCCCTCTAGCTAGATACACGCTTCAACACACAGTTACAGAGGTGTATCTTCGGTCAAGCAGTCCTTGCCCAGCAACAGCAGGGAAACGAGTAAACGCCAGGACTGGGGGTTGGGTGCTGGGTGGTATTGCAAGAGCCCTGAGAATCTCGAGGTCACAAACACATGATGGGAACAGCCTGACCATCAAAGGCGAAGTTAATGGAACACCATGCAAACTGACGTTGGACACTGGAGCTTCTCACAAAGATGTCAATTTTCACCTAGAAAGTCATTTTCCTGGTGGTAGCTTCTTCTTCTTCTTCTTCGTCCGAGGCTAGAAAGACGTGGACTTAAAATCGTGTGACAGAATACAAATATAATAGAAAATTGAAATAGTTTTTAATGATTTTTTTCTACTTACTTTACTACTTAGAAATAGGCTATAAATAACATTGTTTATTTAAATTTAAAGCATCTTAATTATATTATCTGGATTTACAAAATACAAATTAATTTACATGTACACACAAGTCAAAAAAGTTGAAATGAGCTGACCGTTGCATATCCAATAGTGTGGTCAATGAATGTCCCTTACCAGTTTTCAAATGTTCACCACCGCTTTTATTTATCTCTTTAGAGGAACTGGTTAATTTTTTCTTAGCTGTGAAACAATTTGTTCTTTGACGTTTAGGCCTTTGTAGTTTGTATAATATGCGTACATAGCAATCGATGCTGCTCCAAGGGCTACCAATCTGTAATATAAATTATATCATAAGTCATTGTCAACAGCGTTGAAACATCGGGAGCTCATAATAATTGAAAATCACGGAAGAAATCCCGTACCTACACCGTTTTGCAACTTTATGCCAGAGTGTACCTGACGGGTGTACCTGTACAGTTAAACCTATCAGGTACACCTTAGCGTGTATGGCTACCTTAACATTTTAACTGGGGACAAGAAGCGGAGCAGTAGACTCCCCAGCAACATATGTATCTGTTAATTTAGAAACTAGAGGGTTTTTTACACTAATTAGGCTTGCGTTTGGCCGCAACTCGCCTGATGTGAAACGATAATGCGGCCTAGGGTGGAACACGCTTGCCTAGAAAAAACCCAATTCACTCGCACCTTGAAGAAATCCAAATTCTAATCATCAGGGAACAGAGAAATCGGCAGTTAATTCCAGAGACTAGTGGTTCGTACAATAAATGTGGAAGCATGTTTGGGTCCACTCCAACCAAGGGTGACGCTTTGCCATAATATCTCTGCTTGTTCGATAATGGAATGGGGATGGGGGAATTAAATTAAAGTGAAAGTAAAACAAAAAAACTGTTAAATTATCAAAACGCATTCTCCGAAATGTAACCAATAAGTTTTATAAATTACCAGACATACCTAAGCTATGTGCGAATCTCGAGACATTGCCACTAAGGGGCCATCTTTTAATCACATGAGTTTTTTAGGCTACTTTTGTAGCGGGGGCCTAGGTAGGGTGTGTAACATTTGAAATAACAAAAAAAGTTCTAATGATCATATGACTTCATTTCATTTAATATAGGTATTTTTTCTTTAATATAAACGATGAAATGATATAATAATTCATTGATATAATTTCATTTTACCAGATTTTATATGGTTTAATTTTTATTTATTTATTAATAAAGGTCTACCAACAAACATTTTGTTTAATTAATATTTTCTATAATGCACATTTGAAATAATATTCAATTAGTATAATTCTAGCGACCCGCCTCGGCCTCGCACGGGTGCAATGTTACACATATAAGCCTTCCTCTTGAATTATTCTATCTATTAAAAACAAACCGCATGAAAATCTGTTGCGTAGTTTTAAAGATCTAAGCATACATAGGGACAGACAGCGAGAAGCGACTTTGTTTAATAATAAGTAGTGATTCAGACTATAATATTTGAACTCTAAATATAAGTAAAGTTTAATATAAATTAGAAACGTCTACTTTGTTTTATTTTATTTTGTAAAGAAAAGAAAGAAAGAAAAAGTATTTATTAGCCCGCACAGGACAAAACATCAAACAAAAACATGGTTACATTTACAGTAGGTACAACAAAATTGTGTACCTGCGTCAGATATCATTTACAAATCCGAGCGCCAGGGCTCCTCTATTTTTGGTAAATCATTTGGGTTAGATGAGGTTATAATGTGAACGTTATTTCAAGTGATATTATACTATCTGTTATTTATTATGCCATTTAATACACACCCCCCTAGGAGATACGTCATGATGTTGTAAGCAACCCCACCTCCGCCCAAAAATATTTATATATTTGTATTTTTTATTATTAAATAATTTGATAGTTTGAGAATCTGTTTTAATTTAAAAAAAAAACCGATTTCTCGAAACACATTCTTGCTTGCTTGGGTTTAAAACTCAAAATTGGAAAAAAAAAACACACTAGATGTTTTTTTTCGTCCCTACAAAAAATACACGCGATTATCACTAGGGTTTTCGTGAAGACACATTGATCGTGATTTTTTTTTGATCCTGTCACCCCTTTTTGAATCTCCCGTAATTAAAGGACGCCCCTAAAGAAAAGGCGGGTTACCTACCCCAACATAATCATCTTACGATTGTAATCCTATAATACTTGAAATTGGAACTTCCGTTTATCGCCGATGGTGAAATGAAACTGATTTTGAACAATAAAGAAGAACGAGACGGCCCATGTGAATAAATTGAATAGGCTCTTTACTAAAGGGCATTGTTACGAGTATAATAAACAAAGCGAATGAATATTCTTGTTTGATTCTTTTATTTGTCCAGTGTCAATAAGCGCATACCCTGAGGGTTTTAACCTTGGATTAGAAGACTCCGTGTAAAACCTTCTGAAAAACCACCACCACCAGTTACCACCAGTTTACCAGTTATAACGCTCCAATTTGATTTTCCAGTCATATAAATTTTATTTTTGTTCACAATGCTTCTTCTAAGTGTTATTCAGAAACAATGAGTAAACATCTTGAGAAGTCACCAGATTTTAAGTAATTGTCGCAATTGCAAGTTTTATGTTAGTATGGAAAAGTGCCAATTATTTGTAAAATATCGAATTGAATTTTTATTATTATTTATTTATTTATTAAAACTTTATGCACATAATGTACAAAGGCGGACTTAATGCCTTGGGCATTTTCTACCAGTCTACCTTAGGGTGATGCAGAAATAAAACAGTAGGTGCAATCGTACAGAAAATTTCGAAGACGAAATATAATAATAAATATATACAAACAATCTATATACAAAGTAAAGAAAGATTAAAAAAACACATGGATGGAGAAAAACAACAAATTAGTTGTTTGACGAGTCTGCCAATGTTGTAATTTCCTGAATTTTGTCAAAGAACAGTCACTTGTTTTTAAAGAAGCTACTGGCGAAGTCCTAAAATCGGTTAAACAGCCTTAACAGGAATCTATATATTCACTTAGGATAATCTGCTTTTTTATTTTTCTTACTTACTTTTTTAAATATTACTATAAAAAAAAAACAATTAAAACTACCTTCCGTATTATAACATACCGTTCTATTTTTAAAATGGTAGCTGACACTTTTCCGAGGGATACTAGGCATCCAAATTTTCAAGAACACAATCAAGTGTAATGTTATGAGGGAAGTGGTCGACATAAGTGAAATTCGCTGTACATAATGCATACGAAACGAAAGTCATAAAATAAATGACATGTCTACGTTGTCATACTGAGTGAAATCTGACTGAAAAGTGCTACAACGTATAATATTTCTACCGATACCGATAGTGCCCCTAGACCTTCTAAAGATTAATCATTTTTGTTATATTTACAAGGAACAGCGGTGGCCCAGTGATGGCGTCCCCGATTAACGATCAGTAAGTCGTGGGCTCGAACTCGGGCAGGCGCACTACTTTGTGTAATTTATTTCATCACCACTGCTCTGAAAACGGTGAAGGAAAACATCGTGAGGAAACTAAATAGTTTTCAGTGGTGGCTAACAGCTCCGACTTGACGAGTTGTGGGCTCGAACCCAGGCGAATTACTTTGTGTAATTTATTTGATCACCACTGCTC
Source organism: Eugnorisma glareosa (assembly GCA_947578425.1). NCBI lineage: Eukaryota > Metazoa > Arthropoda > Insecta > Lepidoptera > Noctuidae > Eugnorisma > Eugnorisma glareosa. The sequence continues at coordinate 13,476,790 of OX387969.1, read as the reverse complement.
ACAAAAAGATGAAGGAAATAATCATAAGGAAACCAACCCAAAAAATCGAAGATATGTGACATCTACCAACCCAAACTGGGCCCGCTTGGTGGATCACAACCAACTCCTTCCCATAGAGATGAGGTCTGTTTCCCAGCTGTGGGCACATTAGGAGCACACTATGCTGATAACAAAGTACGTGAAGCCGTTGGTCCTGTGCTCGATCTCTCACCGGTCGTGTCGGATTGCCGACCTATCGGACTATGAGAGTAAAGGAACAGAGAGTCCACCTGGGTCAGCGTGTGCGCTGACTCAGATGCACACTCAGGTGCATTATAATATCTCCCGCGCCGATGGTTAATCTACGTTGAGGTTAGCCGCCGTGACCGAAAACGGTCAGGAGGACTATATATGCTGATAACGTTAATAGTTGTCAAAAAGGATCAGTATTAAGACAAGTCGAGTTAAATTACTTTTATTTAATTTGTTTGCCACAGTGTCACACCGGCTAATTAATCAACATAATTTGTACATGATAACAAAAAATATACACATCTTTTCTGAACACAACTTTATTACCATCTTAATTAGGTTTGGTAATTAGTTAGGTATGCACGACGGCTAATCAAGCTTTACAAAACCAGTTTATGCGGATCTCTCATTGTATAGGAAATCTTCATGTGCTGTTGTGTGTACCTATGTGCATTACAAACGCATGAAACAATTAAGTTAATTAAAATTCTCGTGCAGAAACGCTTACAAAGCGCTTACTAATTACGTATAACTCATGTACGAAACCATAGGCTTATAATGCTGTCAAATAAGTCCATTTTTATCAATTATATCTAACAAATTATTTATGACCGCAGGTTACTTGACTGGCAATATGAAGAAACATAAAATATTAACAATATTTTTCTTCATGAATAATTCATACTATTAAAGATTTGTAAAACTTCATAATAACTAATTACAAACATTGCATTTACAATAAAAGAGAGGTCAATATGCTTACATTTTTCAATCAATGAAAGAGTAGGTACCTATGATAACAATGCTAAGATCGGAGCTCGTGACTAGATAATTACGTGCGATTACGTGAGTTAAGGTGCTCCTGCTAAGGTCGGTCCGTGGATGGGTGACCATGCATTACATAACAAGTTTTCTCCACTCGGAAACCTAATTAAACCGTTGGTCTCGGCTGTCATTAAAAGATCATTAACGTTACAGGTAGTTAGTGGCCCGAAAGTCTGGAAACCAGTCCTATCATACCAAGGGTTATCGTATTACCCAGTACTTACTGACTTGTGGAGGTCAGATAGGCAGTCACATCTTGTAAAATACATATTCAGCTGCATCCGGTAAGATTGTAAGATAGTAATGGATGATTGGATTGTAAGTCGATCTCATGGTTGTGATTGATTGTGAATGTGTCATGTTCCCATGGTTGGGAACGGCTAGGCAGACGATGACAACACTCCTACAAGGATTTGACGCATTCGTTATTAACCATCTTCACGATTATTGCGTATCCGTTGTTTCGATTGTGCTATCATTTTCAGCAAAATTTGACGTCCATGTGTCTGTCCAATTCGCATACTGCTCGTAAGATCTCGGAGGGTCGTACGCAGTTTCGTCTTTTTGTAAAGACATTATTTCGAAGAAGTAGCGTTTCATTGTAGGATACAATAGATATAAAGCGTAGTACATTGAGCCGGTAAGCAAAAACCTGCGAAAAGAAACAAAGACAAACCATGATTTTTGTTATAATTGTTTAAATTTAGGTGAATGCATAAAAATAAAAATGGCATCTTAAAGAATATAAACAAGAACAAGATACAGTGACTCAGGTTTACATAAATAATTTTACTATATTAATCCAGCTATTACTCTATCCTATTAATTTGACATTTATTTAATCGTCCTTGTAATTTCACATTTTGTAATTAATATTTTAATATTATGATGATTTATTTTGACATTTATTCCAAATCGATCGTGTATTTTGCTTTTGAATTGTTAATTCAATTAAAAAATGTTTCTAATGTAATTCTGACAGTAAGGCTTTTGCAATAATTTATGTTTGTTTGTATTTTTATCTATTTTTGTTTTATAAGGGTCTCGGACCTGAAATAAATGACATTATTATTATTAAATTATAATGATCTCAGAATTTTCTCCTCCTTCAAACGACTTTTCACTCGATAGGACAGCAAAGAAGAGAACCCCACTTTTTGGGATGTTACATTCGTCATTTTGATTTAGATACATACGAAATACGCTGTGGAAGAATACCGTCGCAAAAACGGTTTCAGTACATCATTCTGAGAAATGAAAATAAGCTGGAAATGAAAAAAATCCACATAGAAATTTTCCATCGCAATTTTTTTTTGTTGCGTGGCTCTGATTGTCGTACCTACTGAATTCGTCGTAACCGTTTTCGCGCTGGTGTTCCTCCCATCCCGTATAGTCTATGTCACCCAGTACGTACTAACGAACTTTGAAAATTCATATAATTCAACATACTAATGTTAGAAACATACATACATATATACATAGACTGCGTAAAACCATAAACAAGGAAGGGTTTGGCTTTGCTATAGTTTAATAAAAAATGTAAGTTCCATCAAGATAATTTTAATTGATTTTTAATTTCTAAAGAAAATGTAGCATGAACTTGAAATCCAATATTAACATTAAGGGCAAAATATTGGGCAAAATTGTAAATAAACTGAAGAAGGGCGAAGTGATCTTTTAAATCCTTCAACAAAAGCAGTAGGTACTTAGGTACCTATTTCATAATTTTTTTGATCGAGAAAAACGAGTACTCACATTCCTGGTGCTGGTACCGGCATTTCGTTGGCTTCAGCTCAATGACCTTCTGATTACCCACACCCACCCACGTCTCAAGATTAACTAATATATGATTTCATAAGATTCCTATAAAAACCAGGTTTTCATAACACGCTCTATTCGATAAAAAAAATATTTATATTTCTCCCTATTGTTTATTATGTTCTACAACCATTTCACGAAAAGATCAAACTAGTTGTTTTTTTTTTAAAGTTATTAAATAATCTCTATTGTACACCAAAAACAACAGAACCCGGCGACGCGGTAGGCCCAGAAGGAGATGGCGTGAAGAGCTGGACTCATAACAAAAGGATTGGGCCCAAATAGCCAAAGACAGAGATAAATGGAAAGAGGCCTGCACTGGACTGCACTGGGACTGTGGGACACATCAGGCTCGTAATAATTGTACACTAAAGCGAAAGTTAATCATAATAAATAATATAATCGACGAACATCTCTCGAGGCTCTCCTTAGGCGGTTGGATCAAGGGCCTGATTCAGAAGGCAGTACTCCTCGATACGGCTCGCATTGTGAGGAGGTTCCTGTCTCTGGAGCCCTAACCACCGGTAGCTTGGACCCTGCTCCCGATACCGGCGGACCACTATTTTTTATATTTTTAAATGTTTTTTTTAATATTAATTTGTTTAGAAATATTTAAAAATGTAATTTATATGTATATAATTGAATAAAAGAAATATAATAATAATAGCGACCCGCCCCGGCTTCGCACGGTACACGGTGTTCATTTCTACATATAAAAAATCCTCTTGAATCACTCTATCCATTGCATTAAAATCCGTAGCGCAGTTTAAAAGATCTAAGCGTATGTAGAAACAGCGTCTTTGTTTTATACTATGTAATAAAGACTAGCTGTCGATCCGATCGAGCCCGCGATCTTCGTTCAGGTGAAATTATTATAAAAATACTTAGTTTTGGCGGGGCTTCGATCGCTTTAATTTAGAATTTGACAACCTACCGGTGTGAAATATACTTTAAGACATATTCTTATACCTACCAAATATACCTAAAAAAATATTAATTTAAGACCATAATTATGTACTTATTCGGTCAAATAAATGAATTTGAATTTGATATTTTTGTCAAGCGAGTCGTATGAGTTAATGTACGGTTGCGACAGTCACTTGCTAGGTACACACGGTGACACATCAAGCTATACATTTTAAGTATAACATGGCCTCGCTTTGTATAGATTTCCTGTACAATGAGAGATCCGCATGAACTGGTTTTGTATAGCTTGATTGATCGTCGTTCTGCCCGCCAAGCCAGTCGCTGAGCGATGTGAGCGATTGAGCCAGCGATCAGTTAATTATATTGATTGGATCTCCTTTACTGACACAATACCTGCATTTTATTGAACGTTTCTTGGGCAAGAACATAGCCGTTAGCTAGTCGCTTCCTCGTTGGTGGTTTGACGAGTCCCTGTGTGGAAACGTGGAAACCAAGTGTTACAGGGATGGTTTACTAAACTAACTTGACATTTAAAATAAAACAAAGAAATGTTACTCCATCAATCTATCTTTAATTTGGATGAGTTTTAATTTTAGATTTGTTAAACAGGCTGCTGTGGCACGTGGGCCTTTAATTTGGAGTAGTGGACTGTATGAGAACTTTAGAGGGTTTTAGAGAGCCTCATAATATTAAGAATTATACTGCACCTTCACCTTCAGAGAATTTCTTACTTGTAGTACGTAGGTACGCTAGACCATATCGCACAAGTGTTTGTAGGTAGACAGAGAACGAAGAAACCGATCTCTGCTACCTCCGCTCGCCGCTAGCTTACTCATTCTTGTTCGTGCGCGCACGGCGTTCGCACAGGTGATAACAGTTTTATTTTGTTTTCTTCTCCGTTCGAGCAACGAAATATGCCCAAACGTAGTCGTGAAGAAACCAAGGAAGATAGGTGGACCAAGAAAATGAAGAAATATGTAGAAAAGCTGGAGAAAATGCGGAAAAGACGATGGGTTATTATTATTATATTCTGATGATGAGGACGATGTACCCTCTCAAGGTGAATTTTGTGCATCTACTGACCTACTTTTAAGTATCCGTTGTATTCTTCGGATATTCTCGATGCATTCATCGAGTCTTGCACTATAATAATGTGTATTAGCTAGCTGTGTTTCGTTGCATTCAACGATAACGCACACCAAGGTCCCCCTTGTATTCTTGGGTTATGCAAAACGGTATATTTTTGTTCGATGTATTCTACGAATAACCGTTATATCATAAAGTATTTGAAAAATCACGTTAGCAGCACTCCTTTTGCTATCTGTAACCTACTTATTACTACCAAAAATATATATAATTTTTTTTTTTTTTATGCGTGTATTTTTTTGTCTGCTATTTCAGAACATATAAATCCATCGGTTGACTGTTCTCTTCATATTAATCTTCAGGAAGGGCTTGAAAGGGTATCACCGGTACAGGATATAGTGGATATGTCAAGCTCCGAGGTCGGGCCAAGAACAGAAGGCCACGAGCAGGTTGGTCTTATGGCGGCGCAGGAGAATGCTGACGAAGACAATTTTGATCCTGATTTGCTTCAGGCCCTCGGTGACTCAGAAGCTGATGTTGTGGAATATGGTGAGGATATTCAAGCTGAATTAGCTTCTAGATTTAAAAAAATTTTGCTAATCGGCCTTCAAAAGAAAACAAAAGAAGAGATTTAAAAAAAGATACCTATACCCTAAAAACTTATCGTTTGCTAAGGGTCCTTCTCTAAACCCGGAGATTGGTGCTATGCTCGTCGATACTTGCAAACTTAGAGACCAACGTTTGCTTAAGAAGCAAGATCAGCTTGGTAAAGCACTTTCAATCATAGGTAAGGCAATGACAAATCTGATGAAAAAGAACTCTGATGTTCCTGATGTCATCCGTACGCTAAATGATGCAGGCAAAATCAAAATCAAAGCATTTATTTCAAGTAGGCCAGTTACAGGCACTTTTGAATTGTCGAATCAAAGATAAAAATTAAGTGTAGCTACAGTCCCAGTCACAAGGCATAAAAACTGAAAGTACTGTAGTTGCCCACTCCCTATCGTAGACCTCTATGGAGAAGAACGGGCAAGAAACTCCATGGACACTCTTTTAAATCAGCATATTGTTACAAAACCTTGGTTACATTATTCATGTTGAGATGGTACACTATGTGAGAACGATGTAGCAAGATGTGCACATTAAAAGTGGCCACAGTAAAAACAAAAAAGACAATTAAAAAAATAAAAATAATTAATTCAAATAAGCCGTGGCAACTAAGAGATGACCAGGCAGGCAGAATTCTAGCCGATTCTCATTACGCAGAAACTGATACTCGTCGATCCGTGATCATCCCGCTAATATATAAGTCCCTGATGGACCCATTCAAAGATAAAAAAGGGTTAGTCTTCTTTTTGGAGAAAATTTAGCCGACCTAGTAAACAATTCCAGAGGCATAAAGAAAACTAGTCAGCTGATTCAACCTGCCGTTTCATCTAGTGGGAATTTGAAGAGGCCTATCTTTTCGCGGTGCGAGAACCCAGCGCGGTACCGGCAACCAGACGTTCAATCGAGCCGGTGGGCCGAGACAGACGACATCCTACCCGCAACACTCAATTCAGTAGCGGCGCGCGCAAGCCGCGCCGCGTGCGCCCCCGCCGCGCCGGCCCGCCGCCGGCGCCGCCGCCACCCGCCGCCAGCGCGGCGCCCGCTGGCCGGCTACGCGCGGCGGTACCCGGCAACTCATCGGAGATCGTAGACTCACCACCGCAGGTATACGATGGCCGTCTAAAATATTTTTTGAACGAATGGACAGCTATCACGAATGATAAATTTATTCTAAATACAGTGTCTGGCTATAAAATACCTTTTATAAAAATACCTAACCAAAACCCAGAATGAATGAATCCACAATGTAGGTATTCTAAAATTGAAATTTCAGCGATAAAATCTGAGCTAGATCATCTTTTTGATATTCAGGCTATTGGAAAGTGTAATCCAACTGCAGGACAATTTATTTCAGATGTATTTTTAATTCCCAAAGCCGACGGTAGTAGTCAGTTTATACTAAATTTAAAGAATTTAAATAAGTATGTTCAAACTGATCATTTTAAGATGGAGAATATCAGAACCGCTACTAAACTCGTAACTCAAGGATCTCACATGATAAATATTGACATAAAGGAAGCCTAGTTTTTGATTCCGATTCATAATGGTTTTACAAAATATTTACGTTTTTATTTTCAAGGTTTTTTATATGAATTTAATTCCCTTCTATTTGGCTTGTGCTCAGCCCCTTATGTTTTTACGAAACTATTAAAACCGGTTATAGCCCATCTAATATCTCAGGGGCTAGTTTCAGTAAGGTATCTCGATGATATACTCTGTATAGCGCAGTCAGCAATTGGTTGCCTAGAAAACCCGGAAGTGACTATTAGTTGCTTAACACGTTTAGGGTTTGTTATCAATGATAAAAAGAGTATTTTGATACCAAAAACTTCTTGCAAGTAAGAAATTAAGATCAGAGCCTTTGCGCGGTATTTAGGATCCCTCACTGCAGCATGCCCAGCTATTCCATATGGCTGGTTATACATAAGTCCTTGGAAAGGGCCAGGTTACTCAAAAATAATGACAATTATGAAGCATTGATGGATGTCCCAGTTACCCTTCGTGATGAGCTGATTTGGTGGAAAGATAATATTTTGATAGTGGTTAATCCTATCCGGCAACATGTGTATGATTGTAAAGTTTTAAGGATGCTTTAACCACTGGTTGGGGTGTGTCCTGTGGCTCTGAACGAGTTGGGGTTCATTGGTCTACCACGAAGCGTTCCAATCATGTTAACCTCGAGTTGATGGCGGTTTACTTCGGTCTTAAAATAGTTGCTAAGGATAAAAAAGACTGTGATATTCTTTTAAGGGTGGACAACACAACTGCTATTTCTTATGTAAATAGAATGGGTGCGGTCCAATATTCACATCTTAAATAGGTAGCTAACATGATTTGGAAATGGTGTGAGGAAAGAAGAATATTTGTTTTCGCCTCATATATACCTTCCGCTGCAAATACAGAAGCTGACGCAGAATCTAGGAAACTTAATATGGATACGGAGTGGGAATTAGGATCAAATGAATTTAAAGAAATTATAAATAGATTTCATAAACCAAATATAGATTTATTCGCGTCGCGTATCAACGCAAAATGTTCTTTATATATTTCATGGAAAAAAGACCTATAGCATTGATGCTTTTACGTTAAATTGGTCCCAATTTTATTTATTCAATTTCTCGCCATTTGCCTTAATTTTAAAAACCCTAAATAAAATTGTATCTGATCAAGCCACGGGTATTGTTGTGTTACCATTCTGGATGTCCTAACCATGGTACCCTCTCTACAGGTCACTATGCGTTGAAGAGATATTAATGCTTCCTCCAAGTAAATATCTTCTTCTTTCTCCTTTCAGATCATTACACCCGTTGCATCATCAGCTTTCCCTGGCAGTGTGTGCGTTATCAGGGAAGCCTTCCGCAGAAAATCTGTCCCGGAATCGGTATTAGACGTGATGCTCTCTTCTATTTCTTTGAATACCAGATCACAATATAATGGTAGTCTCAAACAATGGCGGGAGTTTTGTTTAGTAAATAATAACGATTTTTATAACGTTAATGTATTATCTCTTTTGGAATTTCTATTCATATGGTACTTTAAATACTCATAGATCTGCTATTTCTTTAATTTCCTTAAACAAAGTAGGTGAAGATATGAGCGTCAAGTGGTTCTTCAAAGGTATTTTTAAATTGAAGCCAACTTTTCCTCGTTACGATGTTACTTGGAATTCGAGTATAGTTTTAGATTATTTAGAGAAACTTCAGAATGATACAATTCATTTAGAAGCTTTGACCAAAAAATTAGTTAATGATCGAATCGTCTTATCGATAACAAATTTGATTAAAACTTCCGGGGTTGGTAGAATGCAACCTTCCTTAAATTTACCTTATTTTCATCAAAGACCAGGTATTTGTCCCGCTTCTGTCTTGCAGAAGTATTTATTGATAACGTCTTCTATCAGATCGGAAACAGAAGATCGTCTTATTTTAACCGATAAAAAACCTAACAAACCTCCTCATCTCCACAATCTATCGGACGCTGGATTAAACAAACGCTAACTGATAGCGGTATCGACACTTCTGTTTTTGGAGCTCACAGTACGAGGCATGCCACTACTTCAGCTGATTCTCGATCTGGACTTAGTATTGACGTCATGGAAGGCAGCTGATTGGTCTGCACAATCAGCTGTTTTTGCAAATTTTATAATAGGCCGATTGTTGAGTCAACCAACTTATTGAGTTCACTGACCTGATTATTAATAATATTAAAACGAATTCTAGTGATCTAAATTTAAGGAAATAAATTATTTACATAGAAGGTACTAAAGTAAAAATAGTGAAAAGCTTTCACAAGACGCTTCCAATATTGATTGGACACCCCTGGAGGAAGCCACTACAGTTGACGATAAAGTAACTTTTTTTAATAATGTAGTTAAGCTGTACGACACCCACGCTGCTATCAGGAGAGTCAAGCTAAAGCGCCCACCTGCGCCATGGATGAACGGAGGAGTTCCGATGGCGATGCGAAGAAGGGACCGCGCGTTTCGGAGGTTTAAGAAGGGTCGGTCGGATGATGATGATGACCCTGACCCAGATGATACGCAACTCTAAACGCCGCCACATTCTTGATAATATCACTTCTGCTTCTCCTGCTGACATCTGGAAATTCCTTGGAACTCTAGGTATCGGCAGATCGCGACATTCAGACCTTCCTAAAACATTTGGCTTAGACGATCTAAATCGTCATTTCTCCACTGTTCCCACCCTTGATAGTCTAACCAAATGTCAAACCCTTGACTACCTTGATGGTCTGACGCGACCCAATATTACTCCCTTTACCTTCACCCCAGTCGATCCGGGAGAGATCAGAAAGATCATCCTATCCATTAAATCCAAAGCCGTTGGCTGTGATAACATTAGTTACCACTTTCTTAGATAAGCTACTTAGCCACTTTCGTCCAATTTCCATCCTTCCCTTTATATCCAAAGTACTTTAAGCCTGTGTAAATAAGCAATTCTCCCACTTTATTCACAAAAACTCCCTCATCAGACCTTTCCAATCCGGGTTCAGGCCCGGGCATAGGTCCGTTTCTGCTTTCCTTAAAGTGACTGACGATATAAGGCGGGGAATGGAAGACACGAAAGCTACGGTTTTAGTGTTGATCGATTTCTCAAATGCTTTCAATACCGTCAGTCACGAAGTCCTTCTATCCATACTCTCCTATCTCATGGTCTCTTCCAAGGTTTTGGAATGGTTCTCTTCCTATCTTTGGGGGCGTCAGCAGTCAGTTCTTGCTGGTGACTAACTCCAGCTGGCGTAATCTGGAAACTGGCGTCCCTCAAGGCGGTATTTTATCTCCACTATTATTCTCTATTTTTATAGATCTCATAACTACCGAGCTTCAGTGTGCGTATCATCTTTACGCTGATGACTTACAGCTCTACTGTCAGGCAGGTGTTGACAGCTTATCCGATGTGATCGAGGAGCTAAACCGGGATTTACGTGTAATTAAAAACTGGTCTGATCGTTTCGGTGTGGCGGTGAACCCAACCAAGTGCCAGGCTATTATTGTTGGGAGCCCCCATAGCTTGAGAAGTCTGAATGGGTTAACGGTGCCACCGGTTACTTTTGACAGCACAGTGATTCCGTTTAGCTCCGACGTCAAGGATCTGGGTTTGCATGTTGACACTTGCCTTGACTGGCGTAAGCAGGTCACGATTGTGAGCAAGAAAGTCACCGGAACGTTGCGGTCGCTCTATCGGTTGAAAAATATTTTCCATTATTCATAAACGCATAAACTTGTAAGACTTATTCAAAAACACGTGTTTCCTGGAAAGAGTTTAAGAAATTTTTGTACAATGTCGCGTTGGGCGGTATAAGGTGCGCCGAGACTAGTCGTCGTGGCGGGGTGAGGCGGGGGAGTTGAAATAAAATCGCCGCTGTGGCTCTGGATGAAGCAACAAGCTTTTCGATCATGCTCGCGTTGACGATAGACGGACCGGGAAGGGCCCTCTTAAGGGTCTTTGTACACCTTTCATATCGGCTGGATATTTGTAAAGTGAAAAATGAACATTATTATAGGAAGTCTGAAACTTGCGCCAGCTACAAAAAAATTGAGACAGAATCGTCTGTCCTGGTACGGGCAGTGATGACGAGGGATGCAACGCACGTGACTAAAGCAGTGATGAGTAGTAAATGTTGATGGATGGAGCGGAAAAGAAAGACCAATGAAAATATGGATGGAAGGTGTGAGTAATGATCTGAAAGGGAAAGTCGTAAATACATATTAGGGGGAAGACTGAGAGAAGAGAATGGAGGAGAAAACTGGTTGATGGTTGACAAGGACAGAACGATGATCATGATATCTATATTGAGTCTGGACTAAGTCTTTCCGAAGAATCTCTAAATTTAGGAACACACCCGCCTCAATAAGCAAAGGAACTTAAATAAGTAAATTCAAATGAAGGATACATACACAGATGAATATTTATTTAAAAAATCTTAATTACTATCCAACAAAATAAAAATGGCGCTAAAAAGGCATTCAATTATCAGACTGAAGGTTAACATACATGTATAAGCACGGGATCGACATCACTTCACCTTATCGGGTCGTCGTTAAGTAGACTTTAGCGTACGATCCATCAGGTATGGAGTTTCGCAGAAAAATCAAGGCCAAGGTTACGACGATGTTGATCCCGTGCAGAGCTTGTAGATGTGCATTGACCTTAGATTATAAAGTTCGTAAAAATTTGTTAAGCATTGCATTGTTTTGGAAGACGATTGTTTCATTACACTTAGTTGATTTAAGTAGGTATACAAAAGTATTAAACGATGTAGTATTTTTGTTTGTAAATTATGTACTTACTAAATAAAAAAATTAAAAAAAAAACTTTAATAAACTTGAAGTGTTTTCTGAAGATCTTCGAACAATTTTTTCATAAGAAGAGTTTCATCGCCTAAAATTAAAAATAAATTAGTCTTGAAGATTACAAAATTAACTAATCTTTAAAATATTTTGATTGATATTACCTTATGTTCCGGTAATATTTCTAACTGGAATTTGAGTGTTATTCAATTCTAGTAGATACTGGCTGCCGAAGTATATAGAGAACATCATTGCAGCTGACATAATAGCACTGAGAACAAATAAATAAATCATAAAAACATAGTCTGAAGACATTTTTACAATAGAACCAAAAAAATGCTCTTTTTTTTTGTTCGATAGGCTCTGAAGAAGGTGTTTAGATAACCCAAACACCAGGTATTTTTACAGCACCATCATGAACGAAGCACAAACCCAAAAACAGGGTTGTTAGTGTAGCTGTCATCGCATAACATCACGCCTGTGAACCCCGAAGGGTTAGGAAGGAATGGAGGTGGAAGTGAGGTACCTAAGTACATCCACATTTTGCGAGTAGTTATAATAGAGGACCTGGAAATAGAACTCAGGACCTCATACTCAACAGTAGCGTTTGCGACTACTATACCAACGAGGCAATCAAAATCTTAACAATACTCGTAGAACCTAAAATTCAGTCTGATTTTTCCCGAAAGGCAAAGAAGTAGGTGGTATAGATAACACAAACACAAGGCATTTTTACAACATAACAGTGAGCATTTGCCATGAACCAAACACAAACACAAACCCAAAAGAACCGGTCAAGTGGGGGCGCACAAAGGGTTCTGTAGCACCAAACAATAAATTATAATATTTAAAAATTAACAATATTAAACCCCACTGTCAATTTACACTACATCAAAACAAGTGCTTTTTCACGAAAAAGTCGGTTTTATTTTTTGCAAACAAAATTTTTTTTTTCTATTTTTAGTCGTAATGTTCTATACAAATATTTGCTATGCATTTATTCTACATTGTTTTGCATTGGACCTATTCCAATAAAATGGGACTTAAAATACTCAACTGTCGAAATGTGGGTGTACTGTACACATCTGCGTACCCCCTCAGAGCATACAGGCGTGATGTTATGTTATGATGTTGTGTAAACAATAAACCTCCAAGCGATTGCAGCAATCACGACAGATTTGCTGTCTATTATTGAAGAGTTCCATTGTATATCTCTGAAGATCAGCATCAGATCTTCACCTTTAAGATATCGCTGAACATACACACAAAAAAAAAAACGAATTGATAACCTCCTCCTTTTGGAAGTCAGTTACAAACTTAAGAACACCTTTGTATGTCCCTATGTATTTTGTATTCCTCTCTTCTTTTCTGTATTTATTGTGTACATTTTTTTTTTGATTAAATAAATATCAAAAGAATTTTCGTTGAAAGTTATTTTTACGATCTACAAACCCAAAGTTTTTCAGAATTTTCCTTCTCTTATTTTAAAAATAACACAATTTTTACAGCCTTAATGTGGTAGTTTCTGATTAAATACAACTAAAGAAAATTGCGTTATTGTTTGCTACCTGATTGCACCGTGTCCATCTGTTTATTATTTATTTCCATTTATTCCATTGTTATTTTATTCCATATCTTATTTTTTATAAATTTTGTTTATTAATTTCTTACGAATATCCTTTACTTTAAACAATGAACATGACTTTATAAACACCATGTTCACAGTTCTACTTGGATAGGTTGCCCAGCCTTTAATAATAACAGCGAAAATAGATCTCGGAATGATAAAGTGAAATCCGTGTGACTGATAAGATTTCCCAATAACTTCTCGAAAGCCTCAAAGGCCTCAAAGGCCAAAGCCTACCATCGTTTTTAGGAAACTATTCCTAAAAACGATGGTACAATTAATTTAACAATAATTTCAACTTGCACGTGTCTCACTTCAAAAGTAATCTCCATATTTATGGAATCAAATTAAAAAAAAAACCGTCTCCGTCATTTGTATAAAAGCAACACGCTTTTGCTAAATTCACTAAATTCAACAACGATTACGAATGTCTGACATAATTCATAATTAATGTAGTCAGAGGATTTTGACAATACATGTTTATTTTCTTTGTTCAAAAGCCTATTTAAAATCTTTCGGTTCCTCGTTTCACTGCCTTTCGAAGGTTCTGCATTTCAATCACTCCACGTGTCAAGAGCAATAAAAAGCATATTTTTTTTTTAAATTAATTTTTATATAATGGTTCATGATTTAACCGTAAATGAAATACGACTTTTTGAATATTAAATTTTGCGCAATGTGGACGTATGTAGTTAAGATCAACGGGATACTTTTGGTTTCAATTTGTGTATATTTTATAATATGTATAAATCATTTTATATTACAGAATTTTACTTCTTGTAGGAGGAGCATTTGCCGTGTTCTTAGGTATAAAGAGCCTGATTAAACGCTCCGCTGAAACAGATTATACAGAAATGCAGTCATATGAAGAATTGGCCAGATGGGTGTACAATCAATCTACAAACGCTCCTAGTTTTTAAAGTTTATAACAATGGAGCTCATAAAGTACCTACCTACGTCGGTGTCTACTATGTTGATGAAAATGGCTTGACCCCAAAACTAGAGGACTGTTATATTAGTAATAAGCACTCAAAATGTTTCATATTATTGTAAAAACTGTAAATAAATATTGTGTATAAGTTTAATTTAAAAAAAGATCGTTTGTTATAAAACTTTGTAACTTTGTCATTGTTAGGAGTAAGTATGTCGGGATTGTCGCAGGTGGCTTCTGTGTTTCTGCCTAACTCAATGCAATGGAAAAATGCGTGAATTTAAGTAAGCGTGATGTGACTTAAAACCATGGCAAATAAAAGATTTTCATAAATAAATTTGTTTAATTTATTTTGTTTCTTAGTTAGGATTTCCATATCAAAACGGTCAGGAAACCCAAAATTTACTTCATCCGTCTCTCTCTCCCTCCATCCGATCGTCACAATAGCTTATTGCACAAATGCAAGCAATGGCATTTTCTGTCTGATCTCTCATACATGTCTCAAATACCCGAAATATATCCCAGGTAACTACAATGAAATTATTTCCATTTGTGAAGTTTAACGTTCAAAAGTGCTTTGAATGGTTGTTCTAAATTTAAATACATGGTGTGACTTCTTTTGATTATGACATGAATCAAACACATATCCAGTCAACGGGCAGCTAGTGGACAAATTCTTACTTATTCATGGAACACTGTTTTAAACTAGAGTTTACACCTACACCTAAACTGTCACTTACGGGATATCTTCCGTGATTGTCTGTAATTTTGAGCTTCCGAATTCCCGATACAACCCGCAACCAACCCGCGATCAACCCGCGATCATGGCGCTTGCAACAGCGTCAAAATATCGGGAGCTCAAAATTACAGGCAATCACGGAAGATATCCCGTAAGTGACAGTTTATTTGTATTCATTATAACATTTCATTATGGTAGAAGCGCCAGGGTAGAGCTTGAAATTCAAAATTTCTTACGTTGTTTGCGTAACACGTATGTATTTACAGGCTTGTTTGTTATTACGGTAGCGAATCATTAAAATCATCAATACAACCCTCTAAGTTTATTTAATCCCATTGAATGATTATTTCATAAAAAAAAAAAACTAATTAAAGCTATATTATAGCTATATTATAAGATCGCGAATCATATTTAAATCAACATACAACCTGACACTGCAAATTGCAAAATACGTAAGATACGTAATTTGAATTTCGCGGGTTGGTTTTTTTATTGCAAAATTCAAACTGTTTTTTCTTCTTCTAAATATGATTGGCCTTTGTAAGCGGAGTATTGTACTCGTATTACCCAGTAACTGAGTTTTAGAGGTCAGATAGGCAGTTGCTCCATGTAAAATACTGGTATTTAGCCACATCCGGTTACAAAGGAAACTGACCCCACCGTAGTTGGGAAAAGACTGGGCAGATCATGATGGGCAATTGTAACAGTTTCTAGATCTCGTTATTTGGGCACTGATATAATGGTCAACGCTTGATGGACGTGAGTCAGACTGATGCTAGTATTCAAAATCAAAATAAATATTAATTTATTTCTCTAGCAACGATTCGTTTATTTTATACAATCATAATTGTCTTGCTAGATGGTAGATAAAACTGACATGGTACAGCGTATAAAAAAACTACATGTTGTATAGCATATATTACTGTAATAGCATATCATAATCAGCCTATATTGTTCCCTCTGCTGGGATACACAGCCTCCTCTCTATGAGAAGGAATGGGCTACAGCCCATTTCTTCCATCCACCACGCGGTTGGTAGGTGTCATATGTCTGCGTTTTTTTTTGTTCTAGCTAGAATATGCAAGTTTGCTCAGGATGTTTTTCTTTGCAGTTTTGAGACCAGTGGTGATGAAATAATTTTCGTAAACTAACGCGCTTTGGTTCGACTCAAAGACACTATAATATGGCGATGATTTTTTCTTTATTTTAGTGCAAAAATAAGGCAAAGTTACTTCTGTGCAAATTCCATATTTTTTTTGAGATCGTAATTAGATAAAAATGTATGATTTAAATAGGTAAGTAATAGATATTAATTGATCAATATTAAGGCAATTAAGAGTTTTGTCAGTTAAATTATATAAAATTAAATGTGAGTTGAAATACAACAAACTAAAATTTAACGAAATACATTTTAAAATCTTGGCTGTTAATGGAAATTAATAAAAAATATTTAAAAAAAAAACACTTACAATCCAAGCATTTTAAAAATAATGTGGTTGTTACTTGTCCAAGATCGAACTCAACTAAAGAGAGTTGTTCGCCTCAGTTCATCGTTCGTTACGGTATCATATTGCGCTGTTTATCTCTTTGTTTACTATTTGTTTATATCCTTTATTTTGAACACTGGATATCATTGTATAAAAATACTTATATTTTGTTTACGGTTTCACCTGCATAATATACTAGATACTTGGTACCATGTCACCGATGAGATTTCACGTTGGCAAATTCTAAGGAGCCTTACGGGGTCAGTTTCCAAAAAAAAAACATAATATCATTCGTTTTTATTTTTAAACTTTCAATATTTATTTATTGGCTTCAAACTAACTAATTTTTTTTTTTAAATAAACGATAAAATAACCTAAAGTAACAAACCTAACATTAATCTAAAAAATGACGTCAAAAACAGTCAACGCTGTTAACTGGTAAGCTTCTAAACTTCATTTAAAATAATTTTATTCATATTCATTACAACACGACTAATGAAATAGGTATTACAATTAAATGTCATTAGAAAAAAAAACTATTTAGTAATGTTCTATACAAGGTGTTATGTTGTACGAAAATTCTTCAAAGCCCTTCTTTGGAGCATGTCCCACGCGTGCTGTATGGGGTTTAGGTCTGGTGATTGCGCGGGCCAGTCAAGACCGATACGTCGTGCTGACTCGTGCTCCTGCAGCTGGACACCAGTCGCGCTGTGTACGGACGGGCGTTGTCATGCATGAGCGTGAATTCTTGGCCCATTTATAGTCGATGGGATAGACTATTGGTATTATCACCTGGTTACGGTATTTTTCAGCGGTCATGGTGTTTCTGATCCAATCGTGGTCTGTTCTTCCACCAACATGAATTCCCGCCCAAACCATATTTGTCCCGCCGTTGTTGGATGGACTTCCTGAGGTTGTTGCAGACGGCTCTTACGGCCAGAAACTCGCCATATGCGTACTCTTCGCGAATCGGGATGGATACCGAATCAGAACTCATCGGTAAACAGCACTACATACCACTGGGTATCTTCCCAGGGCAAATGTTAACGAGCCCACTGTAATCTTCGTCCACGGTTTCCTCAGCGTAGTGCTAGAGTACGAAGCGGTCTACGAGTATGAAGGATAGTTTCATGCAGTTTTCTCCTCACAGTTTGGTCACTCACAAGCAACCTGTGCTCTGACTGGAGCCCTTGAATCAATTGCATGGCCTTAGCATTTGGTTGTTTTCTCGCGGCAACTTGCAAAAATCGACCTTGTCGTTGTGTGGTTACTCGCTTGTCGCCTGGGTGGCTTTCAGCCACTTCACCAGTAGCACGATAACGTGACCATAACCGTGATATCACGTTTTGTTTTGTTCCAATCTCCTCAGCAATACGCCGTTGAGTAGCACTAGCTAGGAGCATGCCTACTGCCCTTAACATTCTCTCTCTCGTTAAATGGCACCACTGCATGATGCATACAGTGATAAGTCACTGTATGCATCATGCAGTGGTGCCATTTAATTCAATTCGAAATGAATTGCCAAAATATCCCTAGACAGTGTTGATGTTTGTATAATACATCACATATTATCTCATAATACCATTCTGTAACATTTTCAAAAATCCTTTCTTCCCCGTCATCTTCTTAGATATGTTTTAAAGCAACATGCTCTTTTCCATACACCAAATTCCATTCCTAGGTATTATAATACTAATTGTTTTCAACAATAATTTCCCGCACGAATGTCTGACGTTACATATAAATAATAAGATAATTACACAATACATGTTTATTTTATTTGTTCATTATTAGTTAAAATTGTTGGAAAGCCTGTTTAAATTCTTTGGATGTCTTATTTTAGATTCAATTGTCACTTGAAGATTCACCACGCGCCAATAGCTATTAAAAATGATAAAGAATATTACTACACTATTTGCGAATTTAAGAAAATAATTCAAAGAAAATTAATTTTCTTTATTGAGACACTTAAACAATCTCGAAATGTGGGTGTATGTATCTGACTGCTTGACAGACTTATTATTTTTTATTTGAATTTTTGTGTTTTTAATAATCATTTTTTTTTACAGAATTTGGTGGGTAGCAGGTATTTGTTATGCTATGTACTTAGGTGTAAGGGGCATAGTTAGACGTTTTCAACGCTCAGTGGAAACAAATTATCAAGAAATGGAAGGATATGAAGAATTCCCAAGCTGGGTTTTTAATCAAACCACTAGTAGTCCTGGTGTTTAAGTGTATCTATATTTTATAATTAAGGAAATGAAAAACCTAGGTAGTTGGTAGTTGATAAAAATGGCACTGTCCCCGGTGGATCGCTATTCGCTATTATTGATAAGAATAAATTGTTGTAAATAAAATATTGTGTAAATAAAGAAAATGTAGGTTTCAGTTTTAATTTAATCTTTATGTAAGGATCGATGCATCGTAGACGACCAGTATTACTAAGCCATGAATTCCTGTACAATGTACATTATGCTTGAAGATCATGATCACAATAAATGATTTTTCACATTTTCTTCTTTGTTTTATTTTCATTCATTTACCTTTTTTTTAAAAAAGCCTTGCCCCTCACTATGAATTTCTCCTGTACCGTGGGTGCATTTTACAAACATTTAAACTCACATACACAAACAGTCAGCCCCGGAACAACTACCTGTAGATCATACCAATATTTGATCCGTGCGGGGATCGAACCCGCGACACGCAGCTCAGCAGCCAATCGCACAGCCACTGCGCCAACCGTGCCGTTATCTTACACACGGCCACATATCAAGCTATACATTTCCATTATAACCTGACCTCGCATTATACGGAAATCCTATACAATGCGAGATCAACATAAATTGGAAATGTATATTAGTATATATATGGTGTGTAGCCGTGTGTACCTAGTTTGTAAAATGGTAAAGAAACCGTTATTGTGCGGACGATGGAGGGACAGTCAGGCAGACAGCGATACAACTGGTTCACAAAAGTATTTATTTTGCAGATTTTTGTTTCTTTCTCAACTGGCCATTTTTAGTTAAGTATCGATTTGGAAGCATAGATATCTTTGATTTACCCAAACCCCAACTTTATACTGAGCTTATACAGAAATAGCATTAAATTAAAGAGCATATTAAGCAAGAGTTGAGTTCAGTGTGATAAGATTTTTTGCCCTTCCTCTCGAATCGATGAATCATATTTTGAATTGCAAATAATCTTCCTACCCAGTTGAGCAGAAACGGATAGTGTAAAAACTAAAACATAAATAGATTATTGGTTGATTTTGATATATTTTATAGTATTTTATAATATCCGTGTAGTTTATTCATAGGTACACCTACCAATGTTTGTCTTTGCATCACCCAAAGGTTGACTGGTAGAAAATGCCTATGGCATTAAGTCCGCCTCTGTACTATGTGCTTGAAGTGTTAAATAAATAAATAAAAAATAGCTGTCTCATTTTTTTTAAATCTTAGCCTGTCTTTTGTCCCAACACTACACAACACTACTGTGTCCCTTTCTCCTTCCAAACCTCTTTATCTTGTGCGGTATCTGGCCATGTTCGCCCAACAAACAAGATCAAGTCGTCACACCACCTTCGATGCGGTCTACCTCGACGGCAATTTCCTCGACGATCTTTGCTCACTGATCCTTGTGCATTCGCGCTATAATATGTGACCAACCCATTCCCATTTATTTTGGCTGTTTTTTTTTCGGATCTCAGCAACCTGCAAATGCAACCCAAATTAATTAGGATAAATTATGGAGGCTGATTATTTATTGTACGTACACGAACAACAGTCATAACAGTCGTTTCTGTTTTCGGCACCCTGAAAAATAAAATCAACAGTGCTGTAATATGACTCGCAAGACCGAATTTAATTCTCAGTTCCCAGTCACAACTAAAGGATTCTACAACAAAACAATCCCGACACCACTCGATCCGGATGATTCAACCCTGATAAATCTTAGAAACTCAACCTTAATCGACCGAACGAACGAAGTCCTCATCATTTCTTTCGTGTAGATAGAAACAGGTTGCGGAGAATAGGGGGCGAGTTGTCCACGTCAAGTTGAGTCGAGTGGTTGTCCTATTTTGTTACTGAATTTACACGGGTGAGAGAAAAGTACACTTCTGAAAATGTTAAATGCTCCGTCAATTTTTGGGCTGATAAAATTGCCATCGTTTGGGGAACAAGTTGTCTCGGGTAGCTAATAAGCGGAGCTTTTCAATTTAAACGTTAATCGTTTAAGGGGGAATTTTCTACCAACAATTAGTTTTTTCTTTTGAAGAATCTATTATCTAATTTCCATAGTGCGCACGGTCGGTCTAATACTTTGTCCTGTCAATGAAACCTTAGTCGTCATCCTCGATATCTACAGACGAGGTGGAGCGATGATTTCGGCAGAGTGGCTGGTAGAAGCTGGATGAGAGTTGCCGAGAATCGAGCTGAGTGGCGTGCAATTGGGGAGGCCTATAGCGAGCAGTGGGCTGCTGTAGGCTGTAGTATGATGAGTTACAGAATGGTTGACTCATAAAATAAAGAATTGGTCATCTTTATAGTATTTGTAAACTACTGCGCAGTATGACAATCACTGTTTACACATTTGTTTACATTTGTTTAGCTTACTCAATTTTTTGGACCAAGTGACGTGTGTCTGACTAAAGTATTATAATTATTTAATAATAGAGAATCTGAATGACGTATAAAACAATGGATGTATTTTTTATTCGTTACAGAATGAAAATTCAGTTAAGACGTTTGGCGTCAAAGGAAATATCTATTACGGGACGTTTTGTCTAGATAAATACGTGATAAATATTAGTTTATTTTAAATGTATGGAGTCAATATTCATATCATAATAATTGATGGAATATTACGATTTATTGATTTCATTATACTAAAATAATTGCGGAAGATATCTTGTTTTGGGTGAAGTACACTTTTTATGTTACTTTTTAATTTATGATTCGTATAACATCATGGGCGAATGCGGGTGCATTTACACGATAAAAAATGGGATAGTTAATTATTGTGATTGTTTCGATTTTTACATTGTTTTTTATTTCTATATAAAAAAAAACGAAACACCTACAATTGATGCGCTGCATGCCCACAGCAACCGTAACAACATCATAAAAGCGTAAAGCATTGAACTTCGCGTATTACCTCAGAGATTATAGGTGTACAGTGATGTACAGTAGGCTCCAAAAAGTGTAACTTTGACTTAAACTGTACACTGACACACACACGCACCGATACCGAGAAACAAAAAGTAAAAAAAAAATCGGAGAGAGAATCATTCCCAAACTTGGACACAATTACTCTTTTTCAAAAATATTATAAGTAAAGTAACATATCCATCGATCATAATAAATAATATCAAACAAAGAACAAAAGTTAAATAAATACAAATGCCGCAGAATACAATGAGAATACGCTGGGATACAATGTGTTTGTTTAGAATTGTAAAGCTAGGTTCATACTTTCTTTGTTCTCAAGCAGTTGTCAGAGATGTCTTTCCTTACGCATTTCAGCCAACTACACGCACTAGCTGTTGTAGCAGCTGGAAGAAAAAAACTGAGATGCTATAGAGTATAGACGATATCAGAAGCCATGTCATAGAAATATGTGTTCCCATGTCTCGGTGACGGCACCTAGTTGGCAGTCACTGGCAGAATAGTCGACGTCTGCTCAGTTGCCAAAAGGGGAAAAACAATTAGATGGTTCTTGAAAATAATCGTAATCTTCTTGGATTACAATTCTTTTCACGCTGTCCCCGTATATCGTAAGTAGAATTGAAATGTCTTTGCGTAGATACTACCACGTAGTTTGTCGTAAATAGTGTGATAAGATCGTAGTGTTATGGGTGTTAGTGTAAACCTAGCTTTATGAATGAGTGTTCTAGTCATCAGTTCATCACCTTTGGCATTGTGTTCATCTTTGAGATTTACACAACAACAGTTCAACAGTTGTACAGTTGAACGGAATGGCAGGTTTAATGGGGTGAGCTGAAACATTATTATTATATGTATATTTTTCATCTTTTCTGACTTTGTGTAGCTGACAGAATCAATAAATATTTATAGTCGGTACATTAAGAGGGAACAGAGCTTGCTTGGTAGGTATTTGAAGAAACTATTGCCGTCGCGCTACGTCAAGTTTGCCCCCCGTAGAGTGCGATGGGGACAGCTGCAGCTCAGACCAATTATATGAAAAAAAAAATACGAGATCGAAGCTTTGTATTCTCCTTTTTTCTCCTCGAAAACTGAGCCGATTCAATTATTTTTAACATTAATATTTTAATCGAGTTAGTCTAGGTTCCTATTAATTTCTTTTATGTTATAATTTTTAAATGGGGCTTTTTTTGTCAATTTTGGAGGGTCATATTTTCATTACATATTAGTTGCTGAAGAAAAGGAAATGACAGGGACATGTCTACAGTAGACCGAGCCATTATTCAGGAACAAAGAATGGGAATACATTTGTATGGAGAATCGCAGCCCCTGTTCCCTCTTAAGGTAGCTGTTGGGTTTCTCCAGTCACGGGTAAAATAACTGTATTGTTTACTGATCTCGTCTTAGTTAGTGGTCTTTATTCTGTTACCTACACTGTGTTAAATTCCTAAAGATATTGAAAATGTACGGAACAAAATTGTCTTATCGTTGCAGAATTATACTCTACGGAACTTTAGCTTCCATCATATATTTAGTTGTAAAAGAAGCGAAAGCAAAGATAGACAACTTTATAGAAGAAAAAAATCCGCTGAAAAAAGATAAAACATTGAGAGAAGATGTAAAAGATTTCGTTGATACGAGTACTACTACAAGCGTCTCTAAATCTACTTATCAGAATACCATATTGAGAGATGGGAGTGAGACGTCTACTAAATCTCCAGAACATAGTGCAGTGTTTCCTCTGCATTTAAGCCTCTTTGCTTAAAACCTCAAGGCCTTGTGTTTCTCTTTTTAATTGTCTAATTGAAAATTCGAAGGTGGATGAAAAAATATTTGTGACTTGCTATTGTCATTCGTGTACTGATTACAGAAGAAGAAGATGTATAAATCTATACAAGGCATGTTAAATATTATAACATTCCAATGAACTGAATTATGAAATGATTTAACCTGTATCTCAATGATCGTTTAATCCTAGTGGCCATTGATAGTTAAAACAAGTCGCTGGAAGAGCGTTTCTCTTGATTTAATCTTCCATTTTTTTTCCTGGTTTAGTCGACAGGGTCATATCCATCCAGAGTTCAGACCGACAACAACGACGAAACTCTGTTCTGAGGTTTTTTACGACATTGTATGGCGAAGTAACTCTTCGGATTTCCGACAGCGAGATTACTACTCGTTTCGCTCGTTAGACGCAGCCATTAGAACTAAAACCAGATGAGACGCCACGAAAATTCTACAGGAGTCTTCACTCCTATAGAATTTTCGTGGCGTCTCATCTGGTTTTACAGAACTGTTACCTTTAATCACTTAATATAAACTTCAGCACCAAGATAACAGAATTCACATTACTTTAATCGCCAGCGATGGAATACACAAGTATAATCTTGCTAAAACAGCTATCTTGGACGTCGAAGACATAGGTGTATGTTTTGAAATTGTATTTAAAAAAATAACTAGTCAGATTACCATTACTCAGGTTACCATTACCCATTTAATCTCTAAGAAGCTTCTAGGAATAAAATTTCTTCACAGAATCAATATTTTATAGTAATCAAGTACACAAATAATATCTTATCTTTTTTTTAAGACCGTCTTACGGCATTTTATACAAACTTTGAACTCATTTGTTTTCGAAATGACAAACGATTTTAATAAAACTTCATACGCAGGATTTAGGTATACCTAAATCCTGCGTATGAAGTTTTATTAAAATCGTTCAACTTCTCCTCAATCCCTCAACTTTTTAGACATATATGTCTAAAAAGTTGAGGAGAACTTTTCGAAATGTCTTTAAAAAAAAAAGATAATTAATTGTCTTTTTTTAGGGAAAATCTAAAATCTGTCTAATTTAGCTGTATCACTATATTTTTTTAATGTTCTCGGTCAACTTTTTAAACCTATGTATCCTGCATAATTATACGTATGAAGTTTAATTAAAATCGGTTCAGTCACTTCGAAAACAAATGAGTTCAAAGTTATCTTAAATCATATTCAATAATGTAATTTTTCAATCTTTATTTTATTTATTTCAATCATTTAGACTTATTTTTAATTTCTTTGATTATTAAATTTTCTTAAAAAAGTGGTGATATTTTCTTTATTACACTACAATAGGCTTAGATGGCAAATTCAGGTCAAGTATGATGAGGACCGCGGGCCTGTGGACGGTGAGCTATGGGCTAGCTCGCCGTCCGTCCGTCTTATGACGACAGGCCGTGTCGACGGCGCGTTCGTGTTCCACGCGCGCCTCAAAGAGAGTCAGCAAACAGGAAGGGGTCCGTAAGGACCCACGCCTGCCAGAGTTGCGGGATTGTTCGAAAGAGATACCGCGGCACTGGAACACAAAGGGCAAAGGAAGGAACATGGATGGGTTTTAGTCAGTAAAAGTCTGACACTCCCTCCTACTCCGCCCAGAGCGGGAGGGGTTATTTGAAGATTTCCCAAAGGTAAAAAAAAAAAAAAAAGTGTGATGAGGACGAACTAGTGTAAATAGAACTACTATTACTAACCCATGTTGTCTCTCTCTCTCTCTCTCTCTCTCTCCTTCAACCTTTGGCCACCCAATGCTGAACTCTCTCTCCACTTTTGGCGGTTTAATGTCATGGCTATCAATTTGACGAGATCGTCGGTCCACCTGGTTGGTTGTCTCACAGCTGGCGAAATGCCTTCTTTCGGTCATGATTCTGCGGTACTTCTTTCCAGTGCTCAAGGATCCTCCCCCATCTGCTTCTTAGTCTACCGCGGTTATGTGTCACTGTTTCAGGGCATCAATCGTACATTTTACGAGCCCACAGCTCGTTCGACAAGCGGAAGACATAACCAGACACGTCCCATTTAAGGAGGACAGTCTTTTGAGCCATTTTTATTTTTCTATTTTTTGAACGTTATTTAAAATATCGCACTCCATAGCACGTTGGCAATTATTATGTGTAAATGTGTCGAAGGACAATATTTTTTCAAATTATTGAATGCCTGAGCCCAGTTTCGAACGGGCGTTTTTTACCCTTTTTTTAGCACCAAGAGTAATAATGTAGTGCGCGGTAAAAAAAAGCGCCCGTGCGCAACTTGGGCTACTTAATATAAGAAGAATAACTATAATGATTATCAAGATTTTTTGTAGAAATTTGCTAGACTACTTAAATCGAATACTTTTGTAAAATACGAGGTGAATTCAGTAAAAACACTCTTTTCGGTTTTTTGTAATTTTAATATTGGAAACAGACATTACATCAAATCAACAACAAAATATAATATAATATTGTACAATAACCTGCAATACAATTAAAATAATAATTGTTCCCTTAAGTACCGATTGAACACTAATAAATTACTAAAACTATCGATTATGTGATGTTACATTATAATAATATAACTTTTACAAAGTTCTATTCGATGCTATCTTATATCTTACCTAGTAGGTATTGTGCGTTACTTTAAATAACATTAAATGTGTTAAATTATTTAGGCTCTTCACATCTTATACAATAATATCGTTATTATTTTAAGGTCACCATATTCACTACATTTTTAAAAGACTTTTCGCGAGTAAAGAATCGTTGGCCTCTGCCCTAATTCAAGATATAATGTAACAAATAAATAAAATATGTCTTTTTATGATTGTTTTTTATATGGTAGCAGCAATGTTTGTAGATAGATTGTGTGTGGGCTGCCCATGCTTGTCACAATAAAAAAAAATATAAAGTTTTACAGGGATTTATTAAATTTTGTAATAATTGAATTAAGTTAATATCGAATGATTAAATTGTTATTATTAGTTAAGTACGATATGAATGAATAAAATCTTTTATTAAATGTTTAAAGTAGGTACTTAGATTTTAAGAAAATATTTTTACCTTGTGTAGTATAATGAAAATCAGAGTCAAGCAGTAGGTACCTTAGCGCAAAAATAAAAATTTGCTAATCTTTTTTGTATAACTTGATTAATGTTTTATTTTGTAAATATTATTAAGAACTAGCTTTTGCCCGCGGCTTCGCTCGCGTTAATTTAGAATTTGACAACCAACTCGGGTTGTACTCTACTGTAATGATAATAATATAATTCAACCATAATTCGAAAGACACGTGGCGCCATCTATTATCATAAGAACGTTATTGTTGTTTTCCTCGAGAACAGTACTTTTTTTCGGGATGAAAGGTACCCTATGTCCGTTTTTGAACATCTGACAACGTATGTGCAAAATTTCAGCATGATCGGTGCAGTGGCTTAGGCATATAAAGGTAACGAACAAACTTACTTTCGTATTTATAATATTATAGTTAGGATTAATTATTAAGTATTCATTTAATTAAATTTTAAACCAACTATTCAACTCTACTGTTTTATTTTAGTATGTAATTATGATTTCTGATAATTATTGAATACATTTAAAAACATATACATTATTTAGACAAGCAAAATACCTACTATATAAGTAAAAAAAACACCTTTTTGCTACCCGTTAGGAATGAGTGATATGTTTAGCTAAGTAAAAGCCTTGACTGCATCAAAATTATTATCATTTTGTAATACTCCTATACAGAATGATAATAATTGGCTACGGAAGAACAATGTTCATTCTGTGATTCATATTATTTTGGATATCAGTTCTTCGTTTGCCAAGCCACATTTTTACTAAATTATCTACAGGTAAAAAATAAAACAGAATTTTCTACCTATCTTTATCCTAAAATATTATAACATCAACAATCAAGATCAAACATAACGTTTTATCGTTAACCCTCACTAAACAACGTATTTTAGTTGTAATAAAAAACTTATCAATTACTTTCCCTATGTTACACCCGACGCCATTTTGTTAACATTTATACTTAGAATGATAATATCACATTATTAATTTCAGTGTCAGTAATATTGTGATAAAAAGTCACTGCGATAAAAATGTGATAATTTCTAGGAAATTTAGAGGAGGACTTTAGAGGAAAGCCTCTGTGATGTTTCATTAATAGATTTCGTACTAAAAGGTACTTATATAATATACCTACTTATATTTTTAAGTCCTCTGAAAAAAATAAGTGGAGTGATGTGTTAGATATCTCAAAGAGTTTTCAATACTCAATCTTATTAACGGTTTCCTTTCAAGCAATTTTATTCACTATGTTCTAGCATTAAGGTTTTTTACCGTTCAAAAAGTCGAACACTTTAGATTGAGTATCGCAGTATGAGTACTTTATAGGAGACCGTTATTCCTTCTTATTTTAATTTATTTTTTAATGGAATTCTTTTTACTCTTCGGGTACAGTCCATCCATTCCTTTTCCGAACGGTGTCTCGGAGTTTGTCGTCAAATAATATGATCCTTGGGCACTGAAAAAAGAAATTGAAGAACATTTAAAATAAAAAATGTACACGGATCTTTTGGCGCTTGAATGACATCATCATCATCCACAGCCCGACTTCACCCACTCCTGGGCATAGGTCTCACTTTGCTTGTGTCAAGCTCCACGAATTACAATGAAGGGTAAATATTTCTGAAAATAGTTTTTATTTTTAGCACCCGGTAGCGGTTGAGTGGGAAAGCCAAAATGCCGGATTTAGTTCTATTCTGACCACGTTCCAAAAGAACCATGTACATGATCCATAGGTATGTTATTACTTATTACGTCACAAGGTTCTTAGTTGGGTTTATTATTATGGTCCAGCAGTACGCACACTCGTACACACCTGTACTACATCTATGTGATTTAGGATTGGGTTTTCCTTATTATTCAGGCCAATGTAAACTAGAGATTTTGTTGAATGTTATTTTTAGTGGGTAGTGTGGTTAAAACAATAAGCTACAATATAAATGGATTAATGATCAAAATTAAGTGTAATATCAGTTTTTTTTGGGAGTTTATGACATTACTCTTTTGACAAACCTGAAAGAGGTGCCAGACTGCTTAGCCCGTGATCTTGAACAAAACAATGTTCTAGGTACAAGTTTGGTCGTTTCACGCAAACAACCAAACCAGTGCGGTTTAAGACCGACTGCGGACACCGTTCGTTTACACCAGTACGTTTAGGTTGCAGACGGAGCCGTGTCCCCAATTTGTCTGTACCGGTTTGTCCGCAGTATTAAGAGACGTGGTGGATGAGGAGGTCGACAAGTTGGATGAGCTTCTAAAGATCCCTGGAAAGGCATGGTTGAGGCTCGCGCAAACTAAGGAAGAATGTCACCAAACTGAGGAAGCCTGGCTACAGATACTCGGCCCACGCTTGCACTCAGGCCTCGACCACTAGGTAATTATATTGTTGAAGCGATTACGTAGCGATTTGTATATAATAATTAAAATTATAATAATTTATGCTTTGGTCAAGTTGAGAGGCGACTAACAAAAGGGCAGATGTAAGTGGCAACGCCAGGAGGACGCCCTTGAAGAACAAACACTCATCTTATTGCTAATGTTCTTGAGAAAGGTCAGGTGCGCAGTACTCGCAACTGGCGTGAGTGTATGAATAGATGTATGAACATGGACGAGGCAAAAGGAGTTTGTAAGGATTGTAGCAGGTGGCGTTCTATAGCTTCTGCCTGTATGTATGTATGTTAATAACTTACTTATTAACACACCCAAAGCCCATATACACCATGCCTTCTTCTGGGGTAGAATTTTCTCTAAATTTGTTGTAAGATTCAGCTGGGGAGGCTGGGAACGCTTCAGGATTGATTACTGATTCCGCAAAGAACCGCCATGACCGCCAGTGGCTGCATAAGTCTGAAATTTTAAAGAAAAAAGTAAGTTTAGTCATCAATAATATCTATGGGTAAGTAATTTGATAATACTCGTATGGTAGTTAATTTAAGATCAGTTTGTTACAATTATGCCCCTTTGCACTTTTTACTAGCAGACATTTGAACAACGCTGAGTCGAGCTTTTAAAATCCAACTTTGCGTTGTTGCTAAATATAAAAGAAAAAAGGCATAAGGTACTCGTGCATAGCCCTTCGTATGCCGGAACGTAGATCTAGGCGAGACACAATAGCTTTTTAATTGTGTCCATATACTCGACATACGAGTGG
This sequence comes from Eugnorisma glareosa, assembly GCA_947578425.1. NCBI lineage: Eukaryota > Metazoa > Arthropoda > Insecta > Lepidoptera > Noctuidae > Eugnorisma > Eugnorisma glareosa. The sequence continues at coordinate 13,447,019 of OX387969.1, read as the reverse complement.
CTAATACCCAAAGGTTTGCCGAACAGTAGAAAGGCAAATGTAAGTGATGGTATTATGTTGTTATTAGCTCAGTGAAAATATCCTGCTGGATAGTTAAATTCACTCATGCCAAAATTAGCCCAATTAGAAATAGCGAGGATGTATAGGTAGTATTGTGGTTGTCAAATTGCCGTATGCCCCGTGCCGAAACCTAAATTATCTTTGATTTTTTTTACAGATATTAAATAGATACATACACCAATATTAAAATATATTTCAAAAATCTACCTACTATTCATCCTTTTAGCGTTTTTCCGAGAAGGTTGGGCTCGTCTCCGAGTGTTGCCAGATGAGGCTGAATTATCATTACGTTTTATATAAATATCTAAAATAATAGAAGATTTTCTAGTAGAAGAGCTAAACCATAATATACCATAGGCACAAATAATAATTATAAGGGGACGTCACTTTAGCTTAGTAGGCGTTTGAAAAGCGCAAGCGCAATGCTACTTTAAAAAGTCGTGCTTATTGGACGAGTTGTTTTCTTGCAAGCGTAAAATAGCAGAACATCAGATTTGTACCCAGTGTTTGGAGCTAGGAGCATCTGTACACTGTATGAAAGCGCACTTGTACAGTCACCTGCATTTCTGATCCCTCTTTCCTCGTTCTTCTTTGTTAGAGACAAAGAAGAACGGGGAATGAGGGGTCATTCTACCACAACCCAATTTTCCAGAATTGACAATAGTGCTGTTAATCGAGAACTATTGAATTACACTAATATTTAAAACACGCAGTACTCACTATCATCGGAGAGAGGTACAGGTGCAAACCGGGGACATCCCGGTTGTACGCTTTTTCCACCGTTCGGCCAGAAGTCTGCCGTCCCGGTCCGGACCGGTGCTCCGTAGCCGCCGGCATCCGTGTGGATCACGTCAACGAACTCGGCATCTTTCGCGCTGACGTGTTCCATCACCACACCATCGGGGTAGAACGCTGGAAAAGCAGGATCGAGTGCCGTTAATCTGAAATGTTTGTACGCTTATGTTAATTTAGTGCGGTTTATTATATTAAAATGAGAGCTATACAGGTCGTCGTATACACAACGTCTAGTTTTATCCTTTTTCCCCACTCAAACAGTTCGCCGAATCCCGCCAATGTGGCCCTAGCCTTAGAAGAAAGGGTGCTAATCATTAAATGAGTGATTTTATTTCACAAATGAATTAAATTGTATGGCGTTCCGCTACAAAGAGCAGAATTAGTGATATGGCTCGAAAGATCTATGTACTACATAGTTATATAGAAATATATAACTATGTAGTACTACATACTTTTTACATACTTTTATACAAAATAATTGCACTGAATTACTTATCTTGGTTCAGATATCTAGAGTTTTGTACACAAAATGAGGAAGGGATGATAAAAAATAGTACCATAAAATTACAAAAAAAATCAGGGGTTTACTAAATATGATATCAAAGTTCAAGATGATCTGAAACAGATAGTAGGTAAGGGTCGTTTCTGACAGCAACACAATGTGACCTGGCTATGTTATCTTTAAAATAAATGTTGCAAAAAAACTGTCTAATCTAAGATCCTATGGTGTGACAATAGTACGAGTAATAATAATGAATGTGTTTAGGGACATTAATTTGCTATATCATTTTCCTTGGGTCATGATTCGCTTAGCATAATTTTTGAATCAAGAATACTTTAATAGCGAGGGCGCACATTTACGATTCTTACAAATGCAGTGTCGCGTTTATATCCAGTGTGGCACCGATCCGCTCACGCAAAGCAAGTCGATACAGCTCTAAACAAGAAGTGCCGGATAATATCGGATTGCCTAAAACCGACTCCCCTCAATAAGCTGTATCCGCTAGCAGGTATTGCACCACCTGCTGTACGAAGGGATGTCGCATGCGCGCTGGAAAAAAAGAACTAAGAATCCGATTCCCGACATCCCCTCTATGACCACAAAACTACCCCGGGCAGACTAAAAAGCCGCAAAAGCTTCCTACGCTACGCTCGGGCAATCCAAGACAGGCCACCTAAAGCACGAAGCAAGTTATGGCAAGAGAAGTGTCCACCACCCCACGACTTCTTAAAGCCCCAAGAATACCTGGCTCCCGGCAGTGAACTACAGTGGCCTATTTGGAAAGCTCTGTATCGATTGCGTACCCAAGTAGGCCGCTGCAAATATAATCTGGCAAAATGGGGTATTATTGGTTCCTCCAACCCCGAGTGCGAGTGCGGCGCTCCGGAACAAGCTACGCACCAGCACCTGCTGGAGTATCCCAGGTGTCCGTTTACCTAAACTTCTGATGACCTGAACAGCGCCTCTGCCGCTGCAATAAACGTGGCCACCTACTGGACCCAAACCGTGTAACATGGAAGGAACATCGATACGATAAGAAGAAGATCCTAACCCAAGCAATTGGCCGTATAAATATGCAGTCGAGCGGTTATTGCTCACCATAATTAAAAAATTCAATCCGTAAAATTAATATTCTTAAAATTTTTGTTGCTATGTTGAGTGAAGTTGCACTTTTACACTTTTCTATTTTCTAACGATAATCTTTGTCTTATCATTTGCCGTAACTTTTGGCTGTAATTATCATAATCTTTGTAGGTTCAACATAAATAAAAAACCGGCAAACAATTTTAAATAAAATCTCGAAATCGAATCGGGCCCGTTCGAATTACCCGCAAACAAATGCCCGAAGGTTCATGCAAGTAAATTAAAAGTATATCTACCTTTTCACTACCTTGTTGTATTTAGTCTTGAGTTCCCTCGCGGTGTATCCAGCCACATGGCTTCCTAGAGAGTGGCCTATAACGTGGATCTTCTCCAGAAGAAGTCCTGATTCTAAGAGTTTGTTTAACTGTTCTGCCGCTGCTGATCCCACCTGAAACGAGAGAGGATTTTGTTAGCTGAGTTCTTTGTAAGTATTTTTTGCTAGCTGTTGCCCGCGGCTTCGCTCGCGTTTTGGACGGAAATTATCTCACGGGCACGTTGTAAATATAGCCTATGGCACTCGGCGATAATGTGGCTTCCTATTAGTGAAAGAATTTTCAAAATCGGTTCAGTCGATCGAGAGATTACCCCTTACATACAAGCTTACAAATTTTACCTCTTTATAATATTATTAGAATTATAATAGTATAGATTCTATAAATTATAAATTTAGTTTTAGATATGATTATAGAGTAGAAATCTTGAATCCTGAAAACTTTAATTTCAGCTAAATAATAATGCTAATTGCTGTGCCTATCGGGATGCCCATGGCAAAGCACTTAGTTTTATTTCCAGCAGTCTAATAAGATAAATAAATAAATAAATATCACTGGACATTACACACAGCGCCATCTACGTGCCACACTAAGCAACGAGGCTTGTGTCGTGGACACCAGATAGTTGATATTACTACATAGATACTTTTTGTTTGTAAATACATACTTATTATATATAAACATCCATGACTCGGAAACAAATGTCCATGCTCATCACACAAACATTTGCTCCTACCGGGATTCGAACCCGGGACCCTAAGAACGTAAGGCAGCCTCAGTACCGCTGCGCCATTCGGGTCGTCAAAAAACAAAACGACACAAAAAGATAAAAACAAAACGACGCCTTTAATCATCTAAGGGTTGAGCAGAGAAGTACGTGTAAATTGTACAGTGCAGCAGCAAGTCATCGTTGATGAAATTACCTATTGGCATTTTGTACACGTTTAGAACTTCAATTTCGTTTGCGTGTTGTCTACTTGTACATAATTTAGTCCAAAAATATACCAGCTCGTGTTAAACAATAAGGAAACTTATGCTGCCCCATATTTTATTTTCGATAGGGTTCTTCAATATTAATACCGTAGCACTTATGTACTTATAGGCGAATAATAAGTCTACTGGAACTACCTACATATACCTCACAAGTCCATTTTTTTATCTTAAAATGTTATGTGAAATTGTTAATTAATTCAGTACATATTTTTTAATCACCCGAGCGATTCTTGATTTTCGGTAAATCACTAAAGTGACTTTATAATTCTACCGCAATAGACCTGTCCTACTTTCTTCAACACGTCCTTCAGACATGCCTGTATAGCGGTCTAATTTTAAGCTGCCGTGATTTCTAGAAAATAACTGCTTATGAGTAACGCAAAACTAGGTTGCGTACGTAGTTCGCCGCTATTAGGCTAATATGAATATTAGAGTTAGTAGTTTTATGACAAGACTTTAGTAGTTTTATGACTACCAAATTCGGTGTAAACGAAGCTGAAAGGCACTTGTTCCCTCCATGTACAAAGTGTACACGAAAACGTAAAAAATAAATTTTTCAGAGTACCTACCTAGTACCTTTTTTCTATGTCAGTATTGTAGAGTCAACGACAAAAGCCGATCAGCACTTCCGTTATTTAATCTTAATTCATTACTGCGCTAAATATTTAATACAAATTGGCACACAAGGATATTTTTAATATAAAATTACCTCATACGAAATGTTTAAATACAATGTATCGAATAATTTTGTGCTAGTTTAGATGATCTAAAAAATGTAGTGTTAAACCACTTTTGTTGTTTATTGTAGATACGCAATAACGCCTGCGTTTGCTCGCTTTTTGTTGTAATAAAAGAAACAATACTATTGCCCCTTATTTTTTATGAGCTTTTTCGTTAGCAAGCGGTGTGTAAACGTATTTCGTGCTCAGTAGGTGTAGATGTACTTCTGTTTTTTGCGTAAAAGAGTAAAAACCATCTATCCATATCAACCCGTAACCACAAATTGTCGCACTTATAATAGTAAGATTATCTATTAATACGATGGAATATAGGTTTTTATGGCGCGATACGTCTATCCATGCGAAGTATTCAAACGCTTCTATCTATCATAAAATCCTCACCCGATGTTGACATTCACCATGATTCCACAAAAATCTTTAGAGCCCAATTAATAGATTCCCGAAAATCATGAAATCATCTATTATGAACGAATGATTCCTTTGTTTTTTTTTTTATTTTGAATTTAATTTAATTTTACTACTTCTTACTTTGTTTTTTTTTTTAATTGATGGTAATGATCTCAGTTTTGATCTCATTTTTACTGTTCTGGCACTATTATTTTTTGTTTAGCTGTGTAGTTGTTTATTTTAGTTTTATTTCATTTTTAGAGCAACTCTTTTTAGTTTATATTCTTTTTATGCTATCACTTGTTTTTGTGAATGCTGGTTGACCAGTAATTGGCGACTGTGTAAGGCCAAGACTGTGGAACCTTTATTTAGGATATGATGTACACAGAAGCTGTTGGTAGACCTTTATGTATAAATAAATAAATAAATAAACGCTTTTATTTTTACGATCATAAATCTATTTGGGTTTATTTAGCTCGGTACAGAGTTTTTGAGTCTTTATGTGACTAAAAGAGTGATGGACATGAATGTTGATGGATGGAGAGGGAGAGGAAGGCCAAAGAAAAGATGGATGGATTATGTGAAGACTGATATAAAAGAGAAAGAAGTAAATGATGCCGTGACGTCTGGCAGGGAAGAATGAAAGAAGAAAACATTGTTGTTGTGTTGCAGGTCCCAAATAGAATGGGGGAAGGCCACGAAGATGATGGGAGAGTTCTTGAATCGAACGATACATTTATAAAATCTCGCTTGTGCGCTGGATCTTAGGATTCATTTTATTTTAGCAGTTTATGTCCGTTTTTAAAATTGACAACATTGACTAAATTTTCAGCGCCCGGCTCAGTGCATATGGTGAAATTCCAACATCAAATCACAATCAATCACAACAAATTGCTTAACTGTCGCTTAGGTTAGTGTTAATAATTAAAAAAGAGATTAACAAGCAAAATATAGATTGATCGACACACTTCACGTGCCTTTGAATTCTAACATGTGAAGAGGCATTATAGACACCGGATTTATCACTACCGACTAGAGATGCAAAACGAATTTTAAACGTTTTAAACCATTTGGTTTTAAACGGTCTTTTTGGTTTAAAACGATTTAAAACCACACTTAGCGGTTTAATATGGTTTAGAATGTTTTTTTTTGGAATGCACTGAGGCTTTACACGAAGTTATCTAGACCACACCTCCTTCCTGATTTAGAATATATAAAAGGAAAATAAAATAAAAATGTTTTAAAATAACCTTCAACATGACAGACAAACATAAAATCGATCCCTACCTGCCCCATCTCTCCCCGTTGCGATTTTGGTAGCAAAGTGAAAAATAAAAATGCGGCATTGCCGTTTTATTTTAATAAATACCCAAAACATGATTGTTTTCAGTGTCTAATCCTAAATAGTAGTATAAATATGATATATGACTTCACATAGATTAATAAAAATGGTAAATGATTTCAATTAGCCTTTTAAACTATTTTTTTAAGTAATTCGTAATCAATGTACGGCCCACGTGGTCGTGGTTTTAAACCGTTTTAAACAAATTTAAAACGGGTTTTAAACCACTGATTTTGGTTTAAAACGGTTTATTTACAACTATACTACCGACTAATTAGTCTATATACACATCGCTAAGACCTCTATTAATTACCGCTGTAGACATAACATACAGATTTAAAAAGTTAAAAACTTAAATAGCAACTAAAATACATTCGATTTGTTTGTTTTGTGTCTTACTTATGACTAGAGTTACCAAAATTTACCTACGTTGATAGCGCGTCAGCCATGGCCTTGTACCACAAGACATGATAGTGCATATTATTGTGTAGACAAATTATCCATAAAGCCTTATGAGTAAATATTAGTGGGTGTCCAAATAGTCTCCTCTACATAAAATCTTACCTTTTTGGTGTTTCTAGCGGCATTAACTAAGTAAGAGCCATGTGCCATATTAGACCAGTCCAATAATATAACGTTTGTCTCCGGCCTTGCTTCCAAGTATGAGCTCACCATGACCTGAAGGTAGAAAAAGAAATCATTAAAATAAATCAAAATCTAATTAGATATAAAAATAATGAGTAAGATGTATTTGGATAGGTTGAAATTATGATTGTCTGCATCTGCGTGGTCAGAGATATTTAAAGCCTGCCAGTTGTTTCTAGTGAGACTTGGACATTTACTTACTAGTGCCTACACAGTATTAGTACAATTTATCAGATTTGTTGCAGATGAAAGGATCACCTTGAAAAAAGTTTCACTAGTTCACTTCTGGCCTGAAACACAGGTTTAAATAAACCTAGATCGGGCAGGTCGCTACCAAACATTTGAATTCAAAATTATCATTACTTGCGACTGTTAAATATACAGGGTTAGTTTCCAAAGACCAGCAAAATTCTCAGTTATGATGCAGTACATAATTCTGAGTCCCCCATATATAAGATTTTCATCGGTTTTTTAAAAAAAATCTGATTTTTTTAACATTTTGACTACACACACAGTGTATTACACTTTTGTAAGAATCAGCTGTATAAAAAAAAAAATTATAAAATTTATATTTGGCTCAGAATGATGTACTGCATCATATCTGAGAATTTGGCTGGTCTTTGGAAACTGACCCTGTATTTTAGTTATAGTTTACTTCTAAGCACTAATTTTGTATGTGAAATAACACTACTGCGCTTAAATATACACTTTGGTAATACTTTTTAAATAAATAATTCTTATTCTATTCTATTCTTACTTTTCAAATACTCAAATCAGTAACTACATTTTCAATCGCACTAAAGCCTGATTCGTTCTTAAAGTGTTTTCTGTAAAGACTCGGAAGTTTAACCCCCTGCTTGGAGTCCGCACCAAGGGGTTACCAAAAGGGTTTATCTACGTTGACTTCAAAGACAACATTAGTAGTATTATGTCTATGTAAACACCATACGATCATCAATCCTCTTCCGAGATTGTGCAACGTTTTCCCAAGGCAGGAGATAGCGTTATGGAAGACAAATGTCTTCCTGTTGAAGGGTAAATGGCGAGATAACACATATGCGTACTATATAGGGAACATAAAGACTAGGGGCGTTATGGCGAATGTTAGAGGACAAAAGGGATTAAGCCTAAACAACTAACTAAAACGAGTGGCATGTGGCTTGAGAAATGGAAGAGCTCGAAATAGCGTAAGCAATGCATGTTTTTTTTAATTAGTATTTTTACCATCCAAAATTTGTATGCCTATAAGGTTAAAAATAGCGATCCTGACATTCGAATTAGATCTTATTATACATTATTGTACCTATGTTTCACAAATATATTATTTGAATTTGTAAGCAATAATATTATGTGTTTATGATATATAAATAAATAAATTAAGCAAGTCAAGCCGTTGGTCCCGGCTGTCGCTTGTAGATCTTTGACAGCCGTTACAGGTAGTCAATGACTCGAAATACCAGCACTAACTGGGCTGTGGAGGTTAGATAGGCAGTCGCTCCATGTAAAATACTGGTATTAAGCTATCCGATTAGACTGGAAGCTGACCCCACATTGTTGAAAAAAGACTAAAGACAGCTTCAAAGCTTTAATAGAACAGTTGCTTCTATGGTGTATCCTTGAAAATTCTTGGTTAAAATGATTCTAAACTTTATAATACCAAGAAATTCTTAGAGCCAGTGACTGCATCAGAATATTAATAAATCGTTTCCGTTAATGCTATTCATGAGTTTGAGTGCAATTCGAAGAGTGCTGCTTTTCCATATCACAGAATGCCAAGATCATGATTCACTTTGCGCTAATGTTTGTGTAATCAATTGGGACATACGCTTGAACTGATGATATTGAAGATATCATAGTTACTTGGTTTTTGGAATTTACCATTCAGACAAAATTGATGACTAAGGAACATCATAAAACATGGTGCAGAATAAGCCATATTACGCCGACCCCAAGTGAAATTGGATTAATGATGAAAATGAAGAGAAACCTAAAGATGACACTAGTATAGAGAAAAAGAATGGTTCTAATCTTAGAGTCAAACTTTTATTTGGCACAAAAATAAACTATGGGAAATAAAAAATCTCAAATATCTCTCAAACAGTAGATCATCAATCTAGAAGTACATTACTAAGTAATTCAATTAGTAAATTAAGGTAGGCGTATTCATGTATTAGTGTTAATTAGTTTACATTACGTTTTGGCTTGCCTTGTATCGGAATGGACTATCTAAATTTAGAAGTACATCGGAAACTACTTCGATATTTAACACAAAGTATTCATCTTGAGTATAAAGTATCAACATAATCATTAAACATATTTGAGTATGTTGGGCTTTGATTCAAACCAGATACAGCTAAATATAGATTTGTTTTGGTACTCATATTTTCAATATTATTTTCTTACGTTACGATGATGTAATGAAAAAAATTTCATGGTAGACACTATAAACTTCGAAAAGACGCAAAAAAAATATGACCCCTTTGATACTAGTGGTAGCAAGTAGCAACATCGCCGTGTTACTCAAAGGGACTAATAAGTTTCAGCATTCCAATATGGTTGACCCCAGTGTCATCACGAAAGGTACAAATCTTACAATTACGAAGGTGACCGCAACCAAGGTGGCGATTGGTTTTATGTATCTTTATGAAAAAGCTTCTGTAGACGGTGACGCTGCAAGAAGTTGCTGTTGTTTTTTCGAGTAAATCTTTTTTAGCATCATCTCAGACAGCGAGTAGGGTAAGATGTCAAAGGAGGCACACACGATTTGTTTATGGTTTCTACTGAGTACTTTCTAGTTTTGCACAGCCGGACCAGCTTTGAGAGAAAATAAGCCTTGGTGGCCCAATGGTAACGCCTCCGATTTAAGAGTTGTTGTAGGTCTTGTGTTCAAACTCAGGCATGCGCATTACTTTGTGTAATTTATTTCATCACCAGTGCTCCCAAAACGGTGAAGGAAACAGTATTGAGGGATAATCGGCATGTCCTACAACCAAAAATTCAAAGACATCTACAAACTCGCACTAAGCCCGCGTGGTGGATTACAGCCCATTTCCTCTCATAAAGAGGAGGCCTATGGCCCAGCATTTGGAACATTATAGGCAGATTATGACATGATGATCAAAGTCTTATAATCTTACCTGGATACTCTCCTGCTGAGCGACTTCAATAAAGCCATGGATGTAGAAGACGGTAGGGTTGTTCTTGTCGAAGCCTTTGAGTTCGAATAACCGACTCGCTTGACTGAGGGGAATGTCCACGTAGTCGTCTGCTGTTTGTCTGGGGATTTGAAAAAATATCAAGTAAAACTCAAGTTGCCGTGTTTGCTTAAGAAGCCAGTTCTTGAATAGAAGTGCACTAATCAGGTCATAGGTAAAACTAAACAACCTTATTTTTTCTTCAATCATAGTGTAGGTATCATTATGAACAACTTTTTATTTTTGGGATGAATTCTCATATCGTGAAAAAAAAATAGCTTTTCCCTACATTTTAGTCAATAATTAATCAATTGTCCAACATATTTTTTTGCTAAATTTATAACGTAAAAAAAAATATTTGGACAATAATTGATTTGCTGTTTTTTCTCGTTTGATCCCGTTATAAAAGTTGTTTAAAACAATGACTACAATAATCACAAACTAAGCTTGTGTTAGATACGTCATAAAAACCTCGTTCGATCGCAGTTACTAGGCATATAACAAAAAGACAGTCTAGTGCAAGGCTGCTCAACCCCAGGCCCGCGGCCATAATATGGCCCGCCAGCGCATTTGAATTGGTCCGCCATCAGCGGTCAATTACTGACAATAGTCTTTTGAAAACAGATTTCAAAACAGGTTTTCTCCTTACGAACCCATTCTCAGTAACCCAACATAGAGCTGGAAATTGCAAAAATCTCTGTTTTTTTTACTGAAAGTGTAAAATACCCTTAATGAAGCCGAAAGGCACTTGTTTCCCCAATCATTGCGATATTTTTTTTGTTCTAGACCATACCTGGGAACCTTCAATTTACGGAGATATTATGTGGTCAGAGTTCCAATTTTTTCACAAGTTTTTTTTTTAAATACGTCATGTTTTTAATGTAAGATTTTTACTTTCAACACCTTCACGACCCCCGTACAGTCTATCCATCAGCACAATGTTTTGAGTGCGTTACATTTGAGTCTCACCGAAAAATGACATTTTTCAACCCAATAAAAATCGTTTCCCAGCAATAATTTTTGCGTCAAGTGACTTAGCTTGTTGTAAATAATACTTGTTTGACGGCTTCGTGAAGGGTCCTGTTACACCCTGTATTTATAGACACGATAGTTATCAGAAATTGGGTCAAAAAAGTTACGATAGACAAGTTTTATTAACTAGATGGCTCGCCGGTTGACACAGGATCAAAATGTTCGCCCAACTTCAAAATAAGTTGAGCAGCCTTGGTCTAGTCCTAGTGTATTACTAAACTAGCTTATGCCCGCGGCTTCGGTAACTTTTGCACAGGATCATACTACCGGGGTAAAAAGTATTCTATATGTTAATACAGGTTATAAACTATCTATGTGCCAAATTTCATTGAAATCCGTTCTGTAGTTTTTACGTGAAAGAGTAACAAGCATCATCCATCCATCCTCACAAACTTTCGCATTTATTATATTAGATAAGATTAGTATTACTGTGCACTAAAGACTTTCTGTGCACCTAATGTATTTTTTAAATCTAATCTGATTTCTTAGAGTAAGTTGTTTGCAGAGACTTTTGATCGCGTGACAACCAACAATACAATGAGTTTTCCAATAAGCATTCAATTTTCCTTTCCCGACTTATCGACGCTGAGTCGGATTACATTTTCTTTTTTTATTGGACTTATGGTTTTATTAACCTAGTTTTTCTCTCTTTCAAATAGGAACTAACATTTTATGGTGTAGTAGTTTTTATTATAGAATCCATGAATACAAATCACGCACTGTAACCACACGATTCTAGATTTTCTTTAAATAAAAAAAAAAACGTTTTTTTTTTAATGCTTTTGGTGCTATAAAATCATTGTACTGAATTCATGGTAATGATTTGCACGTCTCTGCCGATTACACTCTTTGGTATATTCTTGATTAGTCTTTTCATTTAATGAGTATCTATTTAATTCAAAACTTTTACTTACCCATTATAATATCTTAAAAAAATATCTTCTATTCGGTTTGTCCTGTCTGGCAATATTCCTGAAACAAAAATAAAGATTTTTGAATTTCCACGAAGAAAAATATGAGCTTTTGCAAACAAATATTCTCTAACGTTTTATAGGCGGCCATCACCGCGTGCAAAATAAATGTAACGTAAATTCGAAAACAAAATGTAAAATCAAAAATACGACTATGGACTACTAACACATCCCATAAATATGAACAAATAGTTTTAGAACTACAAGAAACTAGATATTTTATATGTGAAACGCGTATTTTTCATTTTAAAATCGTTTGAATTTACTTTATGTATACACGTTCAGGGTAAATCGGCTGTAAATCCTATACAAATAAAACAAAACCGCGCTTTTTCTTTGCAAAAATGTGGCCTTGGCAATACCTATAAATACTAATTATCGAAAAATTGAGAAAAATATAATCGGGAAAATGCTAGGCAGATAATGATGATGATGTATAATTATGAGAATCTGGGCATTACCGTCGCCAGTAATAGGATCAACTGTTCTCTTGAAGAAACCGGCGGAAATTCCCGTCACACAGTACGTTATTAAAAATAAATAAGCGATATTCTTAGAAAACATTGTGTAGCGTTTCACTTTGGCCTATTTCTTTTGAATGCAGCAATGTTCAGAGAGTTTCTTATACTACCAAAAAACTGTTTTTAGTTTTAATAAAAATAACTTTGTCTTTCACGGTAGAGATAGTGTTTTTTATTGCGAAACCGTGGAAGTACTGAAAATAAAATGTCATGAACTTGCCATTATATGTGCGAATGAAAATTTGAATACAATGGCATGCAATTTTATTGCAGTACTTAGAGTTGAATGATTTTGCAATTTTTGCAATTTGTAGAACGCAATGGAAAATGGAGGGAGCCCTTTGCCCAGCTGTTGGATAGTACATGCTAGCTATAAAAATAATAATAGAACGCATTTGTTCTGAAAATGATAGCGATGCTTGTATTTGTTTACCTTAAAGATCTTTGAACGCTCAAGTTGCTTATTTATTGATACGTCAGTCAAACGTTAGTGAAATGAAGATTTCAACAGTATGAATATTCCAATATTGCTGTTGTTACTAATAAAATTGTGGTGATGAAAACATTATGTCACGACAGGCCTTTTTTTTAGAATGGGATATCATCAAACGACCCCCGCTCCCGCTCTGGGCGGAGTGGAAGGGAGTTTCAGGCTTGTATTGACTGAAACCCTTCCGTGTTCCTTCTTTGCCCTTTGTGTTCCAGGGCCGCGCTATCTCTTTCGAACAGTCCCCCAGCCCCGGCAGGCATCAGCCCTTGCGGACCCCTTCCTGGTTGCTGACATCTCTTTGAGCCGCGCGTGGAACACGAACGCGCCGACACGGCCTGTCGTCATAAGACGGCCGGACATGTCACGATTGGCCTTGAGAATGCATTAGAAAATCATGTTTATAACCTGTTTACCTTTGACAACGAATGAACTTTTCCACGCCATTTTCGGGCAAGTTTCACATTGGAAAAAATATGCCCTTTGGTTTGTAGATAGGTTTGGATTAGTAAGGATAATATTTTTCCCTTTATTCGTAACTATACATATACATTAATTTTATAAATATTTCAATCTAAAAAAATATGTTTAAATTGTATAAATTAATGATCTACGTAGTGTTTTTGTATTCGTAGATTTTTATTAGATTCAAGTTCTAAACACGGATCTTGGAAAATACGCTGTGATGTTATTCATGTATTTACCACCTCATTGTTAAATAACTAGCAGAAATGCCACAGGCACTTTACGAAGTAGGTAGTATTTTTACCAATATGACTAAGGTAAGTAAATTAATCCAATAATATTGTAGTATAGGGACATATTATAAGTGTAAAAGTACCATTAACGAAGCCGAAAGGCACTTGATCTCCCCGTCATTGTGATATTTTTTATTCAAGACCATTTTTTTCAATAGCCTGTATTCTCCCACTGCTGGGCAAAGGCCTCCCCCAATTCCTTCCATGTGTTGCTCCTCGTGCCAGGTCGAACCAGACCTCGCGGTACGCGTCTAGATCATCTCGCCGCCTCTTTCTGGTTTTAGAGTATTATAGACCATATCTAAATGATAACCTAGCGGACAACAAGCGGTATATCTTAGTCGGTTGTAGTTACTATGCTGGTCACAAAACGACAATCTGGTATATGTAAGTATAACAAATAAAAAAATAAAATTAGTTTATTTCAAGTTACAGGAATCGTACACAAACAGATACACAAAAGGATACAGACAGGATAACAAGCACAGACAAAAACGAACACTCACAAGCTAACAATATGTCTGATAAACTGTGATCGGAATAGGTTGAGCCAATGTGCCTAAAGTTCAAGGAACAGACACGAAAGTGGAGACTTCCTTATGACAATTTTTTTTTTCGGAATATTTGTTCCGAATGGCGGAACATTACTTAAGTACAACTAAAATTAATAAAGTAAAACAACTATAGAATTAATTTACTGTTTCTTTTTAAAAAAAAGTGCACGATTTTTATTGTTTAAAAAAATAACGGTAACCTCCTTATCTTCGTTTGAACGCCGTAAGTGCGGAAGCTAATTTAATTTTCATACCAGCTTTAATAGTTAGAACTAACAAGGTAAATAAATAATTTATAGGTTTTCATACCATTTATTAATTTTGTACAAGTATTGGAACTAAACGTAAACAACTAACTAACGTAACTTTTTGAGAACTTTCTCCTTGTTGTCGAAGTCGGTTAAAAAAGAAAACTAACGAATTGAATTAGTTTACTGTACTGATTAATAAATAACATTTTATATTGTACTTAACTGATTCCGAGACATTTCAAAGTTTCAGAAAAAAAAAATACGGAAAAAACAAATTATAGTTGTAAGGAACACTTTTCGTTTCCGTTCCTTGCTTGAACTATAGGTACATTAGCTCTACCTATTCCGATCACTGCTGATAAAGCATTGCCGGATCATCCAGTCTGTTGGCGATCATCGCCAATTTGTATTTTTAGCAAATCAACTATAAGAATTGTTGGGCTATCAGTGATCACCAATTCTTATGAAATAAGTGTTTTTTTTTGTGAAGTGATCACAAAAAAAAAAAAATATTTTTTAATTCAAAATGAATGAACGAATAAATTAATGGACAGTCCATTAATATTTTGAAAAAATAAATGTGGTAATCATTTGGGGCCGATTATATTCATCCCAATACCATAGGTTGTAAGGTTGAATTTTCCTTCTCTTTTACTCGTTTCGAGTTTTATTGTAATAAGTCACATAAGGTAACAGGTGGAACCGTTATTAAGTTACTTAAGGGCTTTACTTATTTTATGTGCTGAAACGGATTGAAATTTTCCGGAAATTGGTTTGTTATTCCTGACTTAAGTGACTACTTATATTATTTAGGTCACCAAGATCAAATTACGAAGTATAAGACGTAGAAGCGGGATTAGAGTATGTAGTGTTTGAGTTAATTATGTATTTTAAGTAAATGCAGGCAAATAGGCTTAAACAAATAACAACTTTATCTACAAATTTACATTTCCACTTAGCATAGTGTTTATGTATTACCTACATACAAAAATGTCAGTACTCATTATGAGGTGTGTAGCGTAAACATCCATAAATACATAGGTATTTGCAGTTTTACTAACCTTTACGCTCTTTTTGTGACAGGTTCACTATTTTTTCACATTTTAATTACGATAGTGTTTTGAAGTAATTTTAACTTTAACGACGCTATCAAATGGTTTCTTCCAGAAAGTCGTATATCTTTAGAAATAATTCGAAAAGTCCAATTCATAAACGTTACAGCGTCACACATATATAAGTACAGTCCCGAGCACTAATATGTACACATACGGCAACTTTTAAAAGTGATTTTAGTGATTGCAATTTGATTTTGTTACGAATGTATTTTTTTGGCACCCATATTGTTGTGAAATTGCTCTCATTTCAAAGTTGAAATCGTTATTCGACAAGCAATTTGTTTTTGAGTTTGGTAAGTGTATACATATTAATGCCCATGACTGTTATACACTCTCATGAACGAGCTGTCATGTTATTGAGACGCGACACAGGGTTGACCCGAGAACTCGGGCCGGCTGACTCGGATCGTCCCATTAATATAAAAAGTTAACAACGATAAAAAAAATCACTATCAGAATTAGTTTCATTTGCGATCAAATATTAAATTAAAACATTTAGAAATAATTCGAAAAGTCCGGTTTATATCCGTTCATAATAATATGACACATGCGTTAGAGAAATCTTTTAATAGTTCAAATCACAGTGATCTTTATTACCATTACAATAAGGTTGATAACGGTTGTCGTTGTCTGAAGTAAAATATCTATGACTGTATACACTCACATGAACGAGCTGTCTTGTCGTTGCGACGCGACACGGGGTTGACCCAAGTACTAGGGCCGGCTGACCCGGATCGTCCCATTAGGAATTCATGAAACATCACTCTTCCATTGATATTTAGAGCTAAACGTTTATCTATTCCGTGATTTATTTTTCGCTGTAGTTCGGTATCGGTGATTTGAGGTGGAAAATCAGTTCATAGTATTTTTTTTTTTATGGACACTTTGGGGAATAATGTTGCATGTACTTTAAAGTTTACAGAAGATATTCTCAAGTACACAATATGGCAATTTTAAAGTTATTTCGAAGTAAAGGTCTTTTAATATTCTGTTTTATAATGATTAATAATTCCTGAGTAAATAAAAATAAGATTCTATTTAGTCCGTCGATTAGATTTATCGAAAAATATTGGACACGTATATTTGTTTTATCAAATCGTTACTAAGATAAAACGCATCAAATAATCGAAGTGGGGGCTTGTGACGTCACTTGTAGGTAAAAAGTGTAAGTGACGTCACGTGAGTTTCCGACGCACTGTATCGTCTTCATTTTTAGTTTACGTGAAAAAAGAAAAAACACGTACCCAATATTTTTTGGAAATCTATCTGACGGACTAATTAGATTTTTTTGGTCATCTATCGTATTGTAAATTAATAACTAATAATAAAACCTCCGTTTTAGTCAACACCTCACATGGGAAAAGACAGCTGAAGGAAGTACCCAATTAAAAGTTTTAAGTAGTTTTAACTTTGAACTTGAAGGACATTTATTTTTATATCAAAGTAAAACAGTTTTCCTTTCCTCTTATATTAAAAATATGTACTTTGGTATTTATTACAAAACGAATAAATACTCATTACTCATACTACCAGTATGAGTACGGTCAGCAACAGAAGTAGCTTAACATTTCGGAATTTTAATTATTTGATGTACAGGACTCCAGCTATTATTTTTAATGTTTAAAAAGATTATTCGTTTAAAATATTCCTTACTCTTCAATACCTTGCTAGTAACGAGTAATATCTAACAAGTTTTTATTAAAAAACCTGCTTTGAAACTTTGAGTAGAGTTATTCTTCTTCTAATGCTGACTGTACATACGATCATAAAAATACTTTAATTTATTAGAGTCTAGTCTTTGCTAACGAGGTGGTCGTGGGTATGCTGCGATAGTAATCGATGTATATGAAATTAAAAGAGCCTATACTATAACTGATAGGATATTTCAGTAACTTTTAAAGTGTGGAAGTAAGATTATTTAATATATACTAATATTATAAAGAGGTAAAGTTTGTTTGTAAGTTAGTTAGTTTTTATATTTGTACCTATGTCGTGGTAATCTCCGAAACTAATGAACCAATTCTAAACATTCTTTCACTGACAGAAAGCTACATTTTTCGTGGGTTCGTGGGTGGCTATATATTATATTTATATCATGCATAATAATCGAGCTATCACAATTTTTGCAGACGAAGTCGCGGGCGAAGTGCTAGTCTGAAATATGTGTGATGTTTTAAGATCATTTCTGTCACAAATTAGTTGATTGGTAGTCCTTCACATGTACCTGTCGAAATACTTGTTTAGATATATAACTGTTACAATTCCAAAAAAAATGTGTGTGTGGTGACACGATACTCGTGATCACTTTATTTGATGTTCGTGTTACGAGTACAATGCATTGAGCACAACCTGGGCAGTAAGCCTTCCTACCAACCTTACTGAGCATGTTAGGTTCACAGTCTCTATTCATAAGAAGTAGGTACCTCTTTTGAGTAATTAGCTATTGCGCGCTACGTTCGCCCGCGTGGCATTTAAAAAAATAATTCCACAAGAACATAGGAATAAAGACAGATACAATATTTTACAAGTAACCTAATTCCTGGCAGGCGTCTTTACTAAGGACGCCTGACAGGAATTAGGTTACTAAGGACTCCTTAGGCCATAGTCTACCTGTGTTCAACTATGTTGTCATTTCATAAAAAATCTGTTCATCCATTTTGAGGTGAAAAAACCTTACAGACAGCCAGACGGACTGCGTTGCTTTCGCATTATATTATTGGTATGGATGTCAGCCACTCCCAGCGACAAGTTTCGTATTTTACCTACTTGCGACTCCTATAATGATGTGTGTTCTGTTGATCGATAACCACACTATATCGAACCTGACACTACAAAGGACTGTTGTTGCTAACCAGTAAAGAATCAATGACTAGGTATTTGGTATTAGGTCTCAAAGAAGAGACCTGTGTACCAGTAGTAGAAACTTTTTAGGCTG
The DNA here is from genome assembly GCA_947578425.1 of Eugnorisma glareosa. Lineage (NCBI taxonomy): Eukaryota > Metazoa > Arthropoda > Insecta > Lepidoptera > Noctuidae > Eugnorisma > Eugnorisma glareosa. The sequence continues at coordinate 13,428,322 of OX387969.1, read as the reverse complement.
ATTATATAGGGTCTATCTATTCATACACGAAATCTCTTATGGGGTCATTGTACTCATCATTATGAACAACTGTTACTATGGGACCAACCTCGAAATCGCGAAAAAAAATCAGCTGTTCCCTACAATATGATCGCATTAACTCGTCAAAATGTACTGAACAGCTGTTTTTTTTGCGATTTCGGGGTTAGTCCCATAGTGAAAGTTGTTCATAATGATGAGTACAATGACCCCTTAAAAGATTTCGTGTATGAACAGATACACCTTATAAGGTAAGGTATAAGGTCCCATTAAAATAGATGGACAAATTTTAACACAGCGTTCAGTACGTTTATCCAAATATATCCAAGCAAAAACAAAAAACTAATTAATAGTATATTTTATAATGAGGGAATAAACGAAGCCTTGACTCCCGAAAGGTTTGACTCCCGAGCGTGCGAGGGAGTCAATGAAACCGAGGGTATATTAGGTTGGTGTTTAGTCTCGAGGTGCAAACTGTACTTTTCACTTTGAGTGCGAGAAAAATAGTCAATTTAGTACAAAAACATTGAATAAATATTCTTATTCCTCCAGTCCATAAAACTTTCGTAAGTTTTTAGGTAAATATTCCCCGATTTTGGCGGAAAAAGATTATCTATTATGTCTTTTGCTCTTTGCTCGACGTCAAACTCTTCACTGTCACTGGACATTCTTAATTTTATTTATAACCGAACAAAATACACTTAAAAAATTCTGAAATTTTCGCGGTTACTTTTTTCTTATAAACCAGTCACAGGCTAACAATTTAAAACACATGGCGTCACCTTCCTTGCGGAAAAACCATGGAACTAAAACTCTCAACATGTTCGCTATGAAGATGGTCCACACTCAATAGTACCTATATTTACTGGCTGTGTCACATGAAGGAAATTAAAAAACTAATTACTTTTTACTCCCTAGAGACTAAAGTGGTCACTTTAGTCCCGCTTCGTAACGCCCGTACTATAATGGCGTACTTTTAGAGCATGAGAAGTGAAAAGTGATTTTATTTTGACCTAATGGATGTGTTTATTCTAGAGTGCCGCCGGCAATGTATTATTTCAGGTCAAAAGAAAATCATCCTAGTCAGTGTGTTTTTTTGTTTGGATATATTTGGTTAGACGTACTGAACGCTGGGTTAAAATTTGTCCATCTACTCGTATTTTAATAGGATCATAAATAAGGTGTAAACGCACCCTTCATGAAGCCGTCAACCAAGCATTCTGTACGTCAAACAAAGTAACTCTACGCAAAAATTGTGCTAGGAAACGACCTTTTTTTTGGGGTGAATAATCACGTTTTAAGATAGGACTCAATGTAACGCACTCAAAACATTGTGCTGATGATTGTGCATTGAATACTACGGGGGTCTTGGAGGTATTTTAAGTAAAGTGTAATAGCATTAAAAATTTGTATAAAAAAAAAACTTGTGGAAAAGTTGGAACTTTGACCTCAAATATCTCCGTAATTCGAAGGTTCCCAGGTATAGTTTAGAACAAAAAAATGATAGCAATGACGGGCGCCATTTTTCAAAATAATTTTCTTGGGTAAAGAATACGAAGATTAAATATGTCTAGAGTCACACCCTAACTCTGATTCATATTTTTGCTAGAAAACGGCGAAGATAACAAAAGTTGTTTTATTAAACGTTAGTTATAACCAAAGGTATGCTGTTTAATGTTTGTATAACGAGAGTAGTGAGTCGATCAGCGTAGAACCTAAATACCGAAACTAGTTTCAAGGTTAGCAACTTAATGATTCCAGTCAGGTAGCTTTGAAGTCAAACCGTCACAATTAAAGATAACTGTATTTGTATCTATTTAATTCAGGATTCGAAATTGTCAAGTTAATTAATTTCTTTGATAATTTGTTTTGTGTTTTTATTATCATATCATCCATTCTGTTTACACACAATATTTGTGACAGTTTTTTTTTAAGTTGACTCTTACTGCGTTTGTTGGATACGCGCAGAAGCGGCAAGTCACGTTGGGATACTCGTGAAGTGAATTGTTTTATGATTTTTGTAATAACAAAAATCATGATAATAATCATGATAATTATCACTTCGAACTCTGATTTTAATTTGACTTTAAAAAGGATAAACGCGAGTGTTTGTGAGGATGGACGTTTGATACTCTTTCATGCAAAAACTACTGAACAAATTTGGGTGAAAGGACATTGCCACGGGGCAGGTCCCTTTTGTGATATCTTGTGCCTGATTGGAATAATAACCTAAAAATATTATTTATTTTTTTGTGTGCAAATTATTTTTTATACAATTTCTTTCACCCTGGGAATAAAGTTAAAGTTAATTAATAGTTATATATAGTATACAAAAAAAAGTTGCTAGAAATCAAATAACAATCGAATATGACGTAAAATAATCAATGGAGTAATCGATATCAAAACAAAACGATAATTAACAATAAAAAAAAAAAAAATATTATAACTAGTTTACGTCTCAACATTTAAATGTAGGTCTCAACCATTTGACAACTTCAAAGCTACTGTTTTAGCATTATGTTTTCTCGACGATGAGTTGTAATGGTGACAATCCTGTCTTTTTCATAGATACGTATTATTGTAGCATGTTATGTATGAAATGCACAAAGATAGATTTAGGCCAAGTATGAGTTTAATTATGTAAAATATTCTTAATGACGTAAACTAGTGGATATACACTGCCTAGAGTCTATGCGAGTAATAGCGATAGAACGAGGACAACAATAGGTTGCTTATTTTAATAATAAGTCTATATTGTTGATTAGATGTTCATAAAAGCGATTTACACAAACATACGCCTTACGTATTTTGGAAACGCCGTATTAACAAATCAGATTTATTCGATAAATTGATAAATACGTTGAGTTTTGAATTCCGTATATACATAGTTATTATTTACGATACGTGCTTTTTCTGCTACCACCGAGTTGAGCTAATAAGTTCCTCGAGTAGAGACATCATTCCATGCTCATAGTGATGTATAGTCAATGTCAAGTTGTAATTATAACCTAGATTTTTAAAACAGAAAAATAATGATATCTCCTGAACCAGGGTGAATAAATGAAAAAAGGTTTCTGATTATGAAAATGCTATGTTTTTACTATTAGGTAAAATAAAAATCTTCAGGGCACAAGCATTTTCCACTGGGACCGAACTTCCTTTACAAAACGGGCAATCTCCTTTGGCACACAGATAGGTTATAACCTAGATTATGACATTGGATACTTTTATCTCGGTAGTACGATCCCGTGGGGCAATTACCGAACTCAACGCGGCCGAAGCCGCCGTCATAAGCTAGTATTTACATAAATAAAAAAGGTGTTGGTACTTTTGTGCTTCTCATTAATGTAATTACACAGCTGCCGTAATCTGCATGTTACAAAGTCGCCTCTTCATGTGTGTTCGCTTTTATTATAATTTTAAACCACACGTGCAGACCGGATTTTGATACGGCTTTCACCAACATTTACAGTATTTATGAATTCAGTTGTACCAATTTGTTTTACTTTTGTTGTTGACCACATTAAAATATACAGGATGGAAAAAAAATATCACCATCATTTTTACGTATTTGTACATAGGTATAACTAGTTCTATTTTGAATGCTGATCTATTTGAAGCTAATATTTGCGGAAGCGAGCAATGTAAGACAATTTTCACATGACACCAGGCGTACGTAGGCATCAACGGATTTCATACAAGCCAATACGACGTGAGATCCGCTTCAGCGCACCGCGCGGACGTGCGTAATCGGGTAAGAATCATTTATTATGAAAAAAATTGTATGCCTGGTTAGTCAATAAATGTTTCTACACGACCCAGGAATACCTTAGTTATAAGAATAGACAATTATCGTAACACCTCACTATGTTCCTATTCCAGTGCAATAATAACTAGTTAATTTAGTAATAAAAAATGAAATTGAAAAAGAGTCTAACCTATGTATAGTTATGTACCCATTTCGTTTAATCGTTAATATAAGTTTTAATTTTATTTTTCGTATACCAGAAATGGTTAATATGAAGATCTTTATTGTTATATCATGTAATATAACATTTACGTACATACCATCTATCTACCCATATTAAGCGAATAAATTATTTGATTTGATTTGAATCGTCTAACGCACACGAAACATTTTGGTTTCGGGTGAAATAAAAATAAATACAAACAATCTCCAAAGACCTAATGTGTAAATAAACTATGAGTGAGTCAAATCATCACAACGTTATCTTCTATAGACCTATGGAATGTGGCAGTATAAAAAAACCTCACAAATAAAAAAAAAACCCTTTTCAAAGTCATTGACATGACAATACCGTTATCAGTGATCCCCAATTGATCTCATGTGTCATGTCAAGCGTTATTGGGTCGTCGGAACATGATGCCTTAAACGGCGTGTTTCAGAAAAATTTTGGTTATATTAAAAGGTGTGGTACAGACCATAAATCGGAACAGCTTTTTGTATGGGACCCACATCGTAATCGCAATAAAAAAAAAAACAACTTTCCCATACAAATTTCAATACTAATCGACCCAAATGCAAGGAACAGCAGTTTTTTTTCGCGGTTCCATACAAGTACTCCACACCCTTAAATATGAACATACCATTCTGATACACGCTGTACTCGTATATACGTTCCATGATAACTGCAGAAGATAACGCGTTTGTTCTAAAGTGCCGCCTACCTTAAAGTTATGGTGGTTTAGTTGGCTCTAGGTAGTTTAATCAAACGAGTTTTTTTTTTTTTTTTTCGTATTGGATATCATCAAATAGCCCTTCCCGCTCTGGGCTGAGCAGGAGGGAGTGTCAGACTTTTACTGACTAAAACCCATCGATGTTCCTTCCTTTGCCCTTTGTGTTCCCGGGCCGCGGTATCTCTTTCGAACAGTCCCACAACCCTGGCAGGCATCGGTCCTTTTGGACCCCTTCCTGTTTGCTGACTCTCTTTGAGGCGCGCGTGGAACACGAACGCGCCGTCGACACGGCCTGTCGTCATAAGACGGACGGACGGCGAGCTAGCCCATAGCTCACCGGCCACAGGCCCGCGAATCAAACGAGTTAAGGTTGTTACTCGTAAACCGGTACAAGATAGAGTTACGCTACGGAAAAATGGAATACTGGCAGATCAGGTACTGATTGGAATTCCTACTTGTGAGAGTCCAATGTCCGTAGCCTGTAATGCATAGCCATTGCGAAAATTGGCATATCACAAATAGTGGTGCTAAATTTCACTGTTTTGAGTATTTACCATAGGTAGAGCGAAAGGTTTTTCATCTTTTAAATTATTCATCATCCATTAATTTTTTCCAACTATGAGTTTGTTGGGGTCGGCTTCCAGTCTAACCGTATGCAGCTGAATAACAGTATTTTACACGGAGCGACTTCCTATCTCACCTCCACAACCCAGTTAGTACTGAGTAATAAGATATCCCTTCGAAAAACTGGTTGTCAGACTTTCGGGCCACTGACTACCTGTAATGACCGGTAAAGATTTACAAATGACGTCAGGGATCAACCAGGTATTTATGAAACTCGATATGTACCTAAAGGGTGGTCACCCATCCACGGACCAACCTAGGCAAGCACGGCTTATCCGTAAGATCGACCCAAGCGGCTGTTAGTATTCAGCCACGAGCTCCTCATAATTTTAATTAATTAGTAATAAGGATTTATACATTAAAATGGTGAAACATGTAACGAAATTACTCGAACATTTATTAATGTTTTTTTTTTTAGTTTATTATTGTATTCAAAATAAATTAAGTAATAACAAAAACATCTGATAGTCCTTCCCTACGCAGGTGTTTTATTTATCAATTATTTATTTACTTTGTTTTCAACAAAACCAATAACAAAACCAGTAAATTTAACAATAAGCTTTCAGGAATAGCAATCGGAACTCATAAACGTAGTTTCCACTTCCCAGTACCGATAAATTAATTAAACCAGTAGCTAGAAACATACCGGTTTTCAGGTCACGTGGTTTATTTCCATTTCAAGAGGAAATGTACCTATGTTATACATTTTATTCTCGTTATGAATCAAACTTGAATGAATTTACGATATGGTGGTGTATCGTAAATTCATCACATATTTCAATGGTTTGTAGTTTATTGGAGACCCGCCCATGCTTCACACGGGTGCACTGTACTCTCAATTTACTGATACATACATACATAGTGTACATACATAAACTCACGCCTTTTTTACCGCAGGGAGACAACACAGAACGCCACCCGCTACGATCCTTATTATACTCCTTTTGCCTCGTCCACGTATTGATATATATCATAAATTTGACTTGAAACATCAACCCTCCTATTAATAAACACAGACTAAAGTTATTCCAAGTTTAAACCTTTGAAAATGTATGGTTATTCCTTTGTTATTCCTGGTATAAATGTATTCCGTGTTTATTAATAAGAGGGTAAGTGTTTCATAATGATTACCTTGGTCTTATCTCAATATACACGGTGTAACAAGACCCTTAACGAAGTCGTCAACCAAGCATTCTGTATATCAAACTAAGTAACTTTACGCAAAAATTATTGCTGGAAAACGACTTTTTTTAGGGTGGAAAATCACGTTTTACCGTAAAACTCAATGTAACGCACTCAAAACACTTTGCTGATGGATGCATTGAATAATGTGGGGGTCGAGGAGGTGTTTTAAGTAAAAATCTTAAATTAAAAAGTTGTATTTAAAAAAAACTTGGACCCCCAATATCTCCGTAACTAGAAGGTTCCCAGGGTTTGGTCTAGAACAAATAAATGATCGCAATGACGGGGAGAACAAGTGCCTTTCGGCCTCGTTAAGGGTCTTGTCTTGTCACCCTTTATTTATATATATATTCTAGCATATCATTATTAGATAAAAAAACATGTTTTTTTTTTATTATTATAATTTCATTATAATTTTTTGGTCTTAAATCGTGGTCTAACAATCCAATATGATATGAAGAATTTAGCAGTCACAGAGATAGACAATAAAAGTGACTTTGTTAATACAATATACGTGTATATAGTCAGCTCTCTCTCTCGTAGAGAGGAGATCTATGTCCCAGCCTTGGGAACATTAAAGGCTGATTATACTAAAAAGGGCCAACAATTAGCTAGCAAAACTCCGCAAACGTAACGGGTTATATTTAAACACCATAAAACAAAAACTTTTTTTTTAGGGTTAATGATCGCTGATATTGTAGTAACCTACCAATTAGTACATTCTTTAATTAAGAGATACGAAGCTACAAAGTACAACCACCTTTTAGAATCACAGGGCGTGACAACCAACCGTGTCATGTAACGGATTCCATAGTACGGTTACATAAAAAACAACATAAAACATTATAGTGACTTACTATCTCCTCGTAGTAGATAAGCATTGATAAGGAACAATGTACGAGTGTAGTAGGATATTAATAGTGTGAGATAATGATATCAGCTGCAGCAACTTCCTTGAGGTTATTTTAAGAATTAAGAAGAGGTTTTACAACTTTGGCTATTTTTTGGCAAAAAAAAAGTACTTAGTGGCGTGTTTTGGATTTTGGAGTACAACATAACTAGAAAGAGATTTTATTGGGATGTCAGCTATAATTTTATCAAAAACTTATGAAAATTCTTATTTTCAACGTATAAAGTATAAACGTATTCAATTTTATCCCAAACGAAAATATTGATGGAATAGCTGATAAAAGATTAAACAGAGATCCTCCTCAGAATGATATTTGCCTTGAAGGTAAACATTACATCCTATTCCTATGAATGCTGTTGCTATTAGTCAAAATAAAATATTACTCCTACTATTTATGTAAACATGTATAAAAATATAATATAACGAAAAGCCATAACACGAATCAAAAGAGAATTACCATTAATGACTAAGAGCGAATTTCACCGATCAAAGCGAACATGATCAGCTCATCACCGCGTTCAGTACCTGTCAGTGTCATTAATATTTCACAACAATGATGACAGTGACGGCTTTTGAACACGGTTTAGATGAGCCGGTCGTATTTAGCTACATTAGTGTAATCCGTCCTTATTTATCTCATGTAAGTAGAAATTTAAGAACGTGGATCTTGGCACAAGAACGTGGAGCTTGGCATAAGAACGTGGAACTTGGCACCAGAACGTAGAGCTTGGCACAAGAACGTGGCGCTTAGCACAAGCAAAGAGAGGCTTATACCCAGCAGTGGGTGAAGACGGACTGTGGCTGTGGATGATGATAGAAATCCTATTCATTCTAGTTAGTTCCCCAAAATTGTTAACGGCCTTTGTACAGCCTCACATCTAAACCAATCAGCACGCTTCTTCGAATAACTGTTCCTGGTATTCCAATTTCAAACCGCATTAATGGTCTGTGATTTCAGTGCAACTTGAATTCATGTTAATTGGAGATTATTTGGTAGTGTATTGATGCTCGGTTTCACCAACACTATGTGACACCTAAATATTGCGTTGTTGTCTGTTGTCATTTTTTCTTTCGAGTGTTGAGAATAAAAAAGTAAATTCTATAAATAAAAGTTTTACATAAAATCAATTACCTATGTAGTACATACCTATTATTACATGTATACAGGGTGGATGGCACATCGACGCACAAATTATTGACACGTGTTCAGTGCGTCATTCCGAATCCCCCCACAAATATAAGAAATTCAGCGGGATTAAAAAAAAAAAAACTGCTGTTTCCTAAAAAAGTGCAACACCTACACGGTCAAAATGTATGTAACAGCAGATAATGATGCTGGGCAAAGGCATCTCCAATAAGAAATAACATTTTTTTTTTAAACTCGGGGATTCCGGAATAATGAACTGAAAAAGCGGAAACCTTTCATAATGTTTGGGCAAGCAAAAAATAAATCATCTATGACGCAAAGGTATTTATGTGCCAAATCTCAAGATAACAATTAAATAATTAATTGATAAGATATCTATTGTGTCTATACCTATTATATTTTTTGTGCGAGAACTCCAAACGTCTTTTTTTATGTATCTAAAAAAACTGTTTATTTTCCACCAAGTCACGTCATGTCAATCATGTCATGTCATACATTGATATGGTATTGTTAGATTTCTTTATTTACATTTAAAAGTTGTTTACATACTAACTACATGGTGGAGCGATTTATACCATGTTTAATATGCCTATACTAGCGATTACAAATGCATTAGCTATGTTTTTATGGTAGTAAACGAAGGTTATTCGTTATCATGATCATGATATTTATGTATCGAAAATGTTTATTTCAAAGAATAAACGCTGAAGAATTATAGCCGAACTGATTTAAATGTGGAGAAGTTTTGGGCCAACAAAGAATACTATTGTCCCATTAACATGAAGAAGAAAATTAATACACATGATGCATATGCCTCTTCAAGCAAGGCGAGAGTTATTTATAGGGCAATAAACCTCCTAAGAAGAAACTACAGTTGTTATTTGCAACTAGCTGTTGCCCGCGACCTTCGCGTGAACTTATTATAAAAAATACTATCGAATTTTGTTATCAATTTGAAGGGATTTCATTTTTTTGCATAGAGCCCTAATTGTTATTCTTAAAAAAGCAGATTTTAGACCTTATAACATCAGCTATCTGCCAGTAAAAGTCCCGTCAAAATCGGTTCAGCTGTTTCGGAGATTAGCTGGAACAAACAGACATACAAACAGGCAAACAGACAGATAACAATTGAAAAAATGTGTCTTTGTTATAAGTACCTAAAATATAAAGGGTGTAATAAGACCCCGAAGCCGAACTACTACTATTGGTTCTAGTTACGGAGATATTGGGGGTCAAAGTTCCAACTTTTTCTCAAGTTTTTTCTTAAGTACATAAAAAAAAAAAAAAAAAAAAATATTGCTGGGAAACGACTTTGTTTTTTGGGGTGAAAAATCACGTTTTATTGTAGGACTCAATGTAACGCACTAAAACATCGTGCTGATGGATGCATTGAATAATATTACGGGGTCATGGAGGTATTTAAAGAAAAGTTATATTATTGGAAATTTGTGTTAAAAAAAACTTGTGAAAAATTTGGTACTTTGGCCCCCAATATCTCCGTAACTAAAAGGTTCCCAGTTATGGTCAAGAACAAAAAAATAATTGCAATGATAGGGATAATAAGAGAGAGAAGCGGTGGCCCAGTGGTAGCGGCCCCGACTTACGCACAGTAAGTCGTGGGTTCGAACTCAGGCGCATTACTTTGTGTAATTTATTTCATCACCACTTCTCTCAAAAAACGGTGAAGGAAAACATCGTGAGGAAACCGGCATGTCATAAAACCAAAAATTCGAAGACATGTATTAACATCTACCAACCCGAACATGGCTCGCGTGGTGGAATATAGCCCATTCCCTCTCATTGAGAGGAGGCCGAGTGTCCCAGCAGTGGGAACATTAAAAAGGCTGAGTATGCTAATGATATGGATAACAAGTGCTTTTCGGCTTCTCTACGGGATTTTCACACACTTTATGAAACAGTGAAATAGTTTTGCATCTGTTTCTTTATGTGCGAGCGCATAAAGAAAGTATGGGAATAAAAACTCTAACCGATCCGTTTTGGAAACCTGGCAACGGTTGTTTTCGTATTGCAAAGCGATGCACTGCAACTAATTATTCGGATTGGAAGGGACACCAACACGAACATGGTTACCATATTTTCAGTAAATCAATCTAAGCCCCCCTACATTTTTTTTTCATAGGTTATATAATAATAAATCAGCTGTTTGCTACAAAAATAACACCTACACGGTCAAAATGTACGGAACTTGTGTTTTTTAATTAATATGGTTGTATATTATTATATTATTATATTTATTCGTATGGTTTAATATGTGCTTAGAATGATTTACTGAATACGTGGTAACGATTTTCGCGTCGGCATCCCTTTCACCCCATATGTACTAGCCTTAATATAGCGTTGCTTATGCATCAACTCACGAGTCGTGGCGTATGAATTTTAAATTACTGCGGCCGCATAGGTACATGATTTTTCCCCCACTTCTCATTCACATATGCTAATAGCCTGTGCCCTACAACTTTGCTCGTGTTAATTAAGGGTTTTATTTCTACTGAAACCTTACAGGGGTAGGGCTGCGCTGCGTTTAAAATTCTTGAATAGTAATGAATTGTACTTTATATCTTGCTTAAAATTCAGAATGGCTATAAGAGTAGAGGAAGATCAAAGGAAAGATGGTTGGACTGTGTGGAACGATGATATGGCTAGAAAGACTGCTGGGATGACGAGTAATAGAGAAGTATGGAAGAAAAAGACGCTGACCCTAAATACATTGGGATATGGGCAGGCGAATGATGATGACTTTGCTTATAATTGAGGAAATCTAGACAACTATGAGTTTTACCGGCGGAAAGTTAAATTATCTGCCTTTCTTGAGGAAGAAGCACCAATAATTGAGTACATAAGCCCCTTTCTGGCAAAATAAAAATATTGGTTTGATTGATAACTAGCGACCCGCCCCGGCTTCGCACGGGTGCAATGTTATACATATAAACCTTCCTCTTGAATCACTCTATCTATTAAAATAAATATATAGGGCATACATAGGGACAGACAGACAGCGGGAAGTGACTTTGTTTTAAATATACTATGTAGTGACACAATCAGCCTTTATTGCTACCTCTTTAAGGTGGATGCGCAAGGAAAGCCCGCGAAATTTAAATTTTCTTACGTTTATTACAATTTGCAGGTCAGTGTTAGGTTGTATGTTGATGAAAATATGAATCGCGCCAGTAACAGGTATGGAGTTACAGAATTATAATCATTCAAATCATCAATACAACCCTCTAAGTTCATTTAATCCCATTGAGTGACTTTTTCATGAAATAGCTATTGAATGGGGTTTTATAAACTTGGAGGGCTCATATTTTCATCAACATACAACCTGGCACTGACCTCCAAATTGCAAAAAACTTAATACAAACAATATACGAGAATATACAATATACTCAATAAAATTTAAAATTCGCGGGCTACCCTTGCGCTTCCACCCAGGCCTCCTCTCTACAATAAAGAGCGATATAATTGATGTAAGCTTCTATAATTTTAGACTGTAGGGCGGGGCTAAATTTAAATGCCTTGAAAGTCCAAGCAAAATATAAAAGCATCTATACAAAAACGAAGTAAAGGGCCGAAATAGGACTGCGATAAGTAAAGCACATTTTTTAAATAGAATTCTAAGGTCACGTTCAAGAATGAGTTTGTTTACAGGAAGCATTATTTATTTAATAATACATACATCACGTAATCACGTAGTGTTATTGTTATTATGGTAATGGTATGTTTTAATGCGATATGATTAATTATGTTATCCGATTGTGCGATTACTGGAATGTCAACAATTATTTTCTTGGCTGCATGCAGCTCTGTAGGGAAAAAATATCAATCGATTGCAATTATTTTCATTAAGGTCGATCAGGCACTTCTTTCAGCCATTGTAGTGTTGCCATGGTTTTGACATTATCAAACAATTATTACCATAATTATGTATTTTAATTACCATTATTTCCTTAATTTATCTTTTTACAAATTATTTAAATTTTTAAATATAAAAAACTATGTTCCTTAAAAACAATGTAAAAACATTTAAATATATTTTAAAAAAATTGTAGCCCGCCGGTATCGGGAACAGGGTCCAAACTACCATCATTAATAATACGTTCATTCATAATTCGATACTTGGGTCGGGCAGTGTTATTGGGGTTTTCCATCAAGAATTTCTCAATAGCAGCCACGGAGTCTGGATCTATGCCCGGCTCATGACAATTGGCTTGCCTCCAATTACATAAGACTTTAACATATCTGAAGAAATCTGGGTGTACTATTAAGTACGCCTTTTTTTTCGGATTTGAAATCATCAAATAACTCCTCCCGCTCTGGGCTGAGCAGGATGGAGTGTCAGACTTTTACTGACTAAAACCCATCCATGTTCCTTCTTTTGCCCTTTGTGTTCCAGGGCCGCGTGGTTTACCCAATACCTCTTACAGAGAGGAGGCTCGTGTCCCAGCACTGGAAACATAATAGACTAATTATGATAGTTTAATTATTTCCATCCTATCATTATATTTCATCCGTCAACAGCTTTCCACGTATGTATATTAGACAGTTAACAGAAGAATGCAGTAAATTGGTTCAATCAATCCACACTCGACCGCAATCGACTTGTTGGAATGATTGCTCCGCTCAATTTGTTTGTCCCATAAGCATACTCATAATATGCCATGCGATGTTGGTTCGTTGCGTAAATTATTGTAGGTTTTATTTTTAGGTATGTATTTGATCCATAAAGAGTTTCAGTGCTTACACAATCACTAGGTCTATGAGAAACGAATGGGAGTGTATCCCTCTCCGATGTATGCCTGCATAAAGGGTGCAACATTTTCATAACCCCCCCCCGACCCTCGCATGAGCCAGCCCGCGATGCTGAGCCAGTAGCAATAAAACAGCCTGTCCCCTTGCTGCCGTCCCCAACGACGCCCTAAACCGAGACTCGTACCCCACAGGGGGTGCCCTTAGCGAGTGGTCACTTAGCTTATAAGTTAATTTTGCCCCTGGCTGGAGGCCTTAAATTCTAGGCATCCACAGGGTTAGACCGGTTAAGCAGTAGCCAGCCTCAGAGGCTGAACTGCGAGATGCCATCGCAAAAAAAAAAAAGTTTTTTTTTACCTTATAAATACTTTCAAAGCCCCCGTACTATTCAATGCATCCATCAGCACCATGTTTAGAGTGCGTTACATTGAGTACAGTAAAACGTGGTTTTACACCCAAAAAAGATATGCTTCTCTATTACTAGTCATCTCATCAAAAACCTCCTTTCTTTCCATATCCTTCACACAGTCCATCCATCGTTTCTTTGGTCTACCTCTACTCTTAAACCCATCCACATTATGTGATTTTTATTATTATACACATTTTTAATCCGCATGTTTTAAGAATATGTACCTTTATGCTTCGACGTGTAGATTTTACTGACTTACTTTACTGAATCCTATTAAAGTTCTGCAAGGATGACGGAACATTAATTCAGTATCGACGAAATTGTGGGAAATACAACAAAAACCGCCCAAGTGCGAGTCGTACTCATATGCACACAGAGTTCCGTGGCACCAAACAATATTTTTTTTTTTTTTGAAGGCTCATTCATATGTTGTATTGTTTTACATTCAACAGCAAAACTAAATTTGTTTTTCATAGTATGTTAATGAAAAACAAAGTTACTGCAACAATTTGATGAATAAGTCCCATATCTCAAAAACCAAACATCAAATCTTATTCAAACCAATTTTGCTTGAAAGTTTTATTTACGTTCTACAATCCTACACTTTTCAGAATTTTCCTCCTCTTACTTTAGAGATTAGAGTGGGGGGGGGGACACATTTTACCACTTTGGAAGTGTCTATCTTTCAAACAATTGACTTTGAGAAAAAATGATTTTAGGAACCTCAATGTCATTTTTAAAGACCTTTTTTTTTTTTTTTTTTACCGATGGGAAATCAAAAAGCTATAAACACTCCGCACGTATAGGTTTGATGAAAAAAATATTTTTTAGTTTCAGTTCCAGGTACGGGAGGAGCCCACCCTTAATCTTTTTTAAAATTAAAATCGTGAAGCGGTTCACAGAATACATCTACCTGCTAAGGTTCAAATGTGTAGTCCTAACAATTTCGGAATAAAGTGGCTGTTACATGCACGGACAAACAGACAGACAGACAGAGAGACATGCCGAATCTATAAGGTTTCCGTTTTTTGCCATTCGGCTACGGAACCCTAAAAACTGGTAACGCACTTAGTTTTTCACTACCTTTCAGGGCTTGACGTTTATAACTATGTTACGGATCTAAGTCAATATCAATTATATTGCATTTTCGCTCTGTTTCGTAAGACTGAACGAAGGCCTTACCTAATTAATGAATTCCATCGAAGTATCGAACATTCCCTACAGAGCGGTTCAATCATTTGATTGCTATCGACCGGCAGAATATCACGAAGGGATATACATATAATAAGCTGATTGATAACAATGATTAATTAATATCTCTATTGCGATCTTTAATAAATTGACGTTGGCTGATAATAGTAGCGATTAATTAATGTTTGTTACAAATGAGTTGGGTATGTACGTAAATGTAATTGATTATAAAGAGCGACAGGGAATTAGCATTTTTTTTATATTTCATGTATTCTGTTTGTTCAGTAAGAATTAGGTATTCAAGGTAACTTCTGATTGTGTGAATTTAAGTCTCATTCATATTTATAAATTTTTTACCTGATTTAGATAGCTGTCTAGCTGATTGCTTTGTGCAGGTATGCAAAAATGGAAAATGACTGCACCTAATGAAAATTAATTGTGGTGAGATATAGAAAAAAAATACTATTTCCATAGTAAAATATAAAATAGCTAGCTACGACTATGAAAAACAAATAAATTCTCTTAAAATTAACTTCTGGGATACTAAACAGTGATTGTATAAAGTTTCAGGTTTTTCATTGAGGGTCTTCATCGTACTAATTTTTAATGCGAAAGTTTGTGAGGATGTATATATATGGATGTTTGTTATTCTTCGGAACGGATTTGGTTGAAATTTGGCATACAGATAGCTTATAACCTGGATACTTTTATCCCGGTAGTACGAGACGTGGGTAGCCGCGGGCATAAACTGGTAAAAAATACAATTGCTATGGTTTTTATCGATTAGATTTAATCTCTTGAATGAACTGTACTGGTTCATATAACGTACTGCATTTTACGTAAGTCACATAAAAAATTAAAACAATGTGGAAAGGTCTATGTAACCCAGATAAATATAACCCTGGTATTTGTTGAACTATGCCTTAAAGTATCATAGTACGAAACTGGAAATACACGTTTACTGACTATAAAATCTTATCAATAAAGGTTAACGCACAGTTATAAGTACTGCACGGGATCAACATCGCCTCAACTCGAGCCGTTTTTTTTTTCTTTCTTTGAACTCTATATACTGCCTCAGATCACCTAAAATGGCCGCTTTAGCAGAATCATAATTGGATAATAATATGAATTACATCACATTTCGAAAAAGTCACAAACTGACAATTCACAATAAAGGTTGTTAAATATCTAAGCATAAATAAACAAAGTCGCTTCCTGCTGTCTGTACCTAACAGACAGCAGGAAGCGACTTTGTTTTATACTATGTAGTGATGCTTCAAAGAATATTTAACTGCGTTTTCTAAGTTATGATCATTCTCCGTACATAGTAATTATGTTATTATTATGCTTTGAAAATTACAAAACACTAACCTCGTTCATTTCGTACCATCGAACTCTAACGATAAGATTTTAAATTACTGTGTCATTTCAATTTAAACGGCCGTAGCCATCTTATTTACGGCCATATAAACTTCGTAGTTAACAGAGATAGTCCAACGTTCACGAGCATGACTCAAGTCTGGATTCCTGAGGAACTAGGGATTTTTATATCGAAAATACAACTATTCTGTAGCAATTTAGTTCATTTTTACACGGCTGCCCACAAAAATAAATGTATTCTTATCACTAGATTTAGTCTGCGATTTCTTTTGAGTTATGATCCCTTGCGAACGTTTTAAATATACCTTTTTAAACTCGGGGATAATGTACTTTCCCATTACTGATAGAGTTTTCAAATTCGGATCGGTAGCTCTACTAACTATATAATGTCTCCACAATATAATACTAGTATGGAAGTATATTAAGTAAACATTGCATACTGTGGAACGGGTATTTTCAATTTTAAAATCAGTATTTACGTTACTCCAAGAAGTAGTTCACGAGTTAGGTAATTACTTAATTTTAAGAAACATACTATCTAAGACTTCGCCCGCGACTTAGACCGTAAAAATTGTGATAAGTCGGCTAATAATTAATTAAGCATGATATAAATACAAAGTATAGCATGAAACACCCACGAATAGAGTAGCTTTCTGCCATTGAAATAATGATTAGATTAGATCATTAATTAGTTCCGGAGATTATCCCCTACATATAAACTTACAAACAAATTTTACTTGTTTATAATATTAGTGTATTTGATACAAAAATACTAAGGATAGCTGTATTTTCGATTCCAAAAATCGTTGGTATTTATCTTTACGTATACACCGTGCGCGCGTACTACTGTACTAGTAACTAGTACCTCCAAGATTGTTCATAGTTCACAAAAATGACTCTGTGTCAAGTCTCGATTCCTGGTACTAGTTACTGGCTTCGACTCGTTGCTCGTTGTGCAATGGGACCGGTTATTAAAGCAATGAAACCGTATGAGCTCCCTGAACCGGTTAATTATGTGCGTGCCGTTTTATATGTGGATATAAGATAGCTATATTTATACTTCTATTTATATGGGTATGTTTTATTTATGAGCGTGTGAACATGTAGGTTTATTAGTGTGTTGAAGTAAATAGCTGGGTTATTTTCGATTAGCATTAAGAAAGATCTTTTACTCGTCCTAGTCGTACTCGTCGTAGTCTGTTTAAAATGTATTGAAGTGTTTTAGGTTCGGAGAACCACAAAGTGGTTTTTAATTATTAATCAAATTCCTAATAAATTAATAAGAATTAAATACCTAGATATTTTAATGGTCGACCTCGTAGCTCCATCTCTCCTCCTCGTATCTTCAGGTTGGACAGTGTTTTTTAGTTATCCCAAAAGCAACTAAGAAACTGGATTTGTGCCAAAATGAGGGAGTTTTGTTAATCTATTTACCCCCCCCCCCGGGTTGATGATTAAAATACGCAAGTTAGTAAGTACGAAAATTAATGCTAAAAATAATTTTGATTAATGGTTTCTGTTACTGTTCTGAACTGTTTGATTCTAACAGTGTCATTACATGATAAGTTCTTTGTGAAGGTTAAATGTTAACTACTGTAGTTACACAGTTATTTACTTCTTTTTTTTTAAACAGTTACGTTGAAAAGATTAATGATCTCTTCCAATGTATTGTCTGTTAAACATTATGAGTTTTGTTAAATTTACGTTCCCAGTCGTAAAAAATTACGACAAAGTTAGTTAGTATTTTTTTGTCATTTAATAACAAATCCTTTCTATTAAATCAACGTTCATTATTTACAAAAGACAAATAGATATAAAATTATAATATAAAAATATATATGTTATGTACTTAAAAAATAGAAAAAAAATAACAGGGCCTCAAAAAATCGCCCACATCGGAATCTATAGGAAAAGTACCTCGAAGGCTGGCAGCATAGACACGTTGGATTGCAATACTAATCAGTAAAAAAGGCCCGTAATTGACAAACTGGCTGATAAATTCATTTCAACGTCAACGTCTGTTTTCATTTCTATTCAGAGTCAAAGTCAAAAGGGCTTGGAAGATTTTTATATGAAGCCTAGCCAGCATGACTTTCGTCATTTTATTTTATTCTCAAAATAGCGGCCACTTATAAAACCTATATTAATCGATACCTGGTATCAATACAAACAAGTTTTGTAAGTGACAAAATATTCAAAAGGGTCACGTTTCCGAGATATGAGCTATCAAAGTTAAAATCTATTCACTAATGGCATCTTCAGCACAAATTTGATTTGAATAATTACGCATAAAACCTGTATCAATCGATAGCTGTTTGTGTGAGACAAAAATTGTTCTAAAGAGTTCGTATTTTTTTTTTAACTTTGCCCCACACTTGGAATTTCTCCTGTATCGTGGGTGCTTATACAAACATTTAAACTAACATACACAAACATCCAGACCCGGAACAACTATCTGTATTTCAGTTCGTTGCGTATTTCGTATAGCCTAACTACGGTCTCCAATCAGTGCGTCCTTTTTTTTTCGGATGGGAAATCATCAAATAACTCCTCCCGCTCTGGGCGGAGCAGGAGGGAGTGTCAGACTTTTACTGACAAAAACTCATCCATGTTCCTTCATCGCTCTTTGTGTTTCGGAGCCACGGTATCTCTTTCGAACAGTCCCGCAGCCCCGGCAGGCATCGGCCCTTGCGGACCCTTAATTTTACTGAAATCTCTTTGAGGGTAAGCTATGACTTACAGGGCCGAAACGTGGATACTGACAGTTCGTCCAGTAAACAGTACACAGTACACATCCATAAATTAAAGATCGCACAGTGATATGGATCCAAGCATAGCCCATTCCTCAGCAGGCTTCACCTAAAGCAGCTTTCCACATAATTTACACTACGATCATCGTATTGATCACTACTTTTTCAGTTATTTATACTTTAGATTGGCGTTAAGAACAAGATTTTTATCAAATTGATTTATACAATGGTTTTTTTATCAAGTCTTCTTGTCGCAAAGTAAATCTATTGGTAAGTTTGTATTTTCTAAATATTAGCATTTTACTGAATGCCTATGAAGGATATACAGTACTTACGGCAACAAAAAACTTTTTTTTTTAATTTAGTCTGTCTGTCCGTTTGTCTGTCTGTCTGTTTGTCTCGGCTTATCTCCGAAAAGGCTGCACCGATTTCGACGGGACTTTAACTGGCAGAGAGCTGATATTACAAGGAGTTTATTACTTATATTTTAGAAAAACGATTATGGTTGTAGCATAAATTATAAACCTACATACAACCTATCTTCTATATAGCGCAACGGGTTTTTTAGAACAATGATTGTCGTTAAATCGAAATCATGATGTACCTAATTCTTACGTACGTTCTTGTTCATATTTCTTTATGTTTATTGTCAGTCAGAAACAATATTTGATATCACAAAAAAATAATAATCAAGTAGTACGATAAAACTGGTTTGCCTATTTAGTCTACGAGTATTCAAAATAAATACATCACGCATTGGAGCGAGTACAACTTTACTGACACCTCAAGGCAAACAAGCCTTTTGCAGTCTGAAACTTGTACTACGTAATTGTATAGTGATTAACTCAGTACCTACTTGTACATACAGTCACGGGCAGAAATATGTCAGCATTGTGTTTTTCTAGCCTGCTCTAACCAATTTCGGTCAGTGCTCACTCGACCCGCTTAGACTCGACCCGAAGAATAATACCAGATACTTTACTAACAATTCAGTGCCATTTGTACAGTCAGGCAAAGTGATATTTTTATTCTAAATAACTTAATAACATACAATATTTAATTTTTTGTTATGATACATAATTTATTCTCGTAGTAGTGATTTCATTTAAAAAATGTAGCTTTATAAAGATAACCTCTACCTCGCATAACCGGTTTTCTGGATAATTTAGACAAACATATTTTTTTTAATATTTTAGCAATCAGTACCTACTTGTTAACCTTGTAATATTATAACCTCGTATAAAGATTGATTCAATATATACCACCGTGCCACAATCCATAAGGTTGTAATGATAATTGAATTATTTATCAAAACATTATTTAAATTTTACACTCTCTGTGGTGGAAGCGTTAAATGGACACTTTTCTGTCTGGCTTTAAATCGTCGTTTTTACGCCAATCAAAACCGAAATATCCATGTATTATTCTTTAGGTCGAGTCTATGCGGTTGGAGTGGGCACTAACCCACCAATTCCTGGGCAAAGACCGGTTTCACTGATTAAACTTTTTGCGAACCCGCGCATCCTCCTTCCAGTTGTGATTACAGTTTGTCCCGCCATGCACATACCAATTTTTAAAACTAATTTTCTCCTATTGATTTTAATTGTTTATATTGTTACAAGCATAGTATTTTGTAACCCATACTATTTTGAAATAGAGATTTATTTTAAAGTTACAATCCACGAGAAAAAAAAGGATTTTAGTTTTGAGTGTATTCTATTAGTGCTCGTGACTGTACTGCCAAGTTTACTGACGGTCTTTTAAACCTTATGACCTAAGAAATAAGGTTGAAAGTGGTCGACCTTCAGCGGACTCGGTAGTATTTCTACAAGGAAAATATTGACTTTACGACACAAGTGTTTAACACCATCATCGATTGATAGCTAACTTTATCCAAATATTTTCCTATTGTACTCATTCGGAGCTGTTAGTGTGTTAATTATGCGTTCGCTGGGAATTTCATTGAGGAATTATGGCTATATTTAAATAAGAATCTTATTTAAGATGAGGCAATGAAGCTGAATAATTTCGATGACGAATAAGTATTAATATTTATGAATGGTTTATTGCTACACTGGCTGGTTAGAAAACTTAAGAAAATCGCTGGCTAATTTATATTACTAAGGACGACTATCACCAAAGAAACTGATCATAATCATTGATCAGAATCTAAACCATGTCCAAGAGCTGTCATTGTCAATATTCGAACGCGGTTCAGATAATTATGCTAAGTGAAATTCACTTTAAGCCATTTAATAGGTTCTAAAGATGAAGAAATGGATGTCGCAAGCGCAACTGATCTTGAATTAATAAAACAGTTTAGAAAACTTCTTCAATTGGAATCAATAATAAAAACTCCTCCATCACGCTGTTTGTGACTTCTAAATAAATTGGTTGATTAAATTATGAATACGGAAGCATATGACTATAATTTATGACATTGAATAGGCAAGTTGTAACAAAAATAACAATGCAGATTATAAATAAATGACCTACTACCCTATTGTTGAAAATTTTAATAATACTATAAGTACTGTAATTCCAAGGTCTGTGAAATAATTATTTACTGATTATGTAAGAAGTAGCTAGTAATTTTACGCTGGTGGTTAATCAGTAGTTACCAACCTAAGCAAATTTACATTCATAGTTTGCTCATTAAATAAAGAGCTGTTTATTTACATTCATGAAACGAACATTTTAAATCGGCATTTTATTTAACCAACAAGCTCTGTAAAGTTGACCTTAATTTCAAAATTAAGTACTTACCTACCTATCCTAATAGTAATAGTATTCCTAGTACTTACCTATTGTCCATTTACGATAAACGTCAGGTATTTATGATGCCGCCCAGTACGTTATTAC
The DNA here is from genome assembly GCA_947578425.1 of Eugnorisma glareosa. Classification (NCBI taxonomy): domain Eukaryota; kingdom Metazoa; phylum Arthropoda; class Insecta; order Lepidoptera; family Noctuidae; genus Eugnorisma; species Eugnorisma glareosa. The sequence continues at coordinate 13,406,384 of OX387969.1, read as the reverse complement.
TTGAAGGTACATAATTAAATAAATTAAAACCGGTCCTCAATAAAAACTGGTTTATTAAAGTCGGTTAGTTAGTCACCGCTTTGCGAAATCGAGATAATTAGCTTGTCAGATTAATTATATGTGAATTTGCACAATTAGGTAGTAATTAATTAATTAGGTAGTATAATTGTTGTCAAATAATAGGTAGAGGCACACATCACTATCTTTTCAAAAAAACCGGGAAACGTATGTTGTTATCGGTTTTGCAACACCTGTCAACACGGTCTCCTTACCACGTGCTCCGGAAACGCACGAGCGCGCGCGAAGTTGAACGAACGCAGACGCAAATAGTTTTGAACTTCTGAGGTGTGCTGTACTTCGAGCCGGAGCACCCTTTACACAACCAGACTTTTCTTTTGCAGCAACATGAACCGACGTGTTGGTTTTCACAAACGATAATTTGTCGTGACAATAGCACATAAAAGGCACCTGACAGAATATATAACAAGACGTCTTCACTTCTTTCTTAACCCGTTATTTTTCGCTTGTTCAGAGAAAATTTTCGCAGGCCAATTTTAAAACAAAAAAAAAGCCGGGAAACGGAGTTTTTTCATCTTCACCATGTTTGTAAACAATTTGGAAGTTTAGTAAGGAAGTCGTGATCGTATGTTCCGTACCTGTACCCCACCAATATCGCTTCCAGCCGTCTGACACCGCGCGAAACATGGCGCTAGCGTGCGACGCCGACTACGCGTGGCGGCCAACTGACTGAGCACTGACATACCAACCAAACTCCGCTAAGAGTGTGTAAAAACGTTCGAAATTCATAATCCCAAATCGATTTTTTATCATTATGACTTAAGAATCAATTAAACTTTATTCACTTAGATACAAATGAAAAGTTCTTTTTAGGGTTCATTTGATGGAGAGGGCGTTTTATGCGAGTAACCGACAAGGGGCTCTCCGTCGCTCCCTGATTCAATTAATCTCTAATTAGAGACGAGAGTGCTCTTAATGTTGAGTAGAGACGGATTTGACATCGTAGCCTGTCACCGAAGTAAATGGAAATCTGACAGCAGGATGGGTTTCAGCGACCATATAACTAAATTGAGGTCAACTGTGTCAATGTAGTACAGCAGGTACGGCCAGGTATATGAACTCATATGAGTACTATCAAGCGAGTTTACGCATCTCTGTTTACACTTTATTCCTATGTAATAGCAGAAGAATCTTATACATTTCCATCAAGTTCATACTGTTCAGAACTCAGCAGTAAACTCGTAATTATAATATTTGTGATGGTATAATCGCCAATAATTGGTTTATCGTCACAACTAAATAAAAATATTATCCGCCACAGTTATAATGTTCAAAATCTTTGAAATGTAAAAATAATGAGAATAATCTATAATCTATATCTAATAGTAACAAAAATATGATGTACAAGTATCAAAAGGGTTACAGGGCGTTAAAAAATTCGACCACATCGCTGTTAACAGGAACAGTGCCCAGAAGGCTGGCAGTATTGCCACGTTGTATGGCAATGTTGATTCTTTGGCCAAAAAATAGGCCCGCCTTCTGGTCACGTAAAGCGTCGACCAACCGTTTGGCGATTTCCCGAAATACTAGATGGGCACTCGAACCCCATGGCTCTAGTGTTCAACCCCAAACGGCTGAAACACATAACTACCAATTAAATTATGATATTTGCGGCGTTTGATGTTTTCAGCACCTACAGCAGCCAATCCAGCGCAGCCCACTGTGCTAGGAAGATGGGATGGCGCACGGTTGTCGATGCAAGTTGCATCCCACACCAAAAGCCTACCCAACTTCCATGGCATTATGGTCACACCATCTGGTCTCTTCCCATCGACGCGTGTCAAGCCAGTCGGTTCTAAGACAGCTGGCACCCGCCTGGCAAGAGCACGATGGATGAGATCATTAATGCTAGCCTGCCGCGCAAGCCGACCTGCACTCTTACTATAAAAAAGTCCATGGTGTCCGAGGCAGTCGACTTCTTCACCACATTGACAGGGATGGGGAGCCCCACAAGGAGCGCCCAATCGCAAACATGTAGCGAGCCGGAAGGTTGTGTCACCTAACATAGTGCCTATATAAGGTGACGGTAGTGCCTAAAGCTAGAGGCCCGACTCCCACTCACCTACAGCTAGCAGGTGGGGCGCGCTCAGCAGTATTGGTAGACGTATTAATAGGTTTATACCGTACCAACCTGCAGAGCGTCTCACTGTTTCTGGGAAAGCGGGTACTTAAATCAATGCAATAATAATATTAAATATTCTCGTGAAACACCTGTATAATAACTATAAATAACTGAATAATATTTTCCATGTTGAACAAATGATATAAATATAATCTATAACCAGCACTGAAACAAGAAAACCCTTTTAACAACAGCCAGATAAACTGTTTATGCACCTTGCCAATCCGTTTGGTGCAAAAGGTGCATTAGTAGATCATTAGTATCTCATTCAATAGTAGATCAATAAATAAAGATCAATAGTAGATAATTTTATGTAGTTTTAACAGCTCTAACACATCCACGCATATATACGAGTTTAGCATCTCATATGTCTCTGGGAAAACGGGTTCTCGGGCCGATCCGTATTCGGTCAAGCCACTTTCCAGGCGTCCTCCGCATCGGTCAAGCACGGCATTTCCGAGTCAACCAGGGAGAGAGTTAAAATTTTCCTGGTAAGCTTCTCAGTGCTGTGGGCAGAGTACAGGAACAAGTTTACACTAGAAATTTTGCGGACGCTGAGACCATCAAAACGAATTGGTAGGGTGGCTTGCAGCCACGAATGGATGTTAATGTGTTTCATTTTTTTTTCTATTATCTTTTTTTTATCTAATGACGCCAACTTTTGAATTTGTCGAATCTTTTCATATTATTAAAATGTTGATTAATATCTGGAATAGGATATTCATGTTTCCATTCTATTGTATTGTAAAAGATAACTTTGTTTATTCTTACAATGTAAATTTGTCAAAAAGGTCTGTACCTGTGGTATCTGTTTAATGTAATGTGTTAATGTAAGCTTCTGTTTCTAATTATAATTATTCAATTACTACTACTAGTGCGCTTACGAACAGAAAAAAAAAATGCAAAACATCATTCAAAAGGCGAACGGCAGGGTTGTATGGGAGTTTCGTACACCTAATAAAATATCGTGTTTTGGGATATTTTTTGTTTTAATTGGTAGTCAATACGATAGGCAAGCCCTTTTAAAATTCTTAGATTTTTAGAAGTTGGGACCTAAAAGTTATAACCAGTTTTATTTTTGAGGTTATGTCCCAATAAATATTATTACGTGTAGGCACATAAACATTGTTTTGGTGAAAAAGGAAATGTTCTAGATAGCTGGTGCTATCTTTGTAGTGTTTTACTTATCATTAAGTTGGCAAATTGACATGATAATTGTACCTATTCAGTAGGGTGCTTTAGGAGAGACCTACGCCCAGCAGCGGTTTGCAATAGTTTGATGATGATGATGAATGATGAAGTGCTGATGGAGTTTTGAGTGTGGGTAAATAAAAAAACTTTGTTTATGAAAGAACTTACATTTATTTTATTGTTCATATAATTACCTAATCGATTCTTAATATTATTTCATCTAAGAAAGGAGCAGGTCGGGTCATACCTTCATGGCGAGCGTAACTAAGGTACCAAATAATGCTCATAACATGTGAGCAGCATCCCACTGTTCTTAAACCTACAATGCAATTACAGCAATAACTTTTGATTGCGTCCCGACCATTCATATTTGTTTCTGCAACTATGAAAACAAAATAAGTTCTAGCAGAAGAATGGTGGGACTTTATTTTAGCACGAAGCAACATTGGGTTTATTCCCTCTAAGCCATGTATTCTCTCTCGAGATACCTCTAATGTATACACTCCATGAAAACGAAAATGCTCACCCACATATGAACGAGCCTGGCGAATTTGGTATATACCACAAGCAAATAATATCAATTCCTCCATGGATAGCCGCGGAAAGGAGAGGGTTGTCGCATCTATGGGTACAAACCAGGAACCGCGCCTGTTTAAATTATGTAATCTAACTAATTCAGCTACAGTATTTGTTAAAAACAGGCGCTCAAATATGATTGACACAAACTGCTCTGCATGTATATTTTCTGTAAATGGCGGAGTAAACGCATTCAGCAGAGCAGCTGCTATTTTAAAATCTGCCATTAAATTGCGACAACCACGGTTAAAATATTCATGGCGGAATATTTTGAAGTCTCTCTTAAAACGGCCATTCACCGCTTCTACTACCCACCTGTTAATAGTGACACAGCGTGAACGGTTGGCATCAAGAGTAGATAGCTGTGATTGGCCGTCTTCTTTGGTTTCAGGCATATGACCTATGTATCCTTTCTGATGCAGACTATCCATGCAGTCACGAAAACCTCTATCTACAATGAAGATATCGTATTCGTTATAAAAATCATTAAATTCAGTTTCGTTTAATAAATCATTCATTATGGTGGCATCATTTGTAGTGGCACTATATGGTCCGCGTACATCTATAATATATCCATCAGAGGCACAGAGGATAAATGGCTTTAATAAATTCCTATATTTATGAAGGGAATATGTATCCTTTTGGAACAAGTAATTACTACTTTTTTGTGTATATATATATGTTGCATCAGCTATTGTGATTGCAGGTTTTTGATCAGCTGGTGCATTAGGCTCACCAAAAATGTGATCGGCAATGTATGCATTTCTTGCTGCCACTTGCTCCCTTCTTAAATGAGAAAAACCAAGAAATTGTGGAACATAATCAGTTAGCAAAATATTTCTTGCTACAGACATTAATGTCTCTAGGGTCCTTCTCGGAACTTGAAATAGACATGACAATCTGTCCCCTGAATCCCCAGTCCTTAATTTACACAATAAGGCTGTTAATGCAAAACTACCTCGATGCATATTCCTAAGCCTGGGTGTTACATCTAATATTTGTTGATGTTGTTGTTTATTTATGCCTATAAAGTACTGTACTTGGTTATCAGGGTAGTTTTGAATATTCTCATAAGAGATGTTGCTTAACCCTTCCATTAATATAAAAATGATCTCCTCTATGTGTGTGGAAGTAAAGCTATTAAGGCTATACTCAGCAGTATACAGGTTTTCATAATTAGCGTCCTGTCTATGTAAGGAGCAAATACGAGCTCCTCTTGGTATAAAATATTGATACCTAACCAATACATCTTGCCTGGTTTCTTCAGGCACAATATTTCGCTCTGGTTGCATGCACTCTTGGAAAATGCAGTGTCTTGGTGTTTCAGCTGCTCTTCTTATATTGGGCAACACAATATATTGGGGTCTTTCTTGTGGTCCTTCTGGAACATAGAAGCTCAAATCTCGAGCTTGGCCCCAGCAAACTCCGCAAACTTCATTCATGGATGACATCTGTAAATAAATACTATTGATGAAATATAAATTAAACACTAAGTACAGATAGACATAAATTGCGCCCAACATGACCAAGCTACAGAATAGTTCTTGACGTACAAAGATTGGCTTTCACCTTACAGAAAACCATTACCAAAAATATCTATGTTGTGTTAATATGAGAGAGAAGGGCTAAGTTACAATGGAAAAACCAGTATCCTTTTGTTGTTAGTAGAGCCAACATCATGACTGTCCCAACATGACATGTTTAGCAACATAAAATAGTAATTGCCCTTTGCATGACACGTTTTTATAAGCTAATTACCATAAACATATTATTTCATATAAACCTGTTGGTGCTCCAACAAACGAGCAGTGTTGTCAGGATTCCACTCTTGATCTGATGTTGGGGTGGACAGACTCTGACCACATACAGCACACATCAAGTCAGAATGATCACCCTCCAGATGATCAGGTACAATGGGTTGAATATCTTCATTTGGTGAAACAACCCTAGTTCTTCTAGCTCTTAACCAACACGGCACACAAGCTTCATCTTCAGAACGAAGCTAAAATAAAAAATATAAATAAAAAAGCTTGCATTTAAAAATGCATGGATTAATGGGAAATAATTTACATTGTTTTAACATCAAATCAAGATACCTAATTGATAAAAGTTATAATAGGTACATGTTGTGATACCTCTCGTGGTTGGATCCAAGTAGCAACTGTGTTAGCCATTCTTTGTTCTTCTTCATTTGCACCTTCAATCAAAATCCTGCGTCGACTGATTCTTAGTAAGGATCGTCCGCATACAACACAAACACTTTGATGGCCTATGCGTCTCCTATTATCAGAAGAACGTAGATGAGTAGCTAGCTGCCAGCATGCATGGCAAACATGGTCAGCAGGAGTTATCTGGAAATAATGAAGTGATTTTGAGTACGGCTCAACATTGCTTTATATGACTATGACAGTCATACTAACAGAGTAATAACTATTATAACCTAGACTCTGCCCAAGTTTGAGCAAAATCGTTATAGTAAAATACGCTGTCTGTGCCAAAACATAAAGTAGAGTAAAAGAAGGCCTTAGAGGCTTCCTACACAGATGCGGGTTTTTTGACAGAAAGCCCTAGGGGCTTTCTACACAGACGAGGGGCAGCAACCAAGTGTTAGGCAAGAAAACAATACATATAAACGATCACTTAAGTGTTTGTACATTTAAAAGGATAAATTGTAAATATTTATACAACCACAACGGTGTTTGTTATTTTTTCAAATAATATTTAGATTAGTTTTAGTACACACATATTATTTTAATAAGATATCGTATAGTTTAAATGGTAAGGACTACTTTTTAACACGTAAAAGATATCACTTCGTAACTGGCACACTCGTGCGCAAAATGTTATTTAGAAACTACTTACATCTCTAGGATATGTCCACAGTCGAATAGTATTGACGATATCTTCACTCTCATCGGATAAAGCGTGTCTTCTTATTCGGGACAAGCGAACGTTGCAATTGATGCATTGCAAACTCGTCATTTTAATTATAGATCGTACACACACAGCACAATTAATAAAGCGTCCTTTCGCGAAAGTACTATCAACAGATAGAGTACGGAGGAGCAGTAGCTCAACTCAACGTAAAAATGTCCAGATAATTTGCTAAATTGCTCAGATGCAGTTAAAAACCACAATCCAAAACAACAGCAAAGAACTGAACAGAGACTCGGAAACATTTTCATAACCTGTCAATAAAATAATTGCCAATACAAAAAAAAACATTGATGGTGAAAATAATTCCTATCATTAAATAGTTAATTATTAAGAACAATCTTAATAATGCAATAATTATTCGTTGTAAGGTATAATGTGTAATTGGTTAATTATATTTACTGTTATTTCTATTTTTAAATAATTATTTATCATTTTGAGCGTCGTGATATTTTACAAATGGCAACTTCTAAATAAATAACTACGCTTAGTTGCGTTTAGTATAAGATTATATTACGTTTAATTACTTAAATCTTTTAATTGATATAATTAATTAATCCGGACTTCTAAAAATACTAATGTTACATGAAAATGAATGGTTTAGTTGCCTTATTAAGTGGTACAAATTCTATCACAGAACAACAAAAAAAGTATGTTGTACGAATTCTGCCGTTCACCTTTATTTGTTCTTAGATCCTCTGTGATCGAGACATCCAGACAAACAATGAGAAGGTATTTTCCGCGTTCACGCTAGACCGTGTTTGAGACAATTATTAGAACCGTCATTCATCATTACCATATTATGTCACTTCTTCTATCTGTATTTAAAATAATGCCAGCATTTTCGCATATTATATCAACTAGCTGTTGCCCGCGACCTTCGTCCGCGTGAAATGATTATAAAAATATCACTTCCCTGTTGTATAGGATTTTGTTAAGAATTTCAAGGGTTTAATTTTTTTTACACGGAACCCTAGTTTTTTTCTACAATAAAAGTAGCTTATATTATTTCTTATAACATCAGCTATCTGCCAGTAAAATCGGTCCAGCCGTTTCGTAGATTAGCCAGAACAAACAGACAGACCGACTGACAGGCATTTAAGACGAAACATTAAAAATGTATTTTTTTGTTTTAAGTAGGTAACTTAGATACTTACTTACATATGCAATCAGTAAAATCTGCAATTTTGAAATAACAACCGGACTTAAATTTTATTTATTTTTATAAATTACATTGTAATCTATAAAAATAAATAAAATTTAAGTCCCTAGGTCTATAGGTCTCTTCTCTCCTCTTGGTTTTGTGTTGTCTGATATGAAGTCTCTAAGTACATTTTTTTGTAATTCTTTTAACATCATATACTAACCATACTTTAATATTACTGTTAGGTAAATGCGAAAGTAACTCTGTCTATTACATTTTCATCTACCACGCTGTTTTGAAAGATTTAGGTTCGGGGGGCACCCGTGGGATAATTTTCAACTGCCACGCGGGCCAAACTGGGGACAAAAGCCTGTGTAATTTCAGTAAATGTGCATGATATCTGATCGCCAGATTTTGAGCCAGGAGGGACGGGGAGCAGAAAGGTGCGAGAAAAAACGGATTTGTAAGTTTACTATACTACGGCTGCAGCTGAAGTTCTCCTAAGGAGCCAAAATGCTCTAAGTTTGAGAATTAAAAGAAAAAAGCATTCCACTCCAGACAAGTTAGTTTTTAAATAATTAAATTCAGAAATAGATGTTACTTAATCAACTTAGGGAGACAATTTTAAGAACAAAACGAAGCAACGGTCGAAAACAAGCGAAGCGAGCCCGAAATTTTTGACACCTTGTATTGAACAGGGAACAATTGTTTCGACTTATTGGAGTTACGTAGGCGACTTATGATAGATAATGTTATGATTAACCCTTCGTGTGCCGGGAACGTAGATCCACGCGAGACACAATAGCTTTTTAATTGTGTCTATATACTCGGCATACGAAAGGTTAAAGAGAAAGTAGGCTGCCAGAGCGAGCGAAGCGAGCTCAAATTTTTGAATTTGAGTCCAAAATGTAACATGCTCTATTCTTCGCAACTTTGATTATATTATTATCATAATTGCCTATTAAGGCCTCGGGGAAAGTGGCGTCTTATTTATTTCAGATGTATATACCGGTCAACCAAACGAAAAACCAATAGGAGTGCCAATCTAGAGGCAGCAAAAAGACCCTTGTGAGTGATAAAAGTTTTTTCGCAGAGTTCAAAGTGCAAACAGCGCGCGTAGGTTTAAAGAAAATCAAAGGCTCATTTTTAGCCTTAAAAATATTTTAGCTTGAGAGTGATTCTACTGTTCGCTAGAATTTATTACACGCATACTTACTAATTCTGTGGTATCCGTCAGGAAGAATTCTAACTTTATAAAATTCTGAGTCTCTAGGCAGGGCATCTGCCACCTGTCTAGGCAGGGCTAGATAGGTCTTCCTCCTCCTGAAGACGCCGGTTTCTTGGAACAAAAGAAAGAGGTATAGAGGTCCGACAGATAAGTTTCTAAAATTTCAGCACATACTAATCTACAGAGGAAAGATTTGTATGTTTGTAACGAATAAACTCAAAAACTACTCGACCAATTTCAAAAATTCTCTTACCATAGAATACTACATTATCCTTGAGTAACATAGGCACCCTTGTAAAGCTGAGACGGACCGCTAGTTTTTAATATACTTATAGGTTCATGAAAACCCGGAAAATCAGAACTACAATTATTAATCATTATGATGACATTATCAGCCAATAATCATACTTACTTACAAACTTATGTAGTAGGTACACTGGGTACCTACGACAGCGATAAACCGAAGCGCGATTAAGGCTTGTGCGACATAACTGTACTGCGACTCACTGTAGTACAAATGCACGACATCACATTGTCAATCATCAATCATCGCTTGTAATCGTTAAGTGTAACTGTTATTGTGTCCTGGGTTCAATTATGGTCAGCAGTCGCGCTTCCGACAACTTGGCCACCAACGAGGCAATCGGTACAGATGAGTTTTGCTAAATGTAAAAATAACTACGGTAGCAAATACGTACTGAATGCAATTATATTATGCTGCAATTATACAGCGTGTAACAGAAAGGGTATAATCATATGGAATACTGTGGTACGGACCATCAAACTGAACAACTTTCTATATGGATCCACCATCGAAATCGTAAAAAAATAATCAGCTGTCCCATACATTTGGGTCGAGTAGGTATTGAAATTTTGTATAGGACAGATAATTATTTTGATACATACAAAATACAGACATAACTGTACTGCGACTCACTGTAGTACAAATGCACGACATCACATTGTCAATCATCAATCATCGCTTGTAATCGTTAAGTGTAACTGTTATTGTATCCTGGGTTCAATTATGGTCAGCAGTCGCGCTTCCGACAACTTGGCCACCAACGAGGCAATCGGTACAGATGAGTTTTGCTAAATGTAAAAATAACTACGCTAGCAAATACGTACTGAATGCAATTATATTATGCTGCAATTATACAGCGTGTAACAGAAAGGGTATAATCATATGGAATACTGTGGTACGGACCATCAAACTGAACAACTTTCTATATGGGTCCACCATCGAAATCGTAAAAAAATAATCAGCTGTCCCATACATTTGGGTCGAGTAGGTATTGAAATTTTGTATAGGACAGATAATTATTTTTTTATGATCTCGATGGTGGTCCCATAGAGAAAGTTGTTCAGTTTGATGGTCCGTACCACAATATTCCATATGATTATACCCTTTCTGTTACACGCTGTATATATTTATGCTGCGTCGCAACGAACTGTCTCTCACTAATGTCGTTTGCTATTAATACAAAATATCACACATCACTCGCATATTTATACCATTTCCTCCAATGTCAGATAAATAACACATTGATAGAACACAAACCATTAAGATACTGAATATTCACTCCCAAAATAACAAACAGCATTCACAACATCCGGAAATAGAAACAGAATATCGGTCCGGAATTCCCGATAAGATTCCATATTCCATATTCCGGATGTTCGTGGCTATCTTTAATCTGCGATACATTTGTCAAGTGTAGTCTAGTATCTTGTTGAATATCTGACGTGCTACGTATCCGTGTCACGTCAGCAACGGGCCGAGGAGAGATTGTATTCAGCATTTCTGCCTCCGTTTTCAGGCTACGACGCTCGTCTACAATCTGTATTGTTTGTTATGAGTGCTAGTTTCTTTAGCTGTTTTGTTTTAAATGGTGTCGATTTTAAATGATGTGCTTATTTCCTGACAACCTTGAGTCCGTTTATTAACATGAGATTACGCCTGTAAGTTTGAATGCAGCACCATTTGAAGGATTCGGTAAGAAAGAACGAAAGAAAGAAAACATATTTATTTGGCACAAGCCACAAGTGCACAAAACAAAAATTAAGTCATCATCATCATCATCATCATTTCAGCTGAAAGACGTCTACTGCTGGACACAGGCCTCCCCCAAGTGTCGCCACATTGACCGGTCCCGTGGGACTCGCATCCAATAAAAAAAAAAACAAAATATTAAGTATAAAATAAAAAACTTAAATCTACACAATAAAAAACTTAAATATAAACAGAAAAAAGAGATATTCTGTGTCTCACGGCTGCGCTAAATAGGCCCAGTTCAGCAATCTGCTGAGCAACTAGTGCCCGACGCCGGTTTTCAACTGGACCTGAGATGGACGGTAGACGGTTGTCTGCCCTGTTGTTCTCGTGGTCGCACGATTCCCTGGTTAGGCAAACCTTTTTGGGTTTTTCCATCAGGAATGTCCCAGTAGCACCCCTGGAGTTTTGAAGGTAGTGGTATGAAACTTCGTATGAAGCACGGAGTTTCATACCACTACCTTCAAAACTAAGTAAGCACGTTAAATAGTTATTTCTTCGTCGAATTTCTCTCCACTCGTGTCAGATTGCCGTCATAGTGGACTATGAGGGCGAAGGAAGAGGGTATGTAATGTACAAGCTTGTGTTTGCGCATACACTAAACTTGTGCTCTAGAATATTTCTAGCATCGATAGCTAATCTCTGCTGAGCCACCATGACCGAAATCGGTCATGAGAAATATTGATAAATTACCGACCATTATTATTTCGTTTATTAATTTTTATTCACATTTTTTTCATATAAAAAATATTAAAAAAAAATAGGTTTCTACCGGTTCGAGAGCAGGGTCAAGCAACCGGTGGTTAGGGCTCCGGAGACAGGAACCGACAAATTGTTATTTAGACTTTTTATAATTTTATGAAACACTAACAAGCTCGAATATACCATTTAATGTGATTGAACAATCTAGAATTCCTTAGAAGCGTCTAAAAGTTAAAGTTTTAACCAACTACAATCTATTAAAGCATTGATTTAATTCCCGTCAAACATACAGCGAGATAGCCAGCAGTGATTCTACTCAACTACATTGATAGCCTAACTCACATGACATATACGTAATAGAACACAGAATTACATAGACAACCTGCGTACGCAAGAACGCATGAGATCGATCGTATAATTGCACAGTTGATTTTGTAATGTCCGGTTGTTGCAGCGTTCGAATAAGGTCACTGGGTGACAGCAGTGCAGTCTCTGGCAAGTTTTTTTATTGCATGAATGGGCTTAGTGTAGTCATTTTTAGAGCAGCGAATGTACATTCCCTGCGTTGAACCCTGAATAAATTACATAGCATAATAGTAGCAACAGGTGGCCTACAATGACCTCTTAAAGCAGGAGTAATTCCAGTGTGGGAAATAGACAGAGCTATACAAATCGTCTAGGGCCAGAATTATAATAATTAATTAAAATCATGAATAATACCCTCAAAGTTTATTTAACCCTATTCTGTAACCATTTCATGAAAAAGTCTTTCAATGGGGTTAAATGAAGTTAGAGGGCGGTATTGATGATTTTAATGACTATACTTCTGTAGCTTCATAAGTGTTACTGGCGCGACTCATTTTTCATCAACATACAACCTGACACTGACCTGCAAATTGAAAAAAACTTAAGAAAATTTGAATTTCGCGGGCTACGCTGGCGCCTGCACCTTAAGACGTCATAATTAACCCCCAGGTCTGTCTTTGCCGAAGGGTTATGCAGAAGCATACCCGAAACGCCACCCTATTACTAAGCCTCCGCTGTTCGTCCGTCCGTCCGTCTGTCTGTCTGTCAGCAGGCTGTATCTGATGATCCGTATATATAGGTAGACAGTTGAAATTTTCACAGACTGTGAATTTCTGTTGCCGCTGTAACAAAAATAAATAAAATAAATAAAAATAAAATAAATAAAAAACTAAAGGGGAGCCCCCTTTAGTTTTTTATTTATTACTACCCTACCCTACTTCGAAGATACAGAACCCTTCATGCGCTAGTCCGACTCGCACTTGGCCGTTTTTTTTTCTACTGGAACGTGTTCTTCTTTTAACTTTATCCACGGTCAGGAACCCCAAATTCTTATTATGTATCACAAAATCTAATATAATACAAAAATTTAACAGCAATCACTCACAAAACTGCAAAATAAAAACTAAAAAACCGTGCAACGTCAACTTGCTCCACAAATCCATCAGGCGTTTTGTCACACAGAGCGCCAAACAACAGGCTATATGTATTATTCTGTGCACAGTAAGGATCAAACTTACTATTGTAACAACATATCTGCCTAGTTGTTTCCCAACCGTCTTGGGGTCGGCTTCCAGTCCAACCGGATGCAGCTAAATACCAGTATTTTACATGGAGCGACTGCCTATCTGACCTCCATAACCCAGTTAGTACTGAGTAATATGATACTCCTTGATAAAACTGGTTGTCAGACTTTCGGGCTACTGGTTAGCTGTAAAGACTGTTAAAATCTACAAATAATATATATACCTATATGTATATATAATATATAGTACTCCTTATCGATTTCGATACCGGCGATCCTTAAGAGCGGCCAACCCGTTATACTTTTCATACAAACGCTCGTACGTGATTATGCAGTTGTTACACATCTATCTTTGATTTTTTTGAACTAATAGGTATTTTGTGCACTCTAACTAGGTTTCTATGGGAGTAAAAAATAAAAATTTGTAGAAACTAATTCAGTATAAGCCTCCAAAAATTGCTGTTTTGCACAAATTTTACCTGAACTTTGGCCGTTCATAATATACTCATAAACTCTAAAAGTAAAGAAAACATCATGATAGAAACCTTGCACATGTAATGGAGATTCTTAGTGACAAATATTTATTTCACCCCCTTGTAAGACTTATTCAAGAACACGTATTTCCTGGAACAAGTTTAAGAAATTTTCGAACACTATTTTTCGTTCAATGTCATCGCGTTAGGCGGTATGAGGTGCGCGGGAGACGAGTTGTGCGGGGTCGGGGCGGGATAAGACGGAGGAGTTGAAAGAAAATCGCCACTGTGGCTCTGGATGAAACAACAAGCTTTTCGACCATGCTCGCGTTGACGATAGACGCGCCAGGAAGGGCCCTCTTAAATAAACTAAAATTATGTCCTGTCGTGTGCCTGGATATGACTTGCTAGACCGAATTGTGTTTAAACGACGACTGTAAAAAAATCTTAAAATATTACCATTGTAACAACATAGTAGATAAGTTTTTGATGTGCCAAGTCCTACTATTGAATCGTTTGCATGACACTCCCAAGTTTCAAGATCGCTTGTGTACATAACATCACGCCTGTAATCCCCAAAGGGTTAGACAGAGGTGTACCTAATAGTACACCCACATTGCGCCAGTTATTTAAAGTTCCATGTAATAGGGGGCACGCCTATTGCCATCAACCGAGCACAAATCCAGACTCCGAGGCTGCTACTGAGAAATTACTGATAGAAAAACCCAATAACACTTTGGCCGACTCGGGCATCGAACCCAAGACCTCAGTCACGCCTGCGACCACTCAACCAACGATTATTTTACGATCGTAAAAATATTGATTTAAGGAATCTTAATATAGTCTTTAAAATCATCAATAAAACGCCCTGAGTACATCGCACCTTCAATAATGACAATTTCATGATTTTATTTAATTTTTAAGTTCTCACTTACTTAGAAATATAAATTTATAACAGAGGGATTCTAAAAATACATATTTTTTACGGTCGCAAATCATTCAATCATCAACAAATTACCTGATACAACCTGCAAATTAAAATAATTTGAATTCGCTGACTATCCTGACACTTTCGCCTCAGCTTGGCGTCTGAAGGCATGGAATGTACCTACTTAATCAAAGCCTAATAAAAAATAAAAAAAATTATAACCACCAGCTTGGGGTTAATTACCGTAAACTCACACTGGCTTACTGAAACTTAGTTTAAAGTTTCTGTAAAAAATTGAATCAATTTTTATCTATCTACACGCTGGGATAAAAAACGAATACTTTTAGGAATAATTTTTTAATTCTTCTACTAACTTGTTATACCTATTTTTTTTTCTATTTAGAAACATTTACAAAAAAAAACTAAAATGCATTTATACACATACACGTGCCAGCTATAAGCCTTAGAAACAATATGACAAATAACGACCATGAATTGTTAAGTACGGTATCAATATACAAATGCGTGAAACAATAAAAAAGCAATGTTTATATAAATATCTGCCATCTAAAGGTTGGAATAAAATTCCAATAAATTGTAGCTAAATAATTTCCGGTTGGCCCTTTGGCAACGCCTATAACTAGGCTGAACATGGCCTCCTTTTGCTTTGGTTGACCTAAAATTGGTGCAGTGAACAAAAGCCTTGTGTCCACGTTTTGCCATTTGGATAAATCCACAAACGACTATCAAATTTTTCGACCAAAGCCTCGTTTATTTTCGGTAAGGTGCACTAAAATTCGGAACCCCCCCCATACATTTTGACCGTGTAGGTCACAGCAGATAATTTTTAAATTACCGATGTAAAATTATATGTTTTGTGTTTGTGCGTCGGTGTTCCCTTGCACCCTGTATAAAAATCACGTGTCACTATGTTCGTACACGCTAATTTCTGAAACTACTCAACCTGTTGCAATTCAATTTGTTAATAAATAGTTCTAGCTGAATGATAGTCTAGTTTTGAACTGGAGCTGTGCAAAGCAGGGGGGGTGGCACTCATTATAAAATATAGTAATAAATAATTATTGATTTACGATTTATTAATACAGATTTTAGTTCACTTTCCTCATTTCGGTCTCCGTTGTCGACAGATACTTCTGAAACCTGGTCAAATACCGCTGTTTACTTCTTCAGAACCTCATAACGACCATACTTCGCACATGAAGAGTATACTTGGTGGTCCCTTCCGTGCCTCGCATGATAAAAAATCCAAGTAAGTAATAAACACCAATATCAGATTCTTCTGTCCTTTAAGTCGGGGTCATTTTTGTGAAGAATATGAATTTGTTAATATACCCATTTATGCAGCATTTACATATTTCAACTTCCTAAGTATTGACAACTTTATAAGAGAATCCGAAAAATATTAACTAGTCAGAATCGTGGTGGCGGAACCGACTTCTCAAAATCCATAGTACGTTTGTTCATCACCGTCTGTGGCGACCATTTTAACACTTCTAAACATCCACCCGCTTTGCAACAAGAGCAGTAGTTATAACAGTCAATATCCACATTAACATCAACGCAGCCGCGTGGCTGTAACAATGCAATATAAAGATATCGTCAACTGTTCTAAATGAATTCACAACACCATAGCTCTCAAAGCCATGACGTCGTACAGTTACAAGCATCAATATGTAAACAGAAATATGTATTCGCAAGAAATAACAATTGTAACTTATAGATAAGATCTTTTTCATAAAAATGCGTGTTCCAAAATACTATGTTTGTAACAACATGAAATTTTAATCAGAACAATAAGAGAAAAACACTTTTAACAGTTGTTAAGTGTTTACATATTGGTGCTCGTGACTGTACCATGTCCGTATTAATGACATTGCGCAGTTCTGGCTGTTTTGCGATTGTTACCTAACCTCAGTAATAAATAAATAAAAAAGCCTTTAATTCGTTAGATTTTACAGTGTTTTTCTTATTTATAGTAGATATATTAATTGGTTAGTTAGGCTTAGATTAATTGTTAGTTTTATTAGTTTCTATCTAAATATATCTAATATATAGCGCATTTATGCAAGAACCCCAGATAGGGTGAAGGCCTCCTCCAAAGTCCTCCTCCTCTGTCCTGTGCAATTTGTCTCTAGTTTGGGCCAGCTGTTCTATTGATCTCGTCTTCCCATCGTGTCAGCGGTCTCCCTCTGCCTCTTCGAGGACTACAAGCTAACCTCAGTATCAATACTAATATTGTTAATGCAAAACGACCGAACATGCGAACTGTCCCGCAACCCTGGCAGGCATCGGTCCTTTTGGACCCCTTCCTGTTTGCTGACTCTCTTTGAGGCGCGCGTGGAACACGAACGCGCCGTCGACACGGCCTGTCGTCATAAGACCGACGGACGGCGAGCTAGCCCATAGCTCACCGTCCACAGGCCCGCGCCTATGTTGGCTGGGGGCCACCACGTGGCCCCCGACGTCCGGTGCGTCTCCCGCGGCGGCTGGGACGTGAGGTTCTCTCCCTCTCACGTCCCGCCACCTCCTTCGCTAGCATGACTGCTTCGCAGAAGACCTCCTTCTCGGCGACGACGGCGTCCCATTCCGTCTCGCTCCGGACCATGGATTGAACCAAGGCCGGACGCGAGAGGTCGCCACCGTATGCAAAACTACCCCTGTCTGTGTGTTCGTATGTCTGTTGCCTTTTTACAACTTAACTGGATGGATTTTAACCATAAAATTTAGGAAGACTATAACCCGGACTAAGACATAAGTTATCCTAGTAGCATCTTCCCGTGGCATAATGTCCCACCTCCTTACGGATGAAGGCGCGTTCTTATATGAAAGTAAATTGCATTTAAGATAACTAATGCTATACTGACAGCTGGCGAATTTGAGCCGATTAGTCAATACTGACAGTAAATAATATTTGATTTATAATAAATCAACATGGTCAAAAAGGTGAAACATAGCAAGGACTTCTTTGCCCAGCAGTGGGACAAGATAGAGACAAAAAAAAACCAAGACCTTTGTGGGAAAGTAAAAGACATTCTTAACCTACGTTCATTAATAGTAGAGCCAGTTATCTCTGTTTTCCATACTAATTGCGATTATTTTGACAATATTTCACTCTTGTACATAACTAGACATCCGTCCGGGCTTCGCACGGGGGCAATGTTATACATATAAACCTTCTTCTTGAATCACTGTATCTATTAAAAAAAAAGCGCATCAAAATCCGTTGCGTAGTTTTAAAGATCTAAGCATACATAGGGACAGACAGCGGGAAGCGACTTTATTTTATACTATGTGGTGATGAACGAAGGCCCATGTTAAACTTAACAGGCATTACAATATTGTAACTAGACATTTTATTTATATTTTTAAATTAATTTGACCTCGAACATAAATGTCTCTTCATTTATGTTCGAGGTCAAATTAATTTGTCAATTAAATTATAATGCCTATATATTTACTGTCCGAAATTAATGAATGCATTACATTTTTCAGCCAAATAATGTTAACAGGATAGCAATTCAACTCCATCTAATCCTACTTCCTATTATTATTATAAATGGGTTTTTTTTGTGGATGGATGGATGTATGTTTGTTGTTATGACTCTTTCACGCAAAAACTGTTGACCGGATTTGCATGAAATTTGGCAGACAGATAGTTTATAACCTTGATTAATACATAAGATAATTTTTATCTCGGTAGTACGATCCTGTGGGATATTGCCGAACTCCACGCGGTCGAAGCCGCGGGGATAAGCTAGTAGACTATAAAGATAAGATATATTTATGTATTACACACATCGGATGTTTGAGCAAAAAAAATCTTATCTTTTCTAATCTTATCTTATCTTTATAGTTTTTTCAATTCTACCGCTTTCTACTGGTCACCATATTAACTAAACATAAACAAGTAGACTGCCGTGAAGTGCAGGTAAAATCAACATATTTTGTTCTTCATAAACCTACATGGGCAGGTTGATAGTTTCCTATGGAGAAGAATCGACAAGAAACTCCATGCTTGAACGGCTAAGAACTTCAAACTGCAATTTACTTCAACTGCCCTCCTCTAAAGTCTCAAATCAATCTGCATTACTCAAACTCTAAGCATTTATTTCAATTAGACCATTACAGGCACTTTTGAATGTCAAAAACAAAAGGATGAAGATACAGTCCCAGTCACAAGGCATAATAACTTGTGAGAGTACTGTAGGTGCCTATTCCAAAGCGTAGATCTCTATGGAGAAGAATGGGCAAGAAACTCCATGGACAGTCTTTTCAATCTAAATTTATTTTTACAAGATCTTTGTTACATCATTCATGTTGAGATTTATACTCGTACACACATCAAAAAAAGTTTGTGACCTATGCTGATATATTTTTTTAAATTGAACTTTATCAAGAAAAATTATTTGTTGTGTGTTTTCTTTAAATAGAAATACCCTGTTAGAAATATAAAAATAAAACCTATTTTTATTTTTTTATAATAAAAATGAGTAATTAATCATAATTTAATTGTAACAGAAAGGAGATGTTTCTTTTTTGTATGGGACTCCGGCCATGACATGTACCTTTTAAAAAAGCTGGGAAACAAACCCGTGAATAGAATAAAGTATTTTTTTACATAATAATAAATGGCTTTTATGCACACAATAAAAATTTAAAATGTTTGACGTTTGTCGTGAGTATATGACAGCTATGACAGGTTGTAGAGATGACGTTTACATAACCTTGAAATTGTTATTTGATAATAATTGTACAAAGGAAAAGTCGTAGGAACAAAACATAAATGGAGAGAACGTAAAATAACACCAAAAGCCACGACAGTCGAAACCAAGTCGAGACGAACGAGACTCGACTGACAGAAACTGATGGGTTTTGTCAAAACAAAATGTCATTTTGAATGTTTCGTTCAGAAGTACACTACAGTACCTACAGTACAGTACAGTACAGTACTAAGTACTTATTATATTTTTTTAACAATGAAATCATCACTTTTGCTTAAATTAGTCGAAAATGATGTATAAGCGTATACTAATTATTATTTATGACAAGAAAATATACTTTTCATATTTAACATCGACGTGATATTATCATTTTATGTGACACTAGCTGTTGCCCGCGGCTTCGCTTGCGTTTTGGTCGGAAATTATCCCACGGGCACGTTGTAAATATAGGCTATGGCACTCGGGAATAATGGAGCTTCCTATTAGTGAAAGAATTTTCAAATTCGGTTCAGTAGGTCCAGAGATTACCCCCTACATACAAACTTACAAACAAATTTTACCTCTTTAAAATATTAGTATAGAAGTATAGATACATGATTTCAGAACGAAAGCTGACTATGCAAACAGTAAGACGCTATTACAATTACAAAAACTATTACTTTTCATGCACATTTCCTAAATTCGTGGTATTTTTCCCTCTTTTTCGATAAATGTACATCGTATGGCCGAAAATAAAACATCTCCTTTGATAGAAAGAAAAAGACTTTAACCAAATTTAAACAACAATTTGTTAATAAAAGGTATATTTAATATAATATAACTCCTCCCCTGGCTCGAACACATGCGAATTCATCATTTCTTGGGATACCCTGTCTCATTCGTGGCTGACGGTTCCAAACAGCTCGCTTAAGAGCATCCCACGCATGCTCTATTGGACTTAAGTCAGGCAAGCCGGTAGGCCAGTCTAACCTTGTGATGTCGTATTCTCGGAGAGCAGCATTGTTGAGCTCGATGGGCGGGCGCATTATAATCGACCAATACAAATTAGTGCCCATAGTTTACTCGGAATGGTCTGACAATTCCATCAATAGCAACTGCTCTATACATGTCTGCTGTCATGAAGCCTCGATAAGGGATCAAAGGCGTTCTGGCTCCAATCATAATACCATCCCAAAAGGACACCGATCTCCCGTCTTCTGAACTGTTCCTGTGGCAGTTCTTTGTCTTTCACGGTCTCCTGGTCTTCTCCAGACACGGACACGTCGGTTATCTGGATGAGTACTGATTCGCGATTTGTCAAAAAAGAGACAGTTTTGCCAAATATTTTCGTCTTTATTTTGCCGAAGCCTAACCCACTGCAATCTCCGTTGTTGACGTTGCCGGGAATTCAGAGGAACTCACTAAGACCTCCGTGCTTGTGATCCAGCCTGGTGCAAGCAATTCCGAATGGTCTGAGTGCTAATTTCAAGCCCAGAGGCGGCCCGAACTTCAGCTTTTATTTGAGTAGCGTTGATTGTTGGGTCACGGGCTGCCAGCAATTTAATATAGCGCTTTTGGGAAGCAGTCAAAACAGTTGGGTGATCACTGCGGGGTCGGTCAGCTAAATTACCCATCCCGTGGTACCTCTGCAACGTGGTCTCGACACAGGATTGGGATATAGCAACTCTGCGTGCTATTTCTCTCGTGGTGTATCCTTCTTCCCTCAAAGTTACTATTCTTGCTCGTGAAACTTCTGATAATCCTCTCCTTTCTCTGGCATTTTTTCAATCACAACTTCCCGCGAAAAAGTATTTTAAATCCGTTAAAATTAACTAAATCAGCTACAAAAACAGGAACAGGAAAAACAATTGAACTGTTTTAATGTTTTATATTCTAAATCTATATTTTTAAATAAAGAATCTAAAAAGAAGAATAAATAATAATAATAATCTACCGTAACAAAAAAGATTTCGATTTTTCAAAGTGATCGCAAACTTTTTTTGATGTGTGAATGTGAGAACGCTGTGGAACGACGTGCACAGTAAGAGTCCACATCCAGAGTAAAAAGATCAAATCAACGATTCAAAAATAAAGTAATCAAAATAAACCATGGCAGCTTAGATATAACCAGCCCCTACTTGGCCATAATCTACTTGTTACTAATTTCGTACATCCAAAATTCAGTAATAGGCAATATCAGATCTCTACCAAGTTTTAGTAGCAATGAATAAAACTCTTGAAAAAGTATTATGTTAATTAATAAAAAAGTCAATTAATAGTCAGATCTATATCTGAGGAATTAAAATAAAGCGTTTGGTAGCTTTTGTAAACGTTTGGTAGCTGTTGCCAGCGGCTTCGCTCACGTTTTGGTCGGAAATTATCCCACGGGCACTTTGTAAATATAGCCCATGGTACTGGAGGATAATGTATTTATTTATTTATGTACACACAAAATACTTAACAGGACATTACATTAAGATTAGTATAGATTATAATATGAAATTATATTCTAATATTATTCAAACTGTCACAAAGTTTTTGGACCATCTATTCAAAGATGCACAAGTTGAAATTTTTGTTGGCCTTAATTTCTTAGTTACACCATAACTCAATCTGGTGAAATGGATGCCAAAACTGTTCAAATTGTTGCCCATTTAAACGGTTTGGTGTAGATCTCTTTAATCTTCATGTTTGGCAGATTGATTGGTGATCGCAGTTTGTTCTGACTAGCAGGCAGAACAATGCTGC
Organism: Eugnorisma glareosa; assembly: GCA_947578425.1. Lineage (NCBI taxonomy): Eukaryota > Metazoa > Arthropoda > Insecta > Lepidoptera > Noctuidae > Eugnorisma > Eugnorisma glareosa. The sequence goes on along the minus strand of OX387969.1, from coordinate 13,383,937 downwards.
TGTCTATTTTCTTGTCTAATCCGCCATCATACATTTTTCACTGATTAAAATTTTTCAAACACTGCTTTTTAAGTTTTCACGGTTTATACCTAAATTTACACTGTCACTTGCGAGATATCTTCCGTGAGTTTCGATTATTTTGAGCTCCTAAAAAATTAAAATCACGTAAAATATCCCGTTAGTGTCAGTGTGAGCTTAAAACTTTACTTTTGGAGATTTCTTGCAATTGTTAAGCACTTAGACAAAGACAAGTAGTGATTTGCTATCGGCTGTAAAGATGATGGAAAAGTCAGAAACAGGTACCTACGAGTACATTGAATTGAAGTAAGCTACCGAAACGAAACGCTTTGTAAGCAATTGTTGCTCGTCCCGGCCTTTGATATAAATTCAACAGTCCAGGTTCTTCTGCAAGGAGAAATAAAAACATTATTTTTAATTCTTAGTTTTGGATAACTCCCAGTTCCAGAATTTTATTCTCACTTTTCGGTCCAGTGACCTTTATTAGCAACATCTATCGGCAGGTTTGAGAACTCTTTCCATATCAGAGGAGCTCCGTGTAACCGTGTATGGCAACGCTTTCCCTCAATTTTCCTCACTTTCATACCCGTTAACATAGATGGCCACGCTTAATTGTTAAAATTACTTCAATTGAAATAAGAACAAGGAAAATGTGGGGTAGAAAAATATTAGCTTTTTCGGATTTCATAACAGGATAGTGGCTATAAGTTAATTCAATATTTAATTTTAATAAACACAATGGCGTTTGTTAAAGTTTATCTAGGTCATACATACACAGATACTGTATACTAGTATCACTTGCATAAATATTTAGACCGGCTGTCAATGTACGAAAAAAATTAAAAAATCTGCTTACCGTTACTTGCACATAAACTGATTTCTGCACTGCACTACAATGCACTGACAGTTTGGCAGATTTAAAATATTTAAATCTAGCCTTATAGTGATAGTTTTTTTTTTAATTCAGTTTTTCTTACGTCGGCTTACTTTTGTAACAGTGACTTGCCACTGTAAATGACTACATGGTATATCAGAAATAGGCATTATTCTCATTGTTTAAACTAACATTGTATTGTTGGATAATGTTAGCCACCTCCGGCTGACTAGAGCCTGCAGAAAATCTCCCAGCAGGTAAGCAACTTCCATGGATTTCGAGTCTTCACGGGTACTTGGAAGACTCTAAACCAACTGGGAAATCAGGTGGGCAGGTACAACTTATTCCAGTGGGGGTATTTCGATAGCACAAAAAAATTTAACTGCAGAACCTCAAGAAGATCGATAGCCCACTTTCTGTCCAGCACTTTGAGGGAACTGTCCAAAACGGTTCTACCCTTTATAACAGAATTTTTTATGTCATAATATTATTTAGCATAACAACGGATATCATAAACTTCATTTCGCAGAAAATTGTTTTGCAGGCACTCATTTATCATACATTCAAAACTCATAATTTTGTAAGTCAGAATCGTCTTTAAGCATAAATTTCATATCCATATTAATTAAAAAGTAGAACCATCACATCGCAGAAAGTTCACAGTCAGAATCGTCTTTTGGCATACATGTCATATCCATAATAATTGAAAGACTCATCTATTACAAAACAGAAAATTCATAGTTGGATTAATTTTGTATTCTTTACTTATAAGAAGCATGCAAACAAGCACACACAATGCATGCAAACAAGCATACACCATGCATGCAAGCATGCATGGTGTATGGTTTCTGTCACGGCTCCGGCGCTGCGGGGCTCCGGCGATCCCTCGTGAGCTTATCGTCGCAGATAGTTTGACGCTCACCACCGCAGCTTCTGCTTGCTGGCCAATATGCTTAATAAAATTATTCCAAATGAAATTCTACCATCTTCATAGTATGCCAAATGAAATTCTACCAAATAATCGTCACTCTAAGTAAACGTTATGCCAAACGAAATTATGCAAAATTTAAACATTGCCAAAGGTAATTATGCCAAATAAAATTATGCCATCTTAAAAGTATGCCATTGTAAATTCGAACATATAAACATTCAGCCAAAAAATAATTATATTAAATAATTTTTATGCCTTAATAAAGAAGATTCTGCCAAGTTTGTTATGCCACATAAATTTCGGGGCATCAAGATTCTGCCAGATACCGTCCAAAACTACTACCAACGTTGTGGATGTGGCAGAGTTGTGTTCAAAGCTAATTTTATTTTAATAATAATAAGAATCATCGACACGTAGAAGAAGAATAACCATACCCACAAAAAATATCATACTGAAAATAATGATCCTTTAGAAAATAAAGTATCATTTTAGTATGACATTAAATAAAACAGTAATGCGATTAAATAATGTAAAAACTGTTTATCAAATGGAAAAAACGGGCAAATTATAAATGCGTAGGAAAAGAATATATATTGTTACGTAACTATATTTTCAGCTTACTGTTTTAAGTGAATTTGAGGAGTGCTGACGTTTTTAAAGTTGATATTTGTATTGCTGTTGTTTCATCAGCACCATATCATCCGAAGGACATCCACAGCATTCATCGCCCGAACTTGTGCTGCTGGCATCCAGCGGGCTTCCTCGGACTTTACCAGGGCATCAGTCAGGCTTTCGGTACGTGGTCGCCACTCCAAACCTTTTTATACCCATCAGGCATTCGTTATGCGAGCAATTTGTCGTTCTCATTGCAACTCAAATTTGGCGAAGTTCGTCGGGCTATGTCGGTAACCTTGGCTCTCGTACAGATCTCTTCATTCCTGATTCGATTGCAAAGAAAATCTTCATTCATTGTCATCTTGCTATTGTAATCATAAAAGAAAAACTCGTTGTATTTTAGATTTAACTTGAAATTATCCTTTCATAAAATCGTGTCAGCATATCATTTGGCCATGTTTAACATACATCATAATAAAATAACGGTGCATTCTGTGTGGTCGTCTAGTTCTTCTAATACACAACACAAGAGACACGCAGACTTCATTCATGTTTAAAATAATTAAGCACATATTAAACCTTAAAAAAAACTATTAAAGTTATGTCAAGTTGTAAAACCTTGCGGAGCAAGTGCAAGTGAAGTGATAATTAATTGATTTCTATTAGATCTAGTTGTTAGTTACTGTAGTGATGTGATAGACGTTACCTAAGGACCATTAAAGGAGGATTTTTAAAGTTTTGTCTCTGTTTCTTAGGTAATTGTGATTTCAAGATACAATTCAAAATGTCCAATGTCAACGGGTCAAAGGTGGCATCGTTTTATTCTGGAAAATCTGTGTTTTTAACTGGTGGTACCGGGTTTGTTGGCAAGGTAAGACTTCTTTTAATATTTTTGCTCTAGATAGAAAAAAAAAACGAAATGATTTGACCTGAATCAGTGCTTTATCAATAATCTAATCTAAAAATCTATGAAAAATAACAAACCATTGTGTAGTTTAGATGTGCGTTAAATCTAGATGGTCTCGCACCATCAAACTACGCATAGCGTTTTTATTATTGCTATGTGATTGAATATTGCTATAAATTGTTGCTTATGTTCGTACAGTCCATCCAAAGGTGATCTGGAATTTATCGCTATCAGCGATAACACCGCCAATGTAACCATAAAAAATGGCAATATTGTTAAACAGTTCTGTTTCAATTTTGGTGTACGTTGTATTTTATTCTATTTTAAACTTATTTTCTTTGAGTGAAGTGTGATTCAAACGTCTTTGCATTCGTATTCCACTGTCTACTCTTACTAGAATGAAAAGGATGAGAACCATGAATGCACGTAGTTTCCTTCTAAATAGTATTCAAAACGGCATGTTTAATAATTTCAGACTTTAATAGAAAAGTTGCTGTACAGCTGCAGTGGGATTGACAAAATTTATGTCCTAGTACGTGACAAGCATGGGAAAGAGGCGAGTGAACGACTGGCGCGTATCACTAGCTCACAAGTAAGTATAGGTTTAAACATGCATTTCATATTTTGCCATGAACTTTTTGAATAAAAGACACCCGTCCAGGTTTGAACTTCCGTCAAGTTTGAGTGTGAACATCCAGTTGACACGCACCTAAGTTTGTTTCGTATACTGTCTAAGTAATAAAAACCCAATAAAATAATTTTAATTTTAACCCGAGCTTTAGAGCGTCTGGCAGAATTTTCCGAACTCCCTTTTTTTTCGTCACAGAAACAAAAATAATAACTGAAAAAGAAGAAAGTAGATAAAGGAAAGTGGGTTTCTGTCCGCAAAAAGCTTCTGAGCGGCATCATAATGTGAATTTAAAATAACAAATTCATGTTTTCAGGTTTTCGACAGATTAAAAGGAAGCCGAAATGAGGAGCTGAAAAAAATTACAGTCATTAATGGGGACATTACCCGCGAATGTCTTGGATTGCCGGAAAATGTTTTAAAAATATTAGAAGACGAGGTACGTTATAGGATTTTTTTTCATAAATCCATTTTGTTTTATAAATACATTAATTTGGTAGATGCCACAAGTGCACACAGCACTTGTGGCATCTGCCAAATTAATGTATTTTATTTCTTTCATTTCAGGTATCGGTAGTATTTCACTTAGCAGCCACAGTGGCATTCAAGCTGCCCCTCAAAGATGCCATGCAGATCAATATCAATGGTACAGAAAACGTCATTGAATTATGTCGCCGGATGAAAAAATTAGAGGTAAGAGAATTTTTCAAAAATCATAAAAAACTTCGTGAATCATAAACGTTTTTCTCACTGTGATTAATTTCATGATAATGAAACGACTTAGACAAGCTCGTGGCTAAAACATAATAGCCGCTCGGGTCGATCTTTAGGTTAAGCCGCGATTGCCTAGGTTGGTCCGTGGATGGGTGACCACCCATTACATACCGAGTTTCCTCCGTGCCTCGGAAAGCAGCTTTTGACAGTCGTTACAAGTAGTCAGTGGCCCGAAAGTCTGACAACCAGTTACTAAAGCATCTCGTATAGCCCAGTACTGACTGGGTTGTGGAGGTCAGATAGGCAGTAGCTCCATTTAAAATACTGGTATTAAGCTTCATCCGATTTTTCCACGACATAAAACATGCCTACAAACCTATAATATAACTTGATGTCACAATTATAGGCATTCACTAGATATTATAGTAGAAATAATGATGTTACGTCGTTTATATGCTCGATGAATGTCTAAACAAAATGCATAGATTTTTATGTAATTTTGCGAAAACATTTTCGTAGGATGATGGGGCTGACATTCTACTAACTATTCGTCTCACTGATATCTGTTATTGCAATTAGCAATTGTGGTTCTCCTCGAAATTGTGCCTTAAACTGGCAAATTTTACCTAAGTTTTTATTTTATTTCACACAGGCTTTTGTACACGTATCGACAGCCTTCACTAACACAGATCGAAAGGATATAGATGAAGTGGTGTATCCTATGCCTATGAATTTGGAAGCCGCCAGACTTTTTGCTGAATTGTATTCACATAATGACGAGATTGTGTCCAAGTTTATGGGTAAGATCTTGTACATACACCATTTTAAAAATACTGCGAGTTGCATGGAAATTAGTGAGCAATTTGTGCTTTAATAAAATAAATCGTGGCCTTATAGTATTAGAAAAGTCATACATTTTTTAATTTATGACTTGATTGATAAAGCCTCGTTTACACTACGCAGATAAGCACGAAATTTTACTCTATAATTTTACACATGGAATTCAACATCATCAGACACATTATTATTGACTAGCTTATGCCAGCGGCTTCGCCCGCGTGTTTTGCTATAATTGACCTACGGGATAATACTACCGGGATAAAAGTATCAAATGTGTTAAACCATGTTATTAACTGTCTGTGTGCAAAATTCCATCCAAATTCCGTTCAGTACTGTTTGTGTGGTAACAAATATCCTCACAAACTTTAGCTTTTATAAAATTAGTGGGACATTGGGATGGGGACTTTCTATCCCAACTTATAGTGCCGCCGCCGCCGTGTGTATGGCCGCTTTGCGCACCAGCGATCAGCCAGCTATTTATTCAACCAGTCAATAATTGGGTTGTGGTTGCCTCAAAATGCATTAGCAACTAATATTCGTTGCGTGGTTATGAACGCGTCAAAGTGTGATTTTCCTCGAAAATCCAAAAACTGCTGTCGAAAATTGAAATCAATAGTAACAAAATTTTATAATATTTACAGGAAAGAAGCCCAATACGTACACTTTCTCGAAAGCTTTCGCGGAAGAGCAAGTTATGAAGCAATGCGAAGTCTTGCCGGCTACCATCGTTAGACCATCTATAGGTAATAAGATTATATATTATTATACTTGGAAGTAGCTCTTGAAATTAATGAGTTCCGCACTTAAATATGTTTCTTTTCCTAAATGACTGTTTTCCTGAAGAAATACTTAAAGCTATTATTATTAATGAAATGTTTTTCGTAGGCTTCTTGTCGGTTTTACCTAAGTCTCTTGCTCATAGCGTATTTGCGGTTTGAGATAACTATTTTTAGAAATTTATTTTGGTTATTATAGTCTTTGTACTTGCTTAGATACTAGCTTCGAACTTTCGAATACATTTACGGACTGTTAATATTAGGGTCATTACGACAGGGTAAAACTCCTGATTTTCTGCATTTTGTAGCTCCCACCCCTCCAGATCCTCCCCTCCTCCCTCTCCTCCTGATCCTGTGTAGTGATCCTCCCCTCTGTCTCACATTTTCTTTTTCTGACCTTGGGAATACGGAGAGCTATGTCAGACTCCAGACATCCCAGCGCTGGTCCGGGGTATCAGCGGGGTTATATTGCCGGTGAATACAAGCGTAACGATATGTTATGTTTCCAGTGGTATCAGCCCTCAAAGAGCCATGTCCTGGCTGGATAGACACATGGAATGGTGCCACTGGATTGTTCATCGGGATGTCGGCTGGTGTCCTGAAGGTGGCTCAAGGTATAGGAAGCAACATCACAGATTTGGTGCCAGTCGATATTGTTACAAACCTCATTATAGTTGCTGCTACGAAATGTCAGAAGTAAGTGGTACTTGAATCTTTCTGATTATGTTTCGCAATGAAGGTAGAATAAATGAAATCTTGTCAAAATTACTAATTAACTTATTTTAATAATATCTTTGTACAGACGCCAGCATATCAAGCTTTCCGCAATTGTCAAATTTCAATCAACCTTGAAATGATTTCACGACAAATTCGAAAGAAATTTGACAGATGTGCTGGAGTTTGTACGTTGTCAAATTTGTAACAATTATATCGTGTTCCTGTATCTGAAACATTACATTACGGTCCTTTCACCGTGATTTAGGTTGATTTTTACCCACAGTTTTGCTTTTTTTTTCTCGTTGCTGTAGTTGCTGCATAGCTGGATGCTGTCAGAACTATTGGCACATATTTCTATTTCATATTTTCAATTTGATTGCAGATCAAAACAAATTAAAGTGTACAACTGCTGTACAGGAAGGTCGAACCCTATCACGTGTGATGGAGCAAGTGCCATCACCAGGAGAGTGGCTCTCAGGTTTTCATTAAGTAAGTTTGTTGTGTGTTGCATCGATCGTAGACCCATGATTCGACCTCGTGAACGCTTAATCACTGAAGGTCGATTGTCACTAGAATGTCAAAAACTGAAAACGATTATTTGCATATGTGAAAATAAGATGGTTGGACTTCTAATTTTCATATAGACAATAGACTATCGAAAGTAAATGATCAGCCAAGCTAAGTATATACGTGAAATCACCAATCCTGGAATAATCGTCAAAATTGGTAAAGCATTTACGAGGTCGACTTTATCTAAAACTTACATCAATGATTATTTAGAAACACAAATATTGAAATGTAGCCATTCAGAGAGTTTCACCTGTTGCTTATTTTTTCATGAAACACGCTGAAAACAATATTGTTTTCCTTATTTTCAGATGAATTCCCGTGGCCCTTTATTATGTTTACTCCCCGAATGTTTTTATACAATTTAATAACCTTCACGCTGCAGATTATGCCTGCTTATTTGATGGATTTATGGTGCATAGTAACTGGAAAGAAAGCCACGTGAGTAAACTTTCATTTAATCCTTTCCTGATGTCCTTATATTTATGTCGGAGATGTCAGGATTTACTCCACTAGGCTTCTACATCATGTGGGCAGACGATGGGTTTCGTGCTATGAAAAGACACTAGCGAAAGCGAGTGATACACTGCTTCTGGTAAAACTAACGAATTACTTGAGATTCAACTTAGCACAATAACATGGGGCACAATGAATCGGGTATAGTTCCAAGAGGTCTCAACTCCGCCGCGATCAGACACTGACTGTCGTCTTGGCTCAGAATTGCCACCATCTGGGCTCTGTAAAAAGCACGCTGTGGTGTGGGTAGACTGGTACGTAGGTCGCGTCATCCCCCCACTACGTGCCTTTGAACCATTTTATGCCCATACTAATGACCGTCTCCGAGATATATGTATGGGGTCATTTGAAAACATTGTCTAGTGAGTTTCACTATGTGGACACACGCCAAAATCTTGGCGTGTCCAGATGACGAAATAATAAGTGATAATAATTTTGAGTTTCACCAACTGGGCACACGTGTGTCCAGTCTCTCGTGTCCAGATGGTGACTAACCCGTCTTAGCAAAACAGTTTAAGGAAATTGGTAGATGTCTTAAAATTTATGTGTGCTTGTAAAAGGAGATTATTCACAGCTCGTATGCAGCCCGTACAAAAATTACCAAAATCTGAAAGTAGCCCGAAAAAGAGAATAGTACATTTTGATTTATGTGGGGAAACTTTGTTATTGCATTCGAGCGCGGAATTAACACCCGAGCTGCAGGCGAGGGTGTTATGGAGCCCAGAACTGCAATAACAAATCAATACGCGTATCAAACGACGTTTTTCAATACACTATCGAAGAAATAAAATATTAAAACAGAAAGTATTTTTGGCGGAAGTTATTATTAAACTATGATTTAATTTGCTTTTTTTCCGCGCTTCGCTTTCACCAGGCTGAAGAAGAAGCAAAGGTATGATGCCGCTATTCAGCCTGATATGAAAAGAAAAAAAAATCAAATGTTTTTGCATTTAGAACACAAAGAAATGTTAATTTGTTCATAAAAGTAAATATTTGTTTTAAATAATCATGTATATCTATGATATTCTGTTTATAAACACAATTTAAATACTAAAAAAATTTTAACGCCGTATAGACGCGTATCTATTTGCCGAGATTAAAAATAAATTGACCCATTTGGACTTATCTGTGGAATGTTTTATTTCCGCACGTGTGCGAAAAAATATTAAAAATCCACGCGTGTGAAATACATTGCATGTTGAACCTAATTGTAGGGCGATAAGAACCAGTCTTCGAGAAAGTGTATTGAAAAAAAAGTAAATATTGCGAAAGAAACTATAGGGAAAACATTTTCTTTTATCACTGCTGAGCCGTACGATAAATAATAGCGTTGTTTTTGAAGATTCTAAATGTGGATTTTCTGTAATAGTCCTCAGTCAGTCAAAACTTATATAATTTATATGGTATTTCCGCGGTAGTATTTTGGTTTTGTTTTTTTTTTTTTTTACCGCATTGGTATTCTTTGGTAGTACGTAAAAGTTATAAGTAAGAGTTTGGAACTGTTATCCAGCAAATCAATAATTATTGGCGCATTTAGAGGTATATAGAGATATGTATATTGCAGGCCCAAATGGTCCTTTCAATCTCAAATAGTAGCTGGGGGTTAATTGTAGAACCTTTGTTGTAACCGTTAAAAAATGTTCAGGATAATGTTTTCAATTAAAATCCTGTACTTTCTTAAATTATGGTTAAAATGGTTTAAATAAAAGATTTTTAGTATTTTCTAACTTAAAAAGCATCGGACGGTTTGATGGTAGATTCACGTTTTAATAAAAAAACTGTTGAGGATGTTATTTTCTATAAGTTTATGTTGAAAAAATGTTAAGTATTAACTATCTATTATTTTTTACAGACAAATGAAGCTACAATACCGTCTTAAAAAAGTTATAGATGCTGTAAAATTCTTTTTACTCAACGAATGGAAGTTTTCTGACGAAAATGTAAAAAATCTTGTGAAAACGATGTCAGCAGCGGATAGAGAAACGTTTAATATCGACGTACATACCATTAATTGGGAAACATGTATCAGAGATTACATTCTGGGAGCTAGAAAATATTTGTTGAATCTTGAAAAATAGATAATAATATCGTTATTGTATGGTACCAATGTTGTCCTTTTTAACCCAAAGGTTGACTGTTATAGAATGCCATGTGGCCATTAAGCTTGCATAAATGTGCCACTACTTTACAGTCACAAGCATAAATACATAACAATTACTCAGAACTAAAAATCGATTTGCTTCTTAAGCATTGATGTAAATTATATGGTGTCACGAATATGTCCTTTCGAAACCTATTTCTTAAAACAGTATGTTAAGAAATAGGTATTTTTTCAAAGTCGAAATCGATATTTCACGAGAAAATCGTGAAAGTGTAAGGTTTTGCATTTATGCTCGTGACTGTACATGAAGTTTATAAATAAATAAGTTTAAATAATATTTAGCACTAAAATGGCTTCTTGTTTTGGTTTATGTTTTGACGTTTAAAAATGGTCGCGTTTCATAATAATATTATTGTAAGTGTATTTGGAATTGTATAATGAATGAAAGGAGTTGAGTTAAGAAAATTATTCTGCCATTTTAATTATATTGTTGTACATAAAGCAAGTATAGTTTCATCTTATATAAAAAGGTTTACAACGAATTCCAGCATTTTATTTAAATCATATTATGCTCCATAAAAATTCTCGTTTAGTGCTAAAAATTACAGTACCTACTTCAAAAATGACACTACGCTAAAGTGTGGAATAAATCGAGCAGAGTTTGAAATTCTTGCTGCATACTAAGTAGGTCCATTGCAATGGCTTCAAATTATGACCTAAAAGCCTGAATAATTATAAAACATAGTTTATGTTATAGAGATGTAGCCAATTTTATTTTCCAAATCTTTAATCATAAAAGATAGTGTAGACATCTATACTAATATTACAAAGAGGTAAAGTTTGTGAGGTTGTGGGGGGTAATCGCTGGATCTACTGAACCTGATTTTGAAAATTCTTTCACTAATAGAAATCTACATTATCCCGAGTGCCGTAGGCTATATTTTCTATATTTACAAGGTGCCCGTGGGATAATTATTTCCTAACAAAACGTGAGCCGCGTGAGCGTGAAGCCGCGGGCAACAGCTAGTTAGTAATAAAATAGGCAAAGTCCTTACAATATTACCGACTACTTAAAAAAACATAACATAACATTACGCCTGTAATTTTCGAAAGGTTAGGCAGAGGTATACCTAATAGTATACCCACATTTCGCCAGTTTGTGCCATCAAGCGGGCACAAATCCAAACTCCGTGGCCGCTACTGAGAAATTCCTGATGAAAAACCCAATAACACTTTGCCCGACCTGGGCGTCGAACCCAGGACCTCATGTTCAGCAGTCGCACTTGCGACCACTAGACCAACGAGGCAGTAAACAAGTAAAATAAATATATAATAAAACATGCCATTTATAAGGGGTCAAAAACGTAACCGAGCAAAGCCACAGGATGTCACAGTCCTCACATATGTATTGATCTCGGCTTGCCAACTAACGAAGCAGAATGCTCACTAAATCATAGGATTATACGCACTATCTCACTCATGCAGGTAACACAGTTAAAATAAATGAAGGTTTAGTATCAGCTGAGAATAGTTTGTGCTGTGTGTTCTATTGTGTGGTTCGATGACAGATTTATGGATCTCTGTACTCAGTTCTTGTTATTGGAGAGAGTATCTTGTTGGTAGTGTCATAGTGTTGAAAAACAAAAAAAAAGGCCAATATTTTTTCCTTTGTACTTTATTCTTTTGTGCTATTCAAAAAGTCCACTTTGATTCTGGGTTAAGCAAGTATTGGGAAAATCTGGTGTTGTACACAATTTAAAACCTACGATTCGTCAGTTACGTAATTACGTTACAATTATGTCCTACGAGATACTGGCATTTTGATAGTGACAAAGTTTAACAAGATCAAAACTGCTGAAAATAAAATAAAGACAGTTTGGAAAGTCATAAATGATGAGACCAACAGGAAGAAAATACGTAACACTAGCTACACATTAGATACAGCATGTGGTCCTAAAACCTCTAATCAGGAAGTAGCTCAAGAATTTGTAAATTTCTTTACCGATATACCGTTAAAAACTACGGAGGCTCTAAATTCCTCAGCTGAAGTCTCAATTGGTTTATTAAAGGCAAACGTGTCTGGGTGCCCGGCTGAATTTAAATAAAACACATAAACCCTATGGTAGTTATTAAAGCTCTCCGGCAAATAAAAATCAAACTGACCGAAGATCTTTGGGGAATGTCTAGCAAAGTTTGTACATCTATAGTTGAGACTATAGCACACAAATTAAAAATCAACGCCAAGTATGGACTTGGCGTTGATTTTTAATTTGTGTGTAGACCAAGGAGTTTTCCCAGATTTAATGAAATACAGTAAAGTCATACTTCTTTTCAAATCCGGGGACAGTAAAGATACTAATAATTATAGACCTGTATGCGTGTTGCCAGTTTTTAGCAAGGTTTTTGAAAAAGTGATGCTGAATCAAATGCTCAATTATTTTAACACCAACAAAATCCTACACGATCAGCAGTATGGTTTCACCAGGGGACGTTGTACGACTGACGCTGGTGTGACCTTATTAAAGCACATATTTACTGCGTGGGAAGTGTCCCAAGACGCCATAGGACTTTTTTGTGATATCTCCAAAGCATTTGATTGCGTAAATCACGAGACATTACTCTTGAAACTTGAGCACTACGGACTAGGTAAACTTGCACTTAGTTTGGTAAAATCTTATTTGAGTGATAGACAACAACATTTTCAAATAAATGGTGTCAATTCACAGGGTTTAAAAGTAAAAATGGGGGTTCCACAAGGCTCAATATTGGGTCCTTTTCTCTTTCTAGTATATATAAATGATCTACCCTATTTATTGAAAGACCAACCTCAAAATATGGTGTTATTTGCTGATGACACTTCCCTAATTTTTAAGATAAATAGACGGGTCCAAAATCTAGATGACGTGAATAATGTGCTACTTCAGGTCCATAATTGGTTCACAGCAAACAATTTAGTATTAAACGAAAAAAAGACTAAATGCATAAGATTTGCTTTACCGAATGTTAAAAGTAGTGATTGTGATATAATATTGAATAAAGAGAAACTAGAATTCGTAGATAAAACGGTTTTCCTGGGGATTACGCTTGATTCAAGGATACAATGGAGTTCTCATTTAACATCTCTGGCGGGGTGGCTAAGTTCAGCAGCATATGCCATTAGAAAAATCCGTCAATTTACTGATGTAGATACCGCTAGACTGGTCTATTTTAGTTATTTTCATAGTATAATGTCTTATGGCATTTTGTTATGGGGACGGGCTGCAGACATTCAGTCTATATTTATTCTGCAAAAAAGAGCCATCAGAGCTATATACACACATCAAAAGTGTCTAGGGATCAAGCATTTTTATGTGGATTTCTTGAGATTGAGATGTGGCTTTGTAATAAATTTATGATTTTATAAATTTATATGGATCCTTTTTGGTGCATTTCATAATTTGAATCAGGAACTGTGAATCAAATTCGAGTAAAAGATGAAAATCAGCTGTCAATATTTTCCCTGTAAAAACATACAACGCATTGAAGACATTATTAGTGCTACTGTTTCCCTACTACTGATTAAAACCAACGTTATTATGGAGCGGCGACGTCATTTAAGCAGGGAAGAAATGCTCAGAGCCGTGGGAATGATAGAAGCTGGTTCCCGGCAACGTACTGTGGCTTTAGCTCTGAATACAAGTCAGAGTGTTATCAGTCGACTTTGGACACGTTACCGAAGCACTGGTACCGTGGCTGAGCGCCATGGAGGACGGTATCGCTGCACCACACGGAGACAAGACCGATACATTCAAATCTTAACTCGAAGAGCTCCAACAATAACCGCCATGATGTTAGCCGTGAGGCTTCATCACTCTTCAGGGAACTTAATTAGCGACCAAACAGTCAGAAACCGCTTGCATGAAGTGAACCTTCATTCCCGAAGACCGCTACGGGTACCACCTATAGCAATGCACAATCGTAGGATACGATATCAATGGGCTCTTGAACACAGAAATTGGGCAGAAGAACAATGGCGTTTCGTGTGCTTTTCTGATGAGTCTCGTTTTGGTATGAGACCGGATACAAGACGTATACGACACTGGAGAACCCCTGGACGCCAACAGCGATTAAAATCCTGCCAGGAAGTCCATCCTTATAGTGGTGGAACCATCATGGTATGGGCGGGTATTTGGATCGGCGGAAGAACTGAGTTGATTTGGATCAGAGGCAACCTCAACGCTCAAATTTATGCTGAGACGATTGTATCAGACGTCATCGTTCCTCTACAAGTGCAAATCGGTCCCTTATTTCAGTTAATGCATGATAATGCACGACCGCACACCGCAAGAGTTGTAAGACAGACTCTCGCCGCAGCTAACATCAATGTCCTGCCCTGGCCTGCTCAGTCGCCAGACTTGAATCCGATTGAGCATGCATGGGATATGCTACAGAGAAGAGCTCTGCCGAATATGGAGGGTATCCAGTCGCAAGAAGACCTTTTTTTGTTGTTGCAACGAACATGGGCGGCCATTCCACAGCGTGATTTGGATGAACTCATTTTGAGTATGCCAAACCGATGTTCTTGTGTTGTTAGTGTTCGCGGTAGAAACACGGATTATTAATTGTTTAAGTTACCCAATAAAATTTTAAAGAAAACTGTTATTTCAGTCTTTTTTTCGAACTTTTGTGTTAGTGGTTCAAATGTCAAAAATCCCTTTATTAGGAAAATGGCAAATTTCTTTATTAATGCAAAGGTGACTTGGTTTATCGTTACTGTGTCAAACGAAAACACTTTATTTGATGAATCCTTAAAGAAAATTTTAATTAATATCAATCAGGAGAAAAGTTATTGCAAAAATATATGTTGATCCCTAGACACTTTTGATGTGTGTATAATCTTCGTAGGTGCGACTCTCTAAGGGAACTGTTTAAGGACATTAACATCATGACGGTACATTGTCAATACATCTATGAAAACATAATGTACGTAAGAAAAAATCTGCATTTTTTTAGTAAAAGAGGTAGCAGTCACAATTACAGTACTAGAAATAGGAACCAATTAGTTCAGCCAGGCTTCAGACTCGCTAAAGTAGACTCATCTTTCATGGGGTACTGTTTGAGATGCTATAATAAAATTCCACAAAGTATTCTTAAACTCAATGAGACGAAATTAAACATGCATTAAACGCACACTTTGTAAGCAAGTATATTACAAGTTGGACGATTATATCGCTGATAAAAACGCTTGGCTCAATGCCGGTCCTGCTCCACAAGGACAGGGACGCACAAATTGATAACATTAAATAGTATTGTTGGAGCTGCTGAAGATTGTACAACTATCTTTGCATTGTATAGATTCAATCTCTTTAGTATTATACAAAACCCATACTGTGTGAGTACTATGTACTAGAAAGCTACCATTCACTGGAAACCTACGTCCTTTCTTGACCTGAATGTGCCCTGGCGGTTAAGAGTATGTCATGCTCACTCAAATGTCTCGCTGATGGTGGCGCGTGTGTCGGATCATTTAGTTCCCTTCAAAATGGTTGAGTTGAATGGTGATGATCTATGCGTCATGTTCGTGAACGGGCGTTGTCAGTGTGACTGGTCATCTCTTAGTTGCCACGGCTTATTTGAGTTAATTATTTTTATTTTTCTAATTGTCTTTTTTGTTTTTACTGTGGACACTTTTAATGTGCACATCTTGCTACATCGTTCTCACATAGTGTACCATCTCAACATGAATGATGTAACCAAGATTTTGTAACAATTTGCTGATTTAAAAGAGTGTCCATGGAGTTTCTTGCCCGTTCTTCTCAATAGAGATCTACGATAGGGAATGGGCAACTGCGGTACTTTCACAGTTTTTATGCCTTGTGACTGGGACTGTAGCTACATTTAATTGTTATCTTTGTTTCGACAATGCAAAAGTGCCTGTAACTGGCCTACTTGAAATAAAAGCTTTGATTTTGATTTTAACCTGAAATACCCGCGTATTTACAGAATTCTGTAAAGCCATATTTGTTCAGCCCTGAATCATATTTTATTCAACATATAACCTCGTCACTGACCTGCTAATTGCAAAAAAAAGTTATCCCGTAAACGTTATAACGTAACAACAGCATAGTACAGAAAGAAGCCACGGGTCAGAAAAATCACAAGCTTAATTTTTGTTCGTTTTCATAACTGTATGTCATTTTTGCGATTTCAAACACAAACGTAATATTTCAATTGGGACCAACACCAGTTTTATAGTCCTAATCCCGTACTACTTAATAATTCCATGCAAAATCCATAATCGTATCGTTGATTCTATTCTAGAACGTTCGCATTTCAACCGCGTTCATCTTACTTTAATGTTCTATTTGACATGCCCGTATCTCGTTACCATGCAGTTTGCGTTGGCATCAGCATAAGTATTGAGGTTTGTGGGGACACAGCTTAGCCATATGAGATGCTAAATTCATATGCGTGGATGTGTTAGAGCTGTTAAAACTAAATAAAATGGTCTGACCAGTGCCCCTTTTGCACCAGACGGATTGGCAAGGTGCATAAACAATTTATCTAGCTGTTGTTAATAGGTTTTCTTTTTTAAGTGCTATATGCCTATAATCTGTAACCAAAGATTATATTTATATTCATTTGTTCACCATGGCAAATATTATTCAGGTATTTATAGATAATATACAGATTTTCACGAGAATATTTAATATTAATATTGCATTGATATACGGGGTGGAGGGACACCGACGCGAAAATGGTTATCACGTATGTACCTACTATGCTTGAAAAGTTGATATTTGTTCTAAAAAGTTCCGACAATTCTACTGACTCCAGTGTTTTTTACTCCGACAAATCGATGATAGAACAGTCATCAGAAAAAAAAAAACCGACCGTATAATGCTTAGTGCGACTTAGTGATTCAATCCGGAGCGTCGTAATCTCAGCTCCTACAAAACCAACTGGGCAATACCGTGTATGAAAGTAAAAAGAACCATTACTTTAAAACCCATGCGAAAATAAGTAGAAAACTCTTTTGACTATCCGATTCAATACAACATAACCATACCAATATAATATTGAATCCGGTTCTTCCCCACTGCTCAACCAGTAATTTCATAAAGAATCAAAAGGACACACCAACGAAAGGGTCAAGACTGCCATTTAAAAGGTTTGTCCTTTTACCGAGACCTCACTTTACATTCAGAAGATGGAAGATAGTTAGAGACAAAAAGTAGGTCACCTTCATTCATTAGACTGACCTCGCTGAGTATATTCCACCTCGTAATTAGTTTACCACCCTAAGGTGGAAGAACTCCTGCTCAAGTGGATACTCATTTATGACTCTGCCCTGGTGTGCTGTTCTAAAAACGACGGGGCACTCAATATAGTGTCATATGTGTCGTGTTATTTGTTTGAGACATGAGTTGATGGGCAGTACTGAAAGCGCCAAACTCGTGGCCCAGTTCTGGGCCGAATCAATTTAGATTGTCATCGACACGTTAAGATGAAAGTTGAATGCACGTTACTAAACAAATATCTATGTCAGTAAAGAAGCAAGCAAGCAAAACAGCTTATGCGGGCGCTGCTGGTACGGCTACTGAGATTCTCAAGCGGCACAAATACTAGTAACTTTTTGGTAGCTAGGTTTTGAGCCGCTCGGGTCATGAGGCCCGAGTGTGAGTTTTCTTTTAAGGGAATCTCTCGCCGGCTTCGCGTGACCAGAGGGCTGCTGTATTTATGCTGTATAAACTTTTAGTTGTAGTTTTCTATTATTATTTTAGATATATTTGTAAATTGTATATAATATTATATATTAATGAATACATTCTTATGTTTACTTAGTAAGTTAGTAAAATAACACTATTTTAAGCTTACACGGTTTACAACTTAACATATTTATACTGTCACTTACGGCATATCTTCCCTGATTGTTCGTTGTGTTTGTTGTTCATTGTTTGTTTTGTTTTTGTTCTATCACGGAAGATATGCCGGAAGTGACAGTATAAGTTTAGTCAGTAAAATAGTTTTAACACTAGTGAATTTTACGTGAATTAGTCGGTTTCAATCGTTGTGGAAGTTTCAGTAACTAACATTAGTTGACAAATCTGGTGAAGCAATTATGCGGTTGACTGTACCTTAGTCAAGGATTATAATAATTAAGTATGGATAACCAAGCGTACTGAAATCTTGATCTATCATGCATGGTCGGCTTTTTGTATGAGATAATCTGCACAAATTGGCAATTTCGATATTATTGGCTCGTTATTATGTGTGTTCATATTAGATTCAAAGATAATGAATGATCTTTGGGGTAGAATGCAAACGTGTAGGTAAATAACGGTAGATTGATGACCTGACGGTGGCCTATCATGACATAAGACGTCATGATAGGCCACGATAGACCATCGCAAGAGTAATTCCATTGTGGGAAAGAGATGGCGCTAGACGACCTGAAGACGTCGTAGTAACCCCCATGGGGGGTGACGTGACATCTTAAAGCTGGAGTAATTCCAGTGTGGGAAAGAGAGACCTATACAGGTCGTCTAGCGCCATCTCTTTCCCACACTGGAATTACTCCTGCTTTAAGACGTCATGGTAGACCACCCAAGAGATATGTATGATGATGTCTAGTTTTGCAATGATACATTTTTTTTTGTGTTTCTAGACATGAACTTTTTCAGATAGTATTTAATAGCAGAAAAGTGTACTCACGTAATTTTTTTACCTTCAGAGATTTACCACTTTCTTATTAGGATACTTTTACTAATTACTGTAATTACCAATGGTAATTACTATAAATATATAGAGGTATATATTGCACTAACGCTCGCAAATTGTTGCAGACAAATTCAGTCAAATGTCGTAATTTAAGTACTTCAAGCGCAATAGCTCTTTCTTTCTGTATTATACGTTCCTTATTTGAACGTCGCTCAGTATGAACGTAGCGGATCTTTCTTTATAATATCATTGGTAATAATTATTACCTTCTACTCAAATCTCACCGTTTATGTTATAGTTTTTGTCCTCGTCTTTCGTCGTACATGCGAATCAAACGTTTTTCCTCTGATCACAACATAAATTTCTCTTCTCGCGTTGCTACCCATAATATACTAATAACACGACGTCTTTTAAATCGACTGCCAAAGGTAATAGGTTCTCAATTCAACTGAATGTTTTTCTCGGACTCAACATCAAAGTTGAGATGCTGCTTTCATCCGAACTGTAGGACGTCTTAATTTATTTGAAGGAGGAACTTTACCAACAATGAATGTGTATTTTTAGCTGTTACGTCTTTCTTCACAAGTAAGATTAATGCCCGTTTTCACTTACACTAAGCAACACCCCAGGTACACACGGCGACACATCAAGCTATACATGTCCAGTATAACCTGACCTCGCTTTGTTTGAGCTTCCCGTACAATGAGAAATCAGCCTAATTTGGTTTTGCATAGCTTGATTGGTCGTCGTACGTACACATAACATTTTGCATTAAAGTGCAATGCGGATGCACAATATATATACACAGATAGATGGCGCTGTCGCCAACATAAACATCAGCTCTGTACAAAATTAATGTTTTTAAATAGTGAAACATGTGCTTAAAGTAAAATATAGTGTTTATTTAAAGACTAACAACATAAACATTTTGTGACAGTGTTATCCATAAAATGCCTTGTGAAATAATGAAAATATTTTAATAATTCTAGGATTCTTACGATATTATTGAAGCATGATCTAATCATAGGTATTTTTGGAAATAATTATGTCACTGCAAATAACGGTTCCCCATTGCAAGACGTAACGTAGGAGTAATGATTATTACTGGAAACTGCACGGATAGTATTACTGTTGTTTTGATGTTAATGTTTACAATTAAATGACAATATTAACAATTCTGGGAACTTGGTAATGGTTCATAAAGCTAATAAGTAAAGCAGTAATAGGTTTCTGTCTATTGTCACTTGGAGTAACTTTTTTTTTTTGACAATTAACGCCATCTTGAACTCCGCACTTCAAGTGGTGCCATTGACAACGCGAAATAAACACAGGATAATTTCTTTTTTTTTTGCTTATTTCCCGCCTCCTGATTGCCTGAAATTTTAATCACGGTATTAGCATTATATTTCGTATATTCTTTTTCTATCCGAGAGAAGAAAACGAAGTTATTTTCGAGGTATAATTTCTTTCCTTCTAGGTCATCTTCCGAGTAGATAGCAAAATAATGTAAAGAACGCTGTTGTTATTGATACGGCTGACCTTTCTTTGTGATTATTATTATTTATTAGATTTATAAGTAAACTAGCTGTTGCCCGCGGCTTCGCTCTCGTTTTGTCGGAAATTATCCCACAGGCACGTTGTAAATTTCTGACACTCGGGCCTGACTTTCTGACTTTCTGACACTAAAACCTATGACACTCGGGGATAATGTAGCTTCCTATTAGTGAAAGAATTTTCAAAATCGATTCAGTAGATCCAGATAATTATTGCCTTACATACTAACTTACAAACAAATTTTACCTCTTTATAATATTAGTATAGATTAGTATAGATACACAAAACATTCCACTAAAGTATATTTTTATAACAAATATGATATCGAAAAAGACATGATCATGAAGAAAATTGAAAATGAAAGTTCTGCACAAAATTCCAACTGACCGGCGACTACCTGATGTATGTAAATCTGTTGCTACAAACAATTTGTTGTTCAAAACAGTCACCAATACATACCCACGAATAAAGGCCCACAAAATACGAGCAACACAAAAATATACATTACCATTGGAGCGCGCCAACTTCCTTTTGCTCGGAGTTAGTTCTGGGAACAAAGCGAAACTACCACCTACACTTTTGTATCAAGTGTCTGTCTGGAGACTTTGTGCCTGTGGTGCTTTGCCTCCTGAGATCGCGACAAGTGGGACGCGTCTCTCCCATTGTGCGAATGGAAAACATGTGGCGACATTCAGGTCGAATGGAGTTTTTCTTCAGATTGAGGGTAAAAGTAATCAAGATTGTTTTAATATTAATGATTACTTTACAAACCAAAAATGAAATGTTTGTTTTGACATTGACTTTGAGATAATTATAAGTTTTTTATTTTTTATTATAGAATAATATATCTAATATGTACATTATATACAGACTAAAAATAGAACTAAAATAATACTAAAAATAAGAAAAAAATAATAATAAAAATATGACAAAGCATTTAAATGATGAAAAAAGCATTAGAGATTTCATGATTCTAGGTCAAAGGGAAGTACCCTATAGGTTTTGATTCCCTTGTGAAATCGCATAATATGCGACATAAAAAGTCATATCTTTTGATCGCGTTGACTTACACCTTTTGATTTTTTCATTGCTCCAAGGGGTAGCAGACCGACTTAAGTATTTGGTATTAATTTCAGCTTGATACCACCACGCATTCCTGAGAAAAAGGGTCTTGACAGACAGACAAACGGACAACAAAGTGATCGAATAAGGGTTCCGTTTTGCCGATTCAGGTACGGAACACTAAAAAAGGTTTTTTTACTATTATTTCTTCATTTAATATGTTCAAAGTAACAAAACTAACTACAGGTTTTGATGCCCTTTTATAGTTTAGTATTAGTTTCATTATTTTAGTTTACTTAATCGTTCATAAAAAAACATATGAATCTATTTCAGGGTATTCGAGAGGATTTTTCCCAACGCCCACGAATTGATAAAACTCCCTGAAGAGTATTTTTTTCATTGTGTTTACAACGATGATTGAAAATAGAAAATATTGAGTCCGAAACACAATGGAAAGTGAATGTACCGGCAACAAATATTTCGTTCTTGGTAGGCTTCATCAGTATCGTCATGTTATTTCAATAAATTCATGTTTCTGAATTTTGAAATAAGTTTTCTCAGAAAGGTCTTGACAAAGCTTTTTTCATTTATTAACTCATGCTATATTTAAGGCTTTATTTTTAATATGTGCTGGAGTTTTTATTTATACAATAAATAATATAATTAGAAGTGTTTTCACACAATTCCTGATCTATCATTCTGCCATTTAAATGCCATGAAAATGGCAGGATATTTGGAAAACAATTAAACACGTTTGAAAGGCCCTAAGATTTGAAAAAGTTAACGCTTTTTCAACGGCCAACTTTGTTTCTGAATGTGCCAAAAGAAGTTATAACATTCTATTCATCAGCGCATTTGTGAGGCAAAAATGTATTGTTTCAGACTTTAATTGAAAAGTTGTTATACAGCTGCAGTGGGATTGACAAAATTTATGTACTCGTACGTGACACGACCGGCAAGCAGGCATGCGAGAGACCCGCGCAAATAACTAGCACGCTACTGACTTTATTTATTTAGACCTAAATGTAGTTAGGTAAAAATAATACAAATTGCAGACGTGGCAGCTTGTAAATATCCCTAAACAAAGAAGCTTGCTACTTCTGTACATGTTTTTAAGGATTAAATTACCCTAACTGTTGCTACAGAAGCCTACATCACTCCACTGCTAGAAAGCGCCGTAGAAAAAAAAGCTTCGCCCCATAGATGAACTCATGATTTTAAATAGACCTCTTCGTACCTCTGCCTGTGATATGGGACGAACTAAGAAGTTTTTGGAATGTGGGACAAAACTTTAGGACGCACGAAGAATAAATCGTATAAAACTCTAAAACGTAGTCCGCTCTAGTCCGGTCACAGCTTGCATACTGTCCCCATCTGGAACTCGTATTTAAAAAAATATATGTTAGAAAATGCACCACGCAAATTCTTTCGTGCAATGTATTATACAGGGTGTAACAAGACCCCTAACAAAGCCGTCAACCAAGCATTCTGTACATGAAACTAAGTCACTTTATGCAAAAATGATTGCTGGGAATCGACTTTTTTTTTTGGGGTGAAAAACCACGTTTTGCGGTAAGACTCAATGTAACGCACTTAAAACATTGTGCTGATGGATGGATTTAATAGTACGGGGTGGAAGTATTTAAAGTAAAAATCTTACATTAAAAACATGTATTTAAAAAAAACTTGTGAAAAAGTTGGAACTTTGACCCCCAATATCTCCGTAACGAGAAGGTTCCCAGGTATGGTCTAGAGCATAAAAATGATCGCAATGACGATGAGAACAAGTGCCTTTCGGCTTTGTTAAGGGTCTTGGTACACCCTTAAGATGTCACTGATCGTATCTGACTTTTCTTTTTCCGGATGGGAAATCATCAAATAACTCCTCCCGCTCTGGGCTGAGCAGGAGGGAGTGTCAGACTTTTACTGACTAAAACCCATCCATGTTCCTTCTTTCGCCCTTTGTGTTCCAGGGCCGCGGTATCTCTTTCGAACAGTCCTGCAACCCTGACAGGCATCGGTCCTTTCGGACCCCTTCCTGTTTGCTGACATTTCCTAGAGGCGCGCGTGGAACATGAACGCGCCGTCGACACGGCCTGTCGTCATAAGACGGACGGCGAGCTAGCCCATAGCTCGCGGTCCACAGGTCCGCGGCTGCGGTGGCCGGGGGCCGCCACGTGGCCCCCGACGCCCGGTGCGTCTCCCGCGGCGGCTGGGACGTGATGAGGTTCTCTTCCTCTCACGTTCCGCCACCTCCTTCGCTAGCATAACTCTAACCTCTGTAATATGATAATACCCCTTTTTTTTTTTTTTTTTTTACCGATGGGAAATCATCAAATAACCCCTCCCGCTCTGGGCTGAGCAGGAGGGAGTGTCAGACTTCTACTGACTAAAACCCATCCATGTTCCTTCCTTTGCCCTTTATGTTCCAGGGCCGCGGTATCTCTTTCGAACAGTCCCGCAACCCTGGCAGGCGTCGGCCCTTACGGACCCCTTCCTGTTTGCTGACTCTCTTTGAGGCGCGCGTGGAACACGAACGCGCCGTCGACACGGCCTGTCGTCAAAAGACGGACGGACGGCGAGCTAGCCCATAGCTCACCGTCCACAGGCCCGCGTCTACGGTGGCCGGGAGCCACCACGTGGCCCCCGACGCCCGGTGCGTCTCCCGCGGCGGCTGGGACGTGAGGTTCTCTCCCTCTCACGTCCCGCCACCTCCTTCGCTAGCATGACTGCTTCGCAGAAGGAGGTGACGGCGTCCCATTCCGTCTCGCTCCGGACCATGGATTGAACCAGGGCCGGACGCGAGAGGTCGCCGCCGCCGATCGCCGCTACGATATGATAATGCCTAACGCTAAAGTTTTCTCCTACGCCGATGATACAGCCGTTGTCTTCTATGGGAGTTCTTGGCACGATGTCAAGCATCATGCTGAGACGGGTATTTCTCGTGTCGCTGATTGGCTAAAATCCAACCTCCTAACGCTAAATACCTCCAAAACTAATTTCATATGGTTTAGCATTTCTAAGCGTAATGAACCAACTGATGAGTTTGGTATCGTTATACATACATATAAGGGTGAATACGGCAATAATTGTAACTGCCCAAGTATTCGCAAAGTTACCGAAATTAAGTATTTGGGTGTAGTAGTGGATAATAGGCTATCCTGGTACCCTCATGTAGAACAAGTAACCGCCAGAATTAGAAAGTTAAGCTGGTTGTTCAAAACCCTAAGACATGTTGCACCAATGGCAAAAGCGAACAACAAATGCCCGTCTAAAAATTTACTCACACAAGTTTACCTTGCACTTGTACAATCTGTGCTCGGATACTGTATTCCGGTTTGGGGAGGCAAAGACCAAATTGATACATCTAGAACGAGCACAACGCGCACTCCTAAAGATTATGCATTTTAAAAGGCTTAGATTCCCTACTGTAGACCTTTATCAGATCAGTGATGTACTCTCTGTCAGAAAGCTGTACATAGTCCTAACAATATTAAAAAAGCATAAGTATTTGCCCTTTAAAGTGGGTATTACCCCGAAAAGAAGGAAGTTTAGCATAGCGGTTATACCTTCAACTAAGACCAAATTTGCATGTAATCAATATCGTAAGCGATCAGCTCAATTGTATAATAGAATAAATAAAAAGATAAATATACATTCGAAAAATAAATATGATTGTAAAGAAACAATAGTTAAGTGGATAAAACCACTTACGTATGAGGACACAGAAGCATTGTTATAACACGGAATTATTCATATACACACAGACACACACACCCACTTACTCTGACAGACACGCTCATACACACACACACTCACACAAACACACACACACACGCACACTCACAATCTTTAAGTATACTCTTTTTTTTTTTTTTTAATTTCTTATTTTTGTTAGCCTAGACTTAGTATTCTAAACTAAATTTTAACGTTTTAAAAATATTGTGTTAATTATCACGCTATACAAAATAGGGAGGGGCGGAGTCTTCTACTACAGGCATTATTTGTCTAAAAGAAGATTCCGAACACAACAATTTGTAAACCAATTATTTGACACAATAAAAATTTTATTTTATTTATTTTTTATTTTTTATAACTGCTTCGCAGAAGGAGGTGACGGCATCTCATTCCGTCTCGCTCCTGACCATGGATTGAACCAAGGCCGGACGCGAGAGGTCGCCGCCGCCGATCGCCGCTACGAGGACATGATCGTATCAGCCTTATGACTTGTTGCTCAGTAAATACAAACTTGCTTGCTTACATGCTCCATGCAAAAGTTTCGACGTCTTTTGTATGAGATCATTAGTGAAGACTCTATTTCTTCTCTTTTTGTATTTATAATGTGTCTTAACTTTCTTGCATGAACAGCGTATTTCCTAGCTATCTATAGTTTAGTCATTAATGGTAATCTGTGAACAGCGCTGTGGGCTACATTATTATTTAAGTTATTTATTTATGATATCATGTTGTAATATTCCATAATGTAGCTGTTTGTTGTTGCTATTTGATAAAATAAAATATATTTTCAACATATTTTCCTTTAACATGATTTAGCTGACTTTTAGAAATAGGTACAGTTCTTACAGAAATGTTTCTTGGGAACAACACATAATAAATAAATAAATAATTACAAGAGTTTAGAATACCGATATGAATCGAGTCAAGTCTATCGCTGCAAACATGAAATTATTACCTATATTTCGTAACATTCCCCGTCTTGAATTTGTAGTTCGACAGACCCAAGGCTAGACAAGTTGGAGTCGTTCAGATAATTATAGCCTTGTCTGGGTATGTTGCTAGAACCTTGGATCGAACGATGTTTGTCTGTGCGAAGTCTATTTATATATAACATCTACTGAGACATACAGTTGATTTAAGTTTGTGTTAGAGCAAATAAGTATGGGAATTCATGTAAAATGGCACAAAGCATTTATTTTTAGTTTTCATTAACTTATTAAGACCTCTTAATCTTATCGGTTTTATTAAAGTTCGTATAGGTCAAATAGAAAATTAATAAAATATCGGAAAAAATCCTTAGAACGTTTCAGTAGGCCTACAGGACTAATAAGTTTATTAAAGTTTCGTAACGATGTTTTCATCATAGGCATAGTTTTTTAAATACTTTTCATTTTTTTACCTACCATCCACAAAAAAAAAAAACATATTTCCATGATTTTTACCAGGAATAGCAAAAGGGATGCCACCAAAAAACGCTTTTCACCATAAAAGGCCTTTGTGAATATTTCGACAGGCGTCCAGATTCGGTTGAATATAAAACAAACGAAGTGAGCTCTGCGTCTGTCATATATAGGACTCGAATGACGTTTGTTATGGAAAAAATAAAATGAATAGTGTGTCCCAACACCATGTTAATTAACGAACAGAGGTATCACCTGTTCTTGATGACAGAAGGATAAAAGACAAATCATAAATTCGTACCTACATAAAAATACAACTACCTTTAACGATGTCGTTAAGGTACTAAAGTAAAAGTAATAAAACGTGAGTATATTGTCTTTAGTGCTGCCTAAGTACCTATACAGTATTTGTTTGGGTAACCCTAATTAGAATCATAAAAGCTAGGTTTTAGAGCTTTGGGCCTAGGCAAAGTGACAGTCCATCAACTTTTCTATGATAAGGACGATGTAAAAGCCAAAAATCTTCTGCAATGAAATAAGCATTATAACCAAAAATCGTATAACAATTCTCCACCACCTTGTTTTTTTTTCTTGTTTGAGTCTTCGCTCTGCTCGAAACCGTGTTCTACAATGTCCCTCTCACTGACTTCAATAATCGGTAATTTTTCGCCCAATCTATTTCTCTGTGGAATGCGCTTCCTCAGGAAATCAGGATGGCAGCCCTGACCCTGATATCCTATTAGATAGGAGCACCCCGTTTATATTTCTTGGTAACTGTTTTACTCCTACAAATGCTAAGAAAAAGAGATCCACAATATTTTAATCGCCTTTACGTAGGTTCATCACACAGGTAGACGACCATTAGGTACTATATAGTGGTTTTTTGCCCGTAAAATATAGGTAGATACCTCATTTATAGAACGTCGATTGTGCCACTCATACCTGTGTGTGATAGCCCCTTTATAAACCTTAATGCTCCCAGTTACTTTACAAGATAGCCTTCTTTTCATAATGCTCTTGTTTTCTATAAAACCACAATGCACCTTTATAAAACAGCATGTTTATTAGCTTGGCTTGCTTTTCATCAAAGAAAATAGCAATTTATGACCGTTCTGCAAAACGGCCGCCGCCGTTTCTTGCTTTTCCGGGAGGCAACCAACCGCAGCACTATGTGTATTATAATTTACTCACTTAGGCAAAACTGACAAGCCCCCTTTTTCTAAGTTTGTTTTGTGGTTTCGTTAATATAAAATAACATCGCGCTTGCAATCCTCTAAAGGCTAGACAGAAGTGTACATCCATATTTTGGCAGTTATGTTTTAAGCCCCTTGTTATAAGGAGCAAGCCTATTGCTATCAACCGGGCGCAAATCCAGCCTCCGTGGCTGCTTGAAAGAAATTCCTGGTGGAAATACCCAATAACACTTTGTCCGACCCGGGAATCATCCCAGGACATACTCAGCAGTAGCGGCCACTCGACCAACGAGGCAGTCAGTCAGGCAGTCAGCCAGCCAGTCAGTCAGACAGTCAAAGTCAAATTGGTTGTATAAGACACATTTAGTTCGACAACTCACCAGGCTACGTTGCTGCCACCACATGACGCTGGCAGAATAGTCGACATCGGCTCAGCTGCCAAAGAAGAAATAAAAGAAGACACATTTACATGGCTCAGTGTTTCCTACTACCAACTCTGAGACGAAACACTGATACAAACTTAGAGGTCTCAGGTGTTGGTTGTTTGGTTGGTGATAATATAATATCACGGCTGGGAACACAGGAGAGTTGAGCAGAGGCGTAGCAGTACCCGCGCTTAGCTTGCTTTCCATTAGTAGTCAATATTATGCACGTGTTTAAAAAAACATATTACTCCATTGATTATACTGTAATTTGTTTTTTACTCATTATGTACTTTGAATAAAAGCTTAGTCACTGCAAATAAATTTGTTGTTGTACATAAACGTATCATTATGTTTCAGACATTCATGATCAACATGGAATGAAATGACAAAAGTGCATTGCGCTCTGGTCAATATTAATGTTGTTCATTCTTTAAGTTCAACGAACCCCCCCCCCCCCGACCCTTGCCAGAGCCAGCTCGCGATGCTGAGCCGGTAGTTTTAAACCAGCCCCTAAATAATATCACTCAGATCCAGCCTGTCCCTTTGCTGTCCTCCCCAGCGACGCCTTAAGCCGACGCTCGTACCCCACAGGGAGTGCCTTTAGCGAGTGTTCGCTTAGTTTGTAAGTATAATTTTAAGCCCCTGGCTGGAGGCCTTAGATTCATTTTTAAGGCATCCACAGGATTTGCCCGGTTAAGCAGTAGCAGTAGCCTTAGAGGCTAAATTGCGAGATGCCATCTCCAAAAATATTTCAATATTTCGTAATCTCAATTTATTTACAAAATAAACTCACACTGTCACTTATGGGATATCTTCCGTGATTTTCAACTATTGTGAGTTCTCGATATTTTGACGCTGCAAGATATTACAAGCGCCATGGTCGCGGGATGACTGCATGACATGACTGGCATGATTTACAAAATAGTATAAATGATAGAGAGATAAAGGTACCTAATAGTTTATGTTTATGAATGAGGGCTATCGTTTTTGAGCTCACCAGATGGCGCCACTGTCGAGTAAGGTCATGTCAATAATTTAATTTATACTTTAAAGTACCAATAATTCCATACAAAGTTTATTTTATTACGTATAACAACAAAGTATCATTAAATTATAACAACAAAGTATCAATATAGATTTCAGACACTTATTTCCATATTCTCCCTAAAATCCGCCAAGTACTAACAAAAAATATTCTAAGTTGCTACTTAAGATCTTCAACTCACAATGGGGTTGGAAAGTGAAAGCTGATCTCAGATGGCGCCACCGCTGTTCAGACCCATTCTGACCAATGAGGTCAAGCTCTTTGAACTACAAAATGACATTTCTAGATTTTCAACCAATGACGATGCTAGGAACCAGCGATGCTAGCGCCATTAGTTCCACAAGTTGTCAGCCCCATTAATCAGGAATGACTCAATCTAGACTACAATCGTGAATATTAATAAAAATACGTGATAAAAAAGCACGCAATTCGCCTGTCGAAATGTCAGATGTCATAGAGGAACTCTCTATGACATTCGACAGGCGAATTCATACGCGATAGCATTGCCATAGCCATTGTGTACTTGTGAAAAGTTTCTTGAAGCGCTTCGTCTTTTCACCTTAAGGTTACACCGCTGACAGAAAGCGCTAAGGGACGGTTTTAGAACGCTCTCTAGGGCCCGCTTGCGCCACAGACCACTAAAACGCGTTTAGCGCTAAATCAATTAAAAATATTCTGACTCTGTCTTCTCACCTACATGTTTTAAAACCGTTTTTCGTTTTAAACGTATTTCGAGTTCTGTTGTGCAAGTGGGCCCTTAGAGTACAAGTAAATAAGTGCTGTTTTGTTTTTCAGTCTATTTTTTAATGAATGAATTTAAATAATTTTATTATTCTGCCAAAATTGCAAACAGTTCTTAGTAACTAAAAATACACCCTTTCTTTTGAAAGTAAATAACTTAATTATGTAAATGTTTTATCTGGCCAGACTCTTTCCTAAATTGAATTCTAACAATCTTTTGTTACTTAATATTTTTTCTTGAGAAAACTGTGGGCGTGCTAAAGTGGGGCACTTTGATAAAATCTTTTTTTATCTCACATCCTGTGTAAGTAAAACTTAGTTTAATTTCCGTTTTGTAGGTATTACTCGAGTTTACGTTGGTATCCTTATCAGCGTACGTGCGCCTAACAAGAATGTTAGGAATGCTACTTCAGAATCCATACCAAAAAAAAAAAAAACTGTGGGCCTAAAATAAAGCCCTGTGAGACTCAATACCGAAAACGATAACGAAACAGTAAAAAAAATATTCGATTGATTAACATCCTGCTGAAAAGCTCACGTCATGCAGGAACAGGAAATGCATTAACAGCGATTGCCACCCGAGTCCCTTAATCTGCATTTACTTTGTTTTGTTAGGAAATACCAAAAGCTTGGTCGCGTCAACATCCCAACTTCTAGTTTTCCAAACAACTGAGTGACGTATACTTGCATGACCGATCACTTTATGAGGACGCGGGGTAAGAAATTGCCATTTCACCTAAGAACCTTCATTAACATTGTCATTTTAGAATGGTAAAACCCACTTGCGGGTATCAAATTCACGTATTAGGTATTAAGCCCCGCGGTGTTACAAAATCAGAATTAATTTGATTCGGTAACCAAGGGTTTTATGAAATTATGCCTGGATTATCGCCTTAGTTCTGGGATTTAAACAATCAGTGCATTTGGGCCATAAGTAATAGTCATGATTAAAACAATATTGTTAACTCTCCGTATGTAAGCATCACGTTATAGTTATTGATGTCATTTTCTGCGTTTATGCAAAACCTAAGACAAACTTGAATTGTACCCATATTTAACCGAGCGGTTAGCAACTTCTAGCAACTCGTGTTCAAATCTTAAAATTGCCGTGTTGAGTGATGTGCATAAAATTATTATTAAAAATTGAGATTTCAAAAACCACCAGTGCACTTGGAGCTTACCTCAACGTCATGGCCTAAGGGCAATTGGAGAAGGTCACCAACAGAGTAGGGCGCGCTCACGGTTGATGCATTGCGCCTTTCAATGGATTAATCCATGGCAAATGCGTTTACTTCGTGTGTTTGAACAAGCGACGCCATATCATAAACCAAAATGCATATGGCCGCCACGCCCATCCTTCATTCCTGGAATTGTGTATTGTCCATTGTTGAAAATTTAATTTCATGCTGTGATCAGTGCCTGGAGATTAAATGGATATTTAATTTCAGATTTTAATAATTAGTTAATGTTAGTTGTTGAGCATCTTTCAATCTTAGCTTTGTGTTGGTTTTTGTATGTTGGCATAACATAAAGCATGTATTTTTATTTTGTTTCAAAATATTCTGTACACTTGCAAATATGATATTCGTGTTACAACTCACAATCATTATGTTTATATATTTATTTTCCAAATATACATACATTTAATATTAGTACTTACCATTATTCTTATTAGTGTATAAATAATGACTGAAACACCATAGCACACACCATGGCGGCGTCAATATGTCACTCTTTTGGTCTTTGCTGAAAATCAGCGCTGAGGACTTACGGTCCGTCCGAAGCCACAGCATTTAGCTGAGCATCGACCATTTTTGCACGGATGGGACGCGCAGTTTCATTTATGTTTCACATAGTTATCTTGCCTTCATATTTATTGTAACGTTTTAAATTTAGTTTTGTACATGTACTGATGTGATGTGAATGTTTTTGTTTTGGGATCTCCTTATGTCAACGTTGTGTCAAAATGTCGCGTCGAAAGTGCTTGTCTATGGTGTCACCAAAGCCAAAGACATGCACTTTCTAGGGTTCTCTATGGTGTGACCATAGGGGATCTCAAGACAGAATCGTAGATGTAGAATAGTATTCTCTGCGAAGGTAATATTAGATTTCATTTTATTTGTTTTTTGCTTTGACGTTCTTTTTCAATTTTTTTATGGTTATGTTTTATTATTGCGCGTTTCTAGTCGGTGCAAAATAAATGATTTTTCTTTCTTTCTTTCTTTCTTCTTCAAAACCATATCAACTTTTTGGTATTCTGATATTAAACAACATGTTTACAGTTTTCATATGTTTTCCTTTACATGTGCTGTAAGATATTGCTTCTTGCCAAATTTTATGATTCTAAGTCCACGGGAAGTACCCTATAGGTTTTGATTCCCTTGTGAAATCGCAAAATATGCGACATAAGCGGTCATATCTTTTGATCGCGTTGATTCACAAGTTTGTTTTTTTACTGCTCTAAGGGAAGACAGATTTGAGTATCTGATATTAATTTCGGCTTGATACCTCCACGCGTTCCTGAGAAAATGGGTCTTGACAGACGGACAGACGAACAACAAAGTGATCTAATAAAGGTTTCATTTTTGCCGACTGAAGTACGGAACCCTTAAAATGAAACAAGGATGTTATTTGTACAAATTCGATTTAATTATTTAAATTACAACACTACACTATCTCATAGTGTAAGGTTCGTTTATTATAATGACACATTGAACTTAAAAATAAATAAATAAAGAGGCACGTTTGGCTTTTGCCATACATTATTAAAAGATCACTGGAATGTTTTTATTTGACATAAATTAAATGTAGCAAATGGCACAACGGCTGAAAATGATTCTCACAATTTCACTAGCTTTTTCTTTGAATACGCAAAACTGGTAACCGTAAAGGGAATTCCGGATAGTTATTCCGAATATAAAACAAAATATTTTAAGAGAAAATACATGAAATATTGCTCTCCTTTTGATTCTAGTTTACTGTAAGTTTCATTCGTTATCAAAGTTTTAGTATTCAAGGTAACCAACGCCCGTTCGATCATCTTCAATCAGTACCCATAAACAATGTTCTATGAATAAATTAAATAATCCTCTAATATTAGTAAAAAAATATCCTTTACCAAATAGCGGTTGTACTAGCTTTATTTTAATTTAACCTATTTTCCTTATACGACTTTCTTCAAATGCCCTGGGCCCCATACCATGTCCACGATCAGCCATTGGCTTGTATAGTAGAATAAGTTTTCGACGAAAACGTACGTCACGAGTACTGGAAACTTTATCCCTGTGAATAGCTTGAGGCCGGGATAGATGTACTCGCCTTTGAGGAAACTTTGCACGCAACTGTAAAAGGAAAAACAAATGAAAATCATGATTTTTTTGATAGCATAAATATTGTGAGGATGAATGGATGTTTGTTACACTTTCACGCAAAAGCTACTGAACAGATTTATAAGAAATTTTAAAATAATTAAGTTTATAATTTTTTTTTTTTGTTTATATAAATTGAGTGTGTAAAAAAACAATTTACGCGGGTGAAATCACGAGCTGAAGCGACAGTAACATATGTTCTCACTGCTGCTTTATGAGAGACTGATACAATTAAGTCAAGTCAAGTAAGTCGAGGCCATTCCCACTGAGCTAGCTCTCTTTTTTTAGATATTTTAAAAGAATATGTTACAATGAGTACCGTCTTACAGGAAACTCTTCAACTGGTCACGAGGACCTTTCACATTAGGCGAATGCCTTAACCAGACGGCAGAATGCCGAATACGAGCCACATTTCACAAATGGGCGAACCGTGCACCATACAATATGGGCCAACCACTCGACTGACCGTCGAGACACGAGATACAGACTCGGCTGCACTACATTTATCCACAATAGCTTTCCGTTCACAGCTTATTGCTTCAACACCAGAGGTAGGATTAGGACAGCCCTACCCCTGAACACTGTTTCACTGTGTAGAAACGGACCTCCCAAAAAAGAAAATGTTACAAAAATTTTTCAAAGCGAACTTCATTCACAACGGGCCTCGATGTCAGGCGCAATCTGCATAGTTTGATTGCTTGTGTTTTGTGGTGTCGATTATTTGTTAGTTCTGAAGGCCTAAAATGGCCGCTTTAGCAGAATCGTAATAGGAAAATAATATGAATTACGTTTAAATTCATAGAAATGGTCACAGATGCTGTTAATATTATGAATTGTCACTTTGTGACCATTTTAAGAATTTTAACGTAATTCATATTATTATCCTATTATGATTATGCTCAAACGGCCATTTTAGACCCCCTGTACCTTTAAAACTGTATTCATTTTGGTTTATGAAACGCCACAAAAACAACCGCACGACGGAAAAAACGCACACCGATTGGTCTCCACAGAGTGCCCTTTTGATTCTATGGCGCTGGTTACGTGCGCCGATTGTGGGCATTATGTTTAGCAGGCGAGTTTTAGTTGAGTTATTTTAGAATTAACATTTTCTGAAATAATTCAAATACTTGATGACCATGTTCAGAAGTAATAAATATGCAATGAAAAAAATATTAAAACTTTTTCCGCACCCTGCACTGTATAATTGCATCAAAATATTCTGGATGTGTCTCGATGTGCCAGAGCTCAGTAATTGGGTTGCGAAAGTCAGCTGCAGCTCGCTGTGTGGAAAATACTTATGTTCGGTAACATCTGGCGAGATTGAAAACCGACACTTACAAAGTTGGGAAAAGACTAGTAGTTTGAGCTCTTTGTTAGTACACGTAACATCACGCCTGTAATCCCCGAACGGTTAGGCAGAGGTGTACCTAATAGTACACCCAGACTTCCAGAGGTGTACCTATAATACAACCAGAAGTGTATCTAATAGTACACCCAGAGGAGTGCCTTAAGGCCGAAACACACCAGATCCGTACACGTAGACGTACCATGACGTAATATATGGAACTTTATAGAGACATGGCACACCGCTTGCGTGACGTACACGTGCGCGTAGACTACATGCGTAACGCTACGCATTGCAGCTGCCATGTGTCAAACTTGCTGCGTACCTACGCAGAGCGGAACAGCAACGTCACATTGATGCGTGCAGTAATGACGTTGTAGTCAATGGCATTCCGTATTGGACGTCACACCGAACAAGTTTGAACACGCACGTATCTTTGCTGCGCGTGACTACGCGCGTGACTTACGCATTCAGTTGTATTTGTTTTCAAGTTTTACCGATAGTAAGTGATGTTTTGTTTCGGTTTTAATGATGAATAATGAAATTACAGAACAACTAATTGTTTGTACAACATAAAAAACAAAGAGTAAAAAATATGTCATATAAAACTTGAACCCATTGTTTTTTGGCACACCCAGGAATATTCTGTCACAATAACAGTAATATTGCTTCTTCTTCATCAGATGAACTACTTGGTCCATTTACCCAATCTTCTTCAGACATCGTGCACAAGAATTGCTGGGTACGCAAAGGACCGGTGCGTTGCGTGCGTACCACGTATGCGTAAGCGTAAGCGTACACGTTTGCCTAACCCGGTGTGTCAGGGGTTCACGCGCGTCGCCACGCGCGTGTACACGTGTACGTCACGCCACGCATCTGGTCTGACCAGGCCTTAATAGTACACCCAGAGGTGCACTAATAGTAGATGTTTACAAAAGTGTGGTGTATTTAGAAAATCGGTGAATTTGTGATGACTCACTGACATTTGACTGGTAAAGTTTACCAGCCAATGGTACTACGGCCTTACATATGTAGTTATTATGCCTTGTGGCTGGATTACAGTTTCATTATTTTGTTTAAGTATAAAGTTCGAAAGTGCATGTAGGTGCTATATTTAAAATAAAATGCTTTGAGTTTGACTACTTTTCTCATATCAGCTTAATTATAACACATAAGGTCTTGGTAAAAATATTTGGAAAAACAATTACGAGACCGACCCACCGGAGTTTGTTTAACCACCCTAAGAGCCTCCTAAGGAGTTGAAGTTCATGAATTATTCAACTTTTATTTTAATTAGGTCTCGGTTTAGACTGTATGGATGAACCCTTACATTGAGATGAAGCCAAAGTCCTTGCAGTAGGAACAGTACAGGCTGATTCTTATAGAGTATTAATTATTGAGGTTTTAAAGATGTTTAGAAGAACGGCTTACGAGTATTTTGCGCGATGGGTCGCACAGTGTGCTGGATTGGTGAAATTCGGACTGGACACCAGTCACAGTAAAGATCGATGCCGGTTGATTATGGTGGAAGTACTTAAATAAAAATACTATATTCCTTCGTCAAAGGTAGTGATTACTGAAGCTGACTCAGCCTACTGTGTTGTGCCAGATCAACATCGTGGACAAAGTAAAAGGAGTATGTCAGGATCATCGCGGGTGGCATTCTATAGTTTATGCAGTTTACCTCGGGGGGAAAATGGGTGAGTTAACATATTATATGTATGTAAAGCTGATAAGATATCGATATACTTACACCACAGTATAGGCGACGAGAAAACACGACAGTATCCCAATATTCGGCACGTTACTCTTGGGTCTCTCTCTCCGGACTAATACCAAGTCCATTAACATCACAACTAAAGAGACTGTGTGCATGCAGTGCTGGGACCAGAATGGAACCACCTTGTGGATACTGGGCGGTGCGATCAGCTCTCGATGAGTATTCCATACTCGCCAGAACAAGATGTCACCGAACTGGAAATAAAGAAACATTGATGTTAGTTTAACGCAAAATCAAACTTGTATTTCCCTGAAGAGATCACCAGCCTAGCGTTTTCCCAACTATGTTAGGGTAGGCTTCCAGTCTAACCGGATGCAGCTGAATACCAGTATTTTACACGGAGCGACTGCCTATCTGACCTCCAGAACCCAGTTAGTAGTGGGTAATACGATACCTCTTGGTAAGACTGGTTGTCAGACTTTCGGGCCAATGACTATCTGTAACGACTGTCAAAGAACACTCAACATTTCCTTGAGCAGATATTGATTGTAATAGCAGAAAGAATACTTTTAGCATCAAAGATTACCGGCGTTTTTTTTTTTTTTTTTTTACCGATGGGACACGGCCTGTCGTCTAGACGGACGGACGGCGAGCTAGCCCATAGCTCACCGTCCACAGGCCCGCGCCTACGGTGGCCGGGGGCCACCACGTGGCCCCCGACGCCCGGTGCGTCTCCCGCGGCGGCTGAGACGTGAGGCTCTCTCCCTCTCACGTCCCGCCACCACCTTCGCTAGCATGACTGCTTCGCAGAAGGAGGTGACGGCGTCCCGTTCCCTCTCGCTCCGGACCATGGATTGAACCAGGGCCGGACGCGAGAGGTCGCCGCCGCCGATTGCCGCTACGAGGACACGGCGGTGCTCCGCCCAAGCGGAGCAGACCTGCACAGTGTGCTCCACCGTGTCCTCCGGTCGATCCTCGCAGTGGTGACACCCGGGCGTTTCCTCCCGCCCGATTAGGTGCAGGAACCTCCCGAAACAACCATGTCCGGTGAGGACCTGCGTCAGGCGGAAGGTGAGGGCGTTTATTATCGGCGTTTGGCGACAATATCAAGGACGCATCTTGTTTTGACGACTCTTTACCTTCTTTAAATTCTTTACATTATATATAGCTTGGGTCGTGTTTGCCATGTCCCTAACTATATTTTGCCAGTTGATTGCCAGACACTTTCCCTTGAACAAACACCTCTACCCTTACCCTTTGTACTAATGCATGCGTGACGTAAACGAATACTTAAATATTATTGTTCAAATGCGGAAGTTGCGGAAGAAACGTTTCACAAAATTATTCACAGGATAACTTTCTGTTCGCACATTATACTAATTAAAACAAAATAAGAGTTATACGCATGCTTAGCATACCCATCCCTTCTTCCCTTATGTTCATGGTTGAAAGATTACAGAAAGTCGAAATAGAATGCGAATCAACGAATGCTTAAAACTTGATTCAATTTGACGATTAGAAAAAAAATCTTAAGACAGACTTTAAGGAAAAAATGATATTTTTTTCCTCATTGCGATATTAATACATTTGAGTAACCGTAAATAAATACAAGGTTAGACCTACAGAAATGGAGTCAAAATAATTATTATCTTTGTCCTTTATAAAGGCATTGCAAATACATTCCAAGAAGTATTATTACTGTGTCAACATAACAAAATTATTTTGTTTTGTTTTTTTTTCCTCAATTTACCAGAAATCATTCAAAATAATAGCTTCATTATCACTTTGCCCTTATTCCAATTAATTTAAGGCTTTACTGACCCTCACGTCCAAAATTCACTTCCTTCATAACCATAACAAATAATAATTATCATCTACACACAATCTAACCATTTTTATAGCCCATCTCTTTCTTATCTACAGGCATTCACAGTTTATCTAAATAATGCACATAAGTACAAAGGCGGACCATAGGCATTTTCTACCAGTCAACCTTTGGTTAATGCAGACATAAACAGTGTGTGTAAATCTTTTGAATCAAATTTATTTTATACAAAGATATACTACGAATACATATAAATACTATAAAATATACATATATAAATACATGCATGAATAAATAAATAAACTACTTACATAAATGCAGTTCATATTTCCAAAGAGGTAAGTTAAAATACCTACAAGATTTTTTTTTAAATTAAAAGTTGATGTGACTCAGAGTCTCAGACCGGTCATTCTATTCGTCTATTTGGCAATGACAATGGTAAAATGCAATGTAGTTCAAATTCCTAAGCAACGATGCATGAAGGTTTCACATTGACTCAATACAGAGTTTCTTTGCCTTCTTGAAGAAGTACACTCGACAACAATAATTTAAAACTCGATAATTACATATTATTTTATTTTTACTCGATTCTGCATCTTCAAAATATAATTACGTGTTTTTCGGGTCACTTCCAAACAAGCCAAGGATGTGGCATTGCGAAGTAATTGCGATCTGATGACATCTCTTAAAATCTTCCACATTTTTGACAGCTATAAGGCCAAATGCTATAAGTAGGCATCTTTTTGCTTTTATATTATTACTTTTAATACGAAGCCCTTTTATTTTTAGTTTAGGCTTGATTGGTTAATCGATTTTGTGAGCCGTAAAAAAAGGGCTTTCCGTTTAATTAGTTTTGTGTCTTTTCGCAATCAACACCGGTCTTGAAAAAGTTACTTGTAAGTGAAAAGATTTTTACCCGATCCAGGAAGGAAGAAAAAAATTTAATAACACCGGATGTCATCCGTATTTTATTTTTCTTAATAATGGGGCTATCGCGTATGAATTCGCCGCTAGAGGCGCTAGTGTAGCGCGGGGGCACCGAAATGTCAGATGTCATAGAATTGTTGCTTTTTAACCGACTTTTTTTATCACGTATTTTTACAAATATTCACGATTGTGGTTTAGATT
Organism: Eugnorisma glareosa; assembly: GCA_947578425.1. Lineage (NCBI taxonomy): Eukaryota > Metazoa > Arthropoda > Insecta > Lepidoptera > Noctuidae > Eugnorisma > Eugnorisma glareosa. The sequence goes on along the minus strand of OX387969.1, from coordinate 13,344,486 downwards.
GAGTCATTACTGATATATATTTATATTTATTCTATAGTATTCATTTATTAATTACAATAACCTAAAGTAGCAACAAACTTAAAACTTGGCGTCAAAAAACTCCTCCTCAACGCTGTCAACTGGTAATGTACCCAAGAGACTGGCGGCGTTGCCACGATGTATGGCAACGCTAAGCCTTTGGCCAAGGTAAAAGCCAGCCCTTGGGTCACGGGAAGTGTCAACTAAACGTTTTGAAATATCCTTGAAAAGGCTGTGAGCGCTCGGACCCCACGGTCCTAGAGTTTCAACCCCAAACGGCTCGAAAATATAGTTACCAATGAGGTTACTATATTTACGCCGCTTGAGGTTCTCTGCAGCCGCAGCGGCAGCCCTAGCACAGCACGATGAGCTAAGAAGATGGGATAGCGCATGAGTATCGACACATGTTGCGCCCCACACTAAAGGCCTACCCATCTTCCATGGAAACAAAGACATCCCGTCCGGTCTCTTGCCATCGTCTCTTGCCATTACTGATTAATTATGACTTGAAGATTTTAAGGAATCTTGTCAGCACTTGGAGGTAAGATGATTTTTAAATGTTTCATGCTTGCTAATTTTGAGGAGAATTTCGTAAATAAATGCATCTGAAGTTTACCCTATGTAAACGCAATAAAATATTTTTTCTTTCTTTTTCTCTTTCAATCTTTTTATGAAGTTATTGGTACTTTAAAGTATAAAATATAATTATTGACAGGACCTTAATTGACAGTAGTGCCATCTGGTGAGCTCAAAAACGATAGCCCTCATTAAATCATACTTCACAAGAGCTGGTACTATCACATTAATTTCAAAATTTGCATTTTGATATACCGTCTTGGTATGAGTGTTAATTTATAACAAAATCCATATTACTTACATCAGATTGAGACTGATGGTAGGCATGGGCCTGATATAAAAAAATAATTAAAACAGATTCAAAATCTGTTTTAATTAATTATTCATGTTGTGAAGTCGCGTGTGTTCGTTCCCTTTTACGCCAAGACAAGTATGGGTGACTGATTACATTGTATCTGCGTGAATGATTACATTACTTAAGTAATTATTACAAAGTGACGAACAGAGGTAGTAGGTAGTAGGTGCTAGCTTTATTGATGTATTGTTTTCATGTCATATGGATACGCAAATGAATTTAAATGTCTTTAATGTCTCTAATGTCTTCAATTAAATAGAAGTTTATTTTTTATCAGTAACTGAATAGAAAATAAATATTTTAGATAGTCTGTTTGGGTAGCCATTTAAGTAAGAAGATTACGGAAACACTGTTTTAAGCTTTCACGGTTTCAGGGGAGCTCAAAATAATAGACAATCACGGAAGATATCCCGTAAGTGACGGTATAAGTTTAAGATTATACAGAAGTAAATGGCCACTTCCAATTATGCATTTGTTAGCAAATTGCGGTTTATTTTTCCTCGACCCGAATTTTACCATGCCAGTTTGTGTTTATTTTGTACAAAATTGACAAAAGCCTTTTTCTACGGAAAACATATCCAATAACCCTAACGTTTTGATTAAAACTGAATAAATAATAACAAGAAAAGTCATTGTGAGCACGTCTGTACTTATAACGGTCATCTATTAATGTTTACAAAAGCGCTTAGTGGCAATTTGTGTGTCGAAACTTACTGCAGTGGTCGGTAGGAGGATGCTTGTGAAGCACAAGTACCTAACTTGATTGAGAAGTTTCACATGAGTCCTCCCATTTGCCCCTCTCAACTCCTGCCAATCGCAGTAGAAACAGATCGGGAAATACACCAAGGTGAAGAGCTGAAACAAAACACATTTTAATTAATTTTGGGAAAGTTAAACATTAGGTACCTTGTTTGAGATATTCGAACATTTTCTTATACCATAGCATGTGTGGGCTGTGTTCTTGTGTTACACGGAAAACTTTGGTGAAAATGTTTCATCGTAAAATGTAAGGGATGAACGGTGCGCAATATTTTTTCGTTGATTTGTACGCACGTCACGTAAACAATACCGGACGGGTTTTAATGGGATTTTAATCTGCGGGATCCTAAGGAATAGTGATGTGCCTGATGCTACCACCGTGCTAGCGTTTGTCATGATGAAAAATGTATGAGATTTCTCTATTTATTGTTAAATGTAGGTATTATGTGTATTTCCGACCGAATTTTCCATTTCTACCAGTTTAATGACCTTACTTTTATCATTGTTCGCAATGTCAGTCAGTAAAACTTAATATTTAATCACATAAATCTGAAATGAATTTATCATTTTACGCATTCAACTGAGATAATAAAATTATATTAAATTTCGTAACTTTTCGTCGGGCAGATATTGGTAACAATGCTGCAATCACAGTACACGTGAATAGTAAAGTGTGAGACATCAGGCATAAATTATGACGTCCGTATCAGTGTCAATTAGCTAAGAAATAATGCCAAAATAATGGTTTCGCATGTTTTTGCAAAATCTACGTTTGAAGTGTTTAGTAATTACGGTAAACACCTGCTAAAGATATTATGCAAATTGTTGTATAAACAATGGTAAAAAGCTGTGTTTGTCAATTTTATCGTAAAAACATTACGACCTGTGAAAATAATGCAAATCATTATCTTTGGGCAAAACGTGTTAAACGATGATGATGATTCTCTTTGGGTAATCATTTTTGAACTATATTGTAGTCATACAAAGAGATTTAAAAGTAAATATTTTAATGTCATTGTAGTCACGTCATGACGTCAGGTGAGCTATGTACCTACGTCAAAATAAAAAATAAAATTTTTAAAAAATCTAGACACGTTTAACAGGCAGTCATGGTTACATATACCCTACCTATCTACATTTTGCGACGCACGGCAGTATATAATTAACTAGCTGTTGCCCGCGGCTCCGCTCGCGTTTTGTCGGAAATTATTCCACGGGCAAGTTGTAAATATAGCCTATATAGCACTCGGGGATAATGTAGCTTCCTATTAGTGAAAGGATTTTCAAAATCGGTTCAGTAGATCCAGAGATTACCCCCTACATACAAACTTACAAACAAATTTTACCTCTTTGTAATATTATTAGTATTCGTATAGATATACATAAGTAGCACGATTGGTTGACTCATCTCGTGTCCCTTCTCGTCTATTTCTTAGCCAAAGCGTCAGAATTGCCATCCATCGTGGTAATGCTGCCAGTCTTCTGGGGACTTTCCCCGTTGTCAGCGATGCGGACGATTTTTTATTACGCCCTTATTTTCTGCTTTTGAAAATGTATGTACATATATTATTATGTTAGCTGTGTAAGTATAATAAATAATGTACAATATAATAATGTGTTAAATTAAATAAATTAGGTAGCATGACAACCCTATGACAATATTATCCGGCGATTGCTTTTGGGGTTTATATTACGGCCACACTGAAGAAGAGGTATATTGAAACAGACTTAATCGTTGTAAAGCACTGGTAAACTCTGTTGCGATCAAATCTAGTATTTTTTTGTAAAAACTGACATCTTATTTTTCATGGTTTAGCTCTTTAGGACATGTAATTTCTGGTAGTAGTACAAGGTTGAAACTAATGCCTTTTTTGAGTGCTTTTGGAATTTCAACTCTTGGCTCTGGGCTGAGCGTTTACCTGATGATCTAATTCATATTCCTTCAATTGACATGAAGGTTTACTTCATTATCATCCACAGCCTGAATTCACCTACTGCTAGGTCTATACCTATATATAATATGAAAGGCCTATGCCTTTTTAGGGTTCCGTAGCTGAATGGCAAAAAACTGCAAACAAATCAAATCAAACTGCAGCAGTAACTTTGTTTTTCATTGACATACTATGAAAAATTACTTTTGCTGTTGAATGTAATACAATACCTACAACATATGAGCCTTTTTTTTTTCGGATGTGAAATCATCAAATAACTCCCCTCGCTCTGGGCTGAGCAGGAGGGAGTGTCAGACTTTTACTGACTAAAACCCATCCATGTTCCTTCATCGCCCTTTGTGTTCCGGGGCCACGGTATCTCTTTCGAACAGTCCCGCAGCCCCGGCAGGCATCGGCCCTTGCGGACCCCACAATATATGAGCCTTCAAAATATTTTTATTATATTGTTTGCTGCTACGGAACCCTATGTTCGTGTGAGTACGATTTGCACTTAGCTGGTTTTTTTTCTTGTGCCAGTTTCGTGACAGCCTCATCGAGGCTTTTCCCTAGATGTCCGTGTCGTCTGCCTGTCGCGCCACCGCGCACCGGGCAACTCACATTTCTTTTCCCAGTTCTTGGACACCATTCGGTGACAGCCTTAATCCATGTCTCGTCACCTCGCCTTGCTAGGTGTCCTGCCCAACTCCATTTGAGTTCCGTAACACGATTTCCAGTATCATTATTGTTTAGGTTTACTTAGTTAAGATAAAAAAACTACGTCCGGATTTCTCGGAACTAACTAAACAACTAGGTGCTAACCTTGAATCACGGATGAGTTACCGATCTCATCCGTTCTAAGGGACAAACCAAGCCTACCTTGGTGTGTTGAGACAGGTCACAAGCAACCGCTTGGTGTTATTGGTTCTTAGGAAGCAACCAATCCACCTTTAGTGTGTACACAGCCTAAGCAAAGTATCGACTAAAGGTTGATCGTTACGTACATAGGGACAGAACCTACCGAGACATCTTGAAAGCTGTTTAAAATCAACATCGGTCTTTAAATAAATGGATATTTAATTAATCTGCTCAGACTTCTCTAATAGGCTGCCTCGTTGGTGTAGTGTTCGCAAGCGTGCCTTGATTGGGTTCGATTCCCACTTCGGGCCAAGTGTTATTGGGTTTTTAATTAAGAATTTCTCAGTAGCATCCTGGAGGCTGGTTTTTTGCCCAGTTGATGGCAATAGGCGTCCTCTAGTTTCCTATTGCATGAGACTCAAACAAAACAGGCGAAATGTAGGTGAACAACAGGTATGAACAACCCTTAGAGAATTACGAGCGCGATATTACATTATGTCTTTAATAGGCAAATGGATCACCAGATCCCAGTTTGTTTTGTTTGAATGATCTCTCACTCTTCTCTCACCAAGCTCTGAAATCTAATTTAAGTAGTACTCCTGTTAAATGGTGCAATGTCCCATCAATGGATCATTGTAACAAATTCTTTTTCAGGGACCCCACATTAATAATAGTAGCAACAAAGTTAAACTTTCACCCGGTCACTTGTCGCCCTGCTAATTCAACAAAGGAAAGAAGCCATTTTGTTCCGTAAGTTATTAAATTAAGCCCTCTTCTGACGTCATTTCCTGTAACGTTCGGGACGATGAAGGCTTAAATCTCTAAAAACTTTGACAGAAGGAAAGTGGGGAGCTCATAAATAGGGGGGACAGTGCTACTATAATCGCTTTTGTTCTGGGAACTTTGTTGCACGATAAGTTTATTTTAAAGTTAAAATAAAATACAGAATAGTGTACTGGTCCTTTTAGTAACAGTTTGCAGAATTAAACAAGGGTCTTAGTGTACAGTTTTTAAGAGGCTACAGCAAGTTGACTGTTATGGTGGCTTTATTCTCTCTACTGAGAACTCTCTTTAAGTCTCTCCCGAGATGTCTCACAAAAAACTGCCACGGCGGCAAAGAGGCTACACGAGCGTAAGTTCACACACTCTCGCACTTGCCCTGCGTCAAAGTTTCTTGGCGTGCAGTGTGCAGCCACTATTATCATATCTATTGTGATTTGTGAGGAATGTCAATTGTATTAATACAAATCAAGGTGCCAGTACTTAAATATAACTTTTGCTATTATGGCTATATTAACTTTAAGAAATGTCAGTTATTAGGAAACAATTCTTTGTTCAACTTATTGCGTCAGTGAAGTTTACAATCAGGTGCTATGTTTGTGTAACTTAATCTACAGAATGACTTTTGAAAATTACTTGTTATACGAATGGTCAAATGTTTTAAATACATTGTGATCTAAGACATTAGAACGAGCGCGAGGTGTAAACGTCTGGACTATCTAGCATTTTTCAAAGCAAGACATACATATAATGCATTCTAAATTATATATTATATTTTAACAACACAGAGTGCAACACAGAGAGACATTTCATAATTTCATTTTGATGAATGAAATTATGAAATGTCTCACTGTGTTTTGATTTATTTATGAGGAGCTCGTTCCTAAATAATAGCAGCCGCTCGGGTTAATCTTCAGGTAAAGCCGTGCTTGCCTAGGTTGGTCCCGGGATGGGTGACCACCCATTACATACCGAGTTTCTTCCGTGCCTCGGAAAGCATGTCAAACCGTTAGTCTCAGCTGTCATTAATATTCCTTTGACAGTCATTACAGGTAGTCAGTCAACCATTCTTACCAAGGGTATCGTCTTACCCAGTCCTAACTGGGTTGTGGACGCCAGATAGGCAGTCGCTCCATGTAAAATACTGGTATTCAGCTGTATCTAGTGAGATTGAAGCCGACAATGGCTAGGCAGATGACGATGAATATTTATTTATAATTAGTGAAATATTTGAAAACTGCGACGATGCCAGCTTTCGGTAAGCACCCTCTTATTAGGCATTTTTGATTACATTTTTTTCATCTTAGAATCCATCGCTTTCCACAAATAAGGCCGAAGACAAGAGTGGGTCCTTTAAAAAAAAAAAAGAAATCGATCTGTAGTCAGCTAGTCATTCAAGGCTCTTGAATTTGAGGCTGTTTAATTTTAAATCGATCGAATCTATTTAGATTAGCTTTCTTGTAGCTTCTACAGCTGAGTGCCAAATCCATATCGGTGTACTCTAGATATACGGGTTGGTAATCGTGGTTTAGTATTATTTATTTGTAAACAAAATGTTGCTGCCCATCCTCATAAGGTAGTCATCTTTTTTTTCATCTGGTTGGGAACGGTCCGCTTAGAATACGTAAGGTAACATAAATTATTCAAGATAATTTTCAGAAAAGTGCGAAAAATAAAAATAATTTTACGATTCTCCGTGAAAAATATATTTTATGAATGATATTGGTCCACCGGGATAGCGGTTTGGTTATCTCTCACAATAAATTGGGATTGGAATAACTTTTATGTAGCAATATGAATCTGATTCGTGTTTTTACGGAGGTTTGGGGATACATACAGTAATTTATATTATCAGTACAGATTGAGCCAGAGCGCTCAGTCTGTCGAATACCTACAAGTTTTGAGACGTGGACTCATACTGACCGAGTTTTGGATCGATATTGAATTTTATGATTGCTGCAGTGTACGTTGCAAAATCGAGGACCCCAACACTGATTTGCATTTGTTTTCTGACTAATTTGAATAATTTTTATCTAAGCCGGTGAAATACCTTCCTTACAATATTTTAGAAGTTCAGGGATGAAATATAAGCTAACAGTTCCTATTTATACATCTATCTAGAAACAGACGTCTATTGAAGTGTCTGTTTGTAATTCCAAACGGGTTTAAACTACTGACCAAAAAAGGAGTATTATGTTTTTAACTGAATGTATAAAATACGCTATTTATATTATTTTTTTATGTTTATCCGTCTCTCTGTCTGTTTGTTCCGCCTATTCTCCGAAATGGCTAAAGCAATATTAACAGGACTTTAACTGGCGTTAGCTGATGTTATAATAAGTAACTAAGGCTACTTTTATTTTAGAAAAAAAATTAGGGTTCCGTGCAAAAAAAAAAACTTGATATTGTTAACGAAATCCGGTTCAAAAATTCCTATTCGATTCGTACGATTTCGTTAACGATTTCAAGGGATTTTTAAATAAGAATTTCACGATGTCTCGGGCAACAGCTTGTAGTTACGTGAATATTGTAAAACGCAATGGGGGCTATCGCGTATGAATTCGCCGCTAGAGGCGCTCGTGTAGCGCGAGGTCACCGAAATGTCAGATGTCATAGAGTGTTCGCGCGTTGAGTGCTTTTTTATCACGTATTTTTACTAATATTCACGATTGTGCCATTCCTGATTGATTATGACTTGAAGATTTTAATAAGCAACTTAGGATTTTATTTTTTAGTACTTGGAGGTAAAAATGATTTTTAAATGTTTCATGCTAACTAGAGGGAGAATATTGTAAATATGTATCTGAAGTTTACACTATGTTGTTATACGTAATAAAATAAACTCTTTTAGAATTATTGACATGACCTTACTCGACAGTGGCGCCATCTGGTGATTTCAAAAACGATAGCCCTCATTGTTACGTCGTCGTTTTGAAAATTTGGTTATCGAGTAGGTATCCTCATTCATCTATGACACTGTTGAAATGCGCTCCCATTCTCTTTCCACCTTGTTATATTTTTGTTACACCAGATTACAATAAAGAAAGGTCAAGTCCAGCACTTATGCAATGTCTGCAAAAATAATTCATTCGAGTTTTCGAAACCCTGCCACGTGAATCCACCGGATCGAGACCGCTATTGAGAATGAAACAGATCATAATAAACACTATAAACAATGGGTCCGAATATGGCTCGGTGACCAGTCCAATGCGTTTTGCCAACTTCAAAATCGGAGGCTAGTTCAGTTCGTATTTAATTTTAACTGTCTACTTCGTTGGTTTAGTGGTCGAAATTCTTCTGTTTCTGTCGAGCATGAGGTCCTGTGTTCGATACCCGAATTGTGCTAAATGTTATTGGGTTTTTTTATCAGGATTTCCCATAAGAAGTCCAGAGTCTGGATTTTGGCCCGATTGATGGCAATAGGGTCGCTCCTATAACATGGGACTTTAGTATAACTGACGAAACGTGGGTATACATTTTTTTTTTTTTTCGGATGGAAAATCATCAAATAATCCCTCCCGCTCTGGGCTGAGCAGGAGGGAGTGTCAGAGTTTTACTGACTAAAACCCATCCATGTTTCTTCCTTTGCCCTTTGTGCTCCAGGGCCGCGGTATCTCTTTCGAACAGTCCCGCAACCCTGGCAGGACGTGGGTATACATGTGGGTCACTTCGGCCTTAATGTTGGGGGGGTTTTACTTCTGGATTACAATGTGATATTAGTAGGAATTTTGTTCGTTTCAACAAGCACGTGAAGTAGTAGGAACATACCTACATCATAGTATGTGACAATAATTGATATATTTGCTTTTGCAGTAACACGAGAATATTCATTACTACTATCTTTTACCGACGACTTCGCTTGCGTGTATTTTAATAATCCCGCGGAAACATCCAAGATAAAGAGTATACAGGTCGTGTTCTGTCTGTATTCCAAATTTAAATTTTTCCAAGATTTTGTGTTTTAAACTTAGGATATTCATAAAATAACACTAATCAACTTACATTAAACCACGCAGTAATCAGTTTAAACCTGATCTTCTGATACATCTGGATATCCGGATCATCGTGGGCACCGAAATCAATGGTCAACAACGAAGCCGCAACGGCCACCAAATGGAAATACGAAAACGCATAGAACCACAGTCTCACTTTCAACAACGTTCTACTTTCCTTCATAAACCCAGTACTCAAAATGGCTGAATCTAACCTCAACATTGTGAAAGAAAAAAAAATTAAAAATAGAACGAACTCAACACTCGAAAAAAATATAGAATAAAAATATGGCCGCACCGTTCGCAGCGGTCAGTGCGCGCGTATACAAACTTTAGACGATACCAATGTACTGCAGTACTTGTATTTTAAGTCAAGTTTAATGGATGAGTCGTAGCTATAAAACGCTGTATATAAGGTGTAAATACGTCGATAGCCGTAAACGATTGTTTTTTAGTGAACAAAAAAAGGGTGCCTTGAAATTATTTTTTTATTTGACTTACAATGTCAATGTCAACCCCCCGTGGTGTTATGTGGCCGTGGTATGTTTTTGTTTCTGCGTAAATATTGCAAGGTTATACAAATAACAGTCGCTTGCGCAGGTTCAGGGTCACTTGCTTGTAAGTTCCTGGGCTGTACTGTGGCATTATTCTGTTAATGACGATCTACACTACAGGATACAGCGTAGGTGGTGTGGGGATAGAATCCTTCAGGCAAGTTGTGTTGAAGCAAATGAGGAAGCAAGAAATGTTTAAAATGTTAATTCGATATTTGTGTTTCATGTTTTTCTTAAGGATGCTCATTCATAACTCAAACTGTAGATTGTTGCAATTCTTATTGATTGATCTGATTTTTGTAAGTGTTTGTTAACCAAATCCATCCTATACATATTAAAATGCGAAAGTAACTTTGTCTGTCTTACCTTTTCAAGTTTTGACGGTTAAACGGACTTCGATGTTTGGATTTAGAACAAAGGATACTTTAAATCACAGTAATACGTTCCTGTCGGATAGTTTCGACCTCTACGTAAGCAAAGCAACGGGCAAAGGTCAGTAAGACATAATATTAGGAAAAACGCACTAGGTGAATCCTACTAATATTATAAACTAGCGACCCGCCCCGGCTTCGCACGGGTGTAAATTTACACATAATAGGTAACCTTTCTCTTGAATCACTCTATCTATTAAAAAACCGCATCAAAATCCGTTGCGTAGTTTTAAAGATTTTAGCATACATAGACACAGACAGACAGCGGGAAGCGACTTTGTTTTAGACTATGTAGTGATGTAAAAGTTTGTATGTTTGGAAGTTTATTACTCAATTACGCAAATACGGCTGAACGGATTTAGATGACATTTGGCACACAGATAGTTTATAACCTGAATTGATACAAAGAATACTTTTTATTCTGGTTAAGAGCGGTCAACCCGTCATACTTTTCATACAAACGCTCGTACGTGATTATGCATCTATCTTTGATTTTTTTGAACTAATAGGTATTTTGTGCACTATATCTAGGTTTCTATGGTAGCAAAAAAAATTAAAAAATTGTAGAAACAAATTCAGTATAAGCCTCCAAAAATTGCTGTTTTGTACAAATTTTAACTGAACTTTGGCCCTTCATAATGTACTCATAAACTGTAAAAGTACAGAAAACAACTCAATAGAAACCTTGCACATGTAATGGAGATTCTTAATAACAAATATTTATTTCACATACTTGTACGACTTATTCAAAAACACGTATTTCCTGGAACAAGTTTGAGAAATTTTCGAACACTATTTTTCGTTCAATGTCATCGCGTTAGGCGGTATGAGGTGCGCGGGAGACGAGATGTGCGGGGTCGGGGCTGGGTAAGACGAGGGAATCGAAAGAAAATCGCCGCTGTGGCTCTGGATGAAACAACAAGCTTTTCGACCATGCTCGCGTTGACGATAGACGTGCCGGGAAGGGCCCTCTTAATGACAAGACTTGACGAATGGTTGACCAATAATGCTTCGTTACGTGAATGGCCTATTGATAATTAAATGCATTGTCGATCTAAGATAATGCAGTTGTTAGACCTTACCTATGTGAATAATGATGGATAATAAGAGGCAATTAATTAGGCTCCATTGTTTCTGCATTAAGGTCTCATCTTAGCGTAAGTAATCTGATTTGCATAATTTAATATCAGTAGGAACATTGTGCCTTCAGTTTTTTGCTGTCTTATTTTGCTAAAGTTACATTATGATTTTGGTTTGTAAGTTTGTGATTTCTTAGTAAAATTAAGTTATAACAAAAAAAATGCAAGATTCGGTTTTTTCGTTTCTGCAGAATGACATACCTCAAGAGTAGCAAAAGGTCGTGTCCGTTTTCAGTAACAATAAGTGACCCTAAGTGAGTCACGTAAATTCAGAGCCGAGAGTTCAAATTTCAATAACATTTAGGCGTTGTGTGCTAGTAAAAGTTAGTTATGCATTTGCAGTTGGGTATTTGGTTCTGCATTTCCGTATAATTATAATTTAGTTTAAATTTAGAGGGCTTAGACAAAATAACTTTTAAAATAAAAAGAGGATAAAGTAGCAGGAATGCCTGTTAAGTTCTGTCGTTTACATATTTGGCGCCAATTTTATTGTGAATTTAGAACGGTTCAATATTCAAGTTTGTTGGAATTTAGAATATCAAAACAATTGAAGGAATTAGGATTAATGCAATTGTTTAGTCACAGCGTTGTTTTAAATGAAAATGAATCTCACTAAGGAAAATGACCGTGCAATCAAGATTTCGATCAATCTCGAAGATCGTCATGACAACACAAGATTTTGCATGAGGCGCTTGGTGTGAGAAAGCTAGTTTCTTGTTGCATCCCGCATTTGCTTTCTGAAGATCCTATGGCGGCCCGCGTCAGTAGGTGTAAGACAACTCTTCAAAGGTTACGTAGGTAACGTAGGTTAGGTCCGACATTGATGGTGACGAATTTTGGATCTATGCCTACGATCCTGACTCCAAACAACAATCCACAATCTGAGTCTTCCAAGACGAGCCCAAGCCGACTAAAGTTGTTCGCTCTCGATGCGTTTCAAAGAAGATGGTAAATCTAACCCAAAGTGACGCATTATCCTACACCATGCACAAAGTAAGCATAACGCAAGCTCACACAGCGCTCGCCAAATAATTGAGTATTTGAAACAGGAAAACTTAGAAGTTCTTGACCATCCTCTACAGTCCTGACCTAATCCCTAACAATTTCTTTACATTTCCTAAAATTAAGAAACTCTTCGTGGTCAAAGGTTCCAGTCCGATGAAGAAGCAGTCGTCGCTTTCAAATCCATATTGAATACCCCTACTTTGGAATGGAATAAATGTTTTAATAACTGGTTCGAACAAATGGAAAAGTATATTAGACTACTTTGAAAAACAATAAAAAAGAATTATAAGGTTCTAGTTGTTTTTTTTTGTTCAAACGATGAAACAAAATAGGCACGCCACGTATAAGAAATAACATGACAGCAATAATGATTACGGAAAATTCAAAAAAATATCAATAATTAATAAATATCAAAAATATATTAATTAATTTATGGCAAAAGTTGCAATACTTAGTTTTGAAGTCAACGTTTAGCTGATACTTGCGTCTTGATACAGGAAAAAAGTAATGAACTAGAAGCTTCTCTTTGCAACATTTAATTGAGGAAAACGATCGTCTTGCCTTTCTTATTGCTTACCTTTTTTCTAAGGCACATCGTTTTCAGGAAATAATTGACCACTACTCGCAAGAGCTATCTAAATGATAGCATAAAAAACAGTCATAATATGTATTGTGTTATAGACTTATAACCGCTTGCACCAAAAAGCTAATTCCAAATATCGTCTTATTTCTGAAGGGTAAAGGGAAGGGAAAGACAGATTGTGCTGAACGTATTTAATGACGACGACGTAAACATAATCTTTCATAATCGTATTTATCTTAAAATCAAGAATTACAGGCTCTAGTTCACTTAATTATGCACAATCCTATAAATGGTGTAAAAGGGCCCTTGACGAAGCCGTCAACCAAGCATTCTGTACATCAAACTAAGTAACTCCACGTAAAAATTATTGCTGGGATTAGCCTTTTTTTTTGGGGTGAAAAATCAAGTTTTACGGCAAAACTCAATGTAATGCACTCAAAACATTGTGCTGATGGACATTGAATAGTAAACGCGTCATGAAGTTATTTATAGTAAAGTTATAACCTAGGGAACTTTGACCTCCAATATCTCCGTACCTAGAAGGATCTCAGGTATAATGGTCCGCAACAAAAAAAATGTCGCAATGACGGGGAGAACAAGTGACTTTAGGAGGCTTCGTTAGGGGTCTACTTACACCCTTTATAGAGAATGGTGTCTGAAAAGGTCCTGCGGTACAGATCACCTCTTAAATATACAGTTTTATTCATAGCAAAAATAGAAATCAAGATACTAAAGTAGACAGAGAAAATAAAATAATTACGACACGGGAAACGCACCCTTCGCCAGTCCGGACGTCAGTTTCATGTTGACTTGTAGCCCAAATTCAGTTTAATTACATCCATGTGACATGAAATGTCAGCATGTCCGACCACTGTGCCTATGTACAATTAATATGGTGTTACTATAATCTCCTATTTACATTATGAGAATTCCGTTGGTTTGTGGAATTCGTTGGCCTAGTGGTCGCGAGCACTACTCTTGAGCGTGACATACGAAATGGATTCGATTCTTAGGTTGATAGGCTTTTTCATCAGGAATGTCAAAGTCCCAGTACGGTGTCAGGATATCTGCCCAGTAAAAGCGAACAAGCTTATCATTTTTGTGCATGGCATTTAAAACCTTAACTATTCAGCTAGCTACAGTAGTTTTTGCTTTGCTCTAACACTTGTAGTTTACGATTGACTTTTGTTTTTATCTCAAAGGTCAGATGGTGTCAAGTTACAGGTCGTAAAATTTGACGTTTCTAGCGGTGATAAGTAATTGACAGTTATGGGCTGACGTTTGAGTGGATACTTGGTGATACATCTCTGCCTACACCTTCGAGAAATACAGGTGTGTTGTGTTGTTATTATTTACATTTAATTTAATATAGTCCTCCTGACCATTTTTGGTCACAGCGACCAGTCATAGCGGAGATTAGCAATCGGCGCGGGAGATATTAAATAGTGCAAAAGTGTGTGCGCAGGCACATGTGCACTCTCTGTTCCTTTTACTCTCATAGTCCGATGGGACGGCAATCTGACACGACCGGAGAGAGATCAGGTGCAGGACCAATGGCTTGGCGTCCTTTCAGAGGCACGGGGGTATCATACCGCCAACTTCCAAACTCTGGGCTACTGAGAAATTTCCAATGGCAAAACCCAATTTGCCCCCGGGAATCGAACCCAGGACAGCGGTCGCGCTTACGACCACGAGACCTACAGGTCAGGAGGTTAATTACATTAAACATACAATCGTACAACTTCAAAATAATAATAAATCTGCGGTCTGAATAAGTATCTTTCAACGCCGAGCCAGTCTGTAGATCGATTCGAATCTTCCGATTCTACCTGATTAGTGTCAAGGCACACTTGATAATGAAATGAAGACAGGTGAAATATGCCATTATCATACCTAGTGTTGAGTCAGCGGTTCTCAATATTAGGTGTAGTGAATTGCAGCGATGGGTGACCTGACCTTTAGCGCTTAATTGTCACGATCATACGATGGGAGGAGAAAGCCGGTTCTTTGGTCTTACACATTTTTTTTTGAGTTTGTTTCTGTTTTTTTTTTTTTTACCGATAGGTAATCATCAAATAAGCCCTCCCGCTCTGGGCTGAGCAGGAGGCAGTGTCAGACTTTTACTGACTAAAACCCATCCATGTTCCTTCCTTTGCCCTTTGTGTTCCAGGCCCGCGGTATCTCTTTCGAACAGTCCCGCAACCCTGGCAGGCGTCGGTCCTTACGGACCCCTTCCTGTTTGCTGACTCTCTTTGAGGCGCGCGTGGAACACGAACGCGCCGTCGACACGGCCTGTCGTCATAAGACGGACGGACGGCGAAGTAGCCCATAGCTCACCGTCCACAGGCCCGCGCCTACGGTGGCCGGGGGCCACCAAGTGGCCCCCGACGCCCGGTGCGTCTCCCGCGGCGTCTGAGACGTGAGGCTCTCTCCCTCTTACGTCCCGCCACCTCCATCGCTAGCATGACTGCTTCGCCGAAGGAGGTGACGGCGTCCCATTCCCTCTCGCTCCGGACCATGGAAGTTTGTTTCTGCTACGGTAAGGAATATCAAAGTGGGTCTATCTTTATCTGAATTATACAAATGCTATTCTGGATTCACATAACGTAACATACACAGAACGCAAACATGTAATCCGTGAAGGGTTAAAAACAACAACCACAACAACATCCATTTATTTTCAGGCTTCTTTGGCCCATAGATATATACCTTACATACTAACATACATATTATAAAATACAAATTGTGTTAGTAAAGAACCAGTAGTAATGTGTGTGTGTTTGTGGTAGTAGAGAGACTGTGTTGGATAGAACCTTAAAACTATGTTAGTAAAGTGTTACTGACATAGTGCACAAGTGAAGTGTCACTTGTGCACTATCTCATTGTGCGTTCACGTGGCACTTGCCCGTGGAAGCGACGGAACACCACTCTTTGCGGCCAAAAGTCCTCCTCCAAGACGAGATGCAGATAACACGTTGGTATTTGCACCACGAACGTCTTAAAGTTGACGTTGCGGTGCGACTCAAGCAGCTGCACTCTCGTCACGCAACAACAAACACAGGCAAACAGAGGCATTCCTATAGCACACCCACGTTTGGCCAGTTATGTGTACAAGGGAGCACAAGTTCGGTTCCACACATATACTGAAAAAATCCTGATAGTGAGACTCAATGACACTTTACACAGGCTGGGAATCTAACACATTTTGAAGATCTAACTATGATTGACTTTAGACCCTGATTACAAATGTTGTTTTGATGCATATTGTATATCTGTCAGGCTCTAGCTGATATTCATTCACGTAATCTCCCTGCAACCAACTTTTCTTCACCTTTAGATGGAATATAAGTTTCATTACGAACATTTACTCGCCATGTACCTATGTTGGTTTAAGATATTTGTTCCGAATCTATATTATTTTTTGTCTTGTTGAACCGTCATTGACGTCACAGGGTGTTTGTTCTTTGTTTATTCAGTCGAAAATAATATTATACATCCGAATGCATGCTGGCTGTAAGCATTCCAAGAAAACGTCCGCCAAAGCCGTACGTAGTTACATTGGTATATCTACAAAATATGCACATCATGTAGATTGAATGGATGTAACTAAACTTCTAATGAAACTAAAAAAACGATAGTCAAACCAAAGTAATTATGTAACAAGCCAAAATCAACCTTATTGAAAGATCAAATTTCCAATCTTTTGCCCACCTTTTTCTTTTGCACTCCTTAGTAAAACGTGGTATTTATTTATTTAACACCCAAGATGATGCAAAGGGCTGTATAATCTCAATCACAATCATCATCCAAGACAAACACTACTACACTTAGGCTCAAACACAGCCTCCAATAACAAACATATTTAGCCTAACAACCTAGGTATTGGCAATATAAGCCAATAATCCGAGCTCTTATACTGGAGTGTCAATACTGCGAATGGTTGGCACACAATGCATCTAGATTGCGTCGATAGTTCATATTGAGGCTGACAGGTGGTTGAAGGCAATATCGAGGCTTTTGTTATGATTATAGGTACCTGTGCAGCATAGAGGTGTTTGCTTTATGAAGAACTTCGTTAATAGGTACTGAAAGCCGATCTCAGCATAGTTGGGAAAAGACGAGGCAGATGACTCTATCAAGTAGTTGATTCATGGGAAACCAGGGTCTCCATTCTGTGAATACAAATATCTAGTAATTTTTCCAGTCGATGCGTGGGACAATCATATTTTTGTAATTATTTTTCCACAAAAATGGTGAAAAGGGCCTTGTGACATCTTTTGTCTGTTTGTCACAGTTAAAGAATTACCGTTCTTTAAAAAAAAACAGTTTACACTGCATATAAAATAGTTCTACAATATTCAGTATATTAATTCAGGTTTCAGTAAAAAAACAATGACTTTATAAAGGGTTTAATTTAAATTCTGCTCATAAATATTATGCAATTAACTATCTCATTAAATAGTAAATGAGATTCCGTTATACATCTGTGCTAATAAATTCACGGTTTATTCAGATTTTTTTTATAAATAATTTGCGTTAGTTTATTTTCTGAAACTGTTAATTATAATAATCACTTAAATCGTTCTGATTTTAATCAGAGCGAAGCATTTTCTAATAATGTGGCCTTGCATACCAATAGCACGTGTATTTTCGCAAGTACATAACTTTATGTAACGTCTGTTTAGACTAGAGGTTTGGACTCTGACCTTTCGTACTTCCACGGTTCGCCAATTATGTTTAAGTCTCATTTAATAAGCGGGTGAGCTTATTGCCATCAATCGGGGACAGATCCAGACCCCATGGCTGCTATTGGTATCCCAATATAATTTTCTGTGTATATAATATAATTTTCTCTTTTCAATATTAATAATTTTCTGATGGAATACAACAATAACACTGGTTGACCTGGGAATTAGACCTGGGAATTAGACCCAGGACCTCATGCACCACGTAGGGTCATTATGTATGAGTAGGTATGCGATGTTTCTAATCCTGTTATAACACACGATTTTACAATGTTTTTGAATTGTGTATCGTGGCTTTATAGCTCATTTTATTTCACCCGAATACCACATCGGACTTAGTCGTATGCCCCCAGTTTGCGTCGCAGTCTACTTAGAGATTTACAGATGGGCCGAGGCAGTTATTCCAGTTAATTTAAATTATTATACCGTACTCTAATATAGAACCGACTACCATCCTTAAACTAATTTCAAAAGCTCCAATATTAATCAAACCTTTTGCCAAAAATATTTTAGAACCACTGGTTTAAATTAACTGAAGTTACGACCAACCGGTTTTGTTCGGCGGTAAACAAACAATGCCGCTTCGAGATGAGTTACAAAATATTGCATAATTTCTGCAGATCGAGTTATTTCGCGAATGTTTCGCAAAATAATTAGTTCATTAAGATGTTTTTGGAGGTGAACTATAGGTGTTTTCTTGTTTAAATAACAGTGGTCGAACTTGAGCATCTGCCTTGCTAACTCTGATATGAATAAGGTTAATTTTACTGTAGCAAGTGATTGGGATTATTGTACTAAAGTCAACGGGACATCAGTGGTAGTAAAACCAGAATATGCTTGTCCTGTCTTCTATTAAAACTCTATACTACGCTAAGGCGGATAAAGATCAAAGTGATACCATTGACATACAGTCAATATAACATCAAATATCATCACGAAGGGTTGGTCAGAGCCCATGAATACCTCTACTACACCCTGTATCACAGCACTGATAGCCTAGTGGAGTGACCTACGGACTGCCAAGTCATAGGTCTCAAGTTTGAACCCTAGCACCTCTGATTTTTCGGATGCATGTGCGTATTGTCTAATAATCGCTTGCTTCGGTGAAGGAAAACATCGTGAGGAAACCAACATGCCTGAGGGATATTTCTCGACGGCATGTAAAGTCAAAGAGAGGAGACCTGTGTCTCAGCTTTGGAAACATTATAGGCCGATTATGCTTATGTAAAGTCAAGTCAGAGGCCCATGGGCATGGCATGGACAGGTTAGGCACAACCACATGATGAAGAAGAAGACCTGTACCACGACTGTACCCTAACTAATATTTTAAAAGCGAAAGTAAGTTTGTTTCTTTGTTACGTTTTCACGCCTAAAAACCACTGAACAGATCATCCTGAAATTTTGCATATAAGTGTACTGAAACGGACATAGGGTACCTTTTATCCCAAAAAAATCACTATTCCCGAGGAAAACAACAATAACGTTCTTATGATAATAGATGGCGCTACGTGTATGTCGAATCATGTTTTAATTATATTATTATAAGCAGAGTACAACCCGAATTGATTGTCAAATTCTAAACTAACGCGAGCGAAGCTGCGGGCACAAGCTAGTTTGCTTATATTTAGTGCTAATAGGAACTGATACCGGTCTCTTACCTATTCATTCTAAATGTGATTACATCTTATTGGTATGCTCAAACTACATTACGTTTATAAAGGTACTATCAGCCTTAAAAGGCCATGAAGGGTCACACATCAAAATAATCAGCGGTGCCCGATACCGCTACCATCGCTCACTTAATACTTACCATAACAACACCATAATCTAGCCAAATCGGTCCAATCTTTTCCATACAACAACATGGCCTGTCTCCTTATCCCACTCGCCCGCTATTCATATACCACCATATCCGTACCATTAGAGAAGCATTAACAAGGAGCCTCGATAAATTAATCAATCAAGCCACGTCAAACCAACGCTACGTGACGTCTATATGATTTATAGAACCTCATTTATGGTTCGAGTGGTTATTAGTGCGTTTGTAATTAATTGTTTATGTTTTTCTTGGGTTTGATGACTCTTGAGGTTTGATTTATAACGGTTAAGCGAACAAAACTCTGATATCGCACAAATATATGGGGGCCGTTTTTTTTTTTTTTTAATTTCAGTTTTTTTTTTGTAAAAGTTTTTCTTAATGATGAGTACAAGACCCCCTTTTTTTTTCCTTCCTTTGCCCTTTGTGTTCCAGGGCCGCGGTATCTCTTTTGAACAGTCCCGCAACCCTAGTAGAAGACCCCTTGAGAGGTGTTTGGTAAACAAAAGCCAAGGTGGTACAAAAATATTTAAAGTGCGCCTCATCTAGCAGCACGGAATCGCATTTTCCATGCTCCTATTCTTTGATTAAAATAGTGTCTAGATAGAGCATCAAATGTGTGCAAACGTGTCAAAAAATATCAGTCAACTGTTGGCGAAAAGTTCGCACAGAGCATCTATTGTCTCTGTAGACTGGCCGCACGCTGCCGCACGCACACATGTTGGAAATTGTTGCCTCGTTTTCTTTGTTTTGATTGTAAGGCGACGCTCCATCTAGACATTATATTATCAAAGGCTATTATTCTGTTCCGACACAAGATTCGGGTATGCAATACAAAGATAGGACAATCTCGGGATATTTGGGGATGTTTCTTTATTACTTAAATAACAGACGAATAACTATGCAGACTTGTACTTACAGTAACATTATTTTGGATCCTTTCACGGTATTGTTATTGAAACTTTTGATTAAATTAGTTAATGTATTGTAAGTTATTGCATATTTAGAATGCAGATTATTTTTTTAACCCAAACAAAATCAAAAACAAATCTTGCAACTAAATTATTCCCAACCGATTGACCTCAAATTTTGCACAGGTACGTTTAGTTTGGATGACAATGCATGGTTAGCTATTTCACGTCATTCTAAATCCAATATGGTGAACTCCTAAAGATGGCGGATCAGTTATTTTTTTATGGACCCCCCTGAAATGGGTAATCAATTAAAATAGCATATTTACACCTATAAAGGGTGTAACAAGACCCATAACGCCGAAAGGCACCTGTTCTTCCCGTCATTGCGATCATTTTTTTTTGTTCTAGACCATACCTGGGAACCTTCTAGTTACGGAGATATTGGGGGTCAAAGTTCCAATTCAATTTTTTAATGTAAGATTTTTACTTTAAACACCTTCACGACCCCCGTACTAATCAATCCATCCATCAGCACAATGTTCCGAGTGCGTCACATTGAATCCTACCGTAAAACATGATTTTTCATCCCAAAAAAAAAGTTTTTTCCCAGCCAGAATGCTTGGTTGACGGCTTCGTGAAGGGTCCTGTTACACCCTGTATTTAAAGGCTTCTTTTTTTTAAATGTATGCTTGTTACTCATTATTTTTTCACTCTACGCAGATCGGTGTTTACATTTAAAAAAAAACCGGCCAAGTCGAATCGTACTCACACGCACAGAGGGTTCCGTAGCACCAAACAATATAATAAAAATATTTTGAAGGCTCATTCTTATGTTGTATTGTTTTACATTGAAAAACAAAACTAAATTTGTTTTTCATGTATATGTTAATGAAAAACAAAGTTGTTGCTGCAGTTTGATGAAAAAGTCCCATATCTCAAAAAATAAACATCAAATCTTATTCAAACTAATTTTGGTTGTAAGTTTTTTTTACGTTCTATAATCCTATATTTTTTCAGAATTTTCCTCCTCTTACTTTAGAAATTAGAGGGGGGGACACATTTTACCACTTTGGAAGTATATATCTTTCAAACGATTGACTTTGAGAGAAAATAGTTTTAGGAACCTCTTAGGAATTTTTAAAGACCTATCTCAGCCTAGACCTAGACCTAGGCACCCCGCACGTATAGGTTTGATGAAAAAATATTTTTTAGTTTCAGTTCCATTTATGGGGAGACCATTATTATATATATTTTTTTTTTGTATAAAAACCGTAAAGCGGTTCACAGAATACATCTACCTACTAAGTTTCAATTGTGTAGTCCTAATAGTTTCGGAATAAAGTGGCTGTGACATACACGGACAGACAGACGGACAGACTTGGCGAATCAAATCAAAAAATCAATAAACTTCTACTTGTACCTGTATGCATTTGTAATTCACTGATAGATTAGTTTGAAAGTAGTTGCCAGTTTATTACCTACTATCTTCCCACAAAGTTTTGTTTGTTACTGTTTCACGCAAAACTCTACACTATACTTTACTACTGTAAAGTTTATACATCAGAATAACACATAAGCATATATTTTTTAATGATATTGTGTTAAAAATTAATTAACGCGGGCGAAGCCGGGGGCCGAAGCTATAATTTGAAACAGACTATCTTGTGGACAGTCAATTAACATGACATTCGCTTTTCCGAAGTTGAGGTAAAGTCTGTATTTGCCAGTTACCCCATAAATAGTTCAGTAAACCACAAACAAGTTATAGTATTGTAGGAAACCACAGTTACCGTTGAACTGATTCTCCACACTAGTTTACCTATGTATTAAGTGTATATTTAGGTTAACATTTATGTCTCTCAGCAACCGGAAATAGTTTTTTTTATTATTATTATTCTGTTAGGACCCGGGGCCTCAAAATATTGTTTTTGCTTTTGTTGCTGCTTCATTGGTCTAGTGGTCGCAATCGACATTAGTCATTTACTTGAGAAAATTACTAAAAAACATACATTTAAAGGTTACAAAAAGTTCATCATCAGTATTACAAGACAGTAACCCATCCAATGCTTCATTTCTCCAGAAGTGATCGATCCGCAATTATTGTGCTGGCTAAGTTGACCTTTGAATGCATTGAAAGGGCGTAGATGTCTTATACAGGAGTTAATCTATTACGGAATTCCAGGTCGAACAGTGTTATTGGTATTTTTTTCACCGGCTCAGTAGCAACGGAGACTTGATGGCAGTAGGTGCCACCTATTATCATGCGTCTTAAACATAGCGTGCGATATGTGGGTATACACCTATGCCTTACTCTTCGGAGATTACAGGTGTAATGATATGTTGATTACCACATAGTTCTACCACAATAAAATCGCATCACAATATACTCTATAGCATGTGTAACTCCACATTAAACTTTAAACTCAACTTAAAGAATCGCGCACACCGTACGCTAAATAAAATAGCAATGGCAGCAATACTGAATCGCGCCAGGCAGTTGGCCGGCCACCTAACGAGTTCAATTACGCGCGGTACTGATGCCTGAGTACCACGGAGTAGTGAGTGAATGGAATGATAATGATGCCAAATAATATTGTGACAAAATCAGACGTTTACCTTGACACCTAATAGATCTTCCTATAACCGCGATTCTGATGTTAAAAAATTGCGAAACCCAAAATCTAAAACGAGATGTATAAGTATTCTGTTATCGTAACATTAGACCGGCCTGTGTGTACTTTAATCTCTACGCACTAGACACCACTTTTCCTTCTTCGCTGTCACACCTCTCCTGCGACTTGCATGTAGAAAATTTCGTAAAGTAGGTATTAATTTGAAGGCCCGTCGCGTTACATTTTCTCAGGTAGAAGGAATCAGATAGGTTTTATTTCCTAGAAAAATAGGTAGGTACGTGTACTAAGGGCTCCATTTCTTGACTACTCCATGCCAGCCTAGTCGACGTGTTAAACGAGGCATACGATGGAACTTGAATGAGAATACACGAACTGATGAATATTGACTTGACAATGTAAATATTGCAAGTTTCAGGTTAGTTTCGCTTTCCGATAATTCGGATGTAGTTATACCCTTTGTACCTGTAGGTAGATGCTGTGCAAAATGAAAGCTTGCTTGTGTTGTGTTGTTGAATTATATCCGGAACGATCTGAGTCAGTCATTTTCTTATTATGACGTTTTTCAATAAAATAACTTTACAAAAATTCAACGTTCCGAGACTTTTTCAAGATGTTTAAAATGTTATCAGCAGTAGATATTTACGTGGGCATTATCAGTAACATCAGAACACCACGCCTGTAATCGCCGAAGAGTTAGGCAGAGGTGTACCTAATAGTACCTACACACACATTTCGCCAATTATGTTTAAGCCCCATGTAAGAGGCGGCGATCCTATTGCCATCAACCGGGCATAAATTTAGACTCAGTGGCTGCTACTAAGAAATTCTCGATGGAAGAACCTAATAACACTGCGCGGCCTGGGAATCAACCCAGGACTGTGCTATAATATGTGAATAAGCTGTGCGCTAATTGCTTTTCCGGATACTTACTTGTTTTCTGGTAACCTTTGAGTAATCCGAATCTACAAGAGATATACAGAAACTGTTTCAGGAACTATTAGCTCCTATGACCATCCATTATAAAGATTATATTATATTGAATATGAAGAATCAGCATTCATTTGTTTTTTAATATGCATTCATCAGCTGCTTGTATTCAAAAATCCGGTTTTCCCGATTATCGTTTTAATTCTTGCACCCTATATTCATCTATAGCATTTACAAAATTAGGTTCTTTTTCGCCTTATCGATGATAAATAACTAGTCATTAAAATTTTCGTCGAAATAAGTATTTTGTTTGTTATCAGATGAGATGGGTATGGTGTGATTGCTTCTGGTGATGTTTTGTTGACTTTCTTTGCTGAAAAAGAGCTGAAATATACCCGGAACTTTAAAATAGTAATAATTATAGCTTATTCAACCAAGTGAATTTAAAAACTTTCATCTTTACATGGCAGGTTGGGTCTTAACTTCTAACAATAGGTTTTCACGTGAATAAGTGGACAAATGTGGTGCTGTTCGCACTGTTTGCCTTCCTGAAATTGACCAATCTCATGTTCATACAGAGATTTAAAATTAGAAACCATGATGAAACCTTTTCGTAAAAATTATGGAACAAGTGGTGAAATTGGCATTAACTAGGCCTTAGTCGTAAAATTATTTTAGCCTCTAATGCAGAAACGATCATCTTGTGCTGTCGGAACCGGTTCTGATCCCGCTTAAACTACGACCAGAGGAAAATGACTACTCAAACTGGTTAAAATACACTAGCTAGAGTCAGATCTTACCTGATCTATACTACCAGGCTCTAGGATCCGGTGCGTTTAGTCAAACAGTCACCATTGTGGTAACAAGAAAATCTGCAACAAGGAAGACGGCGTTTTTTTTTTATTTTATTTTTTTAGGTATGACCACTCACAGCGCAACAACTCTCTGAGGTTGAAGCTGCTTAACCGGGCAATCCTGTGGTGGCCGAAAATTACTTTAAGGCCCCCAGCCCAGGGCTTACAAACGAAGGATTTCATTTAAATGAGCGTTCACTAAGGGCACCCCCTGCGGGGTTTGGGCCTAGGCTTACTGGATCATTGAGGGGAGGGCAGGTCGGGTTATAAGGAAGGAAGACGTGCTGCGAAAAAAGTGTATTCACAAATTTAACTAAAACACAACCTTTTCAGGAACAACCGTTGTTTTCTGGTGATACTCATGCCATAACTGATCACTGTGATATGATATTGCATTATGTTATTTCTACGTCCACTGTCCAGTGGCTTACATTTGTTTTGATAAACAAGGAATGTTTTAAGAAACTCACTCACAACATGAATTTTACGACGCTTAATTTTTAAAGATTTAACAACTTGGTTTTTGAAGGATTCATGCGTTCATGAGCTATCAGAAAAGTACAAGTTTAACGTCCTGAATGACGTAGATTCTTTATAATCATCAGTTTATTATGGAGAGCTGGTTTTTTATTGAGGGGAACAAACCAGTTTAAACCCCAAGTTGTCATGTCAAAATTGTTGCAAATGAATTCCATTTTAAGTAATGCACCGAATTTTCAATTACCTTGTATACCAACAGTAATACTTATTTGCCAGGTCGTCACATTCAGGATATAAAGGCATCACTCAACTAAGGGGTAACTTTGCCTTAGCATCACAGAGACGACTTAAAAACAATGGCTCGTTGGATTTAGTTAGGCGCTTATGCTTGTTCCACATAATAAAATTCGATTGTAAAAAAAACTTACGTCGAAATGCATTATTACTAGGTAGTTATTAATAGGCCTGAAACATAACTGGCGAAGTGTGGGAGCACTATCGCGGCGCTTCCTTACCGGGAGCATTCGCCTCTAATGTCAGGTCAGATTCACATGTTTCTGTACAGAATCGAATCTTGAATTGCTACGTTACGGTCGCATGGTCGGTCGGTTGGTTAGGGAGCGCCTTTAAGTACCTACACCTCTACCTAACACCTTCGGGATTACAGGCGTGATGTTATGTTATGTAGTCTGACAATCAGTCTTATTGGGGTCTCGTTTTTGGCAGTAACTAGGTTCAAGAGGTCAGATAGGCAGTGCGTCAGTGGCTTCATGAAAACTACTGGTATTCAGCTGCATCTAGTTAGACCGGGAGACCCCAATATGGTTGGAGAAGAATGAAATTTTATTATTGTGGTCTTCAGGTTGTTAGAGCAGAGCAGAGCCAGTGGCGGTGGCCCCGACGAGCAGTAAGTCGTGAGTCAGATAGAACTCAGGCAGGCGCATTACTTTGTGTAATTTATTTAATCACCACTGCTCTCAAAACGGTGACAAAAATGTCCAAGAACCAGAAACCATCATCATCAAATGTGAACTCGTCGCTTTGTACTGGACTGTCACAATTTAGATTGCCATCGACACGCTAATAAGCAAATCATACGGTACCTACACACAATTCTGATAACTATAACCTAAAACTTTGTGAAATAATGATCATTACATCATCATTATGACATCACGCCTGTCATACCCGAAGGGTGAGGCAGATGTGTACCTAATGGGACACCCACATTTCGTCATTTATGTTTAAGTCCCATGTAAGGGGCGAGCCGTTGCCATCACCTGGGCAAAAATCCACACTCCATGGCTGCTACTTTGAAATTGTTGATGGTAAAACCCAATAACACTTTGCACGATCTGGGAACCGAACCAAGGACCGCTTGCTCAGCATTTGCGCTTGCGACCACTAGACCAACGAGGCAATCTCATTTCAAATAATTATGTTAAAAATAGCCATTTGTCATTATCGTCGTTCAGCTGAAAGACATCCACGCCTGCATGTAGCTATCTTTCAGACATTGTCTTCTCCTATCTATCGTATTTTAGACTCGACCTAACCCCCATAGTCCTACACTATTCTATTTTGCACTACCGACCAGCCCTTGCTTCGCACAGCGCCACCCATCGAGTCCAAAACTATATCTAATGTAGCCTTTATTTAAACTTAAGCATCTAACAGTAGAGCGGTGAAAACTGCGTTCAAATCCATGCAGTCGTTTTTGCGTGATGCGCTTAAGAATTATACAGACAGACAAAAATTCTAAAAATTGTTTATCAATAAAGCCGCCCCATATTTTTTTTTCTTTTAATGTCTTCAATGTACAGACATCGGCCTGTTATAATTGAATTATATGTATGGATACTACCTACCAAGTGTTACGCTTAAAGTTTATTAGTGGGCTTTTTAAACAGAAACTGCACTATGACAACACGTAAGTTGAGCGCTGTAGCTTCTAAAGTTTCCACTTACATGGTTCAGTGACCAGCTAAGAGGCATTAAGTGAAATAAGTAAGAAGCCTCGTTGAGTAAACTTATCCAGCAGGATTATCGCTACGGTTCGTTTACACTCGTCTGGGGTAGGTCATGGATAAATGTTGGATGCAATTGGTTGAAAGTCTTCTAAGAAAGTAGTCTGTTTCTTTGGTTTCGGTTAATCCTTTTGTCTATGAGGGCTGCATTATGGGGGCCATAGCTGACATTCTGGTCCTCATGTATACTACAAAAAGTGTACAAGCTTTCTAAAATTAAAGTAAATAGTCTATTGTTTCTTATCTTCTTGTATTAGAACAGGTAGCTCCTTGTGTGGTTTCTATAGATATCCGGAATTGAAAACAAATGTTGACTCAAATACGGTGATCCTGAGATTTGTCTAAAGCCACAAATTCTCCTTTTTGTCCTATTTTAAGACTGCGATCATGATGAGTTGATTGATTGATTCAACGTCGAGTATAATTCATTAAGTTAAAATTTGATGCAGTTTAAGTCGAGGAAATTCGGTCAGAGAAGGCAAAACACCGGGAGAGTTCGAAGGGAATGGGCAAGACCTTTGCGCAGCAGTAGGATAGAATAAAAATGCCGTGGAATTGAAAATAAATTTTCAGCCAGGTAGGTAGAGTTTATTTTTTACAAAACCATTCAATTTTAGAACGGGAACCTTCTTTCGGTGTGCACATAGTAGATAGTTACGTAATTGAGAACAAAAAAAAAACAAAATATATATTTTTTCATAAACATACACATACGTGCGGTTTTACAACAAAAACTTAACCCTAAAACATACTCGTGGTGGTGTGTGGTAATGGTTCGAATTTGGGAGGCTCATTACTTTTAATAATTATTATTCATCACCTCTCAAAACGGTGCAGAAGAACATTGTGAGGAAACCGGCAAGTCCTAGAACCAAACATTAGAAGACTTCTGGCATCTACCAATTCGCACTGTAGCTATACATCCTATCCCTCTCGCAGAGAGGAGGATTGTGTCCCAGCTGTGGGAACATCATTCATGCTATGCTCATGCTATCTAAAATGCATCAAAATGCGGTACTTACCTTGGTTTTGATAAATTTAAGCCACCTAGTTCCAATGTAGTTTCTCCTCGACATCTGCCTAAGTTCATCTGTGTAAGTGAACTACAAGGGATTCCAAGCAGGTGGCCCCTCATAGAGGCCGCAAACAGCTGGTAGGACCGGTCATGATTACAGGAGTGGGTATAACAGCCTGGTTGGCTGTTTCCACCGTTACCCCAGAAGTCTATATGTCCAAGTCTAGTTCCAATACCGAGAGCAGTTGGACCTGCACCATTCGTGTGCAAAACTTCAACGTAATGAGCGTCAGTATTCCTTAAGCGTTGAGAATTGCTGCCCCAACTACTTCCAGATGGGTCTAGCCCTAGAAAATAAAAGGAAAAATAAGGTTTTACGAAGGCGATTGTGAATCAAACGATCTATTGCAGTAAAAAAGAGAGGAAACAATTCACTTACCGGTTATTCTACCAACTACTCCAAGCGAAAGTCTTAGCGATCTACTAGAAATGCCAGCAATGTGAGCTCCGAGGCCAAACCCAACCAAGTGCAGTTTGCTCACGTCCACCCCTGGGCTTGCAATCGTCCTGCTTAGATCATTTTCAGGGCCACTGGGAGGGAAATTGGGAGCACTTTCTCCTGATCCTTCAGTCTCACCATGTGCAACTAACCATCTTATGAATCCGCTTAGCTCATTCGCCACAAATGGTACATATGAAACTGCGGTTGAGTAACTATGGCGAGCTTCATTTTCCCAGTCAACCACTATGACGTTAAATGCTCCTTGAAAATCGAATAATTCTAAAATAAAATAAAAAATGTATTGGAGAGTTGATAGTAACAACAAAGGCTGAAATCACGTTATGAAAAGTGATTATTGCTGTCAAGTTGAGACAAAAAAATACTGAAGGGCTTGCAGTTGCGTTATCAAAAGTATTATTAGAGATTTCTGTAAATAAGGGCATGGCAAAAACAGCATTGTGTGTCCTGGTGAGTATTTTAGTACTTAGACATACATACCCCTTATAATTAGTGTATTGAATTCGTGGCCTACTCCTCCACCGTGCCCATGGATCAATATGATTGTGTGGTTTTCTCGTTTGAACTCATTCGGCAAAAAGCTGTCGGTCCGGCTCATATTCACAGGTGCTTGCCGGTTAGCCCTTGTAAGATAAAATTAAGAGTCAATTAGGTTGGAATAACAGAAAAATGCATTGTTTACAAAACTGCGAGCAAAAGATTATGACTGAGTCTGTTCCGTCGCTTGTTAAAGAAAAATAATTATGTACTTACACTGTGAATAGGCGATATTGTCTTTCTGCTTGGGCTACATGAAACACTGCAAAAAAAAGAAAATTTGAGTGATGAAAAATTCAGAATGATGATGGTGTTGATACTGTTTGATGGAGTGTTGACGTTATGATTACCGTTTCCTCACGTGTGCGTTAATTATTTTCAAAAATATTTCGATGACAATGAAAGGTGACTTTGAATGACTTTAATTGAATACCTACCTAAGTATTGTTATTCATTGTTTGTCTCTGGGCTCGATTCCCAGGTCAGACAAAGTGTTGTTGGGTATTTTTTTCACAAATATCTCAATAACACCCCAGAGTCTTAATCGAGTCCGGCTCTCTCCCCTTTGAGCTAGTTTCCATGAGTTAACGGTGATGTACACTGCTAAGGTAGGTTTCTATAGTATGGTTAACAATACCAGTGGCAATGGCAGCGGCTGCCCAGGCGTGTCTGCTTTCTGGTGAGAATGCAGAAATTAGGCCCTAATTGCTTGGGCCCCGTTTCCAATACCATAGCGATTATATTTTTTGATAATTTTAAAGGTTTTACTTGCAATAATTTCGCTATGGAACATATAAGTATTAATGAACTAGCTCTGTGATAGAAAGGTGCAATGACAACAATACCTAGATGACAGAGATGTTAGAGGATTAATAAATAAACTAACTTACCTGCCACAACAGCCAAAATAATGCCAAACTTCAACATTTTCCTTGATTGACCGTTTCCTTACTGTTCATAATTTACAAATTCATTTGTTTTTATAATCAGTTCACTATTATCGTCACAACAGATTATGCCAGATTACACATTGTGATAAACTACCCTTTTAATGAGAATTGAAAATCCTTTGCTTATCACAATTTAAAAATAAATAAAATCTGTTGAAATAATTCAGTAGTTTTTCATCTTCATAAACCGATTACGTAATCATTTTCAGTAGTATTTTTTTCGAGAAGTAATTCCTACGTATCGTTTTCATCTAATCAGAACATTACAGCCGTATTGTTCTGATTCGAAAAGTATTATGCTATGATAAGATAAGCTCTATAATGAGGAAGTTTTCCTTATATTATGTCCTACGTTCTCAGGCTAAGAAGGTCTTCCCAATTTTGAAAGACAATATTTGGATCAAGTAGGTATGTATACTTATGTGGACGCCTGGTGGAAGGTTTTCTTCCTACCTCCTTTACACGTCATAACCATGGTGAGCAGAAGTGAAACTCCAACTTGCAGTAATAATTATTGTATAATTTTGTAGCTGTATCGATTATTATGCTTGAACTATGTACTTTGTTTTTTTTTTACTTATTTGTCATTTGTGTTAGAAATCCTGGCTTCCGTTCGTGATTCCCTGTTTGGCAGTTAAACTAGTGTTACTTAATAAAACTTACAGAATAATCTTGGTATAACAATATATCGTGTTAACGTCGTAAAGTATCCGTACATCTTTTGTTTCACTGCATTCTTTTGGTTAGGTACTGTTAATTTTTTAAATAATGTTACTGTACGTAAAAACTTAACTTTATTTCAAGTACACAATGATGTTGTAATAAGGAAAAGTCGAAATATCTATAAATTATGTGCATCGCAACAAAGAATTAAACTATTTTCTAATAATGTTTACTGTATGGCAATTCAAATTTATAATAAATTACCTAATGTTTTTAAAAGTCTTAACCACATGACATTTAAAAAGAAACTATTAAAATTTCTATTGCAAAAGTGTTACTACTCAACGAATGAGTTTTTAAATGAAAAATTCGATTCAAAATTTAAATTAGACGACGACTTACCTCCTAATAATTGAATCGAATTTCATTTCTATGACATTGTGTTGAATTTTAATTTTTTTTTTTCATTGTATTTAATAATTCTTGACATTATAATTACTAACCTCTGACATTGTATTTAATCATTCTTGACATTATAATTAATAATCCCTGACATTGTATTTAATAATTCTTGACATTATAATTAATAACTCCTGACATTGTATTTGATAGTAGTTAACGTTTTCCTTATTCTCGACATTGTATGGTTTATTATTAATTTTAATTCTGTGAAATATTTGTACGCTGGAAACAGCAGAATATTATGGACATCATATTATATGTAACACCTATGTAACAACAATATTCTAACAAATAAATTTATTATTTCCTTTATTTAACATTTGTACAAATTATTTACATTTTTAAATATTTCTTATAAAAAAACAATATAAAAATATTTAAAAATATAAAAAATTGTTGCCCGCCGGTATCGGGAACAGGGTCCAAGCTACCGGTGGTCAGGGCTCCAGAGAGAGAAACCTCCTAACAATACGAGCCGTGTCCAGGAGTACTGCTTTCTGTATCAAGCCCTTGATCCAGCTGCCTAACGAGAGCCTCCTCAGGTATTCATCGAGGCTCTTAGCAATTAAGCCATGGGCTGATACGACTATCGGCACAATGATCGCTGAGTCCACATCCCACATGTCGACAACCTCGCGAGCCAAGTCAAGATATTTTATTTGCTTATCTTTAATTTATTATTATTATTATATTATTATTATGTATTGGCTCTGAGAAGATAAGTGTGTGGTGTGATTATTTTGTTCTACCTATTACGGATCATGTGATACAGCCCGCTAACAAACAGACGGACGGACAGCGGAGGCTTCGTAATATCTATCGTAAAAAGTTCCCATTGGTTACGCTTCGCTTCAACCCCCCATTTCACCCTGTTAGAGGTTGAATTTTGAACCTCCAACAGGGTGAAATGGGGAGATTTTGATATAACAGTCAGTCAGGAATTTTATATTGGGGGACGATTTTGGAAAAACTGTGATACATGCGTCTCATAATTTTAATTGAAGAGTGTGTACACCAATTTTCAAGTCAATCGACCCAGAGAATAAAAAGTTTCACAGAAAATTAAACCCCCATTTCACCCGCTTAGTGGTCGAATTTCGAAAATACTTGAGGATTTACTCTGCCGTCATAAACTCTTTTTATAGACCTTTACTCTATGTAAAGATACTCTTTGTAAGTAACACTGTCATCTCACTTTGTCGACATCAATGGTAAGTAAGTTAGAAATTAGCCGAATATGTTTTGTATGTTTTTACAAAACCAAATTTTCCCCCATTTCACCCCCTTAGGGGTCACATTTGCGGGCCTTTGGCCTTTGGTGAGCTATGGGCTAGCTCGCCGTCCGTCCGTCTTATGACGACAGGCCGTGTCGACGGCGCGTTCGTGTTCCACGCGCGCCTCAAAGAGAGTCAGCAAACAGGAAGGGGTCCGTAAGGGCCGACGCCTGCCAGGGTTGCGGGACTGTTCGAAAGAGATACCGCGGCCTAGATTTATAGCGGGAGGGGTTATTTGATGATTTCCCATCGGTAAAAAAAAAAAAAAAAAGGGGTCACATTTCGAAAATCCTTCCTTATTCCTTGTCTACATTATAAAGGAAACCTCTGTACAAAATTTCAGCTTTCTAGGTCCAAAGGTTTGGGCTGGGCGTTGATGAGTCAGTCAGTCAGTAAGGACTTCTCTTTTAATTTATATAGATTTTAAAAACTTTTTATACCTTACTTGCCTTCCTAGGATCATTTTTGTGTAATCTATTATAAATGAGGATTTTCTCTGCCGTCATAAACTGTTTTTATAGACCTTTACTCTTTATAAAGATACTCTTTGAAAGTAACACTGTCATGTCACTTTGTCAAAATCAATGGTAAGTAAGCTTTTTAGCCGATTAAGTTCAATATGTTTTTAAAAAACCAAATTTTTGTTCAACATAATCTACCTATCATATATTTTAATTCCATGATAAAGGAGGATGGGCACCAACGCCAGCAGTGACTACGCATTATCGAACTCTATTCGTGTCTGATAAATAAATTAATTCAATAGCAGTCATCGATCAATATAATCATCGAATGATCTTTCCAATGACACAAATAAGCATAATTTTGCCCGTAATTGTTCAGTGAGGACATTTTACATATTCAGGTGGAGTCAAAGGTGAAATGAAAATAAGTAAATAAGCAAGTAAAATAGTAGATTATACAACAAGTGAAAAAAAAGGGAATTTAATCCGAGGGACAAAGTTGGATCCCGAGAGCAGCGAAGGATTCTAGAGTTTCTACTCTAGAATCCTTCGCCTTCTTTCGCCTTTTCCTTGCTACGCTCGGGATTCTTCTCGAGCGTAGCAAGGGATTCTAGAGTAGAATCCTGAGCGGAGCGAGGGATACAAGAACCGAGATAAATTTTTTTTTTTCACGAGTTGTGTACTCTACTTTTTACTATTGACTGCGAAAAAATAAACAGAAGTATACTATTTATATTTCTCGTGGGTTAATAATAACAACCACTCGGGTCGATCTTCAAGGTTAAGCCGGACTTACCAAAGTTGGTCTGTGGATGGGTGACCACTAATTCATTACATACCGACTTTCCTCCGTGCCTCGGAAAGTACATAAAGCCGTTGAGCCGGCTGTCATTTGTATTTATTTGACAGTCGTTACAGGTAATCAGTGGCCCGAAAGTCTGACAACCAGTCTTACCAAGGGGTACCGGATTACCCAGCTAGTACTACTTGGGTTGTGTATTCACTGTTATCGATGAATAAAATGCCCCTTTTCGAGTGGCAATGGTAAAAAGTTTATTATTTTATTCATAAAACAATCCAATTTAAGAACGGGAAGTCCCTTCCAGTTTTGACTCTGTAGACATGAGTTACACTGAAAAGAAACAAAAATTTAAAAAAAATGACCTTATTTAGAAAAAAGTAGGTGTTCAAGTGCTGATTATAAAATTACGAAACAAA
Source organism: Eugnorisma glareosa (assembly GCA_947578425.1). NCBI lineage: Eukaryota > Metazoa > Arthropoda > Insecta > Lepidoptera > Noctuidae > Eugnorisma > Eugnorisma glareosa. The sequence goes on along the minus strand of OX387969.1, from coordinate 13,310,009 downwards.
GTATTTGTTAAAGTGCAGAAAGTGTGTAATTGTCTGTGGATATTGTACTGATAAAAAACAAAACCGACTTCTAAAAAAACACTGAAAACGTCTAAAATAACTTTACTTTTGGAAGTCGGTGTCTTTTTTTGTATCTTTTTTGCCACCGACTTCCGAAAGTAAATTTATTTTAGACGTTTTTGTGTTTTTTTAGAAGTCGGTTTTGTTATCGCAGAAAGTTCTTTTATTTTACCCTTTTTAGTTGTAGTATACCACACAAATTCTTGTCATGAATTAGTTTTTACATTGTTACTAGAAGTTAGTTAAAGGTACTCGTCAAGACGAATCATACGCGAATCATACGAGCCCAAACTCGATGTTTTGTCGTTTTATAACGGAGTTCCTATGGCCACCGTCCAGCTCCAGCGTCGGACACTGGATACCATTTAGGACCAAAGTACTCGTCAAGACGAATCATACGAGCCCAAACTCGATGGGGTTATGTCGTTTTATAACGGAGTTCCTATGGCCACCTTCCAGCTCCATCATCAGACCCTGGTTACCATTTAGGACTAAAGTACTTGTCAAGACGAATCAAACGAGTCCAAATTCGATGGCGTTGCGTCGTTTTATTACAGAGTTCCTATGGCCACCCTCCAGCTCCATCATCAGATCAGCTCCATGTCATCATATTGCATTGTCTCGCGATATACACATGCGTGCAAAATTTCAGCTCAATCAGAAATCGGGAATTGTGTCAAAGGAGAATGAACAAATGTGTATGAAGCTTGGTCCAAATGTCCACCACTAACGAGACCTACGAGTATGTTATAAAATAACCTACTAAATACTGAGACATTATAACCAGACCGCAACCAAAAATATGCAGTCAGTAATAAGTTATGACGAATGAAAAGTCATGTATTTTGACCTTTTGAAGCAAAAAGTATCCTTAATATCATCCTGTCCTTCGCATATTTTGAACTAATGCATGTTATGTCATGCCGCTTGGTGTCCCGCGTTAGGTTTTTGCTGAAATAGATCTTGATCAATGGTCCGGAAGAAAGAAAACCCAAGAATGCTTCACAATAGTCTGTTTTATTCATGTCTTACTGACTTACACTTAACTTATAACTGATATGATTAAAAATGAACATTAGTTATACATCTACATCTATTCAAATAAATAAAACTGAAGCGTCTGTTTGTAATTTCAAAATAACAGCTTTTTGCTGAATGTATACAGGGTGTAACAGGACCCTTCACGAAGCCGTCAACCAAGCATTAGGTACATCAAACTAAGTGACTTTACGCAAAAAATATTGCAGGGAAACGACTTTTTTTTGGGGTGAAAAATCACATGTTGCGGTAGTACTCAATGTAACGCATTCAAAATATTGTGCTGGTGGATGGATTGAAAACTACGAGGATCGTGGAGGTGTCTCTCCGAAAATCTTACATTAAAAACATGTATTTAAAAAAAAAGTTGTGAAAAAGTTGGAACTTTGACCCTTCTTGGTCTTGTTACACCCTTTATGAAACACCCTTTATGAAACACCCTTTATGAAAGTATATGTAGTATTTATTTATTTATAAAGTATGTACGTCTTGGTTTTGTTCGCGATCGACTGCATACCGCACCGTCAACCAGCAATTGCTGCAGACATAGTTCTCGCCATTTAGTATTAACTGTAACAAAAAAAAAATAGATATTAATCTATATGTTAAACTATTCATACGTATTCTTGTTCTTATCTAAAAGCCAACCGATCAGCGCGTCCGACATACGCCTTTAATCTAATAAGCATTTTCTCTGTTCAGTACGTTTATCTCCGGATATCATTTCATTGCTTTAAAACATTTCAATATGAATATAGAAGTCAATTATTCTCATAAGCGTTTCGAAAATAGTTTGGGCACCGGCTATAAGAGCATAAGAAGTGGTTGGAATAAGTGATGAATTAACCGAAATAATAGAAAGATATAAATAAACAACATGTATAAATGTACTCACTTGTCGAGGTGCCAAAAATCCAGAAACTGTTGAAGTAACTGTTATTTCCTTCGTCGTAACAATGAATGATTGCAACAAACGCAGTTTCTTCTATCCACTTGCAATGTCACAAAAAAATCAAATCACTTAGCAAACACAGAAAGTCCGAAATGATATAGCCTAGGTCGTAAGTAAAGACTCAGAAAGAATTTGTGTGGTATACTACCACTAAAAATCTGCCAACTGAAAAATCACACTCTAATTAAAAGCGAGGATTTTTTTTCGGTTTGTAGCCTATGTTACCCAGGTCATGATAATGAATCGATTGACACCTTATTCATCAAATTCGGATGAATAGTTTAGGAACTACAGAGGAACATACGTAAATACAAACATACATACATAGACTGCTAAAATCGTAACGTTTCCTTTTGGCTTCGCCGTAGTCGGGTAAAAAGTCCAGTAAACGATACTTAAAGTATGTTTTTTTCTGATAGTCATAACTTTTTACTGACAGCTTTATTTTTTTGTCTCGTACATCAGAGCGCCAGCACGCGACGTCGCGTGATGTGACAATTAACGTGAGGAAAACAACCAAATTCCTAATCCGATTTTAATGAAATTTCTATGGAACCAATCGGGAAGCATATACTTTCAGATGAAAAAAGAATTTTTGAAATCGGTTTATAAATGACGGAGTTCTGAGGTAACAAACATAAAAAAAAAAACATACAACCGAATTGAGAACCTCCTCCTTTTTGAAGAAAGTCGGTTAAAATTAAGATGGTGGCGTTAGTTCCGGCTATAGCTATTGCACATCAAACTATACTATCCAGTATATTGTGGTCTCGCTTTGCATAGATTTCCCGTACAATAAGAGATCCGCTTATACTGGTTTTGTATAGCTTGATTTGTCGTTGAGCATACCATGCGTTGGAATGACGTCGCATTAATTTTTTTTGGGCTAACAACCTTTGCAGGCGTACTGAGAAGAACTCACCAAAGTTTTATTACAATGCTATCAATGGTTTAAGGACGCATAGAGGACAAACATACACTCATTCGTTTTTACTTATATACTAGCTGTACCCGCGCGGTTTCACTCGCGTGTTTCATACGTTGGGAAGTTTGTTGTAATAGAAAAATGAGGAGATTCTCAAAATGTTTCAAGTTTTTTTTTTTTTTTGGTAAACATAATAATAAATTATCGTAATATGCTATTAAACAATGCTCACGACCAGTAAGCAACGTAAAAAATATTACTTGGAACGTAATTATCTTTATAGCTACTCTTTTAAACATCAACCTAAACCAAAGATACTAAACACTAAAATTAAAATACGAACGTAGGTTTCAATGACACTTTGTCTAGTAAGAACGACTAATAAGTACTAAAAAACTATTATATTTTACAACATACATCGCGAAAGAATAGACACAAAATATAGACACAATAGATACAAAATTCCAACCAGGCATTATGTGAGAACACAATTATTATCTTCCAATTTAAAATTAGGAAGTGAAACAAACCAAAACGAAGAAAAAACCAAACAACGATGATGGCAAATATTTCAAAGCAAATTAGTAGTAATAAATAGCAAAATATCGCAGAACAGAAATGAGCTTGAACGTGTATCGCACCTCAGATTGATTCATGAGTTCGATTTTTAAAAGTTTTTTTCCTACCTTTCAGCAGACGCCTTCATACTGAGAAATACTGGCCACCTAGAAATTGGCATAAAAACTTTAGATCGATAAAGAACCTCATTTCATTACCATTCAGCAGACGCCTGTATATTACTGAAACATACTGGCCACCTAGAAATTCGCATAAAAACTGAAGATGTAAATCTCAAGGAACTTCCAAATTTTTATTGCAGTGTAAAATATGCATTATTGCGTTGTCGTAAAATTCAATTTGGATCTTTATCGGCTTCCGAATTCAAATTTCAATGTAAAGTAAGCAATAACGCGTTGCCGTAAGATTCAATTTGTATCTTTAACTTTTTTCATACAAACATTAAACACCCTTATTGACTTGACACTTAAGGGCCGAATTTCGTAAAACCTTTTCTTAGTGAGCACATTCAGGCCCACATACATGTCTCTAACTTTAAAAACATAGGACTTTCATACAAACTGTGACACCCCTTTTCAACCCTTTGGGGTGAGAATTTAAAAAATCCATTCTTAGTGCGCGCCTGCAGCCCATAGAGAGTGCTTGTGCCAAATTTTAGACCTCATGGCCCAGTAGTTTCCGAGATTTCGTGATGAGTGGTCAGTGAGTGGACTTCTCTTTTATATATATAGATGTTAACGGAAAAGTATGTAATCCGTCATTGTATACAACCTTCCTAGGAAATGTGTACAATTCCTAAAATGGATAGGAAATCTATACATTTCATAAATAGCGATCGGAAATATATTACTCGTACAAAATATAATGACCACCAAAAATAACTTAGTGACCACTAACATAGTAAATGAGCACATCACCACTGCTCTCAAAACGGTAAAAAAAAATGTGCAAGAACCAGAAATTCGAAGACATGTGACATCTACCCACCCGCACTGGGCACGCGTGGTAGATTATAGCCCATTTCTCTCATAGAGAGGAGGTCTGAGTCCCAGCAGAGGCTACGATATAGGCTGATTATGCTATGTGTGTGCTTCAAGTTGTTAATAAGTGCTTGACAGTGCGATTAGATTTTGTAAAGCATAAATTAATATTTTGTTTATTCCAGGTATATAGGAAGGACAATAGGTAGGTAGGGGGCGGTAGAGGAAGGTAGGGGTTGGAAGGTATCTGTCTGATGATAATTTTTCATCGTTTTTAGTATTTTGACCAAATATTCGGCAATAGATAAGGCTCCTTTTGTTGTCCACGTTTCCTGTGTAGAGACCCAACCCAACTCAGGCACCACCTTACACCCGGTTAATTTTGGAAAGTTTCTGATGAGTAACAACATCGCGAACATAGTTCGTGGTGGGGTCAATAGGATCGGTCGAAACCGCGTATCCGTAGAGTTCGTTTCTCCTCAGGATGCCAACCCATTCTTGGTTAATACTTTATTAACCAAGTACAGTTATACTGCTTCTATACCTACATTCAACATCACAAGGATGGGAGTAGTCACTAGTATACCCTCAGATATTACAGAAGAAGAAGCAATTACATATTTGTCTGTACCCGCAGGATGTGGGCACATTCTTAAAGTTCGTCGAATAAGTAGAAAAGTTCAGACCAGTTGACCATCATCATCAAACGTGAACTCGTAGCTTTGTACAGGACTGTCACAATTTAGATTGCCATCGACACGCTAATAAGCAAATCATACGGTACCTACACACAATTCTGATAACTATAACCTAAAACTTTGTGAAATAATGATCATTACATCATCATTATGACATCACGCCTGTCATACCCGAAGGGTGAGGCAGATGTGTACCTAATGGGACACCCACATTTCGTCATTTATGTTTAAGTCCCATGTAAGGGGCGAGCCGTTGCCATCAACTGGGCAAAAATCCACACTCCATGGCTGCTACTTTGAAATTGTTGATGGTAAAACCCAATAACACTTTGCTCGATCTGGGAACCGAACCAAGGACCGCTTGCTCAGCATTTGCGCTTGCGACCACTAGACCAACGAGGCAATCTCATTTGAAATAATTATGTTAAAAATAGTCATTTGTCAAGACATCCACGCCTGCATGTAGCTATCTTTCAGGCATTCCATTGGTCTTCTCCTATCTATCGTATTTTAGACTCGACCTAACCCCCATAGTCCTACACTATTCTATTTTGCACTACCGACCAGCCCTTGCTTCGCACAGCGCCACCCATCGAGTCCAAAACTATATCTAATGTAGCCTTTATTTAAAGTTAAGCATCTAACAGTAGAGCGGTGAAAACTGCGTTCAAATCCATGCAGTCATTTTTGCGTGATGCGCTTAAGAAACATACAGACAGACAAAAATTCTAAAAACTGTTTATCTAATAAAGCCGCCCCATATATTCTTTTCTTTTAATGTCTTCAGTGTCAACATCGGCCTGTTATAATTATTGTATTATATGTATAGATACTACCTACCAAGTGTTACGCTTAAAGTTTATTAGAGGGCTTTTTAAACAGAAACTGCACTATGACAATACGTAAGTTGAGCGCTGTAGCTTCTAAAGTTTCCACTTACATGGTTCAGTGACCAGCTAAGAGGCATTAAGTGAAATAAGTAAGAAGCCTCGTTGAGTAAACTTATCCAGCAGGATTATCGCTACGGTTCGTTTACACTCGTCTGGGGTAGGTCATGGATAAATGTTGGATGCAATTGGTTGAAAGTCTTCTAAGAAAGTAGTCTGTTTCTTTGGTTTCGGTTAATCCTTTTGTCTATGAGGGCTGCATTATGGGGCCATAGCTGACATTCTGGTCCTCATGTATACTACAAAAGGTGTACAAGCTTTCTAAAATTAAAGTAAATAGTCTACTGTTTCTTATCTTCTTGTATTAGAACAGGTAGCTCCTTGTGTGGTTTCTATAGATATCTGGAATTGAAAACACATCTTGACTCTAATACGGTGATCCTGAGATTTGTCTAAAGCCAAAAATTCGCCTTTTTGTCCTATGTTAAGACTGCGAACCTGATGAGTTGATTGATTGATTCAACATAGAGTCAACAACACAAACTCATTAAGTAAAAAACATGACACCTGTCACCTGGGACAGTCGAGAAAATTTTATTTAAAAAATCAATAATGTTATTTTTTCACACTAAAGCCTACCTACCTAGTTATACCTACTGAAATGAATGCCTAATATCCTGAAGTTTTTTTTTAAACTATTTATAACAAGCTGATCTTGAATAGTATCAGAAAATTGTGAAAATTTTAAAGTTGACGTTCTTTCTATAGCTTTGTGCCCTGTGATTCTGTGATAGTGCCTGAGTTTGGCCATTATATTGGATGATCCGAACTTGAGTGCTATAGTGTCGAAGGCCAATTTAAATCCGGATCTGAGTTCGACGCAGAGCCGAGGCGACACCAGGCTCCAGTTCACCTGGCCACGGTGACGAGGGCTGCCCCGACATGCGTTCATCGGGTGTGCGGTGCCCCAGGCCCGCAGTGCGTGTGTGCCGCCGCTCCTGACAGCGTGTCACCAGTTTATTTATTGACTATTCAGCGTTTTTTTTATTTTAGTTTAATAAAGTTATTTTTGTTAGGTTTATTTTTTAAGAATTAGTTTAATGAGTAGTAGCAGCAGCGATGTGGTGGGGAATAGTAGTAGTCAACCTTCAACTTCGCTGAACACCCTGGAGAGATGCCCGCTTTGTACCCAGGCACGATTTTTTAAAGGTAAGCGGGGTCTGAATGTGCATATTGGTAAGGTACATAAACCTCCAAATGCCTCAGACCCTGTTTCAAATCTTCCACCTTCAACTTCGGCTACATCAACTTTCGACCCAATCTGGCAAACCTTTTCCAAATTCAAAAACTCAGTTCCTGTTTTAAAGCGAGTTCCCCGCGGTGCTAGGCCGCTAGTTGCACAAAACGTAGCAGGTTGTGTGCGCCTTGCCGTCCGAGAGAACTCGCTAAGTGCTTGGGAACAGTTGCTTACCTTCCCTTACCGAATACTTCATGTTCAAAAGAATTTGGCCACAAAAAAGACTTTAACAGCTCAAATTAAAGATAATTGTAATATTTCGGCTCAAAATTTTTATTTAAATTTAACGTCGGTTGAATCAAAATTAGGGGAAGGTGACATTAGCGGTGCAGCCAGGATTCTCTTCAGTAGCGATGTGGTGGCGCCGTGTTCTCCAGAAACACTCGCGGCTCTGGAGACCAAACATCCCGCCCCCACGGATGGCCTTTCTTTTCCCGAGCCTCCTGATTCAGACATTCACTCCCTCACCATTACAGGTCGAGAGGTGGTCACAGCTGTTTGCTCCTTTCGGAGCGGCTCCGCAGGCGGCCTCGACGGCCTAAGTCCCCAGCACTTAAAGGACCTAATCTGTTCTGGCGCCGGGGAGGCCGGTGAGATGCTCTTGAAGGAGCTTACAGCTCTGATTAACCTTATGCTCTCCGGCAAGGTGAACGAGGCCGTCATCGACGTCTTGTACGGGGCCAATTTATGTGCCCTGCGTAAGATGGATGGCGGCATTCGTCCCATTGCCGTGGGTACTACTTACCGTCGTATGGCAGCCAAGATTTGCTGTAAATTTTATGGTGAGGCTGTTTCGGAAAAATTTAAGCCCCTGCAGCTAGGTTACGGCTCCAAAGGGGGCTGTGAGGCTGCCGTACACGCTTTGTCGACCTACCTAAATTCTGGCAAAGGTGAGGTCATCCTGAAGGTTGATATAAAGAATGCCTTTAATTCAGTTAATAGGGACACCTTGTTAACAGAAATTAAAAAAGAATTACCTCAAATTTATAGTTTTCTTTGGCAGTGTTACAGACATCCGTCTAAATTACTGTATCGGGACAACCTTCTGGAATCTGCTGTTGGCTGTCAACAAGGTGACCCGCTCGGGCCAGTGATATTTAGTTTAGCTATTCACCCAATTGTTCGACAACTAAATTCTAAATTTAACGTTTGGTATCTTGATGATGGAACCTTGGGGGGCGACGTAGATACTGTTTTAAATGATTTAATTTACTTAAAAAATAAACTTCATTCCATTGGAACTTGATTTCCACCTTAACCTTGCAAAATGCGAACTTTATTTAACGGACTGTACCAACAGACAACTGACTATTCCTAAATTTAACGCAATAGCCCCTAACATCAAAATTATTGAAAAAAGTTCTCTTCGTCTCCTTGGGTCTCCAATCTTCGAGTTTTCCTTTCCCGATTTTATCGAGGAAAAAATTCAAAATTTCAATGACATTTCGGAAAGATTACTCCAAATTAATATGCATTCGGCCATCACCATAATCCGTTATTGCTGTTTCGGCCCAAAATTAACTTATTTTCTACGTGCTTCCCCTTTATGGAAGCACACTCATCTTTTGGACCAAATGGATCAAATTATCAGAAATACTTTATCATCCATTTTAAATGTGGCCTTGGACGATCGAGCTTGGACACAAGCTACTCTTCCCATTCGTATGGGAGGACTCGGCGTCCGCAAAATTTCTAGTATTAGTTTACCGGCTTTTATATCCTCGGTCCACGGCACTGAGAAATTAATGAGGAATATCCTGGCTTCCACACTGATTGATTTTGATGTGCCGTGCTTCTCCGAGGCTATCAATGCCTGGAAACTCGCTTGCCCAAATTCTGAAGAACCCGACCATCCATTTTCCCAGAGACGGTGGGACGAGCCGCTCTGCAGAGTAGTTCAGAACAATTTACTGAACACGTCTGCTACTACTGCTGAGCGCGCTCGTCTGCTGGCTGTGGGTGAGTGGGAGTCGGGTCTTTGGCTTCACGCACTACCGTCGTCGAACACAGGTACGTTGCTCGACGACACTACTTTCCGCCTCGCTGCTTCTCTGCGCCTGGGTGCCGCATTATGTTCTCCTCATCGCTGTCACTGTGGTGAAGTTGTCAACAGCCTCGGACATCACGGCCTGTCATGCAGCCGAAGTGCGGGCCGTTTTGCACGGCACGCGAATTTAAATGACATCATTCGACGAGCTCTTGTCACCGTCGGCGTTCCCGCTATATTAGAACCCAATGGCTTGGCTCGCGACGATGGCAAGAGACCGGACGGGATGTCTTTGTTTCCATGGAAGATGGGTAGGCCTTTAGTGTGGGACGCAACATGTGTCGATACTCTTGCGCCATCCCACCTTCCTAGCTCATCGTGCTGTGCTGGGGCTGCCGCTGCGGCTGCAGAGAACCTCAAGCGGCGTAAATATAGTAACCTCATTGGTAACTATATTTTCGAGCCGTTTGGGGTTGAAACTCTAGGACCGTGGGGTCCGAGCGCTCACAGCCTTTTCAAGGATATTTCTAAGCGTTTAGTTGACACTTCCCGTGACCCAAGGGCTGGCTTTTACCTTGGCCAAAGGCTTAGCGTTGCCATACAACGTGGCAACGCCGCCAGTCTCTTGGGTACATTACCAGTTGACAGCGTTGAGGAGGAGTTTTTTGACGCCATTTTTTAAGTTTGTTGCTAGGTTATTTACTTTAGGTTATTTTAATTAATAAATGTAATATTTAAAAATGTAAATAATATGCAAGTTCATTTATCAAATTCTACTTCATTAAGTTAAAATTTAATGCAGGTTAAGCCGAGGAAATTCGGTCAGAGAAGGCAAAACACCGGGAGAGTTCGAAGGGAATGGGGAAGACCTTTGCGCAGCAGTAGGATATAATAAAAATGCCGTGGAATTGAAAATAAATTTTCAGCCAGGTAGGTAGAGTTTATTTTTTACAAAACCATTCAATTTTAGAACGGGAACCTTCTTTCGGTGTGCAGATAGTAGATAGTTTCGTAACTGAAAACAAAAAAAAACAAAATATATATTTTTTCATAAACGTACACATACGTGCGGTTTTAGAACAAAAACTTAACCCTAAAACATACGGTTTAGAATGCGTGATGATTGGTCTAGTTTTGTCTGTTATTTTTCTAGACCTCTATTCCTGTTTGAATTAAACATGTTATTCTATATTTATCGTGTGGTTATTGCCCAACCTGGTGTCAGAGCTTTTATGGCGCCCATAGGCCTCAGACTAGGCTTTACATGCCGTCGAAAAATATCTCTGAGGCATGCTGGTTTTCTCACGATGTTTTCCTTCACAAAAGCATGTGATATTAAACCCCGACTTACGTGGGTTCGAATTTGGCAGGCTCATTACTTTTTATAATTATTATTCATCATCTCTCAAAACGGTGCAGAAGAACATTGTTGTGAGGAAACCGGCAAGTCCTAGAACCAAACATTAGAAGACTTCTGGCATCTACCAATTCGCACTGTAGCTATACATCCTATCCCTCTCACAGAGAGGAGGATTGTGTCCCAGCTGTGGGAACATCAATCATGCTATGCTCATGCTATCTAAAATGCATAAAAATGCAGTACTTACCTTGGTTTAGATAAATTTAAGCCACCTAGTTCCAATGTAGTTCCTCCTCGACATCTGCCTAAGTTCATCTGTGTAAGTGAACTACAAGGGATTCCGACCAGGTGGCCCCTCATAGAGGCCGCAAACAGCTGGTAGGAGCGGTCATGATTACAGGAGTGGGTATAACAGCCTGGTTGGCTGTTTCCACCGTTACCCCAGAAGTCTATATGTCCAAGTCTAGTTCCAATACCATAAGCAGTTGGCCCTGCACCATCCGTGTGCAAAACTTCAACGTAATGAGCGTCAGTATTCCCCAAGCGTTGGGAACTGCTCCCCCACTGTCTTCCAGATGGGTCCAACCCTAAAAACGCAACATGAACAAAAATTGTGAACCAGTCGATCCATTTCGGCAAATAATAATAAATTGCAAAAAACAGGAAAAAAAACACTGACCAGTTATTCTGCCTACTATTCCATGTGAAAGCCTCATCTGTCTACTACCAATGCCCGCAATGTGAGCTCCGAGGCCAAATCCAACCAAGTGCACTTGTCTTAGGTCCAGCACACGTCCACGAGGACTTACGGTTTCTTGAGCAGCATCAGTTAACCATCTTAAGAAATCGCTTAGTTCATTAGCCACAGTTGGTACATACGAAACTGCACTCGAGTAACTGCCGCTAGCTTCTCTTTCCCAGTCAAACACTATGATGTTATTTGCTCCATGAAACTGGAATATTTCTAAAATAGAAATAAAATTATTTCATTTGAGTAGTTAGAATAGTACTTAGTTTGAGTAGTTAGAGTACTTCAGATTTCTATCTGAAGTTTAGACACTTAGAATCGTGAACGGATTGCTGTCGCCTCAGAATACAGAAACAACCAGAAGGTGTAAGCGCGCATAATACTGAAGCGATAAAAATTACTCTTTTGAAGAGTAGTTTGACACGCAGCGGATCAGTTACTCTGTGAACGTCGTATCGCGTAACGTGTTTTATCGGTGTCCAATTTATTAACCATTTATTTACCAACAATTATAACACCATAAAAAAAGAACATACAATATAAACACTTAAAATAGAACTACTTTCTGTACTTAGCTGTCGCATTACCAATAGGTATGAGTAAAAAAAATATGATTCTATTTTGTCCGTCAGTTAGATTATCGAAAAATACTGGATACGTATTTATTGTTTACCGAAATCAATAAAAAATGAAGGAGATAAAACTTGCGACGCCACTTGTCGGTAAAAGTGTACATACAAGTGACGTCACGCGAGTTTTCGACGCACTGTCTTCATTTTTTGTTTACGTGAAAAAGAAAAAGTACGTATCCAATATTTTTTGATAATCTGTCTGACGGACTAATTAGATTTCTTTGGTCATCTATCCTATTCTATTATTTTGATTACTAAATGATGTTCTACTTCTTTAACTTTAAGTCACGGTGGTTACCTTTAAATCCAGCTACTTACCCCTCATGATTAGTGAATTGAATTCATGGCTCACTCCTCCTCCGTGCCCATGAATTAATATAATTGTATTGTCTCCTGGGTTGAACAAATATGGCAAGTAGTCCTCGTGGGTGTTACTGATATTCAGCGGTACTTCCCGGTTAGCCCTTAAAATAAAATTAGAAAGATTTGATTAGGGAGGAACTGCAAGGAACCGTTGGACGGATTGACAGATGAATGATATGAAAGAGAGAGGAGTAAATGATAACGTAACTGTTGATAGGGGGGGAGTCTGGAAGAAAAAAACGTGTTGCGCCGACCCCAAATAACTTGGGACACGGGCACGAAGAAGAGGAGATGGATGGACAGATGGTGGATGATGAGGTTATGTTAGGTTTACTGAAACATCCGATGTTTACAAAACTGCAAGCGACAGGTTACGACTGAGTCTATTATTTTAAAGATCTTTTTCTATAATATGTACTTACAATGTGTAGAGATATTGATACGAGCCTTGTACATGGCACACTGCAAAAAAAATATTATAATGTTAGAATAGTGAAAAATCTAGGCTAAATAGGGTTTATTGCCGCGAATGTATTCAGTAACAACTTGCTGCGATCACCAATCCGTTTGCATGCTGTTATAGCATTACCGTACCCTCGTCATAGCATTTATTATCGAAGAATAGCGATGATTCATGAAAAATGACTGCAAATTAATACCTTACACCTTAATTTTTGTGATAATTAACTAGACCAACCAGTCATTCAGACTGGTTGGTCTAGTGATCACAATCAAGATTGAATCGATTTCTAAGTCGGGCGAAGTGTTATTGGGTTTTTCGTCATGAATATCTCTGTAGCAACCAAGGGTCTGATTTTGGGCAATAAGATTGGCCCTTTTACATGGTACGTTAACATAGCTGCCAATATTATGTAGACGTAGAACCCTGCCTAACCTTTCAACCGGTGTGATGTTTTGTTAAGATAATTATCATATTATACAGCGTGTACCAGAAAGTTGTGGTCATATTTCAGGGTGTTATTCAGACCATCAAACTGAACCAGTTTCTCCATGGAACCACCAACAAAATCGCGAAAAAAAATCTGATGCTCAGTACAAAACTTCAATTCGTTACTCGACTCTAATGTATGGGACAGCAGATTATTTTTTGGCGATTTCGATGTTGGTACAATGAAGAAAGTTGCACAGTTTGATGGCCTGAACCACACCCTGAAATATGACCAAACGTTTCTGGTACACGCTGTATATGATACACCAGAGGACACCTGGCCCTGCCGTCTGAACATAGATAGCGATCGCATAACAACCGAATTCGGTCGCAAAGTCATAACGATGCGAATTTAAGGTGGAAGCCGACCGGGGCTGTGGGACTGTTTGATGGGGCTGCGGGACTGATCGAAAGAGATCCCGAGGCCCCGGAACACAAAGGGCGATGAAGAAACATGGATGGGTTTTAGTCAGTAAAATCGGACACTCCCTCCTGCTCCGCACAGAGCGGGAGGAGTTATTTGAAGAATTCCCATCCGAAAAAAAAAGGTAGAAGCCGACACCGGCGGGTCGCGCATCGTTATGGCTTTTCGACCAAATTTGGTTGCTTTGCGATCGCTATCTATGTCGAGACTGCAGGGCCTGAGAAGGTTCTCGTTAAGTAGTTTGATCGAGGACTTGGTTTGGAAAGCTTGGTATTATCTCTTGACTTGTTTTGTATTGTTACAAAGAACGGAATTTTACTTTCAATAATTTAACTATGTAACTTTTTAGAGGACGAACTAGCTCTGTGATAGGAACAATAAACTCCTAGATGAAGGAGATGATAAGGATATTAAATAAACAAACTTACCTGCCAAAGCAGCGAAAATAATTCCAAACTTAAACATTTTGTTTGGTCGATCGTTTCGTTACTGTTCTTAATTAGCAAATTCGTTTGTTTTTATAATCAATTATCTATCTTCGTCACAACCGATTACCAGATAAAAGAATTTGATAAAATCTCTTTTGAATGAGAATTGAGAGATAAAATCCTTTATTTTATAATTAAACGTTAAGTACGACAGAATTTCGTTATCATTTTCCGTTTCTTACAATTTCTGGTCAATATATCCTTATTCAGCTGTTTTCGCTTTCATCAGAATAAAACTTGATATTTTTGATCTCTGCTGAAAATAATTAAGTTAATACTTACAAAATGAGTACATAAAAGGAACATTTTGCAAAAATAAAGGGTGTAACAAGATCCTCATCAAAGCCGAAATACACTTGTTCTCCCCATCATTCCGTTTTTTTTTTTTAATTCTAGACCATACTGGGATCCTTCTAGGTAATGCGATACTTCTTGGTAAGACTGTCTGTCAGGGCAAAGTACTTCGGTAACCCAGGTACTCTCCGCGAGATTACCAGCAACATCAAGGCGCTGCTGGCCTTTCTCGGGGAGTTAGGGTGGATCGAATAGATTTCCCGACCGCACACAAAATACGCGCTTAGACGTGGAGTTTCGGACACCAGCCCGCTATACAATACAATATAAGACTGTTTGTCAGACTTTTTGGGTCACTGACTACCTGTAACAACTGTCAGAGATCTACAGTTGACAGCCCGGACCAACGGCTTAACGTGCTTTCCGAGGCACGGAAGAAACTCGGTATGTAATGGGTGATCCCATCCACAGACCAACCCAGGCAAACCCGGCCTGTTGCCCACTACCTGAACGCGCCCCAAAAGGTAGTAGCCGTAAGGCTGGTAAGGGGATACCGCACGATCTCCGGCGAGCCTCCTTGCCGGATTGTCGTTGCTTAGCGGACAGACCTCCGGTGCAATCTCATGGCGACATGGAGAGAGCGACTGTCGCAACCCCGTGCAGGGCACGCCACAATAGTGGCGATAAGTCCCCTCTTTGAGGAGTGGCTAGAGAGGCGCCACGGCGCCCTCACCTTCCGCCTGACGCAGGTCCTCACCGGACATGGCTGTTTCGGGAGGTTCCTGCACCGAATCGGGCGGTAGGAAACGCCCGGGTGCTACCATTGTGAGGATCGACCGGAGGACACGGTGGAGCACACGGTGGAGATCTGCACCGCGTGGGCGGAGCACCGCCGTGTCCTCGTAGCGGCGATCGGCGGCGGCGACCTCTCGCGTCCGGCCTTGGTTCAATCCATTGGTCCGGAGCGAGAGGGAATGGGACGCCGTCACCTTCTTCTGCGAAGCAGTCATGCTAGCGAAGGAGGTGGCGGGACGTGAGAGGGAGAGAGTCTCACGTCTCAGCCGCCGCGGGAGACGCACCGGGCGTCGGAGGCCACGAGGTGGCCCCCGGCCACCGTAGGCGCGTGCCTGTGGACGGTGAGCTATGGGCTAGCTCGCCGTCCGTCCGTCTTATGACGACAGGCCGTGTCGACGGCGCCTTCGTGTTCAACGCGCGCCTCAAAGAGAGTCAGCAAACAAGAAGTGGTCCGAAACGACCGATGCCTGCCAGGGTTGCGGGACTGTTCGAAAGAGATACCGCGACCCTGGCACACAAAGGGCAAAGGAAGGAACAGGTAGGTTTTAGTCAGTAAAAGTCTGACACCCCCTCCTGCTCAGCCTATAGCGGGAGGAGTTATTTGATGATTTTCTACCCAAAAAAAAAACAAAAGCACGGCTTATCCTAAAGATCGACCCAAGCGGCTGTTATTATTTTGCTACGAGCTACTTATTTCCTACACAACCTACAATATAAAAGAATTCATGATTCTGCAATCCAAGTGTTCATATACAGTGCTGCAGAGTAAATATTGTGCATCGTCAAACTTAGGAAACAATCAGTTTGTTCATTACAGAAACGATTGGTAAAAGTAATTTGATCCTCAGAAACACTAGATTATTTTAATTTATTCATCATCACCTACAACAGTCCACTGTTGGACATAGGCCTCTTTAATCGCACACCACTTGACTCGATAGTCACATAACTCTCATCCAGTTGCTAACAGCCACCCCTCGAAGATCGTCGCTCCGCCGAGCCTGAGGGCGTCCCACCTTACGCTTTCCGATTCACGGTCTCCACTAAAGAGCACGACTACCCCAACGGTCATCGGTTCTGCGGCTTGTGTGGCCCGGCCCATTTGCCACTTTAGCTTACTTATTTTGGGGACTATGCTGACAACTCTGGTTCTCTGTCGTATCGGCTCGTTCCGTATGCGATCTCTCAGAGAGACTTCATATAGCCCGTTGCAATAGCTCGCTGAGCGACCTTAAATTTATGGACCAGCCGTACCGTGAGTGTCCACGTTTCGGCCCTGTATAAGTCACTAGCTGTGCCCGTGACTTCGTCCGCGTGGACTTAGATCTTTGTCAGCCTGTTACTTCCACGGGAATTTTGTAACGGGTCTATTTGAAATAAATGCTTTGAGTTTGCACTAAGTCCCAACCCAATCAAAAAACACCAAAACAATGGTGAAAATTGGCGTACTTACGATCAGACAAAATCGTTAAGCTAAGAAAGGCTAAGAAAGATGTCGCAGGCACAGCTAGTTTATTTAGAGATAAGATACTTTTATGACACCAACGACACGAAACCAATCACACGGCGCGGCGCCTAACAACCAACATCGGTTCAGCTTACACGGGCGAGGTCATTCTTTCACGAAAAATCTTAACTCCGCGATTCAGAAAATGGCATCAAATAAACAACGTCATCTATCGAGCTGCTAAAATATAATTCTTAGAAAGCGATCGAACACAAACTCTAAAAAGGGTAGGCTAGGTTATGTAGATTTTCAATGTAGTGTCATGTAGACTAATCTAGAGTAGGTATCTTTTGCTATTATATTTTTTGAAAAACCCGGTCAGTCGATTTAAAAGTTATATTGTGAGCATATTTTTGACGACCCAAATGGCGCAGCGGTAGTGAGGCTGCCTTACGTTCTTAGGGTCCCGGGTTCGAATCCCGGTAGGAGCAAATGTTTGTGTGATGAGCATGGTCATTTGTTTCCGAGTCATTGATTTTTATATGTATAATAAGTATGTATTTACAAACAAGTATCTATGTAGTATTATCAACTATCTGGTGTCCACGACACAAGCTTCGTTGCTTAGTGTGGCACCTAGATGGCGCTGTGTGTAATGTCCAGCGATATTTAATATTTTTATTCATTAGTACCACTTTGGCTCCATAGATGACGTTGCAGGTATTTTAAGTAATAACGATAAGTTCTTCTTGAATACTATATAATAAATAATAATACCAGCCTATTACTGGCCCAATGCTGGGCAAAGGCTTCTTCTCAACCGAGAAGGCACGAGCATTGATCACCACGCTTGCTCAAGAGGGGTTGGCGATTTCAGACTTTTACAAGTCCAGGTTTCCTCGCGATGTTTTCCTTCACCGATGTTTGTGCTGTCCAAGATAAACTTAGAAAGCACATATGAATTGAAAAAGTCACATTGGTACTTGCCCGGATTAGAACCCACAACCTCATGCATGAGAGGCGAGGCCTTAACCTCTGGGCCTTCACGACATACTATATGTATACTAAATACTATATGAATACTATAAATTCATTTATTTTTTGATAGAGAGCACCGATTACAATTAAACAAAAACTAAAACCTCTAAGTTACGCTCAATATTTGTGCATTTAATCTAATCACATTGGTTTTCACAACAACAGCACGCCTCGAAGCGGGCACGGATCATTATTTTGATGCGGAGTTATTTTAAAACTGTGATATCTCCTAAGATATTCATCTAAATTAAATGGTGTGAAGGTCAACTTAGGTCACAATTGAATGCTAAAGATGACTAACATATTTATTTTGATAAGGATTAATACAATATCGGTAAAAACACCTTCGCAAATAAAGCATTATTTTTGACCAAATTTAAAAAATCATAAAAATAGTATTGTTAGTCAACCTTAAAAGATAACATATGCTGTCGAGGACTTTTTTTAGACCTTTTTAAGAGAAATAATTCTCTCATACATTATTTTTCTACAACTTTAACCGTTTACGCAGCGCACGCAACGGAAGCTTTCAAAAATAAAAAAGAATGCCCGTTTTTGCAACATTTTTCATTGATGCCCCGCTACTATTGGTTGTAGCGTGATGCTATATAGCCTATAGCCCTCCTCGATAAATGGGCTATTCAACACTAAAATATTTTTTCTATTCGAACCATTAGTTCATGAGATTAGCGCGTTCAACCAAACAAACAAACAAACTCTTCAGCTTTATAATATTAATAAGTATAAAAGTATAGATAACAGGCAGGACGCACCATTTGAAGACCTGACCCTTTGGGCTCTGTAGAATACGCGGCGAGTGATCCGATGATGCTTCCCAAATGCTGCTCAGCCCAGCTGAATTCTTCTGACAGCCTCCCTTTCTAAGTTTCTCTAAGTTATTCTTACCAAACTGCATAGTCTGCCCGAGGTAGACATATTCTCAAACAACCTCGGGAGGGCTGCCATTGACAATAATAAATAAATAGGTCCTGAGGTGACGAGTATCCGTTCAAAATAACCTGGGTTTTGTTACTCTGAGACCATGCAATGCGTATTGAAGAATCAATTAAGCCGTCCAGCATCTGCTGCAAGTCGTGCAGGGATTCGGCCAGTATCACGAGGTAATTTATTAAACAATGATAACTTTAATTTAAAAAGACTTACGATCTCAACTTTATCACAAACAAATAAATGTCAACGTCATTTCCAAGAAAAACAAGTTACTAAGCGTAGACAAATATGAAGTTAGACGAAGCATTTATCCTGTACTACTGTACTGCAAAAATGTAATCGGCGCCACTTTAAATAAAAAATAAAATAAAATAAAAATTTGTTTATTTCTTAACCAAATTAAAATCAACTAGTTGATGATTGGAGCCTCCTTTTAAGCAAAGAATAAGCCTGTATTAGGAGACTCCGCTCTTTCATAGCTTGACAATTTTGCAACAGAACAGAATAGAATACCTACTTATCATTTTTTTTTTACATTTTTATATTATACAAGTGTTAGTGTATGGGGATGGGTGGGGGTTGTATGTGCTTAGTGTGTGTGTGCATGTGTGTGTAGGTGAGTGTGTGTGCGAAGAGAAATGGGTGAGTTAAACTATATGTTGTAATAGCGCCTCAGTATCATCATAAGTAAAAGGTTTTATCCAATTTGTTACCATTTTTTTACATTTATGTAGTTGTTTAGTGTATAGCTTTATACACTAAACAACGCTTTATTTCATTAGCGCTTTATTTCATTATCTGATAGCAATTTACTGAAAGATGTAGGTTACCAGGAAGCGAGGCGCTACCGAGTGACATGCCATTATTTAGACACAATTGTGATCACTCATCCAGCATTTGCTGCGATAGATACGAAGCATTGAAAGGCGAAGATTGACGAGAAAATCCGTCCGAAGTAAGGTTTCATGGTATCGTGACGAATGACAAGAAAATCCGCAGAAATAACGCTTGGCAGACTTAAATGTTAGTTGCCATTACTTTAACAGAAATCTTTATTTCTATATTCTATAGAATTCTATCATCAATTGAAACAGCTGTTTTTTTAATATGTATTTGTGGCCCCGGGTTCAGAATAATGTACTGAATACGTGGTAACGGTTTGTGCGTCGCCGTCGGTGTCCTTGCCACCCTGTATAGCATGGACATAATTTTGTCTACGAGAATTAGGTAGGCACACACCCACATACTCATTAGTCATATGCCACTAAAAGAACTGATAAAACAAGGCTTATTGCTTTAAACAAACCTAAAAACAAAGAATCAATCAGAACGATTTAGTAATAAATCATTGACATGTTTGCGATAAAGGTTTGACCAAAAAATGATGTAAAATCACAAAAGATTGCAATTATAAGATTTGCCCCAATCGTGCTTAAAGGGACGTAATCATTTCAGATAATGAGCCAATACTGATAAGAGTGACGACGCACAACCCGAATCATTAGGTAGGTCATAGAATAAGTGACAAACGCTAGGAAAACGTCATTATTTATGAACATTTTTGCTCCTACAGTGCAGTTCAAAGTGACGTTGCTTGTCCAGTTTGCATCAGCATTTCAAACTTGGTACACCACCAAGAAACGGCGGTTTTTTCCCGCCTGCACAGATATGTTGGTTGAAGTGTAAAATGGTCCGCTCTTGAGCCTTTATTTTTCACAGGTGTGCTGCCAAAACAAAACAAAACAGAAACAAGATCACCTAAAATTATTAGGCTTTTTGAAAATCCCCCACATTTTTCCGACCGCACGTGTTTCCCATTTAAATATTTGCAAATTGTTAAAACAATATGTTGATAAAACACAAAAAACGTATGGTAATGCTGTTTGTCTAGACAAGAACTAATATAATTTTAAATGTATTGATTTTAGCGGCAATCATAGCTGGTTTATGTGATGTCATGATTTATTAATCACACTAATATTATATAGCCGAAAGTTTGTATGTGTGTACGTTTGTTACTCCTTCCACACTCAAACGGCTTAATTCATTTGGATGAAATTTGGTACCAAGATAGCTTATATTTTGGATTAACACATAAGCTACTTTTTATTCTGGTAGTACGATCCCGTGGGATACCCGCACCGAGTCACCGAGTCCGATGGATTCATAATGGGCTGGTATTGTGTTTTATAATTTGCGGGCTCAAGTTGGCCACTGCAGATCTAATCCGGCCAGACGGACTATATGGAACCATTTTGAACACAATGTGGGTGTGGAGCCCTGACAAAGGAAATGCTACACTTTCTCTCGAGCCCGTTGTGCACAACTATATGCATTTGTGCACCCTCCCATAACTTAAACGAAGCAATTGATAGAGCTATGTATGTTGCTACATACTGGTCGTTCAAAAAAGTCATCGATTCGAGGAGAAGTCAAACGTGAACAATACTCAAATAATACTCAAAAGAAAATTGTAAATATTGTAAATTATATGTCTAGTCTTTATAAACAAAGAACTATGATGTTTCGATTTATATAAAACGAAAGTATATATTCGATATATTGCTAATAATTATTAGAGGAAAGAGGAAAAGAGAAGACAATGGATTTCTGTCAACATTTCTGACTAATACAGAAGTGTTGACCGAAATCCAATGTCTTTTATGCGAAGTTTAGAGGCTTCATAGTCAGTAGTCCGATTAAACGCTTGACGACATCTCGCAGTCCACGGTGAAGATGAAGGAACTAGCTTGCCTCCTAGTGGAAGCACTGGTACTAGAAAAGACCGAATTGTGTACAAGAAGGTCAGAAAGTCCTTCTCCCAGTATCAGGACCTACAGGGAAGCTAGATTAGAGTTATTAGGTTCTACATGACTAATGCCTTTCGGCCTATATCCGACACTGGACTCCGACATGCAGAGTTGATTGACTTAATAAACAGAGTGGAAGGAACACGGTACCACGTATTCAGTATATCATTCAATCATAGTAGGTGCCTTCCACCTCGTAGAGAATGTAAGAATGCCTACTTCATTAATTTACAATTTGATTTATTGACAAGTCGGGGAAATTAAAACTGAATCAATCTTGGAACGGGAACCTTCTTCCGGTGCTGAGTCTGTAGAGAGTGTCGTAACTGAAAACAAAATTACAAATATTATAATATCATTAACTATCTTCTAAAGTCAATCGTAGGGTTTTTCAAGGCATAAAACTAAACATGCTCTTGATAACCTAACAGTTGTTTATGTTCTTACTAAGAAAAATGGATTGTATGACTTGGAAACAAATTATTATTAAAATATAGGGTTGATTCGTAGTTGACTAATTTTCTGTGCCTTTATTCATGCTTAAAATAAAGATATTGTGCTAATCAGCTAATTATAATCCACAAAAATGTTATATTTACCCTGGTTTAGTTAAATCTGTGCCACCTACAATCACAGGAGTTCCTCTACAAAAGTTAAGGCTCAACTGCGTATTTGATCTGCATGACGGCGCTGATAGATGGCCGTGCATAGATGCTGCAAACAGCTCGTAGGCCCGGTTATGACTACAGTAGTGGCCAAAGCAACCTGGTTGGTTGGATCCACCGTTAGCATGGATGTCTTTATGTCCAAGTGATGTTCCAATACCGTAAGCAGTTGGACCTGAACCATCCGTGTGCAGAACCTCGACGTAATGAGCGTCAGTATTCCTTAAGCGTTGAGAATTGCTGCCCCAACTACTTCCAGATGGGTCTAGCCCTAGAAAAGTAAAAGGAAAAATAAGGTTTTACGAAGGCGATTGTGAATCAAACGATCTATTGCAGTAAAAAAGAGAGGAAACAATTCACTTACCGGTTATTCTACCAACTACTCCAAGTGAAAGTCTTAGCGATCTACTAGAAATGCCAGCAATGTGAGCTCCGAGGCCAAACCCAACCAAGTGCAGTTTGCTCACGTCCACCCCAGGGTTTGCAGTCGTCCTGCTAAGATCATTTTCAGGGCCACCGGGAGGGAAGTTGGGAGCACTTTCTCCTGATCCTTCAGTCTCACCATGTGCAACTAACCATCTTATGAATCCGCTTAGCTCATTCGCCACAAATGGTACATATGAAACTGCGGTTGAGTAACTATGGCGAGCTTCACTTTCCCAGTCAACCACTATGACGTTAAATGCTCCTTGAAACTCGAATAATTCTAAAATAAAAAAATGATTTTATTGAAGAGTCGATAGGAACAACAAAGAGTGAAACCACGTTATGAAAAGTGATTATTGCTGTGTAAAGTTGAGACAAAAAAAAAATACTGCAGGAGTTACAGTTGCGTTATCAAAAGTGTTATTAGAGATTTCTGTAAATAAGGGCATGGAAGAAACAGCATTGTGTGTCCTGGTGAGTATTTTAGTACTTAGACATACATACCCCTTATAATTAGTGTATTGAATTCGTGGCCTACTCCTCCACCGTGCCCATGGATCAATATGATTGTGTGGTTTTCTCGTTTGAACTCATTCGGCAAGAAGCTGTCGGTCCGGCTCATATTCACAGGTGCTTGCCGGTTAGCCCTTGTAAGATAAAATTAAGAGTCAATTAGGTTGGAATAACAGAAAAATGCATTGTTTACAAAACTGCGAGCAAAAGATTATGACTGAGTCTGTTCCGTCGCTTGTTAAAGAAAAATAATTATGTACTTACACTGTGAATAGGCGATATTGTCTTTCTGCTTGTGCTACATGAAACACTGCAAAAAAGAAAAAGAAAATTTGAGTGATGAAAATTTCAGGATGATGATGGTGTTGATACTGTTTGATGGAGTGTTGACGTTATGATTACCGTTTCCTCACCTGTGTGCGTTAATTATTTTCAAAAATATTTCGATGACAATGAAAGGTGACTTTGAATGACTTTAATTGAATACCTGCCTAAGTATTGTTATTCACTGTTTGTCTCTGGGCTCGATTCCCAGGTCAGACAAAGTGTTGTTGGGTATTTTTTTCATAAATATCTCAATAACACCCCAAAGTCTTAATCGAGTCCGGCTCTGTCCCCTTTTAGCTAGTTTCCATGAGTTAACGGTGATGTACACTGCTAAGGTAGGTTTCTATAGTATGGTTAACAATACCAGTGGCAATGACAGCGGCTGCCCAGGCGTCTCTGCTTTCTGGTGAGAATGCAGGAATTAGGCCCTAATTGCTTGGGCCCCGTTTCCAATACCATAGCGATTATATTTTTTGATAATTTTAAAGGTTTTACTGCAAGTAAAACCTTTAAAATGATCAAAAAATATTTTATAATTTCGCTATGGAACATATAAGTATTAATGAACTAGCTCTGTGATAGAAAGGTGCAATGACAACAATACCTAGATGACAGAGATGTTAGAGGATTAATAAATAAACTAACTTACCTGCCACAACAGCCAAAATAATGCCAAACTTCAACATTTTCCTTGATTGACCGTTTCCTTACTGTTCATAATTTACAAATTCGTTTGTTTTTATAATCAGTTCACTATTATCGTCACAACAGATTATACCAGATAACACATTGTGATAAACTACCCATTTATTGAGAATTGAAAATCCTTTGCTTATCACATTTTTAAAATAAATAAAATCTGTAGAAATCATTCATTAGTTTTTCATCTTCATGAACCGATTACGTAGTCATTTTCAGTAGTATTTTTTTCGAGAAGTAATTCCTACGTATCGTTTTCATCTAATCAGAACATTACAGCCGTATTGTTCTGATTCGAAAAGTATTATGCTATGATAAGATAAGCTCTATAATGAGGAAGTTTTCCTTATATTATGTCCTACGTTCTCTTAAGGCTAAGAAGGTCTTCCCAATTTTGAAAGACAATATTTGGATCAAGTAGGTATGTATACTTATGTGGACGCCTGGTGGAAGGTTTTCTTCCTACCTCCTTTACACGTCATAACCATGATGAGCAGAAGTGAAACTCCAACTATCAGTAATAATTATTGTAGAATTTTGTAGCTGTATCGATAATTTTGCTTGAACTAAGTACTTTGTTTTTTTTTTACATATTTGTCATTTGTGTTAGAAATCCTGGCTTCCGTTCGTGATTCCCTGTTTGGCAGTTAAACGAGTGTTACTTAATAAAACTTACAGAATAATCTTGGTATAACAATATATCGTATTAACGTCGTAAAGTATCCGTACATCTTTTGTTTACCGCATTCTTTTGGTTAGGTACTGTTATTTTTTTAAATAATGTTACTGTATTGGCTCTGAGAAGATAAGTTTGTTCCATTGTCCCAAAATATTTTATACTAGCTTTTGCCCGCGGCTTTGCTCGCGTGGTGATCGATAATTGTCGCATGGGATCGTACTACCCGGATAAGAAGTATCCTATGTGTTAATCCAGGTTATAACAGGTCATCAGTCGCGCGCGCGCATCCCTCCGGTGAGGATGTACTTATTTCTGACGAACGAAACTTGGAGTTTTTGTAAAAATGTCGACAGTGGTTAAATGCGTTTCCTGTAACGTAGTTATAGATGAACTGTTGTCGTATATACAAAACAAAATATCAGTGATCGATGAAGACACGTTAGTGCGGTTATGTACATCTACGTTTACAAGTGAAGATATCGAAAAATCGAAAACTCTGCTGTACGAATCGGTTCCTGTGGAGAAGGCAAAAATAAAGAGGAAAAACAAAGGCAAGGAACAACGAGATCTAGTGGACATAATTAATGTTTTTAAGTCAGTGGAGCCGGATCTATTCCCAATTTTCATACCAAGGGACTTGGAAAAACTACCTCCAATATTGTTTGACCATCTCGATTGCACAAAACTTCTAAAGGATTTGCTTCGAGTTCAGAATGAAATCAGGGAAATTAAGGAAGTTTATGTAACGCAGACACAATTGAAAGATCTTAAAACGGAGATTTTGTCACTACAAAATGACTCATTAATACCGGCTTCTGTGTGTAAAGTGAACATGAAACGGGGTGGATGGCATATGGACAGCGGTCCCATTGGATTATCCCACGTCAATAACTCATCAGTTCTAGATGACTGCAATAATAGTATCGATAATTCCTCATTACAAATACTAGACAATAACGAACAATCACTTAGAAAAATAAAGGAGGTAGTCGCAGAAACTTCTGACCGTGGTACTCAATCAGCTGTCTTGCAGCGGCGAGCGCCCGAGCGCAGCCCCTCCCCTCGCGTCGCAACCGTCGCCGTAGGCGCCCGCGCAGTCGCCGCTAACTCAACTACTATGAGTCAGACGGCCGTGACGTCACCGCAGCGACGAGCGGTCGTGCATATGGCAGTGGTGCCGACGGCGCCTATTGTACGTGAGTCGGTGCAAAATAACAATAATGATGGATGGGAAAAAGTTTCATACCGGAAAAAGCGTAGTATGAGCTATCGATACATGGGCACTGCGGGTACCGCCAGGTATAATGAAGGGAAATTCAAAGCTGCAATAAAAACAGTGCCGATCTTCATTACTAAAGTGCATAAAGACACGACACAGAATGATATTTGTGATTATGTGTATGATAAAACGGGCGAGGTGATCACGCTTGAAAATGTATCGTTTAAATATCCCAAAGAACATAACGCATACAAATTCTTTGTTTCGGAAACTAAAATGGAGATGTTTCTTGATAGTAAACTATGGCCTGAGGGAATTATTTTCAGGAGATTCGTACATTTTAAAATGAGAAATTACACGAACGGTGCAAACAGCGGTACTGTGAACGGCGTAAAATAAATATGAATGTATAACCTAGTAAGCTACAATTGTAAGAGTATAAAACGCTCGGTGGAGAGTGTCAGGCAACTATGTAGCACGTCAGACATAATTGCCTTACAAGAAACTTGGTTGCTGCCCCACGATATCTCGTTTCTAAGCGAAATCGACGCTGATTTTGGGTGCACCGGGACGTCGGCGGTGGACACCACGGCCGGCATGCTGCGAGGGCGGCCCTACGGCGGAGTCGCACTGCTGTGGCGGAAAAGTGTTTTCGATAACGTTTCGGTAGTGCAGTGCAATAACCCGTGAGTGTGTGCCGTTAAAGTATGCATGAAGTCAAAGTCATTTCTAGTGTTCAGTGTTTACATGCCGACGGATAATAGTGCGAACTTAACGGATTTTACGGACTGCCTCAGCCTGGTGAGTGCTATTATCAATTACAACAATATCGAAACTGCATTTCTTCTCGGAGACTTTAATTCGCATCCCCATGAACAATTTTATATCGAGTTGGATTCTTTTTGTCGGGAATCTGAGTTACTATGTGCCGATGTTGAACTGTTAGGAGTAAACTCTGACACTTACACTTTTATAAGTGAAGCGAACGTCTCGACGTTGGCTAGATCACTGTGTTGCTACGAAAGCAGCCATGTCCACTATTATTAATGTTTATGTTAAATATGATGTTCTTTGGTCCGACCACTTCCCTTTTTTAATACAATGTAACTTAAATGAAATCAAATCAAAATTGTACAATTCAAATAATAATAAAAATCTGATGTAATAAAATAAAATGGGGTGATAAAAAACCTGAGCAAATTGACATGTATACTAAATTTTGTAATGATAACTTAAAATATATTGACTTCCCA
This sequence comes from Eugnorisma glareosa, assembly GCA_947578425.1. Classification (NCBI taxonomy): domain Eukaryota; kingdom Metazoa; phylum Arthropoda; class Insecta; order Lepidoptera; family Noctuidae; genus Eugnorisma; species Eugnorisma glareosa. Next base: position 13,282,526 of record OX387969.1, on the reverse strand, counting down.
ATTGAATTGAGTGCGTGTTGTGACTATGTTTGTAATAATTTGGACCACAGAATTATTATTGACGAAATGTATAATGACATTGTTAATATTTTATGTCAAGCAGCTTCTGAAAGTCGCGAAATAAATCCTGTGCGAAATAGGAGGCCAGTAATAGGGTGGAATAAGCACGTGAGTGACTCTCACAGGCAGGCCAGGCTAAAGTTTGAGCAGTGGGTGTCTTATGGTAGACCGCGCGAGGGTCGTGTTTGGAGTGAAATGCAAACAAGTCGTAAAATTTTTAAGTCGCGCTTGCGATGGTGCTAGGACAATAGTGACCAAATTAAAATGGACATGTTGGCGTCGCATCATTCTAAGGGCGACTTTCGCAGTTTTTGGAAATCTACCGATAAACTCAATAGTAGGCCGGGCCTGCCGGTGAGTATCGGTGGTGCTACTGATGTCACAGGGATTGCCGAACTATTTAGGCAGCACTTCGCTGTGTCGTCACCGTTGGGACCATCACAGTTTACAGGCACTGCTGGTTGTAATGGTCAGGAGTACAGTTGAAGTGTATGGAGGAAACGACGAATAAAACGGCGGTCCGGAATATAATTCCTATATTATAAATCTCTCTACACTTCTAGTAGGCTTAATGCTACAAATAGTCTAAAACGATAGAGGACAGTTTACTTAATACAGGCACTAGGCTGCGGAGATTATATCGAGCCGATTAGCGAGATCTAGGTCTACGACACAAGTCTAGATTTGGTTGTAACAAGTAGCGTGTACAGGTCAGGAGGCCAAAACGAGTACTGAACTCGATGACCATGCCTAATTGATTTTTAGCTAGTCATATGTTCCGACGGAGGCCGAGCTTTGCCGAACGCACCCGAAGTTGCGTTCGGAAAGGTACACACCAGTACATTACAATGTATGCTTATATTTTGTTCAGTGTAAATATTTATTAGTATTGTTAAATCTGTAAATAGATATTATGTGTGATGTAAATATAGCAACTAAATAAATGTGTATATTCCTGTTAATAACTGTTAGTTTATTTATAACCAAAGACAATGTTTGTGTTTTCTGTTGTTGTCTATGATCTGACATTTATTCGAATTTGACAGCTCTGTGTAACGGGAAAATAAGATGTACTACTTGTATTGTGGAGTGTTTACATTTTCGGTTTTATCCTAATTAAAGTTATTAATTGCCGGAGTAGCGATGACCGCCACACTACTCCCCCCCTGAGACCGTGGCTACTTAGCTACGGGCGATAGTAATCCGGGAAGCGAACGGTGCGGCCGGAGCGTGTTTTTCTCTCGGCGGCGTCGGTGGGTAGCGGAGGCATCGGAGCTGTATTTGCGCCCGTTGTTGCGCCGGAGGGACCGTAGTCTGCGTTATTGAGGTAAGCGGGTTTCAACCGATCTATGGTCACTGTGGTTTCCTTTCCGTTTACCTCAATACGGTATGTTTTTTCGCCTCTTTGCAGGACTCTGTAGGGCCCGGTGTACGGCGGGTCTAGTGGCCGGCGAACGGCGTCATGTCGCAAGAATACATGAGACGAAGTTGACAAGCTGTCGGGCACGTAGAACGGCTTGTTGCCGTGTCGACTCGTCGGTTCTGGAGACAGCTTCGCCATGTGATGCCGGAGTCTTGACGCGAAGTCGGTGTAGTCGACTGTGCTGGTGAGTGTGGGGGCGATGAACTCGCCTGGGAGCCTTAGGGGCTCGCCGTAGACGAGCTCTGCTGACGATGCTTTGACGTCTTCCTTCCAGGCGCTGCGGATGCCGAGCAGCACCAGGGGTAGTGCCTCGGACCAGTTGGTGCTGGTATGGCACCGGATGGCCGCCTTCAGCTGGCGGTGTAGGCGTTCCACCATGCCATTGCAGGCTGGGTGGTACGCCGTGGTTGGCCGGTGCTGGCTACCGAGGGTAGCTGCGATGGTGTGGAACAGCTTGCTCTCGAACTGCTTGCCCCTGTCTGTGGTGATGCGATGGGGGCAGCCGAAGCGGGACACCCAGCCAGTGATGAAGGTGCGGGCGCATGTCTCCGCTTTGATGTCCTCGATGGGGTATGCCTCGGGCCAACGGGTGAAGCGGTCGACCACCGTAAGTATGTATCTGTAATTAGATGAGACGGTCAGTGGCCCTACTATGTCCATGTGGACATGGGAGAAGCGTTGGGAAGGGACAGGGAAAGCGGAGGTGGGACTGGTTGTGTGCCGGGAGATCTTGTTCTTCTGGCACTCTACGCACTCTCTGGTCCAGACCCTGCAGTCCTTCTTCAGACCAGGCCAAACAAAACGTGTGGAAATCAGCTTGACTGTGGCCTGTCTGCCGGGGTGGCTCAGCTGGTGAAGTTTTTGGAACACCTGCCTCCTGAAGGGTTCTGTAACATAAGGGCGGGTGTTACCAGTGGAGACATCACAATATAGTTCAGTGCCTGTGCCTGCCAAGTGCACTTTACGCAACTGGAGTGATGTGGTATTGTTGTTTAGGAGTCCTTGCAGCTCGTGGTCCTTGTGCTGGGATTGTGCAAGGGCTGCGTAATCACACGCCGGTACTGCCACTGACTCCACACGCGACAGCGTGTCTGCCACAACATTGTCCCTGCCTGCAACAAACCTGATATCTGTAGTGAACTGAGCAATGTAGTCCAGGTACCGGTATTGCCTCGGTGAACAATTGTCACGGTTGTGTGCATACACATATGAGAGGGGTTTATGATCCGTGTAGATGGTGAAGTGCCTTCCTTCAACCATGTGCCGAAAGTACCTGACTGCGTCGTAGATGGCTAAGAGCTCCCTGTCGTACGGGCTATATTTCTTCTGTGACGCTGACAGGCGCCTGGAGAAAAATGCTAGTGGTTTCCATTTGTCACCTGCCTTCTGCTGTAACACTGCGCCCATAGAGGTGTCAGAAGCGTCTGTAAATATCGCCAGCTCGGCGTTGGGCTCTGGGTGAGCCAGCAGAGCTGCCCTAGATAAGCTACCCTTACAAGAGTTAAAAGCGTCTAGCATTTCTTGCGATAGAGTAATAGCCTGCGTTCCCTTTGTTTTAGGCCCTGTAAGAACAACGTTGAGTGGCGACTGTAAGCGAGCGGCATCCGGGACAAAGCGGCGGTAAAAGTTGAACATACCCAGGAAGCGACGCATCTCCTTGACGGTCCTGGGAGCTGGAAAGTCCTGGATTGCCTGCACCTTCTCCGGCAGCGGGCGAACACCTTCCTCAGTAACTTCGTGTCCTAGGAAAGTGATGCTGGTACGTCCAAACTCACACTTAGCCGAGTTAATGACTATTCCATACTGGGATAGCCGCTTCAGGAGCTGATGTAGGTGTTCGGTGTGCTGGGCTGCTGTCTCTGAGAACAGAAGAATGTCATCCAAGTAGCAGTAACAGAACGGTAGTCCGCGAAGCACCTCGTCCATAAATCGCTGGAACGTTTGTGCGGCATTCCTAAGGCCAAAGGTCATAAAAGGAAATTCGAATAGTCCGAATGGTGTGGTGATCGCTGTCTTGTGAATGTCAGCTGCCTGGACAGGTATTTGATTGTATGCCTTTATGAGGTCAATTTTGCTGTATATTCTACTGCCAGACAGCTGATGTGAGAAGTCCTGTATGTGTGGGATGGGGTATCTATCCGGAATAGTGCGGGCATTGAGTGCCCTGTAGTCACCGCATGGCCGCCAGCTGTTATCCTTCTTAGGAGCGAGGTGAAGAGGGGATGACCACGAACTCTCTGACGGCCGTGCCGTGCCGTTAGCTAGCATGGCCTCGAACTCCTTCTGTGCCACCTTCAGTTTGTCTGGGGCAAGACGGCGAGGTCGTCCAGTGATAGGTGGACCTGGTGTGGTGCGGATGTGATGCTCGGTACCGTGACTAACCTGTTTCTGTGTTCCCGCAGGCCGCGTGACTTCCGGGTACTGGCGAAGTATCTCGTGGTACTCCGTGTTGCCTCCTACGGACTTCACTGAGGCGATCACTGTTGAAGAACCGGCCGCAGACGACGCTGGCGAAGACAGCTGGGTCAGACCATCGATTAGCCGGTAACTTTTGAGGTCTACCAGGATGTTGTAATGCGCCAAGAAGTCGGCGCCTATGATTGCCTTGGTGACGTCTGCAACCACGAACTTCCACGTGTACACGCGGCGAAGCCCTAAATTCAAGTGGAGCTCCACCCAACCGTATGTGTCGATGGCAGTTCCGTTTGCCGCGTATAACTGGTACGCCGTTCTGCTGCGCCGCTGTGGTAGGGCTGCACGTGGGTACACGCACAGGTCGGACCCTGTGTCCACTAAAAACGTGGTTTTAGAGTCTCGATCTGTCACGAATAGGCGGCGTGGTTTGTTAGGGCAGCCATTTGCCGCTATTTCCGGCTGCCGGCGGCGTTTCCCGCGTACGTACATGGCGACCTGCACCGCGTGGCCCTGTCACCGAAACTGTTATGGTACCAGCAGTGAGCATCGTTCCACGTGCTGTCGGAGCGTGAGCGACTGCGGCGTCGGCCTGGGGTCGGCTCTCTGCCACCACGCCGGTACCTTTCTGTGGAGCGCGAGCGATGGTGTACCTGACCTTGCCTCTGAAGAGCCGCTACCTGCAGACTTAGCTCTGTCATGCACTGTTTCAGCTCTGCGATGTCACTGCTGGTGCTCGTGCTCGCCACTGCGGGAGGTGTCGCGAGCGCTGGCCGCGTTGGCGCGATCTCGTGCACGCGGTCGGCCAAATCTGCGACAGACTGAAGAGGGAGATTAGGCTGTGAAGCAATTACAGTCTGTATGTTCGTCGGCAACCTGCTCGCCCACAGCGTGGCCAGGAATGTGTCTGGTACATGTGGTCCGGCCAAAGTCTGCAGGTGCCGCAAAAACTGCGATGGCTTCCGGTCGCCGAGCTCCTCTTGAGTGAGGATTTGCTGAACCCTTTTCTCACGCGAGTCGGATAGCCGACGTATGAGCTCAGCCTTCAGCTTACCGTATTTGTCATGTGTAGGTGGGTTCTCGATTATGTCCCGAGCCTCTACCATGTAGCGATGGTCTAGCTGGCCCACGACCGTGTAAAATTTTGTGGTGTCGGCGGTAATGCCGGTTATAGCAAACTGACCTTCTACTTGGGCAAACCAAAGTGTCGGCTCCTCAGGCCAGAATGGCGGCAACTTCACGCCGACTCTGCACACGTCCTGCTTGACCTCTGCTGCGCCCGCCTGTGCTCCCTGCTCTGCTCCGGTAGACATCTTAGCTCCACGTGGCTTCTGTGCTCCTTGTCGGGGTCACCAATGAAGTGTATGGAGGAAACGACGAATAAAACGGCGGTCCGGAATATAATTCCTATATTATAAATCTCTCTACACTTCTAGTAGGCTTAATGCTACAAATAGTCTAAAACGATAGAGGACAGTTTACTTAATACAGGCACTAGGCTGCGGAGATTATATCGAGCCGATTAGCGAGATCTAGGTCTACGACACAAGTCTAGATTTGGTTGTAACAAGTAGCGTGTACAGGTCAGGAGGCCAAAACGAGTACTGAACTCGATGACCATGCCTAATTGATTTTTAGCTAGTCATATGTTCCGACGGAGGCCGAGCTTTGCCGAACGCACCCGAAGTTGCGTTCGGAAAGGTACACACCAGTACATTACAATGTATGCTTATATTTTGTTCAGTGCAAATATTTATTAGTATTGTTAAATCTGTAAATAGATATTATGTGTGATGTAAATATAGCAACTAAATAAATGTGTATATTCCTGTTAATAACTGTTAGTTTATTTATAACCAAAGACAATGTTTGTGTTTTCTGTTGTTGTCTATGATCTGACATTTATTCGAATTTGACAGCTCTGTGTAACGGGAAAATAAGATGTACTACTTGTATTGTGGAGTGTTTACATTTTCGGTTTTATCCTAATTAAAGTTATTAATTGCCGGAGTAGCGATGACCGCCACACAGTGTCCGGTTTACGGCAAAGGAGGTAAGACATGTCATTATGTCTATGTCGAGGGGCAAGTCTCCAGGCCATGATGATTTAAGTATTGAACACCTTAAGCATGCTGGTCGTCATCTGTCCAGAGTCTTAGCGATGTTCTACTCCTTGTGTATAGGGCATTCGTATCTGCCTGAGCGGATGACGAAAACTGTGGTGGTGCCAATTGTTAAGAATAAAACTGGTGATGTCAGCGATAAAAACAACTATAGGCCCATTTCGTTGGCCACTGTTATTTCGAAAGTGCTTGACAGTTTGCTTAACACTCAGCTGGATAAATACTTAGATCTACATGATAACCAGTTTGGCTTCAAAGCTGGTCACTCTACAGAAACAGCTATACTGTGTTTAAAGCAGACTGTCAAGTACTACACTGATACAAGTACACCTGTCTTTGCTTGCTTCCTCGACTTGTCGAAGGCATTTGACTTGGTTTGCTATGATCTGCTGTGGAAAAAGCTGCAGCGAGCGTCAGTGCCAGATGAACTGATCCGTGTATTTCAATACTGGTACAACAATCAGGTCAATGTTGTTCGATGGTCGGGGGCTTACTCGACTCCATACAGGTTGGAGTGCGGCGTGAGGCAAGGGGGGCTCACCTCACCGAAGCTCTTCAACCTGTATGTTAATGCACTGATAGAGAGGCTCAGCAGCACGCATCTCGGTTGCCATATTGGAGGTGTGTGCCTAAACAATATCAGTTACGCAGACGACATGGTGCTGCTGAGCGCTTCTGTCTGTGGTGTATCGAGACTGATTCGCATTTGTGAAAAGTATGCTGAGGAACATGGTTTAGTATACAATGTGAAAAAGAGCGAGTGCATGGTCTTTCGGGCCAAGAGGAAATGTCCAGATTACTTGCCGGCAATTAAGCTCAACGGATGCCCACTCAATAGAGTAAATACTTTTAAATATCTTGGACATTTATTAACCTCTGAACTGAAAGACGATGCAGACATTGAAAGGGAACGTAGGGCGCTGTCTGTTCGTGCGAATATGATAGCCCGCAGATTTTCTCGGTGCTCCAGGGGCGTCAAAATAGCCCTTTTTAGGGCTTTTTGTACGTCTTTTTATACCGGCAGTCTGTGGATGGATTACACGCAGAAACAGTACAGCGCTCTACGTGTCCAATACAATAACGCGTTCAGGGTACTCTTGGGGCTGCCTCGCTTCTGTAGCGCATCGGGGATGTTTGCCGAGGCGCGTGTGGATTGTTTCTACACAGTCATGCGCAAGCGGTGCACATCCCTGGTGCGCAGGGTGCGGGCCAGCCGCAACAGTATCCTGAAAGCTTTTAGTGAACGTTTCGACTGTCAGTACGTGAACCACTGCTGCATGGTTCACGTACTGACTAATGTTAAGATATTGTTTTAATTTGATTTAATTTTATAATAATTTTAATTGTGATTTTAATTTGATGTTTTATTTTGTTAATAATTTTAATTTTATTAGTGATTTTAATTGTGACGTTGATTTTAATTGTGCTGCTGATTTTATATTTTTTTAATTCTGTTTAATTATTGTACCTATGATCCAAACAAGATTGAAATAAATAAATAATAATAATAAACTATCTGTGTGCTAAATGTCATCCAAATCCGTCCAGTAGTTTGTGTGAAAGAGTAACAAACATCCCTCCATCCATCCTCAAAAACTTTCACATTTACAGTATTAGTGAGATTTCTTGTTAAAGCGGCAACAGAAATACACACTCTGTGAAAATTTCAACTGTCTACCTATTACGGATCATGTGATACAGCCCGCTAATAAACAGACGGACGGACAGCGGACGCTTCGTAATATCTATCGTAAAAAGTTCCCATTGGTTACCCTTCGATTCAACCCCCCATTTCACCCTGTTAGAGGTTGAATTTCGGAAAAACCTTTCATTGACACTTACTCTCCACAAAGAACACACCCTCCAAATTTCATGTGTCTAGAACCAGCGGTTTAGGCCGTACGTTGATATAACAGCCAGTCAGGACTTTGAATTTTATATTGGGGGACGATTTTTGGAAAAACTGTGATACAAGTGTTTCATAATTTTAATTGAAGAGTGTCTACACCAATTTTCAAGTCAATCGACCCAGAGAATAAAAACTTTCACAGATAATTCAACCCCTCATGTCACCCTCTCACCCTCTTAGGGGTCGAATTTCGGAAATCCTTCCGTCAGTCAGTCAGTCAGTAAGGACTTCTCTTTTAATTTATATAGATTTTAAAAACTTTTTATACCTTACTTGCCTTCCTAGGATCATTTTTATGTAATCTACTCTGCCGTCATAGACTCTTTTTATAGACCTTTACTCTTTGTAAAGATACTCTTTGAAAGTAACACTGTCATCACAGAGAATCTTATACTGTCATGTCACTTTGTCAACATCAATGGTAAGTAAGCTTTTTAGCCGATTAAGTTCTATATGTTTTAAAAAAAAACAAATTTTTGTTCTAACATAATCACGGCTGCCGGGGCATGAACATCTCGCTTTGCCCAAACTGCTGCTCTTGTATCGGTACCCACAGCAGGAGGGGTCGTAGCCGAAGTCCTGATAAGAGATTACAAGACAAGAGACGGATTAGAGTATGAAGTTAGTATTCACCAAAGATACGATGAGGGAATTATGTGAAAGAAAATATGGTTAGGCTAAATATTAAAATGACAATCGATAGACATGTATGGAAGAAGTATAAATAAGATGCTCTGTGAACATAATCTACCTATCACATATTTTAATTCCATGATAAAGGAGGATGGGCACCAATGCCAACAGTGACTACGCATTATCAAACTCTATTCGTGTCTGATAAATTAATTAATTCAATAGCAGTCATCGATCAATATAATCATCGAATAATCTTTCCAATGACACATATAAGAATATTTTGCGCGTAATTGTTCAGTGAGGACATTTTCCACATTCTGGTGGAGTCTAAGGTGAAATGAAAATAAGTAATTATGCAAGTAAAAAGTTTGTTATTTTATTCATAAAACAATCCAATTTTAGAACGGGAAGTCCCTTCCAGTTTTGATTCTGTAGATATGAGTTAGACTGAAAAGAAACAAAAATTTTAAAAAAAAAACCTGATTTAGAAAAAAGTAGATGTTCAAGTTGAGAGCGTTTCAGAAACTGCTGATTATAAAATTACGAAACAAAGTATTTGTTAAAGTGCAGAAAGTGTGTAATTTTCTGTGGATATTGTATTGATCAAATAAGATGGTGGCGTTAGTTCCGGCTATAGCTATTGCACATCAAACTATACTATCCATTATATTGTGGTCTCGCTTTGTATAGATTTCCCGTACAATAAGAGATCAGCTTATACTAGTTTTGTTATAACTTGATTTGTTGTTGGAATGACGTCGCAGTCATTTTTTTGGGCTAACAACCTTTGCAGGCGTACAGAGAAGAACTCACCAAAGTTTTATTACAATGCAATGCAATGGTTGCAATGGTTGCAATGGTTTAGGGACGCATAGAGGACAAACATACACTCATTCGTTTTTATTTATATTTGTTAACGGAAAAGTATGTAATCCGTCATTGTATACAATTCCTAGGAAATGTGTACAATTCCTAAAATGGATAGGAAATCTATGAAATATCATCATACCCCACCATAATCAATTAAATTATTTAACAAAATACCCAGTTAACTAAAAGATTTACCCATTACTTTATTCCGAAAAAAAAATTATGCCTGGTTAGTCAATAAATGTTTCTACACGACCCAGGAATACCTTTTTTTTTTCGGATGGAAAATCATCAAATAACTCCTCCCGCTCTGGGCTGAGCAGAAGGAAGTGTCAGACTTTTACTGACTAAAACCCATCCATGTTCCTTCTTTTGCCCTTTGTGTTCCAGGGCCGCGGTATCTCTCGAACAGTCCCGCAACCCTGGCAGGCATCGGTCCAGGAATACCATAGTTAGAAGAATAGAAAATTATTGTAACACCTCACTATGTTCCTATTCTAGTGCAATAATAGCTGTTATTATTTTTTGTTCCTAGTCTGCTCTCCACTCCTGGGCGAAGGCCTCCCTCTACTCCGTCCACTTCTCGCGAACCCGCGCATCCTCCTTCCAGTTCGTCCCGCCATCTCCTTCATGGCTTGCCGCGGTGTCAGAGCACCAGTTTCCTGCTATTTTGACCCACAATTTATCCGGCATGCGGCAGACATGACCTGCCCATTTGAGTTAGGCAGCCTTTTGAGCCACGTCAGTTATATTTGTTTTGGAGCGCAGTATTGTGTTTCGAACACGATCCGTTACACCTAGTATACTGCGCTCCATTGCTCGTTGGCAAACCTTGAATTTGGACTTCTGGATGTTAGTTAAAGACCAAGTCTGTGCACCATCGGTTAAGTTGGAAGGTTAAGTTATTATCAAATGAAAATGAAAAAGAGTGCCTATATTATGTATAGTAATGTACTTATTTTGGTTCCTTCTATTGATTTATTAAGAGCGAACGTTTCGGCCTGTCCGGTTGAGTTTCAATTTAAACATATAAACCCCATAGCAGTCATTAAAGCTTTTAAAGAAATCAAAGTCAAATTAACCGAGGATCTATGGGGTATGTCAATTAAAGTTTGTCAAGCCATTATTGAGACTATAGCACCGTACTTGGCCTTAATATTTAATTTGTGTGTGGACCAAGGAGTCTTCCCGGACCTTATGAAATACAGTAAGGTAATACCACTTTTCAAGTCCGGGGACAGTAAAGACACCAATAACTATAGACCCGTATCCGTATTGCCGGTTTTCAGCAAGGTGTTTGAAAATGTAATGCTTAATCAAATGCTCAACCACTTTAACACCAATAAAATCTTGCATGAGAAACAGTATGGTTTCACCAAAGGACGTTGTACGACTGACGCGGTGTCACCTTATTAAAACACATATTTACTACGTGGGAAGAGGCACAAGATGCCATAGGAATTTTCTGTGACCTCTCAAAAGCATTTGATTGTGTCAACCATGAAACCCTACTCTTAAAACTTGAACATTACGGGTTAAGGAAACTTGCGCTCAGTTTAGTGAAATCGTATTTAAACGATAGACATCAGCAAGTAGAAATAAATGGTGTCAATTCAATGGGTTTAAAAGTAAGTATGGGTGTACCACAAGGTTCGATATTGGGTCCTTTCCTCTTTTTGGTATATATTAATGATCTACCCCATTTATTTAAAAACCAACCACAAATGGTGTTATTCGCTGACGATACTTCTTTAATATTTAAGATAAACAAACGTGCCACAAATCTCGACGACGTAAATAACGCCTTAATGCAGGTCCATAATTGGTTCACCGCTAATAATTTAGTATTAAATGGGAAATAAACGAAGTGCATAAGATTTGCTCTACCGAATGTTAAAAGTAGTGATAATGACATAGTATTGAATCAAGAGAAACTGCAATTCGTCGAAAATACTGTTTTCCTGGGGATCACGCTCGACTCAAGGCTACAATGGGGTCCGCATATAACATCTCTTGCAGGACGGCTGAGTTCAGCAGCATATGCTGTTAGAAAAATCCGCCAATTTACTGATGCAGATACCGCGAGGCTAGTCTATTTTAGTTATTTTCATAGTATTATGTCATACGGTATTTTACTATGGGGACGGGCTGCAGACATTGAGTCTATATTTATTCTGCAGAAAAGAGCCATCAGAGCCGTATATGATCTACGTAGGCGCGATTCTCTAAGGGAACTGTTTAAAGAAATTAACATCATGACAGTACCTTGTCAATACATCTATGAAAACATCATGTACGTTAGGAAAAATCTGCATTTGTTTAGTAAAAGAGGTGACAGACACCACTATAATACTAGAAACAGGGACCAACTAGTACAGCCAGGTTTCAGGCTAGCTAAAGTAGACTCATCTTTCATGGGGTACTGTTTAGAATGTTATAATAAAATACCTCCCCACATTCAACAACTGAATGAGACAAAATTTAAATCTTGTATAAAACGCACACTATGTAGGCAAGCATATTATAAGTTAGGGGATTACATCGATGATAAAAATGCTTGGCTCAATGCTGGTCCTGCTCCACAACCATAGGGGCAAACTAATCAGAAGCTCATGTGAAATTTATGTGGAAGCTGCAGAAGATTGTAAAAATATCTTTGCATTGTATAGATTCAATCTCTTAGTATTATATAACTGCATAGCACATGTGTGAGTACTATGTACTGTAAAGCTACCATTTACATTTAGTTATCCTTCATTGACTCGAATGTGCCCTGGTGGCTGAGAGAATGTCAGGCTCACTCAAATGTCTCGCTGATAGTGGCGGGTGTGTTGGGTCGTTTAGTTCCCTTCAATATGGTTGAGCTGAATGGAGCTGATGCATGCGTCATGTTCGTGAACGGGCGCTGTCAGTTGGGACTGGTCATCTCTTAGCTGCCATGGTTTATTTTAACTACTTTGTTTTTAAATTGTTGATAGTTATAATCTTTTACTCTGGACGCTCTTAATGTGCACGTCTTTCTACATCGTTCTCACATATAATTATGTATAATCTCAACATGAATGATGTAACCAAGATCTTGTAACAATATTTTGATTGAAAAGAGTGTCCATGGAGTTTCTTGCCCATTATTCTCCATAGAGATCTACGCTTTGGAATGGGCAACTACAGTACTTTCACAAGTTATTATGCCTTGTGTCTGTGACTGTAGCTTCGCCTTTGTTTTTCTGACTTTCAAAAGTGCCTGCGAAGGTCTAATTGAAATAAACGCTTTGAGTTTGAGTTTGAGTTTGAAGATACATCTGCCACCATGAACATCCACGGGAAATCTCTGCGTAGGCCTAGGTTAAGCGTGAGTGGGATCGTTCCATAAAGCTTTTATTTTAAGTTTCTTATACCAGAAACGGTTAATATGAGAGTCTTTATTGTTATATAATGTACCATCTATTTATGTACCATCTATTCCAGACATACCAAAATACCGAGGCTGCGCTGACCACCGTAATGAAATGTTTGGCTGATAACTTGCTCACTTTAAATATTTATAAATCGGTATATTATGTTCCCTTTGCCATTCGATCGAATCTGTGTCCCTCTAATTCCCTTACCCCAAAAAGCGCACGCTTGCGGACTTAACGCAGTGTAGCTGCCTCTTCCTCGCCAAATCCACTTGTGTAAGGTAGGTACTCTAGGTGTACTCATTGATCAGCATCTCAACTGGCACCCCCATATAGACAAAGTCACGTCCCGCATACGTAAGCTAATATATGTTTTCAAGAAGCTACTAAACTCTGCTGATAACGAAACGCTAAAATTAGTATATTTTGCCCTGTCCTAACGTACTGTTTGCCCGTCTGGGGTGGTGCCACCCAAAATATATTTATCCGCCTTGAGAGAGCCCAGAGAGCTGTCCTTAAGGTTATGCTCTCTCTTCCACGTAGGTACCCCCACTGTGCAGCTCTATTCTGATTGCAAGGTACTCACAGTCAAGCAACTGTATGTGCCCCTATCGACCCTACGCAAACACTCTGCCCGCCCTCCAAAGGAACCAACTGGCAGACTTAAGCATAATGTTTTTTTTTTTTTCTCCCACCAATATTAATATGTATACAATGGGTGCTTTAGAATGAGAATTTTACCAATTATATTTATTCTTGTGAGAATAAATTTTAGATGAATAAATAGATGAATTCTTTAAGACGAATAATAGAAAAAATTACGATGTATTGTGTCTGATCTGCGAAGTTCACAGATCAATAATTAATGGATTTGAAAAAGAAACAAAAAAAAAACCGAACAAAAAAAAAACCGAACCACGAAAAGACCGGGTTTTATACGAAAACCCGGGGCCTACGGGACATACGGACCGGGAAAACCCGGTCCGTATCATATCAAACCAATCATTCACCAAATCATATCACATCGTATAATATCAAACTTATAATTTCGTGATTTTTCATGATACAGTTTTGAAAAATTTGTACATAGAATAGAATAGAATAGGTCTTTATTTGCTTAGAATGTAGGTACATAAAAATAAGTTCTTAATAATATCATAGGATCCATGTACATTCTGCTTTAATATAGCATGCAAATGTTTATTACAAAAACATATTATTTAAGAAATCCTGCACAGAATAATAACATTTCTCTACAAGTAATTCTGTGAAACGTTGTTTAAATTTTTGCAGTGGTAAATTTTTAATTTGGTCAGGAATTTTATTACAGATTACAGGACCCATACAAATCACATTTTTCTTTAGTAAGCTAGTTTTAAATACGCCCGTGCATAATAGATTCCGGTATTTCTCAATACCAGTACTCCTCGATACGGCTCGCTTTGTGAGGAGGTTCCTGTCTCTGAAGCCCTAACCACCAGTAGCTTGGACCCTGCTCCCGATACCTGCGGACCACTATTTTTTTATATTTTTAAATGTTAATTTGTTTAGAAATATTTAAAAATGTAATTTATATGTATATAATTGAATAAAGGAATAATAATAAATTTATTTGTTAGAATATTGTTGTTACATAGGTGTTACACATAATATGATGTCCATAATATTCTGCTGTTTCCAGCGTACAAATATTTCACAGAAATAAAATTAATAGTAAACCATACAATTTCGAGAATAAGGAAAACGTTAACTACTACCAAATACAATGTCAGGAGTTATTAATTATAATGTCAAGAATGATTAAATATACAATGTCAGGGGTTATTAATTATAATGTCAAGAATTATTAAATACAATGTCAGGGGTTAGTTATTATAATGTCAAAAATGATTGAATACAATGTCAAAGGTTTTTAATTATAATGTCAAGAATTATTAAATACAATGAAAAAAAATTAAAATTCAACACAATGTCATAGAAATGAAATTCCATTCAATTATTAGGAGGTCGTCGTCTAATTTAAAGGAAAAAGGGAATAAGAAGACATGCTGCGCCGACCCCTCATAAATTGGGGTAAGGGCAGGTGAATGATGAGATGTGCTATAAGCCAGTACTTCTTGGCAAATTTCATGATTCTAGGTCAACGGGAAATGCCAGATTTTGATTCCCTTGTGAAATCGCAAAATATGCGACATAAACGGTCATATCTTTTGATCGCGTTGACTTACAAGTTTGATTTTTTCACTGCTCCAAGGAGTACCGCTTTTAAGTATTTTATATTAATTTCATCTTGTTACCTGTACGTGTTTCTTTGAAAAAGGGCCTGACAGACGGACAGTCGGGCGAACAGATGGACAATTTTACCGTTTTTAGTTGTAGTATACAACACAAATTCTTGTTATGAATTAGTTTTTACATTGTAACTAGAAGTTAGTTAAAGTACTCGTCAAGACGAATCATACGAGCCCAAACTCGATGGGATTGTGTCATTTTATTACGGATTACCTGTGACCACCTTCCAGCTCCATCACCAGACCCTGGGTACCATCTAGAGACAAAGTACTCGACAAGATGAATTATACGAACCCAAACTCGATGGGGCTATGTCGTTTTAATGGAGTTCCTATGGCCACCTTCCAGCTCCATCATCAGATCCTGGTTACCATTTAGGACTACAGTACTTGTCAAGACAATTCAAACGAGTCCAAACTCGACGGCGTTGCGTCGTTTTATTACAGAGTTCGTATGGCCACATTCCAGCTCCATCATCAGATCAGCTCCATGTCATCATAATATTGCTTTGTCTCGCAATATACACATGCTTGCAAAATTACAGCTCAATCAGAAATCGGGAAGTGTGTCAAATTTAACTAGCAAGCATCACGCGACGTCGCGTGATGGACATCAGAGCGCCAGCACGCGACATCGCGTGATGTGACAATTAACGTGAGGAAAACAACCAAATTCCTAAACCGATTTTAATGAAATTTCTATGGGACCAATCGGGAAGCATATCCTTTCAGATGAAAAAAGAATTTTTCAAATCGGTTTACAAATGACGGAGTTCTGAGGTAACAAACATAAAAAAAAACTACCGACTTGAGAACCACCTCCTTTTTGAAGAAAGTCGGTTAACAAAGTGATCCTATAAGGGTTCCATTTTAGCTGACTGAAGTACGGGTGTCATCATAATTTCATTACCTATCACATAGGTAGTGTACTTGAATGAGTTTGTTTTAGTACACTCAATACAATTTTAATTACTCTCTTTAACTTATGCAGTTTCTCAATACTCAATTTTTTATTGCATTCTATATGTTACAGAGATGGTAATAACAAATTAAAGATACAATATGGACCCTGTCGGGCACGCAAAAATTTAGGAGAGAGGAAGAGGGCTGCATAGCAATTTAATCAAATCAAATATATTATAAGTATTATAAATTATTAGGTGTGTTACATTCGGTTTATAATTTTATATGTATATATTATTATGTCAGTGTACATAGGGGTAACATTATATTTATTTTTATTGTTTAGGTATTCTTTTTAAGTGCTAGGTAAAATTAAGTGAGGCTGAGATTTAATTCAAGTATTTAAGTAGGCTACTTACTGCAATAACGTAATGTATGGGTAAAGTCAACGGAAGTCAAAATAAAATAAGTAATTAGGTAGGTAAGAACAATTTGTTTATTTTTTCAAAAAAAACAATCGACTTCTATAATTCCTGTGGTGTTGATTCTGTAGATAGAGGATGTAGTTAACCTGAAAAAAAAAAAGAGATTTTTGTTACTCTTTTCATCAAATCAGTTCAGTAAGTTTTTGCACGACAATAACTACTGAACGGATTTAAATTAAACTTTACAGTGATATAGCTTATATATCAGAGTAACATAAACTACATACAAGGTGTAAACGGAGCGTTCACGAAGCAGTCAACCAACCATTATGTACATCAAAGTAAGTAACTCTTTATGCAAAAATTAATTCTGGGAAACGACTTTTGTTTTTGGAGTGAAAAATCATGTTTTACGGTAGGACTCAATGTAACGCACTCGGAACATTGTGCTGATGGATGCACTGAATAGAACGGGGAGGTATTCAAAGTAAATTATTAACATTAAAACTTGTATGTAAATAAAATCTTGTGAAAAAGTTGGAACTTTGAGTCCTAATATCTCCGTAACTATAAGGTACCAAAGGTAAGGTCTAAAACAAAAAAAAAGAACGCAATAACGGGGAGAACAAGTGATAGTGCCTTACGGCTTCGTTAAGGGTTCTTTCACACGCATTACAATGTTTAGAGATTTTGGGTAAAAAATAATTAAGCTAGTAGACATTAAATACAACATTTTATCTACCAACTAGGATCAGGGATCAGGTCTCGTTGGTTCAGTGGTCACAATCGCGACTGCTGGGTATAAGGTCCCGGGTTCGATTCCCGGGTTGAGCAAATTGTTATTAGGATTTTTCTTAAGGAATTTCTCAGCAGCATCCAGGATTTATGCCCGGTTGCTGGCAATAGGCTCGCCCCCTATTACATGGGACGTAAACATAACTAGCGAAATGTGGGTGTACTATTAGGTACACCTCTGCCTAACCCTTCCGGGACTACAGACGTGATGTTATGTTAGGATCAGGTAGAAACAGTAAGTACTAGCTACATACCCGGTTGTTTTATCTATTTTTGTGTCACCAACGCGTAAAGCATCTCCTTCACACCTGTTAAGGTGCATTTGCTCCATTGTACTGCATGGATATCCAACTAAATTACAGTTGGACAAAGACGCTGCAAACAGCTCGTAGGCCTGGTTATGGCTACAAGTGTGGCTGGTGCAGCCTGGTTGGTTGCTTCCCCCGTTGACATAGAAATTTACTTCACCAATAGCTTCACCGATACCGTTGGGAAGAGAACCTGAACCATCTGTGTGGATAACTTCGACATAATCAGCGTCGCTGTTTCTCAAGCGTAGATTATTAGAGTTATCCCATCCCCATCCAGCTGGATCCAATCCTAGAAATCACAGTAAACGTGGTTAATAACTTAAAAGGTTTTGAGCAGTTGTACAACGAAGTATAAATTTATAATGAGGCAGGAAGGAATTTGTACCGTATTTATCATTATAGTTCTAAAAATATAGCTTAATTAGAATGTCAACTCTCAGCAAAAGTGAGGATGTAAATTTATGCACTTATTTCGAACACGAACATTTTTTTTTCAATACATTGTTTTATTTTATTTATTTATTTATTTATTTATGTACACACAAAATACTTAATAGGACATTACATTAAGATAAAAGAGCACAAAGGTACTGCTTATTTCATAAGAAATTTCTTCCAGCAGACCTGCGAGAGGAAAGTTGGATTAGAAATGTAGACACAGTGTGTAGAAAATACAGAACAGGAAAATTTCAATTAAAACTTAAAACAAAAATATACCTATATAATATAAACATACACACAAATAAATACAAATAATATACAAAATGAATATATACCTATAATATGAATAATATCCAGAATATTACAGTATAGAGGAGAGATAGTGTTCTTTGACTTGCTTTTTGAAGATAAATATAGTTTTAGAATCTCTAATGTTAGGCGGAAGAGAGTTCCACAAGCGTACTGCGTGGACAGAGAAGGAATTAGAATAGAATTCGGTTTTATGGGATGGGAAATTAAGATGATGCCTGAGGTGGGATCTACACAGAGCATCAGAAGGGCGGGTAAACGAAAAACGATCGCGCAGGTAGCTAGGATATGAAGGGTTATAAAGGATGTTGTATAGGAGACATAATATCCGAGTGTTCCTGCGAAGACGAATAGGGAGCCATTTGAGTTCCTTGCGGAACTGAGAAACATGATCATATTTCCTCAGACCAAACACAAAACGGATGCAAAGATTTTGCAAACGCTCGAGCTTATTCAACAGCTCCTCAGTGGCATCCAAATAGCAGGCATCAGCGTAATCAATGATCGGCTGAATCAGCGTTTGAGCCAAGTATATTTTAGTCTTAAACGGCAAGAAGCTTTGTAAGGATTTAAGCGAATGGAAAGAAAAGTGCACCTTACGACTAACCTCATTCACTTGAGCTCGCCGAGAAAGATTGCTGTCAATTAAGACACCAAGGTCCTTAGCTGTTTCCGCATAGGCAATGGTCGAGCAGCCCAGAGATAACGGAGTCAAAGCTAACAAGTCAAGTGCAGTGCGATAGTATCTGCTGCCTATGATCATGGCCTGCGACTTAGTAGGGTTTATCTGTAAGCCGTACGACTTAGCCCATTGATAGATACTTTCCAGGTCATGATTCATGGCATTTATTGCTGATTCCGCATCAGCCAGCAAGAAATGTCGATACAGCTGCAAATCGTCCGCGTAGAGGTGGAGGCTGGAAGTGATAACTTTGGTAACTGTATTAATGAAGATAGAGAAAAGAAGAGGAGAGAGAACGCCGCCTTGAGGAACGCCAGCAGTAAGATCACACCAATCAGAGAAGATCTCTTCTTGGCGTACACACTGAGAGCGACCCCGAAGATAAGAGCCAAACCAGGCTAACGTAGAGGCAGAGAAGTTTTATATGTCAACCTGAGAATTGGCCAGTAAATGTTGAATTCTGTGAATGGGTTTGGTTTCGTAGACCATTCCAAAAACCAAAAACCTCGGAATAAATCTACACTAGACATTTACTACCAGAATGTAAGGGGTCTGCGAACTAAGGTAGAGGAGTTTTATATAGGAATATTAAGTCATAACTCAGATATATTTGCTATCACGGAAACTGGCCTAAACGAATCAATTTGTGATACGGAATTAATCCCTTCTGGGTTCAATATAATGCGATGCGATCGAGCGGATGGACGAAAACAAGGCGGCGCGTGTCTCGTGGCCACACCGAGAATCGAGCTGCGGCGGGTACCTGTGCCGAGCGGCGTAAACATTGATGACCATGTTTTTGAACTAGTAGGTGCCACTGTCTATTTACGTAATAGGTTTTTGTTTTGTATATGTGTTGTTTATATCCCTCCTAATAGCAGTGAGAACGAGTATGAGTTGTTATTTAGAATCATTGAACAATATTGTAATAATTTTCGTGAAGTGGTAGTGATTGGGGATTTTAATTTATATTCGTCTACTGCAAGCATTAATTTATATTATGAGTTCTTTATGACATATTGTGGGTTTACCCAGAGCAACAGAGTGAGTAATTGCAAGGATCGCTGTTTAGACTTAGTATTGAGTACATTTGAGGTGGGGGAGTGTGTGAGTGTACGCGCGGCGGAGGTGCCGCTCGTGCCGGTGGACGCTTATCACCCGCCGCTGGAGGTGTCCGTCATCCCGTGTTTACGTGCACATACCCACTTAGAGCCAAAGAGCACATCGGCATCGGGAGCGCACGCACATATCAGTTGGAATTTTAATAAAGCCGATTTTTTCCTATTATATTCAAGGATTACATCCGTCGACTGGACAACTTTATATAACTTAGATTTAGATATGAGTTTAAAGTATTTTTATGAAACGATTTATTCAATTATAGATGACTGTGTTCCCAGGAAAAAGCGAAGTCGTGTACGCTCGAGGTACATTTACCCAGAGTGGTATACGGGTGAGATAATTCGCGACATAAAACTCAAAGCTGCTCTTCATAAAAAATATAAAAGTAGTGGTTTAGGGAATGATTACGAAACGTTTGCTCAGTGTAGGACCCTAGTAAAAGAAAAGATTTTAGTAGCACAGGAACAGTATCGCCAACGAATGCAAAACCAAATGTCGAGTGACCCTAGATCTTTTTGGGCTTATGTTAATTCTAAAAGAGGTAACGCTAGTAGCCAAAAGATTTTAAAGAACGGACAAGCCTTGACATGTGATCAAGCGGTTCAAGAATTCGCTGAATATTTTTACTCAGTGTACTATGTAGATAAGCCTAGATTAGATGTGGATGCGGCAATAGTGGAAGCGGGCAGTCAGAACGGAGCAGGGCGTGTACATCTTGACAGCTTGGAGTTGAGTGAAGTGGTACGCGCACTGCAGAAACTTAAGCCGAAAAAATCGTCAGGGCCTGATGGTATTCCGCCGTACATTTTTAGGGACTGTCGAATGGGGTTAGCGAGACCGCTGTTGCACATCTACAATCTTTGCCTTAAGACAGCAGTGTTTCCCGAGATGTGGAAGATTACCCGGGTCATACCGGTACCGAAGGGAGGTTCGGGAACTAAAGTTGAAGAATACAGACCGGTTGCAGTATTGTCAACAACGGCTAAAGTATTAGAATCTGCTATTCATAGGAGCGTTTTCCAGCAAGTTAGCTCGCAACTCACAGCGCAGCATGGATTTCGGCCCACTAGAAATACTACCAGTAATTTACTTAGCTACATGGTGGATGTGGTGCCGATAGTAGACAATGGGGGGCAAGCCGATGCTGCATATTTCGACTTTAAGAAAGCGTTCGATTTGGTCGATAATGACGTGTTACTGAAAAAGTTAGCAGGGGTCGGTTTCACCCCGCATTTACTTAAGTTTTTTGCAAGTTATATGAGTAACAGGCAACAGTATGTTGACTATGCAGGATATCAATCAAACGCATATTATACTAGATCTGGGGTAAGCCAGGGAACGAATCTAGGGCCTCTGGGGTTTCTCTTAATGATTAACGACCTACCAAACGTGGTGAAAAATGCTAAGTGTTTACTGTTTGCCGACGATCTGAAGCTGTATCTCCCCGTCACAAACGTGAATGACTGTGAAAGACTGCAGGGGGATATAGACAGAGTGGTAGATTGGAGCAAGAGTAATCTCCTGCAGTTTAACACATCTAAGTGTGTGACCATAAGTTTCTCGCGTGCACACACACCCATCACACATACGGTGGACGGGGTGCCGATGGATAGGGCCACTGAAGTGAGAGACTTGGGAGTTCGTTTCACCACTGGGCTCACATTTCGTGATCATATAGTTAAGGTATGCAAAAAGGCATATAGAAACCTAGGATTTGTGCTTAGAATGGTTAAAGGCTTCACAAATATTAAAGCTATAACGGCATTATATAATGCTTTAGTAAGAAGCCAACTAGAATGTAATGCAGTTATCTGGGCTCCACATGAAACTAAGTATAGTCTCATGTTGGAGCGAGTAAAAAATAAATTTATTAGGTACAAATATATGAGGGAATATGGGGTATATCCATTTTATCCATTGATGTATCCAACTCTATTTGTCTTGGGAATGGTCGGATATAATGAACTAAGGGTCAGGAGGCAACTCACACTGGTGACTTATATCTTTAAGGTAATTAGAGAGAAGATACACAATGCAGATATATTGCGAAGGGTGGAGCTAGTCGTCCCAGACGGGTATGTGGGTCGTCGTCGTCAGCCGCGGTTGCTGGTGGAACCGCGCGCACGAACTAACTTGCTGCGCGAGGCACCGTTTACGAGCGCGCTCCGCACTCTCAACCTCATTGCTGAGGACTTAGACATATTCTGTTGCGCTTTGGGTGAATTTACAAGAACAGCTACATATAGAATTTGCTATGTTAAAAATAGTTGAACTATTTAAATTTTAAGTGTGCTACAATATCGCATTGGGTCTAGCCTGTAAGGATATTTGTATGTTTAGAGATAGTAAATAAATATAAAACATGACATAGAATCATCTTGCAAACAATAAAAAATCAAACTGATTCTTACAGGCATTAAAATAAACCTCATTATTTGGGACGTCCTTACAAGGTTACGACACGCTGCATCATTATAAGAAATGGGACCAATCCATAAATGTAAATAAATGGATACAAATTAAATTCATTTCTAATTGTTCATGAAAAAGTACTCATTCCCATTTCACGAAAAAAAAGCAGTTCTACTGATTCTGGTTTTGATGATGATGACGACACTGACTTACAATATAACTCATATTTATATTGTACTAGCGGCCCGTCCCGGCTTCGCACGTGTGCCTATGTTACTCAGGGTGAATGTAGCTTTCTAATGGTGAAAGAATTTCTGAAATCGGCGCAGTAGTTTTTGAGTTTATTCATTACAAACATACACACACAAAAATACAAATCTTTCCTCTTTATAATATTATTATTAGTGTAGAAAATACAGGGTAAAATATTGACTAAAATTTTGAAAATGTCTTTTAAATTAATTATAATTATTGATCTGATCAATTGGCCTATGTGGGAAAGAGACAGAGCTATAAAGGTCGTCTAGCGCCATCTCTTTCCCACACTGGACTACTCCAGCTTTAAGACGTCACAGTAACCCCCAGTACTGTCTTAAGAATAGTCACAAATGTTTTGATAGCTGTCATTTTTGATCGAGCTGTTTTACGGTCTTTATGCCACATTAGTGGACCACGGTATTCTTATATAAGCTAAAAAATAATATAATAATAGTGGTGTTATGACACAAACGTGCCAATATTCACTGTAAACACAATTATGATAGATTACCAAAATACAGGGTGTAAACGGACACTCCACGAAGCCGTCAACCAAGCATTATGTACTTGTACATATCAAACTTAGTAACTTTACGCAAGTATTATTGCTGGGAAACGACTTTTGTTTTAGGGGTGAAAAATCACGATGTACGGTAGGGCTCAATGTAACGCACTTAAAACATTGTGCTGATGGATGAATTGAATAGTACGGGGTCGTGGAGGTGGTTAAAATAAAAATCTTACATTAAAACAATGTATTAAAAAAAAACTAGGAAAAGTCTTTGAAAAATTTGGAACTTTACTTTGGAACATTAGGGTATGGTCTAGAACAAAAACATGATCACAATAACGGGGAGAACTGCCGAGAAGTGCCTTTCGCCTTGGTTAAGAGTCTTTTTACACCCTTTATAAAAGAAAGGTACCACTAACCAGTGATTCTACCAACTCCAAGAAGCCTTCTGCTAGCGAAGCCGGCAATATGAGCTCCAAGGCCATCGCCAACCAAGTGCACCTTTTTCACATCCGCCTTCACGGTGTTCGAATTGAGTTGCACCCTTAACTCTGATATAAACGTAGCCAATTCAGTAGCTATTGATTGAACAGCTGTTCTTGATGCTGTCCAGTAATCTGTACTAGCGTCGTTTTCCCAGTCAACCTCTATGATCTGATCTTGTTGTCGATGGGTTAATATTTCTAAAAGAAATCATTAGATATAATTACCATACAATATGCAAATGCAACAGGTAAATTAATCACACTCACTTTTAGTAATGGTTAGGGTTAGGTTAGATGTTTATCAACACAATCAGAAATCAGTGCGAAATTTGGAAGTGAAAAGTAAAAGTGTTGCTGCTAAGCTGTTTAGATGATGTAGTAGTACTTACCATTTCTGATTCGTGTATTGAAAACGTCAGAAGACCCTCCATGGTGCCCATGGATCAATATAATTGTATCGCCACCAGCATCGTCCAAAGCGCCGCCGACGGGCAGGGATCTTCCTGCTGGGTTAGCCCTTAACAGTCACGAATTTATTTGTAGGTTATTTCACAATGACTTCACACTTGTACCCGATCGTTTTCATCAAATCTTTCTTATTTAAGCAACGATTTAAGAGAAAACGGGTAGAAATAAAAATAAGCTCATGATCAGGATCATGAATGTGAAGTCCACAAGTGAAACCTTATAAGATATTTTATACATACTATAAACATATCACACTAATATTATAATGGCGAAAGTTTGTATGTGTGTATGTGTGTTACTCATTCACGCTAAAATGTCTTAACGGATTGGGATGAAATTTGGTATCAAGATAGCTTATATGCTGGATTAACTTGCTTGGATTGCTTATGGATGTTGCCGTGGAATAATCAAATTACTCAAATATTTTTTTCACGAATTTTGACAAAAATTTGTGGCGACCGAAAGTACTAGGTCAGCATAAATTCAAGGTGTTGTTTATTCAAACGAGGTAGGTAGGTTGGGTAGATAGGGTAGGGTTGGTAGGGTAGGTAGGGTAGAGTAGTAAAAAGTATAAGGAGGTATTGTATCGTATTGTATAACGGGCTGGTGTCCGCAACTCCACGTCCAAAGTTTTGTTTATTCAAACGTACCTCGTTTGAAAGTAGGGTAGGTAAGTAGCCAGGTAGGGTAGGTAGGTAGGGTATGCAGGTAGGAAGGTAGGTAGGGCGGGGGTAGAGTAGTTAAAAGTATAAGCAGGTAGTAGGTAGGAAAACTGCATTGGAAAGGTGCATTGCAACGCATGTCAAGAACATGTTCTTTGATGTCATTCCTGTTTCCAAGTTTCAGTTCGTGTACTGACGCCAGCACATGAAGCTGCTCCAAATTAACAAATTTTCCCATCCAATCTTAAACTTAATGCTCTATCGATAAAGTATAAAATCTATTAAATAAATTTTACACATTGAAGTAGCTTGATGTGCTGGCGTCTGGACGTGTGCTAACTTTTTCACCGCGAGTGATACCGTGGGCGCAGCTAGTTTTTACATAAAAATGTAATAATAAAGCATTTTTTGGATTTGTCTATGCATAGATGCATCGCAGATTACTTACCGGTTGTAAAGTATATATTTAGAGCTCTGTCCATAACACACTGGAACATAAAATTAAAATAAATCATTACGTATTACATTCAAGGAGATTAACACAAAAAATAGATTAGGCGCACCCTCTTCTTCTTAGCGTGTCGATGGCAATCTAAATTGATTCGCCCCAAAATTTGGCGATCGGTTTAACACTTTCAGTAGCATCCATCAGCTTCTGTATAGACACCGTCACAATAGGACAGGCAAGACATCGGTTGTGGAACAACACCAAATTTCCACTCCAGGTCAGAGTCTTTTATGAATCTCCACCAGCTTAACCGCATCATAACCTACGATGAGTTACCGGTGAAATGTATCTAGGCTATTACTATGCCACTGCAGTGGCTGTTCTCTTAAAGAGGAGGTTCGAATAGTGGTCACCACATTTGTTTAAAACGGATTCGCTATTTTAAACTTATATTAAGTTTATGTCCTGCCGTCTTTCTACGATTTTCTCCTTCATCGATGTTAGTGACGTCCAATAAAGTTGCATTGCAGGTACTTGCCCGGATTTGAACCCACACTTCGTGCATGAAAGGTCAGTTCTTAAACATAGGACCACCACCAAATATTTAAAATAATAATATCATAAACATAACTTGATATTGCAGAGCTCCGCCTAATGCAAAATTGTGTTAAATTAACTCATAGGTGTAATAGACAATAGTTAAGTAATACTCAAAAAGTTATGGTGTACTAAATACATCTGTCCATCCCTTTTATTTTCTAACGAACACACTGTGTGATAGTAAATTTATATTATTTAATATGAAACTATAACTTACCTGTTATAGCAGTCAGAAGAATGGCGAACTTCAACATATTGCTTGATCGATCGTTCCCTTTCTGTGCAATATTTGCAAATTCGTTTGTTTTTATAATAATCTGACAACTATTGTCAAACCAGATAATCAATATGATAAGCTTAGCTTTTGCGTAATCAAATCTTAATTTTTATCTACAAAGGGCATATTTTTTTTGCCGAAAGATGTCGATCTGATCGTTATAAAATGGGTGTAGTGATAAGATGATAATCTCTATGTTAATTAATATTATTGTTATTTTTCAAGGACGCAGTGATTTTATCTCGTTTTGCTATTTCTACTAATGCTGCAAAGGGTGTTATTGCAAACACATTAATCACGTAACTTCCAGAGTCCGCGTCCAGAATTTAACTGCACTGCCAAGCAATTTTTTTGCCGTCCTGTAACAAGAAGAACGTTAAGCGTCAAATGTTCAATTTTACTTTGATACAACGTGATAAAATTCAAAATTCTCTCCTTTTTTTCTAAGAAACTTTTGTAGATTAAGAATAGTTCTATAGATATAAAACTTTGCAGGCCGTTATGTTACAGAATTTATGATGATTCCATGACATCAGAGCGTCTAACCCGCACTTCTTCGCTAAATGTTAAAAAGTTAAAATACCTTAACTGCCGGATGTGTCGATTATTTTCTGGTCTTTTACTTGACTGTAAAGACGCAAACTACTGTGTACTCGTAGTTCAGCATTTTATTGTGCTTAAGTTTAAAAAGTTAAGTATTTAATACTTTGCTAGAAAATAAGTCGTAATTACGTAGTTAAAATGCAGTTTGTCTCGCACTTCGTTCGTTTCGGGGTAATCTACGTCTTATTTCAGATCATGGTCTACCAATGTACCAAACTATTAAATCCAATCAGGCTTCGAGACGTGATGGATGAATAAACACCCTACAATGACATCACAAACATCAAACTCCAAGACTTTCAAATACATACATAATCATGGTGATGATGCCATCCAGCTTATTTCGGCCACAACGACTGTATTCGATGTTTTTGTAGGAGTTTTGGTGTGCTGCTTGTTCATGTGCTCTCAAGTTACTAGCATCTCCAACTTTGGATGAACAACTCTGAGTACAAAGCCGTCCTTTCAGAACACCATTGAATATTCTAAATTTTATCTATAAATAAGGCCATTGCGTTTTATATAACCTGCCACTGCTTATGACCTTGAAATTCAGATCGATTTTGTACCAATTTCTTTTAAGGTATCTGTTCTTACCTTTGAAATTGAGCTAGGCTCAGAAAGTCACAAATGACGGAATCTTAAGACGAATAGGCCAAGACTGCAAGCTCATGAAGACCGTTAACAAAAGAAAGGTTGCTTACCTCCCTAGCTAGCAAAAAATAATCTTACAAATATCCCAAGACCATATTTTTTACAGTCTTATATCACACCTGTAGACACTTATAAGTGTGGATTTGGGTGCACTTTATAAGTATATTCACCCTTGCAATTGCCTTGCAAAGGTCTCGCGAAGTGTATTTTCAAACTCATAAAACTCTTGCTGATACCTATAAAATACACACAATTACAAATAAACTTACAAGTTACTTAAAATGGCGCGCTGTGAGGGTAAATAACCTTAAAGTCCTCTTACTAATAAAATAAAATACTATTTTAAGTGTAATATCGCTTGTAGTTCTCTTTGTGATCTCCTAATAAGAGTGTTTACACAAACCGCCGTGGGTTGCGAAGTCCTTAGAACTTTTGTGAAAAAATTAACAGTCGCATAACAACATAAGTATTATAATTATTTAAATTTATTTAACTTTCCTACAAAACGCTAGCTAGTGTCTTACTCATGTATTTGTCACGCAATGCGACTATTTGGTTGCAAAGTAGATTTTCTTGATTACTTTGAAATTTTAATAACAAAACTTTCACAGGCCTTTTCAAAAATGTTTCTATTACTATATTTTATTTTTAATTATTTGTAAAATAATATCAAAATATCGCCATTACGACCAACCACGACTCATAAGTGCTTTATTAGAGCAATATAAGACCAGTATTCTTGTGTAAGGTTTATATCGCCTTCGTAAAAGTCAAATTAATCCTAAAACCACTGTCTACACGGCCATGTTGTTCGTAATTTTAGGGTTCCTTAATAAGTAAAAGGATTTAATAGAAACTAAATGATAATAATTATGTACTAAATATTAAAATGTTTTACCTGATTTTAAAGCAATTTCTGGAGTCAAAACAACAAAGAACTACCCTTTACGACCCCTAACGAAATAACCCTTAATAGAGAATTCTATAAGACACTTGTAAGACTTTTTAAAGTGCTACTACTCTTTAATATGTCTTAGGTGAGATAAATCACACTTTTAAAATACTAGTTTTACGGAAGTCTAATAAAAAACTTGGTATAGTCACTTCTAAAGTTCACTGTACTTATAAAATGTATTTATAAGTATTGATTTATAAAGCTTATAATGCCACTGCTCTTATTGCTATTATATAAAGTTGTTGAACGTAATTTTGAACTTTGCGCCTTGCAACACTAGCATACTCCTTGGTCGTTTTTTTCTTTTTCTCTCTACTCTGTGGCATCGTAGTGATTGTATTTATTTCTCAGATTCTTACTTTAACTAAAGTTAATATCGTGAAATAGTAGTTGTGATTTGCCTAAACCCATCAGGTTATGGACCCAGAAAACTAAGAAATTAAAACAGTGCAAAATCTCTCTGTAAAAACAGTGCTAAAAGACATTTTACGTGAACATAACCTCAAAACACCAACGTGTTTTTTTTCTCATTTGAACTTTTGGAAATGGCAGCTAATAGTCATATGGCAGTCATTGAAAAGCTATCTGGTCGTGAAGACTACGCAACCTGGCGGTTTGCTATGTAGATATATCTACAACATGAAGAGTTGTGGGACTGTATAGAATCTGACTCAGAACCAGATCCGAAACGAGATACTCAAGCAAAAACAAAAATTATCCTCTCAATTGATCCAACAAATTATGTGCATATTCAAGAGGCTAGCACTGCCAAAGAAGTATGGAATAAACTATGCTCAACCTTCGACGACTGTTGGCTGACAGGTCGAGTTGGTCTGCTGCGTGATCTGTGTAATACGTCACTAACGGGATGTCAAAATGTAGAAGATTATGTAAGTAAAATAATGAACACAGCTCACAAGCTCAGAAACATTGGATTTAAGGTTGACGATGAGCGGCTAGGCACACTACTGCTCTCTGGTCTGCCAGAACCTTCCCAGCAAATGATAATTGCAATAGAAAGCTCAGGCATGATTATTACTTCAGATTCAGTTAAAGCAAAACTGTTACAAGATGTCAGATTATCTGAAAATGATTCCAAAGCGTTTTTAGTTAACAAATGGTCTCAGAAAAATTTTAAGAAGCAGTCTAAAGGGCCACGGTGCTATACCTGTAATAAGTATGGACATAAAAGCACAGAATGTAAATCCAAACCTAAACACACACCACAAAAATCAAGTAGTTCTTCATCATACGCTGCTGTATTTATAGCGACAACTGCACAATGAGATGCCTGGTATGTAGACTCGGGTGCATCCTCTCACATGGTCAAAGACAAAAGTTTGCTTCTGAATGAAACTACTTCTGTTATAAAGAATATAAGAGTAGCAGACAATAAAGTATTGTCAGTGCAATGCTCAGGGCAAGTGAGCTTAAATACTTACAATGAAAAAGGTCAAGAAAACAAAGTACTGTTTACAAATGTATTATGTGTTCCAGAACTTGCAACCAACTTACTGTCAGTGAGTCAGATTATTCGCAATGGGGGCCAAGTAAGATTCGACAAAACTGGCTGTGTTATTATGAACAGCAAAAGTCAGATAGTAGCAACAGCTAGCATCATCAACAACATGTACCGGCTGAATATGCCCGGAGGTGGCTATGCATGCATGTCAGATGTTGAAGAACAAGATACCTTCCTGTGGCACCAACGAATGGGACACTTAAATTTTAACAGTTTAAAGAAAATGTCTGAAAGCACAGAACATGTAATTTTCTCGGCATATACAGAAAATCTGACATGTATCACTTGTAAAGAAGGTAAACAAACACGACTACCTTTTAAAAGTGAAGGGAACAAAGCAAAGGGTCCGCCTCAATTGATTCACTCGGATATGTGTTCCTATGGAGACACAAACACTAGGTGGCGCCAAATACTTTATAACTTTTCTAGATGACTACTCAAAGAAAATTCATGTGTATTTTCTTCGGAACAAATCAGACGCATTAGAAAAATTCAAAAAATTTAGACATTAAGTGGAAAATCAACTTGATGCTCATATAAAACACAACACACTGTTACAGTTTTCAAGAGAAGAGTGAAAGAACATTATCTTTCCATTTCGTCATAGTTGCATAAATTAGTATGTATTATTAGTTATTTTATAGTATTTATAGTATTTTTATATGTTTGTATTTATAAGTATGTTAGTATATTCTTATATGGTATGAGGACGTATTATATTTAAATAGGTCTGCTTTATGTTTTGTATTCCATTTTCTTTTCTTCTTTTACACACTGTGTCTACACTGTCTACATCTCTTTTTTAAATTCTCCTTTCGCAGGTATGCTGGAAGAGATTTCTTTAGAAATAAGCATCACCTTTGTACTATTTTCTGTTCCTTTTTTCTTTTCTGTATTTAGTGTGTACATAAATTGTTAAATAAATAAATAAATAAAAATTCTGCGAACTGATAATGGCTTGGAATATGTCAACAAAAATTTCTCTGAATACTTAAAAGGTGCAGGTATCATACACCAAACGACCACACCATACACACCAAAACAGAATAGGACTGCGGAACGTATGAATAGAAGTCTTATTGAAAGAACAAAATGCATGCTTCTTAATGCCAATCTGCCAAAACAATTATGGGCAGATGCAGTACATACTGCTGCCTATGTTATAAATCGGTCACCAACCAAGTCCCTCTCTTTAAAACACCAGAAGAGATGTGGTCCGGACAAAAACCAAATGTGAAACACATGAGCATATTTGGTTGTGAAGCAATGGTACACTTACCCCAAGAGAAAAGAAGTGGGACCCTAAAGCACAGAAAATGATCTTTATCGGTTATTGTGATCACACCAAAGGTATATAGATTCATGATACCAAAAACTAGAAAAGTCATAAAAAGCAGGGATGCTACATTTCTAGAATCTACTGTTAAAAAAGCCTATGCACTGATAGAACTGTCAGAGAAAAGTTCTACAAGAAATATAAATGATAGTAAAGAAAATAATACCACTGAAACCGAAGATGCAGATTCCAGTGTAAGTTCATATGATACTGTATGTGATAATTAATCTACTTCAGACAGTGAATACTGTAATATTCGGAGATAAATCAAACGCAAACGTCCGGTAGTTAGCAGAGTATAATTTGACTGCCCGACACAACATTACCCTCAACACATTATAATAAAAAGATACAGAGATACCTACATTACATCCCTCTGCGCTTAATTAATACCTAGTTGTTACATAAGTATACTTAACTATTTTATTTAAAGTATTCCTAACCATCACCTTTATTTGGAAATTAAACAGTATTTAATTACAGCTATACCTTATATATATGACGTTTATTCAATCTAAATTGTCTTATGGCTCGAGCTTTGGGCGGTGACACGGTCGGCGAGACCGATAGCCTTTGTGGCGAAGCTGATGTTGGAGTTTCCCCCCAATCGGGCTGACCCTTATGCTCATCGACATCGTCAGGCGGCACCAGCTCCACCGGCTCCACCGACTGCCCTCCCAAAGGAGTGTCCTCCTTAAAATAACTGTCCACTGTCTGAGAATTCGTGCGCGACTGGTCGCTAATATTCGCAGGTACAGAAATAAGTGATGCCCGACTCCTACTGGGGCGCTTCTGCAATTGATCAATGTGTCTATGAACCATTTCACCGTCCTTACCTAAAACTCTGTAATTACTTGAGCCTAATGTGTCAATAATACGCCCTGGGCCTATTTCTCCCCTTTCAAATACTGTCTGTACCATACATCTTCTCCCTCATCGACAGCTCTGCTTTGTCCCGCTGCCACTGCTTGCAGCCGCTGCTGGGAACGACGCACCTGCCCGTCCCTGTCTGGTTTAATAATATCTAATCGCGTACGAATACGGCGCCCTAACATTAGCATAGCGGGACTTTCGCCTGTAGTGGAATGTTCTACATTCCTATAATAATAATAATAATAATAAATCATTTATTTCAGATTCATCCAAAGATTACATCCATATTTGTTAGTAAAATCGAGCTTAAAAACTAGTGTTAGTAATAAATAACGAGTTTAATAATAATAAAGTGGCAGGTCCGGGTGGACTTCCCGATAATGGCGACAAATCACTAAACGACTGCGTGCAGCCGTATCCAGCGCGCCAGTATCGGAGAGTCCCACCGGTCCGCCAGCGCGCGCAGGATGGTGTTGGGACTGTCGCGCGTGCGGCGCATGATAGATGCACACCGTTTGCGCATGATGGCCGCAAAGCCGTCTGTGTCAGCCGCCGCGAACATCGCGGAGGCGCTGCAGTGGCGCGGCAGCCCCATCAGCACCCGGAACGCGTTATTGTATTGAACGCGCAGATCGCTGTATGTCCGCTGTGTATAGTTAACCCACAGGCTGCAGGTGTAAAAGGACTGACAGTACGCTTTAAAAAGCGCAACTTTGACAGTCCCCGTGCACCGTGAAAACCTGCGGGCCAACATGTTGCATCGGACAGACAGCGCTCTGCGCTCCCTTTCGATATCCACACTGTCCTTAAGGTCCTCGGTGACCCAGTGGCCCAAATACTTAAATTGCTCGACTTTGTTTAGAACTGTACCACTTAGAGTGAAATTCGGAACGAATGTGTATCGCTTGTTGTCCGGCCTAAAAATCATTATTTCACTCTTTTTAGCGTTGTATTTGAGCCCATGGGCCACCGCATAGGACTCACAAATTTTCAGAAGCTTTCGCAAGGCACCAATCGACGGGCTCAGCAGCACCATGTCGTCTGCGTAGCTGATGTTATTCACGCACACTCCATCTATATGACACCCTATGCCGGTGCTGCTGAGCTCATCGATCAGTCGGTTGACGTACAGGCTGAAAAGCTTGGGCGAGGTCAGCCCCCCCTGCCTCACCCCGCATTCCAGCCCATACACCCCCGAAAGAGAGCCTGCCCATCTTATAAAATTCTTCTGATTGTTATACCAATGCATAAATAATAGCACAATTTCCCTAGGTAGACAAGTTTCATCCCTTAATTTACCCCATAGAATATCATACGATACAAGATCGAACGCTTTCGATAAATCGAGGTAGCATGCATAGACTGGTGTCTTTCTACTCGTGTAATACTGTACAGTCTGCTTAAGGCACAGGATAGCACTGTCGGTGGAAAGCCCGGGCCTGAAACCGAACTGCGCGTCGTTTAGAGAGACGTGTTCATCCAGATGCTGACCCAGCAGACTGTCCAGCACTTTGGCGACTACTGTGGCTAGTGAGATCGGTCTATAGTTGTTTACATCCGATGTATCACCAGTTTTATTTTTGATGATTGGTACAACTATAGTACGCATTAGATTATCGGGCAGATGGGAGTGGCCTAAGCACAGGGTAAAAAACATAGCAAGCACTCTGGGTAGGTGTACACCAGCGTGCTGCAGGTGCTCGATGCTAAGGCTGTCGTGACCCGGGGATTTACCCCTCACCATGCCCTTAATCACCGCACGCACTCCCTTCGTAGTAAAATAAACACTACGCTCACTACCTTCCTCAGCATCGGGCCCCTGCCGCGCTGGCCCCAGAGGCGAGTCCACCCTGAAATGGTGGGAGAACATAGTAGCGATCTCATTAGGCTCGTGCACTCCCGCCACGCTGACGGGAAGGCCCGGCTTATGATTCATTTTATTGGTATTTTTCCAGAACTGACCGAACTTCTTGTTTGAGTGAAGTTCAGCAATAATATCCATTTTTATTTGTTGTTGATTATTCTGACACCACTTTAATTTTGTTTTAAAAGCGCGCCTACTTTCACACATATCATCATAAAGACGGCCAGCCCCGGGCTTACCCCCATACAACCAAGCCTGAAAACATAGCCGAGCCCTCTCATGAGCGCCGCGGACGTGCCTATTCCACCCGGTAATGTATTTACCTCTACGCTTTTCGATAACATTATAGCTACATACAGCAGCCTCCGACAGTATACAGATAATCTCGTCATACATGTTATCTAACAGGATTTTATGACTTTTGTTACAACACATATTATCGGAGCAGCTTCTTAATTCTGAAGGAAAATCAATTTCACGAAGTCTAGAGTGACATACATTTTTAAATTTCGATATTTGAGTTGAGTCACGTTCACCCCAGACTATTCTATTTATACAAACAGTAGGTAAACAAATCTTAGGCTTAAGTAAATTAAAATTACATCGTATAGAGATAGGGTAATGATCAGACCAATAAGTATTATATAACACACAGGCCGCGGACACGGAGTGCCGCGCGGCACCAGTCACAAGACAGTGGTCGAGCCAGCGCCGACAGCCGTGCGCATCACTGACAAACGTATGACTGTCCGACGGCATAAGTTCCAAGTCTACACAGGACCATGATTGTTCCGCACAAAAAGTTAAAAGTTCGGTAGCAAATGACTCACCAGGGTGCGCATTGTAGTCCCCTAACATAAACACTGACTGCACACTTTGACTGTCAATTATGGCTGTCATTTCACTGAGACACTCTGTAAATTCCACTAAGTTTTCATTGGATTCGGTAGGCATATACACAGAAAATATCAAGATGGAACGATCTCTGAGCTCGATTTTTATCGCGGCGAGACGCACACTATTGCACTTCACTACGGTTACCGTCGGAAACGCAACCTTTCTCCACAGCAGGGCAACTCCGCCGTAGGGCCTACCGCGCAAAACACCTGCCGCGGTATCCACTGCAGAGGTACCCGTGCAGGCGAAGTCGTCGTCTATCGCGGCCAGGTACCCGAGGTCGTGCGGCATTAGCCACGTCTCCTGTAGCGCCACAACATCCGCCGAGCGACAAAGCTGCCGCACACATTCCACTGATCTCATCACGTTTTTGCAGTTAAAACTTATCAAGTTTATGTTATTCATAAATTAGATATGCCAATATTCTCGCTAGTCACACGGACATTTCCCTTGTTAGGTCTGATAATGTTTATAAATCGACGATAAGCTACCCCCTTTGGCCAGAAGTCATCACTCAGGAAATTTATTAACGAATGTTTAGGTACGAATATTTTGTATGATTCGTAATCCTTCGCTAACTTCATGTCCATTTTTTCAATTTTAACATCAATGTTCGTCTTCTTCATTATGTAGGTTTGGATGTCACACACGGACACGCCCTTCGCCACATTATAAATGTACATGGGAACCTTAGTTTCAGCTGCCATAAAATTACTTCCAGGCTCAGGCTCCGCTGTTCCTCGCTTCCCAACGAAACGGTTTCGTAATCTTTTGTTTTGAACACGAATCCACTGGTCACTCGGGGCCTGAGTCTTCCATTTCCCCTCTCGAACAATCTCCGCCAACGATTTAGGTGCGATAGGGCCATTTTTGTCGACTGGTGGCGGGAGCGGCGCAGTACAGGCGGCCGGACTAGATAGCCTCGGCAGCGGGGCGGGGGACAGGGGACCGCGGCCGCCGGTCGCCGCGGGGGACGGCGGCGGCGGCGATGCCTCAGCGGCCGCACCGTGCACCGGCGAGGGAATGGGCGCGGACTGCGCGTGAGGAGCCGCGAGCGACTCGATCAGCTGACCCGCGACGTGCGTCATCGTAGCCGTTTCTCGAAGTTCGACGGTCGAATCGTATTGCTTACTTTGCGGCGAAGCTTCACAACTACCCTCCGATATATGATTATTGTTAATAACGGATTTTAGAGTAGATTCTAACGTAAGTTGTTGGTGATAACATTCACTACTGGGTTCATTGCACTCTAGCGGCAATCCCATGGGACCACTATCGCACTCATAGCTTGCGAGTCTTGCGACATATGCACCTCTTTTGGTGTTTACATTGCGCCATCCTGATGAAATATACTGCACCTCACTTCTCAACTGGTCCATCTGCTTCACTGTAGCATAGTCTTCTTTCATCATGTCGAGATCCTGCCGTAGCTTAACAATGTCTTTCAGTAGCCTCGTCACATCGACATGGTCGAACAGAACCGGGGGTAACTTCTCAAGATCGCGGGCCACGAAGACTGGGATATCCTCGGAGTCGGTATCGCGAATAAGACAGATGATGTCATCTATGTCTCGAGCATTTTTCCCCGCCTTCCTCCTCGTTATCTTACGTTTTGTTGTCGGCAAGGATTCGAACAACAACTTCTTCGCCGCTACAATTTCACTTTCAGAGAAAGCACTCGCACAAATTCTGCTTATACTTTCATCGTCCATCACAGATATTTTATTATGGACGAAGGCCAGAACTTCGTTGATCACTACATTGCAATTTGCACATTTAACCAAAGAGGACATTTTTAATTCCCCGAATACCACACCGTCACGCACAATATCCAACCGTTCGCAAGCGCGCGTGCGGCGTGACTGACCTATGATAGGCTAAAAATGACCATAAGGCCCGTTCCACATTAACTTTTTCCGATAACGCTTTTTTAATGACCCGTTTTAATGTTCGCACCGCATTCTCTGCCAATCCGTTTGACGCTGGATGATACGGAGCACTAAAAATGTGTTCTATACCGTTAAACTTAGTAAATTCCTCAAATTGCTTGGAAGTGAACTGAGGTCCATTGTCACTGACAACTTGTTATGGGAGCCCCCATTTACTAAAGAGCTCGCTCAATCTGTCTATGAGTGCTGTTGCGTTAGTACTGTTTGCCTTAAATATCTCTAACCACTTAGACATGGCATCCACCACGACCAAGTATGTACACCCTGCAATCGGACCTAGAAAGTCTAGGTGTAGCCTGGTCCAAGTCTTTGGGGCCAAGGCCACATGCGTGGTGCCTGCCGCGGAGGCGCGTCCGCATGCGCCGCGCACACCGCGCACGCCCGGCATAATTGCTCGACCGCTTCATCTACTCCAGGCCACCACACATAACTACGAGTCAACGCTTTGGACTTAACAATACCCATATGGGGTTCATGAATCATCGTTAATACTTTTTCCCTACATTTCTCTGGAACAACTAGCCTATGTCCCCACATAACACACCCTAACTCTTCGTACAATTCATTCTTCCTGTTAAAGTATGGTTTCAAATTGGCAATATCGCACTGATTTGGCCAGCCGTCCCTTATGAAACTTAATATTTTTGATAAAAGAGGATCGCGCATTGTTTCTCGTTTAATTTCGTGATAATCTAACATAAGGGCTTCCTGCACAAAATGTAAGTGAGTTTGTTCTGGTGTACATTGTTTACCTATCTCTTTATTGCACAATGGTAGCCGAGAGAATCCGTCTGCACAATTCTCATCCATGCGCACGTATTCTATTTCAAACGTATATGCAGATAGGATTATCGCCCATCT
Source organism: Eugnorisma glareosa (assembly GCA_947578425.1). NCBI lineage: Eukaryota > Metazoa > Arthropoda > Insecta > Lepidoptera > Noctuidae > Eugnorisma > Eugnorisma glareosa. The sequence continues at coordinate 13,244,781 of OX387969.1, read as the reverse complement.
TTGCATGCGACTAGCTATCATGGTCGGTATACCTGTATTGGGTCCAAAAATGGATACCAAAGGTTTATGGTCTGTTCTCAGGATAAACCGACGCCCATACAAATATTGATGAAACTTGTTGACACCGAATATGATAGCCAGTGCTTCCTTATGTATCTGTGAATAGTTTTTCTCTGCATCGGTAAGAGATCGCGATGCGTACGCGACGGGCCGCTCCCCGCGCCCCTCTGCGCCCGGCTGGCTCAGCACCGCACCTACTCCGTACGGGCTTGCGTCGCAGGTGACTATTAACGGCTTTTTTGGATCCTAATGAGCTAACACCTATGTGCTGGACAGTACTTTCTTTATTTCTAGAAATACTTTCTCACATTGAGATGACCAATACCATTTTTGCCCCTTTTTTAACAGATTATACAATAATACTAATTTAGAGCTCATATCTTTAACAAATTTACCGTAAAAGTTTATTATACCTAAAAATGATCTAAGTTCTGTAACATTGGTCGGGCTTTGTATTTTCTTTATAGCTTCAATTTTCGAGGGGTCTGTTTTTATTCCGTCTGTACTAATAATATATCCTAAGTAACGCACCTCGTTTACGAAAAATACGCATTTGTTGCTTTTTAATTTTAAGCCATGTTCATAAAGCCTTTTGAAAACAGTCTCCAAAGCAGTAATATGTTCACTTCTATTTCTCCCCCCTATAATCACGTCGTCAAGGAACACCTCCACATTCGGGATGTTTTTTAATAATGTACACATTATTCTTTGGAATATTCCCGGGCTTGACGATAGCCCATATACTAATCTATTATACCTATATAAGCCTCTGTGTGTGTTAATGACTGTAATTTATTTTGTATCATCCAGCTCTATTTGATTGTACGCCTGAGAAAGGTCGATTTTAGAGAAATAACGAGCGCCACTAAGGTTAACCATAAGGTCATCTATTCTAGGTAACGGGTAGCGATCAATTAGCAAGGCGGGGTTCACCGTAGCTTTAAAGTCTGCACAAATTCTCAGAGAGCCATCAGCTTTATTTACCGGTACCAGCGGGGAGGCCCAGTCGGAGCAGTCGACGGGCTCAATGACGCCCCGTCGCGCAGCATCGCATCGAGCTCGGCGTCGAGGCGCTCGCGCAGCGCGAACGGCACCGGCCGCGCTCGGTGAAACACCGGCGTAGCCCCCTCCCGCAACCGAAGCGTTGCCTTACCGCCCGTGTAACGGCCCAAACCTCCACTGAATAATTCCTTATACCTGTTTAATAAAACATTTATTTCACTCGACATTTGTACAATTTCACTGCCTACTATATGACAATTAGTGAAGTTTGGTATTGTTATATTAAGTTCCGCGAGCCATTGCCTTCCTAATAATGCGGTCGTACCTCCATTTATAATAAACAATTCCAACTCCTTAGTACGGCCACAATACCCTACTTTGGGCGTTATAATACCTATGGGTGTAATTTTTGACCCATCGTAAAAGTTTAACACAATATCACTTTTCTCAATTCTAATATGTTTGAAATACATATCGTAAGTTTCCTTACTAATACACGACACAGCGGTGCCTGTATCTACTTCCATAGACACTGTGCGGTTGTCTATTTGAATCGGCAAACTCACCGCCTTATAGTTATTCAGACATAACTGATGAAAATCCTCCTGCAGCTGCCGTGCTTCCTCCTCTGGTTGGTTATCTTCCACAACTCCGCCGTAGTGAAAGCCTCTCCCCGAGCTCCTTGGATAGCCGCGTCCGCTTCTCGCATTGTTATTTTCTGACACATTATTCGAACATACGCGACGCAGATGCCCGACTCGTCCGCACCGACTACACTCATAGTCCCGGAACCGACACTCGTTGTACTCGTGGTTTGTAGCTCCGCAAGCTGCGCAATGTCGCCCCCCTCGGTCAGGCCCGCCCGGCCTGCCGGTGCCACCGCGCGCCGGGCCGGGCGCTGCCCGCGGCCCGCCGGGTGCGCGCCGGGCTGCCTGCGGCCCGCGCCCCTTGGCGCCTCCGCCGCCGCCGCTGCCGTGCGCTCGCCCCTGCACCGAGTGCTCTGGGGCTTGCCCCGCGTCCGCTGTCACGTCGCTCCCACGAACCTCCACTGCGGCCGCATCGCGCTCCGCCGCCTCCAGTGATGATGCTAACTTCACCGCCTCTGCGTAGGTCAACGAATCGTCCTCTGCGAACAACCTCTGTCGGATGATGTCACTTTTTATTCCGCAGACGAATTGGTCGCGGAGGTTTTCGTTAAGATTCTCCTGGAACTTACAATTTCGAGCTAACTTCTTGAGCTCTGCGACGTAATTAGCAATATTTTCACCGCTAACCTGTCTGCGTTGCCGAAACCGATATCGTTCAGCGAGGGCGGACGGTGTCGTTTCCAGATGATTACGTAACATGTCAACCGCAACTACATACGTCAACTCCGACGGTTTCTTTGGGCTAGCGAGATTCACCAACAGTTCGTATGCTTCGTTACCCATCACCGAAATTAATGTTGGTAATTTTAGTTCCACACTGATTTTATTTACTAGGAAATACATTTCCAATCGATCAACGTAGGAAGACCACGCCCCGTTCGCGACATCGAATTCGGTCACTTTTCCCACCGACATTGTCTCGTTCTTGTATTTATCGAACCAACCCAATGCTAAAGAAAACTATTGTCCTCCGTTCCACACGCGAAATCACCAGCCTCGTCAGCCAATGTAATATTCGGAGATAAATCAAACGCAAACGTCCGGTAGTTAGCAGAGTATAATTTGACTGCCCGACACAACATTACCCTCAACACATTATAATAACAAGATACAGAGATACCTACATTACAAATACATACCGGATAACAGCATTGATTCTCCTCCAGTTAGTAACATAACATTTAGACCTAGAAAGAACAGAGTTGAAGATGTAAAACTCGATGATGCAAAAGAAAATATTTACCTGTGTTAACATGAAGACAACCCTGCAGGTGTTCAAATGACATATAAAGAAACTGTGAACTCATTAAATAAAGACAAATGGATAAAATCCATTGGTGAGGAATTTAATGCTCATAAGAAAAATAATACTTGGACATTGGATGAAAAACCTGGAAATACAAAAGTGATACACTGTAAATGGGTGTTTTGAATTAAAGAGGAACCAACAGGACCAAGGTATAAATCACGCCTATGTGCAAAAGGATATGCTCAAACCAAGGGGATTGACTATCAGGAAACTTTTGCTCCCACGGTCAGGTACGACTCAATACGCTTGTTACTCTTTGTAGCTGTACAAAATAATTTCAAAGTTATTCAACTAGATGTCAAAACAGCATTCCTGTATGGAGAACTTGAAGATACCTTATTAATGACACCACCAGAAGGGCTAGTCCATGCAGAAAACATGGTTTGCAAACTTAATAAATCCCTCTACGGATTGAAACAGCCTCCACGATGTTGGAACAGTAAGTTTGACTCTGTCCTTAAGAAGTTTGGCTTTGTTTGTGACCAATGCGTATATTGGTCAAGCCAATAAAAATAATTGTTATTTATGTTTATATGTTGATGACGGATTGTTATTTTCAACAGATGAACTTGCATTAAAAGAAATAACTGAAGAATTGAAAACAAACTTTGAAATTAAAATATTAACTGAACCTAGAAACTTTGTGGGATTTCAAATAGAACAATTCAATAAATGTATATTTATACATCACTAAATACATAGAACAAATGTTAATCAAATTTAATATGAATGACTCTAATCCCAACAGTGTAACTGTAGATCCTCACATGAAGTTGCATAAAGTGGATGTAGAAGCAGATAAAGTTATCCCCTAGAGAGAAGCAGTCGGCTCCCTGATGCATCTGGCGATTGTGAGTCGACCTGATATAATGTTTGCTGTCCGTTTGGTGAGTCGGTTTCTCAATTGTTACAATAAATCCCATTGGAATGCTGTTAAGAAAATTTTCAAATATTTGAAAGATACAAAGGATTTTGGGCTGTGCTACAAACAAACTTCACAACCCGCAGAAGTCACTGGTTACAGCGACGCAGACTAGGCAAATGACCTGGATACCCGTCGTTCAGTCACTGGTTATGTATTTGTTAAGAATGGTGCGGCTGTAACTTGGTCCAGTTAAAGACAGCAAACAGTCGCTCTCTCAACAACCGAGGCTGAATTTATGGCAGCCTGCGCTGCTACTAAAGAAACAATGTGGATCAAACAATTTTTGAGTGATAATATTAATCAATATGAACAAGACTCAATGTGTCTTTATTTGGATAATCAAAGTGCTATAAGTGTCATTAAAAAAGTCAACTTTCACAAAAGGTGTAAACACATTGGAATCAAATATCACTTTATTAAAGAAAAATTTCATCAAAAAATTGTTGTACTAAGGTTTGTTAGTAGTAATTATTAGTATGCATACATACTCACAAAAGCTTTGTCAAAAGACAAATTTAAATTTTTGAGAACCAATCTTGGAATGTATTCATGTAACTCACTTACTAAATGTATCTAAAATATAAATGTGTAACTAAACATTGCCTTAAAACTGAGAAATCTAATTAATTTTATATATTTTTTAATTTGTCTGTTATTATTTTACTGAATATTGTAAGGCTTAAATTCAGGAAGGGTTTGAACGTAATTTTGAACTTTGCGCCTTGCAACACTAGCATACTCCTTGGTCGTTTTTTTTCCTTTTCTCTCTACTCTGTGGCATCGTAGTGATTGTATTTATTTCTCAGATTCTTACTTTAAATAAAGTTAATATCGTGAAATAGTAGTTGTGATTTGCCTAAACCCATCAAAAGTTTTCTTATTTACGTCTATAAGAATATGTTACAAGTATAAATGCTCTTAAAAATTAAATAGACATATAAAATACCACTATTAGAGTTCCTGCCTTAATCCAATAATAAACCATAGCTCTTACAAGCTTTTGTTTGTAAGGGTATTAAGAGTTTCTGACTTAATCAGAATACGTATAAACCTTGTATGAAACCATCGCTCTTAAAGCTTTTGTTTGTAAGGGTATTTTGCTAGCTGGGTCTGACACGTTTTTTGGCCTCAGAGGTATAACTCAACTGCAACTGTTAACGATGGGCCAAGTAGTGGGGAAATGCAATCGGTCAGAGAAAAACGTCTTGGCAGAGAGACATTTTCGAATGGACCGGAATCAGAGTGCTGCTGAGCTGTTGCACCTCGCAAAAGACAAGCAGAAATATTCCGAATTGTTGAGTAAAATTCAGTAATTGGAATCAACATTTCCAACCTTACAATACTTTAAAACTAAATATGTAATATTTTTAAATATTTTAATATTCTTTTAGCATGTTTTAAAACCAGTGTTCATTTATTAAATTGACCAAGGTATCCTACAGGATATTATAATTATGTCTGACCTAGTCAGTTCATCTATACTAATATTATAAAGAGGTAAAATTTGGAAGTATGTATGTAGGGGGTAATCTCTGGATCTACTGAACCAATTTTGAAAATTCTTTGACTAATGGAAGTTATATTATTCCCGAGTACCACAGGCTATATTTACAACGTGCCCGTGGGATAATTTCCGACTAAAACGCGAGCGAAGCCGCGGGCAACAGCTAGTCAACTTTTTACATCTTGACTTTTACAATATTCAATTAAGCCTCCATGGTGTTTCCACAGACTTCGACTAAGTCTTATTAAAATAAACAATAACTGATCAATATTGTATTGTCATATTCTGATAATTTGACCAAAGACAACAGTCTTGACTCAAAGTATATGAATCTATTCTCGTTTTCAGGATTTACCTGTATTTATACCAAGATATTGTTTAATTTGCCTTAGATCTTTTACTTTGAATCGCCTACTTAAAGTTTAATTTAACAATTCTGTTTCGTTTTATCATAAAAAATTATCGACATGCAATGTCACAATAGTCCTGAGACCATTCACAATTTTTGTAAACAAAAAGGCTCAAATTTAGGTTTTTATAACCCTGTATACAGTTTCTTCCTATTTTTCATTGATAAAAAAGCAGACTTAACAACTAAATGGGCAGTATCTAGACTAAGAAGCACAACAAAAACAATAAAACCGGCCAAGTGCGAGTCGGACTCGCGCACGAAGGGTTCCGTACTACTATCTAAAAAAATAAATATCTTAATTGGCGTCAAATATGTTTGTATGGGAACACCCTTTAATTTTCAAACTTTTTAAATTTTTTCTTTATTTTTAATGTAAGGCCTTGCTTTTTGCCAAATTTCATGATTCTAGGTCAAAGGGAAGTAGCCTATAGATTTTGATTCCCTTGTGAAATCGCATAATATGCGACGTAAACAGTCATATCTTTTGATCGCGACTTGACTTTCAAGCTTGATTTTTTAATTGTTCCAAGAGCTAGCAGATTTGAGTATTTGGTATTGATTTCAGCTTGATAACGCTAGGCATTTCTGAAAGAAGGGTCTTGTCAGACAGACAGACGGACAACAAAGTAATCCTATAAGGGTTCGGTTTTGCCGATTGAGGTACAGAACCCTAAAAATAACCGCCGCCATACATTTTGACCATGTGGGTACACTGCACTGCACTCCACTGGTGTAGGGCAACAGCTGTTGATTTTTTAATAACCGATGAAGAATTTATATGTGTACTGGCTCAGAATGATGTGCTGAATACGTGGTTATAGTTTTCGCGTCGGTGTCCTTTCCATCCCGTATATTTGTACTATCAAATAAATCCTAACTTCGGAACAATTTTTCCAAACTAACTAAATAGCATAAAACTGTTAACGAAATAGTGCACCATGTAAAGAGATTGGTTCACTAACCTTATATACAAATTTGCACTATTTCGAATCATCTGCAGTTCAAGTACGTAGGACCCGATTCGATAAATCTGACAATTATTCTCGATAAAATGAGATTATATTAGTATCGATGTCGCAAGTACGTAACTTCTATTTCTAAACTCTAAACGATCTTTATCTAAACTCTAAAAGAAGATGTTTCATTTTCGGCCATAAGCTGTACATTTATCTAAAAAGTAGAAAAAATACCACGAATTAAGTAAAAATATTCTTTCGAGAATTTAAGCCTGATTTGTTCTGCATGAGAAGTAATAGTTTTTCAATTATTGCCTTAGTCTTTTCAACATGGCGTCTTACTGTTTGCGTAATCTGCTTTCGTTCTGAAATCATGTCACATAAAAACATAATATCACGTCGATGATAAATATGAAAAGTATTTGTTCTTGTAATAAATAATAGTTATTATTATCGCCTCCGAGCTTAGAAATGAACCTCTCTAAAACTATGTTAATGACCAACAGCAACAAGGTACATATATGTGTTGACGACGAGCCCCTTCAGCATACCAATAAATACATATACTTAGGCAAACAAATTAGCTTCGACAGCCAAAGCAACTTCCAGGAGGTCGAACGCAGGGCACAGCTAACATGGAATAAATACTGGAGCTTAAAAGAAATATTTAAGAGTAGCATGCCAACTCACCTGAAGACCAAGGTTATGAACTCTTGCCTCATACCATGCCTGACCTACGCCTGCCAGACGTGGAAGTTTAATAATAACATAAGAAACAAAATTAAAACCTGCCAACGCGGAATGGAGCGTAGTATGTTAAATATAAAAAAAATATATAAAATACGACATACAAAAATACGAAACACCACAAAAGCAGCAGTTGGCCTGGCACTAGCACTTGCACTAAAATGGAAGTGGGCTGGACACGTAGCGAGAATGAGCGACAAACGTTGGACAACTCACATGACATCATGGCCAGGTCCGACAGGTACTCGGAAAAGAGGAAGACCTGCAACTAGATGGACCGACGACATAACGCGAGTTGCGGGGGAAAACTGGCTGATGGAAGCCAAAGACCGAGACCGCTGGGGTTCTCTGGAGGAGGCCTTCACCCTCACTACCTGAGGGGTTCATGCATGCATGTCATTTAATTCTTAAATTCGGAATTCATTCAATTTCAATCAATTCACTAATCTCTGATAACCAAGGATGAATAATACATTAGATTACATTGAATTTAAATCTATACTAGCATTACTAAGCGGGTAATTTTAATGTTTTAATTTCTATAAGTTATTATTTTAATTTTAATGTTTTATATTATCTTATTTTGATTTTGAATGTATTCTAATTTATCTTACTTTAATTTTTTTTTATTTTAATCTTGATTTTATTCTATTTTAATTTGAAATATTTATGTTATCTTATTCTGAATGTATTTTACTATTATCATATTTTTAAATTTGATTTACAGTTGTCAAACTTTTTTGATAACTGCGAAGACCTCATCGATGCTCATTCAATCCTGTATTGTGCGGCTGTAGCGGCATGTCGTGTAGCTCACGTCAAATTCTCTGATAACAGAGCTACACGGCCTAAACCAGCCGTACCGGCATGGCAGTACAGGATTGAACGACGTATTGATGGGGCCAGAGCACTCATCGGCAAACTGATCTGCTTCAGGGAGGGCAATACTCGCCTTAGAGTGATGCGTTTTGTGAGACGGGCGTTCTCGGGGACTGATATCAGTCCTCGAGACTACATGTCCCGTGTCACAGAACGCATCGACTTCCTGAAGCAGAAAGTGTATGCATGGGCAAACCGTATTCGTAGGTATAAACGGCGGGTGGACCGATACACTCAGAATCGCACATTCCAAAGAGATGAAAGGTGGGTTTATAGGGCTTGGGAGCGACCAGGCTAAGGTGTGGCTGACACGCACCTGCCGGATGATGATGCCATGTGTTCTTTCTAGCGCAGCATCTGGTCGGTGCCTGTTAGCCATACCGAGGATGAATGGACTCGGGAAGTCTAGCGGGCGTACGATCCAGTACAAGAAATGGGGGCAATCACTATCTGCCCCCAAGACGTAGTTCGTGCAGTCCGTCCGTTGCCTAACTGGAAATCTCCAGGGCCGGATGGGCTGCACAACTTCTGGATTAAATGGTTCACAAGGTCGCACGCTCGCCTGGCAACCCTGTTCCGGTCATCCTTAGAGTCAGGGTCGCTGCCCGAGTTCCTGACAACAGGTATAACCCACCTGCTCCATAAATCGGGTAGTACTGCGGAGCCCAAAAACTATAGACCGATTACCTGTCTTCCGACAGTCTATAATGTTCTCACATCCATTTTGAGAGCCAAAATTAACAAACACATTGATGACAATTCCATCATGTCCGCTTCTCAAAACGGATGTAAGAACGGGTCCTGCGGTACTAAGGAGCTACTCCTCATTGATATGGCCATTAGCCAACAGGTTCGAGGAACCTGTTGGCTCTAACACCCTCATGAGCCATGTATGCATGGCTCATGAGGGTGTTAGAGTTGTATAAAGTTGATGCAACTCTACGCACCTTCCTGATGTCGTTTATGGGGCAATGGAGGACAGTCCTTCGCTATCCAGGATGTCGGCAAATCCAGAGGAATAGCGAGCCGATAACGATAGAGCGAGGTATATTTCAGGGCGATAGTTTGAGTCCACTTTGGTTCTGCTTAGCCTTGAATCCTCTTATCACGCTGCTGGAGGATTCAGGTCTAGGCTATCGGTTGAGGAGAGGTGGTCAAGTTATATCTCACCTCCTTTACATGGATGACCTGAAACTATTAGCCCCCAACGATTTGCAACTGATGGAGCTACTGAAGGTAACTGAAACTTTCAGTTGCACCATCAGGATGGAATTTGGTGTGGACAAATGTGCGGTCATGCATGTAAAGCGAGGGGAGATTGTTGAATCTGTGGGAACCCAGCTCTCGGATTCCATAAATCTTAGATCCCTCTCAGCAACCGAAACCTATAAGTATTTGGGTATGTCAATGTTGCTGACATGAAGCAATCGTTGAAGGAGCGTTTCTTTGGCCGCCTGAAAAAAGTATGTAATAGTCTTTTATCAGGCGGATATAAGGTGCGTGCCTTCAACGGTTGGGTCATGCCGGTTTTGATGTACTCTTTCGGTATACTCAAATGGTCTCAAACAGAACTAGACGCCCTGGATAGGAAGGTCCGTACATTGTTGACGACATATCGAATGCATCACCCACGTTCTTCGGTTATGAAACTGTATATCCCGCGGAGGTGCGGGGGTCGAGGCTTTTTAAACGCTAAGACTCTCCACAATCGCGAGATATGCAGTCTCAGGGAATATTTCTTAGAAACCGACGTCGGGATGCATCGAGATGTGGTCGCAGTGGACAAGGGCCTCACCCCGCTCTCCTTGGCTAAAGAGAACTGGCGCAAACCTGTAGTGCTTGACATTAACGACCGCAGGGAGGTATGGCAGAGTAAGGAGCTCCACGGACGCTTTTTCCGGGCTCTACATGGGCCCGATGTAGACCTATCCGCGTGGAATCGGAAGTGCCGTACTATAGGTATGTGCCCGACCCAGTTCTCGAAAATGGCAATATCACATTGTACTGGGATCGGTCCATCATCACTGACAGGACTATTGTAGCCAATAAGCCCGATATAGTGGTGGTGGATCGATCAGAGCGGCGCGCAATGATTGTTGACATAACGGTCCCGCATGATGGGAACCTCGTGAAAGCCGAGAAAGATAAGCAAATCAAGTATCTTGACTTGGCTCACGAGGTTGTCGACATGTGGGATGTGGACTCAGCGATCATTGTGCCGATAGTGGTATCAGCCCATGGCTTAATTGCCAAGAGCCTCGATGAATACCTGAGGAGGCTCTCGCTAGGCAGCTGGATCAAGGGCTTGATTCAGAAAGCGGTACTCCTGGACACGGCTCGTATTGTTAGGAGGTTCCTCTCTCTGGAGCCCTGACCGCCGGTAGCTTGGACCCTGTTCCCGATACCGGTGGGCAACAATTTTTTATATTTTTAAATGTTTTTATATTGTTTTTATAAGATATATTTAAAAATGTAAATAATTTGTATAAAAGTTAAATAAAGGGCTTATTATACTCGTATACATAATTTTGGACTAATTATAAGCAAGAATGATGATTTCATTGTTAAAAAAATATAATAGGTAGGTACTACTTTTCTGTAGTGTACTTCTGAACGAAAAATTCAAAGTGACATTTTGTTTTGACAAATCTACCAGTGTCTGTCAGTCGAGTCTCGTTCGTCTCGACTTTCGTGGCTTTCGGTCTGATGTTATGTTCTCTCATTTGTGTTTTGTTCCTACGACTTTTGCTTTGTACAATTATTATCAAACAACAATTTCTAGGTTATGGAAACGTCATTTCTACAACCTGTCATAGCTGTCATAACACTCACGACAAACGTCAAACATTTTTAATTTTTATTGTGTGCCTAAAACCATGTATTATTATATAAAAAATGTCCATAGTTAATTCGAGATCTAGACAAAACCTACCTAACCTAAAATTATTATTTTTATCATGCACTAAAATTTTTACCTATTAAAGTTCTTAGGAACCTATTAAAAATAACTCGCCCTTTCTAATACCTAGATTTACTAGTAAATACACATTTATTACATACTAAAACTACATGACTTAGGTTTTGACAGCCGTACGGTATTATGCAGTTGGGAGCTACCAAAGTGGCATTGGGCAGGAGTACAATCTTGCCCTTGGCCAAAAAATTGTGAGCAAGGTTGTGCGAGAAGTGTCGAGAGCAATAGTTCGCCACATCTTCCACACCTACCCAGGTGCAGCTGAAAAAAGAGCCATCGTAGAAGGATCCCAGCACAAATTTGGAATGCCAGATTGCCTTGGTTGTGTCGATTGCACCCATGTTTCAATTGAAATTGAAATACTGTACGAGTAAACACGACCCACTGACCGTATTTTTATCTTTCTCAAGAAAGTAATGTCAACTGTCAACTACAAACTTTTTTTTGGCAAAGGTAAACACGACGACGCTAAGAAAATGGAATATTTTCTGTATTTTTACCAAAATAAACGGAAATTTTTGATACTTTCTGTAAAATAAACACTTAAACATTGTTTAAGGGAACAAACATCAATGAAAAAAAGGATTTTCTAAATATATCGGACATTATTTGATTTAGTCGTGCCACAGAAATATGTTTTATCTTTGGACGTTCTCAGTGTTGCCATGTGACAAGCGATCCTTAACCACTCGATTAGGCCCACGATAAATCTTATCATCGCGTGTTACGTACTTCCAAATTCGTTAGCAAGATCGATAAAAATGCAAACCTTAGCGATCTCGATGTCTTATCGATGCAAAGTACGTACTTGCACTGAAGGAAATAAAATTTAACCAACGAATTTGTCATTAAAAATATAAATGATTTAATTTTTGTATACGGACTGGGAACGTCATGAGGTATACGCAATTAAATTTACTGTCGTATTTTCGGTCGGCCGGTCGGTCTGTTTAATTAATTGTCTTTCGACAGCTCAAAAAGATCATATGGAAGTTCCTCAAAACTTTGTTTTTAAGGTAATGGTTTGGTTAAGATATTTGCTTCTAAAGTCATTAAAATTGACACCCCCTTTAATTTCTAAAGAAAGAGGAGGAAAATTTTTAAAAATCTTGGCTCGTAGAACGTAAAAAGAACTTTCAACGAAACTTGGTTTCAATACAATTTGAGATATGGGACTTTTTTCTTGAATCTGCAGTAGCAACTTTGTTTTTCATCAAAATAATATGAAAAACTTAATTTAGTTTTTAGGAAATTTGTAGGAAATTTAGTTTTCCATTTGAGTGTAAATAATTGACCTATGAATAAGCATTGAAATATTGCGATTATATTGTTTGGTGCTACGGAACCCTTTGTGTGCAAGTTTGACAGGCACTTGGCTGGTTTTTTAACTATGTTGAGGAGTATTAGTGTTTATTTTAAAATAAAACATTTACAATTTTATTTAGTGGACTATTATTTTTTGTGACCAAACGCCACTACCACGTCGACAGACCTGAGCCCTCAGGCTCGGGACAGTCGGCGACCAGATCGTAGCAGTTACTGTTTTCATGCATGTATTCATACAAGCTATATTAAATTATGATTTTATAGTTGATGACTAAACTATATTTTTTGAAGGAACGTACGAACTTAAGTTAAAATGTCGGTGATTTGTGAAGCCCGTAGCTGCCTTCGTAAATTAAATGGCGATGTATAAATAAAAAAATAATTAAAGTTCTATAATTAACGCTTTCTATGAGTAAAAAAGAAGAATTAGTTGATTTTCACGTTGCTTACATATAAAATTAGAGGAGGTGTTACGTAATATATTTTGAACAATAAAATATCATGGGTACTATTTCCGAACACGCCTTAATTTAAATAAAAGAGCGGGAATAAAATTTCGTGGCTGGCGTAAAGAGTTGAATAAATAGTAAAAAAATATTAAAATAATCGTAAAATATGAGTGAAACTAGCGACGAGAGCGTATTTTAACACCGGAAGAGTTAAAACAACAAGTTATTAATGCAGAATTAAGTTTCCTACCTGAGAAGTCTTGCGAGAAATATCTGAAAGCATCCCATGTCTTCATGAATGGAGACTTACAAAGGGCGCAAGCAGTTTTCCGGAGACGGTGTTGCTATCTTATTTTTTAGATTTATCACAGACGAGGCGATCATCTATAATGTGGAGTATTTACTCAATGTTGAACGTGTATATTGAAAGATACGCAAAACTTTTCTAAAAAGAATGTCAGTTATAAGACTAAAAAGTCCAAAATTTTCACGGCCCTTGACATAGAAAAATTTCTTAATGAAGCTCCGGACTGCAATTTTTTTGCCGCTAAAGTAAGTGGTACCTATGAATCTATGTTGTTAGTTATTAAAATTTGTGTGTAGACTGTTATGTATAAAGGTACTTACTGCCTACTACTAATTTTTGGAGGCGCAATGAATCCTAGTCCGGCTTAGCAATACTGTTAAAATATTTATATGTAAAAGATGCTGTACATGTTAAATTATGCATATTAATTATGTAAAAGATGCTGTAAATGTTAAATTATGCAAATTAATTATGTAATATTTTCATTACAGGTTGTACTTATCACAGGAATTAGTGGAGCGTGTCGCAATAACCAGCTACAGTTAATAATATCGAAAAGCATTCAGATAAATTACTGTTAGTAAAATTGAAAAATACGAAGACGAACCTAGACAGGTCTTTTGTCGTACGCGAAGAATATGTAACTTTTGTAGAAAAATACCAAAATTAACGTCCAGCCAATCTAAAAACCGACCGATTTTTCATACAATCCATAATAATAAATGCTCAAGACAGCCTATGGGAGTAAATAAAATAGGTGCGCAAAATTGCTACTTTCTTAAAACTGGAAGAGCCTCAGCTATACACGGCTAGTCACTGCTTTCGGAGAACTTCGGCAACGCTCTTGGCTGATTCCGGAGACGATCTCACCACTTTAAAACGTCACGGCGGGTAGAAGTCCAATACGGTTTCAGAAGGCTATATTGAAGACTCAATAGAAAATAAGTCGAAAATATGTAAGCGTATAGTGGAAACAATAAGTCTGAATTCGACCTCGGATCCTTGGTCTCACGCCCACGCCGATCCACTTCCAACAACGCACAGTGTACTTATACGGAAAGCCGATCAGACTCGGAGTCACCAATGTTCACCGTTGTTCCTTCTCAATCCGCCACCGACACAGAAACTGTCGTCGAGGCGACAGAGAAATAGGATCAGGTAGGTCGGGGGTGACGCTGTTCCCTTCAGCGAGGATGTGGAATAAATGAATTTACACGATTACCAACTTTTAACACTATATTTACACTAATCAGTTTAAAACACACAATAATTACAAGTATCTTTAAAAGTATAGAGTCACAAATAGAAACAAACACTTTTACTACTTCTTGGTTGGCGCAGGGTAACTACTTAGATGTTACGAGATCGGAGGATGTGAGAAGACGAACTTTTTTTTTTTTTTTTGGAGATGGCATCTCGCAGTTCAGCCTCTGAGGCTGGCTACTGCTTAACCGGACAATTCCCTGTGGATGCCTTAAAAATGAATCTAAGGCCTCCAGCCAGGGGCTTAAAACTATACTTAAAAACTAAGCGACCACTCGCTAAGGGCACCCCCTGTGGGGTACGGGCCTCGGCTTAGGGCGTCGCTGGGGGGGGGAACCAAAGGGACAGGCTGGATCTGAGTGAGACTGGATCTGAGTGAACTTTTTGTGCTCGGGGGCGCCTTATTTATACCCGTGCACGTAAGCGCAAGTAGCGGTGGGCTCGCATTGTTACCCCGCCAGTCGCCCATACATTAGCGCGGAAGCCGGTGGCACCCTGCCTCGCGCGTCCCGCTCTTCACCCCTGTGACCTAATTTCAAATGGACTTGCCCAATGTACCCGGATCTATCGAACAAAGGGCTTTTTTGGCCAATCAGAGGGTTTGTTTACGCTACTAGTTGTGACTTTGTCATACTAATTTCGTTGAATATGCCTACTAACACGTAGTTTTTACTTAATAATTCCTCTTTCTATGTGTTTTTACTTTGGTTATACTTGCTTAACTATGTATTAAGGTACAGTGGTCCTATGTAATCGATATAAAGATACTGGTTGGTACAATTTTACATAATAACGATGATTTTACCTACAGATAAGTTGTTTTTAGTATATATCTAACATATATGTGAGCGAATTGCTGCAGAGATGCCTAACTGCTACATAGGTACCTACTTATATACTAAATTAAGGCTCATATTACTGTGCTTCGCCTACAGAAACCTTAACCCCAGATAATCAAAGTCAACTCAATGCAACGTAATGTTGCCAAATAAATCTGTTACTTTTAATTTGCAGAATTGCAGTAATTTTACTTTTAACTATTAAAATGTTCCATTTTATTGAATTGGTATACCTCTACAATGTTAATTATTTTGATTCACAATAAATAGTTATTTCAATCTATTCCTGTTTATTATTTTATCTCCTAAAGTGTTCTCGCTGCTGAAGTGAAAAGTTATGTGTGTTACACGAGAGCAAAGTTTTTTGCATCTCGTGCCTTTGAATCCCTCGCCACACTCAGGATTCAAAATCAGCAAAAAACTACTTTGCTCTCTTGTTGCAGAAATAACTATTCCTTGTCATATAAGTAACTGCCCTTTAGATAGTTGACTAAGATAATAAATAAATAAGTACCTACTTACGTCTCCTGTGGCCATGTGGGCCATGTGGCAGACCTGTCGGTTGGACTTAATATTCTGAATACGCAGTGCGTAGTTAATTTTGTATAAATGTATTTCTATATTTCTTTTTCGATTAGTCTGTTATTGACAAGATTAAACATAACTTCTAAAGTTCAAACTGGAATATCTTTAATTCCTGACTTCCTATAAAAGTATAACCAAAGACAAAACTGTTCAGGAATTCAAACTCAATATTTTAATATATTTTTCATAGTCAGACGCCAAAAAGAAAAAAAATTGTTTGGGAGTTCGCCACTGTTCTTTAGGTTTTTTTTATGACCCTGTATACAGTTTCTTTCAATTCTTCATTGAGAATAAAGCAGACTTAACAACGAAATAGGCAGTATCTAGACTAAGAAGCACAACAAAAACAAAAAGACAGCTTCCGTCATGTTTTTTTCATCCTCTTCGAATACGAGTAAAAGTGTCTGGGCGGCCAGGGCAAGGTCATCTACATATAAAAAGCGTTTCGTTGGTGGAAAGCAAGGCTGGTCATTTGTGTAAATGTTAAAAAGGGCTGGGGCTAGCACGCTGCCTTGAGAAAGCCCGTCTTTTTGGCAGCGCCACCTGCTCTTACTATTGTCGAGACGAACTTGAAAGCGGCGGTTATTTAAAATAGCGCTAAGATTTTCACGAAACCTACTTCCTTTGTGAGCTCGCTGACTTTTCGAAAAAGTCTTTTAATGTTGACTGTATCATAGAAAGATCTACGAATACAACACTGATGTACTGAATACGTGGTTACCGTTTTCGCGTCGGTGTCCCTTCAACCCCGTATTTTTGTACTATCAAACAAATCCCAACATTCCAACTTTTTTTTTTTGATCAAACTAAATAGCAGAAAACAGTTAACGAAATAATACGGCATACACATTTCTGTGCGCATAACTCGACAAAATGTACTGAACACCTGATTTACTTTCGCGATTTCGATTAGGTAAAATGAAATGAGGCTGAGATTTAATTTAAGTATTTAAGAAGGCTATTTTCTCCAATAACTTAATGTTGTATGAAAATTCAAGGAAAGTCAATAAAATAAATAATTAGATAAAAAAAAAACAGTCGATTTATTAAAACGGCCAGCTTTGTCTGGTGTTGATTCTGTAGACAGCCGGGTATCTAATGTGCATCCTGAAAAAAAAAAAGATTTTTGTTACTCTCTTCATCAAATCAGTTCAGTAAGTTTTTGCACGACAATATCTACTGAACACATTTAAATAAAACTTTACAGTTATATAGCTTTACATATCAGAATAACACATAAACTACATACGAGGTGTACTCGTAAACGGGCCATTCACAAAGCCGTCAACCAACCAATATGCACATCAAACTAAGTAACTCTACGCAAACATTAATGCTGGGAAACGAATTTTTTTTTTGGAGTGAGTTATTTGTTTTACGGTAGGACTATGTAACGCACTCAAAACATTGTGTCGATGGATGTACTGAATAGTACGGAGGTATATAAAGTAAAGTTATAACATTAAAACTTGTATTTAAATAAAATCTTGTGAAAAAGATGGCACTTTGAGTCCTAATATCCCTGTAACTATAAGGTTCCAAAGGTAAGGTCTAAAACAAAAAAAAAGAACGCAATGGCGGGGAGAACAAGTTAGTGCCTTACGGCTTCGTTACGGGTTCTTTTACACCCATTACAATGTTTAAAGGTATTGGGAAAAAAAAATTGAAGCTAGTAGACATTAAATACAGTATTTTATCTACCAAATTGCTATTGGGTTTTTCCTACAGGAATTTCTCAGTAGCAGCCAGGATTTGTAGGTTGATGGCAATAGGCTCGCCCCCTATTACATGGGGCGTAAACATAACTAGCGAAATGTGAGTGTACTAGTAGGTTAAGTTCTGCCTAAACCTCCGGGGATTACAGGCGTGGTGTTATATAATATAGCAAGATCCCAGGGCCGCCAGACCTCACTTATTTTCTCATATAAACAAAATGTGTGGCATCAAGTTAGCAGCCATGCATACGTTCATAGTACATACTAATACTACTTGATGCCACACATTTTGTTCATGAGAAAATAAGTGAGGTCTGGCGGCCCTGGGATCTTGGACTAATAGGATCAGACACAAAACTCAAAAACAGAAAACAGTAATATATGTACTAGCTACATACCCGTTCGTTTTATTTATTTTTGTGTCGCCAACGAGTAAAGCATCTCCTTCACACAAGTTCCATATAAGATGCGAAATTGAAAGGCATGGATATCCAACTAGATTATGGTTGGACAAAGACGCTGCAAACAGCTCGTAGGCCCGGATATGGCTACAAGAGTTGCTGAAGCAGCCTGGTTGGTTGCCTCCCTCGTTTACCACGAAATTTACGTCACCAGAAAGTGTTGCTATATTGTTGGCAAGAGAACCTATAGTATCTGTGTTGATAACTTCGACGTAATCAGCGTCACTGTTTGTCAAGTGTCCAGAAGTGGGCCCCCATCCCCATCCAGCTGGATCCAATCCTAGAAATCACAGTATACGTGGTTAATAAGTAAAAAGGTTTTGAGCAGTTGTACAACGAATTATAAATGTATAATGAGGCAGGAAGGATTTTGTACCGTATTTATCATTATAGTTCTAAAAATATAGCTTATTTAGAATGTCAACTCTCAACAAAACTGACAATGTAAAGTTATGCACTTATTTCAAAGACTAACATTTTTTTTTCTTCAAAATTTTGTTTTTTTTTGTGATTTAGTATCAAAGTAAACTAATCTACTGTCATGTAGCGGCAACACTGTTTAACTTCCTTATTCCATCTCTATAGCTTTTGTCTATGATTTTGATCACTATGTTGTCTATATCTCCATTAAAACTTTCAGTCGTTGTTCAAACTCAAAAGCATTGTTTTATTATAGGTTTTGCGCCCAGTCCCACGTTGTTAGATAAAAGTTTGTGTTCAGAATACGGCTACATAGTTGTTAAAAGCGTAATTTTGACGGAATTAGGTGTTCAAGATAAGCTTTCGTGTTCGAGATGGCTATGAACTACCTTGTCAACGTGCCTAAGTTAAAGGGCCGAGAAAATTACAGCGAGTGTACTTTCGCTGCGGAGAACTTCCTTGTGCTTGAAGGAATGCTGCACTGCATCAAGCCAATTGAAGGAAAAGTGATCGCCTCCACTGATGACGAAAGAACAAAAGCAAAACTTATTGTGACCATTGACTCAACGTTGTATGTGCATATAAAGGATGCGTCGACGTGTCTAAACCTGTGGAATAAACTGTGAGTTTATTTGATGACTACTAGAAAGACGTCTAGAAAGCAGAGACTCAATAGCGGCGTATGTTACTCAAATAATAGAAACTGGTCAAAAATTAAGGGGAACTGGATTTCAAATAACCGATGAGTGGATTGGGTGCTTGTTGTTAGCCGGATTAACTGAAAAATATATGCCAATGATTATGGCTATAGAACATTCCGGGATTTGCATCTCAACAGACGCCATTAAAACTAAATTAATGGATATGGCGGGATCTGATACAGTTGGTGGGAACCGGGATGGTGGCGCGTTTTTTGCAAGTTCAAGGTGGCAACATAAAAAAAAACAAAACTATGGACACAGGCAAAGATGGCGGCTCCACCGGCAAAACAAATGTCAAATGTTATAAATGCAAGCAACAGGGCCATTATTTAAATCAATGTCCATTAAATAATTCAAAACAATCCAATGAAAAGAAGATCACTAGACAGCAAACAAATGCATTCAATGCTGTGTTTTTAAGTGAAAGTTTCAACAAAACCGATTGGTAGGTACATTGACTCGGGTGCAAGCGCTCATTTGACAGCAAATAAAAACTGGATAGAAAACCCGTGTTATGATTAAAGTGATGAGATTGTTATTGCAAACAATAGCAAATTGCGAGTTTTGTGCACCGGTGATGTGAATATAGTTACAAAAACAGACACATGTGAGTTTGATGTGCAGATAAAAGGAGCAATGTGCATTCCAGAATTGACTACGAACCTATTTATTGTCTCTTAGCCAATTAATGAAAAACAGCAATAATGTTGTGTTTACTGATAGCGACTGCAGTGTTTACAATAAAGAAGGACACTTGGTGGCTATAGCTTATGAGGTCAATGGAGTGTACAAGTTAATAATGCCTGAGTATTTATTGGCGGCTCCTGCAGTGTCTGGTGACGTGTGGCATCGTAGATTGGGCCACATAAACAGTAACTATTTAAATAAAATGAAATCCGCTGTAGATGGTTTAGATTTGGATGAAAAAGTCAATATTTCTAAGTTGACATGCTCAACTTGCTGTGAGGGAAAGCAGTGTAGGCTACCATTCAAACATGTTGGAACAAGAAGTAAAGAGATACTTGAAGTGATCCACACGGATATTTGTGGACCGATGGAAACAACTTCAACAGGAGGTTCGAAATATTTCTTACTGTTTTCGATGATTTTGCCCGAATGATCTTTGTATATTTCCTAAAACAAAAATTAAAATGAGGCCTTAACCTGTTTTCAAAGAGTTTAAAGCAAACGTTGAAAACCAAACAAACAAGAGGATCAAAACTATAAGAAGTGACAACGGCGTAGAATTTTGTAGTAGGGAGTTTGATTTATACTTACAGAAGGAAGGCATTAATCATCAGAAAACTCCTGAGCAGAATGGGTTATGTGAAAGGCGCAACCGTACAGTAGTTGAAAAGGCAAGATACTTAATGTTTGATGCAGAGCTAGGCAAGGAATTTTGGGCCGAAGTAACAAATACAGCAGTATATCTTCAAAATCGTATTGTTGCATCTGGATTGGAAGGAAAAACGCCTTATGAAATGTGGACAGGAGTCAAGCCAGAAGTTAATCATTTGAGAAAATTTGGTAGCAAGGTACACATTACAAAAGAAAAAAGGCAAAAATGGGATAAGAAGTCTGAAGAACAAATATTAGTAGGATACCCGGAAAATGTTAAAGGGTAGAGAATCTACAATCCCATAACAACAAAGATAACTACTAGCAGAGATGTGATAATAATGGAGTCTAAGAGGGATGCTGAAATAACTGTTCCTGTGAATGAGACCCAGTCAAACCAAAATGAGTTGGAAACTGAGGAGACTTACTACACTGATGAAGATGATTAATTCACATCAATTGATCCAACTGATAAAACCTATGTACCAAGTGAAGACAACTCTGAAGTTGAACATACTTCAGAAAGAAAAAAACCAGAAAGGTATGGATTTGCTTGTATCAATGAAGAAGCTTTGAATGATGCAAGTACCTTGAGTCTGGAAGATGCGCTGAAGGGACCTGAAAAAGTTCAGTGGTTACAAGCTGTAAGTGAAGAGTTACAGTGTTTCGAAGAAAATGCTGCGTGGGAGCTTGTTGATGCTCCACCTAAAAGTGATGTAGCGAAGTGCAAATGGGTACTAAAAAAGAAATATGACAGTGAGAACAATGTTAGATTTCGTCAAGATTGGTGGCCAAGGGATATATGCAAAAAAGGGTGTGGACTATACTGAAACTTTTTCGCCTGTGGTAAGACACACTACCCTTAGACTTTTGTTTGCATTGGCTGTTCAATTGAACTTAAATGTGACCCATCTTGACATAATTACTGCTTTTCTGAATGGGGACCTCGATGAGATCATTTATATGCAGAAACCTGATTGCTATTCAGATTTAATTAATGATGGAAAGGTTCTAAAATTAGAAAAAGCCATATATGGCCTAAAACAGTCATCGAGGGCCTGGTACAGAAAGGTTCATGATTCTCTTATTAATATGGATTATAAGGTGTCCTCTCTTGATCCGTGTTTATATACACAGACTAGAAATGATTGTAAAACAATAGTAACCTTGTATATAGACGATTTTTTTGTATTTTCCAATGATGTTTCTGAAACAGAAACCTTAAAGAATGTTTTAGCTTCAAATTTCAAACTTAAAGATTTAGGAGAAGTAAAGCAATGTCTTGGCATGGATGTGAGTATAGATAAATCTAATGGAACTATAAAATTATGCCAAGAAAATTATGTGGAACGATTGCTTAAGAAATTTAATATGATGGACTGTAAATCAGCTGACACTCCTAAGGAGGCTAAATTAAATTTAAATAAAAATGAGAAATGTGATTCTCAACTACCTTATCAGCAGTTTATTCTTAGTCTTATGTATTTATCTGTCTTAACAAGACCAGACATAACTTTTTCTGTTGGTTTTTTAAGCCAGTTTAATAATTACTACAACTCTGAACATTGGTTATATGCAAAAAGGGTGTTGAGATATCTGAGTAAGACAAAGCATTATTATTTATTGCACACTAAGAATGGCAATTCTAAATTAGAGGGTTTTGTTGATGCAGACTGGGTAAACAATGTTGTAGATAGGAAATCATATACTGGTATGTGTTTTACTCTGTCTGGTGGTGCAGTCTCATGGGCTTCAAAAACAAAACAGAAAACAGTAGCTCTCTCAAGCACTGAGGCTGAGTACATGAGTATTACAGAGGCATGCAGAAGCAGTTTACTTACGCCATTTACTAAATGAAATTACAGGTGTTTTGTATACTATAGATATATTTAATGATTACCAAGAAGCTCTTAAGCTGTCCGGGAATAATATTTTTCATAATCGTACTAAACACATTGATGTGCGTTACCATTTCTGTCGTGAATGTGTCAATAATAATATTGTTAAATTACATTATTTGGAGACAGCAAAAATGCCTGCAGACTTAATTACCAAAAGTCTAAATAGTGTGAAACATTATTTTTTTGTAAAAACTTTAGGATTACAAAGTGTCCATTGATTTTCAATGGTTAATTATTAATGTAATGATCTGTTATATAAATACTAGTTTATTTTGATAAGGGGTAGTATTGTGATTTAGTATCAAAGTAAACTAATCTACTGTCATGTAGCGGCAACACTGTTTAACTTCCTTATTCCATCTCTATAGCTTTTGTCTATGACTTTGACCACTGTGTTGTCTATATCTCCATTAAAACTTTCAGTCATTGTTCAAACTCAAAAGCGTTGTTTTATTATAGTTTTAAATAAAACAACATAAAATCATCTATATAACCAATAGAACTGATTCAAGGGCATTAAATTAAACCACATTATTTAGGAAGTCCTTACAAGTTTACGTCACGTTGCAACATTTAAGAAATGGGACCAATCCATAAATGTAAATAAATAGATATAAATTTAATTCATTTTTAATTGTTCATGAAAATGTACCTATTACCGTTCCACAAAAAAAAGCAGTTCTACCGATTCTGGTTTTGATGATGATGACGATACTGACTTACAATGTAACTTATATTTATATAGTAAAACACTGTGTAAAATACAGACTTTAATTCTTATGAAAATGTCTTTTAAATTAATTACAACTATCGATCTGATCAGTACTGTCTCAATAGTCACAATTATTTTGATAGCTATCATTTTAATCGGCCTGTTTTACGGACTTTATGCCATATTAGTGGACCATGGCATTCTTAGATAAGTTAAAAAATAATATAATAATAGTGGTGTTATGACACGAAATATTCACTGCAAACATAATAATGCGTAATTATGATAGATTACCAAAATCTAGGGTGTAAACGGACACTCCACGAAACCGTCAACCAAGCATTACGAACATCAAACTAAGTAACTTTGCGAAAATATTATTGCAGAGAAACGACTTTTGTTTTGGGTGGAAAATCACGATGTACGGTAGGACTCAATGTAACGCACTCAAAACATTGTGCTGCTGATGGCTGGATTGAATAGTACCCGGTCGTGGAGGTGGTTAAAATAAAAATCTAACACTAAAACAAATATTTTAAAAAAACTTGGAAGACAATTTGAAAAAGTTGAACTTTGAAACTTGGACCCTCATTAAGGTATGGTCTAGAACAAAAATGATCGCAATGACGGGGAGAACAAGTGCCTTTCGCCTTCGTAAAGGATATTTTACACCCTTAATAAAAGAAAGGTACCACTTACCAGTGATTCTACCAACTTTCTCATCTAGTTTTCTGCTAGCTATGCCAGCAACATGAGCTCCAAGGCCATAGCCAACCAAGTGCATATTTTTCACATCCGCCTTCACGGTGTTCGAATTGAGTTGCACCCTTAATTCTGATATAAACGTGGCCAATTCAGTGGCTACTAATTGAACACCTGTTCTTGATGCAGTCGTGTAATCTTTACTAGCGTCGAGTTCCCAGTCAACCTCTATGATCTGATCTTGTTGTCGATGGGTTAATATTTCTGAAAGAAATCGTTAAATCTAATTACTACACAATACCTATGACATGTAAATTAATCCCACTCGCTTTTAATAATGGTTAGGGTTAGGTTAGATGTTTATCAACACAATCAGAAATCAGTGCGAAATTTAAGTTTAAGTAAGCTGTTTAAATTATAAAATAGTACGTACCGTTTCTGATTAGTTTATTGAAAGCATCCGACGACCCTCCATGGTGCCCATGGATAAGTATAATTGTATTGCCACCAGCATTTGCCATGGTGCCACCGACTGGTAGGTATCTTCCTGCTGGGTTAGCCCTTAACAGACACGAATTTATTTGTAGGTTATCTTACAATGACTTCGCACTTGTACCTGCAGGGCTATTGCCTATCTTTTTTGACAGTTCATAGTGATCATCACTTGGTGAGTTTTGATATACAATGACAGTTCTGCAGCGTCAGTTGAAACCAAAAAGAACGGTCATTGTATATCAAAACTCGCCAAGTGATGATCACTATGAACTGTCACGAGAGATACGCAATAGCCCTGCTGATCGTTTCCATCAAATCTTTCTTATTTATGCAACGATTTAGGCTTCCTATTGTACTCGTAAGTGAAAACTGGTATAAATTTAAAAAAAAAATAAGTTCCAGCATTGTGATGATTTGAAGAAAACTGGCCAAGTGTGAGTTGAACTCGCGTGGAGAGTGTTCCGTACAATTATATTGAGTTTATCACTTTATTTTTAATTGATAGAATTCTTATAGGTTTTCCTGTAATCTACAAGCAATGAACTATATTTTGAGTTTTTTTTTTTTAATTTTGGGCTCAGTCGTTTCGGAAATCAGGGGGGAATGTTCAATGTTCGTCTTCTTTCATGAATAAAATCAAAACTATTTATTTTACAATAATAACAATAATACATTTTTAAGATCCTCATAACGAGCCCTTTCATTTGATATATGACATAGTAAGGTTTGCTTAACTTCCGGGGCTGCGGGACTGTTCGAAAGAGATACCGTGGCCCCGGAACACAAAGGGCGATGAAGGAACATGGATGGGTTTTAGTCAGTAAAAGTCTGACACTCCCTCCTGCTCAGCCCAGAGCGGGAGGAGTTATTAGATGATTTCCCATCCGAAAACAAAAAAAAAGAAGGTCACTTTCGGGGGACAAATTAGGAAATTAAAAAAAAAGTTAGGCAACCTTTTTTTTTTTTTTGTAAGTCATCAAATGACTTCTCCCGCTGGAGTCATTTGATTTAGAGTGTCAGACTTTTAGTGACCCATCCATGTTCCTTCATCGCTTTTTGTGTTCCGGGGCCACGGTATCTCTTTCGAACAGTCCCGCAGCCCCGGCCGAAAATGTTTTTTTTTTTTAATTAAAAAATATTTCTTTACACGTCTGTGTTTGGGTCATATGATTACACCATCCTACCAAATTTCACCTGATTTGGTCCAGTAGATTCGGATGTGACAGACGGACGGACAGACAGAGAGACGTACGAGTGATCCTACAAGAGTTCCGTTTTTTTATTTTTTGTACGGGACCCTAAAAACTAGTATCCGTATAAACATCCGTATAAACGATGTTTATAAACACAGGGTACAAGGCTCTGAATGTGAAGTCCACAAGTGAAACTGTATAAAATATTTATATTTATACATAACCAGCGACCCGCCCTGGCCTCGCACGGGTGCAATGTTATACATTATATACCTTCATCTTGAATCACTCTATCTATTAAAAAAACCGCATCAAAATCTGTGCGTAGTTTAAAAGATCTAAGTATACATAGGGACAGACAGCAGGAAGCGACTTTGTACTATACTATGTAGTGATAGTGATAAAATAGTAGATTATACAACAAGTGAAAAAAAGAGAATTTAATTTGAGGGACTAAGTTGGAGAGAGCAGCGAAAGATTCTAGAGTAGAATCCCGAGCGTAGCAAGGGATTCTAGAGTTGAATCCTGAGCGGAGCGAGGGATACAAGTTGTGTTCTACTTTTTACCATTGACTACGAGAAAATAAATATAAGTATAGTATTTATATTTCTCGTGGGTGATAAAAGCCAATAGGGTCGATCTTCAAGGTTAGTCCGGGCTTACCAAGGTCGGTCTGTGGATGGGTGACCACTAATTCATTACATACCAAGTTTTCTCCGTGACTCGTAAAGTACGTAAAGCCGTTGGGCCGGCTGTCATTTGTAGTTCTTTGACAGTCGTTACAGGAAGTCAGTGGCCCGAAAATCTGACAACCAGGGGTACCGTATCATCCACCCAGTGCTAACTGGGTTGTGTTCTGGATCAGATAGGCAGTCGCTCCATGTAAAATACTGATAATCAGCTGCATCCGATTAGATTGGAAGCCGAACTTAATGAAGTTGGGATAAGTCTAGGCAGATTTATCACATTTTATTATAATTCTAATCCGTAATATAATAAGAGAAACAAAGGATTAAATTTAAACATACAAAATTGTAGTGAAATTAGAACAATTTTCGACATTCAGTGTTATATTCTTGTCGGCGGCACGTTTTATTTATTTTTTGTTTATAATTCGTGTTTGTTCCAAATTAAAAATGTTTTAATTCACTCAGTGAGTAAAAGAGCGTTTTATTCACTGATATCGATGACCACAATTAAGAAAGAGTCAGCACCGGCCGAAACCCCTTAAGAAAAATGCTTTTTTTAATTTTATTTGTTGAGTTTGATTGTAAGGCAAGCCGGGCTGTTCGGCTTGTATGATAGGTCCGCCACTGTTTTCGAGTGGCAATGGTAAAAAAGAATTTATTAATAACAAATGTAAAAATGAAGCATTTTTTTGTCTGTCCATAAATGCATAAATGCATCGCAGCTTACTTACTGGTTGAATAGTACATAATGAGTCCGCCGTCCATAGCACACTGGAACGTAAAATTAAAATAATTCATTACATATTACATTCAAGGAGATTAACACAAAAAATAGATTAACCGCACCTTCCTCTTCTTAGCGTGTCGATGGCAATCTAGGAAAGATTTGAGAAATAAGATTAGTCCTCATTTCAATATTGTGAAGCATAGTACACAATATCAAGCAGTGCAATTATTCAATAAGTTACCATTAGAATTAAAAAACTTAATTTATACATCTTCATTTAAAACAAAGCTTCAAGCATTTCTACTGGATAAATGTCTCTACTCAATTGACGACATGTAATGGGTTACTTTAATTTTAATTGACTAATTTACTATTATTTATATTAAACTGACATTGAACTAGTTGACATTGAATAATTTTATTGTGTTTCTTATTTAATTGTTTTTTATATAATTGTTTTGGGCATGACATTATTTTGGATTTGATGTAAGGTAATTATTTATGTTGTTAATTTTTAATTGAACTATTACTTTTATAATTGAATTGACATTGAATAATTTTATTGTATTTTTTATTTAATTGTTTTGAGCATAACATTAATAAGGATTTGATGTGAAATGTGAGATAATTATTTATGTTGTTAATTTTTAATTGTGTTACATGTATTATGAATGATTTTTTTTTCTTCTATTTTCTATTTTTATTTCTTATTATTTTGTTATTTCAAACACAATGTAAATTGTTTGTGAATAAATTGAATTAAATTGAATCTAAATTGATTCGCCCCAAAATTTGGCGATGGTTTTAACACTTCCAGCGTCAATCAGCTTTTGTATTGTAAAATTACAACAGGACAGGCAAGACACGATATCAAGTGTCTTATCGGTTGTGAAACAACACCAAATTTCCACTCCAGGTCAGAGTCATTAATTATGAATCTCCACCAGCCCGCATATAACCTGCGATGCGTAACTGGCGAAATATATCTAGCCTATTACTATGCCACTGCAGTGCCTCTTTTCCTAAAGAGGAGGTTCGAGTAGTGATCACCACATTTGCTTCAAACGCATTCACTATTTTAAACTTATATTAAGGTTATGTCCTGATGTCTTTCTACGATTTTCTCCTTCATCGATGTTAGTGACGTCCAATGAAGTTGCATTGGTAGGTACTTGCCCGGATTTGAACCCACACTTCGTGCATGAAAAGTGAGTTCTTAAACATAAAACCACCACCAAATATTTAAAATAATAAAATCATAAACATAACTTGATATTGCAGTGCTCCGCCTAATGCAACAATGTACTAACTTTACTCATAGGTGCAATAGATAGTTAAGTATTACTCAAAAAGTTATGGTGTACTAAACACATCTGTCCATCCCTTTTATTTTCTAACGAACACACTCTGTGATAGTGTAAAAGAAATTGATTAAACCAATAACCAGTTCCTTATTCCACGTAATAGGGGGCGAACCTATTGCCATCAACCGAGCACAAATTCAGACTCCGTGCTGCTGATGCAAAATGTGCGTGCATTATTCAGATTCAGAACTTACCTGCTAGAGCAGTTAGAAGAATGGCGAACTTCAACATATTGCTTGGTCGATCGTTCCCTTTCTGTGCAATATTTGCGAATTCGTTTGTTTTTATAATAATCTGACAACTATTGTCAAACCAGATAATCAATATGATAAGCTTAGCTTTTGCGTAATCAAATCTTAATTTTTATCTACAAAGGACACTTATTTTTTGCCGAAAGGTGTCGATAGCTGATCGTTATAAAATAGGTGTAATGATAAGATGATAATCTCTTTGTTAATTAATATTATTGTTATTTTTCATGGACCGTAGTGATTTAATCTCGTTTTGCTATTTCTATAACTTTTACTTTGGTACAACGTGGTAATGTTCAAAATTCACTATCTTTTTTTCTAAGAAACATTTGTTGAATATGAATAGTTTTAGAGATGTAAAACTTTGCAGGCCGTTAAGTAACAGAATTTATGATGAAACCATGACATCAGACCCGCACTTCTTCGCTCAACTCAAACTCAAAGCATTTATTTCAATTTAACCATAACAGGCACTTTTTGAATGCCAGAAAAACAAAGGCGAAGCTACAGTCATAGACACAAGGCATAATAACTTGTGGAAGTACTGTAGTTGCCCATTCCAAAGTGTAGATCTCTATGGAGAAAAATGGGCAAAAAACTCCATGGACACTCTTTTCAATCAATATTAATATTGTTACAAGGTCTTGGTTACATCATTCATGTTGAGATTATACATATATGTGAGAACGATGTAGAAAGACGTGCACATTAAGAGCGTCCAGTGTAAAAGATTATAATTATCAACAATTTCAAAACAAAGTAGTTCAATAAAAACCGTGGCAGCTAAGAGATGACCAGTCCCAACTGACAGCGCCCGTTCATGAACATGACGCATGGATCAGCCCCATTCAGCTCAACCATATTGAAGGGAACGAAACGACCCGACACATCCGCCACTATCAGCGAGACATTTGAGTGAGCCTGACATTCTCTCAGCCACCAGGGCACATTCGAGTCAATGAAGGATAACTAAATGTAAATGGTAGCTTTACAGTACATAGCACATGTGCTATGCAATTATATAATACTAAGAGATTGAATCTATACAAAGCAAAGATATTTTTACAATCTTCTGCAGCTGCAGCAAGAGAGGGTTAGAGATAGTTTGCGTCAACCTTAAAAGTTGACATATAGAGAAAGACATGCGGACATTTTTTTAGCGCTTATTAAGAGGAACAATTCCGACATTCCCCTGTGGAAGCTGCAGAAGATTGTAAAAATATCTTTGCTTTGTATAGATTCAATCTCTTAGTGAGTTGAGCGAAGAAGTGCGGGTTAGACGCTCTGATGTCATGGTTTCATCATAAATTCTGTTACTTAACGGCCTGCAAAGTTTTACATCTCTAAAACTATTCATATTCAACAAATGTTTCTTAGAAAAAAAGATAGTGAATTTTGAACATTACCACGTTGTACCAAAGTAAAAGTTATAGAAATAGCAAAACGAGATTAAATCACTACGGTCCTTGAAAAATAACAATAATATTAATTAACATAGAGATTATCATCTTATCATTACACCTATTTTATAACGATCAGCTATCGACACCTTTCGGCAAAAAATAAGTGTCCTTTGTAGATAAAAATTAAGATTTGATTACGCAAAAGCTAAGCTTATCATATTGATTATCTGGTTTGACAATAGTTGTCAGATTATTATAAAAACAAACGAATTCGCAAATATTGCACAGAAAGGGAACGATCGATCAAGCAATATGTTGAAGTTCGCCATTCTTCTGACTGCTCTAACAGGTAAGTTCTGAATCTGAATAATGCACGCACATTTTGCATCAGCAGCACGGAGAAATTGTGCTGAATTTGTGCTCGGTTGATGGCAATAGGTTCGCCCCCTATTACGTGGAATAAGGAACTGGTTATTGGTTTAATCAATTTCTTTTACACTATCACAGAGTGTGTTCGTTAGAAAATAAAAGGGATGGACAGATGTGTTTAGTACACCATAACTTTTTGAGTAATACTTAACTATCTATTGCACCTATGAGTAAAGTTAGTACATTGTTGCATTAGGCGGAGCACTGCAATATCAAGTTATGTTTATGATTTTATTATTTTAAATATTTGGTGGTGGTTTTATGTTTAAGAACTCACTTTTCATGCACGAAGTGTGGGTTCAAATCCGGGCAAGTACCTACCAATGCAACTTCATTGGACGTCACTAACATCGATGAAGGAGAAAATCGTAGAAAGACATCAGGACATAACCTTAATATAAGTTTAAAATAGTGAATGCGTTTGAAGCAAATGTGGTGATCACTACTCGAACCTCCTCTTTAGGAAAAGAGGCACTGCAGTGGCATAGTAATAGGCTAGATATATTTCGCCAGTTACGCATCGCAGGTTATATGCGGGCTGGTGGAGATTCATAATTAATGACTCTGACCTGGAGTGGAAATTTGGTGTTGTTTCACAACCGATAAGACACTTGATATCGTGTCTTGCCTGTCCTGTTGTAATTTTACAATACAAAAGCTGATTGACGCTGGAAGTGTTAAAACCATCGCCAAATTTTGGGGCGAATCAATTTAGATTGCCATCGACACGCTAAGAAGAGGGAGGTGCGGTTAATCTATTTTTTGTGTTTATCTCCTTGAATGTAATATGTAATGAATTATTTTAATTTTACGTTCCAGTGTGCTATGGACGGCGGACTCATTATGTACTATTCAACCAGTAAGTAAGCTGCGATGCATTTATGCATTTATGGACAGACAAAAAAATGCTTCATTTTTACATTTGTTATTAATAAATTCGTTTTTACCATTGCCACTCGAAAACAGTGGCGGACCTATCATACAAGCCGAACGGCTTGCCTTACAATCAAACTCAACAAATAAAATTTAAAAAAAAGCATTTTTCTTAAGGGGTTTCGGCCGGT
The DNA here is from genome assembly GCA_947578425.1 of Eugnorisma glareosa. NCBI lineage: Eukaryota > Metazoa > Arthropoda > Insecta > Lepidoptera > Noctuidae > Eugnorisma > Eugnorisma glareosa. The sequence goes on along the minus strand of OX387969.1, from coordinate 13,213,032 downwards.
GCTGACGCTTTCTTAATTGTGGTCATCGATATCAGTGAATAAAACGCTCTTTTACTCACTGAGTGAATTAAAACATTTTTAATTTGGAACAAACACGAATTATAAACAAAAAATAAATAAAACGTGCCGCCGACAAGAATATAACACTGAATGTCGAAAATTGTTCTAATTTCACTACAATTTTGTATGTTTAAATTTAATCCTTTGTTTCTCTTATTATATTACGGATTAGAATTATAATAAAATGTGATAAATCTGCCTAGACTTATCCCAACTTCATTAAGTTCGGCTTCCAGTCTAATCGGATGCAGCTGATTATCAGTATTTTACATGGAGCGACTGCCTATCTGATCCAGAACACAACCCAGTTAGCACTGGGTGGATGATACGGTACCCCTGGTTGTCAGATTTTCGGGCCACTGACTTCCTGTAACGACTGTCAAAGAACTACAAATGACAGCCGGCCCAACGGCTTTACGTACTTTACGAGTCACGGAGAAATCTCGGTATGTAATGAATTAGTGGTCACCCATCCACAGACCGACCTTGGTAAGCCCGGACTAACCTTGAAGATCGACCCTATTGGCTTTTATCACCCACGAGAAATATAAATACTATACTTATATTTATTTTCTCGTAGTCAATGGTAAAAAGTAGAACACAACTTGTATCCCTCGCTCCGCTCAGGATTCAACTCTAGAATCCCTTGCTACGCTCGGGATTCTACTCTAGAATCTTTCGCTGCTCTCTCCAACTTAGTCCCTCGAATTAAATTCTCTTTTTTTCACTTGTTGTATAATCTACTATTTTATCACTATCACTACATAGTATAGTACAAAGTCGCTTCCTGCTGTCTGTCCCTATGTATACTTAGATCTTTTAAACTACGCACAGATTTTGATGCGGTTTTTTTAATAGATAGAGTGATTCAAGATGAAGGTATATAATGTATAACATTGCACCCGTGCGAGGCCTGGGCGGGTCGCTGGTTATGTATAAATATAAATATTTTATACAGTTTCACTTGTGGACTTCACATTCAGAGCCTTGTACCCTGTGTTTATAAACATCGTTTATACGGATGTTTATACGGATACTAGTTTTTAGGGTCCCGTACAAAAAATAAAAAAACGGAACTCTTGTAGGATCACTCGTACGTCTCTCTGTCTGTCCGTCCGTCTGTCACATCCGAATCTACTGGACCAAATCAGGTGAAATTTGGTAGGATGGTGTAATCATATGACCCAAACACAGACGTGTAAAGAAATATTTTTTAATTAAAAAAAAAAAACATTTTCGGCCGGGGCTGCGGGACTGTTCGAAAGAGATACCGTGGCCCCGGAACACAAAAAGCGATGAAGGAACATGGATGGGTCACTAAAAGTCTGACACTCTAAATCAAATGACTCCAGCGGGAGAAGTCATTTGATGACTTACAAAAAAAAAAAAAAGGTTGCCTAACTTTTTTTTTAATTTCCTAATTTGTCCCCCGAAAGTGACCTTCTTTTTTTTTGTTTTCGGATGGGAAATCATCAAATAACTCCTCCCGCTCTGGGCTGAGCAGGAGGGAGTGTCAGACTTTTACTGACTAAAACCCATCCATGTTCCTTCATCGCCCTTTGTGTTCCGGGGCCACGGTATCTCTTTCGAACAGTCCCGCAGCCCCGGAAGTTAAGCAAACCTTACTATGTCATATATCAAATGAAAGGGCTCGTTATGAGGATCTTAAAAATGTATTATTGTTATTATTGTAAAATAAATAGTTTTGATTTTATTCATGAAAGAAGACGAACATTGAACATTCCCCCCTGATTTCCGAAACGACTGAGCCCAAAATTTTAAAAAAAAAACTCAAAATATAGTTCATTGCTTGTAGATTACAGGAAAACCTATAAGAATTCTATCAATTAAAAATAAAGTGATAAACTCAATATAATTGTACGGAACACTCTCCACGCGAGTTCAACTCACACTTGGCCAGTTTTCTTCAAATCATCACAATGCTGGAACTTATTTTTTTTTTAAATTTATACCAGTTTTCACTTACGAGTACAATAGGAAGCCTAAATCGTTGCATAAATAAGAAAGATTTGATGGAAACGATCAGCAGGGCTATTGCGTATCTCTCGTGACAGTTCATAGTGATCATCACTTGGCGAGTTTTGATATACAATGACCGTTCTTTTTGGTTTCAACTGACGCTGCAGAACTGTCATTGTATATCAAAACTCACCAAGTGATGATCACTATGAACTGTCAAAAAAGATAGGCAATAGCCCTGCAGGTACAAGTGCGAAGTCATTGTAAGATAACCTACAAATAAATTCGTGTCTGTTAAGGGCTAACCCAGCAGGAAGATACCTACCAGTCGGTGGCACCATGGCAAATGCTGGTGGCAATACAATTATACTTATCCATGGGCACCATGGAGGGTCGTCGGATGCTTTCAATAAACTAATCAGAAACGGTACGTACTATTTTATAATTTAAACAGCTTACTTAAACTTAAATTTCGCACTGATTTCTGATTGTGTTGATAAACATCTAACCTAACCCTAACCATTATTAAAAGCGAGTGAGATTAATTTACATGTCATAGGTATTGTGTAGTAATTAGATTTAACGATTTCTTTCAGAAATATTAACCCATCGACAACAAGATCAGATCATAGAGGTTAACTGGGAACTCGACGCTAGTAAAGATTACACGACTGCATCAAGAACAGGTGTTCAATTAGTAGCCACTGAATTGGCCACGTTTATATCAGAATTAAGGGTGCAACTCAATTCGAACACCGTGAAGGCGGATGTGAAAAATATGCACTTGGTTGGCTATGGCCTTGGAGCTCATGTTGCTGGCATAGCTAGCAGACAACTAGATGAGAAAGTTGGTAGAATCACTGGTAAGTGGAACCTTTCTTTTATTAAGGGTGTAAAATATCCTTTACGAAGGCGAAAGGCACTTGTTCTCCCCGTCATTGCGATCATTTTTGTTCTAGACCATACCTTATTGAGGGTCCAAGTTTCAAAGTTCAACTTTTTCAAATTGTTTTCCAAGTTTTTTTTAAATATTTGTTTTAGTGTTAGATTTTTATTTTAACCACCTCCACGACCGGGTACTATTCAATCCAGCCATCAGCAGCACAATGTTTTGAGTGCGTTACATTGAGTCCTACCGTACATCGTGATTTTCCACCCAAAACAAAAGTCGTTTCTCTGCAATAATATTTTCGCAAAGTTACTTAGTTTGATGTTCGTAATGCTTGGTTGACGGTTTCGTGGAGTGTCCGTTTACACCCTAGATTTTGGTAATCTATCATAATTACGCATTATTATGTTTGCAGTGAATATTTCGTGTCATAACACCACTATTATTATATTATTTTTTAACTTATCTAAGAATGCCATGGTCCACTAATATGGCATAAAGTCCGTAAAACAGGCCGATTAAAATGATAGCTATCAAAATAATTGTGACTATTGAGACAGTACTGATCAGATCGATAGTTGTAATTAATTTAAAAGACATTTTCATAAGAATTATAGTCTGTATTTTACACAGTGTTTTACTATATAAATATAAGTTACATTGTAAGTCAGTATCGTCATCATCATCAAAACCAGAATCGGTAGAACTGCTTTTTTTTGTGGAACGGTAATAGGTACATTTTCATGAACAATTTAAAATGAATTAAATTTCTATCTATTATACGAGTCGTTTTGGAAAGTGGGGATTGTCGAACGGGCACTTCGCATCGAGACGCGGACCAAGTCACTTCTCCAAAACGAAACTGTCGGTTTGCTTATTTAAATTATTATCACCTGTGTATATTTAGTTCATGTGATTAAAAGTGAGATTATATTTACACTTTGTGATTATAATTCAACGACACCTACGAAATGGACCCATTACCACCGAACCAAGATGGTGATGACCCTATCACTCATCATCTATCCTATCAGAAGTGGGATCTGAATCTGACTGGCGCACAATGTTCGAGATCCAGCAGCGGAATATGATGCAGTTGATCGAAGCTATCAGAACACCAGCCTCATCATCCAAGATCGCTCTGCCAGAAATCAACCCAGAGCATCCAGATTCTGATCCACGTGCCTGGTCCGCAACGGTTGATATCTGCCTGGATGAACATCCACTGGAAGGAGCATCGCTCATCATAGCTCTCAGTAAGGCACTGAAGGGTGGTGCATCGTCATGGCTATCACAAATCTCCTACGTGGGTATGACGTGGCAACATTTTCGCGAGCTGTTTCTCGCACGCTACGATTCATCGGAAACACTCGCTGCCGCGCTCATCGGTGTGAATAATGGCAACCCAAAGGATGGTGAAAGTTTGGCAGCATATGCAAGTCGTTTGATGACGACGCTGTTGACAAGGTGGAAGAATTTGAGTCAAGAAGAAATTGCCACATCATTTGTGCTGGCTCATATCGCTCAGTTCGATTCAAGGTTGTATCGCCTGGCATTTACCAGTGAAATTACAACCCGTAACAAGTTAATGCAAGAAGTGAAGGCTAGTGCAAGTTTGAAGCGAAAGTTTGATCGAAACAGCGGATCTACCAGACATGCAGATGGACTTGATGTCAAACTTTTCAAACCACAGAACGTCCCTACGTTTAAATGTCATAACTGCGGTAAACCGGGGCATAAAGCAATTGATTGCCGTTCGAGGTCTACAAAACCAGTGTCTACCGCCAATAAGGGACAATTGACTTCAACGGCCACGCCGGGAACTAGCAAACAAGCGATTTGTTACCGTTGTGGTGAAAGCGGGCATATCTCATCTAATTGTCATCGTGGCAATACGGGCACGGGCGGCGCGTCCTCTGCGGGCCATGAGGCCTGTAGCAGTGGAAGCGGCGCCGTAACCGAATGGCGCGTCGACAACTGCCTAGTGGCAGGTGTTTGCGGGCAATTGCAACAATCTGGTGAGTCGTACTATTTTTATTTTGATTCCGGTGCCGAATGCTCTCTTGTCAAGTAATCTATCAGTCGTAATTTCATTGGTGAACGTACATTCGCGATGGTACGTATACAGGGTATAGGTTATGCTAGCGTAATGAGTACTGAACAACTTCTTTGCGACCTGCTAATAGACGGATAGGTTATGCTAGCGTAATGAGTACTGAACAACTTCTTTGCGACGTGCTAATAGACGGTAATCATCTGCAAATTTTATTTCATGTATTACCCGATAATTGTTTAAAATACGATGTAATGATTGGCCGAGAAATTTTAAAACAGGGTTTTACAATTGGCATGTCTGATTTATCTCTGAATATTTCAAAACTACAGGCCACAATGGACTTTAGCCATTGTGGCCTGTAGTTACGAGCCCGTACCTGTATATAATCTTAATGCCATTGACACAGATATTCAAAACAAAGCAGCTCTGTTCATTTTGCTTAATTTATTGTTTTAGGTTTTTTTTTTTTTATTAATTTATTTAGTTTCTATTGATTATGATATATATATTAATAAGGAATTCTCTCATGCTTTTATTGATAGTTTACCCTGCACACGTGTCACATCTGGTGAACTAAAAATAAGGCTTCAGGACCCGAACCGCACTGTTTATCGTAGGCCGTACAGGCTTAGTGCAGACGAAAGGCAGGTAGTGCGTTCTAAGGTTAGGGAACTAATGGAAGCTTACATCATTCGTCCTAGTCAGTCCCCGTTTGCAAGTCCTATCTTACTTGTAAAGAAGCGTGACGGTTCTGATCGTATGGTGGTAGACCATCGCGAGTTGAATTCCAACACCGTACCTGATAGGTTTCCTTTGCCTCTTATAGCAGATCAAGTAGCCAGGCTGTCTGGGGCGAGCTTTTATACGTGTTTTGACTACGCTAGTGGCTTTAATCAGATACCTATCCGCGACCCTGATAGTATCGAACGTACAGCCTTCATTACACCCGATGGGCAATTCGAATATCTTGCAATGCCTTTCGGACTACAAAACGCGCCTAGTATATTCCAAAGAGCAGTGTCTAAGGCCTTGGGAGACCTACTCTTCTCGTATGTGGTATTATACCTAGATGACATTTTGATACCATCAGTATCTGAGAGTCAGGGTATCCTTAGGTTGCGTGAGGTGCTAGAAGCCCTAACTAAAGCCGGATTTTCTTTGAACATTTCAAAGTGTTCTTTCCTGAAGCGTCGTGTCGAGTTTTTAGGCTATGATATCACTGCAGGAGAACTAAGACCAAACCCTAGAAAGATAGAAGCTCTGACTAAATTACCTCCTCCCGAGAGCATCCACCACCTCCGACAATCTATTGGCCTTGCCTCATACTTTCGCAAGTTTATTAAAAACTTCTCTCAAATTATGACTCCTCTGTTCTTGCTGACTACCACAAAGCAATTCACTTGGAAACCAGAACACGAGCAGATAAGACAGCAGATAATTTCGATCTTGACGACTAAACCGGTGTTGACTATTTTAATCCTGACCTTCCAACGGAGCTACACACCGACGCTAGTGCCGTTGGCTATGGTGCTATTTTATTCCAAAAAATGGACAATCAGCTTTTTGTGGTAGAGTACTTTAGTAAGCGAACCACCAAAGCAGAATCTTAATACCACTCTTATGAGTTAGAGACTCTAGCTGTGGTAAACCCTGTAAAGCACTTTAGACATTACTTGCAGGGTAGGCATTTTGAGGTTATTACAGACTGTAATTCGTTAAAAGCTTCACGAAACAAAGTCGATATTACACCGCGTGTGCATCGATGGTGGGCCTTTTTACAAGCTTGCTCAGATGCTCCTTGTTTCCCAAAGGTTGAACAAAAACGCGTTAATCTCGCTACCTTGTCAGAAAACTGGCTTTTGGCAGAACAGCTGCGTGATCAAGAAATTCAGTCCGTGGTAACTAAACTCAAAGATGGTCAGTTACCACCCGATATTGCTAAAACTTACGAGATGCGCTCAGGTGTCCTACATCGCAAAGTACAGAGAAACAATCGTTCCCGATGTCTCCCAATGGTTCCCCGGGCTTTCCGTTGGTCAGTAATTAACCACGTGCACGACTCGCTTATGCACCTCGGGTGGGAGAAAACACTCGAAAGGGTATACGAACATTATTGGTTGGAGCATATGGCCAAGTACGTTCGTAAATTTGTTAAAGCATGTATAACCTGTAAATTGTCGAAATCACATTCAGGTCGTGTGCAAGCCGAGCTTCATCCCATCCCTAAGATTAGTATTCCGTGGCATACTGTGCATGTTGACATAACTGGCAAACTTAGTGGGAAAAATTATTCTAAAGAGTACGTCATAGTTTTAATCGATGCTTTCACTAAATTTGTCCTTATATACCATACTCTTCGAATAGGTTCGGCTAATGCAATTAAAGCCCTTAAATCTAGTTTGTCTCTATTTGAAGCTCCAGTTCGAGTTATTGCAGATCAGGGTCGATGCTTTGCCAGCAAAGAACTTAAAGATTTTTGTGAAAATCATGGTGTTTCTTTACGCTTTGATCGCTACGGGTTCAAGTCGCGCCAATGGCCAAGTTGAAAGGACGATGAGCACTTTAAAAAGTATGCTTACGGCTGTAGAAACATCTGATAGGTCTTGGCAAAAAGCGTTAGAAGACGTGCAACTAGCTTAAAATCCCTCTGTACATCGTGTAACAGGGACGAGCCCACTTGAGCTTCTGATAGGACGTGTGGCTAGACCATTAAATCTTCTAACTTTGGATGATTCTGACCCAGAAATAGACATTGACAAGACAAGAAAGCAAGCGGCAACGAACATAGAAAAAAGTGCTATTTACGAAAAATCTAGATTTGATAAAAATAAAGCTAAAGTAATGAAATTTAATGTTGGTGACTTAGTGTTAATACAGAATGAAGAGAGAAATCAGACGAAATTAGACCCGAAATACAAGGGACCACTTAAAATTGTAGAATTACTTAAAGGTGATCGTTACCTATTGAAATCTTTGACTGGTAATAGAACTTATAAGTACGCCCACGATCGCGTACGAAAGATTCCTCCAAGTAATGTACCTGCTGAGTTAGATTTGCCTAATGTAGAAGATGGTGAGGAGGGTGCCGCCATCAGCAAATAGAACACATACCATGGCTATTTGGTCGCACTGCACGCACAAGTCTGTAGTCGTAACTGCAACTCGGTGTGGAGTTGTTCCGAGTTCGATGGGCAGCTAGTGGTGTGGCGGGGACCCGGGTCTCGAAGGAGACTATTTGTACGGTCATGTATTGACCTGGGAGTCGTGGACTCTAAATGAAGTGTTGGTCGTATCACATGAGGTGATGACGATATGGGTGGCAATAATGAATTGTCACTAGCTGCTATGGCAGCCGGGCCATGAGTGGTGTGTTTTCTCATTGAAATCTGATAGTTATGAGGCTTGGAGGAACCTTCTGTGCATAGGATAAAAAAAAAAAAAAGATTAAGTTTGTTTGGTTGTTCAGGCGTGAGTATTGAGTAGTCATAAATCGTTGTAAATAAATGTTACGGTCAGGTTGACCGAGTTCTCAAAAATGCATCAAAGTTGGTTATTTTGTTACAGATACACACGAGGGCGTGTAACTCGTCAGGCTGGCCGTATCGTGGATAACGAGATTGTTTTCATAAAAGTTGCTCAATTGATTAATGTAGTAGTGGGGCAAACGCCGTGACGTTATTTTGTAATGGCGGCACGTAGACAGAGTCGTTTTGGAAAGTGGGGATTGTCGAACGGGCACTTCGCATCGAGACGCGGACCAAGTCACATCTCCAAAACGAAACTGTCGGTTTGCTTATTTAAATTATTATCACCTGTGTATATTTAGTTCATGTGATTAAAAGTGAGATTATATTTACACTTTGTTATTATAATTCAACGACACCTACGAAATGGACCCATTACCACCGAACCAAGATGGTGATGACCCTATCGCTCCGCCGTCGCTGACGTCGTCATATATTGATGGATTGGTTCCATTTCTTAAATGTTGCAACGTGAAGTAAACTTGTAAGGACGTCCTAAATAATGTTGTTTAATTTAATGCCCTTGAATCAGTTAGAGTTTCTATTGGTTTTAAAGATGATTTTATGTTGTTTTATTTGACGACCCAAATGGCGCAGCGGTAGTGAGGCTGCCTTACGTTCTTAGGGTCCCGGGTTCGAATCCCGTTAGGAGCAAATGTTTGTGTGATGAGCATAGACATTTGTTTCCTAGTCATGGATGTTTATTTATATAATAAGTATATATTTACAAACAAAAATTATCTATGTAGTAATATCAACTATCTGGTGTCCACGACACAAACCTCGTTGCTTAGTGTGGCACCTAGATGGCGCTGTGTGTAATGTCCAGCAATATTTATTATTTATTATTATTTATTTAAAACAATATTTTGAAAAAACAATGTTTTTCTTTGAAATAAGTGCATAACTTTACTTTGTCACTTTTGCTGAGAGTTGACATTCTAATTAAGCTATATTTTTAGAACTATAATGATAAATACGGTACAAATTCCTTCCTGCCTCATTATACATTTATACTTCGTTGTACAACTGCTCAAAACCTTTTTACTTATTAACCACGTATACTGTGATTTCTAGGATTGGATCCAGCTGGATGGGGATGGGGGCCCACTTCTGGACGCTTGACAAATAGTGACGCTGATTACGTCGAAGTTATCCATACAGATGGTTTACGTCCTCTTGCCAACGGTATTGGTGAAGTTATTGGCGAAGTAAATTTCTATGTCAACGTCGAAGTTATCAACACAGATACTATAGGTTCTCTTCGCAACAATATAGCAACATTTTCTGGTGACGTAAATTTCGTGGTAAACGAGGGAGGCAACCAACCAGGCTGCTTCAGCAACTCTTGTAGCCATATCCGGGCCTACGAGCTGTTTGCAGCGTCTTTGTCCAACCATAATCTAGTTGGATATCCATGCCTTTCAAATACGCATCTTGCATGGGACAGGTGTGAGGAGGATGGAGGAGATGCTTTACTCGTTGGCGACACAAAAATAAATAAAACGAACGGGTATGTAGCTAGTACTTATATTACTGTTTTCTGTTTTTGAGTTTTGTGTCTGATCCTATTAGTCCAAGATCCCAGGGCCGCCAGACCTCACTTATTTTCCCATGAACAAAATGTGTGGCATCAAGTAGTATTAGTATGTACTATGAACGTATGCATACCTGCTAACTTGATGCCACACATTTTGTCTATATGAGAAAATAAGTGAGGTCTGGCGGCCCTGGGATCTTGCTCTATTATATAACACCACGCCTGTAATCCCCGGAGGTTTAGGCAGAAGTGTACCTACTAGTACACCCACATTTCGCTAGTTATGTTTACGCCCCATGTAATAGGGGATTAGCCTATTGCCATCAACCGGGTACAAATCCTGGCTGCTACTGAGAAATTCCTGTAGGAAAAACCCAATAACAATTTGCCCAACCCGGGAATCGAACCCGGAACCTTATGCCAAACAGTCGCGATTGCGACCACTAAACCAACGAGACCTGACCCCTAATATCTGATCCTAGTTGGTAGATAAAATACTGTATTTAATGTCTACTAGCTTCAATTTTTTTTTCCAAATACCTTTAAACATGGTAATGGGTGTAAAAGAACCCGTAACGAAGCCGAAAGGCACTAACTTGTTCTCCTCGTCATTGCGTTCTTTTTTTTTTGTTTTAGACCTACCTTTGGAACCTTATAGTTACAGGGATATTAGGACTCAAAATGCCATCTTTTTCACAAGATTTTATTTAAATACAAGTTTTAATGTTATAACTTTACTTTATATACCTCCACGACCCCGTACTATTCAGTACATCCATCGACACAATGTTTTGAGTGCGTTACATTAAGTCCTGCCGTAAAACATGATAATTATCTCCAAAAAAAAAATTGTTTCCCAGAATTAATGTTTGCGTAGAGTTACTTAGTTTGATGTACATATTGGTTGGTTGACGGCTTTGTGAATGGCCCGTTTACGAGTACACCTCGTATGTAGTTTATGTGTTATTCTGATATGTAAAGCTATATAACTGTAAAGTTTTATTTAAATGTGTTCAGTAGATATTGTCGTGCAAAAACTTACTGAACTGATTTGATGAAGAGAGTAACAAAAATCTTTTTTTTTTTTCAGGATGCACATTAGATACCCGGGTGTCTACAGAATCAACACCAGACAAAGCTGGCCGTTTTAATAAATCGATTGTTTTTTTTATCTAATTATTTATTTTATTGACTTTCCTTGAATTTTCATACAACATTCTTATTATTGGAGAAAATAGCCTTCTTAAATACTTGAATTAAATCTCAGCCTCATTTCATTTTACCTAATCGAAATCGCGAAAGTAAATCAGGTGTTCAGTACATTTTGTCGAGTTATGCGCACAGAAATGTGTATGCTGTATTATTTCGTTAACTGTTTTCTGCTATTTAGTTTCATAAAAAAAAAAAAAGTTGGAATGTTGGGATTTGTTTGATGGTACAAAAATACGGGGTTGAAGGGACACCGACGCGAAAACGGTAACCACGTATTCAGTACATCAGTGTTGTATTCGTAGATCTTTCTATGATACAGTCAACATTAAAAGACTTTTTCGAAAAGTCAGCGAGCTCACAAAGGAAGTAGGTTTCGTGAAAATCTTAGCGCTATTTTAAATAACCGCCGCTTTCAAGTTCGTCTCGACAATAGTAAGAGCAGGTGGCGCTGCCAAAAAGACGGGCTTTCTCAAGGCAGCGTGCTAGCCCCAGCCCTTTTTAACATTTACACAAATGACCAGCCTTGCTCTCCACCAACGAAACGCGTTTTATATGCAGACGACCTTGCCCTGGCCGCCCAGACACTTATACTCGTATTCGAAGAGGCTGAAAAAAACATGACTGAAGCTGCTTTTTTGTTTTTGTTGTGCTTCTTAGTCTAGATACTGCCTATTTCGTTGTTAAGTCTGCTTTATTCTCAATGAAGAATTGGAAGAAACTGCATACAGGGTCATAAAAAAAACCTAAAGAACAGTGGCGAACTCCCAAACAATTTTTTTTTTCTTTTTGGCGTCTGACAAATAATTATATTAAAATATTGAGTTTGAATTCCTGACCAGTTTCGTCTTGGTTATACTTTTATAGGAAGTCAGGAATTAAAGATATTCCAGTTTGAACTTTAGAAGGTATGTTTAATCTTGTCAATAACAGACTAATCGAGAAAGAAATATAGAAATACATTTATACAAAATTAACTGTTCAGAATATTAAGTCTAACCGACAGGTCTGCCACATGGCCCACATAGCCACAGGAGACGTAAGTAGGTACTTATTTATTTATTATCTTAGTCAACTATCTAAAGGGCAGTTATGTGACACTTGCCCTTTAGGAGGGTGTCAGCAGGTAGGTAAGTAGGGGTTGGTAAATAATAAGAGCTCGATGATTAGGTACACTTATTATTTATTGCCTATCTTCCGTGGCCACCTCACGACTCGATTACTGAGGGCAGAAATGTGGTAGGGAACACTGGCCTGAACCGTCTCCAACGGTGATGGTTCCGTCTGACGCTGCTCGCAACCAACTGCTCCAGTTCCAGGTTCCGTCTCCGGTAGGCAAACTCAGCGTAGGGTAGGGTCACTCTGCAGCAGAGGATCTTCACCAAGCGTCCTCCTCGACGCTGGAACCACGACGTGGCGAAAGGGTCTAAAGTTGGACTAGAATCCTGGAAAGCCAGACAGAAATGGAGGCATACGCAAGCTGTCGGAACCGTTTCGTAGGTCCAAAGGTCACAGTGTCCCAGATAGGAAGATAGGAAGAAATACAGCAGTAAACTAGATTTAAGAAGTTCTAGGAACACCTTACAGTTAGCGCTTCTAATAAAATACATGGAAACTTACCCTAGAGGGATTTCGCGTAGTATTTAATTTTATTTAGCAAAGATCGGAGCAAGCGACACAGCCGTCACTTCGGTGCTTTCAAAACGACTAGTCATCGTCCTTACCCAGGCCAACCGAATCGCGGCTCCTCGGCGACACTCGGCAATCATCGTTTTGGAGAAGCGCGGGCGCATAGAAGCAAGGACCCTTTACTTTAATATACGCTCGTAGGTTCCGTATATCATTATTTAATTATAATAGTTTATTTTAGTGTTATATTTAGTTTGATAATAATAAGTTATTTTTTTAAAGTTGCTTGTAGATAGAATAGTTTTAAGTGTACATAGATTTCTTATTTTTAAGGATTTTTATTCTGAACTCTTTAAATATGTAACTTGCAAAGTGCAACGTTACAGTTACTTATATGACAAGGAATAGTTATTTCTGCAACAAGAGAGCAAAGTCGTTTTTTGCTGCGAATGCTGATTTTGAATCCTGAGTGTGGCGAGGGATTCAAAGGCACGAGATGCAAAAAACTTTGCACTCGCGTAACATACATAGCTTTTCACTTCAGCAGCGAGAACACTTTAGGAGATAAAATAATAAACAGAAATAGATTGAAATAACTATTTATTATGAATCAAAATAATTAACATTGTATGTAGAGGTATACCAATTCAATAAAATGGAACATTTTAAAAGTTAAAAGTAAAATTACTGCAATTCTGCAAATTAAATGGATCCCTATCCTATCAAAGATTTTTGAAAAGGCAATGTATGGGAAAATAATGAACTTTTTAAATAAACTCAGCATACTTACTGAGAACCAATTTGGATTTAGGAAGAATAGTTCAACTTCACTTGCTTGTTTTACTTTGGTCAAACTGATATCTGAAGCCCTAAATAACAAAATGTCTGTATTATCAGTATTTTTAGATATGAGCAAAGCATTCGATTTTGTCCCACATAATCGCCTACTTTGTAAAGTGGAGAAATACGGCATAAGAGGTAAGGCGCATGACTGGCTTAAAAGTTATTTATCGAATCGCCAGCAAAGGACAGTAGTAGAAAAAATTGGCAATAGCACAAAAAAACATACAGTTCAGAGTTAAAAATAAATAGCTGTGGTGTTCGCCAGGGAAGCGTATTAGGGCCTCCGTTATTTATAATATATATAAATGACCTTTGCAAGAGCCTAAAACATGATTGTACACTATTTGCTGATGACACTACGCTCACAATAAAATCTTCAAATAGGAGTAAACTAGAAACTGACACTAACAATGAAATACTAAAAGCAATGAAATGGTTGGAATCTAATAATTTACGTGTAAATATTGAAAAGACAAAGTTAGTACAGTTTCAAACATTTAATTCTTTGGTGAAACCACCTCAAATACACTGCAGTGAATCAATTTTGGAGCCCGTACCTTCAACCTTATTCTTGGGAATAGTTATTGACGAAAAATTAAATTGGAAAGAGCATGTAAAAGGAGTCTGCACTCGAGTTATGTTTCGGCGGTCGGGATTTTAGTTAAAAAATATTTATTTATTACAATATTATTTAATTATTAAAATACAGGATATTAAGCTGATGGCTGATGCAAGACTGATTATAATGCAAAGAAAAATAATTCTATTGAATTTCCGGTAAATGCATAGTTGCAATACAATGCATGCTGACGATGGCTGCATGCTCAGCGTAAACGCGTGTTACGATGAGTTAACTCCTCCCTCCATAAGATAGAAGCAACTCTTGCTTCTGGCGGCGTCCGCGCTGCCCTTGGTGTCCTCCGGGATGTTCTTAGTTTTCCATTGATACAGCTTCCAGGATGCTGCAGCGACCAGTAGGATATATAGGATGATTGTGGTCCAGCTAGGTGTAGCTGCTATGATTGGCCAATTGTCTTCTTCTGGTACGGATATGTCGCCTGCCCTGTTGATCAGTTCATGGATGCTGTCTAGTGAGATGTCTTCTAGTTGGAGTTCGTATTGTATTGATTGTTCGTAGGCTTGATGCTGCTCAGGTAACGGTATGAACTCGTTGATGACGACCGTGTCAGTGTGAGATCGCAGTGTCTTGTTCATGACGTTCATCTGGCAGTCTTCTGTAAGTGTAACGAGATGAATTCCAGATAGCTTCTTGTAGTCTGTCTTGGTGTTGCATTGTGTTTTGGCGACTTCGTCTTCTCTGAGGACTAGTAGCCAGTTGTTGTCTCCGATCTTCTGAACTTTTCCTCTTCTTAAGTTCATCTTAGCGTAACTGCAATTAGCTGAGCGATGCTGAATGAGTGATAGTATGCAGTCATCTGTGTGTTCGATTCTTCTGGTGTCGAGGAGCTTGCAGAGCTGGGTGTTGTCGGTCAGAGGCTGACAGTCTTCTTCCAGGTAAGCGTACTAATCGTTACCAAGTGCTAGGTATTTGGATTTAGGGATGATAGTAAGGTTATTTTTATTTGGGATTGAATAAAGGTGGAGAAGGTCATATGTTTGTGGGGTAATTGAGGGGATTTCAAGAATAAAATTAACCGAGTGATCTGTGCTGTAAGCTTTAACTTTAATTGACTTCTCTATCCTGTATATGTTACTAATAATAATACTAGCTACTGGTTTAAACAAAAACATATTTTCTAAGTTTCTAAGCTCTTCTATTAGATTCTGAGGGCTTATAATACTAGGATGCATGGTGCCCATCTGAGCAAAAGTCATGGCATCTTCTAATAACATTAACCTATCTAAAATTATCTGTAAACTAAAATCTATCTGTACGTAAATATCTAAGAAATGTAAATGGTTAGATAAGTCGTTGGAATTATTAGTAATATCTTGTAACAAACTAGCCAAATGTTTCTGATTATTGTTCAATTTTGTTATCTGTTTACTGAACTCATCTATTGTATTATGTGCTAATACCAAGGATTTCCTTTGTTAATCCTGAACGTTTTTAACTCTGTTTTTAATGTTTAAGATTTCTTCTTCGAACTTAGCTGCATCTTCATGGTCGAGGTTACCTGTGATAGACTTAACGACAGTACCTAATCCATCTATAAGACCGCGTCGCTTTCTAACTTGCGGCGTTAAAAACTTGATCTTTTTACCTATAATATTAAGGCTATATTCTATTTGATTCCTGTACGTTTTATGTAAATCTCCGGATGCTGTATTCTCAGCATTTTTCGTGCTTGTATATAGGGACATCAATTGGATAGAAGTAAAGTGCAGATTGGTAATGTTGTAAACGCAAGCAAGGCTAAAGTAGTTGTCTTGTTTGAGGAGTTGACCTTGTTTTAGGAGGAGGATCCCATTGTCGTTATCTACATGGGTAATGGTTACGGTTGCTGTTGTGTTGAGCACGATGGCTCCTGCGATGAAGGTCCTGTAACAAGATGAGGCCTCCGTAGTAGCTTGAAGTGAACCCTAATAGACTTAGAATTTGGATGGTTACCTATTATTTCGGCCACATTATTTGGGTGAAGGTGTATAATCTTGTATGGTCCTTTGAAGACTGGCTTCGTTTTGTCACTGCGTGCTGACTTTGCTACCTGTTTATAGACAGTTTCACCTACCTTGAATTTAATTTCTTCTGCTTCTTGGTTACGTTTAGCAATCACCTGCTCCTTATTTTTGGACATGTGTGCAGCGATGCACTCTTGAACTGCTTCTGCATTGGCACGATGCTTAATAACATAATCCTGGTAAAATTCTTTTGGATAGTATAACTCCAGTAGGTTTCTGGATGCTGTGTGTCCGAATAACAACTCATGAGGTGTGTAATCTGTTGCCGAATGAATAGCGTTATTGTATGCTATTAGAGAGTACTTCATGATTAGCTGTATAGGGTCATCTTTGTTAGTAATTCTTTGTATCCTAATCATTTCACCTAGGGTAGAGTGCAAACGTTCGATAGGGGAGTTAGAATTTGGGTTATAGGGCGTAGTAAAGTGTATGTAGATGTTATGTAATGCGCATATTTCTTTAATAACATCGTTGTCGAATTTAGTATCTGAATCAGTAGTTATTTTATTCGGTAAACCTAACACAGAGAAAACGTTTAGTAATGCTTCAGCTATATGGACGCTGCTGCAAGCTGTAAGTTGGACTGCCTGGGCGTATTTAGAGAAGTTATCAATGACTGTAAGGAACGTTGCGCCTCCAGTTGAATATAGGTCCATAAATATGTGTTCCATCGGTTTGCGAGGTGTATCGGTTATACCTAAAGGTGGTTTAAGAGGGTTGCGTTCGTATTTAGATTTCAAACAAGTGTCACATTGATTTACGAAGCTTTGAATGGTAAGGAGCATGTTTGGCCAATGATAGTTTCTGTGCAACTGCTTGTACGTCTCCTGAATACCACGGTGAACAGTCTTGCCTTCGTGATATTTCTTAATCAACTCTTGCTGTTCAGATTTATTTTCTACTAGAGTTACGCGTGTTGTGCATTTAAATAGCTTAGGACCTCTGTCGTTAAATATAGTTATGTAAACTCTAGAAAAGGCATAGTACAATTCTTCATTATAAAAGTAACAATGGAATACACGGTTAGCGATGGTGTGTTCTTTAAGGAATCTAATTATCTCGGGCTCTGTATTATTTACTGGGATAAAGACATCTTTTATAACTACTTTCGAGTTAGTGGATCTGTTATCCACTCTATACGTAGATCCGGGCGTTGACCTAACGTGGAACTGTTTCAACTGCCTATCAATAGCGTCTGTAATTATGGGTATGCCTCTAGCTTCATTGTCAGGCTGTGTATGTCTTGTGGACACTAATTCAGATTCGGCTGACACTATACTCATACTATCTGTGCCTATATGAGATTCGGGAATGCTTGGGTTTAGTGATTGTATATTTTCGTTGGGTGCTACTGTGTCTATTTGATTTTCGGCTTCGCTACGTGCATTTTCGAATATTCGATTAATTATCTCATCATCTTCGTTATCATCTAAATTAACAGCTAGAGAGTCGACACTGCCATGGAAGATTTTAACACGTGATAGAGCGTCTGCGTTAGTATTTTGACGACCCTGCTTGTACACAACCTTATAATCATATTCCGAGAGTTTTAAACGCCATCTAGTCAATTTAGAGTTAGGATCTTTTAATGACATTAGCCAGGTGAGAGGCCTGTGGTCTGTGTAGATGACAAACTGTCTACCATAAAGATAGGGTCTGAAGTATTTAATTGCCCATACTATGGCGAGTAGCTCCTTTTCTATTGTAGAGTAACGGGATTCGGTATCTGATAATGTCCGGGATGCAAATGCTACTGGTTTGTCAGATCCTACTATTCCTTGGGATAATACTGCACCTAATGCTACATCTGAAGCATCGGTGGTGAGGATGAAAGGCTCATCAAAATTCGGGTACTGTAGTATTGGGGCGTTTGTTAAAATTTGTTTGCACTTATTGAAAGCTTCTAAGAAATCCGGGGAGTGTATGACTCTACTATTTTTCTTAAGGCAAAGGGTCATTGGTTTCGTAAGTCTGGCGAAGTCTTTTATGAATTTTCTGTAATATCCGACTAGTCCGAGGAAGGCTTTTATTTCCTTCTGGGATTTAGGTAGGGGGAAGTTAAGTACGGCTTTTATTTGGTTTTAAACCTTCATCTGTTAGTTCATGTCCTAAGAAGTTAACCTGTTTTTGTAGGAACTGTGATTTATCTAACTGTATCTTTAGGTTATGTGTTTTGAATCGATCGAATTCTTGCTTTAATTTTTCTATGTGTTGCTGCAATGACGTAGATATTATAATTACGTCATCTAAGTATGTGTAAACGTTATCTATGCCTCTTAATATATGATCCATTAGTCTTTGAAACGTACTTGGTGCATTTTTGAGTCCAAAAAGCATTCTAAGGAACTCATAATGTCCTCTTTCAGTGGTAAATGCGGTTTTTTCGATATCATTAGGGTGCATTTCCTCTTGATGAAAACCGCTAGCAAGGTCTAGGGTTGTGAAGTATTGCGCTCGTCCTAATCTATCTAGTATGTCGTGTATGTTTGGTAAGGGGTATGTATCTTCAATTATACGATCGTTGAGTCGCCTGTAATCAATTACAAGTCTCCATTTGACGTTGCCTGAGGAATCGGGCTTTTTGGGTACGATATGTACGGGACATGATCAAGGGGATATACTCTCTCGCACGATACCTTGTTGGAGAAGCTTATCTACTTGTTTACGAATTTCTTCACGTTGTTGAGGGGCTTGTCTGTAACTACGTACGAAAACTGGTGTATTATCGCTTAATCTGAGCTCATGTTTAACAGCGTGTGTAAAGGTGAGTGGTATATCTTCTACATAGAATAAGTTCCTATACTGATAACATAACCGGGTTATTTCGCGCTTTTCTTCTTCGTTCATATGATCTGTACGGATTTTCTGAAAGTTTTCGTTTAATATTTGTTCAATGTTAGTTTGAGCCTGTATGGTATTAATATCGTGATTATCATTTTTGTTGACCTTGGAAAATTTCTCTAATTCGATCGACGGGTTACACGGGATACACTTCTTTTGATCACTATGATTAATTACCGATGTTTTAAAACAACCGTTTGTAACGTTAACTATAGCTGCTGGTGACATTAAACCATCTGACCAGATTAAATCGTCGTGAAGGTATTGTCCATCTAAGTAGTTGGTTTTTACTTTGACTATCTTTTCGCATCTAGG
This sequence comes from Eugnorisma glareosa, assembly GCA_947578425.1. NCBI lineage: Eukaryota > Metazoa > Arthropoda > Insecta > Lepidoptera > Noctuidae > Eugnorisma > Eugnorisma glareosa. The sequence goes on along the minus strand of OX387969.1, from coordinate 13,193,503 downwards.
TTCGATACTTATCTTTTGGGGTGGAGAACTAAAGTGTATTGGTATTTCCGCTGTAGATGTACGTAAAACATTATTATTTAAATCAATGTTACTCTTTAGTTTTTGCAGAAGGTCAATTCCGATAAGACCTTTATATTTAGGGTCGAAGTCGAATATTAAAAATTTGTGTGTTATATCGCTATTAAACGCGGGAGGTAAGGGAAGGTAAACTACCTTGTCGTGAACTGATGAACTGTGTGCCGTATTAATTTGAAAGGGTTCTGTTTCTACGCAGTACTCAAATATGGTGCCTGCAACTACGTCAGTTGCTATAGTTGAATGACTGGCCCCTGTATCTAATAGAAACTTACCGTCAAACTCTGGTAGTATTATGTACGGTAAATATTTCTTGGTCTGGAAATTAATTGAAACTAGGTCTGGCTGTTTTGGTTGGTGTCCAAGGGAAAATCCTGGTCACCACCTATCTGTTGTTCGTCCATGGTTGCATTCGGCTCGACCGAAATGCCATTACCGTCTGTGACATCGTTATAGAGGCCCATGTCACTGGGTCCTGGTTGATCTTGAGTGGCCATCTGAATCGGAATGTAGAACAACTGCTGAGCGAACTGTGGTTTTTCTGGCTTACCTGCCGTACGCATTGTGACGTCCGATGATACTGGCGTAGGAACCGGTGGTTTTGGAATGTTAGGTTGATTCCTAAAGTTATTTGAACCATTTGATCTATAGTTACCTGATGCTGGTCTGGCCTTCCAGGGCAATACGGATTGTACCCATTGTTGACGCTGCTCGGGGGTCATATTATTTTGTTGAGGTACAAAGTTTTGTGGGGGAATCGTAAAGCCAGGTACAATTGGGTTTACTGTATTACGGATGGAGTTATTATTGCTTGGTTGTTTAGATAACTCCTTTGGCTTTGCTTGTGACGTTGAGGGATTATTATTAATGTAATTAGCTCTATTATATGAAAGCCTAGCTTCTTCTTGTCTAGCCGCTATGATGGCTGCTTCGAAGGTGTCCGGTTTGGCGATTCGAACGCCTAACGAGACGTGGAAATCTAACTGGTTTATATACTGTTCAATAACCATCTTTTCGTAATATGATTTATTACCATGCTCTCCTACGGAATACAGAGAACAAACGCCTCCGTGAGCTGTTGGAACAGCTCACGGAGGCGTTTGCCGAAGCTTTCAGCGTCTTCTGTCTTAGACTTACGCACTCGCGTTAGCTCTTGCATTATTTGTATTTCGTTTCGTGGTTCGCCAAGGCGCCTAATTAACGCGTTTTTAATTAATGGCCACGAGTTTAAGTAGCCTTCGTACGCTATTGCGTCTATGGCTGGGCCACTGAGCCTACTTTTAATTAAACAGATGAATGCTGGGTGCGAGCGATCTGCTTCAGAAGTTAACTGTAATAAGTTTTCTACTTCCCTAATATAATAATTGAGTAATTTAGGATTACCATCATATCTTGGCATTAAATCTGCGATTAGTTTGTACGGTTTATAGTTGGCATCATAATCCCTGAGCGACATTGTTTTTCTGTAGCTTGCCTGCCTAGTGGCGCTTGACGCAAAACAATAGAGGTGTCAAATTAAACACTTGGAATTTACTCGTGGGATACTTAACGCTACTTATTATAATTTTGTGGTTGCCTACTGCGATTTTAGCTTATAGACTGACTCACACAGATTAACATAAAATACACAAATTAAAATAAGGCAGGAAATCGAGCAAGGACACTTGGTAAATAAGAGCACTCACCAAAGCAGCCACTGCATCTCCTGTCGAGTCGAGTCTCGGCCTGTGCAGTTTCCTTCAATTCTCCGGAGATTATCCCGATGACCGTAGAGGTGTCCGACCGCGCGATAGGTTCTTTGTAGATCACGAAAGAACGATTTGAGAACCGTCGCTCTTAAGATGAAGAGTTGGATTCGATCTTAGAACGTCGCGATCCTACCGACTGCGCCAGTTATGTTTCGGCGGTCGGGATTTTAGTTAAAAAAATAATTGATTTATTACAATATTATTTAATTATTAAAATACAGGATATTAAGCTGATGGCTGATGCAAGACTGAATATAATGCAAAGAAAAATAATTCTATTGAATTTCCGGTAAATGCATAGTTGCAATACAATGCATGCTGACGATGGCTGCATGCTCAGCGTAAACGCGTGTTACGATGAGTTAACTCTCGAGTCGATAAAGGATAGTGGCGAACTCTCAAACAAATTTTTGTTGACATTTTTTTTTGGCGTCTGCCTATGAAAAATATGTTAAAATATTGAGTTTGAATTCCTGAACAATTTTGTCTTCAGTTATACTTTTATAGGAAGTCAGGAATTAAAGATATTCCAGTTTGAAGTTTTAGAGGTTATGTTTATTCTTGTCAACAACAGACTAATCGAAAAAGAATTATAGAAATGCATTTATACAAAATAAACTACGCAATGCGTATTCAGAATATTAAGTCCAACCGACAGGTCTGGCACATGGCCCACATGGCCACATGAGATGTAAGTAGGTACTTATTTATTTAATAATCTTAGTCAACTATCATAAGAGCAATTAGTATGATTTATTACGATGGTAAGGGTAGGTCAGGTATAGAAAAAGAAACGTATTTTTTCAATATTTATTCCTCATCTTCTCTAATCACAGTGTCAACAAGAAAACCTGCGGGTGCTGAGATATTTGGTTCAGCTGTAGTTAACTGGTGCTCGCCTTTTAACTATGATTCTGGTATGAATGTTTTTTGGCCACATCCTTTCAACAAAGCAATGCTATCTCTAAAACCTCCTAAAATAAAAGCCAAAGTCATTGTTTCTGAAATGCAGCCTTAGAGCAGAATACTCATTACTAAATAAACTAAAAAAGATTTTGTAAAAGTTCAGTGGTCAGTTCAGTACATTACATGTCATTACGCATGTTTTTTTTCGTTGGGGATTTTGATACGGTGTCATTTTTATGAATTAAAAAATTATAACCGCTATATTCTTAGCACAAACAATATTTTTTATTATAACATAAATTGTATTCTGATGCAGAAATGTATTTACAAAGTATAAATTAATGAAATACGTAAATCCAAGCATTTTATGTAACTTGTCTAAGATTTATATTCTATGGCAACATTAAAAGTATAGCTGAGCCAAAAGTCATGAATTCAAGCCCTAAAGAAAAAATCTAAGCCATGATTATATAGTCTGCCGTCAAACGGTGAATGGCCGTAACTACTTTAAAGTATATTTTGCGGAAATGACAATTTTGTCTGAAGTGAAGTTTTAAAGCACTGTCGATAGTCTTTACTTGTCTTATTTTATATGATAATTTAACTGTGGCTACGAGCGAATTGGAGCTTTATTAGCTAGACAGAAAGATAGAGAATTTCTTGCTGAATCCGAATCAATTTTAACTCATTTTTGATAAAAATGTTAGTTACCTCCTTTCACCGTATGACGGCAGTATTATCATCAATAATCTAGTCAATAAAGCTCTTAATTATGACGACTTTTTTTCCAGACTTTCACAGGCCATAAGCTTGATTTGATAAAACTTTGTAAATTATTTCGTCGGTGTCTATCACAGTGACATACGTAGACGCTTAATAATTTAATCAGCAATTTATTCGCCACTTTTCTTTGTGTTTGCTCTTCGAAAACTGAGACGAATAGCCAGTAAAGAAATAGCCCTGAATGCTTATCATGGCTATGTTGCATCTGTGCTACGTTACGGCCTCGTGACATGGGGAAATTCAGTAGATGTGAACAGAGCATTCATTGCACAAAAAAAAAATGTGTCAGAGCTGTTTATGGAGCAAAATATTTAGAGCATTGTAAGCCCTTATTTAAAGCACTAAAAATTCTTCCACTTGCCTTCACTTCACCTTGCCTATATATTTTTGAAAGTATGTTTATAAAAAGGTATTCGCACATGTTCCCATTATATGAACACATTTCTAAAAGAGTGAAAAGCAGAAGCCCAAATAAATTACTTGCACCTAGCCAGAGACATTTGTATAGCAGAAATTCCAATTGCATGGCAATCAAAATCTTTAACCATTTGGCAACACTCTGATGCGTGGGGGTCCACGCATCAGAGTGTTGCCCACTAATAAATTCAGAAAAACTTTATTTGCCTGGCTTTTAGACAACTGTTTCGATTCAGTCAATGAATTTTTAAATTATAAATTTTGACATTTCATTTTAGCAATATTTTGTGTGTATACCTATTGACTTATTAATAATAATATATTTAACAACACAACATCACAACATAACAACACAACAACAAACAACACATAACATTAACATAACACACACACACTTTAACATTTTTTTTTTTTTCATTTTTTTTGTTGGTTATTTTTTTTTCTTTTTTTTACTTATTTTTGTGTTATAATCAGTACGTTTTGACATTTAATTCAAAAATAAAAAAAAGATTCTTATAAAGTTGACATTGTATAAAAATTACTTAATTTCATCTCAAATAATTTATAATTATATTGTTGCGACCTAGAACTCGGCCACTTTCAATATTTGTAAGTTAATTTTAATATTTCTACACCGGCAACGGTAGTGTATGTGAAACTGTTTAATATTAAGACCTCAATGTATGTACCATATACTCAGAAATTAATAAATCTAATCTAATCTGATCTAAAAGTAATAGATTTATTTGGCAACATTATAGTTGCATTGAGTTGAGTTTGATTACCTGGGGTTAATAAGGTTTCTGTGTCGGTGGCGGATTGAGAAGGAACAACGGTTAACATTGGTGACTCCGAGTCTGTTCGGCTTTCTGTATAAGTACACTGTGCGTCGTTGGAAGTGGATGGGCGTGGGTGAGACCAAGGATCCGAGGTCGAATTCAGACTTATTGTTTCCACTATACGCTTACAGATTTTCGACTTGTTTTCTATTGAGTCTTCAATATAGCCTTCTGAAACCGTATTGGACTTCTACCCGCCGTGACGTTTTAAAGTGGTGAGATCGTCTCCGGAATCAGCCAAGAGCGTTGCCGAAGTTCTCCGAAAGCAGTGACTAGCCGTGTATAGCTGAGGCTCTTCCAGTTTTAAGAAAGTAACAATTTAGCGCACCTATTTTATTTACTGCCTTAGGCTGTCTTGAGCATTTATTATTATGGATTGTATGAAAAATTGGTCGGTTATTATATTGGCTGGACGTTAATTTTGGTATTTTTCTACAAAAGTTACATATTCTTCGCGTACGACAAAAGACCTGTCTAGGTTCGTCTTCGTATTTTTCAATTTTACTAACAGTAATTTATCTGAATTATTTTCGATATTATTAACTGTAGCTAGGTATTGTGACACGCTCCACTAATTCCTATGATAAGTACAACCTGTAATGAAAATATTGCATAATTAATATGCATAATTTAACATTTACAGCATCTTTTACGCATAAATATTTTAACAGTATTGCTAAGCCGGACTAGGATTCATTGCGCCTCCAGAAATTAGTAGTAGGCAGTAAGTACCTTTATACATAACAGTCTACACACAAATTTTAATAACTGACAACATAGATTCATAGGTACCACTTACTTTAGCGGCAAGAAAATTGCAATCCGGGGCTTCATTAAGAATTTTTTCTATGTAAAGGGCCGTGAAAATTTTGAACTTTTTAGCCTTATAACTGACATTTTTTTTAGAAAAGTTTTGCGTATCTTTCAATATGCACGTTCAACATTGAGTAAATACTCCACATTATAGATGATCGCCTCGTCTGTGATAGATCTAAAAAAAAAGATAGCAACACCGTCTCCGAAAAACTGCTTGTTCGGGTGCAGCTGGGAAAAGCACTATGATAGAAACAGAAAGAGCTCAAAGAGCCGTTATAAAAGTAGCCTTAAGAAAACCGTTTCGCTATCCAACAGATTTAATTTAAAAGGAGTTTGCTGTATTAAGAGTGCGGCAATTATTTATCCTAAAGGCAACATTGCTTGTTCACAAAACCCTGAAGAGTAGACCAGATTGTGAAAAACTTTTCTCTAAACGCGTCCTCAACATTCCCCTTCCCGAAGCAAATAGCCTCTTAGCCAGACGATGCCCGTTTTACTCGCACGTCCATATTTATAATACAATCAGCAAAAGCTGTGATATCAAAGATATGAGCAACTTTTCATGCAAAAAAACTTTAGTAAAATGGTTTGCCAAACTGCCATTTCATAAGGCAAACCATTTTACTAAAGTTAAAAACGGAAGAAATTATAAGTTAATTAAACTGAAAAACATAAAATAACTGCAAATAACCCACACATCTGCACACACATACACACACGCATACACACACACACATTCACACGATATTAAAACATTAGAATTATTTTTACTTTTTATTATTGTAATACCATTTTGTTTTTTTTTAGAAAAAAAACTTATTCCCCATTTACCTACTTACCTTGTTGTCAATCACTTCAACAAATTATGTGTTTTAATTTTAAGTAAACGCAACTCCGGCTCCCAATATACAGGCGCAGCCTAGTTTGGGGACCTCCATTTTCTATATATGTTAAAATTTTACTTGTTACGTTGATTCATAGCGCTAAGTTAGGTTAGTATTTTTTTTTTGTAACTATGGTCTATTAAATTTATTCTTATTTCATAATATTTCTTATGATAATTTAATTCGTTGTTAGTAGATACCAAGTTTGACTTCATAATTAATATATAAAAAAGAAAAATTGTACAAATACTTAACTAATACAGAAAGATACTAAGAATAGGCAATTATATAATTGAGAAATATATAAAATTTACACAAAAACATCAAACATTAAAATCTAGTCTACTGAGCAAACAGACGATACAGCGAAAATTTCGTGAGGAAATGGGACTCCTAGTGGATATCGTAAAACAAGGTTAGTTGTTTTTTTTTGTATAATATCAAAGGGTTTTTTAGTTATTGTAATATTATAAAACTTATCTAATAATGTTCTCATATCAACACTTTTATATAAAGGTGCTGGAACCACGAATGATGGCAACACGGCTAGAAAAATTTTCCAGTGTCCTGAGAAGACACTGTTTATTTTTAATGTTAATTATGAAGTCAAACTTTGTGTCTACTAACATAATCTACTAACAACGAGTTAAATTATCATAAGAAATACTACAAAATCTATTTTTATTGTAAATGAGTCTCTATTTGAGTGTTTTTTTTAGAATTTTTATATTGTATATTCCATTATTTCTCATTATAATTAATAAAATTAGCACACTTAAGTCAATTATTTTGTATATTTTCAAAATCACACCTAAATCAACGTAAAAATCTCTAACTGGATTTCTCGAAATTCAACACTCTGCTGTGAGTGAAGCGGCGCCGCTTCACTCACAGCATGGGTGCGCGTGTTATAGCATTTCGGAATCGCCTCATGTGGGACAATACCCTATGTAAGCCGCAGGCTTTAAGTTTTATTAATTTGTGAGAAAAAACGACTTTTATATTTTTCTTCATACAAAAAAATATTAAATATTTTTTTTTCGGAGATGGTGCTGTCTATAGCTGTCATATTGCCAAATATTATAAAAAATACTGAAATAAAGCCGTTCCGATTTTTATTTCTCGCCTAAAGAAATTTTGATTTCAATGTCCACGGAGCGTCGATTTCGAACCACTGTGCAAGAGCTTGAGCCGGACAGATCCGAAATGAGCAAAGGTGAGAGAGGCGTAACAACGCAATGTTGACATGGCTATTCTAATAAAACTTACTGTCCTCTGAAATTATAACTTTTTTCCAGACAAAAATTGACTGCCTGTCAAATCGACGAGAAAGAAGATGAACAAACAAAAATAGTTTTATTTGATCGAATATAATTATAATTGAATGATAACAAAATCGATTTAAATCCATATTACGAATGTATTTGCAAGGGAAGGTTTTTTATGAGCGGAATTGGGTTCAGGACAGGCCACCGTGATGATAAAATAACACTTAGTAATTTTTTTTTTGGTATTTCTGAAAGTAGAAATCAATGTTTTTTTTTTTGTTAAGGTAGAGAAAAAAAAACTTTGTACTTACGTTGTTTAGAAAAAATATATAAAATTTAAAATCAGCACATTGCACTACCGTTCTCATGTTTGCCGTGTATTTTTTTTGCTTGGGCAATTCACCCACATAGGGACAGACAGACAGCGGGAAGCGACTCTGTTTTATACTATGGAGTGACGTGTACGTGTAAAGCGGGAGTAGAAATAGACAATCTGTGAAAATTTCAACTGTCTATTATATATTACGGATCATGAGATACAGCCCGCTGACAGATAGCCGGATGGACAGCGGAGGCTTCGTAATAGCCGTCGTAAAAAGGTCCCTTTGGTTACCCTTCGGGCATGGAACCCTAACCAGTATTGGATGATTTTCTTCATTTTAATTTAAGAGTATGTATAGCAATTTTGGAGTTAATCGACAAAGAGAATAAAAGTTTCACAGAGAATTCAACCCCTCATTTCACCCTCTTGGAGGTGGAATTTTGGAAAACCCTTTCATTAATACATACTCTCCACAAATAACACACCGTACAAATTTCATGTCCATAGAACCAGCGGTTTGGGCCGTACGTTGATTTAACAGTCAGTTAGTCAGGACTTTGAATTTTATATTGGGGGAAAACTGTGATATACGTTTCTCATAATTTTAACTGAGTATGTACACAAATTTTCAAGTAAATTGACCGCTAGAATAAAAAGTTTCACACAACATTCAACCCCCCATTTCACCTTCTTAGGGGTGGAATTTTGAAAACCCTTTCTTAGTGGATACCTACTCTTCACTTGGACCTTGCGAGATGTGGAAAGGAAGAAAGTAGATGCTCTGGAAATGAAGTGGTGCTGGAGAAGAATGCTTGATATTTAACAACCAACCGCAAATGGTGTTGTTTGCTGACGATACTTCTTTAATATTTAGGATAAACAGACGTGCCACTAATCTTGATGAGGTCAATAACGCCCTACTGCAGGTCCATAATTGGTTTACCGCAAATAACTTAGTACTAAATGGGAAAAAAACTAAGTGCATAAAATTTTCTCTGCCAAATGTCAAAAGTAGTGATTGTGACATAATATTGAATCAAGAGAAACTAGAATTTGTCGATAAAACTGTTTTCTTGGGAATTACGCTCGACACAAGGCTACAATGGGGTCCTCATTTAACATCTCTTGCAGGACGGCCGAGTTCAGCAGCATATGCTGTTAGAAAAATCCGTCAGTTTACTGATGTAGATACCGCGAGGCTAGTCTATTTTAGTTATTTTCATAGTATTATGTCATACGGTATTTTACTATGGGGACGGGCTGCAGACATTGAGTCTATATTTATTCTGCAGAAAAGAGCCATCAGAGCCATATTTGATCTACGTAGGCGCGATCCTCTGAGAAAACTGTTTAAAGAAATTAACATCATGACAGTACCTTGTCAATACATCTACGAAAACATCATGCACGTTAGGAAAAATCTGCATTTATTTAGTAAGAGAGGTGACAGACACCACTATAATACTAGGGACCAACTAGTTCAGCCAGGTTTCAGGCTAGCTAAAGTAGACTCATCTTTCGTGGGGTACTGTTTAAAATGCTACAATAAAATACCTCCTCACATTCTACAACTGAATGAGACGAAATTTAAATCTTGTATAAAACGCACACTATGTAGGCAAGCATATTATAAGTTGGGGGACTATATTGATGATAAAAATGCTTGGCTCAATGCTGGTCCTGCTCTACAACCATAGGAGCAAACTAATTGATTACCATGTTAAGTTATTGTGGAAGCTGCAGAAGATTGTAATAATATCCTTGCTTTGTATAGATTCCATCTCTTAATAATATTATATAATTGCATAGCACATGTGTGAGTACTATGTACTGTAAAGCAACCATTTACATTTATTTATCTTTCATTGACTTGAATGTAGCCTGGTGGCTGAGAGAATGTCATGCTCACTCAAATTTCTCGCTGATGGTGGCGCGTGTGTCGGGTCATTTGGTTCCCTTCAATATGGCTGAGTTGAATGGCGCCGAGCCATGCGTCATGTTCGTGAACGGGCGCTGTCAGTTGGGAGTGATCATCTCTTAGCTGCCACGGTTTATTTTAATTACTTTATTTTGAAAGTGTTGATTATTTTAATCTTTTACTCTGGGCGCTCTTAATGTGCACGTATTTCTACATCGTTCTCATATATATGTATAATCTCAACGTGAATGATGTAACCAAGATTTTGTAACAATATTTTGATTAAAAAGAGTGTCCATGGAGTTTCTTGCTCATTCTTCTCCATGGAGATCTTGTAACAAATCTACTAGTTCCTGTTAAGAATTAAAGGATAAGAGTAGACTTGTACATTTAAAAATTTAATAGAGATATGGATGGTTTTACAAATGAGATAAAAAATACAAGTGTTTACAAAAAAGACGTATCAAACCCGCACTCTGGAAGCAGTTTTTGAGTATATTTACACGATTAAGTAGCACTGTTGAAGCACGATGAAATGTAGAGGTGGAGATGTAGGACGATGAATCAGGTCTGCTCCTCAGGAAGGCGGCATTTATAAGAACAGGAGTTGAGGTCCTGGTAGATCTTTAGAGTTGGATCACCAGCTTTTAGACCCAGGACAGCTCCGCGAGATGATCAGCAAGGATGGCACAACGACAGTTTTTAATAATAAGATTGGGAGTAGTAGTCCCAGGTGTATCTTTAGATGGATCACCTTCAAGAATCTGTCTTGTCTCCAATTTTAAGAATTCTTAAGTCTCACATTTAAGAAAACGCTCTCTCGTCTAGTCTAGTCCACTCTCGACTGCCTCGTCAGCTCGTTTCCACAGTAGTCTCCTTCCATTTTTGAATCTCAGTTTTTCTTCTTGCGGCCAATCAACTCATCTGACAAGTGTAGTCGGCCAGGACATAGCAGACTTACTTCATAAAACCATGAGTGCGTAAAGAATTTACAAATATAATTTAAAATTAAGTTATTAGTAAACAATCATTATTATCTATAAAATACAATATTTCAGCTAGACATTGAAAAATATAATTTAGATTAGATAAACCAAAAAGTATTCATCATAGACTAAGCTAGTAAGAAACTCTATGACAGAAAGAATGTACGTCAGTTTGGCAAATCTGACGTACATGTCACAACATTGAAAATTATGAAAATTTATATTTTATTTCAGCAAATATAATGAAAACGAATCGTATTTAGATCGATTCGCTGAGTATAAATAAACAAATTAATAAAAAAGGATGATAAATGGTATATGGTATGACAATTGTAAGTATAGTACAAAGTGTAAGTATAGCATATACTATAATCTACGCTTTGGAATGTGCAACTACAGTACTTTCTCAAGTTATTATGCCTTGTGACTGACTGTACTTTTTTTTGTTTGACTTTCAAAAGTGCCTGTAATGGTCTAATTGAAATAAATGCTTTGAGTTTGAGTTTGAGTGAGTTTGATACTTCAAGAACTCGGTATCAGGCAGCGTCTGTTTTCGGTAATACGATCTCGCATCCTGATATTTTTCGGACATGTTTCCCGGCGTGACAATCAGTCCATAGAACGCCTTGTAGTCCAAGGAAAAGTAGAAGGCACTAGACCGCGCGGAAGGTCACCCACGCGTTGGACTGACCAGATCAAGTCTGCCATTGGAGGTTCAGTTAACGAATGCAGCAGGATGACCTCTAGCAGGCAGCGGTGGCGAAATATCGTGAAGTGTATCACATTTGCCCCTAATAATGCCCCAATACTGCTGCGAGTACTTAACGATCACGACCGCTCTGTCAAGAGCGTACCGGATAAGAAGAAGACTCTTCACTAAGAATACACCCTCCAACCCACACGCTCTGCGCCAAACAGCGTGCCATGCGCCCGTTTACGTCAGTTTCGAAGCCCTATTTGACTCTGTTGGGGGACGATTTTGGAAAAACTGTGATACACATTTGTCTCATAATTTTAATTGAAAAGTGTGTCCACCAATTTTCGAGTCAATTGACCAAGAGAAGAAAAAGTTTCACGGAAAATTCAACCCTCCATTTCACCCTCTTAGGGGTTGAACTTCGAAAAATCTTTGCCTAAGGCGGAAACACACCGGATCCGTACACGTAGACGTGCACGTGTACGTGCACGTACCATGACGTTGTAATATAGGGAACTTTATAGAGACATGGTACACCGCTTGCGTGACGTACACGTGCGCGTAGACTACATGCGTACCGCTACGCATTACAGCTCCCATTAGACAAACTTGCTGCATACCTACGCAGAGCAGAACGGCAACGTCGCATTGAAGCGTGCAGTAATGACGTTGTAGTCAGTGGCATTCCGAATTGGACGTCACACCGAACAAGTTTGAACACGCACGTATCTTTGCTGCGCGTGACTAAACGCGTGACTTACGCATTGAGTGATGTTTTGTTTCGGTTTTAATGATGAATCACGAAATAAAAGAAAAACTAATTGTTTGTACAACACAAAAAACAAAGAGTAAAAAATATTCATATAAAACTTGAACCCATTGTTTTTTTGCACACCCAGTAATATTCTGACACAGTAACAGTAATATTGCTTCTTCTTCATCAGATAAACTACTTGGTCCATTTACCCAATCTTCGTCAGACATCGTGAACAAGAGTTGCAAACATAAAATATGGTTGCCGCAGCGACGGGGTACGCAAAGGACCGGTGCGTTGCGTGCTTACCACGTATACCTAAGCGTAAGCGTACACCTACGCGTAACCCGGCGTGTCAGGGGTTACGCGCGTAACCACGCGCGTGTATACGTATACGTCACGCACATGTCACGCCACGCATCTAGTCTGACCAGGCCTTCCTTGTCTACGTTATAAATGAAACCTCTGTGCAAAATTTCAGCTTTCTAGGTCCAATGGTTTGGGATGGGCGTTGATGAGTCAGTCAGTCAGTCAGTCAAGACTTCTATTTTTAACCGACTTCCAAAAGGAGGAGGTTATCAAGTCGTCTGAATTTTTTTTTGTGTGTATGTTCAGCGATATCTTCGCCAATTGTGAACCGATTTCGATGTTTTTTTTTTGTTTGGTAGAATATTGTTTCGCGGTGGTCTCATTTTAACCCATTTATGCCCGCTGTCCTCATTTGGGGACATTTGTTTAAGTACCCACATTTTTGAATTTGTTTGAGCTATGTTTTGTTTGAAGGCAAATTTGTAGTGTAAAGGAGTGTGACTTTCTAATAAAAATTTCAGTTTTGTGAGTTTATAGATAAAGTTGCCCAAAATAGTGATTTTAATTACTTTACTTAGTAAATTAGTGTTCAACCATAGGTAAGTCATAATATTTTTTACTTATATTGAGTTTTATTATACATTTCCCAAATTTTTCATTTGGCGATAGTTTTTACTAGTAATAAATCACATTTTGTTGAGTATTTTCTAATATTTGACAACGAGTATAAGTAATTTAGTATGGTGTCCCCAAATGGGTCCAATGGGCTTATGGGTAACTTTTTTTGTTATTTTTTTGCAGTTTAGTTTTGGCGTAAACAATGACTAAAAGATCTTTTGATGTCGCAAATGAGTATCTAGGGTTGGAGGAAGCTATCGAAAATATTTTGATTGAAGAGGATGATCCCGATGTCAGTTACGATATAGTGGCCACCCCTCGCGACCCGAATGTTCTGACGGATGAAGAAGAAGGCGATGATGATGATGTCCAGCAAAATATCTTCCACGTGATATTCCCGGTCGAGTTGAAGTGTTTGAGGTCCGGAACAACGATGAATGGGAAAGCAGCTATGATGAACCGTGATACAGAAGAGTTGAAGTTGAAACCCAGGAGCCACGCTGGCGTAAATGTGTCCCGTCCTGTATTGACAAGCCCTCTGCAGAAAATAATGTACAGAAACGAAGGGAAAACCTTATAAATGAGCTCAAAGATCAAACGCCTGTCATTATTTTGCAAGGGCAATTCCGCTAGAGCATATCGTATATTTTGATAACTTTTTCACCAGCCACTCATTGCTACGAGGTCTACCGTGCCATTGGTACTGTGAGGGAAAATAGAACGAAGAAATGCCCATTGATATCTGTCAAGGACATGAAGAAGAAAAAGAGAGCAGAATTTGATTACCGATTCGATATGGTGAATAAGATTTCGTGCGATGGCTTGACAATAGTGTTCCATGGGTACAAACTATGACTTTATTCATCACTTGGGGAAGGTAAAAAGATGGAGCTCTGTGGAAGGAAGGAAGGTAGACGTGGACATCCCTTTTGTGTTCCAGAACTTATATAATAAAGGCATGGGTGGAGTTGATCAAGCTGATCAATCAATCGCAGTATATAGGACAGCTATACGAGGAAAAAAATGGTGGTGGGATCTTTTTACCTACATGCTTGGTTTAGCTATGGCTAATGCTTGGTGTCTTCACGTCCTGGCCGCTGAAGATAAAATAGATAGCTCCAATTTCGCCGAAGTGTTGCCCGATTTTATTTGAGGAATGTAACCACAGAGAGACCTGATGGAAGACGCCGTAAACCTTCATCGATGGTGCCAAGTATGAGTCAAGACGGGGTCGGTCACTTCCCTCAGAAACTGACAAGCCAACTAAGATGCGTTGTATGCCACATGAAAGCTCGTTGGCAATGTAAAAAATGCATTAAATCATTGTGCATCGAAAAATAGTGTTTTGAAAAATACCACCCATAAGCCCATTGGCCCCATTTGAGGACAGTGTTTTTTTATATATAAGGAAGTTTTCTTTTTTTTTGTTTTTTTCTAATATGATGTCTTACTAGCCTTAATAGTTACGTAAGTAAAGATTTTTTCATTTTTTTTTGTTATTTTGTATTTGGGTCTAAATGGGTTAAATTTGGTGAAGATCTGATGCTGATCTTCGGAGATATACTATGGAACTCTTCAAAAATAGACGGCAAATCTGTCGTGATTGCTGCAATCGCTTGGAGGTTTATTGTTTATACAACATCATAACATAATATCACGCTTGTATGCTCTAGGGGGTACGCAGATGTGTACTGTACAACTTTTCGACAGATAAGTATGTTAAGTTCTATTTTATTGGGGATAAGCCTATTACCATGAAATGTATTGTTAGCGGTTCACTAATGTTTCACCAAAACACTTTAACAATATTTTAACCGACTTCAAACAAACTGAAGAGGTTCTACGTTTGACTGTGTGTCCCGTATGTTCACCGATTTCTCCGCTAATTGTGGACCGATTGTCAAAATTATTTTTTTATTCGAAAGCCTATACTACTGAAGTGGTCCCGTTGTCACAAAGTTAGAATCTGATGATGGTCTCCCAGGGAAATCGAGGGTAACCCTGACATTTTACAATGTTTTTCATATAGGTACTTTCTAACGATATTTGTACCTGATAATCATTATCTCATGTTGCTGAGCTAATGATGGAAGGTATAAGTCAGGATTTGATGCTGATCTTCGGAGATATACAATGGAACGCTTCATTAATAGACAGAAAATCTGTCGTGATTGCTGCAATCGCTTGGATGTTTATTTTTTACACAATATTAGAACATAGCATAAGGCCTGTATGCTCTGGGGGAGTACGCAGATGTGTACAGTACACCCAGATTTCTACAGTTATTTATGATAACGATATAAGTTACATTTTATTAGGGATAAGCCTATTACCATGAAAGGAGTTGTTAACAATGTAAAATAAATGTATAGGAAATATTTGTGTAGAATATTGAAACTAAAAAAGGAAAAATAAAAAAACTTTTTGCAAAAAATAAAACCGACTTCAAAACAAAAAAACGTGGAAAAATAAATTTAGCTTCAGAAGTCGGTGGCAAAAATATTCAATCGAACAAACAAAAGTAACCGACTTCTGAAGCTAAATTTATTTTTCCACGTTTTTTTGTTTTGAAGTCGGTTTTATTTTTTGCAAAAAAGTTTTTTTTTTTAAATTTATATAAATAGATAAATAAACGGTCATATCTCTTTTGATCGCGTTTACTTTCAATTTTGATTTTTCACAGCTCGAAGGGGTAGCACATTTGAGTATTTGGTATTAATTTCAAACCTCCACACGTTGCTTTGAAAAAGGGTCTTGACAGACGGACAGTCGGACGGACAGATGGACAACAAAGTGATCCTATGAGTCTTTAACTTAGGCAGTTTTTTTGTACGTGCTAGGGAAAATTAAGTGAGGCTGAGATTTTATTTATTTATTTAATCTTTAATTTTCCATACAATTACATATTCAGTTATTAAAAAAAATACACAAAAAATAAATAAAGTATATAGTGTATAAATCTGTACTGCATAAACTTTTTTTTTTTTTCGTGTGGTAAATCATCAAATAACTCTTCCCGCTCTGGGCTGAGCAGGAGGGAGTGTCAGATTTTACTGACTAAAACCCATCCATGTTCCTTCATCACCCTTTGTGTTCCGGGGCCGCGGTATCTCTTTCGAATAGTCCCGCAGCACCCGGCAGGAGTGCATAAAGCCTCCTTTATCTTTTTCCATTTTTGTTTATCTTGAGCGGTGTTCATCCAGTTTGTCCCAGCTGTTTTTTACGATGTCATCAACCAATCCTCCTCCTTTTTGTCCTCTCCTTTGTCCTCTTTGTCTTTTTCCAGAGGGACCAAGCCGCTTTGTTGTTTGTAATGTCCATCTGTTATCCTGGTACCTAGCTATATGGCCTAACCACTTCCACTTTAGTGTCAATGCTTGTTGCAGTGCATCCGTGAGTTTTGTTTTGTTGCCTAACGTGTTTTATCTATTCTTCTTAGTTTTAGGATACTTCTTTCCATTGCGTGCTGGCACGAGAAGATTTTGTTTTTAGTATCATTAGTGAAAATCCAAGTCTGACTTGTGTATGGTAAGGAGGGCAAGATACATGAATCCATTATAATCTTCTTTAACTTAAGGCTCTAATTTCCTTTGAGAATTTCTTTCTGTGCCCAATAGTTTTTCCATGTTGTGTTTATTCTTCTGTCTACTTCATTCTCGTTTCGGTTGGTGTCAAATGACATTAGTTTTCCGAGGTATACAGATTCGTTGACTTACATATTCTATCGCCCTAACATCTATTTTTATTGGGGTTTGAATATTATTGGTAATTATTTTTGTTTTGCTGGTATTCATTTCTAATCCTACTTTCTTGCTTTCTTTGTCGTGATTTTGAAGCATGTTTTCTAGATCTGTGGCAGTTTCACTAAAAAGAGATCAGCGTCAGCGAATCTTAAATGAGTTAGACGTCTATTAATATAAGTATCCACACCCCCTTGTTTGTCCAATCTATATTTTGGAAGATATCTTGAAAAACTGCTATGAATAACTTCAGCAAGAGCGGATCTTCCTGCTTTACGCCTCTTTCTATAGGAAACTCTTCTCCTTTCCTTTCTAGCTTTATTCTGCTCATGCTTTTTGAATAAACATTTTTTATGTTACTTATGTATTTTTCATGTATGTCGT
The DNA here is from genome assembly GCA_947578425.1 of Eugnorisma glareosa. Lineage (NCBI taxonomy): Eukaryota > Metazoa > Arthropoda > Insecta > Lepidoptera > Noctuidae > Eugnorisma > Eugnorisma glareosa. The sequence continues at coordinate 13,176,039 of OX387969.1, read as the reverse complement.
TATTTTTAAGCGCTTCCCATATAGATATATATGCAATACTGTCGATTGCTTTTGAATAGTTAGCAAGTGCTACGTAGAGTGGTTTTTTAAATTCCTAGTACTTCTCTATTAGTTGGTCCATTGTATGGATATGATCGCTGGTTGAATAGTTTGGTCAAACCCTGCTTGTTCCATTGGTTGGTTTTTGTCGATATTCGGTGCTATTCTGCTAAGCAAGATCGACGAAAACAGCTTATATACAGCCGATAACAGACTAATAGGCCTGTAGTTTCCTACTTCTAGTATATTTCCTTTCTTGTATAGTAGTAGTAGGTGTGATAGACCCCAGTGTTCTGGTATTTGCTCGCATTCTACTATCCGGTTGAAGAGTGTGTTGTTAAGTATGGTATTATAACTCGTGCTCCAACTATTAGTGTTTTATTAGTTAGTGTTGTAATGCTATTCTATACCTATTAAACCTCTCTGATAAAGAAGTAAATACTAGTTGAAACTATTGTTATGTCAACTCTGAAATTTAGTTTTACATCTTTAAGACGTATTTTTCCTAGAAATTACAATACGTTATCAGCACAAAAAGCGCTCATAGGAAATACAGCGAATCATATTACAAATAGTGTGTAAAAGGTTATTTAGTGTAGTTGAATATTTTCGAAGTTTTTTTTTGAGATATCCAGTGGTGATTCTGTAGCGATCAGATGGTCTTCCAATACCCTTGCTCCTCCTATCTAATAGAGAACGGTACCCTACGTGGAAGATCAAAATGAGGAACTATGTAATTCATGAAGATTTGTGGTGCACAATAAATGAGTACGATGAAGGAGACGCCACCTCTGAACAGATAAAATCTCGAAATGATAAGAGAGCACTAGCAAAAATATGCTTAACAGTAGATGGCTCTGCAATAACGCATGACAGGAGTGCAAAATCTGCCCTAGAAGCCTGGAAGGCATTGCAAGATGCTTATGAAGATAAAAGCATGGGCAGAAGGTTGACTTTAGAGAGATTATACAGAGGCTCTCGCTGAATGAATAAAAAAATATTGAAATGTACATTAACGCTGTTTTGAGTACTGCACAAGAATTGGCCGACATCGGCATGGTAATTGAAGATGCTTCGATTGCTGCGATCTTATTAGGAGGTCTCTCTTCGAAATAAGAGCCTCTAATAATGGCATTGGAGAATAGCAATGTAGAAGTAAGTACCGAGCTAGTTAAAAGGAAGCTACTGAATGAAATGTCAAAAGTTGACTCCACAGAAAGTATAGCTTTTCAACTGAAAAATCGATCTGACATTGATGTTTATAAAACAAAGAAGAAGAAACTTATTGTATGCTATGAATGTAACAAACCTGGACACAAACGGCCTGACTGCCCTCTACGCAATAAGGTAAAGAAAGGCATTAGTTCATCAGACAGAGAGACTACTGTTTTTAGTGCTCTTGGTTCTTCGTGTTTCGAGATAAATAAGTGGTTTATTGATTCTGGTGCATCAAAACACGTGACTCTTATACGAGATTGGTTCAAAGACATCAAACCATTAGAAGGTAGCACTATTACTGTTGCTAGTGGTGAAAAGATCGACTGTGGTGGTATTGGTGACATATCTATTATGTGGTAAATAGAATCAAAGATGTAGCGTATGTACATATCTATTATGTGGTAAATAGAATCAAAGATGTAGCCTAAACTTACTAATAATTTGATTTTTGTCAAGAAAGTCGTAGACAAAGGTTTTGTAGTAGTTTTTGATCAAAACGGTTGTAGTTTTTATAAAGATAATAACTTTTCTTTCGAAGGTGAGGCGATTCTACGAGTACATGGTTCGGCTAGTGGTGGACTGTACACTCTCGATGTACAACTAATTCCCTCCAAAATGTGGCGTACGAGGTGCACTCTGACACGTTGAGATGGCACGGTTGACGGTTGGGTCACTTAAGTCGCATTGATATGAACCAATTAAAGAATTCTCACGTAGGTATAGATTATACTGAAATAGATAAATCAAGATGCGTTGCTTGTATTGAAGGCAAGCAGGCGAGAAAACCTTTCAAGACGACTGCGTACAAGAAAGCTATCTCAAAGCTAGAATTTATCCACTCAGATTTATGTGGACCAATGTCTGAGACATCATTCCAAGGGGAGATCCCCTTGGAATGACCCTTTATAGTAGAAAATTTTATGTTATAATATTATTTTGCATAACAACGGATAGCATAAACTTCATTTCGCAGAAAATCGTTTGGCAGACACTCATTTATCATACATTCAAAACTCATAATTTTGTAAGTCAGAATCATCACCAGGTATAAATTTCATATCCATAAGAATTAAAAAGTAGAACCATCCCATCGCAGAAAGTACACAGTCAGAATCTTCATTTGGCATACATTTCATATCAATAGTCATTAAAAGGCAGAACTATCATATCTCAGAAAGTTTACAGTTAGCACACATCTTTTGGCACACATTTCATATCCATAATAATTGAAAGACTCATCTAACACATTACAGAAAATTCATAGTTGGAATAATTTTGTATTTCTTAAAAAGAAGCATGCAAACTAGCATACACCATGCATGCAAACAAGCATACATCATGCATGCAAACAAGCATACACCATGCATGCAAGCAAACATGCTAGCAAGCATGTAGCATGCAAGCAAGCATTCATCATGCAAGCAAGCATGCAGCATGCAAGCGAGCATGCAACATGCAGCAGGCATGGTTTCTGTTGAGGTTCCGGCGCTGCGGGGCTCTGGCGGTCCCACGCGAGCTTATCGTCGCAGATAGTTTGACGCTCACCACCACCACGCCGCTTCGCCCGTCCGCGCCTACGCGGGTTTAAATTACACTCTAGGGGTAGGGCAGACAAAACTACGTGAAGTCGGTTTTGCAGCGATTCGTATCTGTCACTAACTTTTATAGCACAACATGTATTGACTTTTAAATACTCGTAATTGTATTTGAAGTTTGTCATGGTGTTACTATACTTCTTTCGTAAATTATGTTTTCCTTTTGTGTATTGGCACCTTGTTTTTGTATAGGTATTTAAACAATATTCATGTAAATTGTTTCATTTAATTGTGCTTCTCTGTGTTGTGTCTTTTGTGTGCACTAAATAAATGGTTTAATTATCTATCTATCTACTTCAAATTTATAAGAAGGCTATTTACTCCAGTAACTTAATGTTGTAGGTAAAGTCAATATATTATGTAATTAGACAGGTAAAAAAAAAGTTTATTGTTTCAGATGAAAAACAATCAATTTATTAAAACGGCCAGCTTCGTCTTGTGTTGATTCTGTAGATAGAGGATGTAGTTATCCTGAAAAAAAAACAGATTCTTGTTCAGTTCAGTAAGTTTTTGCACGACAATAACTACTCAACGGATTTAAATTAAACTTTACAGTGCTAAAGCTTATACATAAACTACACAAATCTGAGAAACGGGTGTAAAATCATGTTTCACGGTAGGACTCAATGGAACGCACTCAAAACATTGTGCCGGTGGATGCACTGAATAGCACGGGGTCGTCTTGTATTTAAATAAAAACTTGTGAAAAACTTGGAACTTTAATCCCTAATATCTCCGTAACTATAATGTTCCAAAGGTGTGGTCTAAAACAAAAAAAAATATCGCAATGACGGGGAGAACAAGTTGGTGCCTTTCGGCTAGGTTAAGGGTTCTTTTACACCCATTACAATGTACAAAGGAATTGGGAAAAATAAGTGAAGCCAGTAGACATTATATGCAATATTTTATCTACCAACGAGGATCAGGGATCAGTGGTGATCAGTTGGTTCAGTGGTCGCAATCGTGACTGCTGGGCGTAAAGTTCCCGGGTTTTTCCTTCAGGAATTTCTCAGCAGCATCCAGGATTTATGCCCGGTTGCTGGCAATAGGCTCGCCCCCTATTACATGGGACGTAAACATAACTAGCGAAATGTGGGTGTACTATTAGGTACACTTCTGCCTAACCCTTCCGGGACTACAGACGTGATGTTATGTTAGGATCAGGTAGAAACAGTAAGTACTAGCTACATACCCGGTTGTTTTATCTATTTTTGTGTCACCAACGAGTAAAGCATCTCCTTCACACCTGTTAAGGTGCATTTGCTCCATTGTACTGCATGGATATCCAACTAGATTACAGTTGGACAAAGACGCTGCAAACAGCTCGTAGGCCCGGTTATGGCTACACGAGTGGCTGAAGCAGCCTGGTTGGTTGCCTCCCCCGTTGACATAGAAATTTACTTCGCCAATAACTTCACCAATACCGTTGGCAAGAGGACCTAGAGCATCTGTATGGATAACTTCGACGTAATCAGCGTCACTGTTTGTCAAGCGTCCAGAAGTGGGCCCCCATCCCCATCCAGCTGGATCCAATCCTAGAAATCACAGTACACGTGGTTAATAAGTAAAAAGGTTTTCAGTAGTTTACTGAATATTTTAATTTATATTGTAAAATACAGTGTACAATATTGACTATAATTATGAAAATGTCTTTTAAATTAATTACAAATATCGATCTGATCAGTTATGCTAAAAAATAATATGATAATAGTGGTGTTATGACACAAACGTGCCAATATTCACTGTAAACATAATTACGATAGATTACCAAAATACAGGGTGTAAAGGGACACTCCACGAAGCCGTCAACCAAGCATTATGTACATCAAACTAAGTAACTTTTCGCAAATATTGTGACTGAGCAATGACTTTGGTTTTGGGTGAAAAATCACGATGTACGGTAGGACTACTTACGCACTCAAAACATTGTGCTAATGGATGGATTGAATAGTAAGCGGGCCGTGGAATATTTAAAATAAAAATCTTACATTAAAACAATGTATTAAAAAAAAACTTGGAACAAACTTTGAAAAAGTTGGAACTTGGACTGGGGTCCAAGTTCCAACTTTTTCAAAAGGTTATGGTCTAGAACAAAAAAAATATCGCAATGACGGAGAGAACAAATGTCTTTCGCTTAAAAGGACCCTTTACGAAAAGGGTCTTTTTACACCCTTTATAAGAGAAAGGTACCACTTACCAGTGATTCTACCAACTTTTTCTTGTAGTTGTCTGCTAGCCATGCCGGCAGCATGAGCTCCAAGGCCAATGCCAACCATGTGCATACTTTTCACATCCGCATTCACGGTGTTCGAATTGAGTTGCACCCTTAACTCTGATAAAAACGTGGCCAATTCAGTAGCTATTAACTGAACAGCTATTCTTGATGCTGTCGCGTAATCTGCACTAGCGTCGATTTCCCAGTCAACCTCTATGATCTGATCTTGTTGTCGATGGGTTAATATTTCTGAAAGAAATCGTTAAATAAATTTACTACATATTATGACAAGTAAATTAATCACACTCACTTTTTAGTAATGGTTAGGGTTAGGTTAGATGTTTATCAACACAATCAGAAATCAGTGCGAAATTTAAGTTTAAGTAAGCTGCTTAGATGATGAAATAGTACATACCGTTTCTTATTTGTGTATTGAAAGCGTCCGACGACCCTCCATGGTGCCCATGGATCAGTATAATTGTATCGCCACCAGCATCGTCCAAGGTGCCACCGACTGGTAAGAATGTGCCTGCTGGGTTAGCCCTTAACAGACACGAATTTATTTGTAGGTTATCTCACAATGACTTCACACTTGTAACTGATCGTTTCATCAAATCTTTCTTATTCAGGCAACGATTTAGGCGTCCCCTATTGTAAGTGAAAACGGATATAAATCAAAATTAAAAATAAGTTCCAGCCTTTAGTCGCTGAGTACCTAAAACGCAGGCTACCAATTTCGCGTTATGCCAAAATGTCATTTAAAATAAGCGTTTATGCATCGCAGCTTACTTACTGGTTGAATAGTATATAATTAGTCCGCTGTCCATAACACACTGGAACATAAAATTAAAATAATTCATAACATTTTACATTCAAGCAGATTAACACAAAAAATAGATTAGCCGCACCTTCTTCTTAGCGTGTCGATGGCAATCTAAATTAATTCGCTCCAAAATTTGGCGACGGGTTTAACACTTTCAGTAGCATCCATCAGCTTCTGTATTGTACAATCACAACAGGACAGGCAAGACATGATATCAAGTGTCCCATAGGTTGTGGAACAACATCAAATTTCCACTCCAGGTCAGAGTCATTAATTATGAATCTACACCAGCTTAACCGCACATAACCTGCGATGCGTAACTGGCGAAATGTATCTAGCCTATTACTATGCTACTGCAGTGCCTTTTCTCTTAAAGAGGAGGTTCGAGTAGTGGTCACCACATTTGCTTAAAACGGATTCGCTATTTTAAGCTTTTTTAAGTTTATGTCCTGATTTCTTTCTACGATTTTCTCCTTCATCGATGTTAGTGACGTCCAATAAAGTTGCATTCGTAGGTACTTGCCCGGATTTGAACCCACACTTCGTGCATGAAAGGAAAGTTCTTAAACATAGGACTACCACCAAATATTTAAAATAATAATATCATAAACATAACATGATTTGCGGGCTCCGCCTAATGCAACATTGTGCTAACTGAACTCATAGGTAAAATAGACAATAGTTAAGTATTACTCAAAAAGTTATGGTGAACAAAACACATCTGTCCATACCTTTTATTTTACAAAGAAGACAGTCTGTGTTAGTAAAAGAAATTAAATAAACAAATCACTAGTTCCTTATTCCACGTAATAGGGGGCGAACCTATTGCCATCAACCGAGCATAAATTTAGACTCCGTGCTGCTAATGCTAAATGCGCGTGCATTATTCAGATTCAGAACTTACCTGCTAGAGCAGTCAGAAGAATGGCGAACTTCAACATATTGCTTGGTCGATCGTTCCCTTTCTGTGCAATATTTGCAAATTCGTTTGTTTTTATAATAATCTGATAACTATTGTCAAACCAGATAATCAATATGATAAGCTTAGCTTTTGCGTAATCAAATCTTAATTTTTAGGGTTCCATACCTCAAAAGGTAAAAAAAGGATCCCTTATAAGATCAGTCTCTTGTCCGTATGTCTGTCCGTGTGTCACCACCGATTTTCCCAGGAACGGGTGGATATAGCAAGTTGAAATTTATACCAAATGCTGAGGTCTATAGTCCCTATAAAGGGTGTATAAAATTCAAGGTCCTGAGTCAACCCCATAAAAAGATATGGGCAAATTTAGATTTTTGCGAAAACTTGTAAGTACCAAAATTTACGTTCATTTTCAACTATTTTTATTTTTCGGAATTTTCCCTTTACTTCTGCTGTAAGACCTTGCTTTTAACCAAAATTTACCCTTAACCCTATAGGTTTTGGGTCGAAAACCTATATGGTAGTTCCCGTTGACCTACATAGAATCACGGAATTTGGCAAAAAGCAAGGCCCTACAGCACAAGAAAGGAAAAATTCCAAAAAATAAAAAAGTTGAAAATTAAATGGTGTCCCCATATTTACATACTTTTTTTTATTATGGTACGGAACCCTTAGTGCGCGAGTCCGATTCGCACCAGGCCGGTATTTTATCTACAAAGGTCATTTAATCTTTTGCCCAAAGATGTCGATAGCTGATCGTTAGAAAATGGATGTAGTGATAAAATATTAATCTCTATGTCTTTTAATATTATTTTTATTTTTCAAGGACTGTAGTGATTTTATCTTGTTTTGCTGTTTATTAGAATACGTCAAAGGGTGTTTATTGCAGCATTTCCGACGTTTGGCTCCCAAACTGGAACGGGCCGGGGCTGCCTTCAAGGGGCTCTTGCCCAACCCGAGAGTCCAAACGCCTCCTGCCGGAGGCTCTACGTGGCGTCGTGCGGTCCGTGGCCCTTTACGGGGCCCTGGTGTGGGCGCGTTCCTTGAGGCGGCGAGCCGCCCACTACCTGAATGCGCCCCAAAGGGTGGTAGCCGTACGACTAGTCCGGGGGGAGCGCACGATCTCCGGCGAAGCGGCAAGCCTCCTTGCCAGATTGCCTCCGTGGGATCTGGAGTGAACGAGTGGCACGCGGTGGCACTATACGCCGGTAACTCCGCTGCCGTGGCCAATCGCCGGACCTCCGGCGCGATCTCATGGCGACATGGAGAGAGTGACTGTCGCAACCCCGTGCAGGGCACGCCACAATAGTGGCGATGAAACCCCTCTTTGAAGAGTATCTAGAGAGCCGCCACGGCGCCCTAACTTTTCGCCTGACGCAGGTCCTCATCGGACATGGTTATTTAGGAAGGTTCCTGCACCGAAACGAGCAGGGGGAAACGTCCGGCTGTCACCATGGCTAGGACCGACCGGAAGACACGGTGGAGCACACTGTGGAGGTCTGCTCCGCTTGGCCGAAGCAACGCCGTGTCCTAGTAGCGGCGATCGATGGCAGCGACCTCTCGCGTTCGGCCCTGGTTCAATCCATGGTCCGGAGCGAGAGGTCATTTGATGATATCCCATCCGAAAAAAAAGGTGTTATTGCACACACATTAATGACGTGGCTTCCAGAATGTAACTGCATTAAAGATAGAAAAGAAAGAAAAAAATATTTATTTTTCCCAAGGACATGACGTGCATCATACAAAATGACAAAAAAAAAACAGCTAACAACATACAAAGCTAAAAAAAAAAAAAAGTTCGAAGCTGCTTTACTGCATTGCCAAGCAATTTGTCTGCCGTCCTTTAAAATGCCGTCGATTATTACTGTTACTATTGTGTCGATTATTTTCCGGGGTTTTACTTAAGTACAAGCACGTTGTCTATTATTTTTCTTGACTATAAAGACGCAAAAAGACTATACTCGGTAATTCAGCATTTTTTTATGCATAACTTTAAAAGGCTACATTAACGATTAGATAAGTATTTAATACTTTGCTTGAAAATAATTCTTGCCTGTTTGATGAAAAAAAAAATGCTTAGTTACATAGCAGCTCAGCTTCATTACTTACCTAAAATGCAGTTTGACGACTCACGCACTTCGTTCGCTTCGGGATAATCTACACCTTATTCCAGATCATGGTTTACCAATGTTCCAATGGAGATGGGAAATCCTGAACCCAGCAGTTAACTAGTTGAAATGTGTATTAAAAAAACCGTTATATTTTTCTAAAGGAAATCACCAAATACAGTACCATGTTTCTATCTAGAAAGCGAGAAAACTAAATTAAGTTATGAAGCCAAATAATCGATTTAAAAATGCCTAAATTCTTAGTAATTAATAAACCGTCAAAATCTTAGAATACTATTTTATGAAAACCGATTGACAAGTGCTTATCAAACGTTTCGTTCGATTTGTTCGTTCAATAATGAATCGAGTTCCTTTAATTTTTCTTAAGTTGGCGACACTGGTCACCGACTGACAGATGGCAGGCAGAAAAAACCGGCACTCATTCTGTTTGGTATGGAGTATTATAATATACAATGACAATAACTTTAATAACTGTTCAAATGATAATTTAAATCATTTTCCCCAGTTGTCATACGATGAGTTAATTCTTGTATCCTTGGGTACTTATCAATTAAAGCAGGCACTGTCCTATTTTGATGAACATATGCGGGGAAATGATGGGCTTACCATAGAAGTGTGCAGGGAGGTAAGCAGCAGCCTTCTTCGATATATACTTCATATACTTCTTGGTTATTGCGGGGACGTATGCCATCCCGCTATGCAAGTCGCAAAACATATTTTGTTCACATTTTAGTTGACAGCTGTCGAAGAGGACGAGATTCAATATTAGGCTATTGAGGCTAATAGTGTAATTGTATTGTAGGTAGAAAGACTACAGTAGGTTACTGTGTCCATGTAATGTGCATAATATGGTTTCTCAGTTGGGAAAGATACCAAGAAAATATTGTACCTCATGCAGAATTCTTAGATGATATTCTCATAATTATTGAAGATGAATAGTAGGTACATCATCATCTGCCTAGCCTTTTCCCGACAATGTTGGGGTCGGCTTCTAGTCTAACCGAATGCAGCTGAATACCAGTATTTTACATGGAGCGACTGACCTCCACAACCCAGTTAGTACTGGGTAATACGACACCCCTTGGTAAGCTGGGTGTCAGAGGCAAGCGTGGCTTAACCTAAAGATCGACCTGAGCGATATTTTACCACGAGCTCCTCCTAAGATGAATAGTACATATTTTATTTACATCTCTCATATTCGGTAAGTAGGTCCTTATTACCCCCAAATGGGGCTTGTAGGTGACCAATTAGCGCTCTAGGGTAATAATGTAGCTAGAAAAGCCCTCGGGCGGTAAGTAATTAAAAAAAAACCCTTCACTCTTTCAAAAAGTTCGCGTACATCTAACCATCATACTGGCAATAGACATCATGCATTCAGCCCAATGACAAAAGAGGTCGCTTCGCTATTCAGCCTTGTCTTCGTATGAGTATAATAGTCATCAATTTTAAATATCGAACGGCGAAGCTCAATTTCGTTGTTAAAAAAAATAAAATAAAAAAAAAGATGAAGAAAGGCGGGAAAACTTTTACTTTAAATATTGTCTGTTTTTGTTTTTTTTTTATAATTACGTGCTAATTAGGAAAAAAACATGAGTTCTGCAAGTGATGAAGATTTAAGCTGCACTCCCGATTCTATGAAAATGGAAGCTGAAGCAGCAATTAACAATATTTTGCCTGAAAGTTCTAAAGAGAGATATTTGAAAACTTACGACGAGTTCATGAAGTGGCGAAAAGAAAAACGAGTAAAGTCTTTATCTGAGACTGTATTCTTAACATACTTTAGTGAGCTATCAAAAAAGCTGCAGCCATCTAGTTTGTGGTGCATTTATTCAATGTTAAAAGCAACTATGAGTACTAAACACGACATCAATATCAAGAACTCTTCAAAATTATCATCTTTTCTAAAAAGACTATCAGCTGGGCACAAAAGCAAAAAGGTCAAAGTTGACCCTTTTTCTCAAGAAAATCGGCGGTATCAAGCTGAAATTTATACCAAATATTCAAGTCTGCTACCCCTTGGAGCAATGAAAAATCAAACTTGTAAGTCATCGCGATCAAAAGATATGACTGTTTATGTCGCATAGATTTCACAAGGGAATCAAAACCTATAGGATACCTACTTCCCTTTGACCTAGAATAATTTAATTAGGCAAAAAGCAAGGCCTTACAGCACAAATAAAGGAAAAATTACAAAAAATAAAAAAGTGAAAATTAAAGGGTGTCCCCCATACATACATAGTTGACGCCAATTAAGATAATTTTTTTTAGATAATGTTACAGAACCCTTCGTGCGCGAGTCCGCCTCGCACTTGGCCAGTTTTTGAAATGGATAAAGATAATGTGGTATGAAAACATTTTTATATGCAAGGAAAAGTTTATTTCATTTTCACTAAACAATGTCTTAGAACGGGTATATTCTGCCGGTGTTGATTCTGAGGATTTGGTTGGATCTGAAAAGAAAATTTTTGAATATCAGTTCGACAAGTAAATCACAAGTTTGTGAAGCAAGACATGCTATCACTTTGGCTAAATCATCAAACAATATGGCGATTCTCACATGACACCGAACGTCTTCGCGGTCGGGCGGTGAAGCAGATCTCACGTCGCATTTTCTTGCATGAAATCAGTTGCTGGCTAACACAGTCATGAGCTCTGATATGTTTACACTACAAAAGCGATTTTCTGACGAAATAATGGCTTTCACTTTGTGATGAGGCCTATTTTCCTTTAAGGCTCCAAAATACTATGTTCGTTAAAACGTAAAACGTTAATCAATTCAATAAGAGAAAAGCACTTTTAAAAATTGCTTCGTGTAAAAATATTAATGCCCGAGACTGTACATGACCACCCGCCCGCGTGGACGAAAGGCGCTCACCACTTCTTCGCGTGGCCCACCGCCCCATACAAATCTTCGCCACTTGCGCCCGACCTTGTGAGAATCGCCTTACGGGTGATGGTTCGTAGGTCAATACTTTAGGTACTCTATTAGAATAGTTGCTACCTACTATTGATGTAACATTTTCCAGAACCCAGAAATATTGCATTTATTCACCTGTCTTTTGATATATCTGCGCCACCCATTAACACTCGAGCTCCTCTACACAAGTTGAGGTTCATCTGCGTCTTTGAGCTGCATGAGTTTCCATATAGGTGACCCCGCATAGTTGCTGCAAACAGCTCATAAGCCCGGTTATGACTACAGGAGTGGCTAAAACAGCCTGGTTGGTTGCTTCCACCATTGGCATAGAAGTCTTTATCTCCGATTGCCGATCCAACACCGTTGGCAAGTGGACCTGAACCATCTGTGTGGATAATTTCGACGTACTCAGCATCACCTTTTCTTAATCGTTGGGATCTGCTGTCCCATCCACTTGCAGATGGGTCCAACCCTAGAAAAGTAAGAAAGAATATTATTTCAAGAAAGTGTTTGTGAACCAGGCGATTTATTGCGGCAAATAAAGATACCAGAACTTACCAGTTATTCTACCAACTGTTGCAAGTGAAGGACTCAACCGTCTACTAGCAATACCCACAACGTGAGCTCCGAGGCCAAACCCGACCATGTGCACTTTATCCATAGCGATCCCAATGGTTGGGGGTGGATCGACGCCTGCTACAGTAGTAGTAGATCTCTCAGAGGTCACATCAGAGCCAGATAACCATCTTAAGAATTCTGTTACTTCCTGAGCTACACGTTCTACATTCGCACGTGCCGTCGAGTAACTCCCGCTAGCTCTTCTTGCCCAGTCAACCACTATGACGTTGTAGTGTCCTCGCTCTAGAATTTCTAAAATAAAAAGAAAGTTATTTCATTTTAGTAATTACTTATAGAAAAATTTGTGAACCGACGCCATGAAAAGTGATTATCGCTGGCTGAAGTTTATACACTAGAAATATTGAACGGATTTCTGTTGCGTTGCCAATAGTTTTATTTGGAATGTCTGTACATAAAATCTTGGTAAAAATGTGCAAAAAAATGTCCTACGCAGTTTTATGTACACCATAAAACGATGTGTTACTTCATTAAATTCAAGTCGCAGTAAGTTAAGAGGGAACAGGGGCTGCGATTCTCCATACAAATGTATTCCCCTTTTTCTTCCTGAATAATGCCTCTAGAGCAGTCATTTTTTTCATAAAATCAAAGCTGCTAAAGACACGTCCCTGTCGTATACTTTTTTCAGCAACTAATAAGTAAAGAAAATAGTATGACACTCCAAAAATTAAAAAATGTCCCATTTTTCCGGCCGTGATTAGACCAGACAAATTAGAAAAGTTTTTTAGATAAAATAAAAATAATAAATTATTTTTATGAAGGATGATTTTAGCTAAATACATGGTGTAACAAGACCCTTCACGAAGCTGTCAACCAAGCATTATGTATATCAAACTAAGTAACTTTACGCAATAAATATTGCTGGGAAATGACTAAACACTCCCGTTATACGGCAGGACTCAATGTAACACACTCAAAACATTGTGCTGAAGGATGAATTGCGTTGTGGACGTGTTTACAGTAAAAATCTTAAGTTAAAAAAATGTATTTAAAAAAACACTTGTGAAAAAGTTGGAACTTTGACACCCAATATCTTCGGAACTGGAAGGATGCTTTTTTGTGGACCGTATCTGGGTGGTCCACAACAAAAAAAATTATCGCAATTAAGGGGAGAACAAGTACCTTTCGGCTTCGTTAAAGGTCTTGTTACACCCTTTATTATATACATTTATAAATTAATATAACCTAAATAGGCTTTTGAAAATGGAAAAAAGTGAAAAAAGTCGATTACTTAACTTAAAACATACTTAAAAAATGGCGTCAAATAACTCCTCCTCAACACTGTCAACTGGTAATGTACCCAAGAGACTGGCGGCGTTGCCACGTTGTATGGCAATGCCTTTGGCCAAGGGAAAAGCCAGCCCTTGGGTCACGGGATGTGTCAACTAAGCGTTTTAAAGTGTCCTTGAAAAGGCTGTGAGCACTTGGACCCGTAAAGTTTTGACCCCAAACGGCTGGAAAATATAGTTACCAATAAGGTTACTATATTTACGCCACTTGAGGTTCTCTGCAGCCGCAGCGGTAGCGCCAGCACAGCACGATGAGCTTGGAAGATGGGATGGCGCAAGAGTATCGACGCAAGTTGCGTCCCACACTAAAGGCCGACCCATCTTCCAAGGAAACAAAGACATGCCGTCCGGTCTCTTGCCAACGTCGCGTGCCAAGCCATTGGGTTCAAAACTTGCTGGAATGCCGACGGTGACAAGAGCTCGTCGGATGTTGTCATTTAAGTTCGCGTGCCGTGTAAAACGGCCCGCACTTCGGTTGCATGACAGGCCGTGGTGTCCAAGGCTGTTGACAACTTCAGCACAGTGACAGCGATGAGGAGGACAACATGGGGCACCAAGGCGTAGAGAAGAAGCGAGGCGGAAAGTAGTGTCGTCGGACAACAGTGCCTATGTTCGACGACGGTAGTGCGTGAAGCCAAAGACCCGACTCTCACTCACCCACAACTCGCGAGCGAGTTTCCAGCCATTGATAGCCTCGGAGAAGCACGGCACATCAAAATCAATCAGTGTGGAAGCCAGTATATTCCTGATTAATTTCTCAGTGCCGTGGACCGAGGATATAAAAGCCGGTAAACTAATACTAGAAATTTAGCGAACGCGTCCCATACGAATGCGAAAAGTAGCTTGTGCCCAAGTACGGTCGTCTAAAGCCACATTTAAAATTGATGATTATTAGTTATTTTTATTAATGATTAAATTAAATAAAACATAAATTAATGTCAAAAATGATTGAAGCGGCTCGATGTAACGGCGAATAATTGAATGAGTTTTCGAGGAGAAAAGAGTGGAATACGAAACGTCGATCTCGTCAACATTTTTGTGATGAAATCGGTCTGAGCTGAAGCTGTCCGTCCCTATTGTGTATCGTGTACTCTACGGGGGCTGGGTTGACGTAACGCGACGGTAATTGTTTTTCCAAATATATTTTTTTAAATTCCTCGCAGGCCCTGTTCCATCTTAAATCATGTTTTTTTTGTACTTACCCCTCCTGGTAAGTATATTGAAGTCGTGGGTCAAACTTCCACCGTGTCCATGGACCAAAATAATTGTTTTGTCTAATACATTGAACTCATCGGGCACGACGCTGCCGGCTTGACTCATATTCACAGGTATTTCCCGGTTATTCCTTATAAAACGAAATTAATTTAATTAGGTTATGTTGGGTACGAAGAGGCATGTAACTTTTTTGAATATGTATTATTTATTATTTAATTAAAACGGTTGTGAAACCAATTACAATGTATGTACTTACCGTGTGTATAGGCGATATTGATTATCCGCTTGTACATAGTACACTGTAAAAAAGTAAGCAATAATGAGAGCGATGAAAAATTTATAACTTTACTGATGTTGTACTATAGTTGATGGAATTAATGAACGTGTCAATGACGAGTAAAAGTGACTTTGAATGGTTAATAAAACTAACCAATCAATGTATTGACTATGTCTCCTATACAGCGTGTAACAGAAATGGTATAATCATATGGAATACTGTGGTACGGACCATCAAACTGAACAACTTTCTCTATGGGACCACCATCGAAATTGTAAAAAAAAAAATCAGCTGTCCCATACATTTGGGTCGAGTAGGTATTGAAATTTTGTATAGGACAGCTGATTATTTTTTTACGATTTCGATGGTGGTCCCATAGAGAAAGTTGTTCTGTTTGATGGTCCACGATTATACCCTTTTTGTTACACGCTGTATATTTATCATTGTGTATGATTTCTTTGATTTTGGCGAAAAACACGATGCAGTTCGTACCTATGCATGCCAATAACAACAGAACAACAACAATAACAGAGGATACTGTACCTCTGCCTTGCAGGAAGTGAACATATCGTGATGTTATAAACATAATTATATTATTTAACATAATATATCATTGTGATTTCAGTGTTTATTTTTTATAAAAACACATAGATCTGTATTTGTGTTAGATATATGTAAATTAAAGATATTTTTAAGAAACCTCAATTATTTATGGAACAGACGGTTTTATATTCAATACTAAAATTAGGAGACGGAAAAGATGTCGGTTGCCTAAAAAACATTGGGGACGGGTCTATAGTAGGTTGCCCATAGATCTCTTGTAATTATTTTCCATCATTTGCTGACGTTTCATTATCATAGTATTTAGGCGCATGTGTAAGGGTATTTATGTATTTAGGGTCATAAGGGTATGTGTAATGAATACCTTTGTAAATTAAATTAAAAGTGAATTAAATAACTTAACTTACCTGCCATTGCAGCTAAAAGAATGGCGAACTTCAACATATTGCTTGATCGATCGTTCCCTTTCTGTGCAATATTTACAAATTCGTTTGTTTTTATAATAATCTGACAACTAAACGATCTGATCAAACCTTAATTTTATCATCAAAGGTCATTTCATTTTTTTGCCGAAAGATGTCGATAGCAGATCGTTATAAAATGGATGCAAGGATAAGATGCTAATCTCTATGTTATTGAATATATATTATTATAATATTTCAGGGTCGTAGTGTTATTGTCCTTGTTTTGCTATGTCTAATAATGCGTCAAAGGGTGTTATTGCACACACAGTTATGACTTCCAGAATTTCACTGCATTGCCAAGCAATTCGTAAATTCACAAATATTTTAAAGAAAATGTATAATCTTAGCAGATAACGGTTAATTTTGAATAACCCGTTATTTTTTTTAATATACAAGCCAGGTGGGCTGCTACAGTACAACAGGCTCCTACAACTACAACAGGCTGTGGAGTACCATCCCAAACCATGGCCCACCTCCTGACCTGCTCTCTGTGAAACTCCACCTGCACTTTAAGGGGCCTGTCCGAAGCCACTGCCAACACCATCGACGTGGCTGAGTTCTGGTCGAAACTAATTTAATTAAATAAATATGGCACTCATCGATACGACAGAGAAGATATCATAAAAGTACGAGTTCGAAGATCCTCGTAACACCTTATATTTTCAATAGATGACTTATCTATTCGTAAAAACATTTCGTATGGTCGAAGCTCCATAGCTTCGACCATACGACCCATGTCGTAGAGACATCAAGAAAGCCAGACGTGATGATGGTTAAGCCGTGATTGTAAATGCAAAGCCTATAAACTTAGGGAAAGACCAACAAAAAAGATGGATGGACTGTGTGAAGGATGATATGGCTAGAAAGGAGGTGACTGTTGAGATAAACAATAAAAAAACGGGCAAAGTGCGAGTTGGACTCGCGCATGAAGGGTCCCGTACCATCGTAGTAGAGGAGCCCCCTTTAATTTATTTTTACTATATCGTACATATTTTTTTTAATAAAAATATAAATGAAACTACGTTATTTTTTTTTATTATATACCTTGGAGGTATTTTTTCGCTATCGGTTGAATAATATCCGGCTCGAAGGACCACAATATGTCAGTGTTCGACTCGTATTTGTTGTTATAGCGGCAATAGAAGTACACATTCTGTGAAAATTTCAACTGTCTACCTGTTACGAATTATGAGATACAGCCCGCTGACAGACAGACAGAAGGATGGACAGCGGAGGCTTAGTAATAGAACCCTCCATGCGCGAGTCCGACTCTCCCTTGGCCGGTTTTATTTCTTAAATGGTTATAAAATACCCTTAACGAAGCCGCACGGCACTGGTACTCCCCGTCATTGCAAAATTGCTATTTTTATTCTATTGCAGGTCAAAGTTTCAACTTTATCACGAGTTTTAACTTTACGTAAAGTAAAGTTAAAACTTGTGAAAAAGTTAATACCTAATACCTTCACGACCCCGTACTATTCAGTGCATCCATCAGCACAATGTTTTGAGTGCCTTACATTGACTTCTACGTAATACGAGATTTTCCAACCCAAAAAAAAGTCGTTTCCCAGCAATTTTTTTTACGTAGTGTTACTTGATGAACAGAATGCTTGGCTTCTTCAAGGATCTGTTTACACCTTGTATACGTTTTCTAACAATATTTTAAGATAATAAGGTATTACAACAAAAGCGTGCCAAATATCAATTCAAAAGAGCACCGATCCCTTGCTCACGTCTCGTATATAACCATCAAAGACTTTACTTATGCCACTATGGGCCATCTAATGAGTTACCTGTAGGAGCCGGCTGTGGTTGAAGCCCTGTGAAAGGGTCGCGACCCTCAAGCAATTTAACCTCATGACACCAGAAAGGGTGTAAGTCGACCCAACGGTAATTGCACATAGTAAAATTAACAGTAGCATTCCTGGTTCCTTATTGTTTCAGAATGTGTTCAGCGATTTTTGAGGGGCAATTGATGGCCTTTTTTTGGTTGTATTACCTTTAAAAATACCATATAGTTTTATTTTTGGCTGTTCTAATAATGTAGGTGCGGAACATATACGGAAAAGTTTTGGATACAATATTCGTTTACAAAACAGTTCGTAGATTAAATTTTTAAGGGCCATGTGCACCACAAGCAAAAATCTATCTGATTTCGTTAAACATTTGCAAATGAAAAGGACAGTTAAAAGGGAAACGTTAAAATAATCCAATTAATTATTTGATTATATTTAGAATTTTATGCGCTAAACGCATTAACTAGCTTGTGGTGTAAGCATATCTTGCTATTGTAAATTATTTATACCTTGTAGGTATATTAACCATGACAAAACAATAATGATTAGATCTAACCCGCAGTTTTCCAAATCAAGGCGTACCTGTAATTAAAAACAAATATATTGTGTACATTGTATACACTAATATTCATATAGACACATAATATGCTGTTACGAGTAAAATGAGGAACTATTTTGGATATCCTCCCGTTGTAGGTCAGTTCGGATTGACGCATACAGCAAGAAACTTGGCAGTCTCTTCGTGTAGCTCTTTCAAGTGGTATAAGTTATGAAGGCCACTCACTTGCTGACCCAAAATTACTTGGCAGACAGTAGGGGCTGCTTGCAGACGGCTCTGCGATTAAGGATAAATATGTGTATGGAACGTTTATCTATCAACTAGCTTAGGCCCGCGACTTCGGTAATTGCCCCACGGCATCGTACAACCACGATAAAAAGTATCTTATGTGTTAATCCAGGTTATAAACTATCTGTGTGCCAAATTTCATGCCAATCCGTTAAGCAGTTTTTGCATGAAAGATTAACCAAGAAGACATCCTTCTGTCCATCCATACTCACAGACTTTCGCATTTATGCTTAGTAGGATTAACACCAAGTTTATGGTCTATTTCGAAAGATTTTGAAGGTTGTAAAGTTCAAATTATACTCAGGATTCAATTTGATACTTGACTAACTTCTGTACCCGACTTCATCCGTGTTAAAAATATCATATCTCTTTATTAATCTTAGTTTCCATGAATATTTTTTTTTTATATCAGATGTGTAGTGGTAGTATAGATTTTCTCGTTATGTATTTATAATGTATAGACGATTTTTTTAAGATAATTGAATCGATTTTTTTAAGAGAATAATTGATGCTTTTCCTTTGCTTGAATCATATTTGAAAAGAGGAATCATTGCATAAGGTTGGAGTAGTTAAAACTTGATGTGTCCTTAACACATTTATGTACCCTTTCGGGGAATCCAAGACTTTATCCAATAATCAGGATTTACATTTTGTCAAGGAAACTAAAGATAATAAGTAGATACCTACACGCTGCTATAAGCAACTAAACAATAAGATTAATATCTGACTATATTACATTATTTTTAAGTTAAAATAAAACCTTCGATTGAGTATGTGCGTTATCTAAGAAATCAATCAATCGATAGCCATATTTTTATCAAAAGCTTCACGGTCGTTAAAATCAAAAACATTAAAATATTTACGAGCGATAGATGAGAAAAGACAACGGAAATCGTAATCCAATACTTGTTCCTACTTTGTAACATGTCTGTATATCTAATGTAACACTTGTCAGGTAGCATTCGTGTGTCAAAATCGAAAATGTTCCTGATAAAAAAATGTGTCTGACTAGTTCCTAACGTCCGCTCTATAACTCTTTTAATTTTTTTTGATTCAAATAACAACACACTTAGCAATATAAAACGAATTCGGTTATATTTAGCAATATAACCGAATTCGTTTGTATACCTATGTACACAAATGAATTCGGTGAAATATTGAAGCTACTGAGAGCCTCGACCAGTGGCGACCGCTTTCAAAGGTATTCGTATTTCTACGAATTTCAACAAGATTAGGAATATTTTTAATACTAATCCATTATTGATAATACTGATGGAATATTTTCTAGGACCTCCGAACTAATTTGCTTCGAGTTTCGAGTCATCGAATTGCGGAAATAAAATTTGTGAATTATTTGATTATCAATTTACAAATAAACCAAGTTCAAAATTATCGTGTTAGGGTTTCTATAACTTTAAAACGTTGAAACATACATTCGCAAGCAAAGCTGCGCAAATCTTAGCTCATAAATACGAATACCTACGTCACAGTTTGTCACCCTGTATTGCGAACTCTTCATATGTTTGACAGACGAGATCTTCTGAACTTACTGGTTCTTATCAACGATACCAAAAATACCTTATCTTTTCATTCACCACTCTATATTTTCTATGAACGATAATTCATGATCTGTTCTTTAGATAGGTAAGTGAGTATGTCTAGCCTAACAATCAGTAAGACAATCATGTCTAATAGACCTACGTCTATCAGATTATATCTACATTTATAATCTAGTGTTATTGTTCTATTTATTTACAAACAAACAATAATATATCAGTGACAAAGTGATAATTCAATAATAACAAATATAAAGAAAGAAGATTTGCATTTCAGAAGCGTTCATCAACGAAATTATGTACATACATGAAGCAATTACGGGGTTTTGCATTCCATTTAATACCATTTTTTTTCAAGAGAGCGCTGCTGGTAAACATTTTTGAAATGTATTGAAAAAGCTAGATGGCGGTGTTGGTTTTGATACATAAAAATCATGATAGATAAATCATGTTATTCTAGACGAATCCAACATTAATAAACATGCTGTGATAACCTTTAACATATCTAAATTTGACCGAAGCCTAATGTTGTTTTTTTGAGATTTTTTTTACTAATGTAAGCGAGCTCTAAGTGTGGACCCCAGATTGCGTGGCCGTTTGCCTTTATTCTTTCGAGAAAGCACTTCATACAACCAGGAGACGATCTGTTTTGGTGTCCCACAGGGCAGTGTCCTGGCACCCCCACTTTTTCTTATATACGTGAATGAGTCGTGTCAGGTATCCTTAGATCCTTACCCAAATGCAAAATTATAGCTTATGCAACACAGCTCTAATTGTTCAAGGCCGGGACTGGGCTGAAACTCACCTTAACTCGGAGTTTGCCTTAAGCACCGTCATGAGGTAGCTGACCACAAATCTTCTCACTCTAACTGTCAACAAGACCAAATTTATCACATTCTCTACTATGAAGTCAAGTCTGCCACCCATCCCGATTGAAATTCGTGCACACATCTGCCCAGACTTACTCGCTAACTGTGGTTGTCAACAATTAGGAAATACCCCTACTATTAAATATCTTGACGCCACTCTTGATAGCAACCTTAAATGGAAGCAATATATTGCTTCAACTGTAGCTCCTGTGAGAAAACTTATAAATATTTTTTTAAAGTTCAGAGGTTCGGCCGATTTTAACTGTTTATTAACCGTCTACTTTGTGCTCGCTCAGACGTTCTAGGGTACTTATAACGCTAAAACAGTGATGCTACGTGTCGAACGAGCTCAGAGAGGTGTCCTGAAGGGGCTGGCAAGGAAATTAATCTGATATTCCACATCCTCTCTATATCCTCTGCCAGGTCCTTACCGTCAGACAGATATTTATCCTCCAAACTATTCTACGCAAAAACACAGCCACCTTACCTTTGATCCTAAATGCTGTTCTACACGACGCTCGAATAGGGTGTGTAACACTGAGCCTCGTAGAATCGTAACTGCAAGTCGTCTTTACAAACACCTAAGTTTAAAAATCTACAACAAATTAAACAAAAGCTTACACATCTACTCATTAACCAAGACCAAATGTAAAATGAAACTTGACTCCTGGTTAAAATCACAAAATTATGATGAAACAGAAAAGCTCGTGAAAGTGTAAAATACTCATCACTCCCTCACCAAAACCAGAACGTGCCACAAACACCCCATGCACATCTCATTAGCACTCTCCCACACATCCATTCACCCTACACTGACCACATTAGCTCAACATTAATCCCAAATCCTAAATCATATTATGTCCTGTACTGTTTATTTTAATCTTATTTTTGTTTTTATTATTAATTAACTAGATCTAAATTAATTTAATTAGCTATTAAGCACTTTTTGCATGGAACCTCGTTCAATTCTGTACCTGGAGAAGGGCGTTGTTAGCTGCGCTACAGTTTATACTTTTGCAGCTACCATCTTTTTATTTGTACCTAGTCTTGTGTTTTTTGTTCCGAAATAAACTTTTAAGGCCGAAACACACCGGATCCGTACGCGTAGACGTGCACGTGCACGTGCACGTACCATGACGTTGTAATATATGGAACTTTATAGAGACATGGCACACCGCTTGCGTGACGTACACGTGCGCGTAGACTACATGCGTAACGCTACGCATTGCAGCTGCCATGTGTCAAACTTGCTGCGTACCTACGCAGAGCGGAACAGCAACGTCACATTGATGCGTGCAGTGATGACGTTGTAGTCAATGGCATTCCGTATTGGACGTCACACCGAACAAGTTTGAACACGCACGTATCTTTGCTGCGCGTGACTACGCGCGTGACTTACGCATTCAGTTGTATTTGTTTTCAAGTTTTACCGATAGTAAGTGATGTTTTGTTTCGGTTTTAATGATGAATAATGAAATTAAAGAAAAACTAATTGTTTGTACAACACAAAAAACAAAGAGTCAAAAATATGTCATATAAAACTTGAACCCATTGTTTTTTGGCACACCCAGGAATATTCTGTCACAATAACAGTAATATTGCTTCTTCTTCATCAGATGAACTACTTGGTCCATTTACCCAATCTTCTTCAGACATCGTGCACAAGAATTGCTGGGTACGCAAAGGACCGGTGCGTTGCGTGCGTACCACGTATGCGTAAGCGTATGCGTACGCATATGCGTAACCCGGCCTGTCAGGGGTTCACGCGCGTTACCACGCGCGTGTACACGTGTACGTCACGCCACGCATCTGGTCTGACCAGGCCTTTAATATTATTGTATTTTTTTTCTACAACACCCAGGTAAGGACATGGTATCTTCCATCGCTGAACCTCCCGTGGAAAAAATTGCCGACCTTTTAAGGTTAACTTCTGTAATTTGACCTTTGCAGACAAAATTTCACCACTGCTCTCAAAACGGTGAAAGAAAACATCGTGAGAAAACCGGCATGTCCTAGAACCAAACATTCGAACTCATGACATCTACCAAGTCGTACTGGGCCCGCGTGATAGATTACAGCCTATTCCCTTAGTGTGTACCCTACTACCCAAGTAGTAGGAACAATTTTTGAATACTAAATAGTCTTGCGTTTTGCCGCAACTCGCCTGATGTGAAGTGATGACGCGGCCTATGGGGGAGCACGCTTGCCTAGATCAAACCGATTCACAGTAAATTTGATGAGATCTGGATTATAATGATCGAGAAACAGAAGCCGGCAATGAATTTTTCTGTGTAAAGAAATATTACGCTTTAACTTCTGAAGTTGACACGAATGGATGTTAAATTAATTCCCGTAAACGAGAAGCTAAGTTTAATATTTAAGTATAATAGTCTTTAAATTGTTAAAAGTTACGAGACAGTGAGGGTTCATATTACGAACAGATTTCAAAGAAGTCTGTATGGTTCTGAAGACTAACTTCAGTAAAGTTTAGCGGATAGTGGTGGCTTGTGGCACACGGTTTATTGCTGCGTATAGTAGATACTTGTATACGAAATATAAAATTAAATGAAATACTGCTGTTTTTCTAGAACTTAAAATTATTGATCTACCACGTAGTGATAGGCAGGTACAGAATGCAGTTAAATTTCAACAATGAAATGGACTGGCATAGCGAAGTAATAGAGTTTTAGTGAAATTAGAGGCCAGCCTATACTGATGTAAGAGCAGCGGTGGTCCAGCGAGAGCAGCGGTGGCCCAGTGAGAGCAGCGGTGGCCCAGTGAGAGCAGCGGTGGCCCAGTAGTGGCGGCCCCGACTTACGAATATACACACATATACAGTCGTGGGTTCGAACCCAGGCATGTGCATTACTTTGTGTAATTTATTTTATCACCACTGCTCTCAAAACGGTGAAGGAAAACATCGTGAGGAAACCGGCATGTCCTAGAACCAAAAATTCGAAGACATGTGACATCTACTAACCTGCACTGGGTGCGCGTGGTGGAATATAGCCCATTCCCTCTCATAGAGAGGAGGCCGAGTGTCTCAGCAGTAGGAACATTAAAGGCTGATTATGCTATACTGATGTTGTTACCGCTGACATTTGGCCTACCGTACAATAGTGTTTTTTTATCCCACATTGCAAGTTAATACATCAATTTATCTTTCATTACAATCTTCCCAAAATCACTTTGTGTAAAGTAGAGACAAGAGACTAATCTTAGATCATTTTTGCCATAAATTACAAGTTATGTCAGCTTTCTTCTTCCTAACGTATCGATGGTAAAAATTTCAAATGTGTTTAACCCAAAACTCAGCCAAGCGAACCCCACTCACTGATGCAGTAAAAAGGTCATCATGTGCGCAGGTGTTAGGGCATGTGGAGCAAGAATGAAGGTGGGCCAATGTCCGTGGGGAGACGCTGCAAACGCACTTGAGGTCTGAGCCCTCCCTGAACCATGCAGACAGGGATCTGTTGTGTCAGCTTTAGTACCTACCGACTCATGTCGACGATTAGATTATGTAACGCAATTAAAAGGCAAAAAGTAAAAACTTAGAATTTTTAGTAAATTAGTCCCTATACCTAAAGTCTAAGTACAGCGGCACATTTCTTACTTTATGATTTGGTAAACTAATCACCTAATTATGTGATCGATCACCACCGCATATCATCATTAGCCTATATCACTGCCAATAGGCTGATGATGATATGCTATGGTATAGAGGCCTATGTCCACTGTTGGACATAAGCCTCTTCAGTCGCACGCCACTTAACTCGATTCTCGGCAACTTTCATCTAGTTGCACCAGCCAGCAATCTTGCGGAGATTGTTGCTCCAACTGTTTTTTTCACGATGTGGAAATCCTCATAGGGTGTCCTCCGCCCAGGGGAGAGTGGAGGTGTCTGTCAGACTCGTACTGACTAAAATCACACGGATTCCCTGGCACACTTGCGTTGTGGGGCCGCGGGATCGTTGCTCCACCTAGCTTGAGTCCTACCTTAAGCTTGCCGATTCGCGGTCTCCACTCAAGAACATGTCTTCCCCAATGCCCCATCGCCTATGGACATCTGCAATTAACCAGAACCTTTTAAACCACCAAACAGAAACAATGATTGCATGGTACGGTGGCGCTCCTTCCTCGTAACCAAACAGTTTATACATTAACACGTATTTAACTGTTATTTTCGTGTCAAATTAAATTCATTATTGTGTCAACGGTCACTGATATAAAACTAAGTTCAACTTCAAAACACCAAGATCTCATTTAATTTACAAATTCTAAGTTTCTACCTAGTTTGGGTTATGTCACGCTGCTACCGATGATTAAACACACTTCAGAGCAGTTTTATTATCATTTTTAATAGGCGGGAGGTCATTAGTTGGCGCATGCGTGTCAAAAGGTTGCGAGTTCGTTCCTGGCGGATGATCGCGGTTCGTCGGTAGTCCATCGTTCGGTACCGTCGCAGACTGCCGCTTCCAGTCCCACTGTTCACATCTTCGCGTAAAAGTTTCCTCTAGTATACAATATCTACAAGTTTCGTACAAGGAACGTTGCTTATGTTCTCTATGACGTGTATTGTGTAAGTTGCGTTGAAAATCGTCAACATGCGGTGGTGTTTGACTGCAGTTTTGTTCGTCGGCTTGTTTTGTTCAGGTATGTAAACTTTTTAGATAATAAAGTTGGTAAGGAAGTTGTATTTAAGTTATCTGTTTTTTTTTTCAAGTAGGTAATGATAAGATATTTTTTAACTCACGTAGGTACCTACTGATATATCAAAATTGATTTCATATCGGTTATAGGTGCGTACCGTAGGTACCGAACGTTATTAGTTAATTTGACAACGAAGACGTTTGACGTATGAAAAGTATAAAAACCTTGAGACTGATTTTTTAAATTCATTCTAATGATTTACGCCTTGAGATAATGTGATAGGCATTGGCCAAATTGTTCCATAAATATACCTACTAGCAAATCGCACTGATTAAATTAATAACAGAGACAAAGTAGCTACCTACTAACCTAGAACTAGGTAGATAGACTATACAGCTACTTTCATAATACTACTTATGTAAGTAGGTTTTCGATTATTAAATCCTATTTATCCAGACGTGCTACGCTACCAGAACAAACACGTATCTACAAAAGGAATCAATATAAAGGTAGCTCGTTGTTCAATTACCAGAATCATTCGAGTCACGTATATTTGTAAAGGAAGCCTTCCAATGCATCCATCACATCAGAGATTCTGAAAGAAAATCATATCATATTTTGATGAACCTTCGATTTTATCTATTCGGTATCTTTGCTCTTATATTTTTATCTGAAAGTAACTTAAAAGTCATTTACATGCTTTGTAGATAGTATCACAAAAGCATGGTAACTTCCTTTTTTTTATCAATTAATATGTACCTATAATAAATACGTGTAGTTCTTTAAATGTAAATATTATTTTACACTTTCAGACAGTAAACTACAAATAAGCTAAAATTCCTACTAGACAAGCATGATTTTAAATAGCATGTCTATTTCAGCCTTAATAGATTGAAATTAAACTTAGAACAAGTCATTTAGATGTGTAGATCGCGAGACCTCGCTACATGTCATGGCAACAGAGAATCATATCGGATGTACTAATTAGAGCTGAGCCTGTGTATAACATTTTAGAATTAACTAAGCATCGTGTTTGGCCACTATAATTCAGAAGAGAAACGAGATGCGTGACACTAACATTAAATGACGTAAAATATTCATGTGAGAAATTGCGTCCGCATTAAACGAATTAAAAAAAGCTAAAACAGCCGAAACTCATGGAAAATTGGCGTATGTTTAAACGAACAGTGATTTAATTTTTACAAAGTTAACACTATCACAATGCCGACCGAACATTTCAGAGAAAGAACGAATGAAAACCATGAGCGCATTTAATTGACAGGTCAGCCGGTGTGTCAATTATAGTTCGTTCAACTAATGAGGTTACGCACCAATAAAATTCATGGTGAATGACGAGATGACTCTATAAATACGATACACGGTTTTTACAATCTTTGTCATCATTACAAATAAAATTGCCATCATTATTGTTTGTGCTGGACCCGTTCTGAGTGTCGATACGCAAGTCTGGCAAAGTGTTAGGTTTTTCTTACCATCTTTTCATAGTCATATTGGCGAAATTCTATATACTGCTGCCTTCCCAGACAAGGACTTCAGGCGTGATTGTTATGTGTGTGTTTTTACGCTGAACCCACGATCTACGTAAATCCCATAATTTTTATCTGTGCTTAGTAGTGGGCGTAGGGTAAATCCGTAACCCCGCTATCAGTTCGGATTGCCCTCAATAAAGTCGGACAAAATGGGATTTTCTGTTTAGAATTTCTTTGAGCATAAACTGAAGTTGGAACTAAGCCTGTTTATAGTCGTTTTGTACTGGAATCAACTTTAATATCTACAGAAATGGGATTGACTTTAGCTATTAATGTAATACGTTTATTCTTTCCATCTGAATTCTTCTGTCTTCTAAAAGTGACACGAAATTTTGGCATATGTATCGAATCTCTGTCTCTTATTCAAATAAAGTAGAATGAAAATGGGTAGCCCGAAATATCTCATTAATGTGCTTATGAATAAACCTGCAGTCGTCGTGTTTCCATTACAGTAGTGGTTTCAGAAGTTCAAGTATACAGTACAGTCATGCCCTGAAGTTATGCAATTAGTGGTATTGACAAAGACCCGTAAGGTTAACCGCGCGACTGTGGATCCAGCGGCAATTGACGACTAGTTTTGATAGAGTCATCCACAAAATCCCACAAAATTAATATTATTATGAAATTAATTAAAAAATTTACACTTTGGTTTTGAAAGTTTCTTTTAGGAAGTCGCTAAACAGATTTTCGATTCTGGAATTTGCGGAGGTTAGGTCTTTTTAGGTTAAATAATGGATTTCTGGTACGAGAATATTTGTAATATTGATAGCGGGAATAGTCGTTGAATGTCCGAATTATCGTAGTTCTAATTTTAGGAAAATTATTGGAAGGGCATTGAAATTGACATTTTGAACAGTCCAGTCAAAGTCAGGTTTTTGCTTTTCAGAAATCGTAATGGAATGAAGAAATTTATTTCGATCAATGTCCTTAACAGTTGAACTGGGGCCTTAGTCTGCTATTGCAATAGTGTCAGAATGGTCTATCATTGATTTAATAAGGCCCCGCGCAGACGAATTACCCTTTGTACGCACGTCAAACGGGTTTCGAACGCGCTTCAATACGCCGTGGGCTAGGGGCCTTATTAAATCAATCATAGACCATTCTGACACTATTGCAATAGCAGACTAAGGCCCCAGGGTTTAAAGACGAACGGTAACTTTGATTTCACAGTGACATACTTCCAAACTCATCATCATTCATGGCATTTATCCCAATTTATTTGGGGTCGGCGTAAATCATATTTCACACAGCCCATCGATCTTCTTTGTTCTTTCCCTACTCTTACAGACATTTCCGAAACCATATGTAAAATAAATAAAATTAGAAATCCGTCAATTAAATTGTGATCTTATGTAATGTTTTATGAGGTTGAAAAATTATTTTTTTAACAGGCTTCCAAAAGGACAAGGTAATCGTCTGAATGTTTTTTTGTAATAGCTCATTCTGGTGACACATCAACCACCAGTGATAAACACGTCAAGAGCAACAAAATTTGTAATCAGGTCACCATAAAGGACATAAAGTGCCTTCAGATCTCGATAAGGACATTTACCACATTATTTTATCACATTTTTGCCGGCTTCAAGGGAATTAACTTGAACATGATATTTCCCCATCACTCGTAAAATGGGAGTGGTGTTGGGCGAGCCCTAAAGATAATCTGCCATTATTGCCGGGCCGGGTCAACGAAACTTTCCTAACTACATTCCTGATGTAATTGAAGCTTTCCTAATCCCTTATTTACATTTTCACGACGTTAAAATGAAATATACAATGTTAAACTCAAACAGAATTCGTTAAAACCTACCAGTTCCTTTCAAATATCATAACACTAAACTTTCTATACTTAAATATAAACGTCGAATTTATGTCCCATTATCTTGACTTCTCTCCCGTTCCTTTAAAAAGGCTTTAAACCGTTAAATTTTACGACGACTGTTTCAATATTTTTACACTTTTCCTACATTCAATGCACGGTAATCTATGGAACGGGTTGCAGTGCGCGTGCGGCGAGCTACGAACAAATTGAATTCATTTCAGTAGCCACACTTCTAATTGGTGACGTGTATCGGGTCCTGTACCCACTGTCTGTTTGTGTAATCGACAGCGAGAATAACGATAAAAAATTACTTACGAAAAACACATCAGTTTTCTTTGTACATTTTTACACATGCTCAATTTACTATGTCATATAATTTCCTGTAATATGATGCTTCTCTGCGGGAAATTCTATATAATTATACTTAGTTGTAACTATGAAGGTACATTTTATGATTGAGTGTACAACTTTTGTGGATAATATACTCGCTCAGACACAGTCATTTATCTTTTGGTTAGGTGCCCGTTGGGATCCCGAGAGAAAGGATGAAGTCAACAATCAAATATATATCTTTCACTTTCTTTTGCTTGTTAGTATGATTCATCCATCATGGTGTGATTCATTCATTACGTGTTATACTGCGGTCTTGCATCTAAACTTTGTTAACGAATTTGCGGTAATTGTGTTGTTTATCGTGACGTGCCACGGAAATATCAACCTAAACAACAGTGTTATGTGCAGTTTATACATTTTTACCCAGAGTAAGACTATTCGATAGATATTTAATTTATATTATCTTGACTTTAATCAAAAACCGGGCACTAGCAGGGTAACTGCGTTACATACTTGCAATGACAATACCTTTTATTTAAATATACATTGCTATGTTTACGCTATCGTGACAATGATTTTTCAAACATTTATAGCAATGGATTAGGAATTTCTTTCGAAATTCTACTGACAGTGTGTTTTGCAATTGGGGAGCAGTTGTATACCTATATCTATTATACCTGACTTTAGACTTTATATCAATGCTCATGGAAATTCAAAAGCCGAAATGCTGACAATACGTCCTTACAGGTCATCGGTCATCAGGTTAAATCGGCCTCTCGTAATTGGGTTCCGGGGGTTAAATTATTGGCAGTAGCTGCGTGTAAAATTCTGACATTCTGTGTAGTGAACGGAGCAACTCCAAAAATGGAAAAGGCTGGGCTGATGAGTAGCCTAGGTATAGAAACCATAGCCGTTTATAGCTTTAAGCCATAGGTAGGTACGGCTTTTGTTAGGTTGGATGATTTTGTCAATGGGGTCACCATCATAAAAAATTTGATTCTGTTTGAGGTTTAGAGAAAAATTCAATATGTATCCATCGAATGAGTTAAGACTTTTTCCATACAGGCACATCACAATGAAGTACCCTGTATAATAACGCCATATCATATCTCTAGATAATTCAATGAGCTGACTTAATCGACTCGAGAGGATCAGCGGCCCAAGTGGCTATTATGACTAAGGAACCTCACAATAGCGTAGAATATAATAAACAAACGGATACTAATTGGAGACAGGTCATTGCTTCAGGCAAGCCTTCGTGTGGTGCATATAACAACAATGTTGGCTGCAATTTTATTTAAGTGGATTTGTGACATTATTTTTCAAAGCACTTGGTTGTATCTATTCTTTCTTTATCGTGTGGTTAGCGCCTAACCTGGTGTCAGATTTTTAGGCCGCCCATGGGCCTCTGACTTGGCTTTACCAAGAAATATCTCTCGGGCATGCTGGTTTCCTCACGATGTTTCTTTTACCGGAGCAAGTGATAATTATGCAATACGCACATGAATCCGAAAAATCAGAGGTGTGTGCCTTAGGTTCGAACTCGAGACCTATGACTTGTGCAGTCCGATGGTCACACCACTAGGCTGCCACTGCCCTGGTTGTACTGGTTGTATCTATTAAAAAATGTTGACCTCGTATAATTTAAATTGTTATCTTTACGTGTACACAGGATTTTCAAAGGTTAGCCAGTTTTTGTTTAAAAAAGAAGTTCTTGCCTTATGTGTAAAATAATAACTTTAATAAATACAAAAAATCGGTTTCCGCACTATGTTTAGCTTCACCGTTTTGAGAGCAGTAGTGATGACCTAATTTTCATAAAGTTTAGGGCCAGGTTGGGTTCGAACCCATCACGGTCTACAAATTTTATGTCACGGAAGTGAACACTAGGCCACCACTGCTCCCTATATTCTTATTAGATATTCAAATCTGGTTTAGGAGTGCTCTTTCCTAGTAGGAGTGCTCTTGGTCTATAACGAGACTACATAATCTTCCACGAACTTCCTTCGTTAACCTGACGCCACGATAGTATAATTTAAAGGAAAATTGAAAGCTTGCTCGCCTAACAACATCCCCGGAACTAAATTCATTATTATACTGAAAATCTGCCGTAAATGTGCTGTTTTAATATTTAAAGTACCTTACTACTTTATTATGAGGTATTACTGAATATTTTATATTCAATTCTTTTATCGAAATTATGCATGTGTGTTGAGAGTGCTAAATCTTTAACTTCATTATATTAAATATTAAAACTTACTAAGTCGCGCCGCAACGTCAACTTTAAGGCGTTCGTGGTGCGAATACCAACGTGTTATCTGCATTTCGTCTTGGGGGAGGACTTTTGGCCGCAAGGAGTGGTGTTCCGTCGCTTCCACGGGCAAGTGCCACATGAACACACAATAACATAGTGCTCAAGTGAAGTGTTACTAACATAGTTTTAAGGTTCTATTTACTAACACAATTTGTATTTTATCATATGTATGTTAGTATGTAAGGTATATATCTATGGGCCAAAGAAGCCTGAAAATAAATGGATGTGGTTGTTGTTGTTGTTGTAAAAAAGTTTGCCTTACTTTAACACCTTTCATATACTTTTATATCCTTTTCATTTCATAGATAATTAATTGCTGACCATTTGCTCTTTTTCCTATTCCTTGAATGCATTGGTGTTTATCTATCCATAATGTTCGTGGAGATCGACTGGCAAATTCATTAAGACAAGACCTCTACACCTTCGACTTTTCTTAATGAATCCCTAATTTACCTTAAGGAAAGACTTTCCGCAATAATAGGTACTATTACCAAAAAAGTAATCTACCTTTTTTACTTCAAAAACATTTAGGAACACGATATCTAATTTCAAAATAACTTTCATTTAATGGTGCCAGTCTAGTAAGGTACCACCGCTTTTCGTGAACCTACACCTTTACCAAATATTAGCCTTTGAAAAGCAAGTTTCTAACAGTCAATCACATCTGACAGTACCTATCCAGAAGCAAAAGGAAACGAACACGTTTGTATTTGACAAGTTACTTCCAATATCATCTATACCTCTATACTAATAGTATAAAGCTCAAGAGTTTGTTTGGTTGAACGCGCTAATCTCAACAACCAGGTTCAAATTGAAAACATATTTTATTGTTGGATAGCCCATTTATTGATATTACGCTATGACCAATAAGAGTGGAGCAACAATGAATCTTGTTGCAAAAAAAAGGGAAAATAGTACCTATTTTTATAATAGTTTCGCGGGAACGAAGGTCTAGTTAATTATAATTGTAATTTTGAGACGGAGAACTTTAAAAATTCTTTACCACTAATAGCTTTTATGACAGGAAAACTAGACACACATACGAACAAAGATACTTAGAAAAAGACTAGAAAGGAACATGAGGAAGTCAGCAAGGAGGTTCTGTTTTTCTTTCACTCCTCGTCCGTCTGAAAGGAGAAACTTACAACAAATCGACACAAAGTTTCAAGATTAGCGTTAGTACGGACAAAAAGAAGTTGTAACACTTCCTACTATCCTTGTATGTAGTGATTACTTAGCCCAGTCAAACACCGAGTCTCTTCAACTGAAATAAAAGTTCGTAAGTCAAATAATGTATTAGGGGCTGCGTTTACGACTATTGTTTCGGAGTTAAGGGATTATTTTACAGTTTTTGGCAGCGTTCCCCTGTTCCACGACGCCAAAATTAATGGCGGGTATGCATTTGACAATTCCCACCATAACTTCGCGTTCTGCCTATAGCCATTGTGGACTTTAAAAATAATTTTAATTTACGCATTGAATTCGGGTTTCTGCTGAGTATTTTCTTTTATGTTCCTAGCTTTCTCAGGCCCATTGATTCCATTTCGATCAAAAGGACTGGGTCATGTATTCATTACAAAACTTACGGGTACTAGTGGTCTTTTTTCAGTACTAAAAGCATTGGTTTTATTTATTTTCAGTTTATACATATATAGATGTCATACCTACATGGGTTTACAAAAAACGTAAAGTGTAACTAACAAAAGACTTACCTGCGTATATCTTTCTTAGACATATTAAAGTATGTAAAAGGTTTCATGTAGGAAAAGAAGCCGAATCAGTATTTTCTACATAAATCTAAAACACTAACATAACATATCGATCGCCTGAAACGGCAGCATACGGAATACGAATAAGCAATCTAGGAATATAAAATATATTAGGTGCTTATTTCTTATTGCATATCGTAAAAATAGACCCGCACTATAAAATCTAGGTTTAAACTTGCCTGGACGTGGACGATACGGTTATAATTTTTTATCTGTTTCATAATATTCGGGATAAAAGAACGGCTCAAATAATATATATGTGTACTATATGCTAGACAGTTTAGTTTACTTTGTAACATCCCTTTTCTTGAAGGAAAAGATTCACGATTTTATTTCTATATTGGCCATCCATTGTCTGTTTTGTTTTACATTTTTCACATACGTACATAGGTAGCTAATTACATAGCAAGTATGCTATGTATAGGAGTTGAGTGAGCGAGAGTGTTCATGTTGAGGAACAATTGCAATTTGTCCATCCTTCTGTCCTACTAGGAATAGTTATAAATACGGTACGGTACATAATAATACAGCACATGGTACAACATTTACATGAATACTTGTTGTGCCCAAAGGCCGCACGACATGGACGTAAAACAAGGTCCCCTGGTGAGAACGCTGCTTTACTATCTACACTTGTTATGTACTCGTATGTACCTACAGATATTATATATCAATTTGTTCTTCCTGCAACAAAACTGATAAACTATAAATAATATCATGCGCGTTTATTTACATGTGTTTACCATCCGGAACTGCAATTATATACTTATTATAAATGCAGAAATAATCAGCATATTATTATGTGAATCACAAACAGTGCTTAGATAACACACGCTAAAGATTAGTTGCAATTTTAATCGGTTATATATATAAACTAATTTATGCCAATCAATTTTAGCTTGGTTCTTTAACAGACTGAAATTCTTCAACATTTAATTTCATATCGGTACAAAAGTTTATGAGTCAGAAAGCCTGATAAGTTAATAGAGGAGCTAACTGCCTCAGGTGCACTGCATTATCCTTTGAAAATAACACCAGAGAAGACACCAACATAATCTTTCTGCCCTTGTCTCATGTTTTTGGTGTCAGCGCAACACGTTTTTTTCTTTCATTTTCCCTGTTATTTACTCCTTTTCCTTCATATCATTCCTCACACAATTCATCTACTGTTCCTTGGTCTTCCTCTCCCTCTCGATCTAACTACATTTATATTCATTGCTCTTTCAGTCACATGCGATTCATCCCTCCTCATCACATGCCCATACCACCACAGTCGATTCCCTTCCAACTTTTCTGTTACTGCCGCAACTTTCAAACTTCCTTTAATATACTCATTCCTTACTTTATCCATTCTTAACACACGACACATCCACTTCAACATTCTCATCTCTACTACATGCAATCTTTTTCCATTCAATCTTCTTCACAGCCCAGCATTCCGATTCATACATTACGACAGGCCTAATCGCAGACTTGTATAATTATTTACCCTTTAACTTATGGGGCATCTGCGGGTCGCAAGTTGTTCCAGTGACCTGTCGCCATTTTATTCATCCTAAGTTGATCCGGTGCGTTACGTTCCGGTCTCTTTCGCCATCCCTCTGAACAAGCGACCCGAGGTCCCGAAAATCGGTATCGGTATGGGCGTTCCGGCAAGGGTTATAGGCACAGGACTGGAGAGACCGCCGAAATCACAAAACAAGTTTTCCGTTTTGGTTTTACTTCATTTTAGGCCAACATTCGCCAGTCTTTGCCACCAATCCTCCAATCAGCTCTGGACTTCTAGGTTATTTTCGGCAACTAACACAATGTCGTCGGCAAACAGCATACACCAGGGAGCCTCTTCCTGGATGTCCACCTTAAGGACGTCCATTATCACCAGGAAGAGGTAGGAGCTTAGAGCTTACCCGAAAAGACATCGTTCTTTTAAAATAATGTCCTACCCTCAATTTTAAAGTCCAATATTTTATTCGCAAAAAACTTTAAATACTTTTTCACAAACTTCTTCAACTCGTTAGTCTCTTCGTTCCTAAAGACGTAAATAAACAGTAAATATAAACCCAATTGTGTCTAAGAGTAAATCCGGGACTCTTGGAACAGATAACCGACCTTTTTCACGGAGAGAATTATCCGTGAAGAGTTATAGCTCCCTATGTTTTGTTTATCTATTGCATTTTATGGGTGAATAAATATAGGTACCTAAGTATTGACTGAAACAGGGTAATAGTATTTTCTTGGGAAAATCCGTAGTCGTTTCTGATAAAGAGGTCATTTCGTAATTTAATGTTATGAATATAATGATGATAAAATAATTATTCCAAAATATACCTATTATGTACAATCGTATAGGTACCAGATGTAATAGTTTTTTGCTGCTATTATAACGCTATCAATATATGGCCAATCGGGACGAAACATAAGCTTCGGAGTTACATCTCCCACATCCACAAAACCATTAGAAAATTGGATCAATCAAGACACTTGACCTGTCTGTCTACTCTGCACGTAATACAAGACTTTGTACCTACACATTGATTTATATCACGAAAAAAACATTCAAATATTAGAACGTTTACAGTTAGAACACCCCAAATTCGCACACACTTTCACCCCAGAACTTCTCCACTAGATCCATCACCAAAGGTACCTAGCTACCCCTTTATGAACCATCAAATAATTTTAATACTTCCGAATAAATCACCCAAGACTGTTCCTCAACCAGTGATTGGACAACCTGTGCGTTTCAAAGCTATTAACAAGCCACGTGTCCCTAACGATACTTTAATAAGTTAAGTCATCGCGAGTCCGCCTTCGTAGCTTACTAATGAAATTCCCGTCTTACTAACTTTATTACTATGGGTCAAAAGGTTAAATGGCCGATCTTCGGGCTATGCTGGCCATTATACTCTCGCTGCTATATTCCTTTTAATTATTGCTTTTAAAGCGTGTTTTTGATCTTTTAAAATGTCGGCGAGAAAGGTTGGGTGGAAACAAAGTAATGTTGTTGAGACCCGCCCTTAATAAAGAGCTTGGTATGTGTTGTGTGTTGATGACAATTTTTGGTATAAAATATTAATTCTGACATCAAAAATATGCTTACATTTCAGTAGTGTGGGTAAGCAAAAGTACTGTTGAACATTAAAACAAAAACCGCACCTGTTTATCGATTTATTTAATTGGTAAAGTGACGTTAAGTATATTTGGGCAAAATAATTAATGTCGGATCGTGTTTTCCAAAACAAAAGACTTTGGTTAAATATTTATACTGCTTTAGAATAATTTGAAATAAAACATTAATAAAACTGAATTTCCGTATTTCAAATGATTAAAATAAAAGCTGTTTAAATTTCAGCGCAGCGCAGTTTCCAAGTGATTCCATTTTGATGTATTTCAAATATTTCTGGATCGCTTGGAAGAATTCAAAGTAAAACTGGGAACGTTGAAAACTATTTTAATTGAGAGCTCATATTTCACGAAAGGCGTCAAATTTTGCCGAAACTACCTCCAATTTATTTCTATATAGTTTCGTACTTTGATCATTTTAGCAAAAGAATACGTTTATAAGTATTTCGCCCCCCCATCTCCTTGATTTTACTTGCAAACTGGTTTTTGGCAACCATATTGGATTTCCACTAACATTACAACAGGGCCATGACGTAGCGACAAAAAAAATTAATGCAATCAATTGGGTCACACAGAAAAAAAAAACTATTCCAATCCTAGAGTAGGTAGCCAACATGAATAAAAGTATCAAGACTTATACCAATTGCCTTCAAGAACATTTTTACTCCGTCACTGAAGAAAAGTTGTGTTTTCAACTTTTTAATTCCTTTATACAAAGTTACTTGGGTAATCCCCCGACAATTTAACTTGGTACTTCATCGCAAATTACAAGTCACTTATATATGAATACATAGGTACTAGTAAGTACGGCCTTTTAGATCAAGTTTAAAGGCCGGAATATATCAAATGCATGTGCGTGCACGCAAAAGTTGTCATGTATGGAAGGTGTCAGACCGGTTAACCGGTAGTACACGCCACAATCTGATATCTTCCATAGGGTTTCATACATAACAGCCGGTGCGCATTCTTTGTCAGACAGGGAGCTGGATGAAATTGAGAACACATTATGTGAGGACTAAAAAAAAAGGACTGGATTTTATAACTTGTTGTAAGCTCAGAAAAACTAACAGATTATGTCTGTGCTACCAGAAACTGTATTGGTCTTTGTACCTCCTGCCTTAGACATCATTTAAATCGATTGAGCAAATAACATGAGGTTATTTAGACCATTGCACAAACACCATAAGACAAATGACAATCGTTTGGTCTCAGAGGAGTGCAAGAAAGTCACGATAAACATAGTGTCCTACAGTTGCAAGTACTAAGTAATTCACTCTACGAGTATAGGGTTAACAAGGTGAAAGCAATCAAGCCGCACCTTTTTCTTGAATACCTACATGGGTTAAGTATAATTAAAGTTAGCGTCCCACGGGATCGTTATAACTACCGTAGCTGACTAATTACAAAGTAACCTGAATATGTATCAGTAAAATTATATTACTTTTTAACCGACTTCGTACTGTTATTGTTTCATCACATGATCATCAGTCAGGGCCCGAAAGTCTGACAACCAGTCTTACCAAGGGGTATCGTATTACCCAGTACTAACTGGGTTGTGGAGGTCAGAATGGCAGTCGCTCCATGTAAAATACTGGTATTCGGCTGTATCCAGTTAGACTGGAAGCTGACCCCAACATCGTTGGGAAAAGGCAAAGCAGATGATGATGATGGAAAGTAGGCACAAACACTCAACAATCTGGGATAGCCCAGATCTAGGTAGTTCTATTTAGTCAGGACAGAATACTTTTTAAATTATTATTTTTGTAATTATATCAAGTCGTCGATTAAGGCAGCCGGGTCTTTTTCGGAGATTCTTCGCACCCCTTGCCACGCCGTAACCTTGACCGCTAAGTACCGTAGTCGCCTTTTATGACACCCATGGGAAGATATGGGATGGTGCTATTCTTTACGTCCGACATTATACAGTACTGTTGCGTTGGAAGGCCTGCCACTAGGTGGACCGATGACCTGGTGAAAGTTGCGGGGACCCGCTGGATGTGAGTACACGGGACCGGTCAGTGTGGTGGCACTTGGGGGACGCCTATGTCCAGCTGTGAACATAGGTCTTTCGGCTAAAATGATGACGATGATGATAAATTATGTCAACATTAAACTGGAAAATGTAATCAATTCCGTCAAGAACTTACCTAATTGCTTTTGTTTTTAAAGTGATAATAAATGAAGAACGAAATATTTGGATAAATCTGCAAATAAAATTAGGTTCTTGAAATTTTATAACTTGTTTTATGTTTTGAAAGAACAGCTGTTGATGTAACGAGGGTGCCGAGATGGGGATATTTCATGGGTGCCGAGATGGGAAGGTGCCGAGATGGGACTAAACGATATAGCTACCGACTTTAGTAATTTTTTGCTTTCTCCTTAATTAGGTTTGCATTTTTTTTATGAGGAGGCAGTGAGGCTCAAACCAAAATTAGACTACCGTTGAATTGATGGTTCAGAAATACCGATTCAGGGTAACCCAATTAATCTAACTGTATAGGCACTATTTATTAAAACATAATGTTTAGTTTAACGTATGTGTATGACAACCTCGGTCGCCAGCGCGACTGCTGAGCAAGTGGTCCTGGAGGCGGTTCCCGGGTCGGGCAAATTGTTATCGAGTTTTTATATCAGGAATTTCTCAGTAGCAGCTACAGAGTCTAGATCTACCCGTTTGATGGCAATAAGCCCGCCCCCTATTAAATGGGAGTTTAAGATAACTGGCGAAATGTGGATGTACTATTAGGTACCTACACCTCTGCCTAACCATTCGAAGATTACAAGCAAGTTGTTCTATCCATTTTACCAGACAAATTACAACTTATTTACTGAATACTGAAACAGTTTTAACGCAACACATGCTTAGCCAGAAGTTTGTTCAATAAAGTAATAGGAAAAGCCATCTCGCTTATAGGGTTTTTATGTGAAAAAAACCTCTGAATCAGTAAACAGGCATTTTGTTAGCTCGGGGGGTATTACGAGGAGTTGCGCGTCTCCAACAGCTGTTGCGTGGTCCGTGACGCCAGATGTCACTGCCATCGATAATAATAAAAACACTGTTCCACGATGATTTACAATTTAACTTTCATACGTAACGTGCGTAATATGTGTAACTCTATTAGGTACGACTTTTTTGCATGTTGACTTTTCGAGTTAAGTTGGGTATTTGTGATTGGGTTGTTTAAAACGTTATTATAGCATTTTTACCCGACTACGGCGAAGCCAAAAGCAGGAGGGTGATTTTGGCAGTCTATGTATGTTTGTATGTTCCACCGTAGCGCCTAAATTACTGAACCAATTTTAATGAATGAGGTGTCAATAGATCCTGCCAGGGTCGCGGGACTGTTCGATGGAACATGGATGGGTTTTAGTCAGTAAAAGTCTGACACTCCCTCCTGCTCAGCCCTGAGCGGGAGGAGTTATTTGATGATTTCCAATCCAACAGAAAAAAAAAACAAAAAAAAAGGTGTCAATAGATTCGTAATAATGGCCTGGGTAACATTATAGGCTAAATAAATTTTATAAATGTTTTTTAAAGACCGAATTTAAAAAAACCACGAAAACATTCAACTGACATAATCATAACGTGTTTGGTATCAAAAGAAAGGTCTTGGCGAGTTCATTACAAATATGTAAGTATATATCATAGTGTTTAAGTCAAATTATATGTGTAAAATGCGGTCGTACAGTTCGCGTGGCCCAGTCGTTTCAGTTATTTACTCGCACGGCTAGTGTAACAGCAGTAGCAGTGGCAGTGAAACGGAACATACTTTT
Organism: Eugnorisma glareosa; assembly: GCA_947578425.1. Classification (NCBI taxonomy): domain Eukaryota; kingdom Metazoa; phylum Arthropoda; class Insecta; order Lepidoptera; family Noctuidae; genus Eugnorisma; species Eugnorisma glareosa. The sequence continues at coordinate 13,135,342 of OX387969.1, read as the reverse complement.
TAGACCCCTTTTTTACGTAGCGGGTTAAATTCATTTTAACTTTATTTTTTTAGCAAAACAGTAAGGGTTTTTTTTGGCTTGGTTTCCAAACCAAAAGCACAAACTACTGTGATTAGTTGGACTGAATTATCAATAGCCGATCGCATCAGTTTCCTTGTCAAAACTTAGATGAATTTTGCTTCAGAAACCGGGAGCAATGCAGACAGATCATTTTAATTTAGAATACATTACAGGGCATTGACTGGATGGAGAGGGAAACGAAGACCAAAGTAAAGATGAACGGATTGTGTGAGGAATGATCTAAAGGAAAAAGGAGTATATAAGTGAAACGTGTCGCGCCGACCCCAAATAACATGGAGCGAGGGCAGGAAGATTATGAATACATTACAGGGCATCATTATAGACATTGACATTTTCAAATCCAAAGATTGTTAACTCATTTTATAATCTTGAAAACATAATAAAGGTCACGCTTGAACACACCATCAAACATTGTAATAACTTCATCAAAAACTGCTAGCAGTTCATCAAAATTATGTTCCAAATCAAATTTTGTCCATAGCTTGATGAAAACTAACCTGCAGCCTTCCAGAGAATGCACCCATCAACGAGCCTGTTATTGAAAATAGGTCAGCAGTGTTTTTTTTTATAGTCAATTCAGAATGTAGACAGTTTACTGGTATTTTATTTATGATCTATAAATAAAAGGCTCTGTGAAATGGGTTGTTTCGAATTTTGCTTATAAAATACACCGAAGACTATGCGTGATTATTTAGGGTAAATTATTGATACAACAAAAGGAACTAGAATGGCGCAGGTAAGCATTTTGAACCATCATTTGCCTAGCCCTAGCCTTTTCCCAACTATGTAGGGGCCGGCTTCCAGTCTATACCGGTTGCAGCTGAATACCGGTATTTTAGAATAGAATAGAATAGAATAAACATTTATTCGCTAATGGACAGCAGCAACACAATAGAGCAGCACATACATATACATATACTAACAAACAGCTTAACAATTAATTAAAACAGCTCAACTGCGCTGAGCATGCCCATAACGAAAGGGTCACAGGTCATGGGTCAGGGTTTTACATGGATTGATATCCTAATCGACCAGTAATACTGGGTTATACGATACTTGGTAAGACTGGTTGTCAGACTTTCGGGCCTGTGTAGTCAGAGACCTCAAAGTAACAACTGGCTACAGGTAAGTCCAGTAACGACTGTTAAAGATCTACATTTAACAGCCGGGACCATCTGTTTAACGTGCTTTTCGAGGCGCGGAGGAAATTCGGTGTGTAATAGGTAACCCATCCACGGATCAACCTCGGCAAGCGTGGCTTAACCTGAAGACTGACTCGAGCGGTTGTTATTATCCAGCCACAAGCTTCTTCAGCATGAAGCCTACGCACATAATTTAGCTATGCTATCTGTTGCCAGCGACCTTCGCCGCCTGAATTTCCCTTTTTGAATCTAATTTTGTTACCAATTTCAAAGGTTTTAATTTTTTTTTGCATGGAACCCTAATTCTTATTCTAATATCAGCTTAGACTTTATAAGATCAGCTAGCTACCAGTAAAAGTCCCGTCAAAATCAGTCCAGCCGTTTCAGAGATTAGTCGGGACAAACAGACAGAAAGACAGACATAAATTTTAAAAATGTGTTTTTGTTACAAGTACCGTAAATACTTTCATATGCATTCAGAAACAAGCTGTTATTTTGATATTACAAACAGACACGTCAATTTTATATATTATTTGATGAAAATATATAGATTGAAAAGCGTTCAATCTAAACTACATATTAGAAATCAAGTACTAACTACAACTAACAGTGCTCACCAATCTCGTGAAATTACATGACCTACCATCACTTCATACAAATAGGATTTTGAAGAATTCATTATTCCGACACGAAATGTTTACAAACATCAGAATTTGAGAAGTTGGTAAATGGCATTTCGCTTATTTGCCTGTCAAAGCGTTCGTAGCAATGAAAATTATTAATGACAATGCAGGGTAGCACGTCACAACATTCACAGCAATACAGTTCAAATGTCACTCCGTTTTGGATACGAGAAATATTATGGAAACGGTCTAAGTGATTTGAAAACAGTGTAAAATTGAATTAGCTTACTGGAATCATGAAAATATAAATATTTCTAATTCCTTAAAGATTTTTATGTTTTGTTTATTTCCATCGATGCATTGAATATGATCTGAAACAGGGTTAATTTTCAAAGACCAGGCTTTTCAGAGATGATTCATAATCGTTAATATTGATTTAAAATGAATGTTTTCATTACTTTTTATTTGTACTTGATTAGAAATTAACACCCAATTACGGTACATTATTGAGATTAAAATTTGTCTGGTCATTGAAAATATCACTGTCTAAGTATCATTTTATTGTACAGACGCTAGCACATCAAGTTACTAAAATCTTTTCTTTAATAGATTTTCAACTTTATCGCTAACTAGCGACCCGCCCCGGCTTCGCACGGGTGCAAGGTCATACACATAAACCTTTCTTCTGAATCACTCTATCTATTAAAAAAACTGCATCAAAATCCGTTGCGTAGTTATAAGATCATCCATAAGGACAGACAGAGGGAAGCGACTTTGTTATATACTATGTAGTGATGAAGCGATAGGATCAAGGTTGATTAGAAAAAATAGTCAGTTTCGGGTAGTTGATGTGCTAGCCTGTACGACAATCTCCCACACAAGCTCAATAATCATTTCTCAGTGCTTACCTTTGTAAATTTAAGATTTGTATTGATTTGTAAATATAGGTGGGTATCCCACCCGCCTATATTTTTCTGAACCTTCATGAGATAAATATCATATTTCTGGAACAGAAATTACAACAGCTTTTTCTGTTATTCCTGGACAAAACAAACGCGGAATTGTTTATCGATCTCCGAATACTGTTATGGCACCTATTTCTTGGAAAATTCTAATACATATTTATTGAGGACCTAGGTATTGGAGACAAATGTCTGTTTACAATATTTTGTGTTATTTTTATGACACTGAGGTACATTGTATGGAGATGCTCAATATCTTCGATATTACATTAAAGTAAAACTTTAATTTCACGGTGCAGAAAATATAACTTAATTAATCAACTCAAATATAATTTAGCTAATCAACGCTGTGTTCCAAAACACGGCATAGTGGACGTTGGCAAGAAGGCTGCTAGGGTAAAATGGGATTGGGCGGGTCAGGTCAGCCGCATGCATCATGACCGCCAGGCAAAAGACTCCACACGACGGGGCTGCCGAGGCCGTCCGAGAAAGAGGGAGGCGTGACGATCTGGACGCGTACCGCGAGGGCTGGTCATGAAAGGACTTGGGGGGGAGGTCTTTGCAAGTAGTGGGAAAATAAATCCGAAACAAAAAAAAAAACACAGGTAAAAGGCATCGCTTATTTGCTTAGCCACATTTCAAAACACCAAAATCACCTTTCGTACTTATATTACGCTTTCCCACCATGAATAATACCAAAGATGTTGACTTTTACCATCAACGTTTGCAAGCCAGGACTTAACTCAAAGCCTTGGTTGCGTACACACAGCTTTGATACGCCGGAAGGAAAACATGATACGCTCAGATGTATGTCCACACATTTATGAATATTCATAGATCTAGATTCTAGATCATGAACATACATATGATATGTACATTATGAAGACAAATGCTTGCACTGACTGGACAGGTCCACTCAAATCTGTGTGGTTCTTTCTTCAAGAGATCATCTCAGACACTAATCTGCATAGTCCTCATGTGAGTTAACCAAGATTATGTCTGGACTTTAAAAGAGACTATGACCTCTGAGTTTGTTTCGGCTGTTTCTTCTCAGAGTAGTCAGATACGAAACACCGGCCCCATCTAGTTTAAAAAAGAGACGTGTAAAAGTGTTTTTAAAAAACCTATTTTGCAAAATAAACATCATTTATCATTAAGAACTTGGGTTCTGAGTTCGTCAATGATCAAAAGTATCTCGTTTACATTTTGTTGTAAAAAATAGTTTCTTAGTGCGCCTGTTAACCGTTGAAGATTTAGAGGGTTATTCCGTACACTCTAAAGAAAATTGTCTGCCTCGTTGGTCCTGGGATCGATTCCCAGGTCGGGCAAAGTGTTTTTGGGTTTTTCCAATACGAATTTCTCAGTAGCAGCCGCGGAGTCTGGATTTGTGCCCGTCTGATGGCAATAGACTGGCCCTAGGGATGCCCCCCATGGGACTTAAACATAATTGGCGAAATGTGGATGTACTATTAGGTACACATCTGCCTAACACTTGGGGGTTTACTGGCGTGAAGTTATGACTAAAGAAAATCTCATAAAGGACCAACTTTTGAGGTTGGCTGACCGGCTGCTGACACCGGAACCTTGACAGACATGTTGCTACTAAAGTACCCGTCGCATCGCAATTCACAATCTGTTCGTAACTTAAATTGGGTGCATGGTAGGTACTGACTACAGCAAGTACCCGTAGGTCCGGATGTTGTACGTGGTGTATCATTCGGTCAGTCATACAGTTACAGAGCTACGCCACATGGTTATGCAAATGTAGGTTAGATACCTATATGACGGTGTGGTTACATAACAACTAAAATGTACTGAGAAAACATTTTTAGTTATTTGTTTGATGCAATTATTAAAATATTGATGTAATCATTAACACTAGAAAAGGGTAATTATTAACCATGTTTACTATTGTTAGTTGAGAAGAATCAAATAAAAAAAGAAGTGATAGAGGAATATGGAAGAAGAAGACATGCTAAACCGACACCAAATAAATTGGGATATGGGCAGGAGAATGATGATGCTGAGAAATCGAATAAAAAAAAAACCTACCTAAAATAACTAGTGAAATGTGAGTGTACTAGCCACACACCTCTGCCTAAACCTTCAGCGATTAGAGTCGAGATGTTATCTTTCATGTATTTGAATTTTCTAAAAAGATATATTTATAGAACAGTTCTTTTATCAATATTGATACTGTTTCGATTATCTTCAAAACGTGATATTTTTCCTTCTACATTTCTTCCGTTATTATGTTCAACGATAAGATTAAAAAATAATATTGCCTTTCATGAATAGCTCGATGCTTAAATTTCATTGGACCTTTCCGAATTATTAATTATATTTTAAATTGTTGAACGATAAATTGAATTTGGTAACCAAGCTCTTATATTACAATCTTAATATTTGTTTTTTTTTTTAAATGTATACTTCAATTATGTTTCGGAAAACAGTAGGTTAACATTACTTTGATAAGCATTGGATACATAGAAGAGGATGAGCGAAAGGCTGGTGTGAGTGGCAATCCCGGAAGGGGACGCCCAAGTTTTTTTTTTTTTTTTTTTTGGTGATGGCATCTCGCAGTTCAGCCTCTGAGGCTGGCTACTGCTTAACCGGACTATTCCCTGTGGATGCCTTAAAAATGAATCTAAGGCCTCCAGCCAGGGGCTTAAAACTATACTTAAAAACTAAGCGACCACTCGCTAAGGGCACCCCCTGTGGGGTACGGGCCTCGGCTTAGGGCGTCGCTGGGGGGGGCAGCAAAGGGACAGGCTGGATCTGAGTGATATTATTTAGGGGCTGGTTTAAAACTACCGGCTCAGCATCGCGGGCTGGCTCAGGCAAGGGCCGGGGGGGGTTCGTTGAACGTGGGCGTCGCGTCGGGCCTCGGCGGCGAGGACGGAAACATGGCGGTCTGTATTTGTGTTCAGTGTACTGGTTTCCCTACTGTTCTCCTGGAGGAGGGTGATGGGGTCATCGGGGGTGGTGAGAGCATGTCGCGGACGGCGAACCATGCTAATACGCGAGGGCTCGTATCGGGCGGCCGATGCGATCAGGGGGTTCCTATGCTTGATAGCGGAATCGAAGAAACGCTTGGAAAGACGTTTCATAAACTGAGCTAAGGTGGGGATCCTAAGGTCTAAGTGGAGACTGTCATTACGGACATAATAGGGGGCACCGGTAATCTTACGGAGAAAACGGTTCTGGGACGCCCTAGCTGGATATTTATTTATTTATTTAGCCTTTATTTACCTTAACAATTATATTTCGTAGAATACACTTCAGTTAAAATTTCATTAAACCTTACATTTAACAATACATGTAACATTTAATTAAACATTACATGTAACATTTCATCTCATTTAACACTACATTTAGTATTTTATTTCTTTAAAAAAAGAAAAGAAAGATTGAAAAATATTTATTTGGGACAAGCACAGGAACAACAAAAATAACCACTAACCACCACCATTAACCACTTGTATGTCGAGTATATAGACACAATTAAAAACCTATTGTGTCTCGCGTGGATCTACGTTCACATGCGAAGGGTTATTTTTTTTTTTTTTTTCATTTTATCAAACATTAGTACATATTAGCAGGACATACACTGACCTTATTGGTGAAGTCCTTTAGAAAGGTCAGGTGCGTAGTACTCGCAACCGGCGCGTGGCGTGCATGTATGACTAGATGCATGAACGTGGTCGACCCAAAGTAGTCTGTAAGGATCGTAGCAGATCCCAATTGTTCATTCCTGCTCTTTTTAAAGCACATTTGAGTTGCTCTTTAACGGTTATTCATCAGTCATGGGTCATCTTGGTCACTGGTCATTGAACTTCGAAGTGTAACTAATCTGACCCATTGTGTTCCCAAACAATAATTAGGTATAGTCAGTACAAAAATAAACGTTACGCATGGCAAGAACAATAGAACGTTGTCTAAAGGATCACAGTTACGGCGGCGACCTCTCGCGTCCGGCCCTGGTTCAATCCATGGTCCGGAGCGAGAGGGCATGGTACACCGTCACCTCCTTCTGCGAAGCAGTCATGCTAGTGAAGGAGGTGGCGGGACTTTAGAGGGAGAGAGCCTCACGTCCCAGCCGCCGCGGGAGACGCCCTGGGCGTCTGGGCGTTTGGGCGTTTGTAGGCGCGGGCCTGTGGACGGTAAAGTAACGGGCTAGCTCGCCATCCGTCCGTCTTATGACGACAGGCCGTGTTGACGGCGCGTTCGTGTTTAACGCGCGCCTCATAGAGATGTCACAAAATGGGAAGGGGTCCGAAAGGACCGATGCCTGCCAGGATTGCGGGACTGTTCGAAAGAGATACCGCGGCCCTGGAACACAAAGGGCAAAAGAAGTAACATGGATGGGTTTTAGTCAGTACAAGTCTGACATTCCCTTCCACTCCGCCCAGAGTGCGAGGGGTCATTAGAGGATTTCCTACCGAAAAAAAAAGGGAACACAGTTACACTGCTTACTCGCTTAAATTTTCAGTTCACGTATACGCGTGTCAAGTTTTGCCTTGTAAATAAAAGATCAGGTACTGCCGCCAAGAATAATCTACCCTCGGCTTAGTGCCTAGAGTTGAACATCCAAAGGATTTTATTTTATTTCAGTTTATTGTTAGGTAGTGTAAACGTAGTATACAGTTAAGTATCTACTAATTACGGGCACTAATCGGTTGGTCTGTTAATTTCCATGCAAAGTTGATACCAGACAAACACAACATGATTTCACTTTTAAAATAATCGTACCTACACATTTTTTTTAAACTGGGTAGGTGGACCCATTATCATGAACAACAATAAACGAACTCACCTTTATGACCATAAAAAAACCATAATGACCCATTAGGATAATCCATTATAAACTATTATAGCTCGTAAAAAATCTATCATACCAGTCATCCATCCATTTCAAAATGAATGTTCCCCTATTTCCCCTATTCGATGTTTCTCGGGTCTCATTATAACTCACGCAATGTAGTTGCTAAGCAAAAGTGTCATGGCAGCATGTGTTTACTTCCAATATTAGTTTCAGCTAGTTTTATGGCTAAGTATTTACCTTCGTACTTAAGTTACACGAAAGTTATCGCAGTTTAGATCAAAATATTCCTACAGTACCTATCCATTAACTGCGAGAATATTTTCGATATTTTAATTTTATTTTACAGCCATGTTTATTTTAATTAAAAATATCGTCTGTAATAATTAAGTGTAAAAATCAGCCACATTTTAAAGACCGATAAAAAATTGGAAAAAGTATACAGGGTAAATTTTTTTCTAATAATAATTCTGGGAAGTAATGACATAATTATGACAAACCAAAGGAAGAAGGAATTAATTTTTGATAAAATACCTAACAATCTGCAAACAGTTAGTAGTATTCAACGAAACCTCAAACAAAAACACTATTGGCGCCAAGTCACTTGTAACAGTTCTAATTTCAATTGTTTACTTTTTTATTGAGTGCTTCAACCAGGAAGAAACAACAAAAAAAATAGGACATAATGTTATGAAGGTGACTGCGGTACGGGTGCCATCAATCAAGGACACTAATTTAAAATATGATTAAACATAAAATTTTCCATTTTCCATATATTTGACGCATGTCATTACTTCCCAGAATTTAATCTTTATTAGCGACACTATCGAATGGTGTAAAAACACAGTGTGTGTCCTGGCCAAGAATATTGATTTTTCAAAAATCCAGTTATGTAGTTTTAGTTTTCATCAAAATCGGGCTCGAGACTCCTTTGAGCATTTTTCGCTATTCCTCATTGTTTCGGATTTGGCCATCCACGTCCACTTGGAAAATTCACCCTGAACGCTCTTGTTACTAAAAAACGGCCAAATTACCTAATTGCATATATATTTATATGTTCGATATATTCTTATCACCTCATTATCAATTTACAAATTGATGTCGCTGATATAATCCCCTTGCCACCTCCTACGACTCTCTGTGCGGAAATAACGGCTTGGTATTTATTTCAAGACTAATAAACACACACACATTGACACAAGCTCTATAATATAATAATAACATACTGCGAGTAAGGGAATAAATTATGAACCTAAACAAAATCGGTAGGTTATGGCTAAACTATCCGGGCTCTATTAAATATTATGTGATATATTTATCAAAATATGACTTTTATAAGACGTACTGTATATTTAAAGCAGAAAATGTTTAACAAAATCTTATAAAACTGTCATAGTATCGGAGCATCACCCATCGGTTAATTTTGTTTAGCAGGACCCACGTATTTCTTAATAGCTTTCATTTTATGAAATGAATTAATAAAGAAATCAGTCAGTAGTCTTTTTTGTATGGGTGGTTATTGGTGAAAAGCTTTTCCAAATAATTTAATTTGTCGAAACAATCGAACATCAATATAAGAATTCGTATCGAGTAAACAGAATATAACGGAAATGTACGCAATTCGGCCATAAATCAAGTTAGAAACACATTTTCTTGTTTTCCGGTTGTACGCTAAGGCACATTCATGTCAATAAAAATATACAACAAGTTACCAGAAGACATAAGAAATCAAAATAAAACCAGTATATTTTTGAATAAATTAAAGCAATACTTAATTAAAAAAAGCTATTACACAGTCCACGAATACCTAACGGATAAATTTAATAATAATACACAATTATGAATAACAGATATTTAAAAATAAATAAAAAACAAAAATAAATAAACTAAACACTATTAACTACTTACAAATAAACTTATACACACAATAAATTATATTAGAACACTTGTAAGTAAATTATATTACACTAATAATAATGAATAATTTTTAAAGCAAACAAATAAGCAATTTTTAATATAATTAAATAAATTAGAATTTAATAGATATACTTGCATACAAAGTATTATTAGAATAAGTAAATAAATGGGAATCTAAAATACATAATAGAATATAAAATAACTCAAACTTGACAACAAAGGAAAGCAATAAAGCGTTCTTCCTCTCTCTACTTATTTAAAAACTTGCTGTGCCCGACAGGGTCCATAATTGTTTCTACCTTCAATTTTTTATTTACCACCTGTAAGTGTACATTATGGATTTAGCAATAAACGATTTTGATTTGATTTGATTTGATTTGATTTCAGTAGAATGCCAACATATCATTTGATATACTTTTTTGAGGACCTCTTATATTAATAATTCTCGTATTATTTTGGATTCAATTCTATCACAATAGAAATAACGCAATTTGTTGGAATTTATACCAAAAAACTTTTCCCGATGTTTTAAGTATTTAATTACGTATTATTATGGAATAAATTAGTAGCATGTGACTAAAAGTGCCAAATGCGAGTCGGACTCGCGCACGAAGGGTTCCGTATTATTATCTAAAAAATAAAAACTTAATTGGCGCTAGCTATGTATGTGGGGACACCCTTTAATATTCAACTTTTTATTTTTTGGAATATTTCCTTTAGTTATGCTGTAAGGCCTTACTTTTTGCCAAATTTCATGATTCTAGGTCAAAGGGTACTTCCCTATAGGTTTTGATTCCCTTTTGAAATCGCAAACAGTCATATCTTTTGATCGCGTTGACTTACAAGTTTGATTTATTCATTGCTCCAAGGGGTAGCACACTTGAGTATTTGATATTAATTTCAGCTTGATGGAAAGCTTCCAGCAGAATGGGACAAGGGCAGGAAGGTGACGAAATGTTTTTTTAACATTCAAACTACTGATTAATAAGTGTTTTAAAAAAACACGTCATTTGTAGTATCTTCTCACAACACGCCTCCACTCAAATGAATATTCGGCAAAAGTATTTTCAAAAGAAAGCAGAGGTAATGAAACTTTCAAGGAGCTTTCCGAAACTTAGGTATAACAACAAGATGGAGGCGAAAATAGAAAAACATGTTATAAGTAATTTATATGTTTGTTTACCAGACCGTCTAGTGATGGTTTATTTGCGAACGGTTCACATTCATTACATCAGCTTTATGGGACTACGTATAGACTTTTTTTTGTACCCAAGTTCAGTCGTTATGTCACCGTTTGTCTATAAGACCGTGTAACCGGCCGTGTGACCGGTGGCCGTAGGCGCGGGCCTGTGGACGGTGAGCTAAGGGCTAGCTCGCCGTCCGTCCGTCTTATGACGACAGGCCGTGTCGACGGCGCGTTCGTGTTCCACGCGCGCCTCAAAGAGAGTCAGCAAACAGGAAGGGGTCCGAAAGGACCGATGCCTGCCAGGGTTGCGGGACTGTTCGAAAGAGATACCGCGGCCCTGGAACATAAAGGGCAAAGGAAGGAACATGGATGGGGTTTAGTCAGTAAAAGTCTGACACTCCCTCCTGCTCAGCCCAGAGCGGGTTATTTGATGATTTCCCATCGATAAAAAAAAAAAAAAAGGGTCTATAAGACAGGTTTCAAATTATTTCAAAGCGAAAGCGAAAACAAAGATACCTTTGTTTTCGCGTGATGAAATAATTTTCGTCGAAGTTTTTGATGATATTAAATAATAATAAAATAATAAATAAATATCGCTGGACATTATACACAGCGCCATCTAGGTGCCACACTAAGCAACGAGGCTTGTGTCGTGACACCAGATAGTTGATAATACTACATAGATACTTTTTGTTTGTAAATACATACTTAATATACATATAAACATCCATGACTCGGAAACAAATGTCCATGCTCATCACACAAACATTTGCTCCTACCGGGATTCGATCCCGGGACCCTAAGAACGTAAGCCAGCCTCACTACCGCTGCGCCATTCGGGTCGTCAAATTATGTAATTAAGTATATTGCCATATACATACCTACACGTAAAAGGACCTAATAATAATGCTGGTCGATAGCTTCGTTTGCAATGAGAAGTACATGGAGACTCACCTTAAAATCAAGTTCGGGGCGTGAGACAGCAGTCATTTCGTCTGAGATAAGATTTGATCCTAACCCAACCGAGTTTACTAAAAATGGCAATACTTTAACACTGATCAAAAGCCCAAAAATATATAAAAACAGCATATTGACAATTCCAAACTAATACCCATTAAGAAGATCATTTCTAACTAGCTGTTGCCCGAGGCTTCGCTCGCGTTTTAGTAGGAAATTATTCCACGGGCACCTTGTAAATATAGCCTATAGCTCTCGGGGATAATGTAGCTTCCTTATAGTGAAAGAATTTTTTTACTTTCAAAATCGGTGCAGTAGATCCAGAGATTACCCCCTACATACAAACTTCACAAACTTACAAACAAATTTTACCTCTTTATAATATAAGAACCGATATAATTCTAGTTAATGTATTTAGAATCGTTCATCAGGAGGAAAGCACACACACCTAAAAGCCAAATTAATTCATTAGCAAAGATACCAATTTCGTCGACAAACATCAGAATATAATTTTCAAGCTCCAATCAACCCTTGCTTTGCCGCTTCTGATGCAATGCGAGGCTCTTCAAGACCCAGATATGTACGTTAGAGCGCTTTGCATACCAAGCCACATTTAGTGCAGCATAATAACCGGGTCTTACAACAATTAATTTAATTAATCTGATTGCTTTGCACGGGAACAGCTCGTCATGTTACATTATTATTTCGTTTGTATTTTGGTTCTGGAATTTTGCAGCTGTTAAGTTGAATAGTTTGTCTTTGACGTGGATGTGGAATTATTTTGTAGAAATTTTTATTGCGGTCTTTAATCATCGTTTTTAACACTAACAGTATTTGCCTCCTTGAGAAGCTCTTGGCTTAATAATAACAGCCGCTTTGGTCGATCTTCAAGTTAAACCACGCTTGCCTAGGTTGGTCCATGGATTGGTGACCGCCCATTACATACCGAGTTTCCTCCGTGCCTCGGAAAGCACGTCAAGCCGTTGGTCCCGGCTGTTGGACAGTCGTTACAGGTAGTCAGTGGCCTGAAAGTCTGACAACCAGGCTTACCAAGGGGTATCGTATTACCCAGTTCTGTGTTGTGGAGGTCAGATAGGCAGTCGCTCCATGTAAAATACTGGTATTCATCTGCATCTGGTTAGACTGGAATCCAACCTCAATATTTGTTGAGAAAAGGCTAAGCAGATAATAAGTCTTTTACTTTTTTCTTGTTACAGCTTTCCAGTAATCTTAAGTCGCCTACCTTTCTTCATTTAAATTAGTCTAAATTAGAATTAGTCTGTCGCTGCGGTATACCCACAGCGATTGGTTGGGTTTAGCGCTTTGGTCACCAATATTAGCGTGTTGTATTTGTAAAGCAAAATGAGACATAGATATTTTGACGCTCGAATGACGTTGATAGAGGGTTTCTATTGGTGAACAAATGTCTAATATTTTCAAAAACAAGCTTTTACATACAGGTGTGACGTCATTTTCCTTCGTACTCGCATAAAAAGAACTAGTCCGCCATTTTTGGGAGTCCGCCATATTGGATTAAGAATGACGTCACTCACCTAACCAAGCATTGTCATCCAATCTAAACGTGTGCTTTAAAATTCAGGTACAAAATAAGACCTTATCAAACACACATACATTGCAAGTTAATTAATAGAAGCTTGTAAAAACAAAATGGCTTCGTTAGTTCCGATTTTAGGGTATGCACGCAAAGATTCTGATACAACTTTGCATACGTAATATTCAAAGGCAATTTTCCCCTGGATTAGGATTCAAAGAAGCTATTGAAATGGACGTGTGCTGCGTAACACGCTTCTGCTGAACCCCGGTGGAATTGCACAGAGGACAGAGAGAAACATTTGGTACGGTCGGCATACGTAATGAAATGCGGTGACGCTTTGGTATTACGCAGTCCTATTGTGGGATTATGCCTTTACAATACATACATGAAACTGATTGGAAAATCATGGGGGTCTATGTTCTGGATTGCTGAAAATGACTGGTTGTTTTAAGTGGAGTCTGTTTTTGTTGCAATTGCGTAGTCCTATCGCTACTCTAAGTTAGCATATTTTACGTTCACAATTTTACTTACTCGAGTCAGTACGAATTACCAAAATGGCTCGCGACGGCGACGTTGATAAAATTATTTTTAGAGAAGGTAGGAACCGGACGTTGGTTGTGACATCAGACGTGGGATGATTTTTAAGAGTCGCAGTTCTTGGAAGATTAACAAACTTCCTCTAATGTTTTACAAGGAACCCCACAATAATGATAAAGTAAAACACACGTAAAAACTAAAAGTATCCCATTTTTATTGCCCTCAAAGCCACTGAGCCCACTTTTATCAAATAGAAAAGCTTTGACTAAATGCAAACTTCAGCTGTGGCGAGAAGAGAGCGCTCTTAAAACTCGAAAGTTTATATTACAACTTAACCTTCCCGACCTGTATAAAGGTTTCAAAACTTATCCAATAAGACCCTACAACTTGCTACCCTCGCCTTATACTTTCCTAGTTTTATTTAAGAAATGGTTAGAAAATCGACGGTTAAGCTGTTTTAGGACCATCGGCCATCCAATAGAAACTATAAATTTTTATGTGAAATTTTTTATTAGGTTTTAGTAACGTTGCTAGAGATGGGAAAAGTCTAGTCGTTCAGTATAGTAGATATGGTATAAAAGCAAATACCACTCTGACATTATTACCAATAAAATAAGTTTATTTGTTTTGTTTTATTCTGTATTATATTTCCACTTTTAAAATGAAGTACAGAGTTCCGCTTTAGTGAAAACTAAAGCCAAATCGAGCGTAAACTGAAATAAAAGATTTAAAATCAGCCGGCGGAAATGTTTTAAAATCGTATATAATTTATTACGCTCGAGCTTTCGACCATAGTCAACGCCATTTTTGTGCGGTATTTTAAATGTGTGATTAATGGTACAGACCTCAATGTAAACAGCCTGAAAATAAAATATTTAGTTCTGAAAGTATTAACGCTTGCTTGCCTGGCGGCTTTTGCAAAACCCTAGGCTGAGATAAGGTGAGCTGATAAATTGCGTAGCCACCTAGTTGTTAATTAAAACAAGCTCAAACCAGAAAATTCAATGTACATATCTTGCTAAAAAAAAACACCATGTGCAATAACAAAGTGGAGCACGTTCCGTCCTAAAAAAATATCCCGTGACTCGAAAATACATGCAGATGAGTAGGTCCCTCATAAATTACGTAATTAATCGTGAGAGGGACTACGTTCACCAAGCTTTTGAAGTACCAAGAAGTTCCTAACAAAGAACTTGGCTCCAAATGAAATACGACTTTTAGTTGTCAGTTCAGGATGTTGGAAAAAACTTCATTCTATATCTAAATTCTCGTTTTCTAATTTTTAATTCAGAACAAAACTATTTTGTCTAAGTTTTTATTTTTTAGTCGCTGTTAATTGGGGAATATGTACTGATATTGTTCACATAACTGGCATCAATGTATAAACAAGGAAAATATGACTTTATGAGTTTTGAGAATGGTAGTCACTAATTAGCGTGCTCCTGGGTTTTATAGATTGGTACACTGATTGGGACTAATTCGTGCCTTAATTGGACCGAATGTCAGTAGGCAGACACCTCGTGTTCATATACCTATTACAGTATAGTGGATTGAGATGATTTTACGAAGAATAATGTATTAAGTTGATGTCATTTTTCGCTCCATCGTCACCTTAACCAGCAAGTCCGATAAATAGTCTCGTGATATAGAAAACAGAACCCAATAACGCAAAAACCATCGAAAAAAAAATGGAAAACCTTCGCCCTCGTATGCACGGGTGATTTCATAACTTGCACTGGTCTTCTGAAGAACTGCTTAGCACCGAGAGTTGAAAATCTGAAAGTGCGCTCTTTTTGTCGCGGCAGGATGCGATCTGCGCTATAAAAAACACGGCGAGTTAAAAATCGCCGTGCTTACTAGGGCTTAGAATATTGCAGTGTATCCACAATGCACACCGTAATGCAGGATTTTGCATGAGCACACAATATGGCGGTTGTAAGCTTCACACCCATGACCGCCATAAACGTTAACATTAGCCACCATAGAACTTTACGAGACCTAGGAATTAAAGCAATAGAGACCGTGCCTTGTTACCTACCACTTGTTGTGGTAGGTAACAAGAAACCATACAGTTTTAAAACAGGAATGATATTTCATGTAAGGATGGGTGTTTTTTTTCTTCATGCGATAACTTCAGTTTATGTCGTGATAAGGAAAAGATTACCCGGTCAGCAGGTTGGTTTTGTGGTTTTTTACCCAAACCCAGGTTCTGCCGGATGAATGCTAGTCCTTAAACAATTATTTTAACTATGACAACAGCAAGTGAACCACAACTGTTTTTTAACGAAACTTATTGAATGGGGGGTGATAAACCAATATTGAAAACTAACCCTCTTACTGTGCGAAACAGACACAATAGATAAATAATCGCCGTGTGTAAACTGATATATCTTTTGTACTAGGATATGGATAACGGTCACCAAAATGAAGTTTTATAAAAGAATAGCGTTGCCCGCGGCTTCGCTCGCATTTTGGTCGGAAATTATCCCACGGGAACGTTGTAAATATAGCCTATCATAATCAGTTCAGTAGATCCAGAGATTACCCCCTACAACCTCATAAACTCACAAACTTTACCTCTTTATAATAATATATTAGATAATTACTAAGGCTTTTTGACGAATCGAATAGAAAGAAGAAATTCTGGACTTATCTGCAGACAACACTAATGCTGTCCCTATACATTTTGACCTGCTTTATACGAACTTCTTCAAAAAAACAAGAACTGTTGCCAAATTCGTAAACACGTACCGTAGGATGTATGGCAAATCATCTGGGCTCGTATCGATCCTAGTTCTGACGTCACAGGCGTCGTCATGTCGCGCCGCAACGTCGCCGACGCACCCCGCCAGATAGGGGATGAATCCTTCGGCCTCAATCCAGAACATTCATGTTGGCAGAAAGCTGTTGTTTGCAAAGGTAATAAAACCACATAAAAACATGTAGTTTATATTTTTATGTAGTTTTAAAAATGTTTATTTTGTTGTTTTTTATGATCTTGGCTCTATTATTGGGTAATACGTATGCATAGGCCTTCAAAACGTTTCAAATTTCTTCAAAGACTCAACTGGGAGAGGAGAGGAGGAGTTCATGGTAAAATATCGAATAGCAGTCACACGGGTCGATTTACAAGGTTAAGCGTGCTTGCTAAGGTCGGTCCCTGGATGGCTGACTTTTCGCCGTGCTTCGGAAAGCACGTAAGCCGTTGGTATCAGCTCTCATTTTTAGATCTTTGACAGTCGATCAGGTCCCTACTCAGTGGCCTTAAAGTCTGACAAGCAGTCTTACCAAGTGGTATCATATTCTTCTTCTTCAACCTTTGACCACCTAATGTTGAGTGTATAGATCTCTTTCAAATCTCTCCACTTTTGGCATCAGGATAGACCGGCAGCCGAAGCCAACATAGATGGGAAAATGTTCGGCAGATGATATTAATAAATCTGAACTGGATTGATATAAACTTTTCCATAACATACATATTATTATGTCGATTTAATAACTTATTTAAATTTTACACTCGCTGTGGTGGAAGCGTTAAATCGATATTTTTCTGCCTGACTATACATCGACGTTTTTACGCCTATCAAAATATATATATCCATTATTCTTCGGGTCGAGTCTGAGCGGGTCGAGTGGGTACTAACCCAATTTTGTTGGGATTTCCCATCATCGTTAATTAAAAATATTAGATATAAACAAGTTTATGCTTCAGAACTTTAGTGTCTTCTATTTCTATTTTAGGACGGACTAGTTGAGTAAGTAAACCTTAATTTTCAACAACAATTTAGTTACCCAGTGTTATTTTATATAAAATATATTTAAGGTATTCTAGAAATTATTTCCATGAACAGAAATAACCACTAGGGAATACTTCGACGAGTCGCTAGATTTATTCGTGGTTCGCAAATAATTTATTGCGATTAATTAGATAGATAATGGGGATGGAGTAAATGTGATTACATAATACGGTCCGAATTACAGAATTATCCACTAGCATGAAAATACAACAGATATATAACAAAGTAAGAGGGAAAAGGGCAATAAACTTGGAACAAAAAAAATGTAAGGACAGCAGCAGAATCGCCTTTTATTGCACAATAAAATCTCCTTACAGAAAGGTAACTTTAACTTTCGATTGATAGACGCACCTCAAAAGTTGGACACTTTTGTTGACTGTACCTTTATAAATAACGTCAAAATGTGAGGTTAGTCAGCAAATCAAACTGACAAAGTGTCTCACGGGTGTACTCGACTGTCGGACCTTGAATATACGAACTATCCCTGATTCCCTGCTCCAGTGACCTCGGCGACTTTCACCGTGACGTCACAGGTTCGGCGCCTGCTTGTCGCGACTAGGAGACGCCAGACTAACACCTATAAAATGTTCGATCGCGAATTCTTTAGAAGTTTCAGAATTCATCTTAATAAGTAATAGTAAGTAGTAGTACCTACTTAGTCGTCTTTCCTCTCGTAGATCTGCTGGAAGAAATTTCTTATGAAATAAGCATTACCTTTGTGCTCTTCTGTCTTAATGATGTCCTGTTAAGTATTTTGTGTGTACATAAATAATTAAAAAATAACCTCATTCTCAAAAGGCAGAATGTGATGGGTACATATTGTCTAATTTCTAGATAGGAATTATGATTTTCTATGTTAAGCCTGGTATACACGTGCTTTAGAAAAACATACGAATTTTGAGTGGATACCATTATTTGCCTAACCCTTTGGGGATTGCAAGCGTGACGTTATGTTATGTGATGTTTCATTATCTTCTTGCCTTTGTCTCATTGTACTCGGCGTCGGCGCAACAAGTTTTCTTCTTCCATTCCCCCCTGTCAGACGTCACGGCATCATTTACTCCTTTCTCTTTCGTATGATTCAATCCATCCATCTTTTCCTTGGCCTTCCTCTCCCTCTCCATCCATCAACATTCTATTCCAACAGTCCATCGCTCTTTTAGTCATATGCGTTTCATAACTCCACATTACATGTTCATACCAAGACAAACGACTTCCTTTCAATTTTTCTTTAACATCCCCTTTTTTTTTTTTTTTTTTTTTTTTTTTTTTTTTTTTTTTTTTTTTATCGATGGGAAATCATCAAATGACCCCTCCCGCTCTGGGCTGAGCAGGAGGGAGTGTCAGACTTGTACTGACTAAAACCCATCCATGTTCCTTCCTTTGCCCTTTGTGTTCCAGGGCCGCGGTATCTCTTTCGAACAGTCCCGCAACCCTGGCAGGCGTCGGCCCTTACGGACCCCTTCCTGTTTGCTGACTCTCCTTGAGGCGCGCGTGGAACACGAACGCGCCGTCGACACGGCCTGTCGTCATAAGACGGACGGACGGCGAGCTAGCCCATAGCTCACCGTCCACAGGCCCGCGTCTACGGTGGCCGGGGGCCACCACAACTGTCGCCATTTCATCCATCCCGAGTTGTTGATCCGGTACGTTACGTCCCGGTCTACTTCGCTATCCCCTTGGACAAGCAATCCGAGCTCCGGAAGATCGGTATGGGCGTTCCGGCAAGAGCTATGTTATTGATGTTTATATCACTACATAGTATAAAACAAAGTCGCTTTCTCTGTCCCTATGTCCCTTTGTATGCTTAAATCTTTGAAACTACGCAACGGATTTTGATGCGGTTTTTTTTAATAGATAGAGTGATTCAAGAGGAAGATTTATATGTATAACACTGACCCGTGCAAAGCCGGGGCGGGTCGCTAGTATCTGATAAACAAAAGAGAACCTTAGGGAGACTGTTAAGAAGGAGTGAAGCTTCGAAGGTCACTACGTTACACGTGCCGGAATATCAACGGTATTTCTGTTATTAATGATCAGTAATTATACTGGACAACTCTCATCATATACGTACTGACCTCGTGATTCATAGGTACCTACTTACATACTTATCGAAACATACAAATATTCGGGCTCATTATTAGTACATCGTAACATCTTTCTAATTAATTATTATTACGTAAATAATAAAAGTAATAAGGGGTGTGTCCGTTACAAGGGTCTTTTGATCCAATTATTATTTATCCTTATGGAATCAGAGAGGGATATAATCTAAATATAATATATTTTATTACAGGGTGATTAATTTAGTTTATTATCATTCGGGTTTTTTCTTAGCGCTCTCCTTTCAGCCCCATTCCAGTGACGCATACTGTATACAATGAGTTTGGCTACCGGTTACCAATACTTTAATATACCTACTCATTTCTATCGACAAATACACGTTTATACTTCTAACCCCAAACCCCGCGAATGGCAGCCATCTTGTTTTTTTAATCGCTTGATCGATGGTATGTTCAATTCAAAATTTTTGAAACAAAGAGACTTAGAGACATGCAAATGATCATAATGCACGAGGCAACGCCGAGGCTATACAATTATCAAATAAATTTTCCTGAAAAATTAGCAAAAAGAGCCTAAAATAATAAGAAATTACGAAATTACATCACATAATCGATCGGTAAGAAAATCCAGCGACTGCCTAAGCACCTTCATTTTTGAAGTCAAGAATAGGAAAATGTTTTTGTTATATTGGAATTTTTCCAATATTATTTGTATTTGCTGCATGACTTACTGTTTTCATAGACATGTCACACGTAAATAGAGCAAAAGACAGCCGTGTGAATATCGCAACGTCACATCTCGACATGTTGCGACGATGTTATTCACCGTACTACATCGTATAAGCGTGTAGAAGCATATTGCGACTAACGATGCATCTTCATAATAGAGCTATGAAGGAGTATTGCAAGGAATGCCTGAATGATACTTGATATGTTGTAATTCAGCTGTAATATGCAGACATTCTGTCTTACATGAAGCTTTAAGAATTTCCATAAATGAGCTTCAACGTAGAAAAGACATAGTAACACAACTTTTTATAATGAATTGAGATCGCCGACTCATTTTGTGTTCTGTGAAAGAGCAGAACGAACAATTGTGGGCCGAAGTTACGTTCCTATCCTACCTCAATATCAAACTAAAAAAACCTGACGCAGAAAACCTTTCTTCCAGATTTCCATCCTTTCTTGCCCACAGAAACTGGCGCAAATGTAGCTAAAACCACTTCATTTTACCAAGGACATAAATAAACCAAACAATAATCTCAATTTTGGTTCACAGGAAAATCCTATTTAATACCCGTATTTAGTTACTAAACCTTTAATGTAGGTATAAATCTAAAGCCGAATTTAACGCAATCAGTATAGACAAACACTTGGTTGTGTTTAATCACTATAAATCATCTAAAAGCGTGTTTTAATTACGTCATATGTTGACAGCAGCGATGCGACAGCGTATGCAAATGTTATGTAAATCTCTCTAAAATGCATTCAGTTAATGACTCACTTTTATGCCATAGCAGCGATTTATATCGAGCACTAAACTGTAATTATTTACGTGGTAATGTAGTTTATGAGCCAGGCCATTTAGGTCAGTAACTGGTAGATTATAAGGGTTCCTTTTAGACATTGGTTGTAGTCGCTAACCACAGTGGTACATACAGCGACAAAACTAGTTTCTATGGAACTATAAAAACGGCAATAGGCGGCTTAAAAACGTTTTCACAGAGTTAGTTTGAGTACAACATGTCGCTCCAAGTAAAATACTGGTGTTCAGCTGCATCAGGTTAGACTGGAAGCCGATCCCAACATAGTTAGATAGTTATGAAAAAGATAGGCAGTTGATGAGTCTGAGTAAAACATAGTTAGTTGCTACGGTCTTTGAAACTGGACGGCTTTCCTGCTGCGGTTCACGCTTGCCTCGGGAATTTTACTGTAAGTGTATTTGCTGTGGGAAAGCAAATAAACTGTAGAAACATAACACCCCATCAAACTCAATGGGAAGTGGATGTTGACGTCAGCAATCCGCCTGTCACGAGTGACAATTTATTATGGCAATATACAACGTTGATTCATAGCAGGTTACAAGTTCGTATAGAAAAAATACAGCGACGTGTTTTGGTAAAAAACTCACTTAGGAAACGAGGGTCGGAATCTGAAACTGAATAATCCTTCAGAATAAATTGCAACACATGAGAAGGTCTATTGTAATGATTTTTTACGTATACTGCCCAACGATTTAGGCTATGCAGGTGTGATTTTATGTTATTTACATGTGACTTCCTCGTTGGTCTAGTGCTTGCACTCGCGACTGCTGAACATGAGTTTCTGGGTTCGATTCCCCGGGTCGGGCAAATTATTATTAGGTTTTTCCATCAGGGACTTCTCATTAGCAGTCACGGAGTTTAGATTCATGCCCGGTTGATAGCAATAGGTTCACCCTCTTTAACATGGAACTTAAGCAGAACTGGTGGAATGTGGGGGTACTATTAGGCCTCTGCCTAATCCATCGGAGGTTATAGGCGTGACGTTATGTCATGTTATATCATTGTATTGTATAGCGGGCTGGTGTCCGCAACTCCACGTCTAAGCGCGTATTTTGCGTATATAGGGTGACTGGCAATTAGTGTACGATACTTAAACACGTGATTGTGCTCATGATAACAAACAATTTTTATTATGGGAGCAAAGCCGAAATCGCGAAAAAAATATCAGCTGTTCAGTACATTAGGCAAACATAAATGTACTGAACAGCTGATTTTTTTTCCGCGATTTCTCAGTAATAAACATCCATCCATCCATCCAAACTTTTGCATTTACTATATTAGTATAAAAGTATAGATTCCGGAAACTATACTCGTAATTTTCATCTAGTACATACAATATTGCTTTAAAACCACACAGTGACTTTGTTATTATAATATTGTAGTCTATCCAAATTGATCATGAATAGGCATAGGCTACTAACACGAAAATACGGATTTTTTATTCCCGTTTATAAAACAAGTTATTGGTTCGTGAATATGTGATGCGTGGGTTACGGTATCAAATTAAACTTCCAGTGTAAATAAGGTTGGATTTTGAATATTAAAAGCGTATATTTTTTTTTTGTGTTTCAGTATCATAAACGCTGTGTATGGCAAAGCTGAGTTAGATCGGGACTTCTCATAAAAACTTTTAAACGGTTTTCATCAAACATCCATTTAAAAACTTGGTCAAGTGCTGATCACCAAGTAAGCGGTGGGTTTTGCTATACCCATGTACTGTACAAGGTGTAACAGAATAAGCGCAATTACTCTATTCAGTCATTCATACCATCAAAATGGACAACTTACCCTTAAGAACATAGGTCGAAAAAAGGATCTTCATACTAATGTGAGTGCATTTTTTATCTGTTGCGCTTTGTGCTAAAGGAACTAGGTTCACTAAATTCTGTTATCAATGACAGCAAACGTGACAACGTGACACGTTACGACGCGATGCGGCGAAGTGTAAACCGATACATTTGTTAAAGAGACCTATGGTAACTTTTGTTAGTATCACCTGGGGATGAGTTGACTTGGCTAACGCTAGTTTCCAAACTTCCAGTCTATAAATTGACTTAAATTGACTGTAGCAAGGAAAATTCACTTTGATACAGCCTTACAGATGGCTTCTATGTCTATGTGTATGTATGTTGCTAGCTAATTACAGGAATTGATGTACACTACTAAAGGTACCAAACTCTAGCCAAATTATAGGCCGACTCAGTTAAAATTTCCATCGACACGCAAAGAAGAAATAAAGTATATGAAACTAAAAACATCTAATAGCTTTGTAACAGCATCTCAGTTCAAAAGCAAGTCACTGCACCGCAATAATCCCACAACATAGTCTGGTTAACCATGTACACAGTAGGCTCACTAAATTCTGTTATCTATGACAGCCAACGTGACAACGTGATACGTTACGACGCGATGCGGCAAAGTGTAAACCGATGACATCCATTTGTTATATAGAGGACAGCCTCATGACGCGTTACAAATAACTTCGTGTCATGTGTTAGACATTTTTCTGTATATTGTGTCCTGGCCTTATGTCAGGAGGCAATCATTATGTCGATGAATATTTAGGAAGGATGAGGTCAGAGTAAAGCAAGCATACGATTTTTTCATGAATATTTATGTATTTATTTATGCAACACTTCAGACACAAAGTACAAAGGCGGACTTGATGCTATAGGCAATTTCTACCAGTCAACCTTTGGGTGATGCAGAGACAACCAAAAAAAAAAACTAAATATAAGGTCTTTATATTCATACATGAAATCTCTTATGAGGTCATTGTGGTCATCATTATGAACAACTTTCAGTATGGGACCAACCCCGAAATCGCGAAAAAAAAAAGCTGTTCAGTACTTTTTGTTGAGTTATGCGCAGAGAAATGTATGGGGCAGTCGATTTCTTTTTCACGATTTCAGCGTTGGTCCCATGGTAAAAGTTCTTCATAATGATGAGCACAATGACCCCTTAAGAGATTTCGGGTATGAACAGATAGACCTATAAACCATTTTCATTAATCAATTGTAAAATGAATTGGAGGAAAATAACATAATCAGCTTACAATAATATTCTGATTGCTGAAATTAAGACTTCCTTTCTAAGGCGAGAGGGCTGGCCTGTAATCCACCATGCGAGCTCATTGCCAGTTGAAAACTTTGTATCTTCCTTAATAAAATTTTACAAATACTGACTAAAACAGAAATTACAAATAAATACGAAAATATTTGAGTTGCAAAATAAATCTAGGTCGATTTGTGATAGATTTAAATAAAACATAATAACGATAAACGAGAGGTGCGGTGGCCCAGTGGTGGTGGCCCTGACTTACGAACAGTAAGTCGTGGGTTCGAACCTAGGCAGGTGCATTACTTGGTGTAATTTAT
Organism: Eugnorisma glareosa; assembly: GCA_947578425.1. Classification (NCBI taxonomy): domain Eukaryota; kingdom Metazoa; phylum Arthropoda; class Insecta; order Lepidoptera; family Noctuidae; genus Eugnorisma; species Eugnorisma glareosa. The sequence continues at coordinate 13,110,779 of OX387969.1, read as the reverse complement.
TTCATCACCACTGCTCTCAAAACCGGTGAAGGAAAACATTGTTTGAAAACCGGCATGTCCTAGAACCAAAAATTCGATGACTTGTGACACCTACCAACCCGCACCGGGCCTGCGTGGTGGATTATAGCTCATTCCCTCTCACAGAGAGAAGGCCGTGTGTCCCAGCAGTGGGAATATTATAGGGTGCTTATGCAACGATCAACTGCATTTAGCGATTAATTGAACTCATTTCGATAGTGATAAAAATCTGATAAGGAAAAATTTATTTCCGATATTACTTATTTATGTAACAGAAATAGATAATGTGGCGTTCTTCCCCGTTCTCAAAAGATCTCTCCAAAAAATACCGAAAGTTAGCAACCGATAATAAAGTAAACATAATAATCTTGATCACTATTTACGTCGTATTTGTTATCAAAATCGCAATTGATGATTATTTCGGGCAATAGGTAGTTGTTAATCGTAAATCACTACAAGATACTTATAATTGTTTATGATAGTAGTCGTAAATTAATCAATCAACATTGTTTTAATATTTTTCGCAGTGCGGGTCATAGACTTCTTTGGCTGATTGCTCATATTTTATTCCCAGATTTCTGAACCATGTTTTCATAACAGAACATGACGCCTGTAATCCCCGAAGGTCGTCAGTTACGTTTAAATCCCATGTTAAAGGGGGCGAGCCTATTTCCATCAACCAGTCACAGATACATACTTCGTAACTGCTACTGAGAAATTCCTGGTAGAAAAACCCAAAACACTTTTCCCGACCCGGGAATCGAACCCCCGGAGCTCGTGCTCAGCAGTCGCGGTTGTGACCACTGGACCAACGAAGTTTTCCTTCACTGTAAGTCTCCTTTTACTCGGTCTGTCTCCGGGGTTGAGGATCAGGGTACCTGAAACGGAAATCTATGCGTAGGTATGGAAACTTTCGCACGTACGGACATATTTCACCCAGTTTACCCATATATTTTCCAACATGTTCACCAAGTACCCAGTATTCGGGGCACTACCCATGATTAACTTGGAGAGAATAATAAATGAATTTTATCAAGTCGTTTTGATTTATGCTAGTTCTTATGGCAACCTTGTGCTTACTTCTTAATAGAAGCATTGGTATAGGTTATATCAGTGGTGGCATCAAGCTTTTGCAAATATACTGAGGAGAAACACTGGGGAATATACTGGTAGGAGGAGCTCTTATTGGCTAAATAATTACAGCTGCTCGGGTCGATCTTTAGGTTAAACCGTGCTTACCTAGATTGATCCGTGCATTGGTGACCACCCATTACATACCGAGTTTCCTCCGTGCCTCGGAAAGCACGTTAAGCTTTTGGTCCCGGCTGTCATTTGTAAATAGATTTTTGATTAGCGTTACAAATCAGTCAGTGGCCCCAAAGTCTGATAACCTGTCTTGCCAAAGGGTATCGGATTACCCAGTATTAACTAGGTTGTGGAGGTCAGATAGGCAGTCGCTCCATGTAAAATTTTGGCATTCAGTTGCATCCGGTTAGACTGGAAGCCGACCCCGACATAGCTGGGAAAAGGCTAGGCAGATAATGACTGAAATCGGTAAGAATAAGAAAGATTTTAACAATTAAGTTTTTTTAACAAATTTTGTTTTGGTATAAACGATATAGGCATATTTGATCTTGATCTACTTTTATACGATTGCATGTGAGATAGGCCTAAGTAAATACCTAACAAGAAATTTCCTCATACAATCTCCAAATACAAATCTGCAAAAGATAAAATATGAGGTCGTTTTTTTATCCACAACCTTAATTACTTGCAAATCACAGAAGTCGTAACAAACTATCGATAACAATCAATTAATAACGAACAAAGTCTAATTCTATTTTTCAATTACCGATAGAATCGATACGTACCCGCAAAAATAGATGATAACCTATATACAAATTATGCAGCTACCGGTAATTACTTTGATAACATATTTTATGTGTAAACAATTTCAAGCTCTGTTTCACATCTAGCCTTGTGTGCTAGATGGATGGCGAGTGCATATAAAAAATATACATTACCATGACGTAATGACCATTTTGAATTTAGGCAGTTCTAACTTTTTCTGAAAATGTACAAAATTTAATAAAATAATGAACAAAATATCACTGATTTCGCAGACGGACCTGTACTTGAAATGTGTTCAATAAGTAGGTAAGTATACACACACTGGTGTACTTCACTTCACTACACCGCACAATTATATATACTGAAGAATTGGGCAACATGTCTATCCGTCTATTCTCTTGCAAAATAACTTACGTCGTAGACATCTTTTACATGAATTCCTCTCAGCAGGACGACAAAATTAGGTACATCTATTACTATATCCCTTATAATATGTTTCGATTTTTCAGATAGATAACACACGTGATATTTACACCTCCAGCGGACTATGTCATTACGGAATTACAGCCCTCCCATCTAATGCACAAAAAGCTGATATTTCGGCAAACTTACCTCCATCCGTCATTAATCTCGTCTGTGACTAAAACATTACCAGATAGACTGTATCACGGAGACGTCAAAGCTACGTACGTTCCACTCGATGCAAATGCGCCAAACGCTCGTGAAATCAGGGAGGCGATGCGGTGAAATCGGGTGCGGACTTTGATGCCGTCTGCTTAATTAAAATAGTTACAATTGGTTCCGTTTTGGCTTTGAGTTGAAGGATTGCAGGTCTCGTACGTTCGTGATATGAATAGCTATGCGATTGTTTGTGCCCAAACTGTTGGGCTGTTGGTGGTCGGAATATTGGGTAACTTTTTTGTAAAGGGACTCTTCAAAGAAACTGACTTTTTTAGACAAACTACAACAATGTACACTTAATTCTTCTTCTTCAACCTTTGGCCACCCAATGCTGAGAGTAGGTCTCTTTCAAATCTCTCCACTTTTGGCTGATTAGTGTCATGGCTATCCAGTTTCTTCAGGCCACTTTCATCAGATCGTCTATCCGCCTAGTCGGTTGTCTTCCCACATTTCTCCTTTATACACTTTAGTAGACGTTCAATTCAATTATTTAAGTTTGCTTTTACTCGTCAGTTCAAATAACCCGCGAAGTCTTTTATAAATAAAAGGTTGGCAGTTGAATAACGTTCACCATTACAAGTAAATCGTTTTACCGTCGCTTTTACTTAAAGGTCCGAATAAAAGTAAAGATTTTGCGACCGTTTTCTACATATTTTTGGACATACCTTAATGGTGTCCTACCTTCTGCAAGTCCATTAGATACACAATAAAAAAGGTCAGATATCGCGAACCTTTTTCGAATCTCCATTATTTCAAACGCGCGTAGTCCGCATTGAATGTCAAACTTGCAAAGATCGCATCGCATTCGGCCGCGCGGTCAGTACTACGTCGCTTGGATATTCCGAGCGCGCTGCTGCCGTTAGGTTTCAGAACGATATTCGACAGCATTACAGTCGGGACGTGCTGATGCATGTAGGCAACGAGTAATACGACGAGCAAGGCGCCCACACCCTCACATTAACGCTTCGATTCCTAACGTTTACTTCTGTTCCAATAACATTAACGAGGCGCAGACAATAACGTTCAGATGCGTTTTGAAGCGCTTTTAACGTAATATCACTGAAAGGCATTGCAATCGAAACCTGTTGAATAACTTTATCGTTTCAATACTTTTCCTGGGTATCTACTATTGAAAAGCTGCGTGGCTTCCATTATAACAATTCTCTTTATTCAAATAGTTTTAAAAATATGACAGCACCGTCCAATCTATAATTATGTTAGCAATATCAATGTTAAGTACCTATTTGTTTCCTCGAACGATATTCTCTTATTGACGATGGATATACGTATATTGTACTAGAAAAACCAATTCCGCTTTACAAAGGCGGCCAATTTATGACCTCGGCACACGCGAATTCCGTGGGGAACGAATTGTACCTCGACACAAGGACACCATCCCTAAATTTCAAATTAATTTCAAGATCAGAAAATGATGGCCGAAGCTCTGACCTCAATAGCGAATTATTATTTTCGCACAAATTGTGTTTCATTGTATGGATGTCAAATATAAATCTCAAAATTTATTTTCCCTTAGGCCCCCTGTTCAGTCGGTATCGACGTCAGTGTCAGGCCAATCGTGTCGGATTGAGTCGGGTCGCGTCACAACGCAACGTGAGTCGTTCTCGACACTATTAGGAGTTTTATTAGCTGTCAAATCGTATTTATTTTTTTCGTAAAAGTCGATGCGAATCCGAACCATCGATATCGCTAATTGAGTTCTTCTGTCGGCAGCCCTATAGCCCTATATTCGTTAAATCAGTATCGACCCTTAAAAGGTGAAGCGTAAACGTCAATACTAATCCGATTTAAGTAGATCACTGAAGCTCGAATTTTGTTACGAATCTAAATCAAAATATTGGTATAGCGGAGATTTTAGGTCGAGACAGCTCAGTCTTTATAATTCTGGATTATGTTTACCGAAACAATTAATTGAAATAACTTTTAAGGCTACGGTATCAATTAAATTTTACAATGGAATTATTTAATAATGATTATCTATATTTCCTGTGTTATGGTTAAATCAAACGCAGAATATATATTCCACATGCAGGATTGGGCTTACAAAGGATTGCATTACGCAGGTTGAAGAAATGCCTTCTGCAACTACAGCTGTTTCTATTATATTAGCTAAGTTAGACAGTGGTTAAAATCTAACATGTTCGGGTTACCTATCTAGCTTCATAGGAATGTAGTTTTTGGAACAAACTTGTACCAATTGTAATAACATTTTAATATAAATGGAATGGTGTAATGGAATGGGAATGGTGGAAGGCACAGACCTATAGGGTCTTTCTATTCATACACGAAATCTCTTAAGGGTTCATTGTACTCATCATTATGAACAACTTTTACTATGGGACAAACCTCGAAATCGCGAAAAAAAAATCAGCTGTTCCCTACAATATGATCGCATTAACTCGTCAAAATGTGATCACAGCTGTGATCACATTTTGACGGGTGAACAGCTGATTTTTTTTTCGCGATTTCGGGTTTGGTCCCTTAATGAAAGTGGTTCATAATGATGAGTACAATGACCCCTTAAAAGATTCCGTGTATGAATAGATAGACCTTATATGTCTCTTCCGCATCTTTTTCATACAAAATGTATAGAAGCGTCGCGACGCAAATCGCAAAGAAAAGGCAGGGCGCGGACACGACGCTTCCCCGTCTGCGCCTTGTGTAAAAACAGATAGAAAGGACGGGGCACGGGCGCGAGCGGACGAAGGGTGGACGAGAACGGGGGTGCGGGCGGGGTGGGACGCGGGTGCCGTGAATCGCGAGGCGCGCGTGTCGCTCGTCGTTCTCGTGGCGCCCGGCGCCCGTGCCTCGTCTTTTCTATATGTTTTAAAAAGTCGCGAATGCGGCCCGTCTGCGCCCGATCCGCACCCCGCTCTCGTCTTGTCTTTTCTGTGAGTCCTGCGCTTTAGGTTTTCAGAGTCGATATTTTAAACAAGTTTATAGACAAATCCCACCGAAAATTGGAAAAAAATCTTTGAGGGAAAAATTCTTTTATTTATATTTGAAAAACAAAAGAATTTTTCCCTCAATGATTTTTTTCCAATTTTCGGTGGGATTTGTCTACAAACTTGTTCACGCTAAAACTTATTGCTAATTAAGAAAGCTTATCTGATCTATTGAGAGAAGGACGTTAGATTAATACAATCATGGATGACCCACATACAGAACCCAGCTGGCAATAAAGCAGAAATTTAATTAATTATGAAGGATTTAATCAGGTTTCATCAAAGCGTTATTCGAATTATTGTAAGCAACAGAATTTAAATTATTCAAGACAGTTTCTCTTTCATTTATTTCAGCATTCCACCAAGATACAACAATGAATGAATGATTAAACAATCATTTAAATACTTAATGGGTCAATCATTACACGATGTTTTTATAAAGATTTATGAAAAATATCAAGCTTATGCTCGATGGGGTTTCTCACAGACAACTTCTAAGGTTTTATTTTTTGAGTTTGTAATCACATCCATGATACTATCTTAAAAAAAAAAAACAGGAATTTCCGTGCCAATGGGCCATCGTAGGTACTAGGTGAGCATAGATGTCAAGGACCAGGTTTTGCTCTCCGAAATAATAACAAGTAAAATATTATCCGTAGTCAGGCAGTCAGCCGATCTCGTCATGATCTGGTAAAAGCTTTCAAAGTGATTGTGATATTTGGCACATGTTACAATATTGAATTTTAATTGAATAAGATGTAATTGGATTAAATATAGAATTAGGTATTAAGTTTGCCCGTTGCTAAATAATAACAGCCGCACGGGTCGATCTTCAAGGTTAAGCCGCGCTTGCCAAGGTCGGTCGGTGGATGGGTGACCATCATTACATACCGAGTTTCCTCCGTCCCTCGGAAGTTGGTCACGTCTGCCATTTGTAAATCTTTGATAGTCGTTACAGGCAGTCAGTGGCCTGAAAGTCTGACAACCAGTCTTACCAAGGGGTACCGTACTTACTGGGTGGTGGAGGTCAGATAGGCAGTCGCTCCATGTAAAATACTGATATAGCTGCATCCGGTAAGACTGGAAGCCGACCCCAATTAATTTTTGAAAAAGGCTAGGCAGATGATATATTTTATTTATTTTATTTTTATTTTTCTTTATTGGCCAACCAACAATTGTTTACACTGTAAATATTTTAAGTAAATAACTACCATTAACTGAGGTTAGTGTAACAATTTATTATAGGTTAGCACCGCATGCCCCATAAACATATTAGATGTGCCACAAGCACTGTGCTATAAAATGTGTCTAATTAACTAAAATTAACAATTTTAATTTAACATTACGTAATGGAATATAAAACTAAAATTAACAGATGAGACAATGATAATGATGATAGGTATCAATATTACGTCTACGTACAGTTAACAAATCTTCTGGAAAATGTATCTACTAATATTAATATAATAATAAACATTAATAAAGTCTAATCGGGCATACGGCTTTCCTGTAATAAAATATAACAAATACCTCATTATAGACCAGAAAATTAAAAAAAAAACGAGGTTTAAACAAAATCCTCCATTTAATTTTTGGGGTAGAATAATGAGATGCTACATTAATAAACATACAATGTTTTTCTTTTCCTGATTACGTTATTAACAGGTAAGTACATGTTATTGATTACATAGCACTGACAGCAAAACAAATTATGTTTAATGATCAGGTAATTTGGAACATGTTGGCAGGTAAAAAGGGTTTTTACCTGCCATTAAAGCCAAAGCTGTAGGTTTTCTCTGCGAATAGGTACTCAACATTGTTTCCAGTGTTTCGTTTTTACTTTCTAAAGCGGTGCCCATGATAATAATGTTTTTTTTCTTTTTTGTGGAAGTTTGTTTACACAAAATCTCTTTGAGCTTGATGCGTAATTATTTTGGGTTAATTAGATAGCGTATAACGATAAAAGATAACATCTAAATTCAAAATATTTTTTAAACTTTTATTTATTTATTTAGGGAAAACAAACAATTGTACAATATATGTTACAGTATATACTACGACATAAAGGTGGGCTAATATACAATCCACGACGTTTCCACATATTACTTATGTTACAGATATAGTGTAGACACAGTATTTTAAATACAATACGTAAAAAAGGAGACAAAAAAAGAAAAATAATAATAATAAAGTAACGGCAGGAAGAAATAAGATGCAAATGTACATTTCTTAACTTATCTTATGACTAAAGGTACCCAAACCTAAGGTAAAAGAAATATATATATATATATATTAATTTTAATAAGGAAAACTAAAACTGCAAACTACTTACTAAAAGTTTCTTACATTTTTGGCGGTCTAAAGCAAATATGTCAAAAATGTTCATTGTAGGTTTTGACTATCCTATGGAGAGGCGCCCGTTTACCCGCGTTTGTACGACAAGGTGTCGCACAGTGGTTCGAAATCGACGCTCCGTGGACATTGAAATCAAAATTTCTTTAGGCGAGAAATAAAAATCGAAACGGCTTTATTTCAGTATTATTTATAATATTTGGTAATATGACAGCTGCCTCTCGGCAGGTGCCTCTCGCCGTATAACTGTTCTGGGTTATTATTAACTATCTCGGAGCAATCAATTTTATTGTGCAACAGATCATGAAGCAAAAGGCGTCTTGATTCCAACGTGAGAAAATTAAACCTATCCTAGGAATCGATGTATGAGCTACGTTCCATATGGCATCTAAACCGCATTGATCTAACTTAATTTCAGTGTTAATGACATTTAAGATCACCTCGAAAATGCCAAAGTATCTAATTTAAAAAAAAAAAAAACAAAATAAAAAGCAGTGAATCAGTGACTCGATTTTCATTAACAACACCGATTGGAAATGTATGGCCATACCACGGAAATATCACGACACGTCATAAAAGAATGAGTGAAAGAAATTTTCCCTGAATTAAATTCATAAAGATGGCATGATCCTGGTTCTTTCATTAGTGTAATCGGATCAGGCAGCAGCTGCCTACGGCATCGATAAAAAGCGTCGTTTTTATTAATTAAAACCGACTGAACCCATACATAAACATATAGTATTAGCTGCAGACGTCTTAGGGGACGCATCCGCGGTTAGCAACAGTATTTTATTTAGTACCCTTTCTTTAATTCGGTGAATTAAATGAATATTTCTTGACGCCATGATAAGCCAAGGCCCATAGGCGGCCTAAAAACTCTGACACCAGGTTAGGCACTAACCGCACGATAAAGAAAGAATGAATATCGGGAACGCCAAAATAAAATAGCTCTGCGATATTATCAAGTAATTCATATGTGTACTATAAAGAAAAAAATCGTAGTAAAGTGATAAATATATTCCTTGGCTTCTCTATTTTGACAAAATCTTACCAAAGCCTTCGCAATCATGTATACTTTTTGTATCAAGTAGTTGTCAATACATTAATGTCTAGTTAATTTGAACAATTTAATTAATTTTGTATAGAGTCAATGGTTAACATAAATCTGTTAATTACATGTTATGATGACAATTGAAAATAATTCTTAACATTAAACTGTAATTAGAATATAAATGTTCGACATTTATTGATTTTCCGAGAACCGTTATATCACAAATTAATCTGATTTAGGTAGTTTATATTAACTGAATGCTAATCCAATAAGCAAATGTAACCCAACAGCAAATGTAAACTATTTTGCCGATCGAATTACTTGAAATAACTTTCAGTTAGATTTACCAGTCGTATTTCAATTGGGTGGCTAAATAATTACAACCGTTCGGATAGATCTTTCTCCGAGCCTCGGATAGCACGTTTAGCCGTAGATCTTTGGCAGCCGTTACAGGTAGGCAGTGGCCCGAAAGTCTAACACCCAGTCTTACCAAAGGGTATCGTAGTACACAGTACAAACTGGGTTGTGAAAGTCAGTTGTTCCATGTAATATACTGGTATTCAGCTGCATCCGGAAAGACTGGAAGCCGACCCCAATGTATTTGATTGATTAGGTAGTTTATAATAACTGCATGTTAATCAATGATAAAACATTTTATAATAATAAAGCCATTCAACGACTACAATGTAAATTATTTTACTGATCGAATAATTTGAAATAACTTTTATTTCGATTTCCTAGTCAAATTACAATTGGTTAATGATTTATTAAATTATCTTTGTTCGAGTAATGGATGATAACAAATTCATAATGCTATCAAAAAAGTTCATAATGCTATCAAATTAATCACGAACTAGTTATAACCTTAAGTAAGTAGGGTCCAGGACATACGAATCAGCACCTCAATAGTATAAAAAGCTTTCTATCACAATACGAAGGATTTTAAAGAAAATTCGTAATACATTGCTCTATATGTTTAAATACGATCGCAAACAAAAAAAAAAAAAAAAAAATTGCTGGACATTACACACAGCGCCATCTAGGTGCCACACTAAGCAACGAGGCTTGTGTCGTAGACACCAGATAGTTGAGATTACTACATAGATACTTTTTGTTTGTAAATACAAACTTATTATACATATAAACATCCATGACTCGGAAACAAATGTCCATGCTCATCACACAAACATTTGCTCCTACCGGGATTCGAACCCGGGACCCTAAGAACGTAAGGCAGCCTCACTACCGCTGCGCCATTCGGGTCGTCTAAATAATGATAATGCAACGAATGTTGTTATATTATCAAAATAAATGGCTTCGCCAATGTAAGTGTGTACCGTTAGGTACTACGCCGCACGTGTAATTACCATGTTCTATGTAATAAATCTCCACCTGGGAGGGGGCACTGGCTCTTGTAACACAGCTCTATCACCTAGCACAGGAGTCAGAAACTTCAGCAGGGCATCGACGTTATAATTTTATAGGATTATATTTATGCACGAGAAACACACGTGAACATAGGATTAGGTTTGGTAACTTCGTACTCACTACGACGAATGGAAGAACAAAACGTGCTGTGTCGACTCCAAATAACACGGGACTGGACAGATGATGAGGTACTTAGATAGATAGATAAACCATTTATTTAGTGTACACAAAAGACATACCACAATTCAGAAGCACAACTAAATGATACAATTTACATGAATATAATTTATATACCTTTAGAAAAACAAGGTGCCAATACATAAAAAGGAAAACATATTTACGAAAGAAGTATATTAACACCATGACAAACTTCAAATCAAATAACGAGCACCTATACAAATTCCTACATACCCATCTATTTTGTCCATTGTACTGACATAGACCAGAAGCTATCACCCACTAAATTTTGTACCTACTACAAAGTTGCATCCCGTTTAGTATTATAAACTGCTGGATAAATATTGAACGCATCTAAAGACTAAACTATAAATTGAGCAGTATCTGGAACGGTATACCACAGAACTATAATAAATAGCGCAGTTTTGTAACAACAATGTAACTGTAGAACTGCGCTTATGTTATCGTTCATAGTCTATAGGTGCACATAATCCTGGCAACAAAGAACGGAGTTTTCGGATGAAAATAGATTTAAAATATTGATATACTAGCTTCGACATAGAGCTTCGTCTGCATGGAGGTCTGAAATGATCACAGGAAAGTGCTGATCTATGTAACTTTTATATGATATTTTATTTGATAGAATAAAATGTATCTTAGGACCTAGCCTAGGTCCTATACTTGTGTGCGATTTACTTTTGTCCAAATCTGTTCAGCCGACAAGGTAACAAAAAGGCAATGTTACTACCACGTTTACTATATTTATTATAAACGTTTGGGGTTGAAACACTAGGGCCTTGGGGTCCCAGTACCCACCTAGTCCTTCGGGACATCACCAAACGGTTCATCGACTTTTCCCGTGACCTGAGGGCTGGCCTAATTTTTGGCCAAATAATCAGCATTGCCAACGTAGCAAAGCAGCCAGCCTTCTGGGCACTTTCCCCGTTAACAGCGACGCGGACGAATTTTTGACGCCCTTTTAATTCTATTCTGCTTTTCAACATGTTTTTATTATTATTTTAAGTTTGTAAGTATGTGTTAAAATTAAATGTGTCAGTTTAATTATGTTGATGGATTATTTATAACATAATTTTAAACTTTGCGTTTCAATTTTGCGATATATTTATTAGTTTGGTACGGCATAAGAACATTGCTAGTGCTTCATCTAATTAAAACGTATCGAAAGATAGAAAGGGGTTTCAGTGTTCTATGGAAAACAAAAAAAGGATTTTGTGTTACTATGTGAATAAGAGGTATACCTTTGTATTCAGCCATCATCATCTTGCTACCCTTGTCACATTCTACTTGGGGTCGGCGCCGGCGCATCACGTTTTCTTCTTCTATTCTCCCATGTCAGGCGTCACGGCATCATTTACTCCTTTCCCCTTTCATATCACCTCACACAATCTATCCATCTTTTCTTTTTCTTTTCATCCGCATAACATGAAATTTTCCTAAGTTTTTATTTTACAAACGAATGGTCCTAAATCCTTCAATAATTTAATAATGAGAACCATGCTAACGTAAATAAGAACCTTAAATCAAGAAACGATTACAATCTTCACGTTCTTGTTTTATAAGTATGTTATTATTTTTTATTTCAACTTTCTAACCAAATTAACATATTAGGTTTTGATGTAGGTTTGACGGAACACTGTTTTAGATCAACGGGCCTAATAAACCCATGTCAGCATTTTAAGATACATTTATTTATAAGATATATTTATATACATAAGTTATTTCTTTCTGTATACTTTCTTGATATTTTTTTTTTGTATTTAAGGGAGTTTTTAGAAGAAAGTTCCGCCCGATTAGGTACAGGAACCTCCCGAAACAACCATGTCCGGTGAGGAACTGCGGCAGGCGGAAAGTGGGGACTTAACGCCACTTTTGTGTGCTCTCTCCATGTCGCCATGAGATCGCGCCGGAGGTCTGTCTGCTGAGCGGCGATCTGCCGCAGCAGCGGAGTTACCCCCCGGCGTAGTGCCTCCACGAGCCACTCGCGCAGGCGCGCGACTACTATCGCCTCCAGATCCCATGGCGGCAGTCCAGGAAGATGGCTCGCGGACTCGCTGGAGATCGTGTGGTACCCCCGGATCAGCCTTACGGGTACCACCCTTTCGGGCGCGTTCAGGTAGTGGGCGGCTCGCCGCCTCAAGGAACGCACCCTCACCGGGGCCCCGCAAAGGGCCATGGACCGCACGATCCTCGCGTAGAGCCTCCGGGAGGAGGCGTTTGGACGCCTCAGGTTGAGCAAGAGCCACTTGATGGCAGCCCCGGCCCGTTCCAGTTTGAGAGCCAAACATCGGAAATGCTCCACGAAGTTCCACCGGCTGTCGAGGACGAGTCCTAGTTACTTCAACGTCGGCTCCCCTCCTACAGTCAGTAGGGATCCCGACGGTGGCGCATTCCGAGGCCCATGAATGCACATGGGCTCGGACTTGTACAATGCCACCTCGAGACCCAATCGCCGGGATCCTCTCCACGACTATCGCAACCTGGCGTGTCATGATTTCGGCCGCCGCCTCGTGCGACCTCCCTTGTGCTAGCAACAGCGAGTCGTCAGCATAGCAAACTACGCTGACGGCGTCAGGGAGGTCGGCGCGCAGCACCCAGTCGTAACCGATGTTCCGCAAGGGCGGCCCTAGAACCGATCCCTGTGGAACACCGCACGACATCTCTCGCCGGTTCCACTCTCCACTGCGACCAGGGTAGATGACGTACCTGTCAGGTAGTCCCCGACAACACGACGAAGGTAGGACGGCACCCGGTGATACCGGAGTGCCTCCCTTATGCAGATCTAGGGCATTGTGTTGAAGGCGTTGGCGATGTCAACAGACACCGCCAAGACGACCCCAGGGTGTCATAGGCTTCCTGCCGGAGGCTCTACGCGGGGGTCGTGCGGTCCATGGCCCTTTACGGGGCCCCGGTGTGGGCGCGTTCCTTGAGGCGGCGAGCCGCCCACTACCTGAACGCGCCCCAAAAGGTGGTAGCCGTAAGGCTGGTCCGGGGATACCGCACGATCTCCGGCGAGGCGGCGAGCCTCCTTGCCGGATTGCCGCCATGGGATCTGGAGGCGATAGTCCTCGCGCGCCTGCACGAATGGCGCGTGGAGGCACTACGCCGGGGGTTAACTCCGCTGCCGCGGCAAATTGTCGCTCAGCGGACAGACCTCCGGCGCGATCTCATGGCGACCTGGAGAGAGCGACTGTCGCAACCCCGTGCAGGGCACGCCACAATAGTGGCGATAAGTCCCCTCTTTGAGGAGTGGCTGGAGAGGCGCCACGGCGCCCTCACCTTCCGCCTGACGCAGGTCCTCACCGGACACGGTTGTTTCGGGAGGTTCCTGCACCGAATCGGGCGGGAGAAAACGCCCGGGTGCTACCATTGCGAGGATCGACCGGAGGACACGGTGGAGCACACGGTGGAGATCTGCCCCGCGTGGGCGGAGCACCGCCGTGTCCTCGTAGCGGCGATCGGCGGCGGCGACCTCTCGCTTCCGGCCTTGGTTCAATCCATGGTCCGGAGCGAGACGGAATGGGACGCCGTCACCTCCTTCTGCGAAGCAGTCATGCTAGCGAAGGAGGTGGCGGAACGTGAGAGGGAGAGAACCTCACGTCCCAGCCGCCGCTGGAGACGCACCGGGCGTCGGGGGCCACGTGGTGGCCCCCGGCCACCGTAGGCGCGGGCCTGTGGACGGTGAGCTATGGGCTAGCTCGCCGTCCGTCCGTCTTATGACGACAGGCCGTGTCGACGGCGCGTTCGTGTTCCACGCGCGCCTCAAGGAGAGTCAGCAAACAGGGAGGGGTCCATACGGACCGACGCCTGCCAGGGTTGCGGGACTGTTCGAAAGAGATACCGCGGCCCTGGAACATAAAGGGCAAAGGAAGGAACATGGATGGGTTTTAGTCAGTACAAGTCTGACACTCCCTCCTGCTCAGCCCAGAACGGGAGGGGTCATTTGATAACTTCCCATCGATAAAAAAAAAAAAAAAAGGTTGTCATAGGCTTTAAAACTCATTTTATTTTAATGAATATAGTCGTTAGTAATCGTCGTTAACCGACGCCGGCCGGTAGTCGCAAGCGCGACTGATAATAAGCATGAGGTCTTGGGTTAGATTCTCGAACGGGCCCCATCGTGCTAAGTGCTATTAGGTTTTTCAATCAAGGATTTCTCAAAAGCAGCCACGGAGTCTAGATTCGTGTCTGGTTAATGGCAATAGGCTTGCCGCCTATTACACGGGACTTAAGCATAACTGGCTCAATGTGGGTGTATTATTATGTACACCTTTGCCTAAACCTAGAGCAGCGGTGGCCCAGTGGTAGCGCTTACGCAAAGTAAGTCGTGGGTTCAAACCCAGGCAGGCGCATTACTTTTGTAATTTATTTAATCACCACTTCTCTCAGAAACTGTAAAGGAAACCGGCATGTCCTAGAATCAAAAATTCGAAGACATGTGATGTCTACCAACCCACACTGGGCCCGCGTGGTGGATTATAGCCCATTCCCTCTCATAGAGAGGAGGCCGTGTGTCCCAGCAGTGGGAAACTTATAGGCTGATTATGCTGCCTACACCTACGGGGATTAATGGCGTGAAGTTCTCGTTATTTTATTTTATTTAGGTTTATTATTATAAATTACTCTTGCTTGCAATGGATAGATATTTAGAGTATTGCGTCATACTTCCCACGGGTACATACCTAAGTAAGTTAGAAATAATAATAAATATTTGGAAAAAATATACATTTAGAATAAATTGAAGTTGTTATTATAGTTATGAAATATGAACCAAATTGAAGGTAAACATTACCGTGGCCGTGGTTTTATTTAGTTAAAACAATAGCCGTTGTTTACTTATTTTTAGAAAGTCGTCGGTATGTATGTTTTTTATCTACTTATACTAATATTTTAAAGAAAAAAGTTTTTTTTGTTTGTATGTACCGCATAAGCTCCGAAACTGGACCGATTTTAACAATTTTTTCACCAATAGAAAGCTAAATTACCAGGACGTAACATAAACTATAATTAGTTTAAAAAAAAATAGAGATCCTTAAGAAAATTGCAATAATGTAACCCAAAGTAGCAAAATTTTGAAGCTTACGAGGGTGAAACCGCGGGGCGCTGCTAGTTCACAAATTAAAAGTATTTTTTCGTACGGTTCTTTATAGGAAAAAGGCCTATAAAAAGGGAAACATTGTTATTGTTAATATATTTTAAACAAACTGTGCCCCGCGACCGTAAAAGATACTGGAGTGTAGACCACGCATTGGAAAGCTCAGCGTGGGACGGCCACCTGCCACATAGACCGACGACCTTGCTAAAGCTGCAGGGAGTCGCTAAATGCAGGAGGTATTGCACCGGACACATTGGAAATCGATTGGGGAGGCCTATGTTCAGCAGTGGACAACAACGGGCTGAAATAATGATGAAGTGCCCCGCGACCTTCTTCCGCTTAAAATTATTATAAAAATTATTAGGTACTTCAATATTTGAATCGGATTTTATTAATAATTTCAAGGATTTTAATTTTTTTCCACCCTGTATAGTTTCATAAGCATTCAGTAACAAGCTGTTATTTTGAATTAACAAACAGACACTTCTATTTAGTTTATTTTTATAGATCTAAGGGCATTTCAATGTAGATGTTATAACACTGTGATATCTAAACCACTTTTCAGCCGAAATCTAAATTGACTAGTCTTACATCCAACAAAGTAAGTAGAATAATAACCTGAAGCTCCCTAAAAGAAATCCTCGAAATCGATTCCTTAATACTAGTTTTAAGGAAATCTCCGAAACGGCGAACTGATTTTGACGGGTGTTTTACTGACAGATAGCTGATGTTATTAGGCGTAACTTAGATTACTTATAATTAAGAAAAAGGATTAGGGCTCCGTAAATTAAAACCCTTGAAATTGTTAACAAATTCCGTTTCAAATAAGGAAGAAAAAAAAAAAAATTAAATTAATTATAATAGTTGTCGACATGTGGAATGTGAACTCGGCACGTCCCAGCCGCCACGTGAGACGCACTGGGCGTCGGGGGCCACGTGGTGGCCCTCGGCCACCGTAGGCGCGGGCCTGTGGACGGTGAGCTATGGGCTAGCTCGCCGTCCGTCCGTCTTATGACGACAGGCCGTGTCGACGGCGCGTTCGTGTTCCACGCGCGCCTCAAAGAGAGTCAGCAAACAGGAAGGGGTCCGAAAGGACCGATGCCTGCCAGGGTTGCGGGACTGTTCGAAAGAGATACCGCGGCCCTGGAACATAAAGGGCAAAGGAAGGAACACGGATGGGTTTTAGTCAGTAAAAGTCTGACACTCCCTCCTACTCAGCCCAGAGCAGGAGGGGTTATTTGATGATTTCCCATCGGTAAAAAAAAAAAAAAAGGCTATCATTGTGCCGATTGTTGTGACGGCCAATGGCCTTATAGCCAAAAGCCTCGATGAACATCTCTCGAGGCTCTCCTTAGGCGGTTGGATCAAGGGCCTGATTCAGAAGGCAGTACTCCTCGATACGGCTCGCATTGTGAGGAGGTTCCTGTCTCTGGAGCCCTAACCACCGGTAGCTTGGACCCTGCTCCCGATACCGGCGGACCACTATTTTTTATATTTTTAAATGTTTTTTTAATATTAATTTGTTTAGAAATATTTAAAAATGTAATTTATATGTATATAATTGAATAAAGGACATAATAATATTAATTGAAATATTTTTATAATTATTTCACGCGGATGAAGGTCGCGAACAACACCTAGTTCAACATAAAATTCACAACCATCCAATGTCTATGCAATTAGTAAGACAGAGATAGTGCCAGCGAGTGGTAGGCATCCTAAACTAACACAGTGACCACCACAGCACTATCTACTTCCCAACCTTCAGTTATTTTAAACCACCTCTAAAATCTAATAAGTCGCTATTTTCTCCAGTGGCTAGGAAAATTCCAACTCTATTTTCAGTACACGGTGAGACGAAAACCGCTTTAAAAATTCGTTGGAGAATTGCGTTTTTTGGGCTCTGAAAAATATTTACAAAAATACTAAATTCGATCTCTATGATTTTCAATACCCCACAAAAAGTACATCTGATTTAAGTTCATACTGATATTCAGATTTCGCTGTGTCTTTTTGTGAGATATTATTGAACTTTCTGTATATTTTCAGCAGATAATTACAAGGTTTCTTTCATTTATATTCCCCTACAACATTTTCCACAAATTAGTCAACAACCTTCATAATAATCACTACCATTATAACCCAATAAAAGCTCGTTTCAAGCACCATGATGCGTCAAGAAGTACCCTCTCAAGCAATAACCCGTAACGGCGACACCAGGTGGCGCCCGCTTCGCTGGCTGCATAATGCCTTTTTTTCCGACTCTTGCCATACAACCGGAGTTTCCAACGCAATATTTCAAAGATTTATAACGTTGGCAACCCCGTTCGCAGATTTGTTTAATTGTTTTAAGTGGCCTTTTTAAATGTCCGGAACGGAATGGCTGCGAATTGTAGGGTTACTTCGGCTGGTTTTTAGAACTTATGAACATAATCAATTTTACTTTGAGTTGCTGAAATTTTTGGTTTATTTTACTTTATTTCTCGACTGACACAGAAAATAAGAGAGTATTTTCTTTTTAAATTTTGTTCTCTTTGAAATTATTATTCTAAGGTTGGGATGGTCTGGTGCCTCTACCAGTCCACCAAAAGGACCGGTTGGCTAATCTATAGCAACAGGGATGACGTAGCAGGCAGGTGCAATAATGTTTTCCCTCATGCTTTGACTGTTTATGTAATGATGGGCTCAATTAAACCATTGTTTCGTTTACAACTAATGGTTGCCAAGGAAATTAATGCTAAGTGCTCAAAGTTCACTGTAAATGTGTAAACACGATGGAAAATAATTATAACAAACATAGGTGTGGCTTTAAAAAAACACGCGGCTATCGGAGTCAGATTCCTTTTTAATTAACGATTCAAGTGTTCTCTTTGGTTCGTTCCATACATTAAAAAAAACTTGTTTTAAACGTCGTTTTGCTTTAAAAGGCAAGTATCTAGGTAAATAAGTAACTATTTCTCTCACTTTGAGTAACTATTGGATACTTGATTTATCAATACGTACATAAACAGCTTAAAGTTTGTTCCTGATATCTCCGAAACAATTTACTCGCCGTCAAACTATGTTTCTTTCAGAACTAAATTCACGTTGTAGGTAGTCAACTAAAGTATTGAAACTGTAATCTACGGAGTAACAAGAGAGTAACAGATAATATTAAATTCCAAATACAATTATTTTCCAAACCGCAGTCTTCCCTTAACAATATAACTGAGCCACAATCGTAAGTTTGAAAATTGAAATAGAGGCAAATAAAGGGAGGCAACTGAACCAATAAAAGACGGAATATAAATTCGCGCTACAAACGGCAGTGCTGGTAAAATTATGAGTTATAACTGCGGAAAAAACGAACCAAAAGGTGAGCGAAAAAATCTCCATTTGGTCAACTAACTAAATTATCGATAAACAGAGTATGAATCGGTCGCGTATGCAGCAAATAAATTTTACTCTGAACTTTTATTTTTACCAGGATATTTTGAATAAAAAAATGAATAGATGCTAGCTTCAATGGAGTATCAATACGGAGGAAATATAAATATACAAATTAATTGCTTGCTTTGGCTTTGCGAAGTGGATTATTTGTGCAGAAGCAAAACAAATAGTCAAATGGTCAAAAAACGTGGCAGTCGACTTTACTGGGTCATAAACTCATAATATTTTACTAACATGTCTTGTTATTGTCTCGCTAATTCCACTTTGTCAGAAAATAGAACAAAGGACTTTTAATTAGTCTAGTGCTTGTTTATTTGGTCTAGTGGTCGCAGCGCGACTGCTGAACATGAGGTCCTGGGTTCGATTCCCTGGTTGGGCAAAGTGTTATTAGGTTTTTCCATCAGGACTTTCTTAGTAGCAGCGACAGCGTCTGGATTTGTGCCCGATTGATGGCAATAGGCTCGGCCCCTATTACATGGGACTCAAGCTGGCGAAATGTATCCTGTATCCTGTAAGTACCTAGTGGTCTAGTATTTTCTTCACATAAAGACCGACCAATAGATCCGTATATCAATTTACATCAAAATATCTATAATATTTTAGCCTCTTGTTCGGGGAGCCCAAAACGGTTTAAAAACTGGTAAACACATTACTGCATTGCCGTGACGTAACACCCTAAAAAAATAAAATGGCGTTAACAAAGGAAATTGCTCCAATTTCCTATCTGTTGTTAATTTTACAACGGATTTGCGGAATTGCAATGTCTTACATTTTAATAAATGTCCGCAGCACCTGGCTGGATCTTTTTTATTAAAATGCAAATTTGTATTCAATATGAACCTTTACATTTTCGTTTTTGCAAAGAAAACATCTTTAGGGGACTAATTAATTAAAGTTTATAAGGTTTCTAATGTTCCATTGACCCTTGTTTATGAGAAAATTTTTCCTTATTATTCTGTCATGTTGGCGCGAACTTTTGCGAGGAATTAACTAATCATAGTAGACACTTAGCTCTTGAACCAAATTGCCAATCAAATTGTAATTAATGGGACTGAGTTGTTGAGATACTGTTTTTTTCGCATTCGTAACGCACTCAAGTGGTGCAATCTTTCTAAATATAAAAAAAATATTTAAAACGTTCCACGAACGGAGCCGTGGGGAAAAAGCTAGTATTATACATGTATAATGTACTAGCTGACCCGCGCAACATCGTCTGCGTGCGTGCGTACATAAAAGAAAGAGAGGGTTAGAGAGAGTGTGCGGCAACCTTAAAAGTTAGACATATGCCATTGCGGACATTTTTTTAGAGCTTTTTAAGAGGGACAATTCCGACATATATGATAATTGCGTATTTTTAACCGTTCACGTACAACGGAAGCTGTACAGATTCAAGTAGTTAACAATTTAATTTCTCGGAAATATTTGCATTAATCGCAAACATATTCTACTTATGTTTTTCCAAGTAAGGCCTACCTTTTTTTTACCGATGGGAAATAATCAAATGACACACTGTGGGCGCAGCGGAAGGCAGTGTCAGACTTGTACTGACTAAAACCCATCCATGTTCCTTCTTTTGCCCTTTGTGTTCTAGGGCCGCGGTATCTCTTTCGAACAGTCCCGCAACCCAGGCATGCCACGGTCTTCCCGGACCCCTTCCCGTTTGCTGACATCTCTTCGAGGCGCGCGTGGAACACGAATGCGCCGTCGACACGGCCTGTCATTATTAGACTGACGGATGGTGAGCTAGCCCATTACTCAATGTCCACAGGCCCGCGACCCTCGACAACCTTAACCGACCATACTCCAGGCAGGTCTAAAGTTCTCATCAAGGTGCATGAAATGAGCTCAAACACGATATAGATGCTGTAAACTCTTGAGAACCTCTTTTAAGTACCATTCGCCTCCATCGTCAGACATTCGATGAAAGTCATACTGAGTTAGGTTTAAAGTTTTCATCAAAGTGCATGAAATGAGCCCAATAATATTATATACCTGCTGGAAACTGTTTAGGACCGCTTGCAACTGCCATTTGTCTCTATCGTTTGACCGTCGATGACAGTCATACTCCAGCAAGGCCTAAAGTTCTCATCAAGGTGCATGAAATGAGCCCAAACACGTTATTGTTGCTGCAAACTCTTGAGGACCTCTTGCAACTGCCTTCCGTCTCCATCGTCAGACCTTTGATGACAGTCATACTTCAGTAAGGCCTAAAGTTCTCATCAAGGTGCATGAAATGAGCCCAAACACGTTATTCTTGCTGCAAACTCTTGAGGACCTCTTGCAACTGCCTTCCGTCATCATCGTTAGACCTTCGATGACGTCATACTCCAGCAAGGCCTAAAGTTCTCATCAAGGTGCAGGAAATGAGCCCAAACACGATTTCTCAATTTAAAAAAAAGGATAATGCATATCGGAGTTCTCTGTTAAAAGTTATGCGTGGTCAGGTCATACATAAAATAAAAAAAATATAGACACTGAATTGAGAACCTCCTCTTTTTGTTTCGTCGGTTAAAAAACCAAGCTTCCGACATTTTACACGGGCGAGGGTCATTCTTTCACGAAAAACACCGCGATTCAGAAAATGGAGTGAAATGAACAGCGCCATCTATCGAGCACCAAGTTAGACCGATAGAATATAACTGCATGGAAAGTGATCGAACACACACTCTACAGGGTTATAGCGTCATGTAGACTAATCTAGAGTACTTTTTGCCATCAGAACTTTTTTGTCAAGCCGGTCAGCTGATTTAAAAGTTATCATCACATTTTTAATAATTAGTACCATTGTGGTGCAATAGATGTCGTTGCATGTATCTTACACAATGATCATAAGTTCTAATTGAACACTTTAAATTCATAAATCTTTTGATAGAGAGCACTGATTACAATGAAACAAAAACTAAAACCTTCTCTAAGTTACGCACAATGTTTGTGCATTGAATCTAATCACATTGGTTTTCCCAACAACATGAACGCCCGCCTCGCAGCGAGCGCGTGTCTTTATTTTGATGCGGAGTTATTTTAAAACTGTGATATCTCCTAAGATATTCATCTAAATTGAATGGTGTAACGGGCAATTTTGGTCACAATTGAACGCTAAAGACGACTAACATATTTATTTCGATAAGGATTAATACTATGTCGGTAAAAATACCTTTGCAAATAAAGCATTATTTTTGACCAAATTTTAAAATCATAATAATGGTTATTGTTAGTCAACCTTAAAAGATAGGCATGTGCTGTCGCGGACTTTTTTTTAGACATTTTTAAGAGCAATAATTCCCTAATACATTTTTTTTGTTCAACTTTAACCGTTTAACCAGCGCACGCAAAGGAAGCTCTCAAAAATAATAATTTTTCCCCGTTTTTGCAACATTTTTCATTGATGCTCTGCTCCTATTGATTGTAGCGTAAAGATGTATAGCCTATAGCCTTTCTCGATAAATGAGCTATCCAACACTAAAAGATTTTTTCAATTCGAACCAGTAGTTCCTGAGATTAGCGCGTTCAAACAAACAAACAAACAAACAAACTCTTCAGCTTTATAATATTAGTATAGATAAGCTTATCCATACTAATATTTACATACGAAAGTTACTGTTTGTTTGCTTGTTACCTTTTACCGACTAAACGGCTGAACGGATCGTAACAAAATTTGGAGATAGATTATATCCTGGAGATGGACATAAATAATAATATTTAATTCGAGCAACAAGACTTATAGTGTTAGTAACAATGTACTTACAAACTAAGGTCCGTATTACAGAAGGAAACTCAAGTATTATTGATCTCTGTTTAGAACTAGTTTTAAGTCTGGTTTTAATTTTAGAACGTTCCTCAAGCATAGGTTCATTGATCATAGTTCAGCTGAGTTTGGCTTTGTTTTAGATCGTTACTCAGTTCGCGAATCGAACCTAAGCAGTGATTTGATCTATAATTACCCAAGTGTGGTCGAGACCACGCTTGAGCATTGGTAGATTGTCACGTCCAATACTCCAATTGTCAATTTCTGCTGTTCAAGTATAGCTGCGTTGTCGAGTATGTCCCAGAGCTGACACTATCGGTTTTTTTATTCTCAATATAATGTTTGAATTCTATAAAATTTCTGTTAGCAAGTTTTTTCTAATGTACTAAAATTTTTCTTTCGTCCTGCCATTTATAAAATGAAAAGAGTAAATTAATCAGCAAAACATCAAATACAACAAACTTATGTCGATGTTTGCACCCTTGGTTTGCACTTATTTGACTTGACAATTTGACATACTGACATTTTAAATAGCATACCTATTTACGGCCATAGCTACAAGTCTTTTAAGCTTGACAATTTGCTTATTAAATTATTTTATTCTACTTCAAAGAGCTTATTTCAATAAATGGGGGATTGTAATATTCGGGACCGAAATAATTACACTGATTTCC
This sequence comes from Eugnorisma glareosa, assembly GCA_947578425.1. Classification (NCBI taxonomy): domain Eukaryota; kingdom Metazoa; phylum Arthropoda; class Insecta; order Lepidoptera; family Noctuidae; genus Eugnorisma; species Eugnorisma glareosa. The sequence goes on along the minus strand of OX387969.1, from coordinate 13,087,297 downwards.
TAAATAATTGAGCTCTTAAGATATATTTTAATACTTCTAATCCAGTGAAGATCCAATTATAAATTGGCAAATAGAATAAATCGTAAACGGAAACATGCTGATGCATATATACAATACACATATCTGCTTGAGGCTCGATTTGAGTCTCGATTCAGCTGAGTTCAAATTGATTACCTTTCTGGAATAAGACCAATGCTCAAGTACTGATTCTATACTTAAACAGTGATCAACTGATTGAAGATCAAACTGGACTTGAGGAACGTTCTGTAATACGGACCTAAGTTAGTTACTCACAAAGACCAACACACACGAAGCAAACTTTATTTTTCTCATTTACACACCAAATTTCCACGCGAACGAAGTAGCGGGCAACAGCTAGTATGTAATCATTAGCATACGTTAAGCCTATTATGACACACATACTAGTATAAACTTTTATTCGTATGGAACACCATCGTCGTTACTAACACAGAAAGTATGGAATTCTACTCAATACTTGTACTATTTCCATGTTAAATTAAGTAGCATAATATACCCGTATCAGGTTTCTTAGTAATCTTATAAATGAAAATCGTTCCTATATATTTTCTTTTCAACATTAATAATTTCCACTGCTTCGTAATAATGCATGTACCTTCACTCTCTTATTCCTTTGTAACTGCTGTTACGTGTAAAAGGAAAAAATTGGATTTTCTATAATTTATGTAGCAAAGTGTTCAAGTTGTTTCTGTGTAATATACGGCTGTCCTAAATATTAGGATAAACATATTTTGTACGCCATACATGTTTTTCTTTTGGCTTTTCCCTTTAGGCCACGTCTTTTACCAGCAGGTATAAAGTGATAATAACAAACAACTTCCTTAACGAGTAATATTTAAACAAATGTCAAGTAAACAATTAGTAATATCCATTTATTATCATTAAACAGGTTATAGTGATTACTAGATTAAAAGTCATTATTTAAGATACGATTTTTGATCTGTTATTTAGTTATTGCTTAAAGTTAGAACTGTCAAAAAATACAATTCCTATAGCTTTGCTTTGTTTGAAGTTCTTACTTCGTTCAAATTCTTGTCTATAAATAAAAATGATCGTATAAGTAATTACTTAAAATAAGTAATAAATTTGACTTGACTTTAGATACGGGTGTAAAGTCTTTGCTAATTTATAGTTTTGAACAAGTAATGCATATATTTTAGCCCTGCTTCCTGCTGAGCAATGAGAGATCATTGCCCACTGACTACACTGGTTTCTGTAACAAATCGTTCTAAGCTTGCGTTTTTGTGTCCAGAGGCGCTACTTAACAAATTGAATACACATGTCTACATTTTGACGAAGCATCACGTCAAGCCTGACCAAAAACTATGCGATAACGTAGTATATGTCTGTCGTAAGTGTGCAAACTCAGAACGACCACAAATACTAATAAATATAAAGTCCAATACCATCAATGAAATGTAAACTAATATCAATTAAACATTCACATCTGAGGAATTTAATTCTGATAGTTATGCAACAGCAATTCATATTGGATATGCGAACTATTTGCAGAAAGCAAACGGACCTACACCCGGGTGTTGTGAGATGAACAGAACCCTCTATCTCCGGCACTGCACTATACGATAAACGGATTTGATTGATTGATTTTAGAAATTGAATCCATCAAATGGAATATATTCGCCAAAACAATACATTGAGTGTACATAAAGGCGATTTAGTCAAATAAAATCACATAGTTCGTTGATATTCAGTACCTACTGGTACAAAATATGAACTGAATTTGTCGGGTTGATAAATGGGTTCAATAAATGACTTGATTGTTCCGATCGAATAAAAAAATCTACTGTGGCTTTTTTTACGTGCTAGCACTGAGTACAACGTCATGAAGTTTAAGTCATTTCCCTGGAGAGGGACATTCTTTTTTTTTTTATAATTCTGTATTCCGTATTACCCACTGCCAGGCAAAGGTCGTCCCCATAGACAAGGGTCATAACAGGTTTAGAAAAAAGAGACACTATTGACAAGACAAGAGCTTTAAAAATCTAGACATTTCCTCGGCACATCAAAAATATTAAAATTTTAAAATACCTGTCCCATTTCTGTGTATTCAAACCTGACAACGCCATTTGCTTTTTATGTTATTTCCGAAGAAATATAGGATAAGCTGCAATTGCATTCAAGGAACTTTCAAAAGAAGTGTTATTGAGCTTGAAAAAGGTCGTGCGAAGTTAAACGTCTAGGTCCTACACTGACCGTTACAACTTATAAGAGATAAAAACATGATTTATATTCTTTGCCAGCAGTGCACACTAGATTTTCATGCGGCCATTATTCAATTTTCATTGAAAATTCTAGACATTTATGATATGTGTTAGGTTATATTAAATCTTAGCCATGAGTTAGTTTCAGGTTCAAATGACAATTTCATCCGTTAATCAATATAAGTGCAGAGTTCATAAAGAGTCGCATGTGATTTATACGGAAAGATTTTATGATTGGACGAGTTAAATATTAAAGATCTTACGCTGAGGAACATGAAGTAAGTAACTAATATTTTATAAGAAAAGTCCCACAAAAGTTTCTTCCAATGAAACGAGAACTATTTACTTAAGGGAAAACGTCGGTATTTCCACAAGAAAAGTACTTAAGTGATTCCTTTATGAAAAAAACCTTAAGCAAATGTCCAATGCTTTCATAGTAGCCAATTACCAACAGGTGGACTTTTCCTTATAGCATAATAAGACCCTTATTCATAGTCCCTAAAAACCCTGTAAAAAGTGATTTCCGTAATGATGTAATACTTGAGAAACGTCCTTTAGATCTATAAGTACAGAACTTTTCAACCTCGAGGCAAAGCCGACGAAAACTTTTTATTTGACTTCTGCCGAAATCCGTTCAGTATTTATACCCTAAAGTTAAAGTTTTCTGTTACACATTTTTATTTGGTACACGATCCTGGAATCAACCATTCGATTTTTATATTCATAGTTTTTACGTGTATATATATTTATAGGGCACGAGTTTTAAACTTGAGGAAACTCAAAAAAGTTTCAAAACTACTTTGAAAAATAAAAGAAAATAACAAAGTGAAATACAATCTCACAGCAAAATATCCCAGACATTCCAACAGTTAATACTGCCGTAGTATAACGTGAACAGCTCCATTTAAATATGTATACAAGCCACGACACTTTGGACAACTATCCGATTCTATCGTCACGACACAATGCGAATACTCTCTTAAAGTAGTTGGTATACTAAACAAAAAATGTCCATATTTCTTAGTCAAGCGGCGACTTCGATTACTATACCCAGATAAGATACAAGTGTACACAACTTACAAATGCTTAGTTCGGGAAGTAGTGCCCGGATATTTGTGCATGTGATTTGAATATGTAATGTTGCCCACGGTATATAAAATCCTATTGGATTACACTGTGATCCTATTTATTGAATACTCGTATTTTATTTGCAAACGTATGTTAAGTCAAGTGGGTAAGCACTAAACGCGATTGTGTATTCCTTTGCGATTGTAGTGTGGTGATTTTTCCATTTTATTTGGTTTTGGAAATAAGGTTTTGGTCATTTTTGCAGTGGATTCGCAGGGGTTTTTTTTTGTGTTTACGACATCGACGAGATATTCACCTTGGTTTTAAAAACTGACGTCAAAGCCAATATTGAATTTCTTCTGTATATCTGACCAATGAGCTCACTTCCTCATTGCCCAACTGTTGTCAGTGACAATGTAAGCCTGAAATAAAAATATCTTTCGTGGAAAAATGTTGTTCAGCAGTGTTTCCTAAATTCCTTTTGCTATTTAATTTAACACTTACCTTTTCTGCTTTAAGGGTCTGTCTACAAACGAAATGCCCCAAGAGCATTTTGTCCCAAAACATAAATCTCGCACTATCAGAGCTAACTTCAAGCACACATAGGTGTAAAATATTAAATTTTACGACGTCATCGTAGAATTGAACATGGACTCGTGTTATTAAATCGAACGGGTACCAACGGGTGCCGGCAGGTGTGCCTCCGATATTACGCTGTTCGTCTATGATTTAAAATACACAGTGAATATGGACGTGTACACTTACATCGTATTTTGCTCAAAGTTTCGAGAGTGCTGTCGTAAATTCGATTCGTTTTTTGGTGCTGTTATTTGTTTTATTTTTTATATTTTTTTAAATCGGTTGTATGAAGGCGAATATAGTTTTATAGATTTTTATAAGATAATGTAGTTATTCTATTTACTACGTATACAACTTCAAATATTGTTATCCGAGAAAAAAGATGTCTCCACCTACTTTAAGGTACCTTTTTCAATTAATCATATTTTCGTAGAACTTTTAAGATATATTTGAACCTGTCATTCTATATTATACAAACACATATAAGCACTACATTCTACAAATTTATACAGGGATATTATTTCAAAAATATTATAATCTTCTTATTATCCTTTACGGTTTAGGTTTATTAATACCAAATTCTTCTCTTCTAAGTCTAGAAACCCTTTAAAGAAAAATGTAAAAGAAAGAAAAATAACCTTTAAGTAATATAAAGACTATTTGAGGCATGTTTCTTGTCTCTAAAATTAATAATGTTAGAGGTTTTATAACATTCACTTAAAACATTTTCCTTGTACATGTGTGTGATCCACGTGTAATGAAGTCACTTTACGATATACTAGCTGATGCCCGCGGCGTTGCTCGCGTTTTGGTCGGGGATAATGTAGCTTCCTATTAGTGAAAGAATTTTCAGAATCGGTTCAGTAAATCCAGAGATTACCCCCTACATACAAACTTACAAACTTTTACATTTTTATAATATTAGTATAGATATAGATCCCAGCCTTGGTTTAATCCATGGTCCAGAGTGAGACGGAATGGGACGCCGTCACCTCCTTCTGCGAAGCAGTCATGCTAGCGAAGGAGGTGGCGGAACGTGAGAGGGAGAAAACCTCACGTCCCAGCCGCCGTGGGAGACGCACCGGGCGTCGGGGGCCACGTGGTGGCCCCCGGCCACCGTAGGCGCGGACCTGTGGACGGCGAGCTATGGGCTAGCTCGCCGTCCGTCCGTCTTATGACAACAGGCCGTGTCGACGGCGCGTTCGTGTTCCACGCGCGCCTCAAAGATTTGTCAGCAAACAGGAAGGGGTCCGAAAGGAGCGATGCCTGCCAGGGTTGCGGGACTGTTCGAAAGAGATACCGCGGCCCTGGAAGACAAAGGGCAAAAGAAGGAACATGGATGGGTTTTAATCAGTAAAAGTCTGACACTCCCTCCTGCTCAGCACAGAGCGGGTTATTTGATGATTTGCCACCCGAAAAAACAAAAAAAAACAAGAAAAAGTAAAGATATACCTATACAAAAAAAAAGTATATAATAAAAAAAGTAAAAAAGAAATAATAATATTACATATAATACTAAAATAATAATAATATTAAATATTATTACATAGAAGATATAATATATTATTACAGATGATATCGAAATACGAGACATGATTAGTTAATCTCAATTTAAGAGACGATGGATGGATTGTGTGAAGGATGATATGGCAAGGAAGAGGAAGAACACTAGAGAAGTATGAAATAAGAAGATATATTATGCTGCGCCGACCCTAAATATCTTGGTATAAGGGCAGGAGAATGACGATGATGACGTTTTCAATAAGATCAAGCGACATCTATGCACAGCTATACCCCATCGTTTATGGAATATCACCCCATTTACACCCCGGGCAGAGTCATCAATGAATCTCCGCCCGAGCAGATTTTCCTTGCTTGACCAACCTGGATCCGCTGATGGATGCTACTCAAGGCGCCCAACACATTGCCGGGCAGTTCTGGGCCGACTCAATTTACGTTGATATCCACCTGCTAAGATGAATGAATGCCTGGATAAGCACGGATTTTATTTTGGATCAACGTTGGCTTTCAGACTGTGTAAAAATATTTAGAAATTAATTTAGTTAGCGCTTAGTTTTAGTGAAAACGGGCATAAGTCAGTTTCGTTCGTAGAAACAATTTTATGACTGCGTTATACAATTACTTTTTATAATGGTAATGTTAGTCTTACTTTAGTCTGCAAACAAGAAATAAGATTGTTCTAGAAAAGCAAGAAGATTAAAACTTAAAAAGCTACATAAAAGTAACTACCATTTTAACACTAAAATACTGTAGGTACATTAGAAAAAGGAACATCGCATCGTCTCTGGGAAAATGTTTCATTCAAAAGCACCGAGTTCTCTGAGCTAACTTTATTACATAACATAGTATCACGCCTATAATCCTCCACAGGTTAAGCAGAGGTGTACTTGTGTACCAGTACCTACACCCACGTTTTGCCTGTTACGTAAAAGAGTCACGTAATAAGCCCATCGTAACCTGTAGTGCACAGACTTGGTCTTTGACTAACATCCAGAAGTCCAAACTCAAGGTTTGCCAACGAGCAATGGAGCGCAGTATACTAGGTGTTAAATTAACGGATCGTGTTCGAAACACAATACTGCGCTCTAAATAAATATAGCTGACGGGCTCAAAAGGCTGCCCAAATCAAATGGGACTGGGCAGGTCATGTCTGTTGCACGCTGGACAAACTGTTGGCCAAAATAGCAGGAATCTGGCACACTGACACAGTGACGCGGGGTCGCGGCAGGCTACGAAGGAGATGGCGCGACGAACTGGACAAGTTCCGTCCGAACTAGAAGGAGGACGCGCGGGTTCGCGAGAAGTGGGAGGAGTGCAAGGAGTGAAGACAGGCCTTCGCCCAGGAGTGGGACAGAGCAGGCTAGGAACAAAATAAATAAGGGCCGAGCCTATTGTAATCAACCGGTCACAAATCCGGACTCTGCAGCTGCTAATGAGAAATTCCTGATAGACAAAAACAATTTGGCCAACCCGAGAATCGAACCCAGGGACCTCATGCTCAGCAGTCGGAATTGCGAACAATAAACCAACGAGACAAAAAGTGAACGTATCTTGTGACCTGGTTAGTTTATCTTATATTCTCTCATCAGCCGCCGCTATAAGCTTTTAGCTGACAGAATAGCTAGTGCAAGATTATTAGCTACTCGTCAGGGTTTGGAAGCGCGCTGGTTGACTGCTCATGCTGCACCCGACGATACGGCTTAAGTACCCCTCGTTATGTAGCCGTTTTAAGTCTACAATGTGTAACAGTATAAACGCAAAACCTCTTAGGACCAACCACGGCATCGCGAAAAAAATATCAGCTGCTCAGTACATTTTGTTGATTTTTTTTTACGATTTCAGTGTTGGTCGCATAATGAAAGTTGTTCATAATGATGAGTACAATGAACCGTTTATAGGTTTTGCGTTTATTCTGTTACAAGTTGTATATGTCGATGGTGCATCGTTTGCCAAATTGAACAGGCCGAAAAGAAGGGTCGTTTGCTTTCTGTTCAGCCCTAATAACTCATCCTTGGCACCATGTTTTTTTTTTAAATCACCCGTTTCGAAATCCGTGGTGCATGAGTTCTATTGAAGAGACTGCAAATTACCCCTTCTTTGGCAAACGACGAACCAACCACCCTGTATAATAAAGCACATCAACAGCGCCACCTACCGGGTCCCAAACTATCATATCTTTCAAACTGGAACTAACCATACAAAATTTTCAATTAAAGTGGTTTTGGAGTTATGCGTGTACGAACATAGTGACACGTAATTTTTATAAAATAAGAAGCACATGACGATATCGCCTCGGATCAGGATTGGCTAGTGAACATGAGGCGAGAGATACTGATCTTGTGCAATGTTGAGCTTAATGCATATATTGCAACTAAACGGGGATAATATACTAATGCCTTTTCCCTTGTAGGTAGAAATAACAGAACGCCACCTGCTACGATCCTTATATACTTGTTTTCTTGGTCATACACGCATGACTTGGCATGGCATGGCCGGTTGCGAGTACTACGCACCTGGCCTTTCCAAAGAACCTCACCAATAAAGTCAGTGTATGTCCTTCCAGGGCGTTCCGTCCCGGTGTTGCCGCTCACATCTGCCTTGTAAATACTTTCTGTTAGTCGCCTCACTCACTGACTAAAAAATAATTCTGAAAATAAAATAAACATATATAAGTAAACGAAAACCTTTTATCACAATGATCTGCTATCGTAAATATTTGTAGTGTATGTTATTTTCAACAAAGCTATTAAAACGGGATCGCAAAGCGTTCCAGGGACGACGATAAAATTTTATTTTGTGTTGGAAATTCGTTGCTTGGTGTATCTACTTATTATAGACCTTATTGTACTTAATATTACAGCCATTATAACTTAAAATAGCTGCCTTTTCACTACCCAAATTTTATTTCTGTTGAATAGAAATGGTCTTGCCGTCTGGTCACAAATCCATGTTCTACTCAATAAAAATTAATGCTTTTGCGATTAAACCAGTGAACTAATCGCAGACCTGGCAACTGGTATAGGACATATTTTACTTTGATTCTGGATATTCGTATAGAGAAATACTAAACGCACGCAGACGAAGTCACGGACAAAACGGTGAATGTATTTTTCATTTGATTATTTTAAAGTTTCCGGAACAGTTGCGGCTTTAGATAATTGTGTGAATTATCGAATATCAAAATCCTCTATAGTTAATTAATTGGCAGGTTCATCAATCTTTTTCATTCAATCAGAGCTATAACCAGTGGAAGAAGTCAAAGAGCTTTGCATCAGGTTCATGATATTCATATTGTCTACGATGGTAGGTGCATCTTTAGTTACAAGATAATATACTCTGTTTTTCGATCGAAGGTTAAGTAAGTCGGGTAAACACTGGTATTCAGCTGCATCCGGTTAGACTGGAAGCCGACCCTAACATAGTTGGGAAAAGGCTAGGCAGATGATGACAGATGTAAGTCAGATCTTTATGGGTGATCAACGTTAAGTCAACAATAAAGGGTGGAACTAAACACTTAGCGAAGCCGCAAGGCAGGTTGTACTCATTATCATTGCGGTATTTTTTTTTGTTCTAGACCATATCTGGGAACCTTCTAGTTACGGAGATAATGGGGGTCAATGTTCCACCTTTTTCACAAGCTTTTTTTTAATGAAAAAGAAAGAAAACATATTTATTTAGCACAAGCCACAAGTGCACACAACAAAAAATAAAATTAAAAACTTAAGGATAAACACAAAAAAATAGAATAAAAAACAAGACAAGCAAGACAAGACAAGAGATAATTGTGTGTCTCGCGGCTGCGCCAAATAAGCCCAGTTCAGCAAACTGCCGAGCAACTAGTGCCCGACGCTGGTTTTCAACTGGATCTGAGATGATCATGTGTCGGACGGAAAACAGCTTTATAGTTTGTGATACTGCTAAGGTATATGTATGAATAGGTACATAAATAGAATAAATGTGTGTACAATGATTGTAAATATAACTACATATTAATAATAAAAAAATAAACATTGAGCCAAAATCAGAAAAAAAAAAAAAAAAAACCAAATAAATGAAACGTACGCATAGAAACGTAAACCTGTTTCGCTCGTTCCAACGTTCCGTTCGTTTCAATTTGCAAACGCATAATAATTAATAATAATTCATGTTTTAATGTAAGATCATTACTTTAAACACCTCCACGACTCCCGTACTATTAAATCCATCCATCAGCACAATGTTTTGAGTGCGTTACGTTGAGTCCTACCATACAACGTGAATTTTCACCCCAAAAAAAAGTCATTTCCCAGCAATCATTTTTGCATAAAGTTACTTAGTTTGATGTACATAATGCTTGGTTGACGGCTTCTTTAAGGGTCTACACCATGTATAAAGTCATTAATGACCCTGTAACACACTTAAATGTGGCAGGTACTTTTTGAAACTTAATACCAATTTAAAATTGGGTTGGTAGCCTTTGACAATTGGGGTATATAATTAAGTTCCTATTAGATTCGCTAGCTCCCTTTGTCACTTGCCAAACGTTCCAAAAGATAATTCGTCTTCTCTACAAAAAAGCAAATTAAACCGTGTCAAATGGTTGCAAAGTCAAAAGCGGGTAATTATGAGTTATGCTTGCGCGCCCCGCCCCGCCTGCGACTAAGTGCAGCGACGGCTGGCTGCATCGAATGCGAAACCATACAAAACGTTTTGCAGAGCCGTACAATTTACTATAAATTTACTGGATTAGGCGTGTTTGTCAATATTTTTTTTTTGAAAAAAAGATTGACTCATAATTCAGAGCTGGTCTGAAAACCTGCTTTCATAACAACATAATATTAACTGATTAACATTGATTAACATATTGGTTCGGTGCGACATAGGTCGCTGGTCAGGTAGACTAAAATGAGGGTTTTCTGCAAGAAAATGATAATGTTTTTGTGTTTAAGGGCTACATATTAATATGTAGATTCTACTTTTCTTACTTTTTATGAAACAGCAGTTTTTCCATAATATCTCTGTTCTAGCATTTAAGTACTACCTAAGTTTAGTAAATAAATGGTGTTAATATGTTGGTAAAAAAGAGTGTTTTTTCCCTAAAAATTAACACAATAGTCCTAGAATGTGGGCTCCATAATGTAGAGATTCAGAAAACACAAAGGATGAACGGCACTCTGAGTGTTTTTGTGCTATTGACTAGAGTTTTCAAAGGATCCAAAAGCTGAATCCCAGCTACCATGGTCGAACTATGGTATGGCTATATTGAAAAGGTACCGTGACTGGCGAGAACGTTAACCTGAATAATAAATAACATACCTTGGTATTATTACATCTTCTTAAGTATATATCTACCTTCTTAGGTAGATAGATATCGATCTACATATGAAGGTAGAATATGAAATGAATGATTGTATGAAGATTAATTTACTTTGAGAATCTCGCGTCACTTATTTTTCCAGTTATTGCAACTCTTGTAAGTCAGAACCTAGTGACGATGACCCAGAATTGCACAGAGACAATGAAGATCGGCAAGTTTTAAGAAAACTTAAACTTAATTTTAAATCCATTGAAAGAAAGAAAAATTGACTGTGAAAACTAGTCCACAGAACTATGGAAAAAAGTTGTTTTAATATTAAAAAAGTTAAGTTAAGGTTTATTTATGGTGCGGTTTATTTGTCCGGACTAGGGTTGTGGAGGTCAGCTATTCAGCAGTTATTCAGCTACATCCGGTTACACTGGAAGCCGACCCCAGGCAAAACTAATACTATCACTTACGGGATTTCTTCCGTGATTGTCTGTTATTTTGAGTTCTCGATATTTGGACGCTGTTGCAAGCGCGGGTTGACTGGAGAATACGGGTGGATAGAAAACAAATTGTTACGAGCAGACAAATCTGTCTACCCTCTTTCTTTGTCTTTTGCTACACAACACACAGTACCACAAGGTTTTTTGGAATCCTTATTACGATCCCGGCTTCTACTTTTAATCATATTCAAAACTGGATTCCACGTACTGGACAATTTAAAGCCTTCCTCTCGATTGAAATTTTTATATTTTCTTACTTCAATTGCTTCCCTTGTCAGCCTTGGTAAGTAATGTTTGTCCGTTGACAAAATACGTGGCTTGTGAAATTCGATCCAGTGATTGGGACCTGACTGCAGTAGGTGTTCAGCTATGGCAGATTTTTGCTCATCATTATTTTCCACAGCTTTTATGTGCTCTTTGATGCGGCTGCATCACGGAAGATATCCCAAAAGTAACAGTATAAGTTTAGTTATAAACTGTGAAAGCTTAAAACAGTGTTCGACCCCAGGCAGATGAGATGATCTATCAAAGTCCGGTATCCGTGGTCAGGTACGTTTTTTTTTTTTCCCGCTACCTTTACCTAAACGTACCGTAATTTGTTTATTCTTTTTTTTCCTGCACCTTCTACCTTCTAAACATCTTTGAATGTGACATACGGGATCCTTGTCACACAATACGTAAGCTAGGTGTAAACTGGAGCATATACCTGGGAACTTCACACCTTATTACACCAATTGTTCGTGGGCAATGACGTAATAATAAACCAATTTGTTGAAATAATCTCGTAAATTAATTACTGTAACGAAGTTTGCAATAACTGTGCAGTTAGTTAATATACCTAATTCATTTTCCAATTTTGCGATTTCATGTATTTTGTTACTTAATTCAGTTACCAAGGCATATTCACTACCTGCAGTACTGTTGTAAAAATATGCTGTAGCAGGTATTAATTATTTTCGTTTAGCCAGACTATCCCACTGAAATCTTTATTTAGAAAAATACAATACTTGTAACTAAAGGTCTTCTAATCTTTCAAATCCAAAACCCCGAGTTATGTTTAGCATTCCTATCTTAAATAACATTCGTGTTATTCTCATAGATCAAAGGGTTTAAGTACCTACTCGTCGTCGTCTCCAAAAAACACGAACCAAAAGCATTTTAAATTTAGCCTTAATCCTCTTCATTAATAAACTTAAAGGAATAAATACCCCTTTGAGAAAACCGCCACCAAAATATTAAAATGTTTCACCAAAATCTTTTCACGAAGCTCGAGGTGCTAAATAAAACACAAAAGTTATTAAAACTTTGGAGGAATCTTGAGCAAGTTTAAAAGTAACACGCTGAGATTTAATAATTTTAATGAAACGTATTTGTGTTATTGAAATTAAGATTTAAAATTAACGAGGAGAAAATGTCAAAACAAGGTACGAAAGAAATGAGACGCCACGACAACTCTAGTGGGGGTATCAAGTCAATACCTATGCTAAATTATTCGAATTTTAAAACCGAACGGTGGAATCGGCATTATTTAAGGCTTATTTCATCCTTACTTTGAGCCTTAATTGCTCCACCGACAAACCTATTTGCTTTAATAAAAAATCGATTTCGTCGACTCGAGGACTGTATTTCGTTTCAATAATCACAATAATTCCTTTGATACTTTTGCGGGCAGCTGTTATAGGCCTAATCTGGGCTAATAACGATTGGAAACCGATTCTACACGGCTATATCTGAATAATGAGGCTGATAAAAGAGTATGCCCCAATGAAAATGTTTTTAAAATGCGATTTTCTTAGAAGTTGTTGCTAACAACGTTTATCTTCAATCTGTTTTACGTTAACACATTATCTTATATAAGGAATTATCAGGCACGGAAGAAAATCTAAACGAGGTGTCGACCTTGTTTAAGTATTGCACCGAAACTTTTGTCCTTCAGGTCATTTATTCTTTCTTTTCTTTATTTCAGGTAAGCTGAGTATCAAGTTATTTCAGGTAAGCTGAGTATCAAGTTATTTCAGGTAAGCTGAGTTTCAAGTTATCATTGGAAAACTACAAGCAAGAAGTGGGAAGACAAAGGTAGGTCACGAACCTGAAATAGTGTTATGTCATAAAAGAATACAGTTATTAAACTGATTGTCTGATGCCTAGTAGGTACCTAACTACATAGGTAAAAATAAATAATCACTAATCCGCATTCACAATTCCAAATATTCAAAATACTGAAGGATGTACGATTTAGACCATTGCTTGTAGTGCCAGAGCAAATTTGAGATTTTCCAGAGGAAATCAGTCATAGTCATGAACCAATTCATGATAATGGCTGATTTGCTCTGATGGTACACACGGCTACACATCAAGTTAAACATTCCCAGTATAAGATGACCTCGTATTGTACGGAAATCCCATACAATGCGAGATCAGCATAAACTGGAAATGTATAGCTTGATGTGTAGCCGTGTGTACCTATCTATGTATTTTAGTTCAGCGCAATATACAAAGTTCGAAGAGTAAATTTCAAAGTATTGTATGTACCTTGAACTTCACATGGGATATTGCTCAACCAAATGCACTCTTTTTTCGGATTCGGATTCATCAAATAACCCCTGCCGCTCTGGGCTGAGCACAAGGGAGTGTCAGACTTTTACTGACTAAAACCCGTCCATGTTCTTTCCTTTGCCATTTGTGTTCCAGGGCCGCGGTATCTCTTTCGAACAGTCCCGCAACCCTGGCAGGCATCGGTCCTTTCGGACTCCTTCCTGTTTGCTGACTTTCTTTGAGGCGCGTGTGGAACACGAACGCGCCGTCGTCGACACGGCCTGTCGTCATAAGACGGACGGACGGCGAGCTAGCCCATAGCTCACCGTCCACAGGCCCGCGTCTACGGTGGCCGGGGGCCACCACGTGGCCCCCGACGCCCGGTGCGTCTCCCGCGGCGGCTGGGACGTGAGGTTCTCTCCCTCTCACGTCCCGCCACCTCCTTCGCTAGCATGACTGCTTCGCAGAAGGAGGCGACGGCGTCCTATTCCGTCTCGCTCCGGACCATGGATTGAACCAAGGCCGGACGCGAGAGGTCGCCGCCGAACCAAATGCACTCTCACAATCATATTTACTCTTATCAAACGCACAAAAATCATTAGGTAAGTGCAATCAGTAGTATGCAGTGATAATTATCAATCCTGATAACAATCACATAACATAGGCATTATTCAATACTTATAATGATAAAGATTAAATATTTTATTAATTTATAAGCTTGATTAGTTGTTATCGAATTTGGAAATTTTTAGGGTTCCGTAACTCAAACGGAAAAAACGGAACCCTTATAGGATCACTTTGTTGTCCGCCTGTCTGTCTGTCCAGACCCTTTTTCTCAGGAACGCGTGGAGGTATCAAGCTTAAATTCATATCAAATACTCAAATCTACTGTTCCTTGGAGCTGCGAAAAAATCAAACTTCTAAACCAACGCAATCAAAAGATTCAGCCATTTATGCCGCAAATTTTCGACAATCGCAAGGGAATCAAAACTTAAAGGATACTTCCCGTGAACTCAGAATCTTGAAATTTAATACGAAGCAACGCCTTATAGCACAAATAAAGGAAAAATTGCGAATAGCACAAATTTTTAGTTACATTTTATAATACAAATATTTTTAATAATTTTAAACTTACTACCCCTTTCCTCATGAACGCGTAGTGGTATTATATTGAAATTCATAACAAAAACTCAAGTCGTCAAGGCCTTTAAGCTGTAATAAAATCAAAGTTTTATGTCAACGCAATCAAAACAAACAGCAATTTAAGCCGCATGTGGGAGACTTCAATATCGATTTTAGAATGAATCCCCAAAATGTAATTTCCACATATTTTTCATCCATAAACATGTTTCCGTTAATAAACACTAGCACTACACGAAGTAGTACAACTATAGATAACGTTTTTTCGAACTTCAATGTTCAATGTGGTACTATTCATACCTTTTTCAGTCACCATTAACAGATCTGGTTCAAATTTAATACTTAATTAGTATTTTTGAGCCAGATTTCTAAATAGTGACTAAAAAACTTTGTAAATAAATAACTTTGATAAAAGAACTTTTGCAAGGCTGCTGCAAGGCTGGTCTTGCAAACTGAATGTGTGATTTACTTTAATTTGAGAATGTAGACCTATCTTTATAGAATCTAATTTTGTTTAAGGACCATGCTCCAACGTTAATGTAAAAATTAAAAAAAAAACGCTACTCTATGCTTTTTGGTGAAACAGAAAACCGGCACTTTATTTCCTTTTCGCTTAAAATGTATAAAATTAGAAGAACCTGCATTACAAATACGACCGGCATCAAAAATCCGGTCAAACCCAGCTAGTCTGGGTCAGCTAGTGTGGGTATTTCAGCTATATTATAAAATTAATGATATGTGTTAATATAAAATAAAGGATTACTGAAACTATAAAGAGACCTTTGTCTTAAATGTATGCTCCTCCAGCTTTCCACATTGTAATGTTACGGATTTAATTTAGGTTTTTCTTTAAATACCTACAGGTTTGTACGGCACCCTTGGTGCGCGAGCCCGACTCACACTTGGTCGATTTTTGAAAACGCACGTGCATTTTAATTGAACGGAATTAAATTTTATTCTTTTTTTGAAGGGACCACTCGCAGCGCAACATCTCGTTTAAACAGCCTGGCGGATTCGACTATATATATAGTCAGAAGCCCAAAGTCTAACAACCAGTCCTATTAGGGGCTATTAAGGGGGTGTTATCCTGTTATCCAGGCTAAGTGGCGGAGGTCAGATAGGCAATTGCCAGCTCCAACCAGTTTATTACGTGGAGCGACTGACCTACGTAAAATACTGGTTTTTGGTCCGTATTTCATACCGTAGAAATGATTAGCTAAAATTTTTTGGTATTAACCATAACTTGCCAGTTGTCACTTATAAGTTGTGAAACACCAAAACAATTATGCTTATGGCCGATTATGATTATGTATATCATATACATAATCATAATCGGCCTACATTGTTCCTACTGCTGAGACACACGGCCTCCTCTCTATGAGAAGGAATGGGCCATAATCCACCACGTGGACCCAGTGCGGGTCGGTAGATGTCACATATCTTCGAATTTTTGGCTCTAGGTCCGGTTTCCTCACGACGTTTTCCTTCATCGTTTTTGAGAGCAGTGGTGATGAAATAAATTACACTTCGTAATGCGCTTGCCTGGATTCGAACCCAGGATTTACTGTTCGTAAGTCGGGGCCGCCACCACTGGGCCACCGCTGCTCTCCAAAACATGTTTTTCCTGAATTAAACAAACGTCTCGTCGAATTTGGGTCCTCCTCCGTTGGTTCTTCGACTCACATTTTTTGTATCTAATATGTTAGAACTTACAGTAAAATTTAAATATACTTTCGAGCCAATATACACATAATATTTATAAGCCATCCATTAACTTTATGTTAAAAGGCATTTTACTATCATACTGCGAGCGAAGCCATAAGAATGAAAAGGGTTAGCTACTAGCGAGATAGCCAATATCAGCATGTAATTTATAACTCAACATTAGCTTCTTAACATTTCTTGGTAAACTGCTGAATCCATAAAATAATATATTTTTTTCTCGAAATAGAAATCCTCAATGGTACTGTAACTTACTGGTAATCTTTTTGTCATCATCATCATTAGTCTACGGCAGTCCACTGTTGGACATAGCCATTCAACTTCATGATCAGAAATTCTCATCCAGCTGATATCAACTACCCCGCGAAGATCGTCGCTCCTTCTTGACAGAGGGCGTCCTACCTTACATTTGTCGCATACATAACGGGTGTAACAAGACCCTTAACGAAGCCGAATCTTTACGGAGATATTGGAGGTCAAAGTTCCAACTTTTTCTCAAGTATTTTTTTTTTTTTTAATACGTTTTTTTAGTGTAAGATTTTTAGAACAATCATATATTCAATCCGTCCATCAGCACAATGTTTTGAGTGCGTTACATCGAGTCCTACCGCAAAACGTGATTTTTCACCCCAAAAAAAGTCGTTTCCCAGCAATATTTTTTGCGTAAAGATACTTGGTTTGATGTACATACTCGTAATGCTTGGTTGACGGCTTCGTGAAGGGTTCTGTTACAGCCTGTAAGTCACATTTGATTGTATTTGTTTGTAATGGCTTGCAATCAAAGAAATTACTAGCATGAAGTAACCTTTTAAAGCTTGGCAGCATAGGGCCCAATTATAAGGAATACCCTAATTATTATGTTTCAAATGATTTTTACACGATTTTTGAATTGATGAGTTTAAGTTGAGAACTTGTCCAACTCGTCTTTAGGTTCTCTCATGGCGATGCCTACAATTTTCATCGTAGATAATTCAAATTATCTTTGGCTTTCTTTGAAATTTCCTCCTTTCCTTGACAAGGATTCTCCACTAAAATTCTCAATCAAAACATCGCGATCGGGTCTTTGAGACGAAGCATCTACCTATACCTACCTGTCAAATGCATAGTACATTTGACAAACGCATAGTGCATTTGGAAAACACAATCAAAACTGTAGTCCTCTACCAAAACATAGGTGTAGTCTCATTATATTCGTAGTGTGTCTGTCTGTCTCGCAGTGTCACTCAATATCAAACGTGCATGGCTCCCTGAAGATAAGCATGTTACATGTCAGCTGAACGCTTCGATATACTAACGTTACGGACTTACACATCGAACGGCATGGATTTCGCTTGTCATATCGGGTTTCTTGAGCGAAGACTGAACTTTTGAAATCTAGGTGTTTGGTTACGATTTGCAAGTGCTACAATAATTAAATTGTTTGGATTTACTGTGGTTGTTGTTTTATAAACTCTGTCTTACAGAAAATACACGTTTTTATTTAGTTAGGGTCAAATGCTTAATGCTCAGAGGGATAACATTGTAATACCAAATGATTTGAAAATAGTAACCATAGAGTTTATTACCGGTTCTTCTCCATAGAAAACGACCAACCGTGCATCTTTTTGCTGACGTTTTATAAGTGTCCATCTAGGCCTGGTGAAATAAAAATATTTTGATTTGGTTGGATTTGAATCCTGCCCTGGACGTGTCTGCACCGCGCGTCGATTGTTTTAACGATGAAGAAGCCAAGGGATTGTGCGTGCTAGTTTGAACATCTCCATACACGTTACTTGATACAATTGGCCCACGAAACGCCCAAGTTTCAGCAAAGCTTAAGTTTCAAGGTATCGGTATTCTTGGAAGTAAAAGTTTTTTCACCAAACAGGTTCTGACATAATTTTATAAAAAACATATAAAATATTTAGGCACAGTTACTTTATTGTTTCTTGGAAAATTCTAATTCCGCTCAGAATTTGATCTATTCTCCTTCTAAAGTAAATTCCGCGTTCCAAATTATCACAGTAACACGGGTTTATTCCATTATTGAGTTTATATATAGTAGGTATCTAATTTAAAATTAAACTTACCCTTTTTAAGCTTTCCTAGGACTAAGACCACTTTCACGTGAATTGCCTTCCTGTAAAATATTATATTCACAACCTTTTAAAAGGATTACTTTGAGTAATATAATATTTACATATTCGAAGGAACATCTCGAACATTTTGTAAATATTTTATAACGAACTTCCCTCAGAGAGCATTTTAAATCATAGTTGGCAGTTATTGGCCCAGGTTTGCCAACTAGTTTCCAGCAAAAATAAAACGAAGTGACCGTACTGGCTCGCTTTCGACGGCTGCGAAAGTTAAGAAAATGTTATAATTCAATCAAAGTATTCTGCATTCGGTTGCAATTCTTTAAAATGGTTTTCGTTCAAACTGCTTTCTTCAAAGAATTTATTGCAGCCATTGTGCTTATAGATCTTTTTATCTAAACCAGCTAATATGCGTAATTTACTGGCTAATGTGTTTCAAATACATCATAACTCCGAAACAGTCATTAAGGGGAATTGCGAATTGAGAATTCCGGGGCTGTTCGAAAGAGATACCGCGGCCCTGGGACACAAAGGGCAAAAGAAGGAACATGGATGGGTTTTAGTCACTAAAAGTCTGACACTCCCTCCTGCTCAGCTCAGAGCGGGAGGAGTTATTTGATGATTTCCAATTCAAAAAAAAGTAAAAAAAACAATAAGGGGAATTTCCTTAAATTAAGTCTGTGTACCAAGAACTGAATAACAATTTTCCAAGCTGAATTCAATTAGAATTTCACAGAGTTCTCCTTATTTTTCCGAACATACTTTATTATTATAGAATGAGGAAGTCTTGACATCTACTTCTTGGAAGTTAAGTAAAGGTTATTCATTAAATTACCCACCTGATACTAAGCTTACCTTGTCATCATAATTCCCCTGCCTTTATCCCAATTCATTTGAAGTCGGCGCAGCATGTCTTCTTCATCCATACTTCTCTATTAGTCGTCATCTCAAGAGACACCTTTCTTGCCGTATTTACGCAGTCCATCCATCGTTTCTTTGGTCTTCCTCTACTCTTATACCCATCCACACTCATACTCAAAACTTTCCTCACTACATTTTCCTGATTCCTCCGCATCACATTCCCGTACCATAACAACCGATTACTACACAACTTTTCAGTCTAAACGTACCTTATATCTTGTATGAAGTATTACTTATAGAAGCTGGGCTAATTGCAATTTACAACTGTACTTTGTCCCTCACACCTAGTTCCCAGCCATCTCCTTTAACTTTTAACGCACTATGCATTAGTAAAATTAGTATGCGAAGACTGGCGTGTCATTATAATGCAATTAAAACTACTTAAGTGGAAGACGATGCTCAAATTAGGGTAGCAGGCTTTCAGAAAGGAACATCGTAGGAAGACATTTCAGTTTCTCCACTTCTGTAGGCATGTTAAAAGCTTTTTAGTGCATTAAGTAATTTACTATAATTAGCCATTATTTTATTATGGACTTATGGATAGCTACATGCCTACGTTTAACTGAGATGGTGGCGTAGGCTTTAGCGCGGCGAAAGGCCTTTAATTTAATATAGTATTTTTCTGGTTTAGCGATAACCGAGGTAACCGACGTCGCTTCGACGCAAATAATTACCTAACCCTCCCGTTTTCAACAGAGAATCCAAAGAAGGACCTATATTTTCATAAGAAAATGAATGTTTATGAAAGGTTCTCATTTTATTGTTAGGCTCTATTTATAATGTTGAACACCAAAAGTGTTTTGTACCTCATGATTAATGATTTTAATAATTCAAGGGCTTATGAATGGGTAAACAGTTTGTTCTTAGAATTTGGGTATCTAACCGAACTTAAAACAAAGAGTTTTGTTTTAGTAAAATATAATTAAACAGGTTCTGAGGAAGAACTTAAGAAAACTCAGTCAATGTGGCTTAAACTAATGTTTATATTTCTCATAAGGAAAATTAACATAAAAATCTGCCTAGTTTTTCCAAACTCATACAAAAATTTCATCCTCAATTTAAATTAAATATTTTAACCCTATAAGCGATGAATTTTAAAATATTCGTAGGTGGAAGAATGAATGGAAGTCTTATGTAACATTTCATGATTCTGGACCCAATGTTTTAGGTTGTGCTTTATTTATCAGTGATTTTAAGTAAATAATTAATTCATAAACAGGAAATGCAGCCTAAACTAATATTGAAGGAAAATGATTAAATATTGCAATGCAATAAAGCAGGAAAATTAATTATCAAGTGGAATTTTACGACCTATGTAAAAGGATTATAAGGCTTACACTAACATTGTTATGGCTTTTAAGGAAAAATATTTAAAAAAACAAGCCTAGATTTCTCATCGACAGAAATGATAAATTTCCATACAAATTTCATCCCTATTTAACTATTTAACCCCACAGATACTTACGTTCCTTTTAAATTGAATTTTCGTGTAAGAAAAAGCACTCTCGTAGAAGCCCTTTCAACGTCCTCTAGAAAACAGTAGGGTTACTAGTGCTCTTAGATACACAGACACAAACCGCCGTCATTCCGACCTCCGTTGAGGTCCGTTGCAACGTGCCTGTGCCCCCACAAGCCGGCCCGCAATGATCAGCCCCTAAATAATGATCTCACTCAGATCCAGCCTGCCCCTCAGCTGCCGTCCCCAGCGACGCCCTAAGCCGAGGCTCGTACCCCACAGGAGGTATCCTTAGCGCGCTGTCACTTAGTTTATAAGTTTTTTAACAGGATAGTTCTGTAAGCAGAAGCCAGCCTCATAGGGTGACCTGTGAGAAGACATTAAAAAAAAAAATAAGAAAAAGGCCTATACTAACATTGTTACAATTAAGGAAAACGGTTATTTATTGTAATGCAATAAAGGAGGAAAATCAATTAACAAGTGACACTTTACGGCGTAATTAAAAAGATTACTAAGAAATCTTAATTACCAGATTACACACATCCTACTTAATTTGAAGTAATCAATTATGTTTCTTAGATGTTACATATATAATTCTATATTTATCAATACGATAAGCAGGAAATGACAAAGATTTCTTGTAACTAAGCCCTGAATCTATATATACGATCATCATATTATCGCTACTATTTCGTGTGGAGGAAGTCTCTTTTCGAAGTATTAAGCATTTGTAAATAATAACAATCTAAGTAGATTCTGTGATTGCCAATTATTTTTTATCATGATTGAAAAGTAATGTTGTTGGTATGTCATATTGACACAGCAATTTTTGAGAGGCTAATGTCCATTCTACGTATATGCGGATGTTTTAAAACAGGCTACAAGGTGTAATTAAAATAAAAACCAGCCAAAGTGCGAGTCAGACTAGCACGCGAATGGTCCTGTGACAGCTTTATTTTAATTATTTGTTTTTATATGGCACAATCTGTGACAAGTGTATATCTCAGCGCAGTTGAGCTGTTTTAATTAATTGTTAAGCTGTTTGTTAGTATATGTATATGTATGTGCTGCTCTATTGTGTTGCTGCTGTCCATTAGCGAATAAATGTTTATTCTATTCTATTCTATTCTATCTACCCCTAATTATTTAAAAAATACAGCCCTGTGACAGACGCACAGACAAACAGAGAAGCCTTAGTAATAGGATCCAGTTGGCTCCTTTTGGGCGCAGTAGCCTAAAAAACAGGTATCCTACGCTTTGTTTTGAACACCAATATCAAATCCTACGTTTTGTTTAATTTCCTTTTAAGTGATTGTCAATCACATGCCTGGGATATCTGCTACAAATGAAAAGTCTATCCTCCGGTCTTGTTTATGATCTGTCCAACGGCTTTCCTGGCTTGTACGTGTCCCGATTTAATTTTATGAGATTTCGCGTTAAACTACGGTATGTTTTATAGATTACACAGAGAATTTAGAAAGTTTTCAGTTTATAGATAGGATTAGAGTGGTGACCAAAGAAGAATTATTCAATGTTGTCATTTGGAAAATATTTTCGAAATGTCTTTTAAAAAAACAAGTTATTTGGAAATTTCTGTATCTATGGAAAATCTTAAATCGGTGTCGTTAAGCTGTAACACTATTTTTCGAAAATATTCTCTGTCAAATATTTAGACCTATGTATTCTGCTTAAAAAAATAAGAAATGAAATGAAATAAATGAATGAATGGAATGAAATGATGATGAAGATGTGTACGAAGTTTCATTAAAATCGGTTCTGTCGTTTCGAAAAGAAATGAGTTCAAAGTTTGTATGAAATGCCGTAAGACGTTAACGCTCATAATAATATTTTAAGAAGCTTTTAGACCCCTATAATTGTATTTCAAGAGGCCACTAACACACCAAAATAGAGCATTTCCTTGCTTTAGTTAAGGTTTAACGCTTCGTGTGCCGGAACGTACATCTACGCGAGACACAATGATGTTTTAATTGTGTCTATATACTCGACATACAAGAGCTTAAGTAACAAAAGATAGTAGATATATATTTTCAAATGGAATCTTCTTTCAAGTCAGTATAACGTTAAATCCGGTCTACGGACGGTTTAACAATGCTATCGCGATCTTCAACAATAGCTTGGAGATTAATAGATTTATCGACAGTATCAATAGGCTCTTATTTTATCGATTAAGTGCAGCATTAACGTCATTGGAAAATTGATAATGATCTTGGAATTAGGCCTCGCTTAGATGGTATTAAACTGTTTTGGAAAGAGAACTTCGCATTAAAGGGCCGTGGAGTCCAAACAAATTTTGTATTCGCTTTTTGGTAATTTTCGGCAAAAATAAACATTTTCGGCTGAAAATACAAATCAAGCTGAATTTCGTTTTCGTTTTTGGTCCAACAAAAAACGAACACATTTTCGGCCAGGCTCTACTACACATTGTTTTATTACATATTCATGGAAATCTAAATGTCTGGGTAAAACAATACCAAGCGATCACTAAAAACCAGGTCTAGTAAAGGTTACTGTTGAGTTATATGTCGAGAAACGTTTGCAATGACAGGACAGGTCCACTCAAACCTGTGTGGTTGTTTCTTCAAAAGACCATCTCAGATACTAATCTGCATAGTACTCATGTGACCAAGATTATGTCTAGACCATAAAAGACACTATGACCCCCGAGTTAGTTTTATCTGTTTCTTCTCAGAGCAGTCAGGTACGAAACACTGGCCACATGTAATTAAAAACAAATGACGTGTAAAAGTGTCTTTAAAAACCTAGTTTCAAAATAAACGTCATTTCTCATTAGTGCAAAACCAATTTTTCAAATTGACAACTTTGAGTGTGTTTAGTGGTAAACGCGTGCACAATCATTGCTTTCATAGAACGATATAGGTAGTCTATCATTTACTCAGTTTGCACACAACCTAAGCTCAAAAGTGTCATAGGTCAGGGTTCACGTGTCAGAAACAAAAGCAACGTGTGCAATGCGCATGACCCATTCAGCCAATGCCATCACCACTGAACCATGCTCGAAGCTAACACATGCATTGAACACTATCCAGCCACATTTGAGTGCCTATTGGCTTGTAGGTATTTGCAATGCAGAGTATAAAATACGTACAGTAATGAAGCTGATCGGAGAGTCAAATATGTATGCGGCTGTCATATACTCGTACTACCAAAGTGGTTAAAGTTGTAAAATGTTTTTCCTGAATGATTTTTTCGCAAATAACAAATTAATAAAAAATAAATAAAAAAAAAACATTTATTTCAGGCAAGTTTTTACACATACACCCATAGTATCAGAAAATTAATTAAAATATGAAATAGATAGATATTAAATTAAATATTAAATTAAATTAAATTAAATTAATGAAACTGTATTTTTTTAAACAAGCTTCTAATAAAATGTAAATAAGAAAATTCGATTTTTCTATAAACATTGAACACATATACAAAGTTTCGTATCCGTGCTATCAATCGTTGAGGAGTTCTCTCGTGAGGAGCCGATCCTTGCTGCAGGATCAAGTCATGTCTGTCATAATGACAAACATGACATGACATGACATGACATGATGTGTGTTTCAATGTCCCCCAGAGATCAGTTAGATTTAATCCACCTACCTCTATTCCTTTTTCCTCGTATAATTATAGGCAAAATTTATACACAGTGCGAGCGAGTAAGGACTTGAATACTCGTATTCTTTGTAAAGAGTTCTCATTTGACCCATTTACCACCAAAACCTATTCAGCACGCACTCGGCTGAATGCAAACTTTTTTTAAAGCGCGTAGTGCTTCATTATTATTCTTTTATTTTTCCCCGTGTCATTAATGCCTAACCTGGTGTCAAAGTGTGTCATCTATTATCTTATTTTAATTCCATTTATTTTTATTTTTTAACGTGTATTCATCTTTTGTAGCTGTTGGTTCTCCTATTTATAAATAAATAAATAAAAATATATATCGTCTCCGGGACCAAAGGTGTGTGCAAAATTTCAGCTCAATCGGTTGGGGGAACTGGTTTGAAATTCAGTTGTAAGATTGGTTGAATAAGAAGAAGTTGAATAACGCAAAAAAAATATCAAGGAAAGTTGAATGAAGCTAAAAATGATGAAGGCAAGTTGAATAAAGCTTATAATAAAAAGCGTAGAGGTACAGGTCAACTTTTCATTAAAGCTACAACAATATCAGGGACGGGCTTATCAACGCTTTTACAATTATAATTTAAAAACTTAACTTCCTGTTCAACACAGGCTTAGTTCGAAAAACTTTTCCGTTCTAGATAATTATAGAATACCGGACGAGTCCCAGCAGTAACGAAGCTACATTAGATTCTGCTTTGTTTACCGTGTTTCTACCTGCAAAATAAACTAGCGAACATTGTTCTCAATAGGGACTGAATGAGTGAATGACATTTACTTTCAGGTCACGTTTGAAGGCCTGTTGATTTGGTGTATTATGTGTTTCTCTATACCTTATAAGTATATGTATTATGTTCACGTTTTTGTCATTTGAGGTGAGTGGAGCGAGACAGATGCGGCAGAAAAGATTGGTGGTTTTAGAAACTAGCTGTTGCTCGCTGTCGGAACTTCGGTCTCATACTAACTTCAATCCCTAGTCGGGGAAAGAGTTTCGGAAAATCTTTTCTTAGTGAGTACTTACTACTAGAGAGTGTTAGGAACATTTCTTCCTTTCATCCTATACTATCTGTCCTCAGTCGGCAAGGCTATTGGTGGATTTAGTCAGTTTGTCTCGCAACTGTCCACTGTCAATCCTAGGAAAGAATGTTTGTGACCAGTAAGTAGCCACGTTTACTGCGGCGTCAGAGGAGTTGTTTAGATGGTCAAGGGTGCAGGAGAACGGACACCTGAGACACTCCAGCTGGTGGGATATGATCTGATTTGGGGTGTCGCACTCGCACTCGGTGTTGGAGGAATCGATTATACTGTGGAGGAATCGGTATTCCATTAATTTACACTGCTAACTACATTTAATTAAATGAATGGATGATAACTTACTATTCTTGCTTTGTAAATGCTAACATGAACGACATTGTTTTAATAAACCATCTCTCCCATACGACTAACATTCCCTACATGCAAAAACCTATTTGCATAATCCCTTATTATATTTACTTTACCAAGTCTTGTTTGTTGCTCATTTTATTTACACAAAGCAATATTACTTACAAATGCAGCAGCAATGTGTAGGTAACACAAAACAAAGCAATACAATATCTACGAGTAATACATACAAAGAAACTTAGCCACATAAGAGAACACGGCGTAATACATTGTACATGGTTGAAACTGAAATAGAATTCCCAGTCGGTGAAGTTTTTAATTCAATTATATGACTGTGAGCAGCCATCCTCGGAAATGTTTAAACACCGTTCGGTGTCGCATTTAGCTGACCTAAAACTCATTTAACGTTAAATAGATTGTTACTGTTATCAATCGATCAGATATACGAGGTGATTGATAGACTGCATTGGCTTGATTGATTGCTTATTGTGGCTATTAGATAGATATAGCCATTCCCCAAGTTACCTTCTATGCAGTCCAAGCTAAGTATTCCTCAAGTCATATTACCCTGTTCAAGTGATCGATCAATCTGGCAAGGGTAGTAGGGTAAACTTGCACTGTATTTGACGACCAGAGTTCTCCATTTCAGGAGTGACTGATCCATCCACCACTTAGCATATTTTCAATAAAATAAACTCATTAAATCTACATCTATCAAGTCTACAAAGATTTATCACAAAATCATTTTCTCGCAACTATATTAAAGTTTTATATGGGAACGTTTAGGCTCCTCTCTTATGACGCATTTACCTTCATATGTCGCATCCGTGCCTCCATTATTTCATCCTAGACAGGCGTCCTAAACCTTTTCTTTATTGTCTCCCTTCCTTTTTTTCGCAGACCGAACAAGATTTTCACTTAAATCACAGAGTTGTCCCGATAAACGAATATTTATGTAAATGCAGGCGTTTCCCGGCGACCGCATAAAATTGTACGATATTCCACACGATCTCTGCACAATTTCTCATTGCAGAGTCGTTTATGTCAGGAAAAGGCGGCCGGGGTTCGATTCCCGTTGGACAATTTGTTTTGTCTTGTTAGCGCTTTGGGATATAGCTTGTTGGAACTTGTTTGATGTAATAAATTATCTGCGGACGAGAAAAAGAACCCGAAATTATTTCGCACTTGTATAGAAAGTAACTAGTGACACAGAAAATGCTGAAAAGTTTTCGGTAAAGATTGTTTGTTACTGAAAATATAAGAAAGATATACTATCTCCGTCGAAAAGATCTTGATGGATGTAGTACAAACCCACCAACCATTTCACGAACTAAAACATAATTCGACAGCACATAAAGATACAATATTTTCAAATAAAATTCAAGGCATGCAAGCGAAAAATACGTAAATACTCTCGCAACTCACCTTAGCGTGAAACATTTTTGCGAAGTGCAATATTTCACACCTTAAGTAGCTGGATGCTGGGAGCTATACGAAAGAAAACCTAGTTATTTTAAAGAGACTAACCATTAAGCTGGCTATCCAAAAACGCTTAGCCAGAAGCACGGTGAGGATTTAATGTAACAGAATTTGTAATACGTAAAATAGGTTTATTAATTCCCTTAACCGCATAATTTGAATATAGTCCGGGTATGAAATGATTTGATTATACAGGCTGGCGTAATTTGAGTCACTTTGTACCTCATGAAAACGAGTTCTCTATTAGTTTTTATCTCAAATTGAAAGCTTTATCTTACAGAATGCATGAAAAAAAAAACGGATTAATCGAATGTTTGCCTTTGATAAATAAAACGACCCCTTTTGACTGAAAAGACCCGTGTATTTTATCTTTAACATCAATGAAATAGCATTCTTATCATTATTGCCTCGTACTCTACTGCTACGGCTTAGTGATTTTCAATTATTCAGGTCTATCAAATTGCCGAGTAAATGGCTGTCTCCTAAAATTAGAACGATTGTTCTAAAATGGGACTCTCTTACTGTCAAAAGTTATAATTGCGTGGGAAAGTTAACGCGACAATTTGAAAATTGCCAAAAGCTTCTCTACACAGGGTGTTGATTTGCATTATGGTCATGAAATGGCGTATTGTCTACTTAAATTTAATATAATATTTTTTAATTCGTTGCCACTGCCTGTTTAAAAAGTTCTGGGGCCCATTACAGTTAGCCACTCCCAGGTAAGAATCTGGTTAACGGTTCTTAATAAAAATCGTCATAAAAGTCATTAACATATTTAAGATTTCCGTTTATTATCTCAAGGAACAGCCGATTAGTTGCCTCTATAAATATGGCCGGAGTCCGGATTAGCCGCTGGCGAAATGTAGTAGTGTACACTCACCTACTAGAGGTACACCTGCAGGATACACACACTACAGCACACACTACCGCACCACTTAGGTACACACTTTGTATAGCACCTTTTCTAAAATTAATCTCTTTGTTTTTCCGTTCACGATCGATTTCAAACGTTAATTGAATGTAAACCAGTTCATGATCCCCAAGTTCAATTTAGGCATATAAGTTCAGACCAATTAATTGTTCGAGCCAGCGGACTACCGTGTAATAACCTCTCGATAATGGTTTGTTAACAAGCTGATAACTTGTGTTTAACAATCTGGTTACAACTCTAACTGGATTATAGACTAGGCTCCTAATCTCAGTTTAAGTTAAAACAAATCTACGTTAACTTAAATTAGAGCAGAAACTACCAGGCTAAAGATTAGGTATGGTTTGAATCTCAACTTCCAATAATCATCTCATAGGGTTTTGTACAAGAATTTGTCTGGATTTCATTTTTTAACCGACGACAAAAAAGGAGGTACTAACCAGGTACCATATATATTTGTATGTATGACCACGCATAACTTTTTACATGTTATTTGTATGATTATTTTAATTTTCATTTCACACTTATACAGGATGTTTTTGTATTCATGTTTATGTCTTGCGCCAAGACTCTAGCTATATCGATGTTAAGCTTCGTCTAGACCGGTGCAGTATTTTGCAATGAAATCGTGACTTGCCTTACAAACACTTCATATTATTCGTTTCGACACGGTTTATACCAAATCAAAGAGTTATTGAAATCACTCAGTGCTAAAACGAGTTAGTCGTAAGTTGAAGTAAAGTCTACAAAAGTATTTGCATGAGGATAGCTAAATAGTAAGTACGACGAGGAAGTATAGGAGACGTACAGAGGTTAAAAGTTTACACTTCCAGTTTGTGTTGACTCAGCAGAGATCGAGATGTGAGGAGATTGTAACTTTTGACGCATACCCATATTTACTTTGAAAACAAATCTAGCGTGGAAACGTTTGTGTTGTCAGTTGCTATCTTCGTTTTAATTAATCATCATCTGCCTAGCCTTTTCCCAACTATGTTAGGGTCGGCCTCTAGTCTAGCTGGATGCGGCTGGATATCAGAATTTTACATAGAGCTACTGCCTATCTGACCTCCACAACCCAGTTAGCACTGGATAATACAATACCCCTTGATAAGACTGGTCGTCAGACTTTTGGGCCACTATCTACCTGTAACGACTGTCATACAAATGTCAACCGAGACCAACGGCTTAACGTGCTTTCTAAGTCTCGGGGGAAACTCGGTATTTTGTGGGTGGTCACCAACCAACCTAGGGAAGCGCGGCTTTACCTGAAGATCGATCCCGGCGGCTTTTTTGACAAGAGCTCCTCGTTTGTCTTGCGACCAGATACGGTACAGCCGCGCGGCAAAATTTAAAATTAATTTTGCTTCTGGCCGAGACGACTAATGCCGAATCAAGTCGACTTCAAAAACAATTGTATACATCAACCTTCGTACTATCTGGCAGTGTCTTAATTTCCACTTATCATATTAATTACTAATATAATAGACGCGAAAGTTTGTGAGGAAGGATGGATGGTTGTTTGTTACTCCTTCACGCAAAAACTACTTAACCGATTTAACAACAAAAAAAGCTTTACCGAAATAAGCTATATTACGATAAAGCATCATTTTTACGTCAGAATAACACATTGGCTACAACTTTAAAAGACATTTTGTAAAAAAATAATATACCTGGGTGAAACCGCGGGCGGAAGCCAGTCCTTAAGAGGGCCCTTCCCGGTCCGTCTATCGTCAACGAAAAGCTAGTTGTGTCATCCAGAGCCACAGCGGCGATTTTCTTTCAACTCCTCCGTCTCACCCCGCCCCGACCCCGCACAACTCGGCTCCCGCGCACCTAATACCGCCTAACGCGATGACATTGAACGAAAAATAGTGTTCGACAATTTCTTAAACTAGTTCCAGGAAATACGTGTTTTTGAATAAATCTTACAAGTGTGTGAAATAAATATTTGTCATTAAGAATCTCCATTACGTGCAAGGTTTCTATCATGCGCTTTTCTTTACTTTTAGAGTTTATGAGTACATTATGAACGGCCAAAGTTCAGGTAAAATTTGTGCAAAACAGCAATTTTTGGAGGCTTATACTGAATTTGTTTCTACAATTTTTTATTTTTTACTCCCTTAGAAACCTAGATATAGTGCACAAAATACCTATTAGTTCAAAAAAATCAAAGATAGATGTGTAACAACTGCATAATTACGTACGAGCGTTTGTATGAAAATTATGACGGGTTGGCCGCTCTTAATAAAATGTTCACTCACTTGACTGCCCGAATCGTCGCAATGAGCACGTTCACGCATTAAACGCGCAAGTAGATGTACTAACTTAGAAAAGCGTACCTAATCTTGATGTCTGTAGAATATCTTATCTAATCCGTGGTCTCTACGGTATTCACCAAATAAGAAAAGAGGCTGTCCATAAAAATGACAAACGGCCCCAACAAAGTCTTCTGAAGCCAGCATCAAAAGCTTGCGTTTAAAGAAAGCTCGACATAAACGTCAAATACTAGCCAATGAGATTGGAGAGAATCTCTTTATTTCACCACGAAACCGTGGTAGTACTTACCAACGAAATTCAATTACTGACGACAAAGAGTAAAAATATTCTTTTCCCAGTCTGAGAGGGAATAAAATAAAATGGTGTCTAACTACGGGTAGGTATTCAATAGCGGATACGGCTGTCCGAGCTGTGACTCGTGATACGAATTGTAGAACATTTTTCCGATACGAGTATGAAAGTGAGTGCAATGGAATTTAATCAGGAATGAAGGGAATAATCCCGTTTATTTGACTATTGTTAGCATGTTTTATGCATGTGCAATCAGCTCACGAAAATGATTTTAGTATTCATTCGTACGAATGCGAAGTTTTTTTTTTTTTTGTTTTTTTTACTGCTTTCATTAGTGTTCATTGTTCTGTTTTATCAATACTTTATGGGACATCAAATAGAAAAACCGGCAAAGTACGAGTCGGACTCGTGCACGATGGGTTCCGTACCATTATCTAAAAAAAAACACGTTTGTTATAAGGGAGCCCTCCACAAATACACACATCAAAAGTGTCTAGGGATCAAGCATTTTTATGTGGATTTCTTGAGATTGAGATGTGGCTTTGTAATAAATTTATGATTTTATAAATTTATATGGATCCTTTTTGGTGCATTTCATAATTTGAATCAGGAACTGTGAATCAAATTCGAGTAAAAGATGAAAATCAGCTGTCAATATTTTCCCTATAAAAACATACAACGCATTGAAGACATTATTAGTGCTACTGTTTCCCTACTACTGATTAAAACCAACGTTATTATGGAGCGGCGACGTCATTTAAGCAGGGGAGAAATGCTCAGAGCCGTGGGAATGATAGAAGCTGGTTCCCGGCAACGTACTGTGGCTTTAGCTCTGAATACAAGTCAGAGTGTTATCAGTCGACTTTGGACACGTTACCGAAGCACTGGTACCGTGGCTGAGCGCCATGGAGGACGGTATCGCTGCACCACACGGAGACAAGACCGATACATTCAAATCTTAACTCGAAGAGCTCCAACAATAACCGCCATGATGTTAGCCGTGAGGCTTCATCACTCTTCAGGGAATTTAATTAGCGACCAAACAGTCAGAAACCGCTTGCATGAAGTGAACCTTCATTCCCGAAGACCGCTACGGGTACCACCTATAGCAATGCACAATCGTAGGATACGATATCAATGGGCTCTTGAACACAGAAATTGGGCAGAAGAACAATGGCGTTTCGTGTGCTTTTCTGATGAGTCTCGTTTTGGTATGAGACCGGATACAAGACGTATACGACACTGGAGAACCCCTGGACGCCAACAGCGATTAAAATCCTGCCAGGAAGTCCATCCTTATAGTGGTGGAACCATCATGGTATGGGCGGGTATTTGGATCGGCGGAAGAACTGAGTTGATTTGGATCAGAGGCAACCTCAACGCTCAAATTTATGCTGAGACGATTGTATCAGACGTCATCGTTCCTCTACAAATGCAAATCGGTCCCTTATTTCAGTTAATGCATGATAATGCACGACCGCACACCGCAAGAGTTGTAAGACAGACTCTCGCCGCAGCTAACATCAATGTCCTGCCCTGGCCTGCTCAGTCGCCAGACTTGAATCCGATTGAGCATGCATGGGATATGCTACAGAGAAGAGCTCTGCCGAATATGGAGGGTATCCAGTCGCAAGAAGACCTTTTTTTGTTGTTGCAACGAACATGGGCGGCCATTCCACAGCGTGATTTGGATGAACTCATTTTGAGTATGCCAAACCGATGTTCTTGTGTTGTTAGTGTTCGCGGTAGAAACACGGATTATTAATTGTTTAAGTTACCCAATAAAATTTTAAAGAAAACTGTTATTTCAGTCTTTTTTTCGAACTTTTGTGTTAGTGGTTCAAATGTCAAAAATCCCTTTATTAGGAAAATGGCAAATTTCTTTATTAATGCAAAGGTGACTTGGTTTATCGTTACTGTGACAAACGAAAACACTTTATTTGATGAATCCTTAAAGAAAATTTTAATTAATATCAATCAGGAGAAAAGTTATTGCAAAAATATATGTTGATCCCTAGACACTTTTGATGTGTGTATTTATATTATTCTGTTTGTAGTATTTGTAGTATTTTTTGTTATAGCGACAACAGAAATACATCATCTGTGAAAATTTCAACTGTCTAGCTATCACTGTTCATAAGATATAGGCTGGTGACAGACATCCAGACAGACAGGCAGACAGACGGACAGTGGAGTCTTAGTAATAGTGTTCCATTTTTATCCCTTGGGTACGGAACGGAAAAATGGTATCTAAAATATACAGATTTAAACACTGTTTTAAGCTTTCGCGGTTTAAAAATAAAACGCGGTTTAAGAAGATATTCCGTAAGTGATAGTCTATGTTATATAATACCTAATATATACAACGTGTAGCAGAATAAACGCAAAACCTCTTAAGGGGTCATTGTACTCATCATTAAACAACAACTTTCAACATGGGAACAACTTTCACTATGGGACCAACCGCGAAATCGCGAAAAAAACATCAGCTGTTCAGTACATTTTGTCGACTTATTCGGACAGAAATGTAAGGGGCAGTTCATTTTTTTTTGCGATTTCAATGTTGGTCCCATAGTGAAAGTTGTTCATACAGATTTGTTGGACCAGGCTGTTATGACGCGTCAGCATCGACGCGACATTTTAAAGAAAGACATAGACGGTAAATGTCGCCTATGTGCCAGCAAAGACAAAACCACGCAACACATTATCTCAAGGTGCGAAAAGTTAGCGGGCACGTATTATGTCAAGAGGCATAATAACTTGGTTCAGTATGTCCACTGGTGTCTGGCAAAAAAACACAATATCGAGGTGTCGAGTCTTTGATGGAAAGAAATTTTAACACAGCCGCAGGTTAAACAAAATGAACAGGCTAAAATTATATGGGAAATACCTATACAAACTGACGTTACCGTAAAGCATAATATACCCGATTTAATATATGTAGACAAGACCAACAATATCACCTTTTTAATAGACATAGCAGTACCTTCAGACTACAACATAGGAGCTAAAGAAAAAGAAAAATTAAGCAAATACCAACTCTTAAAGACAGAAATTCGGCGCCTATGGAATACGCAAACAACAGTGATCCCAATAGTAGTACGAGCTACAGGCATAATTAGTAAAAGTTTACACAGTTAAATAGACCAACTGAACACAAGAATAGATTTAACAATCCTACAAAAACAAGCAGCCATACACACAACCACCATACTCAGTAAGGTATTGGGAGACACTGTGTTTGTTAATCGTACAGCAAGCACACAAGAGACCACACCAGACACACAACAAACATCATCCACAGTAGAATCACAGCAATCATCCGTCACACAACATTCATCTACCTCACACACACCTAATATACAAAGTCATCCGTCAACCACACTAAGCACAACTAGCACACGAAGAAGGAGAAGAAGGCGATAGGGGGAAATGAATATCTTTTTTCCTGCGGGATGTGGGACAGGATATTTATTAATCCGACGCAAGGTCGAGTATCGGAAAACCGGACAAGAATTATATGATACAGATTTGTAATAATACATATACAATTTTAAATCTGAAGACATCTCATACCCAGCCTTTTTCTTGCTAGGTTGTCTTCCAGACTAACCATAAACAGCTGAATGCCAGTTTTAACAAGAGACAACTGGGTATCTGCCCTTTACAACCCAGTATCTGGGTAATACCAATAATAATAAAATATCCCTTGGTAAGACTGGTCATCAGACTTTTGAAATGCGTAAATAGCTGAACATACAAAATCGCTGCTCTATAAACAACATTTCCAGGCCCTAAAAAATGAATGCAAGAAAATCCTTATTAAAATTTAGTCGCATTAGAAATGTAAACTTAACTCGCCTGTCTGCTTATCCTGGTACCCTTGAGCGGTAATTAGATACTCGGAGGGTTCAAAAGGTACATGTCTCAAAGTTGTAGGAAAAGCAACTAATTAGGGGCATTTCATGCTAGTCTGTCGTTACAAAAAGAGTTCGGAGTACCTTCGAAGCGACAGCAACACAATTGCATAGAAAGAAAGCGATGATGCCTATATTGCCTGAATTGTTTCGTACCAGTTTTGACCCGCGGCTTCGCTAGCGTGGATCAACTTGAAACGTACCCGACGGGAACGTCTTTTCGGGATATCCTGTCCTATGTCACGACATAACAATCTAAGGGCTATTCCGTATGCCATTGAGACTAAATCCGTTCAGCAGTAGCATGCAAAACAAATATAAAAAACATCACTGCTGTCACATTAAGAATACTAGTGGCAACTGCCCTCGCGGTTATAATGGAAAAGCACTTCATTTTCCTCTTCTTTGATAGTAGTGAAGACCATATCTGATTCACCACAGTGCACAGTGTGACTAACGCGACACTTTAGTATGAATATTACATTTTATTTTAACTTTAAAGCAAGTACCAAGCAAAAAGCTTGGGTACCTTGTACTACTCTCAAGAGAGCACTGAATTTATAATAGTTTTCATACCTAGCACTTGTTTTATGATAATTTTTATGCTAGTTATTTCTCGTGACTTCGTTCAAGTGAATTTCGGAAATTACGCAACGAATACTTTCTACGTGAATAAAAACTATACCTACCTACTTTCTCCTAACTTAGGTCTACCAAAAATCCATAACTTGTGTGCTAAAATTCATCGGAATCCGTTCAGCCGTTTAAGCGCGAAAAGGTACGGATAGTCAGAGTGACTTTCACATTTAAACTATGTATTAGCATGGATACATACGCATGCATAAAATCATCATAATAAATTATCTGGGAGCTACTTGTTCCGAATTTCACAATTTATCCAATCCCTCAAGTGTGAGTAAACCAAACCGAAATAAATACATCTCAAAATTTCAAAGCAGAAAACCTTATAAAGACACGTTCGGATTCTCAGTGTTCACAAATCTCAAGCAACGTGTCTTGGTTTTCACGCGGCTCCGAATAAGACGGCGAAAATATAAACGAGACAGTCTTTAGAGGTTTTTAAACAACAGCTCCTAGAAAATGTGCTAGAGGATAGCTTTACATGTTTCTTTTTATAACATTAAGGTAAAGTTAAAAGCGGTGAGGTGTAAATGGAAAGGACGATGTTAAATGGAAGGTCTTAAGTAAGAAACGTACACTATTTTTTTTTATTGCGGACACTAGAAACCCTAAGATAAGTGCTCAGAGGTAACTTTATCAAAATTAATGTTCTATAAACGCTTTAATTTTGTCCTACAAAACGAAAACTTATATACAAGGTCCCATTAAAATATTTTTGCTTGGGTATTATTGGTTAGACGTACTGAATGCCGTGTTAAAATATGTCCACCTATTTTAATGGGACCTTAAATAAATATATGTTGGACTAATCAGTGGAGTGAAACACTTTATTTTTTCAGAGCCTATATTGTATGCCACTGCTGGGTAAAGGCATCTTCTTTGAAACACACTTACTTCAGTATATTTTCTGGTACAAGATTCTTTAAGTTTCAATGATTATACCACAATAGGCTGTTCGATATTATTGAAACTCTTTGTATGAATAGTGTAGTGTATCTGTGTTACATATGCATACCGATAAATATTTGCACAAGCTGCCATGCTGAAACTTGAGGACTTGCCAATGCAGCATGATTGCTGACATAAGGATCCTAACCGTTTACCCTGTTCCTATATCCCAGATCAGGTAAATACTAGGAAAATCATGGAAGCTTCGGATTTGAATTGAACCCAATTCTTGGAAAAGCTGCGTCTTATATCTACCTACAGCGTTATTGAGGAAGTGCATGTATTATCAACCTAGCTATGTGGGAGTGCTACGTGGTAGTTATGTGACTGACACCGCCTAAACCTCGCAGCAGTTAGGGTTTCCGAACGATAGTTTGGGTGCCTTGGATTGCCAGTGGGGAGATAATGTTAACGTTTTAAAATTAAAATTAAATTGAATTATATTCATTGACACACACTTGCAAGTTAGGTAAGTAACATACAAACATAGAATAACAAGCTACACGAGAAACTTAAATGAGTACAAAAGAAGCCGAAGCCGAAGTAGTTAATGAGATGGAGAGGTGTCTCAAGGGTACAAAAGCATCATAATATACTTCAATATTAATAAATATCATCTTCTTACAACAAAGAATATGGCCAGCTTATCATCAAAAGTAAAATGAACGAGCAAAAACGTTAAGGGGCCATCATTGCCCGCAAGGCGACATTGAATAATTCTTGGTCCCGGGCAATCGATCAGGGGATTATAGTCTAGGCAACTCTAATGTCAACGTTATTAATAAAACTGCAGGATTAGCCCCTAATTCACGATCACAAGATAAATGTGTCAAAGTAGAGGAAAATGTTTTAGTTTGTTTTGTGTTTGGGTACATCTGTAGGTTGGAGGTGAGCTTTAAATCTGTTTTGAGGATTATAGGGGAATCGGAATAACTTATTTATTGGGCACGAGGTTTCTATTAAGGGTGTAAAAGTACCATCAACGAAGCCGAAAGGCAATTGTTCTCCCCGTCATTGCAATCATTTTTTTTGTTCAAGACCATATCTTTTAGTTATGGAGATATACAGGGTTAGTTTCCAAAGACCAGCCAAATTCTCAGATATGATGCAGTATATCATTCTGAGCTAGAACTTTGACCACATAGAAATTTTTCATCGGTTATTTAAAAAAACAGCTGTTCTATACATTTTGAACGTGTAGGTATTGCATTTTTTTAGGGAACAACTGATTTGTTTTTTAATAACCGATGTAAAATTTCCATGTGGGGTAAGTTCAAACTTTTTCACAACTTAAAACAAAACATTTTTTCATAATGTTATAACTTATCATGTTACTATAAATACCGCTAAGACCCCCGTATTATTCAATGAATCCATCAAAACAATGTTTTGAGTGCGTCACATTGAGTCCTACCGTAAAACATGATAATTATGTCAGCCGAAAAAAAAAATCGTTCCTCAGCAAA
The DNA here is from genome assembly GCA_947578425.1 of Eugnorisma glareosa. Classification (NCBI taxonomy): domain Eukaryota; kingdom Metazoa; phylum Arthropoda; class Insecta; order Lepidoptera; family Noctuidae; genus Eugnorisma; species Eugnorisma glareosa. Next base: position 13,049,256 of record OX387969.1, on the reverse strand, counting down.
CACACACCAAATATTTTCGATAAAAGAATTTATATAACAAGTATGTAACTTGTAGCATGTCCCAAAGGTTTACTTCTAAATCATAATTACGAAGAAAAACTACATTTTTCCTGTTTATAAGTAATGAGGAAAAACACGAGAAAAATTGGACCATGCTTCAGGACTGATTCCCACTAGTTGGGCATATTACATGTTATCAATGTTTTGGTAGTTTCCTAATTTTGGTATATTGCTGTGTAGGGAGCTGACCCACTTTGATTATTTTACTAGAAGGATACTATACAGGGTATAACAAGATCCTTAACGAAGCCGTCAACCAAGCAATAGGTACATCAAACTAAGTAACTTTACGCAAAAATTATTGCTGGGAAACGAATTATTTTTGGGGTTAAAAATCACATTTTACGGTTGGACTAAATGTAACGCACTCAAAACATTGTGCTGATTGATGGATTGAATAGTGCGGGGGACGTGAAGGTGTTTAAAAACATGTATTAAAAAAAAGTGACCAATTCGGAACTTTGACCTCTCCGTAACTAGAAGGTTCCCAGGTATGGTCTAGACTAGAACAAAAAAATGATCGACGGGGAGAACATGTACCTTTCGGTTCCGTTAAGGGTATTGTTACATCCTTTATATAAATAAACAGAAAAATGCGAACTGTTTCACGAAATGAGAGTGTTTTTATTTGTGTCTATGAAACAATTATGAACCAAGTGGAGGATGCTAAAATATTGTAGAGCAAGATGGCTTTTGTAGTTCTTGCGAGAAACTGTATAATACAGTGAGGTTTAGATTACAATAATTAATCATGTTGGGAACACAATACCGTCCGCATTGCTGATTGATTAATATTAAGTACTTCCAACCTCTTGAAGATATTGATAGATTTAGAGCGATGGATTCTGAAGAAAGTCATGGACCAATGTGTATTATGTGCCTCTATATCCGCGACCATCAATAGCACAAAAGTCCATATAGAAAACTATTACACGGAAGCAATTACTATAAAATATACCTTCTACATCCTCGTTTAATATCCATAAACTGTAACAAACTGGAAGCTGAACCTGATAACCAGAAACTTAATTTAACTAGCTACAATAAAGTTGAGTATATTTCTCAAAGTTATCATATTAATTTCACGAGCGATTAGTTATTAAAGCCGGCTTTATTCGGACCTGGCTACAGGTGGGGTAATAAATTATTCCCAAGTCCCTTTACCCTCCCCGTTAATGGGGAAACACACATTCACTTTGTATATATTTTTTACAAATAAATTGTATACTTACGACACTGGGATTCCGGTCCCTTTACCGGTTTTGCCCGCGGCTTTGTTTACGTGTAACTTAATCTATTTTTTTTTATACGGGATATATAATGTTCTTTCTTTCAAAAGAAAATATAGTTTTATTTTTCTAAGGAAACTGAGTTAGGAGGGAATAAAACTAAATCGTAAATCTTTTGACGTAATTTTTTTTGCGACAATTGGTGGCTTGGAATGAATTTGGTTTGATGTTCATAATACGCTGGATCTGGACTATTAAATTATATTGACCGATTTTGGCAGTCAAAAATCTGCAGACTCTTTTAAGAGTCTTGATTCTAATAAGAAGTAAATTTAGAAACAAATAAAGTCTTATCACGTTAGTGACTTTAGAAAACTTTTCGTTTTTCCTGAGTGCTTTTTTAAAACCCAACCTTGCAGTTTATTTACGAGTTTGCCCATTTAATGACTGGTCGGCTATCGAAAAGTTGGGTCCTATTCGTATCCTAATTAAGTGCCCTGTTTACCCATTAAACACTACAGACAGAGTAAAGATACCTTTGCCAAACAAAACGAAAGTAGAGTGTCAAGGCCTTCCCTCTATTTCGTATAAAAAAGTTACTGGTATCTCCAGTAAACAGGCTTGTATGAATAGATGAATAAATCGAAGTTGGCCTCCGCAAGTAAATGAGTTTCCACATCCTTCGTCTTATCGCGAAGAGACACAAATGAAGGTCATATGGGCGCCACTATCATCATGAAAGTTCGAATAGAATGCGCGTTTCAACGAAATTGAGGCTTAGAACTTAAGTCCCTAGAAGCGATGTTAACTGTTTTGTGTGTAACTAGCGTCCTACCCGCAGCCTTTGTTTAAGTTTCGCACTATTTGTTGATCAAGGAAAGAACTTCTAATAACCTCCACTTAAAAATTTTCCTGATATTCGAACCAACACAAACATAAATTTATTAAAAATCATTTAGGTACAAGTAAATTGGATGGCCTTTCACCAAATGCCCATTTTTTTGGACGTCCGATTCCATTTTAAATTCGTTTTTTTTGTACCAATTAACATCCTGTATCGAAATAAATCGAATGACGCGTCATTTGGCCGAATTGGTTTTGTAGCTTTTGCGCGAATTTAAAAATATATGCGTGTACGATTTAAATGTGTGTATTTCCATGTTATGTATCGGTAAAATGTAACCTTTTGGTTTGAAAAACCCGTTAATTAAAACTTGTGTACTTATTCGCCCCGGAAAAGAAAGCACGCTAGCACATTATCCGTTTTAAATTAAACTCAAGTCAACACCCAGAGAATATTACATTTTTAAACCAATAGACTAGGTACTAAGTTTTATTTTTGAAAACCAATTTCCTTTTGCGTTTTCAGTATAATAAAAACTTTTAAAGTGTATTTTTTTTTTACCTTTTCAAAAGATTCGGTCTTTTGCTATAAACTTGTGCTCTGCTGAAAACTGGTTCTTTAGAAATCTGGAAAGGTAAGAAAAGACGTAATTATAATATTATTGACTTCGAGGGCAGATTTATTTCAAATTTTTCAAACTAAGTAACTCACAAAATGCTCCAGCGGGAATTTATTAAGTAAACTTCGATTTCATGACCGAGTACCGACCGAGTAGTAAAAGTTAAACATACAAAGAAGTAAGTAAAAAAACCAAATGGAGAAACGCGACTAGAAGGTAAGTTAAAAATTTAATATCTACAGAATATTTTATAACCACCAAGTCGCTAAAAGTTACTGAATTTACTATGCATGTGGACACTCAAGTTTACCCCCATCCAAAAGTGGGTTAAACAAACCTTCACATAAAAGTTAAACACGAAAATCAAACAGTTATATAATATATATATTATTTTATTATATATAGGGTGACTGGTAATTAGTGACCGATACTTAAACACGTGATAGTACTCATGATAACAAACAACTTTCCGAAAGAATCTTTTTTTTAAAACTCATTTAATTTTATCACAATAACACAACAGCTGTATGAAATTCCCACGCGCGCGCTTTTGACCTATCAACTGATAGCCGCGTGACGCCGTTATGTCTCATTACAATGGGTGAGTAAGCAGAGCTCCCGCACGGCTCGCAAGCCCGCTCCGTAAGCGGCGCCCGCGCCCTACCACACAGGCCGGCCGCCACGTTACGTTATCGGTGTACATAAGCAGTGTAGGTAGGTACCTACATGTTTAGGTAGCCGCTAAATTAAAAAATAATAACCAATGACATCAAAAACTGAGCCACAGAGCGTAGGCCTACGCTGCAGACGCGACGCTCCGGCCGCCGCGTGGCCATTTAGGTACATCACTTGTACCTACATAAAGCTTCTGTTTACGACACGGTGAGGAGAGTAAAATAAATAATAAATGATCTAGTATTTTGGCACTTTACGTGCGCGCGTTACAATAAATACCTAAATGCATTATCTTTCTACCAAAACAAACTAACTTCAGAAATTGCGTTTGTTTTGTTACCTACACGATGTTTAGAAACGGCAAAAATACAGCTACATTACCACCTGACTTCTCGACACCGGGAATTGTTCAAGTTATTCCAAGTTTCCCAACACACTTTTCTAGGATTTGGACTAGCAGTCTGTTAACGATATTTGAGTCTGAATCAGAAGCATGCCAATCAAAATGTAAGTATTTTAATGCTTCGCCATTACCGCCTTCCGAGTAGTAACACATCACCATATCACTGTACTCACTCGCTGTGTAATTGTACGGCATAGTGCGCATGGGCATCAAAGAAAATCAAAACATGCGCCTGCGACGCGCTTTCCGGGGTGACTGTCTTTAGTGTTTAACGTCATTATTGCACTGAGGCAAAGGGTGCGGGTGGTTGGGGAGCGCAAGACGCTACTAGTACGAGTACATTTTTGCCCCTTCCCGAGGTCAGACTATCAGCTGATAGATTGCGCCTACTTTTTATGTTGGTTCCTAGATATTTTGTAGTTATAATAATATATTTATTCAAAAAATTAGAATTGGCACTTTAAATACAATTTAAATCTTAGAGATAATATTGGTATAACAAAGTCCGATGCCTGTACTAGGTTAAACCTGTATCACAGGCGACATGTTTCTAATAAATACTATTTGGACAATGGAATTTTTAACAATATTTAACATTATAGTGAAAAAGCATAATAGTGAAATGAGTTAGTTTGGGTTAATATATATCATGATATACCTAATGTACTTAAACGCTAATATAAGATACGAACAAAAATAATTAAGGTCACACATTTATTTAAAATCTAAGGAAAACAATTTGTAGCACTTGTTGCTATTAATAGTAATGATTCAAAAAAAAAAAACATACTTAACAATAAATTAAACAACAAAAATGTGTTTGTACATTTTTGTTGCGGACGACAATTTGCTTAGACAGCGAAAGATCAGCGGAATTCTGGCTTATGACGCACTAGGTGCCCTCATAATCGACGGAATTAATATATCTGAATTCCGCTATTTTTCTAGCAGGGCATTCAACGTCTCCCGTTTTGTGGTCACTGGGCTTTTAAAGCGGGAGCAAGTCGCGCATCTGGGAGTATCGGCTTTCTTCGCGCATTCGGACAACATATGACCTTCTTCAGCGCAGTGACCACATGTAGAATTAACCTCCCTGCAAGATTTGGCTGCATGGCCATACTGCTGGCATTTATAGCACCTCGTAACTAAAGTGAAGTCCCTGACAGGACATGATGTCCAATTTATAAAAATCCTTGATTGAGGTATAAGTAGTTTTCATATGTTGGCCGCAACTTCAATAACGTAGTTGCAGGTCGCAGCCGCTCTCTTTCCAGATTTGTGGCTTAATTTTACCAAGGGCAAGAAGGATTCTACGGACATTTCTGGTAACTTGTCGGCTACATTTTGCTCGAAAATGCACTTGAAGACCTCATTTTCAGCCAAGTAAGTCGGCACTCCTACAACCACGATCCGGGGTTTGCGCTTGTTGGGTTCGTCCGCGGAAAGTCCAGATGTAGAGACCTGGACTGCGTTCTTTAGCTTATCGGCGTCCTGTTTCGTCTCGGTGCTTATTATTACGCCACCATTTTTCGTTTTTCGGACACCACGTACTTGCAGCTTCATTTGCTCGGGCCGTATGATTTGTTTCACCAGTTCTTTTGTTTCGTCAATGGTATTTAATTTATCATTGGGATAAATGGCGACAGAGCTTAAGTTATTGGGTCGAATGAAATGGTTCGATCCCCTTTTCACCATATCAGCAAAAGAAGCATTTCCCGCCGAACTAGAATCCCGTATCGTCTGCTTGAGCTCCGAAATATGTTCTGCCAGGTCGTACTGTTGTTTTAGGGTATCGATCGTGTTATTCGCGTGAATAGCTTTTTGCTTCAGTGACTGGTATAGGACTGCCATTTGTGACGTACTGGATTCGACTTTACGGCAAAGGTTTGTAATCTTCATTTTCTGCTCGGTATTGAGTTTCCCATCCGCGGCAATAGAGCAAACTTCATTTAAGTACTGCTGGATCTGGGCCATCCATCGTTGGATTTCGGGCGTTGAAACAATAACATCGGCCGTGCCCGTCTGCGATGGCGAGACGGAAGGTTGCGCTGGCCCCCTTGGATTACAGGGGCTGTTTTCCATTTTGTTAGTTTTACTAAAACTTCACTATTTCGTGTCCATTGTTAACTAAAACTACACACTAAGCAAGATTACTTTATGCATTACGATAGTAATACCTGCACTAAAGGAGGTCACTATTATTAAAGTATTAATTAAATATTGCTAATGAGCACGTCTGTACGCTGCGAGTGCACAAATAATAATCAAAGTTATGCGGACATACATTGCATCTTAAAAGTAGTTATACTTAAGACTACTGTGGAACACGCAGTCTTTGGATATTATTTTTTAATTTAGCGGCTACTTAAGCATGTAGGTACCTACCTACACTGCTTACGTACACCGATAACGTCACGTGGCGGCCGGCCTGTGTGGTCGGGCGCGGGCGCCGCTTACGGAGCGGGCTTGCGAGCCGCGCGGGAGCCCTGCTTACCCACCCATTGTAATGAGACATAACGGCGTCACGCGGCTACCAGTTGATAGGTCAAAAGCGCGCGCGTGGGAATTTCATATAGCTGTTGTGTTATTGTGATAAAATTAAATGAGTTTAAAAAAAAAGTTTCTTTGGGAAAGTTGTTTGTTATCATGAGTAGAATCACGTGTTTAAGTATCGGTCACTAATTATCAGTCACCTTATATATTAAGGGCTTTGTGGCTTTTTATTTTATAAAAATGGTAGGTTCTAGCCTTTTCACTCATCTTACCTAACTAAACGTACCTAATGCCTAAGTTTTTTAATTTTTTTTTTTTTTCGCGTCGCTCTTGTCGGGGCGAATGAGAGGAGGCATAGTAACCTCGTCGCTGCTACCACGCAAGTTTCGATGCAATTGCCAGAAAGCTAAGTGAGTGGGCTCGAGTTCGCTAAGCTCCTTGTCCCAACGATTCGAACGAAACTCACTGGTGCGCTGCTTTACAGCAAGCTGCAAGCTGCGCATGTGAGCCTTGTTGGCATAGCAGGGAAAGACGCTATTTGCACGAACGGCCGCGTGCTTCTCGGTTATCAGATCACGTATGTCATCGGGCAGTTTCCAGCGGTGATCGCTCATCGCTGGGACTTCCCGAGAACAATCCTTCAGTACGGATTGTACGTGATCTGTAAACAAGTTGATGGCGGCCGTCGTGTCTGCGACTGAGACTATGTGATCGGGGATACCGTCCATGAGAGGAGACGTGTCGGATTTCAGCTTATCGCTTACTTTCTTCCAGTCTGTTATCAAAATAGAGGGAGGGGGCTGGCTGGGGTCAAAGAGGCCCGAGCTAGAGACGAGATGCATGACTACCGGACGGTGATCAGAGTTAAGCTCATGTAGCGTCTCAATCGAGTGCAGCCTGAGGCTGACGCTGACGTTGAGGCTGACGTTCCTGAGCAGCGCTATATCGAGCACATCGGAATGCAAACCGACAGTGTCGGGGTAATGGGTTTGATCCATAGGAGCGATAGGGTCAAAAAGAAGAGGGTCGCTTAGGTCGAACAACGCTCGCCCTCTCGGGTTAGTCGTTATGCTGTTCCAAGCGGGATGTCTCGCTCAAGCCAAAGAGAGAAGTGAGATCCTTCTCTAATAGTGAATGGTCCTCAGATGAATTTACGGGGGGCATGAAGGCAAAGATGATATGGACCGACTGATGGCCGGTCATGCCTAGCCGACAGATTGAAACCTCAAGTACGGATTCTAGAGGGGGGAGTCTACTGGGATGCAGTGCAGTTCTTTTCGGTGATAAATGAGCGTGCCGCCTCTGTGGCAGCGAGAACGGTCATTGCGAACTATATAAAAGCTTGCAATTTTGGGGTTGCGGTGATGGGGCTTAAGGAACGTCTCTTGGACAAGAAAGACATATATCTGACGATCGCGGAGGAACGCGGCGATCTCATCGCGTTGTTCACTAATGCCGTTGGCATTATAAAAGCCTACTCTAAGGGATCGGGGTTGGGTACACGTTAAGGGCCTAGTAATATCCATTAAGGGTCTGATGCCTAAGTATTAATGCACGTTCAATTTTCAACTAAAATCCAACAGTGCTCTACAGTAAGCATTCAATTTAGGTGTCATCTTGTGTCAACCCTTAAGTGAAAACAAGTATATGCATAATTGATTCTTCTTCTTCTTCGTCGTGTCGATGATTTCCCTTTTCTTTTAAATTTAAATTAGTTTTGACCAGAACTCTGCCACCTCAATGGCATTGGTGGGGGCCTCGGACAGGTCCCTCAGAGTGCACGTGGAACCACACGTAGTGTAGGACAGGAGATGAGCCACAGTTTTCGTTAATAATTGATTAAAAACATTCCTGTACTTTTTTAAAAACACGACTCCATACTTTACAACAAAAAAGACATCTTAGTACAATTTTCACTGAGTTTTGTGTTCAACAAAAGCGGTGATGTGTGTCGGTGTTTTACCTTCAACATGTTAAAAACTTGTGATATGCCACACTTGTTAAAAAGTTAACAGCGTTTAAGTTTTTTGGAGAACAGTTTTTTTTTTACATTGTCATCTTTAGAGCTTTCACTTAGACCACGAGTGACTAACTGGAAATGTAACTTTTATAGGGAGAAAAAGTGCCTTTATCGAAGTCGGAAGGCACTTGTTCTCCTCTTCATTGCGATCACATTTTTGTTCCAGGCCAAACCTGGGAATGTTCTACTTACGAAGATATTTTCTGTATTTATGCATTTTGTATTGCCTACACACACAGTTGTATATTTCTTGTAGTGTTTATTATATTTCTAGGTAGCTGTTTTATTATTATAACACAAGTACTGTTTATTTTATTTTCTCATTCATGTAAAATTGATTCATGCTGTTTTGGCTTCCGTACGTTTTTTCACGGGTAAACACTGAAAACCAGCGCTGTGCTGTGGGTCCCCCATAGCACAGCATCATGCTGAGTGGTAACCTGCTTGTCGCGGTCACGACGTGCAAGCTGCGAACGTCTTTTTTTTAAATTTATGCTTTGTATGTTTATTGTTATTTTTTTTTGTTTTTTTGTCATTTTGTACGATGCACGTCATGTCCCTGCGACAAATAAATATTTTTTCTTTCTTTCTTTCTTTTATATTGGGGGTCAAGGTTCCGACTTTTTTTTTCAAGACACATTTTTAATGTTATAACTTTACTTTAAATAACTCCACGATCCCCGTACTATTCAATGCATCTATCAGCACAATGTTTTGAGTGCATTATATTGAGTCTTACCGTAAAACGTGATTTTTCACCCCAAAAAAAAAGGCGTAACCCAGAAATATTTTTTGCGTACAGTTACTTAGCATGATGTACAGAATGCTTGGTTGACGACTTCGTGAAGCGTACGTTTACAGCCTGTACGTAGTAGTTAGGTATACTAACTTGGTTTATGTTAACAAATAGGTGTTGTTGAAACTTGCTTTTTATTTACAGTTAGTCAGAATCCTTCAACCGGAAAAGTCATTAATATTTTCATTCACTAAACACACCCAAGATTCACTAAACATAATTATTTGAAATCGTTAATGTTTGACCACTTTAATCTTCTTCTTTATCGTGTGGTTAGTGGCTAACCTAGTGTCAGAGTTTATACGCCACCCATGGCCCTGACTTGTCTTTGCATGCCTAGAAATATCTCTCAGGCATGCTGGTTTCCTCAAGATGTTTTCCTTCACCGAAGCAAGTGATAATTATACATTACGCACATGAATCCGAAAAATCAAAGGTGTTGCCCTGGGTTCGAATTCTAGAACTATGACTGGGCAGTCCGACGGTCACATTGGTTATTACTGCTATTTTATGTTATTCTTCTTTAACTATAGAGGGTTTAATCACAACACTGCTATGTACCACTTTAATGACCGATCAACATCTTCGTGTATTGTCTATCTGTCATGGTTTGGAGAGTTTGTTTTGCTATTTACGATCGATTATGAATGCTGCACCCGTGATCGATAACAAATAACATAACATAACACCACGCCTGTAGTCCCCAAAGGGTTAGGCAGAAGTGTACCTAATAGTACACCCACATTTCGCTACTTATGTTTAAGTCCCATGTAATAAGGGGCGAGCCTATTGCCATCAACCGGACTCAAATCCAGACTCCGTGACGGCTACTGAGAAATTCCTGATGGATAAACCCTTTACACTTTGCTTGACCTGGGAATCGAACCCAGGACCTCTTCCTCAGCAGTTGCGCTTGGGACCTCTAGACCATCGAGGCCGATTACAAATATGATTAGTATTATCAATTGAGTGGTTCGCCAGGTACAGATTACCTACTGCAAATAACCAGAGTACCTACTCTATTCACCATGTACTAGTCGTTACATAATTGCATCATATAAGTTCATCCAAGATGTTTATTGAAGAAAATATTACTTTACTCGAAGCAATATCGTTATGTCAGTATCAATATTGCGACTTTTAAGCTCACAAAGATATGCTCCTTTTAACATTCAATAAGCCGATGAATTCAATAGCTGCTTTCAAAAGATTTGTTCTTCCTTAGTGTATGCTTTTGAAATTATTAAATAACTTAATAGTAGCTTAATGTCCCCACAAATCAAGCTTCCTAGTTACAATGTTTACGTAACTTCAGTAATGGAAATTCAGTTTTATTAATCCTTATTTAAAAGTAGCTTGTTTTGGTAATTGAATTAACAAACACTACAGATGATGAAATGATTCAGAAGTTCTCAAACAAACAATAAACTCAGTTTATCACAGTCCTCTTCTGGTCAATGGAGCTATGCCTCTCCCAAACTGTGACACAGAACTCTGTCTCCATCTTCAGCATCCAGTCTATCCCAGTCACCTTTTTAAGGTCGTCGATTAACCTGGCTGGGGAGCGTCCCTCGCTACGCTTGCCGATACACTATTGATCTCCACTCCAGGACTCGTTTTCTCCACCGTCAGTCCTTGCCCAAACATGGCCAGTCTAGCCTAGCCATAGATACTAGCTCACCTCCTGCTCATAGGAATGAGCAGGAGGTGAGCTAGTATCTATGGCTTGCACAAGGATGTGCAACTCCACCTGCACCTTGAGGGACCTGTCCAAAGCCACTACCAACGCTAGAGATGTCATAGATCTGGTCGAAGCTTAGAAATCATCGAGACGTCGAAAAAGCAGAAGGTACTTTTGCTTTATCACCAAGCACTATGCTGCTATGCCCTGAATAATTTAAGCATAATTTTAAGTACATTCTGTCGAGCGTTAAACATGATTTTTCAACAAAGTCGTTTCCCAGTGTGACTGTTCCTAAAATACCCTAGGCTGATAAAATTTTCGTTTTTCCTAAATCATTTAAATATTAGTATTATTGTCGGTTTCCCCCGAAGGGGAAAAGGCCGCGCCCCGCCATCCGCACGGCCCTGTAAGGTTCGTCCACAATATAAATATGGAACAGTACGGAAACTACGTACTAACGGTCGAATCGGCACACTCACACAAACACGCGCATCTACGAGACCCCGAAGCGGACATCAAAGTGCGCTCAGTTGTGACTGTCGCGTCAAGACGAGTAGTCGCGAAGTAAGTTTTTCTCCGGAATTTTTAAATGCCACGTACGTATTGCGTAGCCTATGAGTGTTTAAACACTGCTTTATCAAAACCGGAGCTTTCGTTTTTTAAACTTCCTGCTGATTTAGAACGGTAAGAATAATTTATTGTTTTATTCGTTATCGAATTAAAAGTCCGTGTGATCGATCATTATAAATTCGTGAATTTATTTGTAAATCCAACATGGCGGCTGCTACAAATTTATCATCATGGGTATTGTTTTCGTGGTTTTCGAGGGTGTTGAAGCCGATAGTGCTGTCAAAATGTCAATCCAATATAGCGGCTGCAAAAAATGTCAAGTTTTTCGTCATGGGTGTCGTTTTCATGGTTTTCGAGGGTGGTGAAGTCGATAGTGCTGTCAAAATGTAAATCCAAGATGGCGGCTGCAAAAAATGTCAAGTTTTTGGTCATGGGTGTCGTTTTCATGGTTTTCTAGGGTGTTGAAGCCGATAGTGATGTCAAAATGTAAATCCATGATGGCGGCTGCAAAAAATGACAAGTTTTTTGTCATGGGTGTCGTTTTCGTGGTTTTCGAGGGTGTGGAAGCCGATAGTGCTGTCAAAATGTCAATCCAAGATGGCGGCTGCAAAAAATGACAAGTTTTTCATCATGGGTGTCGTTTTCATGGTTTTCGAGGGTGTTGAAGCTGATAGTGCTGTCAAAATGTAAAACCAAGATGGCGGCTGCAAAAAATGTCTAGTTTTTCGTCATGGGTGTCGTTTTCATGGTTTTCGAGGGTGTTGAAGCCGATAGTGCTGTCAAAATGTAAATCCAAGGTGGCGGCTGCAAAAAATGACAAGTTTTTTGTCATGGGTGTCGTTTTCGTGATTTTCGAGGGTATTGAAGCCGATAGTGCTGTCAAAATGTCAATCCAAGATTGCGGCTTATTATTAATACAGCAAAGATACTAACCGAAGCTTACTAGTTGTACCACCAGATGATTTTGTTCAATATGTCGAAAATATGAATGAAATTTTTCGTTACTGCTTTAAAAGAAAACACATTAACTGCAAAATATCTGCATTAATTTACGAAGAATTAGAAAATATAGGTTTTATAGTACCCTGTCCTTGTTTCTCAATTGTTTATTTAAATAAACTCTTTAATAGAATGAGAATTGATTACACCATAAAACATAATAATAAAGCATTTCGAACGTGTCGTAGCAGACGTAAGTATTTTTCAGTTACTAATTTGTAAGTATGGAGAATAAAGGTATTATTTTTAATGTTATGGTTTTTTAATTACTGTCACATGCATTTTCGGGTTGTAACGCGTGTGCAGCCGCTGGGTTAACCAGGCATCGGCGCCGCACATGCGCCCTGTTATGCCATTCTCTAAGTCGTCGTCGACAAGGTACAGTTTGACTTTTAATAGATTTTCAACTTTATACCCTAGAGCATAAAGTTGAAAATCTATTAAAGACCAACTGTAGTTTCAACGGAGGAGCGCACGAAACGTTTTCGCCTTTCCGCGGCTCACACGGTCACGCCAAAACATAAAAAGCCAAGTGTAATTTATAAACTTCTACAAGTTATTGTGTATTAATAATAAACTGTTCCGTGTTATAAACTACTTCAACTCAATTGTTTGGTCAATACACTACACAATATTTTCATGAATAAACTTCAATTTCAAAAACATTATGAGTGACAACCCTAATGCTCCAATGGAGCGTACGTAATTATTTTAGCAACTAGGCCTAGTTTCCGTACTGTTCCATATTTATACTGTGGTTCGTCCCTGACTGGTTGCCTTCCCACCGACTAAGAGAACTGCATTCCTTAACATGAAGAAGTCCAGTGCCTTGAATCATTATTAGAACAAGGAAAGGATTGAAAGATATAGTAAATCAGATTAGGGAATGCATAGTTATTGAAATATATTGAAAGTGGTTTCAAAAGAGTAAAACATAACCGGGAGATGCAAAGTATAATTATATACAACCAATAGTTCTTGTAAATAACCCTTATGCTAGCGTAATAGGTAATTGGTCAGTCGTGACTATACGATACTTCACTTCTACACCTGGTGCACTCAGAGCAACACTTCCATAAGTGACGTAAGTGGCTTTTCAGCGACAATGCGTCGACATCATGCTCCTAGTGAGCATTGTCCCTAGCAGTCCTTTCGAACTGATGAACGTGACAAGGGCGGCTTTTCAAAGGCAGAACGTCAATCACCATGCTAATCAGTAGTCATGGTCCCTAACAGTCTTCGACTGGGTATATAATAGTTGTGGTATCAAACCATTCCAATCCCACCCCATTGATCATGTGCTCTTTTTGTACACCTAGCGCATCTGCAAGTCACGTGCTTGTGTCAGCCTGACCGAATCATTTGTCAAAGATAAAGAACATATTATTCATGAATCACTATATGGTTGATCATACTAGGGTTGAGACTCGAAACTCAAAAGGCAAATTGGCTGAATTGTTGGACGGAGCTAATGAATTCATATAATTCAAGAATTAACAGATAATAGAGTTGATAATCAAAACTCAAAAACCATTTTGCAATAGAGTTGGGGATCAACTCTATTGCAACCCTATAGACAGCCCCAAAAGCGCCCACCCTTCACCACTTCCTAGTGTTGGAGCTGAGGAGAAGAAGTGGCGCAACAAAGTCCTCAACAACACGTTTCTGTCTGTGTAGTTTTAAGAACTTTAATCACAACATCAGCCTAGGATAATTATTGTAATAAAGGACTCACCCAGTCGCTCACCAACAAACACACATACACACACAGGGCTTCTTCTCTTGAGCGGCGAGTAGAAATCGGAGTTTCTTAGAATTCTTTAAGATTCGCCTTGGCGCGCCTGCTAGTTTTTGTTCGTAGAGTTTACAAGCTCTTCAATATTTTTCTACAATTTCTAAGAAGGACTCGTTGCGTTCGTTATTAAAAATATAAATGTATGGGTTTGTAAGTGGCAGATGCCGTGGGTAGTTTTTAAACTAAGAATGAAGACTATAATATTTATTTAATAATTAAGAGTACGTGACAGATAGTCACACCAGCAATATTTTTTGCGCATTGTTACGTAGTTTGATTTGCAGAATGCTGATGGAATTACGGTTTCGTGAAGGCTCCGCTTACACCCCGTATAGTATCCAGTATGACCCAAAACAAACTTGTTTTAAAAAGCCATTGCTTTTGATGCCAGGAATGCTTATCTCAAAAAGTCATAACCCAATTTCAAACCAAAAATATTTTCATATTCATATCATATTTTTCGATGTCGAGCAGTTTCGTAGTCAAACTTTGTGAAGGAGAGTTGTGTTATAAAACTCATTACTTTCTTTGCTTTGCCGTATGTGTTCTGGTTTCAATATGCACCAGTGCATCTCTCAATTTGAGGATGCTTCCAGTTCTTCTTACCATTTTAAATCTGTAATATTTAGGATATTCTTTTTTTTTGTTTTATGTATAGTCGTAGATGAATTAAGCATCTGTTCTCGTGAAAAAGAACATGGTGCTTTGTTTCTAATAACTGAAATTGCTAGTCTTCAAAAATATGTCATCTATACTATTATTATAAAGAGGTAAAATTTGTTTGTATATTTGTATGTAGGTAATCTCTGGATATACTGAACAGATTTTGAAAATTTATTCACTAATAGGAGGCTACATTATCCCCGAGCGCCATAAGCTATATTTACAACGTGCCGGTGGGATAATTTCCGACAAAAACGCGAACGAAGCCGCGGGCAACAGCTAGTAACCCATAAACAAACTTATTGTTTTGCAATTTGCAGTGGGCTAGAAAAAATTCTAGACGCCAGTTTTGCCGATTTTTTTTTTGTATTTTATATATCTGAAAACAGGAATGGATGCGAATTTGATAATGAGTGTGCCATTAAAACGGGCTGCAGTTTAAAACCGCTGTTTAAATTAATAATTAATACTAAGAGTAAACTAATTAGAACATTAATAACAGTTTCCATTAAACAATGCACACGTAGAAATTGAATGCGAGCGTGTTTGCGACATGTGTGTCCCATTTATAATTGTGTGACGTTAGGGACACAAGATAGACAGGAACAGAAGGACAGTTCCGTACAATGAGTGAAAACCCACGCACACATAGACACGGTTCACGTACAGCGAGGGTACAGTTTTTTACCATTGCACACTGTCAAATCACAATTCTCTTGACACTCGTTACAATAAGGGTGTTCTTAAGGGCCATCAAAGTCTGTCGAAATCAAAGTAATATTTATTCTCTTTAACATAAGGCTGCTGTTGAGTTTCTGCTGTTAAAAGTAAAATAGCTGTGTCGACTGTCATTTGTTTCAGATGGTTTGAGATATTCGTAAAGTATGACCACTTTACGTGTACAGTTCAAGGTGGCGCTGCTTGTCTAGACAAAATGCATCGATTTGTCAAACTTGGTACATTTATTTTAGTTCTGCGTTTTCCCGCCTGCACAGATAAGTTGGTTGTACGATTCTTTCTCGTCTGTGTCGCCTGTTTTCGTTTTATGATGCCGGGCCTTCTGTATCTATCTCTCAACTTCGTGAGTATGACGTCAGAGCTATTTATTAAACCCCCTCCTTCCTCAACAGCATGTTTGAAGGCCGTATGTTCACCCCGAACGCTTTCATGTCTTACTGATATTCGCGTGACCAACTCATTAATATAAGATAACCACTAACCTCCATGCCTCAAAAACTGCCATAACTGTGTTGGTTTAGCCTTGTAACTCCATTAGCTATTTACCGGGTGAATATTTCAGTTGACTGCCTCGTTGGTCTTGTGGTCACAAATACGACTATTGAGGGTGGGGTCCTAATTTTGATTTCCGGGTCTTGCAACAGCCCTGAGTATATTTCTGTCCGGTTATTAGAAACTAGCTGTTGCCTATGACTTCTCTCGCAGTTTGGTCGGAAATTATCCCACTGGTTGTAAATATAGCCTATGGCACTCAGGGATAATATAAGAATTTTTGAAATCGGTTCAATAGATCCAGAGATTACCCCCTACAACCTCACAAACTTTACCTCTTTCTAATATTACGAGTAGTATAGAAGTAAAGATAAGGTTGCAACCTAGGTATTACACCATTACTGCTGAAATATGGATGTACGTACACTTTTGCCTACCCCATTGAAACGTTTTGGTGTTATTTGTATGTAATTTACACCGCCTTTGTTAAGAGTAAGTGTACCTGTAAGACATAGACATTAAATTACATTTTGAATGTCTTTGCAATGGAGAAAAGATAACACATTAAAGAGATACTCATGTCACGCAAAACTAAGGCTTCTTTTTATCCCCAATAGATATGGATTCCTGTGAAGTGTGTCGTAAAGAAATTATACCTCTTTGTTAGCTACGTTGTCACCACCTTTGTGTTGGAAACATTAATTTTAAATTGATCCTTAGGACAACGATAATAGGGATTAAAAATGAGGAAACAAAACAAGTTAATGTTTTACAAATACGCTTAGGAGTTTATTGGCAAAATATTTTTTACGGTAAAGTAGGCCAGTCAAATCTAGTCATAAGTAAATAGATAAGCAACGGTTTGTTTAGCTGACTTACAGGTTTGACTGACTTGTTGGTCCAGTGGTCGCAAGCTCCACTGCTGAGCATGAGGTCATGTGTTCGATTCCCAGGTAGAGCAAAGTGTTATTGGGGTTTTCCATCAAGAATTTCTCAGTAGCAGCCACGGAGTCTGGATTTGTGTCTGGTTGTTGTAAGGGTTACCCCTTATTACATGGGGCTTAAATATAACTGGTGTAATGGGGGTGTACTATTAGGTACAGCTCTGCCTAACCCTTCGGGGATGTCAGGCGTGAAGTTATTTTATTTGTTGTTATAATATGAATATTGTGTGTCTTTATTTAGCCTATACGCTACATTGCGAGTCTAAGAGAGAGAGAGTCTAACATAGTTTTAAGGTTCTATTTACTAACACAATTTGTATTTTATCATATGTATGTTATTATGTAAGGT
Source organism: Eugnorisma glareosa (assembly GCA_947578425.1). Taxonomy (NCBI): domain Eukaryota; kingdom Metazoa; phylum Arthropoda; class Insecta; order Lepidoptera; family Noctuidae; genus Eugnorisma; species Eugnorisma glareosa. The sequence goes on along the minus strand of OX387969.1, from coordinate 13,031,883 downwards.
ATATATCTATGGGCCAAAGAAGCCTGAAAATAAATGGATGTTGTTTTTGTAAGGCTAGTTTTCAAAAACACTAGGTGGCACCTAAATTAATGCCTAATTTAAAGCATATTGTCAATTTTTCAACACCCGCTCGGCTCAGTGCAGAGTATTGCAAATCCCACTGTGTAATCAATCATATTTTGATATTGGTTAAGTTTTAGTGGAAATGAATACAATTTTATTACTGCATTTCAAGTGACATCGCAAAACTATTAAAAAATACAATTAAAATAATTGCACATGAATAAACTTTGCACGAACATTTTATATTGAATGTAGTTACCGAGATTTTCACAAAGCGACCTTTAATAAAAAATAAAACGGTCGTCAATTCATTAAATGATAAAAGTATGAACCCTCTTCCGAATAAAAGCATTCTGTAGTATTTTATGTAGTTTATTTTCGTACGCCGTATTATGTTTGTACTTCGCAACGACCTCTTTATTTACCCTTAGTATATAAATTAAGGAGCATCGAGCGTTTATTATGTACGTCACTTTCCTTATACTTACACACCGACCTGAATGTTTTCAAGGCGAAAATAGACATAAATGCGCTACGAAAATGTTGCATAACTCCATGTTTTAATAAACAAGTATACTATATTCTTAAAAATAAACTAGATTAAAATAAGGGCCGTATTTTAGAAAGATACTAATCATAAATCTCGTTTTAAATCAGATTTTCTACTAATTTTGGCTCAAAATCAGTTTAATTAACCATCCATCACATGTATACTGAGAGCTTGATGAGTCTTGAAAGCACACTTAGCAGTTGATATGACGTCACATACATACGTCATATGTGCGTATTTACCAAGATTTAAACCTTGAGCATCGTTCTAGAATTATTTTACTATTACCTAATATTTAAATACCGATTAACTTTTTAGGCGTCCGATTTTTGTCCAGGCATTCTATCCTGTATCCTAACCAATACGCGATCGTCGCGTTTTATGTAACCCATAGTCGAAGATCCCGCCTAAGGCCGACCTTCACCCATCTATTAACCGAATGAAAAATATTTTTTAGCAATCTTAATACATAATTGTAGCCCACCGGGGACGGGAACAGGGTCCAAGCTACCGGCGGTCAGAGCGATTGGTTAGGACCAATGAACGATCGTCGCGTTCTTATGTAACTCTTAATCTAAGATACCGCCTAAGGCCGACTTTCACCCATCTGTTTACCGAATGAAAAATATTTTTTAGCAATCTAACAAACAAACATTACGACTAGGTTGCCCGATGATCTTAGGCAGGACCCTAAGATTATCAGAAGAATCTGACGTTCTGTTTTGTTAAGACTTGGCCTTAAAAAGAGCGCGAGTCTGTCTGAAATTGCGAACCTGCTCCAGAAGTATTAATAAAAGTTAACTAAACCACAAACAAACAGCCGAGAAACCAAGAAGGTAACACAAAATCCTCTCTTAATAAAACATTAGTATGATAACATTACTAATTTGGTAGTAAGAACACGCTATAATACGCACCCGAAACGCGGGGTGCGCAAATTTCCTGTCTAGCATAATGGTTCCACCTTAATTCATGACCTCGGGCTGCTCAAACCGCAGGCGTGACATAATGAATATTGCGTCGCCTATGAAAGCCTTTTAAAGACATTTTGTCATGGTTACCGTGAGCTGTCATGTGATCAGGCAAAATAAAATAAATGAGACGAAACGCCACTAAAACGGGTGAACGTTATTTTTGGGTGAAAACGTTTTACGTGTATTTTATTTATATTCGAGTTTTGAAAATGTCGTAGGAGTTAAATAACGATGAAGCAAAAGTCATTAAAAACTGTGTTGGATTGACATCGCTGTAACAGTGATTGCAACTTGCCTTAGGTCTAGACCTAAGGTACTCTGTTAATTTTAATATAGATATTTAGGATAATGAGGAGAAATTGTCATACAATTCATATTTTATTATAGTATTTTGCCAATAGACAAAGACAATGACTAAACAAAATCTGAAAATAACAATACATTACTTACAATAGACATTACTTCAATACGAGTACATAGGTCATTGCCAAGAATTAGTATTACTAGACGACAGATTTGATAAAGGTGTTGAAGAAACACTGGTGGACACTCAGTCCATTATTCAGAGATTTAAAACGAAATGGCAAGGCACACTATTGAATATCCGTGAAATTATATACATATTTTTAAATAAAAGGTTCCCCAGAATTACACTACTACATTTTGCTAGACTTCTCAATATCAAAGCTTCTATTTAAACATACGAAAAGTAATTTCATTACTCTGAACTTTTAGTCTCAAATTCATAAATTATTATTTTCAGTTGAGAATTAATAAATGTCCTCCCATTACTTCCATCACATGTTTTTAAGTTGTTAAATATATGACATTTAATAAACGTTTATTTTTTGTCAGCTGTTCATAAGAAATCTCTCATGGAAACAGTTTATTTAGACCTTATTTTATTAATAGTCTGCTTACATCCTCTTTTAATAATTTAATGCTTGGCACACTATTCTATGATTTAGTTCCCACAAAACCTCTACGTTGCATTAAGGTGTATATCACTTCCATTCCTCTTACGAAGAAAGCACTTAGCTTTAAACAATATTAATGCCTGGTCAGCTGAAAGTGCTACCAGACAAATATATACACTAATATAGACTAGACTTAAGATTGCAGAAATACACAGTTTAATTCTAGACCAAAGGCGTCTACGAACAAGCCTGGACAACTATTTCTGTTCTAATTAGGTGAACAGAAAAGCTGCTTGAAGCGTTTTTCAGCGCAGATTAGTGAAATAAAACACAACCTTGTTATTCGTTCATACATAAATGTATTTAAGCAGAATTGGTGTGTTTTCCTTTTAAATAAAAGGAAGGCGTTAGCTAACATAATATTCAAGACAGTCATGATCTTAACCTGTAACTCTTTTGTTTAAAATTTTCTTGATTTTCAAAGAAAATGTGCTTACTTCAAGATTTTGAAAGCTTCTCCCATTAGAAAAGATCGTTAGTTTTTCATCAAATCTTGATGAATTTGTAATGTTACTTCCAAAACTTTGAGACGGCGGCGCTGTGTCATTGTTTTCTTGATAAACATTAAGAAATTCAGATTATATCTTCGCGAGGATTTCAAAAACTTGCTAGAAACAATTTCTGTTAAAGCCTTAATGAATTTGTTCCAGTATCGCGATGTATTTCACGATACGTTTGTACGTATTTTATAGCGACATGGATTAAAGGATTTCTGAATATTACCAACCGTTACTGTGTCTGGGTGAGATTCATTCGGATATTATCTACTTTGGGGGTTACGTATGTCTTTTTGGGACCAAACGTTTGTAATTACAACAAATGAATCGAATTTAAGTCGTTTCAGAAAGGACTGAGTGCTTTTAGCGAATGTTTTAACGTATTAAGTAATCTTTACTTGTTTTGGCTTTGACACGGATTCGTCCTTGCAAACAGGACCCTCTGAACGTTCCAAGTAGCCGACGAAGATAGTTAGATACTACATTAGTTACAACTAAACGTGTTGCACGTGACTCCATGTCCAGAATACGTGGTTCAATGGTCTGGCAGTTTGCTAGTACTGATATTCTACGACCTAACTCAGACAGCTCTGTTATTTGTTATTTTTATGTCAGACGAGATTAATCTCGCCTTTGCTAGCGCCCACCCTATAACGTAAGGCCCTTTATTTTCTTCGGATTTCTACAGACTTGTGAGCTAGTAAATACTCTCTTTAACTACAACCTTTTTTATTGCTATATTAGCATTCAGCTTCCTGAGCGTGACTTTGACTTCAAGTAGATTACTTGGCAGGCAAATCGGCAGCTCTTAAATCTTCCTTTTCTGTATAAAAAGAATCCTCGTATTTATCCAACTGAGCTGTGGTTAGGGGTTAGCTATCTCTACTAACAATATATCATTACAGTGGTCCCCGTATTATGACAGGTCTTTCGTTATTGTTACTTCCATAATTGAGCAACGACCGGTACCGGGCAGTGTTTGTCTCTGAGAGTACATCATCAATTCTCGCCAAGTTGCCATTCGTAGATATCGTTGATAATTAATGCTATTTCAGTGCCAAATTCTATAACAAAGGCTTGGCAGAGAGGCGACAAGCACAAAAAATAAGGTTAAGTAAATTTATCATTGAAGACGTTAGTGTGTATCTGGCTTTAATTGTCTGCGAGTATGGAGGGTTGTTCAGTTCTTGTAGGCTATGAAAAAGTTTCGTACATAGTTGTTAATATAATAATACATGTAAGACAACTGATACACGGTTATTTGCTGCGTAGGTTACAATATAGGTCACAAGGCTTCGGTACAGACTAATATGTTTGCACCAAATTTTCATGGACTGTTTCTTGGCGAGACATAACGTCGCCACTGTGACCCCAGATTTGGCTTCCATTCAGTATTCGTATTGATATAGCACTTATCCAACAAAATTAAAATCTGGTGCAGTGGGTTCTGTGCCCCAAATTGTATTATTTGCTGACAAGACTCGTGTGGGCGGCATTAAATATAGTATAGATCTACAGTTACAACGAGGTTTATGGGTTTCAAGAATTGGAATGTATAAAAAGGCTTGTTATAGTATCTTTTTGTTTTAATGTCATAAATAATTCTGCCATCCCTCGATACTTTTGTTTCCTTCCACTGTCATGCATCGATTCATTCACTTTTTTGTACCAATATTTATTGATTCGTCCATTCACGTTCAAGCATCTGATCAGACACGTCTTTTCACTTTATATTTCATTAATTTGGCATTGAACACTCAGTGCCAAATAAACATGGCCCAAATTAAACCAGTTCGAACGCAAACGATTCCTATTTAATGTATTAGTCTGTGTCGCAGTCTAGTCTATTAGTTCTAGCCAAACTAGCTTAGTTTGCGTTCTTGCTTAGTTATGTTGCAAACGGTACATTATACATTTAGTATTAGACAGAATTTTGTCCCACAAATGGGAACAAAAAATTAGATTGTACTTGTGTTGTTGCTTTGTCCTGTTTGTCTGCTGCTGTCATTTATTACGTTGTAAAGTATTTTATTCACTGACTGTGGTTTATCTGAAAAACAAAAAGGGTTCCATTTCCTTTGGGTTTGGTGGTGACTATTCGAACTCGATGGATGGACAGGAATAAGAAGAAGAAGACATTGCGCCGACCCCAAATTAATTGGGATAAGGGCAACAGAATGATAATTTATTAGTTCATTTGAATAAACGTAAATGTAATCAATGCTATTTTGGTCTGCTTTTTTTTACTCCTCCTGACAATACTGAATTGATAATGAAGCAATCAACTTGTTTGTCTAGACTAAGTGATCTCATTCATTACGAAATGACCGTGACAAAAAACATAGGTGTAACTGCTACTTACCCAGACATTTTAATCCCTTTGCCAACTCTTACGTCACCCACACGGGGGGTACCCCAATTTTGCGTGGGTGACGGTACACAAACACGGGATTACAACACAAAAAGAAAGACTAAACAACATATATTGTAGGTTCCAGTCCCTAAGCTTATTGCCAACGAGTTTCAGTTTAGTTTTAATGCTTTGCTTAACTTAAACTACGTTCTGTTAGGTAACAGAAGCCCGTATTGGCGATATATAAAACAATTTGTTGGCAAGCAATAAAGCCCGCACATTGGTCTAAAAGCCGAGGTTTGTAAACAGCCTGGCTTTGATTTATGATCGAAGAAATCGGGTTTATTAGTTATTTTTGGATCTATCTGTATTAATAAAAATATAGTAAAGACTTTTATGAGTTATCCTGCTTTATTGGTTGGCGTTATTTACGTCGTAACCTTATAGTTATGTGGGTTATTTCCCAATAATCGTATATGCCCGTTGATTATGTTTTTACGAGGTTTTCGGCAATCGTTTTCGTTATCAATAATTTTATTATGTGCTAGTTCCAGGCTTCACTATTACTACATAGTATAAAACAAAGTCGGGAAGCGACTTTGTTTTATGCTGTCTGTTCCTATGTACTCTATGCTTAGATCTTTAAAACTACGCAACGGATTTTGATGTGGTTTTTTTTTAATAGATAGAGTGATTCAATAGAAAGGTTTATATGTATTACATTGCACCCGTGTGTCAATCAGAGTAAAGTCAATGTAGAGATTTATTCGTAACTAGCTGTGGCACGTATTTTCGTTGACTTGACATGATATGTATGTGTGACAAAAAGAAAAGTAGCCTATGTGCTAGTTCAGACCATAATCTGTCTCTATGCCAAATTTCATCTAGATCAGTTGAGCCGTTCTGCAGTGAATTAATAACACACATCCATCCTTCCTTTATAATATAGTATAGATAACATAGGTATGAAAATGTTTTAAACTTATGGAACCTGTCTGACCTAATACTAGCAGATTATAGAAGCTTTTTGACTCCCTGAAATTAAATACTCCGGCTACGGAACTCTAAACACAGCTCTACCTACTAAAGAGTCCAAGTACCACCGTGTCACTTTGGCAAGTCAACAATAACAAAATTCATTGACCTTTTTTAGTGCGGAACTTAGATATGGTTGCGGGTATGTCAACCTTTTTAGTGCTTATGAACTATGGAATTCCCGATAAGGTGCTTTGTGCATGATATCTCGATATTGGTGCTTTATGGCTGAAGGCGAAAATAAATGTGTGGATGTGAATACGATGAATGATGAGGGTCCATGAGGTATTTTATTTTTGATCGTGACAGCAGTTCATGGAATTACCCTAGAGTTTACCAACGCCTTTGTTTTTTGAAAACTGTGAACGTTCCTTTCGGAGTACTGAAATTCTTTATACGATACTAAAAGTTTCATGAAGACTTCAGGTGGAGAACTAAAAGATAAATCACGAAAAATCCAAGGACTTGAGATAGATGCAATTTTTCTTACGTTCACGACGAAATATCAAAGTTAAATATTATTATAATATAAATAAAGGTAAGATGGGGGAAAATTGAGAAAATGGGAAATTAAATCCTGAAAGAAATAAACATGGTTTATTCTTTCAAGAAATATTGACGAACACCGTTAAAACGAATTTTGAAATTTATTAAATCTTCAAACATCCTTTTCCCGAGTTCGATCCGACCGACCGATTATCGAGTCACTTATCCGGAATTGCGATTACAACGCCACCTGGGAATTGATATATTACTTTCAGGAACTAATTAAAACATTTCAGTGTACCACTCATCCGTATCGGACATGTACGAAAGGGCCAGAATTTATATCGGGTTAGAACAATTTGCGGTGTGTTTTGGTCTCGCGAACTGACAGTTTGGACCACAGATGTTTTCATCCTTTCCAATGGTACAGCTGAAACTTTTGACCAGTCTTCGTGCCCTTTTTTGTTTATTTGACCGTTTCAATGGATTTATTGCGCTCAGTGTAATACAATTTCCTTTTATGCCAAAGTTTTACCTTGCAGTAATTGGAATTTGTATTAAATTCTTTTCACGTACTTACTAGCTAGCTGAACAATATGGATTATGGATTGAGAGAAGTTAAAAATTTAGAGCAATGGACAATTTTGGAACTTTTATACCCAGAATATTTCATTAATTTACGTAAACAGTTTTTTTTTTATAATCACTATTTTTTATTTATTTTATTTTCATGTACAATAGTGATACATAGGTGGACATACTGCCACAAGGCGTTCTCCACCAGTCAACCTTTGCGTTAAAAAGTCAAAATTGTGATAGTATTTTAAATATTTTTATTACAAAAGTGGTTTAAGTTACATTATCTGTATAAAATAAACTTCGTTTCATACCATAACAAAGGTAGCGAAACCCTATACCTAATGACGATGATGGACTTATGTTTGTTGTTTAAGACTGCCCTATGTGGCGTTACTTTGTAGTCTAATAGTAATAATAAAAGAACATTATGCTCTATGAAATATATTCTGAAGCATACCAGTGGGAGTATGCGACAATAAATACATTTCGGCGTCCTCCTGAGGTGGCGAGCACTTGTTTTATTATTTCGGGCCTTCTGGGAGAACTTACGTTTCGGTTTCCATTGTATATTATAGTTACGGAGAGGACAATGTCAGTAGTTTGAATGTACTCGTAGATACATGACCATTTATTGGAAATCGATCTGCGTACGGACAGCTGCATTGATTTGTGACCCCTCTTCTATTATATTTGTACCCACTTTGTATGCGTGAAGGGTTCCCCATTAATTCAGGTGTTTGTACTTTATCTGCATTTGATATATTTCACATACCCGTGTGCCCGGGGGTAACAATAGATTATTAACTGTGTCTCATAAAGGCACAATGCAGATTTGGGCGGACCACACCGTACCGCAAATTCAAAGCATTTATTTTAAATAGACCCGTGTGACAGGCAGTTTTGGGTGGTCAAAAATAAACTACCTACAGTCCAGCTACAGGCATAATAACTGTGAATGGACTGTAGTTGCCCATTCCAAAATCGTAGATCTCTTGGAGAAGAATTGGCAAGACTCCATGGACACTCTTTACAAATCAAATTAGACATTACATAATCCTGGGTACAATATTGTTGCTTCTATATGTGAGCAAAATATGGAAATAGAAAAAAAGACGATTAAAATCTTAAAGATTAGGATTAGCAGTGCCTAATGTGTTCTTAATTTTAATCTTAGACAAGTTAAATAATTACTTACCACAATGCATTGTTACGTTAAAACTTTCAACATTGAAATAGCCTCTATGCTGTGTGTAATCTAAAGAAAGAAGTTTGTGTTCTCCGAAAGTTAACCTATAACCTGGAAGTTTTCAAGTGTTGGGTTATCACTATGGGTTAGGCAAGCTAGCACCATCTTCGACCAAGTGTGTAAAGTATAGGTTCTGTTTGGATGGCCTTAGTTAGATTTAGTATAGGAAAATAAGACGAGAGTCAGCTCTGATGGGCCCTTTCCGCGGAACGAGAGTGAGTTCTTGTAGTATATAGGTACTCGCGGCGACACATCAAGCTATACTTTTCCAGTGTCAGCATCATGCTGAGTGGTAACCTGCTTGTCGCAGTCACGACGTGCAAGCTGTTAATTTTGTATTAGTTTTCTTTGTACCTATATGTCCTGTGTATTTATAATATTTGTTATGTGTTGAATGATTATTGTTAATTTATTTCTTGTACGCACGTCATGTACCTGCAACAAATAAACATATTTTTCTTTCTATCTTTCAGTGTACCATGGTCTCGCTTTGTATAGATTTCTCGTACAATGAGAGATACGCTTAAACTGGTTTTGTATTCGTCGTTGTGCGTATTAGAGTAAATGAGGCAGTGTCTAAAAGTATCCAAATAAAAAAATATGAGTTCCTAGTAATCTATGTAACATAATTAATAAGTGTTTTAATGAAAAACTTAACTAGACATTTAATGAAAAGCACCCTGACGTAAAAGGTACTTACCAATTAAGTTCCCTTCCTAATTTGTTAGTTATTAAAAGGTAGTATAAGCGGATTTAACTTTGGTAATTTAAAGTCGGAACGTTGAGCAGTTTCTCGGAATTCAGGTTAGTCCTGTTTGTTAAATACATAACCAGTGTAGTGTGTCTTTGATTTTAGGGTTGTACCTCCGATTTTTCCATAAAAACAGTTCATCTTCATTATTGATCGAGCATTTAAACCACATGAATCGACTACTGGATTCCTAAAGAGCTTCCATAAAGGGTTCTTACTTCCTGATATTTCGGTACTTAACCTAAATGTCTTAAGTTTTTGAACATGCCCGTGGAAGGCGATTAACCATAACGAGGTTCTAATGATACCTCGACAACATTAGAATCTAAACCTAGATCTTACAACCCTACACAATCCTGGCGTTCACGTGAACTATCCAGAATCCAGCACGAATTCTGACCACGTCTGTTAATCAAGTGGGTATTTTAGGGACGGGCCTCTGCATACCTAATGAAATAATTTGCATAATCTTCGTTTGTTACCCGGGATTGGTTGGCGGGGCCGTTGCAGTACACTTTGTTATACGAAAACAATGTTTAATTGTTGTTGCTGTCTTTTTATCTCATTCGTTTCGTGTGCTGTCGCGGAATAACGGCGGGATCTTAATTCGGTTTTATTCTGGAGGTATTATTGCTATTGTTAGGATACTGATTGCCCTGTTCTGAAATAATGGAATGGAGCACTGATTTAATTGGTAACTATGTTTCTGTTTTGTGGTCTTATTTCTACTGACCGTATTGTGCTCAAAGATTGATCAACTCTGATGAAAAAAGTTGTCAAGCTGAGGGGCTCGACTAATTACAATCGATTTAATATTTCGTGTTTGTATAACGATTTTCAAAAGCAAAACTTTTAAGTATTACGATAGCTTACCTAAGTTAGTCCCAATTTTTGTTTACTTTTCCGTCATTGTATTAGAATGATACTGTCTAGACCGGCAGGCTAGTAATCAAATACCTGATTAGCAGACGCCCACTATTATGTTACAGTTCAAATTAAGTAGGAAAGTTTTTCGTAGGATGCATATCATTTTACTTTATTACTAGCTGTTGCCCGCGGCTTCGCTCTCGTTTTGGTCGGAAATTGTCCCACGGGCACGTTGTAAATATAACCTATGGCACTCGGGGACAATGCAGCTTCCTTATAGTGAAAGAATTTTCAAAATCGGTTCAGAAGATCCAGAAATTACCCTCTACAACCTCAGAAACTTTACCTCTTTATAATATTGTATGGAAGTATAAGATTTGATGTCGTTAACCTAAATTAATCGATTTAAGAGCGCTTTGCAGAAAGTTTGCTGTTCGCGCTGATTTTTGACTGGATGTCGCTTGTGACACGGATATCAATCAGTCTTGTAAAAGGTTAGGGGTGCGTCTTACTGTGTGTTTAAGATATAAAATAATGAAGAACTGCTGTTTTTTATATTATAAAGTAATATTTATAAAAACAGCTGTTTCATACATTTAGACCGATTTTTTATGTGGGTGTAAGGTAGGCCGATGTTTTGATGTGGGGGGGGCTCAAAATGATGTACTGAATATGGTGGTAACAGTTTTCGCGTCGGTGTCCTTGCCACCCCGTATCCCCTTTATCCCCGGTCTTGAATGTAAATACAGTGTAGCGGCACCACAAAAAGTACCTATCACAATAACACTCGTCTGGTCGGAGGATTCCTTTTCTACGGGGAATGAAAATCTTTATACCCTGTTCCTCATACCCAAAACCGGTGATCCCGAAATGGACATCAGCGTAGCCTTCGAGCAACGTGAAGTCATCAAGATCACTACCTTAAGCTTTAGACCAGCGAGTAACATAGCCAGCCAGATTCAAATGGGTATTCCAAACCACCAGCATGCAACGGAAGTACATTCCTGGTCTCAGATCACGGATTCGATTACTGCTTATATAGATTGACATAAACAACAATCTGCTCAATGCACCATACTGTCCAGGGGTACCCACACAAAACAGGTATAAATCCATTTGCAGTCACATTGCTGCTCGCAACGGCTGCAACATCAAACACAGGGGGCTGACGCAGCAATGAATGTCGTACGTAAATTACACAAGCCGTCAGATATGTGGCACTGGGCCGTTGGTCTAACTAAGTAATGGCTTTTAAGCGCAATGCCCGTAGGTTTTACGGACATTGGTCAAGCTAATTAGTTTGGGGAGCAAATTTTCTATTAGAATTTTGCTTCCGTGAAAATTAATGTTGAGCGTGAAGAAATTAGTAGGAACTTATTGCTAGCCTGTCATAGATATATTCACAAAGTGGGTAAAAACCTCTTACCACACGTACAACAGGTTTAATTTTATTTATTTATTTCCATCAGACACAACGATATATTTGTGTGTATGTTTATTTTATATAGGTATATTTTTGTTTTAAGTTTAATTGAATTTTTCCTATTTTGTCTTTTCTACACACTGTGTCTACATGTCTAATCCATCTTTCCTCTCGCAGGTCGGCTGGAAGAAATTTCTTAGGAAATAAGCAGTACCTTTGTGCTCTTCTGTCATAATGTTATGTCCTATTAAGTATTTTGTGTGTACATAAATAAATAAACGATCCATAACTTCGTAATAGCCCTCTCACGCATGAGGTTGTGGGTTCAAATCCGGGCAAGTACCAATGTGACTTTTTCAATTCATATGTACTTTCTAAGTTTATCTTGGACATCACAGACATCGGTGAAGGAAAACATCGTGAGGAAACCTGGACTTATTAAAGTCTGAAATCTCTAAACCGTCTTGAGCGATGTGGTGATCAATGCTCGTGCCTTCTCTGTTGAGAAGAGGCTTTTGCCCAGCAGTGGGACAGTAATAGGCTAGTATTATTATATAATATTATTATTCACTTAAAAATAATGTTAGTAGGAAATCAAATAATCAGAGACAAATACACATCACACAATATTATACTATTGTAACTAAGTTGTACACAAAATGAAATTTATATTAAATTAAAATTTAAAAAAATCGTCAAATAAAATATAAATTGTAGTGTCCGTAATCAAATTCAAAATAAAATTAGTTAATTTCAATACGTAATCAAACATTATTATAAAATAAAAATACGTTAAAATACAATACACAATCAATGTTAAAATTAATAAATCAATATAAAATTGACCATTACTTTCATTATTTTGTAGTCAATGGTAAACAAGCATCTATAATGTTTATTTACCAACGATTATGATGAATAAAAAATTGTGTGTGTTTTCCTTGTATTTCATTAATTGGTTTCTGACGGCTTCGTTGGTCTAGTGGTCGCAAGCGCGACTGCTGAGCATGAGATCCTGGGTTCGATTCCCGGGTCGTGCAGTGTTATTGGGTTTTTCCATCTGGAATGTCTCAGTATTTGAGATGGAGTCTGGTGTCGTCCCGGTTGACGGTAATAGGCCCGTCCCTTATTACATGGAACTTAAAATGGTGAAATGTGGATTTACTATAGGTACGTCTGCCTAACTCTTCGGGAGTTACAGGCGTTTTTGATAATATGTTTTTTTTGTACAAATAAATATTTTTCTTTCTTCTTCTTTCTAGGTAAGCGCAGAAGCTGGCTACACCGATAGCGGCATCAGAAGTGAAAGTGTATGGACACTAACAGATGGGATATGGTTTGTTCGGAGGCATCCCTTTCGCATTGGATGACACACAAAAATTGTTATTGATCACCTCATTTGCCCACTTAACCTATTGTACGCATTGTCACATATACGTGATAAGCAAACAAGCGCCCTGTACACCAACGACACAAATATGTGACAAAATAATAGGTGAAATTGTGGCTTGCCGTGGAGGGCACGCGTGTGCGTTAATGCTCTAGCATTCAAAAGGTTAAACACGTGTCAGACCTTTAAACCAGTAACCGATACTTATGAAACTCCCTTCCCAAAACAACTAAAAAGTAAACCCCCGGCCAGTTGATGACCACCACAACTAACACAAAAACTTCTGGAACACATGTTACGTAAAGTATTCACGCTTTTGTAACTTATTATTTACTTGTACCACGCCTGAATTTGTTCAGTTGTGCACTATATAATACCTCATTAAGAGTGTGAGTGAAATGCATTAGCATCCACAATGCTAACAGCACTAGGGCACTTTATTGTTGCTCAGAAATACTAAAATTAATTATGTTAACAAGAACTCCTGTAAAATTAAATAAATCTGCAAATATTTTCTAGCTTTTCACTATGAGGACGACATTATTTTATGTGCATTTTACTGCAATACTTAACTGCCTCATTTGTCCAGCGGTCCCAAGCGCGACTGCAGAGCAAGAGGTCTTGGGTTCGATTCCCTGGTCGGGCAAAAGTATTATTGGGATTCTCATCAGGAATTTCTCAGTAGCAGCCACGGAATCTGGAATTGTGCCCGGTTGATGGCAACAGGCTCGCCCCCTATTACATGGGACTTTGACATAACTGGCGAAATGTGGGTGTACTATTAGGTACACCTCTACCTAACCCTTCAGGAATTACAGGCGTATTGTTATGTTAACCGCAATAGAGATTTACGCGACCAAACTAACCAGTCAAAGCAGTGGCGAAAATTTTAATCGTAAATATTATTCGCAAAACAACAAGTTTCACCAAATTGTCTATAGCACTACACATTAGTACATAAACAACGAGTTGTTCGCAACTATTTACAGCCACTGAACAACGGATAGTTTTTGAGTTTCAGACTAAAACGTAAAAACAATTTCTAAATGGATTTTGTATTCGTTCATTCTGGTTCATTTGAACTGTTTCGCGCAAGATACGTACAATGTGTGTGTGTTTGACGACCCGAATGGCGCAGCGGTAGTGAGGCTGCCTTACGTTCTTAGGGTCCCGGGTTCGAAACCCGGTAGGAGCAAATGTTTGTGTGATGAGCATGGACATTTTTCTCCGAGTCATGGATGTTTATATGTATAATAAGTATGTAATTACAAACAAAAAGTATCTATGTAGTAGTATCAACTATCTGGTGTCCACGACACAAGCCTCGTTGCTTAGTGTGGCACTTAGATGGCGCTGTGTGTAATGTCCAGCGATATTTATTTTATTTTATTTAATGTATATGCTTAAGACTGCTTTTCCAACAGAGATGTGCTATGCAACGTTGCTATGGATGCGTTTGATATGCACCAATCATATTCATTGGACCACATTAGCATATCACTGGTGGAAACTAATTCAACTAAGCTACGTTTTTTATATGGAAGGATGCGTGCTATAGATGCGAGCTATCGATGCGTGCTATGGATGCGAGTTAAGGATGCGTGCTATGGATACGAGCTATGCCCGTGCCTTTTTTATTACCGATACGTTACATCGATCTGTGCAACTTCCCCGCACAGCTACCTTGCGGAGGCGCATTTTCATAATACATCTTACTCGCTCCGCTACATAGCTTAGCATCAATGGAAACGGTCACATAGTTTCGTAGCTTAGCTTTTACATTCTCGCAGAATAGCTGCATAGCACATCTCTGTGGAAAGGCACCCTAACACTGTGGAGAAAAGTTTCGGGATATAGATTCAATTTCCTCCCGTGAATATGACTAAAGATGATAAAAAATAGAAATGACATACTTCGGATTCTGACTGAACATTACACTGATTTTTATACGTATAAACAGCCTTGATTATATAAATACCTACTTATACCGTAGGGAAAAAATTGCAAAAATCTAAAAAAAAAAATCTAAATCCTGTCAACTAGTCTTACCAAGGAATATCGTATTACCCAGTAGTACTAACTGGATTGTGGAGGTCAGATAGGCAGTCGCTCCATGTGAAATACTGGTATTCAGCTGCATCCTGTTAGATGATGTTGATGTCATAGGACAGGGATGTATCTAAATCCAAGCTACAGTTCAGCTTTTCCGCAGGGTACGACCAATGTTATCAATCAACACACACAACTGTTCACAACCACGTGTATAAACACACTCACACCATCACATCGGCAATGTTCTAGACGCCAAAGAATTTAATATTTCAACCACAAAATAAAACACGACATAGCTACATTGATTAAAGCACCGCATTATTACGATATAAATATTAATATTGCCCCGACTGCATCGTTGGTCTAGACAAGGCAAGCGCGACCGCTGACTCGCTGAGCATGGAGTTTGATCTCTAGGTCGGAAAAAATGCAACCCGGAGTCTGGAATTGTGTACGGTTGATGGCAATTATGATTGCCCCCGTAACATGGAACTTTCTGACGAAATATGGATCTGGTTCCTCACTTTACATCTTTAGCTGCATTTTCTTTTGAATACATAGTTGTGACGTTGCGTATGTTACAATTGTTCGGGGTCTAATTAAATTATCTAGCAACAGATCTTCGATGTGAAAGGTTTTGTTTTTATCAGATATCGATACCGAATACGTCTGCGGAATTTCGCTACATAACTTAAATTTAACATTGGATATACAGGATGTAAACAGACCCTTCATGAAGCCGTCAAACAAGCATTATGTACATAAAACTAGGTAACTTTACGCATATGGATTATAAATTATTGCGGGAAACGACTTTTTTTTGGGGTGACAAATCACGTTTTACGGTAAGACTCAATGTAACGCACTCAAAACATTGTGCTGATGGATTGATTGACAGTACAGCGGTTATGAACCTTCTAGTTTCGGAGATATTGGGGGCCAAAGTTCCAACTTTGACCCCGAACAATATCTACGTAACTAGAAGGTTCCTAGGTATGGTCTAGAACAAAAATATGATCTCAATGACGGGGAGAACAAGTGCCTTTCGGCTTCGTTATGGGTCTTGTTACACCCTTTATAATATTATATCCCTTTCTACAGTACCTATCTTCATACATTTATAGTATCAGATGCCTTGTAACATCTTACAAGTAAATGTGGGAGCCTGATTAATGGCTCTAGTTCAGAAGTATGCAAGACCAAGTGCAATGTAAAACGGCTTGATTTATACCTAGTCTGACTTTGGGCACCTCTTTACGTAAACGATCACGTTAAATATGTGTGGAAGTATTTCCTAATGTGCATTTCTCTACTAATGCCATCTAAAAGTTTCTACCTATATTGGGTATAATGACACAACAGAAACAAAGAACTGTTTTTTTTTTGCGCAAATTGGTTTTATATTCATTAACAAGTAAGTAAAATGCCCAGCAATTTATGAAACGTCTTTCAAAACGTTTCTTCGACTCAGCTGTCAAGCACAGCAACCCCCTTATCGCATCGGCCGCCCGATACGAGCCATCGCGTATCAGTAACTTTCGCCGTCCACGGCACGTTCTTCTCACCACCGATGACCCCACCACCCTCCTCCAGGAAAGCAGTAGGGAAACCAGCACACTCAGGAAATACAAACACAGACCGCCGTCATTCCGACCCCGCCGCCGTGGTCCGTCGCGACGTCCCGTTTCAAACCCCCCCCCCCCCCGACCCTTGTATGAGCCAGCCCGCGATGCTGAGCCAGTAGCAATAAAACACCCGCTAAATCAGATCCAGCCTGTCCCCTTGAGCCCTCCCCAGCGACACCCTAAACCGAGGCTCGTACCCCACAGGGGGTGCCCTTAGCGAGTGGTCGCTTAGTTTATAAGTTCATTTTGCCCCTGGCTGGAGGCCTTAAATTCTACGCATCCACAGGGATAGACCGGTTAAGCAGTAGCCAGCCTCAGAGGCTGAACTGCGAGATGCCATCACATAAAAAAAAAAAAGTGAAATGTGGGTACGTCAAAATAACCAGATTTTCAGGTCTGCGTATACTTTGACGAGGCTTTAAAATTGGCTTTAAAAAATATTTCAATCCTAGCTTGAAAATGCGGATCTATATAGTGTGGGTACTCTGTTTTTTTTTCCTAGAAATTACGTTAGCGGAACGTAAACGAGGATATTTCAGTTTTCAGTCAGTGCATTGATAAATTGGTGAAGTGTCGAAATAAAAGTACGTTGTATGCACGTTCCGTACAACAATAGACAAACAGAAATTCCTGCAATCTGTGATTTCCAATCTGTTTTTATTGTTGACCGCAAGCCCGCAATAAGCTTTATTTACTTAAGTGTCTGTTTTGTGACCATTTGTTCCACTTAAGACAATTTCATGGCTACAAGACTTATGGCGATGTTAGGAGTTTACATATGAAAGAGACAAACTTTCTGAAGTCTATATTACTAAAAACAATATTTTTTTTTAGTGAATGTTGAAAGCACCTTTATGATAAATGAGCTTCGTAAATTTAGCCTATTTTCCTAAGGAAATACTTACGATGTTATTATTTGTAAGAACTAGTGCACTGCGATGTAAATTGGATACGTCAAAAAGTGTGTTGCCAGGAACATTCTGGAAGTAAGAATGACAATACTTTTGCCACGAGCTCTGTGCCAGGCTTTCCTAGGTTATGAATTATTTTATTCTTTCTTGACGGACAAATTTCCAGAAGGTAACAAGGTATACTTACCTAGTCCTACCTAGGGTTTTTCCAGTCCAATTTTTTAGTAGCAGCCACGGAGTCTGGATTTGTGCCCGGTTGATGGCAAAAGGCTCACCCCCTGTTACATGGTACTTAAATATAATTGACCAAATGTGGATTTGCTATTAAACAGGCGTGATATTGTGATGACGTTACTATGCGACAGTCATCCACTAGCCCTGGGAACACGTGGTGGGATACGACTCAATTCCTCTTGCAAAGAGGAGATCTATACCCCAGCAGCGATAAAACTGCTTGTCGTAGTCACGACGTGCAATTTGTTTTTTTTTTTTTCTTTCCTGTGTACTCATAATATTAAGTAAGCGTTTTAAGATTATTGTTAATTTATTTCTTGTATGCACGTCATGTCCCTGCGACAAATAAACATCTTTTCTTTCTTTCGATAACGTCATAAGCTGATTATAATTACATATTTTAAGTTGAAGAAAAAGCAGTGAGTAAAGTGATTTGGATAGGCATACTATTCACTCGTAATAAACGTGTAATTACAGAAACATAAAACAAGGAATTATTAGTTTTTAAACTGACATGGTCACAAATATTATCATTAACACTGAAAACGAGATATTTACCATGTTTATTATTTGCTTTGAGTTCCCGATATATCGGCGTTGTTGCAAGCATCATGGTCACGGATAAACTGAAGTGATTGCGGGTGGGGTGTTTATGAGCTGACAAATCGGTCTACCATCTTTCCTGTACATTTTTTGCACTCGGTACCGCTGCCACTGAACACACCCTGTGAACACTCACCCGCAATTACTTCAGTTTATCTGTGACCATGGTGCTTGCAACAGCGCCGAAATATCGAGAACTCAAAACAAATAGTAAACACGGAAAATACCCTTTCCAGTGTTAATGATAAGTAATTATTAGTCTGTCACTGTCTCCATTCAATACCCAGGCGGTAATTAAGTAATACCCAAAGGAAACGTGAAGGGAAACAAGCCACTAAAACTCTTGGCTAATTTATTATGTCGACACGTAACGTATTTTAAATGCATTTTGTGTACGTAGGTGTGTTGGTACTGTAGCAACATGTTGGGCATTTAGGCCGAGTTAAATAATTAAATTGTCCTTGAAACTAAGGTTACACGCACGTTATACATCAACTTGGTTAATATACTAAAATTAATTAGTACTTGGATTAGTCTATGTAGATAAACGCGACTACCAATGTTTTGTGTTCGTGTTTTTAACGACACACGTCATGCTTAGCGAAAATGGACCTTGACAGAAGTACAGGATCGGCACTTATAACACGTTCCCTCATTTTGGTACAGAACACTATAAAAATAAAATGTGACAAGCTGTTACATAAAGGGTTCCGTACCATCATCATCTGCCTAGCCTGTTTCCAACTATGTTGGGGTCAGTTTCCAGTCTAACCGGATGCAGTTGAATACCAGTATTTTACGTGGAGCGACTGCGTAAGGGGTTCGAACCACCGTACAATATTTAACACTGTTGGGAATTGCACCCAACACAAAGCGGACGGCACGCGCAGGTGGCGTGATTGTTGGGATTCGCACCCAACGTACACGCAACCGGCACACGCAGGCGACGTGACCGACCTACGCGGCATCGCCATCGGCGAGCGAGCGGAGGTGCGGCGTGGGGAGCCGGCCGAGCGGCGGACACTCGCTGCCTCGGACACCACCGTGACGGACGAATCTCAAACGCGCAATCAATTTGTTTGTCCGGGACAGTTTAATGTTAAATATCAAAATCAGCAATAAACCACGCCTATTAATTTAAAATACAGTCCACTTTTCATTTATCCCAACGAGCTGGTCGAAACAACACTACTTATTTAAAATATGTTATTTTAAAATATATTATGTTTTTATGTTATAGCGGCCATAGTAATAACACACAGTTTTATATAAGTATCTACGTATTACAGTTCAAAAGATACAGCCCTGTGACAGACGGACGGACAGAGAGCGGAACCTTTGTAATGGGGTCCTTGGCACCCTATGGGTACGGAACTATAAGTAGCCTTTTATTCCAAGAAACACTAAAGGACAGTTATTCAATCATTCGTAGATACGAACTCGTACTGGTTTACGCGAAACATCGTCACAAATCCGTATCTTCTTAGAAAATCTTGATTCCACTCCGTTTCACAACGGAGTTTATAATCATGCTAATGGGCTTAAGTTTGGGAACTGACCGGTTCACAATACCGCTGAGACTATCCGCTGTCCATTTTGACATGGCAACAGGGAGTAAGCAACCACCGAAGCAGATGTCTATTGTTAACCAAAACATAGCAATTCTACCAGTTTGAACCAAAAAGGATTTGAACAGCATTCCAAGCAGCTTGGTAGATATACAACGTGTAACAGAATAAACGCAAAACCTCTTAGGGGATCATTTTACTCATCATTATGAACAACTTTCACTATGGGACGAACACGGAAATCGCGAAAAAAAAAATCAGCTATTCAGTACATTTTGTCGAGTTATGCGCACAGAAATGTATGGGGCAGTCGATTTTTTTTCGCGATTTCAGGGTTGGTCCCGTAGTGAAAGTTGTTCATAATGATGAGTACAATGACCCCTTAAGAGGTTTTGCGTTTACTCTGTTACATGCTGTATATGATCAATGAGTGATCAAGAACTTGATTTTCTTCAATGCAAAGTCATTATTAATGAAAGCTCACTCCTTTAACCAGGAAAATACGTTGCTTCTTCATCTCATATTGACTGGTTAAGGATATATTATCATGAGAATAATGCTAAGTGGAATCATCATCATCATCATCTGCGTAGCCATTTCCCAACTATACCAACTATATTGGGGTCGGCTTCCAGTCTAACCAGATGCAGCTTAATACGAGTATTATACGATCTAAATGCGATCATGATAAAAATATTAACTGACAACAAAATGCCCGCTAGGGGTACATTGACAAAATGTATCTCGTCGAAGCTATGTTTAGCAAAAAGGGCAGTAGCGATAAACCCGCAATTATATATACTATCTATCATTACTTCTTGGCTCTATAATAAAACCCATTTATTTATCTCCATCTCTTTCCAAATCAATTACCTACTCAATTCAATCACCCATATCCCAGCTTACACCGCAAGCTAAGCGAGCGTGAAGGTAACGAGCTCTCTGAAAGTCTATACCAACGTAAACTAAATCAGACCGCATAAATAAGATCGCTGACGTTCGAGACCCGGTTCAAGTGGTCACGTTTGGTTCGCAACGGGAAACGAAGGCAAATATTCTGAAGCGAAATGCAAAGCGTCGTTGATTTTTCGTAAGGATCCTTTTGAACTATCGTGATTGATTAAAGTACTAAATTTCAAAGGTTAGGAAGGGTTTGCTCGTAGTAAAAGGAATTTAATACCAACAAGCCATCAAGACAGGCGAAAATTTAATGAAGATACAATAAAGGTCCAAGATGTTCTTGTAGCCAGCCTCGTCACCACAATATGCAGGTACCCTTTCATATATTGTTCGTTCTGGTGTGCGATGTGAAAAACCCCTAATTACCACATATCATCACGCTTGTAACCCATCAGAGATGAACCTATTAAACATACACCCACATTTCTATAAGCAAGTTATATTTGAGTTCCTCGTCCCGTCTTCCTTGCATTCTAATAGGGGGTCCGTCAATGGCCATCAAACCAGCATAAATCCAAACTACTAATAAATCCTTGACGAAGAAACCTAATAAGCCCTTGTCCGACCTGGGAATTGATCCCAATACCTCATGATCAGGGGTAGAGCTTGCGACCAATAGACTGACGAGACAGTTCTTTGATTCTGTCATCAATATCACCAACATGATAATTACTGAGATCCTAAAGCGGCGCAACTGTAACCTTACCGTTTGGTGTCGAAAGCTCGGGTCAAGGGGCCCGAGTGCGCGTCTCCTTTTTAAGGAAATATCTCGCGGATTGGTCGACACTTCGCGTGACCAGAGGGCTGGCTCTTTCTTTGGTCAAAGTATTAACATTGCCATTCAACGTGGCCATGCTGCCAGTCATGTGGGCACGTTTCCTGAATAAAATTACATCGTTTACTAAAAAAAAAAAAAACTACACCATTTAGTTTTAGTTGTAGATTTTGAATTGTTTTTTATTTCGCAGCTCACACACATTGTCACTATTACCATAATCATCACCTATATTAAAGCAATATTGTTTGCATATTCCCCTTAACCATATGCTATTGTTTCGTGTCACACATTCGACAGCAATTAAATTATGCATTACAGCTGATATTCTGTAAATTTAATTAAACTTTCGCGGTATCTACATGGACTACTTAATGCAGACTTTCCGGGTACATTTCCCGTTTCTACATAGAATGACAAAACCTTTAGAAAGCTGGTAGAAGGTTGACTTAATACCAAGAATATTGTATTACTTTATATTAAAATATTTCTGAAATGAAAGCCCTATTTTGGGTAAAAGCTTTGTAATGTCCAGCCCAGTTCAGTAATTCCAGTTGCTTGTGGAATCCTTCGAAAAACTTTACTTTTTACTTTATTAAACGTACATTATGGTAGCTGAGTTGAAAGGAAGTAATTAGAAAATGACGCCACAATAGTGTACTAGAATGTACTATACTTTAAATACGAGTAGCATTTTTCCAAACGAGTGACTTCTGTAGTAACACAAGTATTGTACAAAGTAAATGTTCTGCTCTTTTCTGTCGTAGTATGTAGACAGAGAGTCATAAACGTCTGAATGTTGCGGATGCCCGCTATTTTGTGTGGTGTACCCGCACATTTTAATGGAAAAACTTTATTTATTAAAATCCTTCATTCAAATAGTACTCGCGAAACAATAGCGCCGTGACTCATAACTGCAACGTTTAGATGCATGAAAGAGGTATTGTAAGTAATGAACGAACATAAGATTTGCTTTACCGAATGTTAAAAGTAATGATTGTGATATAATATTGAATAAAGAGAAACTAGAATTCGTAGATAAAACGGTTTTCCTGGGGATTACGCTTGATTCAAGGCTACAATGGAGTTCTCATTTAACATCTCTCGCTGGGCGGCTAAGTTCAGCAGCATATGCTATTAGAGAATCCGTCAATTTACTGATGTAGATACCGCTAGACTGGTCTATTTTAGTTATTTTCATAGTATAATGTCTTATGGCATTTTGTTATGGGGACGGGCTGCAGACATTACAACAATCGTCCCCATAACAATACTCTTCGTAGGTGCGACTCTCTAAGGGAACTGTTTAAGACAATGACAAGGTTTAAGGACATTAACATCATGACGGTACATTGTCAATACATCTATGAAAACATAATGTACGTAAGAAAAAATCTGCATCTTTTTGGTAAAAGAGGTGACAGACACAATTACAGTACTAGAAATAGGGACCAATTAGTTCAGCCGGGCTTCAGACTCGCTAAAGTAGACTCATCTTTCATGGGGTACTGTTTGAGAAGCTATAATAAAATTCCACAAAGTATTCTTAAACTCAATGAGATGAAATTTAGAACATGCATTAAACGCACACTTTGTAAGCAAGCATATTACAAGTTGGACGATCATATCGCTGATAAAAATGCTTGGCTCAATGCCGGTCCTGCTCCACAAGGACAGTTGTAGTAAAATGCCTGTATACGAGGAAAGCCTTATGAGGCGTGTTGGTAGGATGTTTCATGGCTCTATGACGTTTAGTGTTCAGGCTAATCGCAATATGTTGGTACGGCGAGCTGAACATCTATTATAACTTCCGGGATATTATTATTTATAGGTAATTTAGGATGATAACCTATTATCAGATTAAATGATGGCATTTTTAGAATGCTTTTTCTTTTTGTGGAATGAAAAAAAAACACGTTTATTAAATAGTTTTGACAAGCTATTTAATGCAATTTAAAATAATATCACGCAGCATTCTGCGAAATATGGCAACTGCCGGGATCCTTTAGATATATAGATAGATAAACCATTTATTTAGTGCACACAAAGACACACAATAATCAAATGATACATAAATAGAAAGTAGATAGGTTAGGAGGTAGTGTGGCGTTGAAAAATAAAAAAGCACAGCACCACTTAAAATATAATATAATTATGATTAAATAACAAGAAAATAAAAATATTATAATTAGTGAGTGTAAAAAAAAAATTCTTATGCCAGTGATTAAAAATTATAATAATAATGATGATTTTAATCTGGCAACTCTCGATGTCATGTACGTCGTTTTGAAAAACACGTAATTTATTACGTATGTATTTATTTGTTTTTTTTTGCCTGTAGTTCTGTGTCCTAAGTAAATCTGAAATCAAATTCTCTAAATAAATTAAAACCTCCATAATTAAGCAGAAATATGAAAAAATACCCGAAAAAAATCACAATGAATGACAGATGTCATGAAAAAAGACACAAATTTTGATAATGCACATACATTTTTGGATGAATAACGATCAAATATGATAACGAGAGCAGCAGCAGCACGACGTACACGCCCACCAACCCCGGACTCGTCGCTCAGCTCCGCCTCGCCGCCGCCGGAATCCAGCCCCGTCGTGAGTGCTGTGACACCGGCCGTGGTAGTTGCGTCGAGCTCGAGCGACGAGTATTTCTCTCCGCCGACGTCGCCAACACTTGTGCGTCGGCAGGGGAGAGGCCGGCCACCGAGAAGCTTGGGACTTAGGGGCCATCCGACCCCGAGCCGGGTCCCCGCTGCCGGTGGTTGTGTGCAGCGCATGAAATGGACTCAATCAAAAAACGAGAACGTCATGCGCGCATACTACGGGTCTACAGAGGGGGGAACTAACCTCACTGCGTACCGTGTTAGGATGCTGTCTCTGTTCCAGGAACTTGAACCAACCGTCAACGTCTCGGCCCAACGACTGTCGAATCAGGGCGGGTCATCCAACGCAATCACATGTTGGACGACGCCGCACTTGATAGGCTACGCTCAGATGTACTGAGCAACCGTATCGACTTAGCTCCGGCACAAACCGCGGTGCAAGCGTTAGCTATTGACGCAACCCCACCGCGGTCAAACCCTGCTGTTGTAGAGGAGGATGATAGGGTTGCCACGGTAAGTAGCCAGTGCAACGACCGATTGAGGAGCGCACTGGAGGATGCGCTTCGCGAGTATCGATCCACTCCTACCGAACTTAAGCCCCGATTACCACGGTTACCCATACATAATAAAAATAGGGCGTTGGTGTGTGCCCTGGACTCGCAACTCAAGAATCTTTTCGAGAGTAGCGAGAACCTCGTTGATGCACACTCGATCCTGTACTGTGGGGCTGTTGCGGCATGTCGAGTAGCTAATGTCAAGTTTCCAAATTGTGACGTAGCTACTCGACCAAAACCAGCCGTACCATCCTGGCAGCGCAGGATCGAGCGTCGTATCGACGATGCCAGGGTACTCATTGACAAACTATACTGCTTCAGGGAGGGTAATACACGACCACGTGTGATGCGCTTTGTGAGGCGGGCATTCTCGGGGACTGAAATCAGTCCTCAAGAATTCATGTCCCGTGTTACAGAGCGCATCGACTTCCTGAAGCAGAAAGTTTATGCATGGGCGAACCGTATTCGGCGGTATAAGCGGCGGGTTGATCGGTACTCACAGAATCGCATGTTCCAGAGCGATGAAAGGTGGGTGTACAGAGCTTGGGAGCGACCCGATCAAAATATGACGGACGTGTGCCGCCCGGATGATGCCACCACAAGTTCTTTCTGGCACAGCATCTGGTCGGTGCCCGTCCGTCATACTGAGGCTGACTGGATGCGTGATGTCGAGCAAGTGTGTGAACCTATCCCAGAAATGGAACCGATTGTAATTACACCTTTAGATGTAGCCAGAGCAGTTCGTCCGTTACCGAACTGGAAATCACCGGGACCGGACGGACTGCACAATTTCTGGCGCAAATGGTTTAGTAGTTCACACACTTGCCTGGCATCTCAATTTCAGTCATCCTTAGAGTCTGGGTCTCTACCGCAGTTTTTAACAACAGGCGTTACCCACCTGCTCCATAAGTCAGGTAGTCCCGCGGAACCCAAGAATTATAGACCGATCACGTGTTTGTCGACGGTCTATAAGCTTCTTACATCCATTTTGAGAGCGAAAATTAATACACACATTGACAAAAACTCCATTATGTCTGCCTCTCAAAATGGATGTAGGAACGGGTCCCGCGGTACTAAGGAGCTACTCCTCATCGACATGGCCATTAGCCAACAGGTTCGTCGATCCCGCAAGGATCTGTCGACATGTTGGATAGATTATAAGAAGGCCTACGACTCGATTCCACATACATGGCTCATGAGGGTGCTGGAGTTGTACAAGATAGATGCAACTCTACGCGCCTTCCTTGAGTCGTGTATGGGGCAATGGAAGACGGTCCTTCGATATCCAGGATGTCGACAGATTCAGGGGAACGATGAGCCCGTATGGATTAAACGGAGAATATTCCAGGGCGACAGTTTGAGTCCATTTTGGTTCTGTCTAGCCCTGAATCCTCTAAGTACATTGCTGGAGGATTCAGGTCTAGGCTATCGGTTGAGGAGAGGTGGTCAGGTCATATCTCACCTTCTTTACATGGATGATCTGAAACTCTTTGCCCCAACAAATTGCAACTGATGAAGCTACTGAAAGTAACTGAAACTTTTAGTAGCGCCATCAGGATGGAATTTGGTGTGGACAAATGTGCAGTCATGTATGTAAAGCGAGGGGAGATTATGGAATCCGAAGGAATTCAGCTCTCGGATTCCATACACCTGAGATCCCTCTCCTCATCCGAAAGCTATAAATATTTGGGTATGTCGGAAGCGTTAGGCATTAACGTAACTGACATGAAGCAATCGTTGAAGGAGCGCTTCTTCGGTCGCCTGAAGAAGGTATTAAATAGCCTTCTTTCGGGCGGGAACAAGGTGCGCGCCTTCAACGGTTGGGTCATGCCGGTTTTAATGTACTCTTTCGGCATACTCAAATGGACTCAGACCGAACTCGATACCCTGGATAGGAGAGTCCGTACACTGCTGACTGCAAACCGGATGCATCACCCACGATCATCGGTGATGAGACTGTATATCCCGCGGAAGTGCGGGGGTCGAGGCTTTTTAAACGCGAAGACGCTCCACAACCGCGAGGCATGCAGTCTCAGAGAATATTTTTTAAAAGCCGAGGTGGGTATGCACCGAGATGTGGTCGCAGTGGACAAGGGCCTCACCCCGCTGTCCATGGCTAAAGAGAACTGGCGCAAACCTGTAGTACTTACTACCGATGACCGCAAGGAAGTATGGTAAGGCAAGGAGCTTCACGGGCGCTTCTACCGGGCTCTTCATGGGCCCGATGTAGATTTTCTAACATCCGTGTCCTGGCTACGTTTCGGTGACCTCTTTGGGGAAACTGAAGGTTTTGTCTGTGCGATTATGGACGAAGTTATGTTGACGAACAACTACCGGAAATATATTATGAAGGACGGGACGGTTGACGTGTGTCGGGCATGCCACCGTCCGGGTGAGTCCATCAGACATATTATTTCTGGTTGTTCTCGTCTGGCTAACGGCGAGTACTTGCACAGGCATAACCAAGTAGCCAGGATTATCCACCAGCAACTTGCCTTGAAATATAAACTTGTGGAATCAGAGGTACCGTACTACAAGTATGTGCCCGACCCAGTTCTCGAGAAAGACCATGTCACGCTGTACTGGGATCGGTCTATCATCACTGACAGGACTATTGTCGCCAATAAGCCTGACATAGTGGTGATAGACCGATCAGCGCGCCGCGTAATGATAATCGATGTTACCATTCCGCATGACGAGAACCTCGTGAAAGCTGAGAAGGAGAAACAAATAAAATATCTCGACTTGGCACACGAGGTTGTCGACATGTGGAATGTGAACTCGGCTATCATTGTGCCGATTGTCGTGACGGCCAAGGGCCTTATGGCCAAGAGCCTCGACGACCACCTTTCGAGGCTCTCCTTAGGCGGTTGGATCAAGGACCTGATTCAGAAGGCAGTACTCCTCGATACGGCTCGCATTGTGAGGAGGTTCCTGTCTCTGGAGCCCTAACCACCGGTAGCTTGGACCCTGCTCCCGATACCGGCGGACCACTATTTTTTATATTTTTAAATGTTTTTTTAATATTAATTTGTTTAGAAATATTTAAAAATGTAATTTATATGTATATATATGAATAAAGGAAATAATAATGATGATTAGTATTAGTAATGTACAAATAGGCAATTTTGCCTGGAACGTTCCGTGCAGAAGGACCTTTTACAGTATTCGAAGTTAGTATAGATTTATATGATATGACTTTAGAATAATTGTTCAAAAGAAATAAAACAGAAAATACGGAAAACGGAACGGAAATACGTAATGGAAATACCACGTACATCCGAGTTTACGAGGATTTAAAAAAAAAAAATCAATTTATACCTGAGTTCAGATGAATAATATCTAAATAAAGCAAAGATATGGGTCAGTGGGTCGTCTTAGGAGCGGAGACGTAGTTCAAGAGAGAAATGACGTCTCGTGACCCACAGCAGATTGATGCAAATGTCCACACCGTGAAGATGGTAAACACGTGGCCAAACGTCGCCACGGTCGATCCTGGTCAATCGCCTGAAGCTATGTTGTAGTAATCCAAAGGGATTCAGTTAACGAAGAAGGGGCAGAGTCAACCCATATAAAGAGCCCAAATACCGGACTCTTTTTAACTGGTTTGTTCAACCTAAAAAGATGAGAAATAATACGGTTTTACTAACACAGTTTTCAAAGGTCCGAGGATCCAGATGAGAAAAAAGATCAATTATCAGAGATTAAGATCAGACAAAAAATGTACGTACCAGGAAAAAATATTTAAATCACATTAAGAGTCGCTATACCAGCGATAAAGCAGCCATGGAGAGCATTTGCTTTTTACTTTAATTAAAACATTAAACAATAAAAATTTAGGTATTTCATTCGAATAAAATCATATCTGGCACAAGAATGAAGGCTTCAGAAAAAAAAGTGTCATAAAACTTAAATTTTTTCTAAATTTAAAAATATTCGAGCAAAAAGGAAAAATATGGACTTGAGGTTTCATGCGGTACAGTACAAAGAGACTTTAATGCAGAGGGAACGCTGCAGTAGGAGATAGGTTATTGTATAAGCAATTACCTATGTTTTGCTTCATATTATATCCATAGGATCTTCTGGTTGACTACACACTATATCCATAATATATCCGAAGTCAGTATTTGAAACACATGAGAATATGAATATTTACCGATATTGGTATGATCGTAATTGTCCTTTTATAGGTTAGAGCCGTCCCGCCATTGCATGCCGTCGCCCGATTCATTTAGTTGAAATCCCGGTCAACTGTCAACTGAAAATCTTTTACCAATTCCGAAAATAACAAAGCAGCTCGTGGAGGCGCTGTTAGTAAACAAAAATGTCAACAATTTGTCCTAATTCAGCGCATTTAAATTCAGTTCCCTATTTCACCGCGCGCACTCTGCTCTGTCCCTCTAGTCGTTTATTGTGACATTCAGGCTTTAAGGCCTGCTTATACGATTAACTTCATTATGACAGCCTCTAAGCCCCCGCCGAAGGAAGGCTTTCTTCTGAACTTATATTATTAAAAGTTTGTTATTACAGAAGGAGATAATAAAATGTACCAAAGTTGGGATGTAAATGACAAAGAAAATTTGTATAAATGTCCATAAATAAGCCTTAATGAAAGAACGAATACAAAGGTATTATGTTTAATAAAAGTATTCAGACACATTTCAAACTTAAAATAGACTGCCATATTAAACTGGGAAATGTATATTTTCCGAGATTTTTATCCTTTTTTACCCAGATAGCGGGAAAACGTAATATTATCATGAGGCTCGGAGTTTTTGTGTCGGACATAATGAATGCGAAGACAAAACATTTCCTAGCTGGGCTAGTATGAAAATACAAATAGAGAACTGAATCTGTGTCTGAACTAGGACGGGTGACTCAATGGCAATGTAATTAACCTATTTCCAAGATACAACTTAATCTGTCGTTAGGCGGGAGTATTTTATATTACTTTTGAATCCCCTCTTGTAAATTAATGTTTTGAATGACACTGGCAAAATATCCCAAAAAAAGTTGAAAACGGAAATAAGAAAGAAAAAATCTAGTGTGTCATTTTTCACTTTCCACATTCTCCACAGAATTCTGTCTTTTGCTTGTATACGTGCAACTCCATTCAATAAAAGACTGAGCTGATCCCGCCATCGCGATTATCTAGAGTTTTGTGGGACCGTTTTAAATTTAGTCCTTCATTCCACATCTAATAATTTCTAAAAAAACTTGAACTTAAAAGCAAAGTTAAGGTTCACGCAACAAGAAGTCCCTATTATTTAATTATAAGTGACGCAGCAGGGACGACCCTGAGGCCACAGCCAGAACTCATTAGTGGCATACCAAAGGTGAGAGGTGGGAACCGGGAAGACCTAGATGAGAATCAGACAGATCAGGGAAGCATGGCATACAAGAGAGGAGGTTTATACTCAGCAATGGGCGCAACAAAGCTGCCAACGAAGGTGACTAATGATGGTGGCAGAAACAAGTTCTACTAAAAAGTTGAGAACGAATTCTGGGGCAAAGTTCCGGGGCTGCGGGACTGTTTGAAAGAGATACCGTGGCCCTGGAACACAAAGGGCGATGAAGGAACATGGATGGGTTTTAGTCAAAGTCTGACACTCCCTCCTGCTCCGCCCAGAACGGGAGGAGTCATTTGATGATTTCAAATCCGAAAATAAAAAAAAATAAAAAATGGACAAAGTCGTAAAAATAATGTACTCTTAACCTTTCGTATGCCGAGTATATAGACACAATTAAAAACCTATTGTGTCTCGTGTAGATCTACGTTCCGGCACACGAAGGGTTAAGAATACAAGGTGTAATAGGACCCTTTACGATGCCGTAAACAAAGCATTCTGTACATCAAACTAAGTAACTCTACGCTAAAATCATTGTTGGGAAACGACTTTTTTTTTGGGGTGAAAAATCGCGGGAACGGTAGGACTCAATGTAACGCACTCCAAACGTTGTGCTGATGGATGCATTGAGTAGTACAGAGTCATGGAGGCATTTAAAAAAAGTTACAACCATCACAAAAGGAATTTAAAAAAATCTGAAAAAAAGTTCCTTCAATATCTCCGGAAGGTTCCCAGGTGTGGTCCAGAACAAAATAAATATTGCAATGACGGGGAAAATACCGGCCTGTCGGCTTCGTTCAGGGTCTTTTTACACCCATTATGTAACTACAAAATTACTTGGTATTCACGCAACAACAAGTCCTAATTATAAGTGACGCAGCGCCGGTATCCTCGCTATGCAGGTACAGTCAACACTAAGGCCACAGCCAGAACTCATTAGTGGCAGAGCAAAGGTCAGGGGCGGGAACCGACACGTTTGATCGATAAACTGACCCACTTCATGAGGAGTTTCAACTGCAGTCGGGTTAGATAAATAGCCGTGTTTAAGTTATATTAGCTGTTGCCCGCGGCTTCGGGCACTTTGTAAATATAGCATATGGCACTCGGAAATAGTGTAGCTTCCTATTAGCACTATTTAGTAATCTGTGCTATTAGTGAAAGAATTTTATTACCCCCTACATACTTACAAACATACAAAGTAACTTACAAACAAATTTTACCTCTTTATAATATTAGTATAGATAGATAGTATAGATAACACCACACTTGTAATCCTTGAAGGGAAAGGCAGAGGTGTGTATCTAATAATAGTACACCCATATTACGCCAGTTATGTTTTAGTCCCATGTAATAGGGGGCGAGCCTATTGAAAACAACCGGGACTCTGATTGGTACTTAGAAATTTCTTGCTTGGGCTGACGTGAGAATCGAACCCAGAACCTCATGCTCAGCAGTCGCGCTTGCCAGCACTACACCAACGATGCAGCTAAAGGTAAATATAGCAAGCATATACTATATATTAGCCTCGAAACAGGACCAGCGGGTCCTGTATGAGTAGAAAGAATTGTAATTTTATTCGTTCTTGGACAGCATTGTATGTTGTCGTTTGGAGATAGAAAAGAACACACATACACACACACACACACATACTCAAACACTGTGAATATCAAATTATGCAGTGAAAAGTTTCAAATGCTTCGTTGGTTTAGTCGTCACAAGCGGTAGTTCTGAATATGAGATTTTGGGTTCAATACCTGAGTCGGGCAAAGTGTTATTGGTTTTTCACGAGAAAATTTTCAATAGCTCAAAGTCTAGATTTGTGCCCGGTTGATGGCAATAGTTGCCCCTAGTTACAAATGGTGAATTCTGGATGTATAAAAATATTTGCCCAACTTTCAGAGATACATGCATGGTAATGACATTGTGTTGTGCTCTTATTCAAAACTAGCTATTGCCCGTGGTTTCGCTCGCGTATTTGTAGGAAATTATCCCACGGGCACGTTGTAAATATAGCCTATGGCACTTGGGGATAATGTAGCTTCCTATTAGTCAAAATCGGTTCAGTAGATCCAGAGATTACCCCCTACATACAAACATACAAATTTGACCTCTTTATAATATTTATTCAAAATAACCACACCTTACTGATCTCTGCCTTACGGAGCTCGTAGCTAAACAGCCGCATGGGTCGATCTCCAAGGTTAAGCCGTGCTTGCCGAGGTTGGTCCGTGGATGGGTGACAGCACACTAAGCCGTTGGTCTCGGCTGTAATTCAGTTAAGTCAGAAGCCGAAAGTCTGACATCCAGTCTTACCAAGGGGTATCGTATTACTCAGTTACTGGGATGTGGAAGTCAGATAGGCAGTCGCTCCATGTAAAATACTGGTACTCAAGTACTCAGCTGCATCCTGTTAGACTGGCAGCCGACCCCAACACAGTTGGGAAATGGCTAGGCAGATGACACCTAACTGATATCTACCTGAAAAAACTGTGGAGGGTAACAGATAATTTCTCATCACATGGAAACTAAATTCTGCAGTTGTCAAAATGTTTTTCTTCCCCATTATTTCCCAGGATCGGAATGTGTAGATTAATCTACGGTCATTGACTTGAGATGTATACGTTAGTATGGATATGCCTAAGCAATTCGAAAAAAAAACACTTTTTCTTTCAGGATTTTAAAATTATAAAGACTGTAATATTATTCTAGTCATCGAAATAGTAGTAGGATCATTGGTACCGGAAATCTGCTTTTGTTTTCCACGTTTTGTTATAATTACATATAGACTAGTATTGGATACATAAATTGACAAAGAGGGTATTTTTTTAACAAAAACAGGCATGTCCACGTTATTATTGCAAGATGCGGGTCCTAAAAATTAATCCATCGATCCTTGCTCATTACTGTAGATTAATTAGCATGTTTTTCTCATAGTCCTTACTGCATCAAGCACCCGTATAAGATTTTGTATTAAAATGATGACGCCAAATAGACAGTGTCTGTATTCCCCCGTGGGTTAGAATAGTCAATAGAGTGTCAATGATGTCCTCAATCATTCAGTTCATCATCAATTCCCGGAACGCCTGTAGTTCAATCTCCACTGACATGTAATGTAAATTAGACGTAATTGCTTTCTCACTTTAAGGTTCAATGTTACTATCACGTCATATTACGACAAGGTCAATTTGTCTTTGACACAGTTGAAAATTGTCAACCTTAGTGAAGTTATAATTTTCAAGGAATTGTTACTAGAGATGAAAACGAGGTCGACTGCAAAAGGCGACGAATATCTTAGACCTCGTAGATCATTATTAAGTATTTAGGACGTATCTACATACACATGTGAAAGACATTTATTTTACCTCCAACAATGAATTTAAATCGGTTGCTTTAAGTCGTTTTCCCGTCTTATAAACGTCTCATTGAAAACAGTCTTACAATCTTTGCCCTCCCTTGGCTCCTTCTACATTGACATGAAAATAACAAAGACACGTACAAAGTGATTACATATCCCAAGATTTTGTAAATGAATGGTTAACACAGTAATCCACCAAGTAAAGAAAGCTAACTAGATATCTAAGGGCTCATTTACGGACAACTTCCGTAACCTCCCACACCCAAACTAATCGCTACTTGATTAATAAGAGAACCGACCGTCAGCTGCTCAAGTAGCGGTGGGTTTGGGTGTTCGAGGTTACGGAAGTTGTAAAAAAAAATAAAAAATTAAGTCATAGTACGCCGGCTGAAACTTTTTTACAACTTCCTTAACCTCCCACACCCAAACCCACGCGGGCACCGCCGCGGGCGACGTAGCGGGCGCCGCCGCGGGCACGGCCGCGGGCGACGTAGCGGGCGCCGCCGCGGGCACCGCCGCGGGCGCCGCCGCGGGCACCGCCGCGGGCGACGCAGCGGGCGCCGCCGCGGGCACCGCCGCGTTCGCCGCTGCGGACGACGCAGCGGGCGCCGCATGCAGTACAAATAAACGCGCGTAAAATCGCTTCTCCGTAAACGCTCTCATACATTTCCATATGTTTGAATTGAAAGCGGGCCGTAAATGAGCACTAAGGCTTACAGTTACTATCAAACCAATAAATTCAATTCGTATATCAATTCGTAACCAAGCGAAGGAACGAAAATCAAAAGACCGAAGAAGTAGCATTTAATGAGACCACATGACATGTTTAGAGAGATTTATTTACAGAGATTATAATAAAAATAGAACAAACAACAACAACTTGTACCAATGTATCAATGTAACTTATATCATGTTGACAAAATATACAAATAGTTATATTAATAAAAACAAATCAATACGCGTATGGAATAGTAATAATAGTACTGGGTAATACGGTACCCCTTGGTAAGAATGGTTGTCAGACTTTTGGACCACTGACTACCTATAACGATTGTCAAAGATGTATAAATGACAGCTGGGACCAACGGCTTAGCGAGCTTTCCGAGGCACGGAGGAAACTCAGTATGTAATGGGTGGTCCATGGACCAACTTAGGCAAGCGCGGCAAAAAAGACCCGGGCTGCTGTTATTATTTACTCACACGCTCCTTCTAGACAGCGGCCATCGATGCGAGATATATTGTAGTACACAAGTAATGTGTGCGCTGACACTGATGCTCTCTCTCTTCGATGGGACGACAATCAGACACGACCGAAGAGAGATAAGAGGAGGGTCAAACTCTGGACTACTTCTATTACTATAGATGTACTAACGTGAAAGAGGCAAAAGGAGTTTGTTAGGGTCTTAGCAGGTGGCGTTCTGTAAATTCTGCCTACCCCCATTAGAAAAAGGCGTGAGTTTATGTATTTAGGTATATGTAGGAACAGATTCTATGAGCCAGAAGAGAGTTTGTGTTCTTTCAACGGATATCGCGAACGTAGGGATCGTACATAGATGCCTTATTCATAATATGGAAGTAACAAGGGAAATGCTAGCGATACTGGTGCATGGTGAAAAAAAACTTTCTGCGAAAACAAAACCGACTTCCAAAAAAACACTAAAAAAGTCTAAAATAACTTGACTTTCGGAAGTCGGTGTTTTGGAGGGCATTTAACTCCTCTAGGCTCGTGGTAGCCTAATACAGGTTACTTGACCGCCGCCTATATCTCGGCGTTGTTGTTCTTCAGCACCATCCGAAGGGCACGTGTAGGGTGGGCCTAGAAAAGGTGGTAAATAAGATAAGTCACTATCTGAAAGAAATAGTTTCGTTTCAGATAGTGACTTATCAGTGAATAGTAATCGTTTAGAAGTTTTATTTCCAGTATAAGACAGATTTCATTTAGTTTCATTTAGTTTTTGAAGTATACATAGAGTTCAGTTCCACTAATTGTGTAATATTGTACGCTAGTTTTACCATAGAAAAAAAGTGTTTCTATTTCTTCTTCACCGATAGTAATAGTGTAGTGCCTTTCAAACCTACTGCTCCGTTCCACAAATCTAACGTTACAGCTGGAACCTATAGGTACAGTGCGGTTAGTGGCTCATTTTGGATCCGTTATAGTTTAAATTACCAAATACGAGTCCACCCGTCTGGTACAACAACGTTATACTTCAATGAATGCCTAAGGCCGGTTTCACCTACACTAAGTTATACTTAAATGAATGCTTAAGGCTCGCTTTCACCAACACAAAGTAATATCTAAATGAATGCCTAAGACCCGTTTTCACCAACACAAAATGTAACCTAAATTAATGCCTAAAAGACCCGTTTTCACCAACACAAAGTGATACCTAAAAGAATGCTTAGGGCCCGCTTTCACCAACACAAAGTGATACCTAAAAGAATGCCTAAGACCCGTTTTCACCAACACTAAGTTACACTTAAATGATTGCCTAAGACCCGTTTTCACCAATACAAAGTGATACCTACAACAATGCCTAAGATCGGGTTTCACCAACACAAAGTGTAACCTAAATTAATGCCTAAAAGACCCGTTTTCACCAACACAAAGTGAAACCTAAAAGAATGCCTAAGACCCGTTTTCACCAACACAAAGTTACACTTAAATGAATGCCTAAGGCCCGCTTTCACCAACACAAAGTGATACCTAAAAGAATGCCTAAGACCCGTTTTCACCAACACTAAGTTACACTTAAATGATTGCCTAAGGCCCGTTTTCACCAACACAAAGTGATACCTAAAACAATGCTTAAGGCCCGCTTTCACCAACACTAAGTTACACTTAAATGATTGCCTAAGACCCGTTTTCACCAATACAAAGTGATACCTAAAACAATGCCTAAGACCGGGTTTCACCAACACAAAGTGTAACCTAAATTAATGCCTAAAAGACCCGTTTTCACCAACACAAAGTGAAACCTAAAAGAATGCCTAAGACCCGTTTTCACCAACACAAAGTGAAACCTAAAAGAATGCCTAAGACCCGTTTTCACCAACACAAAGTTACACTTAAATGAATGCCTAAGGCCCGCTTTCACCAACACAAAGTGATACCTAAAAGAATGCCTAAGACCCGTTTTCACCAACACTAAGTTACACTTAAATGATTGCCTAAGGCCCGTTTTCACCAACACAAAGTGATACCTAAAACAATGCTTAAGGCCCGCTTTCACCAACACTAAGTTACACTTAAATGATTGCCTAAGACCCGTTTTCACCAATACAAAGTGATACCTAAAACAATGCCTAAGACCGGGTTTCACCAACACAAAGTGTAACCTAAATTAATGCCTAAAAGACCCGTTTTCACCAACACAAAGTGAAACCTAAAATAATGCCTAAGACCCGTTTTCACCAACACAAAGTGATACCTAAAAGAATGCCTAAGACCCGTTTTCACCAACACAAAGTGATACCTAAAACAATGCTTAAGGCCCGCTTTCACCAACACAAAGTGATACCTAAAACAATGCCTAAGACCCGTTTTCACCAACATTAAGTTACCCTTAAATGAATGCCTAAGGCCCGTTTTCACCAACACAAAGTGATACCTAAAAGAATGCCTAAGACCCGTTTTCACCAACACTAAGTTACACTTAAATGATTGCCTAAGACCCGCTTTCACCAACACAAAGTGATACCTAAAACAATGCCTAAGACCCGTTTTCACCAACACTAAGTTACCCTTAAAAGAATGCCTAAGATCCGTTTTCACCAACACAAAGTGATACCTAAAACAATGCTTAAGGCCCGCTTTCACCAACACAAAGTGATACCTAAAACAATGCCTAAGACCCGTTTTCACCAACACTAAGTTACCCTTAAAAGAATGCCTAAGATCCGTTTTCACCAACACAAAGTGATACCTAAAACAATGCTTAAGGCCCGCTTTCACCAACACAAAGTGATACTTAAAAGAATGCCTAAGACCCGTTTTCACCAACACAAAGTGATACCTAAAACAATGCCTAAGACCCGTTTTCACCAACACTAAGTTACCCTTAAATGAATGCCTAAGACCCGCTTTCACCAACACAAAGTGATACCTAAAACAATGCCTAAGACCCGTTTTCACCAACACTAAGTTACCCTTAAAAGAATGCCTAAGACCCGTTTTCACCAACACAAAGTGATACCTAAAACAATGCTTAAGGCCCGCTTTCACCAACACAAAGTGATACTTAAAAGAATGCCTAAGACCCGTTTTCACCAACACAAAGTGATACCTAAAACAATGCTTAAGGCCCGCTTTCACCAACACTAAGTTACACTTAAATGATTGCCTAAAACCCGTTTCACCAACACAAAGTGATACCTAAAACAATGCTTAAGGCCCGTTTTCACCAACACAAAGTGAAACCTAAAAGAATGCCTAAGACCCGTTTTCACCAACACAAAGTTACACTTAAATGAATGCCTAAGACCCGTTTTCACCAACACAAAGTGATACCTAAAACAATGCTTAAGGCCCGCTTTCACCAACACTAAGTTACACTTAAATGATTGCCTAAGGCCCGTTTTCACCAATACAAAGTGATACCTAAAACAATGCCTAAGACCCGTTTTCACCAACACAAAGTGATACCTAAAACAATGCTTAAGGCCCGCTTTCACCAACACAAAGTGATACCTAAAAGAATGCCTAAGACCCGTTTTCACCAACACAAAGTGATACCTAAAACAATGCTTAAGGCCCGCTTTCACCAACACTAAGTTTCACTTAAATGATTGCCTAAGACCCGTTTTCACCAATACAAAGTGATACCTGAAACAATGCCTAAGACCCGTTTTCACCAACACAAAGTGATACCTAAAACAATGCTTAGTGCCCGCTTTCACCAACACAAAGTGATACCTAAATTAATGCCTAAAAGACCCGTTTTCACCAACACAAACTGAAACCTAAACTAATGCCTAAGGCCTGCTTTCACCAACACAAAGTTGCACGCAAAGTGATAATGCCTAAGGCTCGTTTTCACCAACACCGACGTGTGCCTAGAGCCTAGAGGCCCACCCTACACATGCCCTTCGGATGGTGATAAAGAACAACAACGCCGAGACATATGCGGCGGTCAAGTAACCTGTATTAGGCTACCACGAGCCTAGAGGAGTTAAATGCCCTCCAAACCACCGACTTCCGAAAGTCAAGTTATTTTAGACTTTTTTAGTGTTTTTTTGGAAGTAGGTTTTGTTTTCGCAGAAAGTTTATTTATTTTACCCTTTTTAGTTGTAGTATATATACCACACAAATTCTTATCATGAATTAATTTTTACATTGAAACTACAAGTTAGTTAAAGTACTCGTCAAGACGAATCATACGACCCCAAACTGGATGGGATTGTGTCATTTTATTACGGACTACCTGTGACCACGTTCCAGCTCCATCACCAGACCCTGGGTACCATCTAGAGACAAAGTACTCGACAAGATGAATTATACGAACCCAAACTCGATGGGGTTATATCGTTTTATAACGGAGTTCCTATGGCCAGCTTCCAGCTCCATCATCAGACCCTGGTTACCATTTAGGACTACGCCACATCGCGTGATGTGATAATTAACGTGAGGAAAACAACAAAATTCCTAAACCGATTTTGATGAAATTTCTATGGGACCAATCGGGAAGCATTTCAGATGAAAAAAAAAAATTTTCCGATCGGTTTACAAATGACGGAGTTATGAGGTAAGAAACATAAAAAAAGACAATACAACCGAATTGAGAACCTCCTCCTTTTTGAAGAAAATCGGTTAGTAAAAAATAATTCAAATGTCTAAAGTTCTTCATTTAAAAACACGACCTCCATTGGCAAACTTTACCAAAAAAACACTTGACGATTTTATTTATCTAAAGTTAAGTTTTACTAAAGTTTTAGAATTTAGCAGAAACTAAAGTTTTAGCAGAAACAAATGAGAAAGGATTTATCTTCGTCTTTCGTATCTATATATGGTGTCACTTATTTAAACTTCTCCCGCCCAATATGTGGCCAAGCAAAACGCGGCATCAGGGGCTAAAAAAAATCGTTTCATAAAAGGATGTTTGAATGTTACACTCAAAAAATACGTTAACTGTGCAAAAAAAAAAAAACAATTTTATCTCCAAAGCAAAAATGTTACTTCAAAATCTATAAAACCGTCGAAGCAAGTCAGCGACAGCGTCATTGTGTGGCCCGATTGTACGTTCAAAGTTATTGAATGAGAATAAAAAAGAAGACACCTACTAAATTGAAAGGCGCTCCTCGCAGCAAATAGCGAAGTAATCAGTCCTATGCCAAAGTTGCGGATGTTAATAGAACAACAACTTTACAATAAAGTGCAGTCTACACGATGGAGTTTAAAAATAAACTTCGGAATTGAACGAAGCTAATTTCTGTTCGTACTTTTTTTGTATTGTGTTATTAGTTTTTCGTACGTGGGTTTTTGCTTAATTAATACTTGTGGCGACTGATGTTGTGTAGGTAGCGGTAATTTTAGATGGGAGTGTGAAGGTTAATGAAACAGACACGTGTCATGGAGCACATCACAGTTTACGGCTTTGTCGAATAATGTCCCATTCTTAAAATGCCTAGCATTCTACAAATGCTGCTTCTTAAAATGGCCAATTCGAGAAAAGGCTAATTCTTAAAATGGCCAATTCGCAAAAGGACTAATTCTTAAAATGGCCAATTCGCAAAAGGACTAATTCTTATAATGGCCAATTCGAAAATGGTCTAGTTCTTAAAATGGCCAATTCGAAAAAGGTCTTTTTCTGGAAGTACTTACAGAGATATGTAAACAAGTACATACAGGGTTACTGGTAACTCGTCGCATTCCTTGCAGGACATAAAATGGTTTCTGATTATTTAGAAAATCAAATTAAACAATTTCGTGAACATAGTTGATATTTTTAATCAATTTTAAGTACACACATTTCACATGTCTTGTTTTCTAGGCGCCAAAACACTAGACTTGTGACCCGTATGAGCCTTAGCCTCGCGACCGCTAAGGTACCATTTGAGATACCAATACGTACGCGGAAAAAAAATAGCATACCTTTTCGAGCTTGAACTGTGTGAATATTCCCGCAGCAAATTTTACGTGTCCACGTTGAGAATCGAGGTGTAAAATGATAGGATATTTCTTATTTTTTTATATAGTGAACTACGTAACTTGGTTCAATCAGGGCCACATATTTTTAATAAGTTTATCAGGAAAAAAAAAAACAACTGGGCTTGTAAGTACCCACCCTACCCTACCCTACCTACCTAACTTCCTACCTACCTGCCTACCTACATACCCTACCTAACTACCTAACGTACCTCCCTACTTACCTACCCTATCTACCTACCTCGGTTGAATAAACAACACCTTGAATTTATGCTGACCTAGTACTTTAGCTACTACCTACCTCCTAACACTTTTTACTACTCTACTCTATCTACCCTACCCTAGGTAACCTAACCTAACTTCCTACCTTCCTACCCTACCTACCTATCTATCTACCCTACCTTCGTATCTACCTACCCTACCTACCTACCTACCTACCTAACGTACTTACCTCGTTTGAATAAACAGCACATTGAATTTATGCTGACCTAGTACTTTTGGTCGCCAAAAGGACGATTTTAGTCAAAATTCGGAAAAATAAATATTTGAGTTATTTGATTATCACACGGGACCATCGCATTTTTCCGTGATCAAAAGTAGCCTATGTTTTAATCCAGCATATAAGCTATCTTGATACCAAATTACACACATACAAACTTTCGCCTGTATAAATAATTAGAGTGATTATTTGATTTTGAACCATTTTTCAACATTTTTATTTTAGGTACCTTTTCCTCTTTTTATTTGGGTACTTGCATTTTAATATTTGAATTATCTGTCTAACTGGAAAAAATAGTCCTTTTAAAAATTGGACTTTTTAAGAATTGGGCTTTCTAAGAATTGGGCTTTTTAATACTTTTACTCGTCAAAATAAATAAAAGTGGAAGCGAAGCAGTGGAAGAACCATTGAAACATCTAAAAACGTACGACATGACAACTTTGTAACGAATATGTCGTGGTATTGTTTAAAAGAGTGCTACACTTTATTGCTCATAGACCAGCGGGTAATTCTCTTCCTACTGAGACCCCAAGCGAGCCCCACAGGAGGCCACAGAAATGCTGTCAGGATATCGAAAAAGCCGACCAAAGTGCTAATAAACTCGACATGAAGGCCGGACCAGATTGTGCGAAATTGAGAAGATTTAGTAGTAAAGAGGAAGCAACGATACCATAAAGGAAGGAATAAGATAATAATTATGTTGTTACAACATGTTTTTATGACCAGGTCAAGCGGTTACTTAAAATACATAACAATATGGAATCATTTTACGAGTGACAAGTTGCCCAACACAGACAAAGTATTGAAAGAAAATCAATACGATGCAAGAAAAAGGCTTGAATATAGATTGATAAATATGATTCAATATCTCCTATTCTGAGATTGTATTAATAACTTTCCTAATAAACCCTAACTTTATTGTAGCAACTCGTAATTGAGACGAATTCAAAAAGTTTTTGTGGTCTCTGCGGGCGCTGCCTTATTTACTTTTGTTGTAATGAAGCAATTTAGCGATATAATAGGAAGCTCCAATGTTTTTCCGCTACGGAAAGAGGATGATAAGTTTCGCTTAGCCTATCAGGTCTTACGAAGTAATTATTACACTGCTTCATTTGTATTATGTTTGTGTTTTCTCTGTGGATTTGATCTGTTTTTTCTTGTGATTTTATACCTACGATGGAATGTTTCTGTACTACTAATTTCACGTTACTACCAAACATTTTTTTTGTCATTTGTGATAATATCATTTTATTTGGTTGCTATGTAAATTCTGAGCCGAATCAAATTAAGAATCAAGCCTAGAAACAGTCTTCATTTACGCAACGTTATGAATCCAGCTCGCTAAAACCAATATTACTTATGCAAAGAATACCGACAGTCTTTATACGTAAGCTTAGCACAAAGAAGCGCTCCAAGAAAAAACAGAGAAAAATTGCTTTTTATTCCATTACCAAACTGAAGAGAGCGTGATACGATTACAAAAAGATACAGACGGAACATAGAGAGAATTTAGAGAGGCAAACTGGTTAACATAATGCTCGTTTAATGGATTCTGGAGTAGGTATAGGTATTTATGGAGGCCTTTGATAAATAGCCGATGAGTTGCGTGTTTTTGGAGGGCAGGCCATCATGTTTATAGGTACACTTTGTATTATGTTTAGTGAGCAATATTGAATGATGGGTGTTGTTGATTTAGCGGTTTTGTTTTGAGTGTTCATTGGCAGTTGAATTTGCAATATAAATTAGCGATTTGGTGCAAAGTGAAGCAAACATTTATCGGAATAATTATTCTGATGAAAATAGTAACATGAAACGGTTTGCCACTTTTCAGTCATATGTTCTAAGTAATAAGGTTGAAATGTGGTTGATCGTGAGTAAACTCGGTAGTACATGTGGCGTATAAACAAATAACTTAGTAAGTATAGTTCTGTTCAAACTTTATGGCGGCTCGGAAGTTAGCTGCGAGTGACGGTATCCGAATTATACAGTCAAGACGATGCGACCTCCGCACCCGATGATACCTCAAATTGAGTTTTGCACAGCTTTACGCTAGATGTTCCGAGCACCATAAAGAGCCCTTTATACCTGTGCAGGCCGTCACTCGCAGCTAACTTCCGAGCCGCCATAAAGTTTGAACCGAACTATACCTAATATAATTTCAAACAAAAATGAAGATCGCGATCGTTACAAATCCAATAACTTTAAGTAATGAATTACTAGCTATAGTCATACAGCAAATAAGTCCGATCCAATGCAGTACTTATATCTAGAAGTAAATTATATGAAAAGAAATAAAAAAGAAACTAGAACTATTACGAAGAGACATTACGATCACAAAAAGGCGGAGGATATGGTAATAAAAGTCATAAATAAAGATAACATTGAGATACTTAACGTTTTCTGCAAATTGACGATATTGATTATGACGTTGCTTGGCTAAAGTACTAGGCTAACATGCAATCTAGGAAGTATTGAAGTGTTTAACGGGAAGGTCTCCGATCAAAGTCAAAGTTCCATTTTCAAAGCGCTGTCAAACTTGCGGAAACCATTACAGTAAGGCTCAAAGGCTGACTATTAACGAGGGGCAAGCAAAGTGGAGTGTTGTATTAACCATTTGTTTAGAAAATAAAAAGTTAATTGCTTACCTAAATACTTTGGTGTCATTAAGAAGAAGAAGAACGCTTTAGATTTTCTGAAAGATATTAACTGACCGAGGAACAGTCCCTAGCAGGCCACGGTTTTTTTTTTGTTTTAAGAATGTTTAGTTTCCTCGCATTTTCTTAGTACACCACATTTCGCCAGATATGTTTAAGTCCCTTGTAATAAGGGGCAAGCCTATTGCCATCAACCAGGATAATTCCAGAGTCCATGGCTCCTAATGAGAAATTCCTGATGGAAAAACCCAATAACACTTTTCCCGAACTGGGAATCGAAACCAGGACTTCATGCTTAGCAGTCGCGATTGTGACTACTAGACAAAAGAATATTCTTTAAGTTTTCTTTAAAATTCCTAGTACAACTCATATTCGATGGCTTAGTTTAATTCTTGTTTTCGAAACTAAGCAAGCTGTTCAAGCTTTTAGCTCTTCCACTTTAGAAGCTATTTTACATAATAATAGAAGTGTTAGCTGTTCTGTTCAGTGTTAACAAACAAATTCAAA
The DNA here is from genome assembly GCA_947578425.1 of Eugnorisma glareosa. NCBI lineage: Eukaryota > Metazoa > Arthropoda > Insecta > Lepidoptera > Noctuidae > Eugnorisma > Eugnorisma glareosa. The sequence continues at coordinate 12,987,285 of OX387969.1, read as the reverse complement.
CAAGCTGTTTAGAGAAAACGTGAGTCTTTGAAGTAATGGGTTACGTACTTTACAGTTAAAGAAAATTGTGTAAAAAAGAATAATCTAGAAACAGAGTAATGCCAAAAAAAACGTTTGTGAATGCCTGTAATTGAATTCTTTATCACAATATTAAATCTTACGTCTTTCGGTTGGCCTCTTTTGATAGTCTTTTATTTTTGTCATGAACAGTTTTGCCAGTAATTTAAATCTGAGTACCTACCCTACTTCTTTTTTGCAATGCAATCAAAATGTCTGCTTTCCATGGGTAGTCAGGATTTTTTTTTTTCACTACACATTATAAAACAAAGTCGCTTCCCGCTTTCCGTCTGTCCCTATGTAAAACCTATCTACAACCTGTCCTATCTTTAAAACTAAGAAACGGATTTTGATGCGGTTTTTTTTAATAGATAGAGTGATTCAAGAGGAAGGTTTATATGTATAATTTTTGCATTTTTAATTACACCCGTGCGAAGCCGGGTCTGGTCGCTAGTATTGTTATAAAATAAAAAGATAATCGTGGCAAATCAGAGTACCTAGTATATTACAGTATGATGAATTTTGCCGAACTAATTCTAATTAATTAGCATTAAACTAGGCATAAATTCAAATAAGAACACTACCACCAACCATTAATTTATTTTATTAACAAATTATACTAAACACTCAATATTCACTAGTAAAGTAAAAACATTTCTCGTCTAAAATAGCACAAGAATTGAATGCTCAAACTACTTCTGCGATTAACTATTACTCAGGTCGCTAACGATACTACGGTTGGGCCATGAAATAAGTGACTCAGGGGTAATTAAAATCTACTATAACCCGCTAGAGAAGTTTCTTGGGGTTGTACTGAGATATTAATGATACTACATTTTAATTTTAATCTGAGTTTAAGCGGCTTTGCTTTGTGAACGTAATAAATATAGAATACGAAATGTTTTATTTATTATGTTTGGAAGAATTAAGCTTGTTTTAATTTGTATTATAATAAGAATTTACTGTTTGTTTGTATGAGATGCTTGTATTTAGTTAGGTTCCTTCTAAAACAATATTGTTTCGTACAATAATATGAATTAATTACCTGTTTTTTTTCGATGGGAAATCATCAAATAACCCCTCCCGCTCTGGGCTGAGCAGGAGGGAGTGTCAGACTTTTACTGACTACAACCCATCCATGTTCCTTCCTTTGCCCTTTGTGTTCCAGGGCCGCGGTATCTCTTTCGAACAGTCCCGCAACCCTGGCAGACACCGGTCCTTACGGGCCCCTTCCTGTTTGCTGACTCTCTTTGAGGCGCGCGTGGAACACGAACGCGCCGTCGACACCGCCTGTCGTCATAAGACGGACGGACGGCGAGCTAGCCCATAGCTCACCGTCCACAGGCCCGCGCCTACGGTGGCCGGGGGCCACCAGGTGGCCCCCGACGCCCGTTGCGTCTCCCGCGGCGGCTGAGACGTGAGGCTCTCTCCCTCTCACGTCCCGCCATATGAATTAATTACCTGCATGCTTAAAATAGAAAAAAAAAAAACGTAACATTAAATAAAAACTGTATAACATAAAAATTAATTCTTTGGGTAAATAAAATGTGAGAAAATAAAAAAAAAATAAAAAAACGCAAATTTGTCACAATGCATTTCCATAATCCGAAACCAATGAAATGACGGATATAATTAAAATTAATTTATACACGCAGCGACCTTTCACGAACTTTTCATAAACATCTAAGTACCTAAGCGTTATTGAAAAGTTGGAGGTACATCCCTATTACCTGCCCCCCCCTCCCCCCCCCACCCCCCCCCTGCCCTCCCTTCCCTTTTGCCTTTGACGCATGTTAGGCATTTATTTCGTGATCGTTTTTCTTACTTTAATACTAGCTGCTACTAGCTGTTGCCCGCGGCTTCGCTCGCGTTTTGGTTAAAAATTATCTCACGGGCACGTTGTTAATATAGCCCATGGTACTCGGGGATAAAGGAGCTTCCAATTAGTGAAAGAATTTTCAAGAGAGGAGCAAGGAACACCAACGTGAAAACGGTCACCACGTATTCAGTACACCATTACGAGCCCCCTTTTTTTTTCGGATGGGAAATCGTTAAATAACTCCTCCCGATCTGGGCTGAGCAGGAGGGAGTGTCAGACTTTTACTGACTAAAACCCATCCATGTTCCTCCTTTTGCCCTTTGTGTTCCAGGGCCGCGGTATCTCTTTCGAACAGTCCCGCAACCCTGGCAGGCGTCGGTTCTTTCGGACCCCTTCCCGCTTGCTGACATCTCTCTGAGGCGCGCGTGGAACACGGTCGTGCCGTCGACACGGCCTGTCGCAATAAGACGGACGGACGGCGAGCTAGCCCATAGCTCACCGTCCACAGGCCCACGCCTACCGTGGCCGGGGGCCACCACATGGCCCCCGGCTCCCGGTGCGTCTCCCGCGGCGGCTGGGACGTGAGGTTCTCTCCCTCTCACGTTCCGCCAGCTCCTTCGCTAGCATGACTGACTCAGAGCCCAATTTTTTTTTTTTTTTCGAATGCGAAATCGTCAAATAACCCCTCCCGCTCTGGGCTGAGCAGGAGGGAGTGTCAGACTTTTACCGACTAAAACCCATCCACGTTCCTTCCTTTGCCCTTTGTGTTCCAGGGCCACGGTATCTCTTTCGAACAGTCCCGCAACCCTGGCAGACTCCGAGCCCCCTTATATAGAAATTATTCATCGGTTTTTAAAAAAAGAATCAGCTGTTCCATGCATTTTGAACGTGTAGGTATTGCACATTTGTAGGAAAAGCTGTTTTTTTTTAATAACCGATCAAAAAAACTATGTGGTGGCTCAGAATGATATACTGAATACATGGTCATCGTTTTACCCCGTATAAACTTACAAACATACAAACTTTACCTCTTTTTATGTTATTGTAGATATTATTTTGCAGCTATTAACATAATATAATAATATTATATCGAAACATGATGACTGTTTTCAGCACTATTTAATTAAAATTAATATTCACGGCACTTTAATGCGGGATCAATCATTAATTTAATGTTACGTAAACATTTTAGCAGGTATGTAAGGAATGCATTGTTAAAATATGTTTTAGTGATTTTATTATACTTACATAATTAATATAATTTAATTGAAAGTGCGTTGTATGTGCAATCGGAGCGGCGTGTGCGTATGACCAGATGTATGAAGCAAAATAAATACGTAGGTAAAGATTTTAGCAGGTGGTGCTATGATTACTGCCTACAGCCTCGGGGAAAAAGCTTGAGGAAAGGCCTTGATTTGTGTATGTAACAATTAAATCACCATCTGCCTAGCTTTTTCCCAAATACATTGAGGTCGGCTTCCAGTCTAACAGGATGCAGCTGAATACCAGTATTTTACATGGAACAACTGCTTATATAACCTCAAGAAGTCCCCCAGTCAGTACTGGGTAACGACCGTGCTTTCCGAGACACGGAGGTAACTCGGTATTTTATTTATTTATTTAAATGCCTTAAACTATCATTACAGGTCTATAACCTAATGAAATAGCCAAGTCACACAAACAAAATTAAAATTAAAGCACCAAATATATCTCAAGATTGTTTGTAACACAGTGTAAATAATAGTACCTACTTTTGCGAATTTACCCCAGTGACATGTAAATATATCAATTTCGACCTGAATGTAGTTGATGGTGCGAATTGCTCGAGTCAGAGGGATTTTGGCCAGCAAGTTGGTCCTAGCTGGAGGTACGACCAGCAGCGGCGGGGGCCGTCGCCTCCACACTTAACGGTAACCACCAACAACCGCAACTAACCCGAGAGTGTTACAACCGCTGCAACACTCTCGGGTTGTGCTTTATGCCTCGGAGCAATCGCACAATGTACGACACTAGTGCAAATTCCCGTCGTACCCCGAGTTGATTGTACCCCACCATACCCAGTACAAATAGTGTGGGGTACATCAAAGGGTAGAATGGGTATACCCCATAAAGTTTCTTGTACAGGTGGCGCGTATGGAATGGGTGGTCACCCATCCACGGACCAACCTACACAAGAAGATCGACCCGAGCGGCTGTCATTATGTAGCCATGAACTCCTCCATGTAATGTAACAATTTAAATAATATGTAATATTTGAAAAGGCTTCCAATTCCGTTTTAGGGTACCCTATACCGTATAAGAACATCGACACTTCTTTGATTAATTCTGGTTCCGTGCTCAGAACTGATTACCAAGCTTCGTGGTTGAACTATTCATAGCCAGGAGGTTTACTGGCATCGCTAAAACTAGATGATAAGCATATTAATAAGATATTGAGGGTAAGTGCTTATTTATAGGTCACTGAATTATATGAGGTTCGTATCGTTATCTTGCTATTTTTATGGCTAGTTCCCTTAACTAATAAGGATATGGGTCTGTCCATTAATAGATCTTTAGGTTACGCCGTGTTTGCCTAGGTTGGTCTGTGGATGGGTGACTACCAATTACATACCTAGTTTCCTCCGCGCCTAAGCCGCTGGTCCCGGCTTTCATTTGTAGACCTTTGACAGTCGTCACAGGTAGTCGGTGGTCCAAAAGTCTGACAACCAGTCTTACTAAGGGGTATATCGTATTACCTAGTGCTACTGGATTGCGGAGGTCAGATAGACAGTCGCTCCATGTAAAATACTGGTATTCAGCTGCATCAGGTAAGACTGGAAGCCGGCCCCAACATAATTGGGAACAGACTAGGCAGATGATGATAAGGGTGTCTCTTTACCATAACCAATATTGAAATTATATTTCGTGACACCATTCTAATATTCGTTTTCAGTAAAACTAGCCGACACCTAAATTAACGCTTAGATAAAATTAGGCTGTGGGCTGTTTAGCTTTCGGCGCTGTGCCAATCGTTGAAAATCATAACAAAACATCACGCCTTAGGCAGAGGTGAACATAATAGTACACCCACATTTCGCCAGTTACCTATGTTTAAGTCTCATGTAATAGCGAGCGAGCCTATTGCCATGAACCGGGCACAAATTTTACTGGCAGATAGCTGATGTTATAAGGTTTAGCATAGGCTACTTTTGTTTTAGAAAAATAATTAGGGTTCCGCGCAAAAAAATTAAAACCCTTGAAATTTTAACGAAATTCATTTTGAAACGGCTAACCTCCGTAACAGCTAGACTGATTATGACGAGACTTTTACTGGCAGATAGCTGATGTCAGGAGTAACTATAACTACTTTTATCTAAGAAAGAATAAGAATTAGGATTCCATGCTAAAAAACGAAAAATAGGTGACAAAATTCGATTCTAAAAGGAAAGTAATATTTTTTTATAATAAGCTCACGCGAACGGAGGTCGCGGGCAACAGCTAGTTCAAAATATAACAGCGCTACTGTTACGTAGACATGTAGCACAGATTCATTGAATCAACAGTAATCGCTTGTATAAGAGCCCCAATCAATATCTTTACACCCACCATACTTAATTAACAGACCGTCCCGTAACACGCCACTCCCATCCGTGTAATAGTTAAGCAACATCAATTTGTGGCTAATCTACGCTAACTGCCTAGAGATCAATAAGTAATTAAGGTACATATAACTTGTAAAAGGACCTAACTACATATATATGTTGCTTTCAGTCCTGTAAAGGGTCCTGTAAACTACATGTAGATGAGCCCTTTATATCCTGAATAGAGTTACGGGCCATAGGTAATCACATCAGAGCGCTCTAAAAGGATGATTGTGTGTTTATTTTTAGACGCACATGAAAGAAAATTTATTTTGGGACGAAAACGTAACTTTGTGCTTTAATTAAAATCTTCGATTGTATATTTTTTGTTTGCTAAAGATCTTCTTGCTAGCGTAATATAGCATCATGCCAATACACTCTGGAGGATTAGGCAGAGCTGTACTCAGACCTAGATAGTACACCCACGATTCGCCATTTTTGTTGAAGAACCATGATTCCGTGACGGGGAAAATGGAAGATAAACACGTGTTGCGCCGACCCCAAGTGACATGGGACAGTGACAGGACGATGATGATGATGACCATGTCATAAACCTATCGTCATCACCAGCACAGGTCTTGGCTCCTAGCTGCTACCACGTAAAAATCCTAATAGAAACACCCAACAACACTTCTTTTAGTGCCTTGGAATCGAACCCAGGGATATCCTGGATTTGATACATTATCATGTTCAATAGTGGCGCTTAATACCACCAGGGGAATTCCAGTGTGGGAAAGAGGCAGCTATACAGGTCGTCTAGCGCCATTTCTTTCCCACACTAGAATTACTCTTGCTTTAAGACGTCATGGTAGGCCACCTGCCCGCGTAGCATGACCAGCGTAGAAACGGGTTTTGTCGACGAAGAGTCGAATTGAATTGTCATTTTATGACAGATTGTGGAAAGATTTCTATCGTCGCAAGCATGGCGATATAAGAAATGTATGAAATGAATGACAAGATATGTCAAGTTGTATAGAAAGGGCTTTGTCGAGTCTTGGTAGACTAGAGATAGTATTGCCATGCTAGGGTGCCAGGTCATGTCGGTATTATTATTTCTTGATTAAATCTCCAGAAGATTCTCTGATAATTTCAGAAATCTGCAACAAATGTTTATTTACGAAATATGTTTGATGGTCTAAAAACCACTTAATCTTACTTCTAAACTTTTGATTGCTTTTCGATTGATGAAAGTGATTTTAAATTACAAATTGAAGATTTTAAAGTTAATGAAGTAAATAATTCTTGGAAAATTGTAGAAATTACGGGTTAACGAATATACATCAACGAATATATATTGGTGTTCTCATCTCATTATCTGCCTAGCCTTTTCCCAACAATGTTGCGGTCGGCCTTCAGTCTAACCGGATGCAGCTGAATACCAGTATTTTACATGGAGTGACTGCCTATCTGACCTCCACAACCCAGTTAGTACTGAGTAATACGATACCCCTTGGTACGGCTTAGCGTGCTTTCCGCGGTACGGAGGAAACTCGGTATGTAATGGGCGGTCACCCATCCACAGACCAACCTAGGCAAGCACGGCTTAACCTAAAGATCGACCCGAGCGACTATTATTATTTTGCCACGAGCTCCTCCTGCTGCTGGTATTCTCATCTGATCTAGGTATTACGTCATCTGTCCTAGCAATAAATGTCCAGCTAAGACTTTATAGTTGCTATGCGGGCTACTATTACTCGTAAAATAAACCATTAGGGGAAGTTAAAGATAACGAAAACTAATTTAATGTTTAAGTGCTTTTCTTTCAATATTATTAATTCTAAATTATTTTTAAATAAAATTACTTAACACAGTTTTTCTATTGGTAACAACTAATGTATCTTTTCCTTAGCCCATACAGTCCCACAGTTGGGCAAAGTCCTTAAAAGTACTCTCTTTCTGGGCCACCAGGAATTATGAATCACGCTACTCTACTGATATTATTATTTTTACCTAATTACATACTATAGAATAAAGGGTGTTACAAGACCCTTAACGAAGCCGAAAGGCATTTGTTCTAGCCATCATTGCGATATGTTTTTTTGGTCTACACCATAACTGGCAACCTTCTAGTTACGGAGATATTGGGAGACAAAGTTCCAACTTTTTCACAAGTTTTTCCTAAGTACATGTTTTTAATGTAAGATTTTTACTTTAAACACCTCCACGATCCCCGTACTATTCAATCCATCCATCAACACAATGTGTTGAGTGCGTTACATTGAGTCCTACCGTAAAACGTGATTTTTCACCCAAAAAAAAGTCGTTTCCCAGCAATAATTTTTGCGTAAAGTTACCTAGTTTATGTACATAATGCTTGTTGTCAAACAAGCATTATGTACATCAAATTTCGTGAAGGGTCCTGTTACACCCTGTATATTCAGCCACATTCCATTTAAAAATCACCTCACGTTCGCCTGATAAAAATAATAAAAGTTTTCATATTTATGACTTTCATTTCACTGAACTAATACAAACGTTCAAATCAGAATAAGCCATTCCAAATAACAAAGTAAAACAAATAGAACTTCGTGGACAACGCGTACTTTTATATTTAACTAATATCAACGTTTCCATATTTTCGCCATACGTGGGGAATTCGAATCCGATTTCGAATCTAATCGATTAATTTGGCTCAATAACTGGCACAGCTCTAAAATACGAATAATCGTTAAACCGTGTATCGAATGAGAATACTAATCGATGCAGATTGACAGTCTGCGACAGTTTATACCGGTCGTTAAAAAGTAGTAGTTACTGGAAAATTTATACTAGCCTGTGTAGGAATATCTTGAGCTTAAACCATAATGATGAAGTATCTATTGATCGTATCCACTCAACACCCAGTTACTCACAGCGACACCAAATGGGATGTAAAGAGCCCATATATCTTGTTCCCTATTGATATACTAGGATCACTAGGCCATTACCCTATATGCTTTAGAGTGATTGCACATTAGTTGACGACCAACGTCCGTAGCGAGCAGTTCTTCGCTAAAAGCTCGATTCATGCACTTTTTTCGTACATTTATGTCCAATTTCGTTTAAACACTTTTCATTCGTCGACGGTTTTATTCGAGGCCGATGCGACGTTTCAAAAGATAGAGCAACTGGGTGGATATACGATTACCGTTTTTAAACATGAGCTCAAGTTCAAGCTCTAGTGATACGTAATTCGGCATTTTTGTGAAGAGAATTGTAAATGAATAATATAAAGCATTCAAATAGCTCCTTTTTTTAAGTCGGTAAAAAAGAATACCATATCTTAGAAGTTTAGTCAATTGAATCTTTACATAATATAAGTGGTTACGTTCAACTATGTAACCTACAGTTTTATGAGAGGTTCATTCAACCCCAAAATGCTGATAGCTTATCGCATTGCCACCCCATATACAATCTACAGCGTCCGATTACAGCCAGATAAGGCCACCATGCTCCACTATACGTGGCGTATTTAGTGGTCTGTACCGAGATATACACGATAAAGGCCATACAAACAGATAATTTGCTATTACCAGGAGACCAGGACGGTATAATAGCCCATTCGCTTGGAACTGTGATACAGAGGCGATTTATATCAATCAATATTACAATGGGATAGCGCAACGCTTGAATAGGCTGCAGTGAATAGTTTATGCCGTGATAGGGTTGAATTGCTGCAGATCTTAATGGTAACATGAAATTGATGGAGGATGCAGTTGTTGAATATTGCATTTTGATAATCAAGTCAATTCTGACTTAGCTGTTTAAACTCCGATATTATCTTTTCTCGAAGCCTTAATGCCGTGACCGATAAATCTGATGTTAAAATAATAGTATGCGACATAATCGACACAGCTAAGATGAATTAGAAGTGTCTCTATAATTTTTTTTTCTAGCTTTGTATGCCCCACTGCTGGGCAAAGAACTCACTAATATTCTTCCAGGGAATCTGAAATTATATAAAAGGAAATGCAAGACACAGGGAAGAGATTGACCAAAACAAGAAAAACCTGCTCGGGTGGTTATTTATAGATGATTGATGACAAAGAGTGTAGGTGTTCTTGAACAAACGATAGAACAATTAGTTTCTTGATTTCGTGTCAAGCATGTCCTGTTGACACTGACAGTTTTAAGCTCGCAACTGAATTCGGAGTGGACTCAATTTAGATCCATCGTCTGCTAAAAAGTGCCCAGCATAATCGTACAAAATTGCGACGAGCAAGCCTGAACACAGTTGATAGCTATTTTCTTTATTTTAATTGGACAAGCCCGCCACACTATTCCCAAACCACGGCAACTCCTCAAAGCCAGAATCAACAGTGGTGACCACCAGAAAAGCGACGAGACAATGAAGTACGACAAAGTCCCCCAGAAACAATTTAACTGTCTTGGATCCCGCAATGAAATTAATCAGAGAAAAAGAAGAATTGATAGCTTGGAGACAGTTTTACAAAAGACGCATCCGCAATCAGTTATCATTCGATGCAACAGTTCTCTTTCAGCTCTTATCGATTGGCTTATCCCCCACAGATCGTAGTCCAACAACGGTACATCCCTATGAGAGCATTGTTCTTGTAACTAGGTTACCTGTCGGGCCAAAGCGAATGGGGACACAGTATAAACAATCTCCTGCCTCAATCATACGTCGTTCTAAGGAAGTGTATGAATCTCGGATGAATTATTTATTTATCTTGCCCTCGACAAGTGTAAATGGTGGTATCGCTTCCTTTTTTTCTTTCTGTCTGTCAGTTGTTTTTCGTGTAAACAGATTGACGTGGATAGGTTTCATTTTGTGAGTTGTACTTTTTGCACGAACGTGTGCTCAGTGTGAGCTACCGAATTTCTGTATAAATAAGTTATTACATATTACTTCATTGAAGGAGACTGGGTTAATATTTCCAACTGTAGTCATCAGTGTTGCCAGAGCCCTTGAGTCGTAAGTTACGTTTCGTTTCCTGAAATGTTACATTTTTGCTGTAAAAGTTACATTAGGTATTGTTTTTTTTTTTAATTTACCTGTTTTTGGGGTCGGAGGTCGGAGGCAAATTGATGTCTGTAAAATGGCGAAATGTAAAGGAATCTATGATCTCTAATGGTGTATAATTATAGTCTTATGACAAAACAGACAGTTTAATTTGTTCGCAGCGCCATCTTCACTGTTGTTACTATCTAGTCTAGCACCTAACTTATTCTATTCTAGTTTAAACCAAAACTACGAGGTTGTGCATCTGTTAGTTTTACACTGAACTAACTACTATAATATTCGATAAGTACTTACAGAACCCTCATAACGTACTGTTCTACCAAGTGGTCGTAACATGCTCTGTTATTGAAGGGCAAGAACGCTTCAATGCAAAAAAGCATTACAAATCTCGTTGTTCTGAAAATTTACGAAAATACCCTAAAATTTAATAAAGTATCATCTTTAGTTACAGTCTCGCTTTAATATCATAGCTTTGGTGTCGGAACGACACGTCAAATGTTTCTTGTTCTATTTCTTATAAAGGGTGTAAAAATACCTTTAACGAAACCGAAAGGCACTTGTTCTCCTCATCATTGCGATATTTTTTGTTGTACTGGACCATACCTGGGAACTTTCTAGTTACGGAGATATTGGAGTTCCAAATTCTAAATTTTTCATAAGCTTTTTTTTTTAATTCTAATTTTTAAGGCTTTAATTACCTCCATGGTCCGTTTACTATTCAAAGCATCCATCAACATGATTTTTTGTGTGTATTACATTGAGTTTTACCGTAAAACATGATTTTTCACTCTAAAAAATAAAGTCGTTACCCAGCAATATTTTTTGCGTGGGGTTACTTAGTTTGATGAACATTATGCTCGGTTAGGTTAAGTAAAGGGTCCATTTACACCTGTATTGTTCTAAATTGGTATTATATGTTTTTAATTTAGCGTTAATTTCCTGCGCGAGTCCAGAATACATACATTTTCTTTTTCTTTTTGCTATTTCGGCCTAAGATAACTCCTACTTATATAAATGGTGACACATTCTAAATTAATAAGACAGATCCTTAATTTATTATTGATTTAAACAAGGACTAAATTACCCGCAAGGAAAAACACAGTACGATGGACAGATTTCAAGCAAAAATAATGATGAAGATAAAAATGTATGATAAACTGACAACACCGTTTGCCCCTTTCGATCCCCAGGGGTTGAAATGGGTTCATATCTTTGAAGGTAAGCACCTTTACGGATACGCGTGCATTTCCCTATTTACTCTGAAATACGATTGGAAGATATTTGAGGAATATTGCAAAACACACGTACATTTTACAAAAGAGAGACTTTGGTTCCCATAAATCTAAAATTGCAAACATGACCCGTGAAACGTCAATTGAACTGCTGTTTTGCCAAATGAAAAAAGAAGTGATGTTTGAAACTAATATTACTTTAAACAAATTCAAGTTTAAAGCGTTTGAAAATAGGAACCATAACAGCACACAACCACAAAGCGAGGCCTTAAGTTTATTCATACTGTTCACTAAAACATTGTCACAGAGCAACATACTTAATAAGACATTTCCCATTCCTGATTGCCATAATGAAGTACCTAAAACATGCTGTAAAAAAAAAAAACAAAATATAATGTTTACAAGCGTGACAACAAAGTAAACAATTAAAAAAGTTATTAACGTAAAAGCCTTTCGGCTGGGCCCGGTCAGCCCAGTTGAGGCGAAATAGGGCTACAAGGTCAGCACACACTCACACAGGTGGTGAAGACACGCCCTGCTCTGGTTTATAGCTAAACGAAAGTGACGCACCAAATTATTATGTTTGACAGGGGAAAAGGGTCAGAGAATCGGTAATAATATGCCGTGATTGCCTGGTCGAGGGTCGAATTCCTGTCGTTTGGGCAACTATAGGCTAATTGTATGTGTAGCTGTCAACTTCACTGTTTATCACTTCAGTGATTACCAAAACCAATTATAAAAACTAAACAAATGAAAACGCATTTCATTTGTCTAGTTTTTAAATCTTTAACTCCCACTCAGTTTAATTAAGGGTAAGCATTCCAAATAACTATCCGTTAAAACAATTTCTAAAAATAAACGTATCTAATATCAATTTCAGTTGAGACTAAAGTTGATCTAAAAACTCAGCAAAATTAAGGCTAAGCCCTTCACCTTGAAACCCTAACGTCGCCCTCATAATCGTTACACCTCAAAATGCTTACTGTTACAGCCACAGAGCAAACAAAAAACAAGTACGTAAGTACTGCGAAAGGTAATTTGGCGCTATCTTATTTATGTAATTACTCTAGTATTGCAAACATTTGACCGCCGTTACGGACCGTCATTTGTAACATGCCGGACTAACTAAGTTTCCGCATCAAATGCTCCTACACACGATCCGGAGTTGCGGAGACCGAGCCGCAGCGGGCGTTTGAGTACGCGGCCATAAAAACAGCTCGCAAAAACAAAATAAAAACAACCCCTTGGCCATTTTTATTCCTATAAATATGGACATCGAAAACCAAGTGATAAAGTAAGTGAAGCCATGAAAATAGCACTTGGAGTCGATAAATTGTCGTGTCCAGACACAAACTACCGGAGTAACTTGAATGCTATTTTGCTTACGTCTGCAAATATGGGTATCGTATACCGTAATGGCCGAACATATATTATTATGTGCAGGGAAGATTTGTAACATTTGTCGCTTGCAATGTGTCTGGTATTTAATTTAAGAACGGCTCGGCTAGACTGAGACTCCGAAGAACGAGAATTGGGCGTATTTAAGTCGAGTTACTACGAGTACATGGAAACATGAATGTATGTTTTAAACAGTAATGGTCACTAACATTATCAGTAGCACTAGAAACGGGGTATTTACCATATTTAAACATGATAAATATCCCATTTCTGGTTTTAATGATAAGATAATGTAATTTCAAAATGGCTAATAAAATCACCAAGTCTGAAGCGTACGGCTTCAAACTTCAAAGGAAACTCGTTGGTTTCATAGCCGAAAATTAATAGCATGTAGAACCGCCATCTATAGCTTATGATTTAATACCAACTACGGCCACAAAATACCAAAATGGTTCCCGAATATCGTTTTAATTGAAAACTCGAAATCTAATAGACGTCTCAGATTAAATTGTTGTGGTACCTAAAAGCTTTTCAGAATATTTGAAAGCTAGAATAGGAATTAATAATAGAACAATAGTATGTATTTCATTTATTAGGGTTCACACACTCATAACAGGTACAATATAGTGAAGAGACTACCTAAAACCTCAAAATGGCAGACAAATAGTTTCAAATAGATAGTATTTGAAACTATTTGTCTGCCATTTTGAAGGAGTATTTGCCTGTAAATCAGAAAAAATAAACTATCAAGAAATCAAATTTATGTTCAGTTATATAATGTTATTTTCTCATAAAGTTTAAGACTACATTTCACAAAGAAACTTCTTGACATTGGCAAAACTTTACGATGAAGTTTCGGTTTAAAGCCTTCGGCGCTGTATATTTGTAGCCTGAAAATCTACTAGCAACTCGAACATTTTCCAATAAATGAAGTATTGAGATTGTTTAGATTTGAAAGATCTAAAACATGGTAAGTAAATGAAAAATATTATTTTCTTTTTAAGAAGATTCAGTGACATTTTTTACAATTTAATGTAATAATAACGAGTTTCCGCTTTCTGATTAAAGCGCAGGTGTCACATTAATGCAAAGTCTACTTGGCACAATTTTTCTCGACTTTAAAAATATTTTATCTCTATACGAATAATAAATCCCGACAGTAACATCAACGTCAGCATAGCTAACCTGATTCTTCGTTAAAATGTAACCTTTTTAAACTTGGCTGCTTCAGACCGCTCCTATTTACCCTGATCTGCAAAGGCTAACGAATAATTATAGTGGAAGATAAAACGCGCATTTTCAACTGCAGTTTTCATGCAAAATATATACGACTTTAACGCAGGGAAAATGAGACAAATAAAAGTGTTGAACAGAAAAGTAACTCGACCAAATGTCATGTTGTTTGAACTACAAGACAACATTTTGCTTTTGTTTAAGTTGGTGCAGACAAAAAGATCTCAAAAGTTTTACGTCCTCTCTAGTTTTTCAACTTCCTGTTTCTAGAAGACAGACTAGAGTTTTCTGCTGAGAAAGGAAACACTTCTTTACTTAAATAACTTTTAAGTTAAGAAAACTGCTCTGATATTTTTTTTTTAAGTTTTCCATTTTCGGTGGCGAATAACTTGCTCATTTTGTGGTTTAAAGTTTATTTTTCTTAAGTACAATATCCAAATAAAGTTTTAAGTAGACATCCAATTCAAACCAGAAGACGCGATGGGGTGAATATTATCTTTCTACGCTGAACTTTAAGAAGAAAAAAAGAAGCGTATAGAAAAAACGATATATAAAATGACAATCATAACGATGAAGATACAACAGTATTTTTGTCATATCTATAGCGAACAAAACTCTGCCTTTTATGTAAATGTGGAGTGCCCCGATACTTAGCACCTACTTATTGTTGAGAAACTCGTTATTGTGTAAGTAGCGAAGAGTTGATAAACAGATTGCACAATACCTATTGTGGAAGATACTTCCCCTTGTCAGGAACTTGTGTTGTGAGACAAATGTTTTTCTTTTTGTTTGTGCGAATATCTGTAAACTTGTTTCTCAAGAAAGAAATTCGGTCAATTACAAAGAGAGGAGGCCAAAGTAACTATTGAAATAATTGTTTTTAAGATATGTCGTTCTGACATTATTATTTTTTAAGTGTACTAGGTACCTTTACACTACTTACCAAATCTATTAGAACATTATGAACGAAAATCTTTGCTCTCCATTTGAATCCGGAAAATGTATGACCCCAGCAGATAAAATGAAAAAGTGGAAGTTTCCAACTCGTTATTTCGGGAGACTTGAAACAGAATAATCCCTTACAAATGATTTAAAAATGGACGTTTCCTTAAACGGCTTATCCATTTTTTCTGTGTTTTTCTTTCAGCTTTACAGATTAATAAATAATATAATATTCGTAATTCATTTTCAGAGAAGAAATGCGAAAATAGGCATCAATTTGGTTTTCGTTTATGTTGTGTTTCTGTTATTGTGTTTTGGTTAGGTTTTCGTTTCAGTTTCGATGCATGAGACTATCAATCACCCGGATGGTTGCGTCTCTACTTGTATTGACACCAATCAAAACCAGAGCGGGATAACCTGTCCAGTTCAGCGTTTCGTAGGCTTCGTACCGCATCACTATTTCTTCATTCCAGTTTTATACAACAGTAAAAGGTCTAGACTTAATTGAATTTGAAATTGGATGACTTTTAGTTCTAGCTATACGGACTAGTCTCAGAACTTAGGCCGCTCCACAAACTTCACAAATTAGGGATAGCTTTTATTGAAACATATATTATATCAAGAGCCATCATTACGTTTCATCCTTTTAAGGCCGAAACACACCGGATCCGTACACGTAGACGTGCACGTGCACGTGCACGTACCATGACGTTGTAATATATGGAACTTTATAGAGACATGGCACACCGCTTGCGTGACGTACACGTGCGCGTAGACTACATGCGTAACGCTACGCATTGCAGCTGCCATGTGTCAAACTTGCTGCGTACCTACGCAGAGCGGAACAGCAACGTCACATTGATGCGTGCAGTGATGACGTTGTAGTCAATGGCATTCCGTATTGGACGTCACACCGAACAAGTTTGGACACGCACGTATCTTTGCTGCGCGTGACTACGCGCGTGACTTACGCATTCAGTTGTATTTGTTTTCAAGTTTTACCGATAGTAAGTGATGTTTTGTTTCGGTTTTAATGATGAATAATGAAATTAAAGAAAAACTAATTGTTTGTACAACACAAAAAACAAAGAGTAAAAAATATGTCATATAAAACTTGAACCCATTGTTTTTTGGCACACCCAGGTATATTCTGTCACAATAACAGTAATATTGCTTCTTCTTCATCAGAAGAACTACTTGGTCCATTTACCCAATCTTCTTCAGATATCGTGCACAAGAATTGCTGGGTACGCAAAGGACCGGTGCGTTGCGTGCGTACCACGTATGCGTAAGCGTAAGCGTACGCATATGTGTAACCCGGTCTGTCAGGGGTTCACGCGCGTCTCCACGCGCGTGTACACGTGTACGTCACGCCACGCATCTGGTCTGACCAGGCCTTTAACCCTGCTTACGCTGACGGAAAAATAAAAATGCCAACGTCACAATTTCACAAATGCGGACTTGTGACATACCCTTGTCATTAAATTATCAAAGGTGTCCTAACTCACGCTTTGCGTTGTTTTAGTACAAAAATGAAGAAAAAATATAACGTTTTCAGGTCGCGCTTCTCTGGTACGAGTGTCTTGTTATTTTTGCATGCAAGGATGTAGTATATGCAAGTACTAAGTGAAGAGCCGTCAGACTGCGGTGTTAACAAGCACTACTGCTGAATTCTAAAACATCAATTGTACTGTAAAATGCGAGCAGTATTTTCCGCATAAAAACGGATATTACATTGCATTCTTTTCTCTCTGTCCGTGCTTTCATGGTTTGTTCTGGACATACGCTTTGATTATTCTGTTATTTGTTTTTCTATCTTCAAAGCGTTTTTCATGCATATCGTGGAGATTTTAGGGTAAAAGGGAACCTTTATTGATGTTTGTGAATACACAAAGATGGTGTTATTTTACACATGGAACGTCGTTTGTATTTTTTTTTTTTAAATAAAGCCAATCTAAAAAAGGCGAGCATTTTTCTATACCTAACAGTATTTTCATTCACACTATAGGTAAGGTAAGGATCTATACGGTTTAACCGTTCCTACAATCAACAACTATTGTTTGTTTAACCTGTACCCGCTGGTGGTTTTATGGAATGGGTACCAAGGTTCACAGAATTATCGAGGTCAGGAACCTCGTTGAAACGCGCCTTGCACAAATATTTGTATATTTTGATATTGTGCGGGCTTAAACCAATACATATACCTACGACTGTGCCATTTCCCTGTACCTTATCATCGTATTATTCATGCTCATAAAGGTGGCTTTCCTATAACATGAGCATTACTTACGGTTTGGTTGTGCACACTTTTGTACCTTTGTACGTGGAAGCATTAAACTTTTGCATATTTTTCTTTGTTACTGTTTTCTTTTACATTTTCCGTAGGTAACTAATCAAAGAACATAAATTCTTCTCAAGCCGATAACGACTTGCGAGGACAGAAGATATTAAAATAAATATCGTTTCTATATGAAAGTATTGCAGAGATTAACTAACGGAGATGGCCAAAACAAAAAAGTGCATACTGCTCAGCAGTCGTGGACAAAAGTTATAATAAAGGTCTAAAGGAGTTGATTTTGTCACTACGGCTAAAGAATTTTTATCTATATTGTAGTGTGTATATTTATACATATATAGGGTGACTGGCAATAAGTGTACGATACTTAAACACGTGATTGTGCTCATGATAACAAACAATTTTTATTATGGGAGCAAAGCCGAAATCGCGAAAAAAATATCAGCTGTTCAGTACATTAGGCAAACATAAATGTACTGAACAGCTGATTTTTTTTCCGCGATTTCAGGTTTGTTCCCATAGTAAAAGTTGTTGGTTATCATGAGCACAATCACGTGTTTAAGTATCGTTCACTAATTACCAGTCACCCTATATATACATCTGTCCCAGGCATTTAATAAACACAGTACATTGGTTAAAAAACACTGGGAGAAAATTATTTTTCAAACTGAGAAAATCTATTCGTTTGTAAAAATAATCACTGGCAAAAAATTAGGTATATAATGTCTTTGCTTTACACAACGAGATTTAAGTTTTGAAATGCCTGGCATAAAACCAGACACATTCAAATTATGAAAACATTTTTTTTTTTTTTTTTTACCTCAAATATGAACAATCACGGAAGATATCCCGTAAATGACAGCATAAGTTTAACAACAATTTTGTCAACTAAAATGATATTGACTATGAACTGAGGTTACCAGCATAATAAAAATCTATATCCGTATTTAAGCTTCCTTTAGGAGGTATAGGGAGGGGATAGAGTTTAGATAAGTAGTCACCATGTATACTAGTATTAAGTTGCATCCGGTTGGACTGGAAGCCGACCATGATCGGTAAAAGGCTAGGTTGATAATAATTCGATTTATTATATTTGTATTTTTTTTTTTCAAAATCTTCACTCGAATCTCGAACGAGACGATACAAGCCTTATTGGAAGATTCTAATAATTAGGGGCAATTTTCTGTTCAGAAACCCCTAACAAAGTTAGACTGACAGTATACTCAAATAAGCACTTTAGAAACTACACTGTTATTTCAATAATAAATAATTCGCTCTATGGATAAGCAAACATAAAAAATAATAATGGTGCATTACATTTTAAATTACGGTAAGCTAAGAATATTTTACATTTTAGGCCCGGTATCTGTGTTTATTTTTTCCTGTTCTGTTTTTTGTCAATATTGTATGGCAACGTTGAGGGTACATTCGACTTTTCGAGGCAAGTCAAAAATAAAAATCCTTTTTTATAATGACTTCTTTTCAAAATCTGCTATAGCACGTTTATGATTTTCCAAAAATTATAAACTTTTTTATATTATAATATTATTATTTGTATACTAGATGATGTATTACATTGACTTTTGTTCACTTTGGGGCACGTTTTGTCCATCTCCTTTTCACAATTTAAATTCAAAATCCTATAAAACGCAGTTATGCCTCGTTCAGAGATAACTCGTACGAAATAAAAAAGGGCGTCCTCTGATGCGTACGAGCGATAAAAATAAAAGCTCATCATATCCGGGTGACTTGAATGTCATTAAACATGTATTACATACATAAAACGTGTTAATAAAATGTAGGTTCCCAACCAACCTACAAGGTTAATCAAACCATCATCTGCCTAGCCTTATCCCAACTTTCCAGTTTAACCTGATGCAGATGAATATGAGTATTTTACATGGAGGTTAATAAAACCATATATCTTAGTGAAATAGGTTTCTTTCAGGACTGGTTTTCAAAGTAGTGTAATTTAAATTTTGTACAGAAGCGATATTCTGTACCGTCTTTCTATATACTCTTAGGTCGTTTATTTTTCAGTCCAGCTAGTTAATTAAATATTACGTAAAGTAATAAGTAGTGTTAAAACTACTTAGTAGTTCTTCAAAGGTTTTAGTTCAATGGAGAAAACGTAATATTTTAAAGTCACCTTGTTTTCAAAGATCTGGAAATTACTAGTAATTTTATGTTAAAGTTGCTAGTTTGATTCAGAATATAAGACAGCAATAAATGGATTCAGAACAAGTCTTCTAGCTGTTTTAAACAGAAGTAGGTACTACTTATCCAACATTTATTATCCTACCTAGGTAATATAGTAATAATGACGTATAAAGACATTAGTTTCTCCTCAACGACCTTAATGGCTATTGTCAATAGTCCATAATGGGTTGTTATGTTCAACCATAAATGACATTTTTATCAATGTGTATCCATCCACATACAGTAATATTACTCGTAACGTGTTATTCTCTAGCCATTCCCATTATATCAAGATACTTGTTATGTTTCCAATTCACTGACATGAAGCTGTAGCAATAATTATTATTATTAGTGACGGAGCGGATAGTCATGGGGCCGAATATTGAACTACAATCCAGTATCCGGCCAGATAGTCGAGATAGCGGATAGTTAGATAATTAAAGACATTAACACAGTGTTACTGTTGTTTATCACCCAGATACATAAATTTATTTTTCTCTATATCGGTATAGGTGAATTTAAAATCCCTTGAGCACGCACTTATCGTCTTTGAACCGGAAAATTACTACGATCACAAATTAATTAAGCACCACCCTTAAAATTAACTGGAGACTGCTTGCAAGTTGAGTCTAATATCAATATTGTCATACAATTAAGAGGAAACTTTAACCGGTACCTCAGATCATTTAAATGTTTACATCTATTAATGGATCCGCATCAATCGTTCATAGTTCGTATTTGTTTAACCCACATAGAAAGTTTGATAATTAATTTGTTTTGTTTACTAAAATGGTTACAAAGTTTCTTTACAATTGAAGGGGATTTTAATTGAATACCTTTTTAATTGTTTAGAGTTATTAATAGTAGATTATGCACCGAGGGGCTAAAGTTGTGTCTTATGTCACGGGCGTCATATTGAATCTCGAGCGCAATGAAGGATTCGGGATTTAACTCCCGAGTGCAGCGAGGGAGTTAAGAGTTTAATACAAGAATCCTGAATGCAGCGAGGGATTCAAGCTAGCCCAAGGCAAAGACATCTTTAGCCCAGAGGAGGATACTTTACTTTTTACACCTACTGTAAGAAAATAATAGCCATAGTACGAAAAACAAAGTATTTATTAAATAAACAAACAGTAAGAATAACATATTTAGAACTAGTTAGTTATATGCACTTACATATTAATTTAAGTTAACCTTTCGTATGCCGAGTATATAGACACAATTAAAAACCTATTGTGTCTCGCGTGGATCTACGTTCCGGGCACACGAAGGGTTAATGGTAACATTTGAGACATTAGTCCAGTTGTGCAATAATAAAGTTAAGTTTTTATTTGGTACGTTTATAGATGTTGATGTGCAATTTATTTGAGTATTGCTCGTCAATGCTTCAGAATCTTGTATTTGCAGAGGAGCATTTTGGGTGGTAAAAGTTGGTGAAGGTGGTGCATGAGGCTCACGGAAAGATGGAATGTGATGGTGTGTTGTTGAAGGTTGTGGTGAAAAAGAATCAGATGACGTTTTTAAAGTGATGCTGTTACCAATTTGACAGCTTATTTTACTTTTGTTTTGTACAGAATTTTCAATGTAGCCCTCCGCTACTGTATCCGATTTCCAGCCACCATGGCGTTTTATTTGGGTTATATCTGCTCCCGCATCCGCCAACAGTGTAGCCGACGTTCGACGAAAACAATGACCCGTATAGAGCTCGATATTTGGTAATCCTAAGTATTTGGCAATTTCCTTCGGCATGGCACTTATTTTGTTCTTCCCAATCACTGGATGGGTGCATTTTCCACTACTGAACGCTACAAAAAATCGGTTAGTGTTTATGTTAGCAGGCCGCAGAGCTTGATACTTTTCCACAACCTTTATATATGCTCCGCGGATGACAAATGACCTTTTCGTACCACTTGCTCAAAAAAGTGACATTCTATGCCACAAAAAGCGAACATAACAATAGTCATTTTTAATCTGTTAAAAACAGGGAAAGAAAATTGTACTGAATTTCATTAATCCTCTAGGGCGAATGTGATTTAAATTTGGAATACTTACCGAAATTTATACTGAACTACATCTGTGTTTACACCATTGAGTTTGTATATAAAGCATTATACATCTTTTAGAAAAAGGAATACGCATTTATTATGCAGTTATGATTATTAAATAAAATTACGAAAACCGACGAGGCCGTATGAGCTTAATGCCTTTGCTTTTCCGACAAAAAAATATTAGTCTAGGAATTTGCCGCGTTTTTGTTTTCTTCAAAAAACATAAACGTTAAGTTTATTTTAATTTATTTTTATAAATAAGTTACTGTTCTAAAAATACGTTACAATGTTAAATCAAAGCGACGGTGACAGTGAATTGTCGGATTCCATCAGTGCAAATGCTGCCGCAATTATAAATAATTTGCTTCCAACAAAATCCAAGGAAAATTATTTAAAAACTTATGAAGAATTTTCAACGTGGAGAAGTGGGAAAGGCCTATCAATTTCAGAATCAGTACTTCTTGTCTATTTTGATTATTTATCCAAGACCAAGAATCCGAATACACGTTGGTGCATATACTCAAAACTGAAATCTACAATAAGCATCAAACACAGCATTGAAATAAATAGATTCACGAAATTACTGGCTTTTTTAAAAAGAAAATCAGAAGGGCATTGTGCAAAGAAGTCTAAAATTTTTACGTGGAAAAATTTCTTAATGAAGCTCCTGACGAAATTTTTCTGGCCACACAAGTAAGTATACATGATTTAACTATGAATATTTCGTATCTTAGTAATGGTAATTATTCCATATATTTACCTGTTTTTTATCTTTGTTATAGGTGGCCTTAATTTTTGGACTCAATGGTGCTTGCCGCGGATGTGAACTTGTAAACTGAAAGGTGGAGGACGTTGAAAATCATTCCAATGTGTTACTGCTGATTAATGTAAAGGAAACTAACACAAAGAAAAATCGATCATTCATTGTACAAGGACAATATACTAAAATCATTCATAAATACCAACCATACCAGCAACGTCCCACCAACATGGAAAGCAATAGATTTCTTATAAACTGTCGGAATGGGAAATGTACTCGACAAGCCATCGGCAAAAATAAAATTGGTAATATGCCAAAGGAATTTGCTAAATATTTAAAACTTAAAGATGTTGAACTCTACACCGGTCACTGCTTTAGAAGAACTTCGGCGACTTTCTTGGCGGATTCAGGGGCGGATATGACGTCAATAAAAAGACACGGTGGTTGGAGCTCTGATAGAGTAGCTGAGGGTTATATCGAAAGCTCAATGGCGAATAAAACCATATTAAGCAGTCAAATTAACAAAAATATAAAACTTAATCCATCAGAGCCACAACCATCAACTTCCGGCATCTTATCTTCGTCCGTAACTCACGATGCACCACCACCATAGTGGTGGTGCATCGTGAGTCCGCTCCAACGATCACTCCGACGTATCTACAATGAAACGCAAGTTCCTCAGACGCAAGAACAGAGAAATACTCAAATCAACTCATCATCAATAAATGTACCAAACAAAAATGTAACTCTCTCTATCAATAATTGGACCAATGTTTCGAATGTTAACTTTTACTTTTAATTGTCATTATTTTTAATAAATGCTTATCTCATATTATTATTATTATTATTTTGGAAAACATTTTCTGTTTCTTAGCTCTTTGGCTAGTTTAAGCTACGTTAACGGGCCTTAACCAAGTCAACGTAGCATGTGTGTGTGTGAGTGGTGAAATATGTCCTTTTCGTCGATCTGCATGAACTTCCTTACTATTCTACAGGTATTTAAAATCGCGGCTTTTTGGAGTGTAATATAAATTGAGTCTTTGAGGTCTATTAATTTGAGGCTATGGTGGAGGTGGTTGGGTATAACACCTGTGGTGGAGACTACTATGGGTACTACGTACACCTTTTCTTGCCTCCAGATTCTGGTCACCTCCTCTTTCAATTCTGCATATTTACTAATTTTCTCACCTATTGTTTTTTGTAAATTATGTGTGTTAGGGACTGCTATATCTATGAGATATGTGACTTTATTTACTTTATCTTGAAGGGTCTGGTCTATTGTAGTGAATGGTCCTGTCGGTTAATATGCCGCGATCGTAAAAGAGTTTGTGAGTAGTATTTTCTAGAACTGGTTGTGGTATATATTTATAGTAAGGACTTTTTGAGTCTTGAATTAGTTTATGTTTGAGTGCTAGGTTTTGATGGATGATATTTGCTACCTGATTGTGTCTGTGAGTATAATCTGTTTGTGTGAGTGTTGTGCAAGCTCCTGTGATGTGTTGGATGGTCTCTGGTTGGCTGTGACATTTGCGGCATTTATCGTTAGTTATCGTGGGGTCTTTTATGATGAATTTCCTGTAATTTTTAGTATTTATTATCTGATCTTGTATCGCAATAATAAAGCCCTGGTTTCTGGAAATAAAGAACCTATTTTAAGCCATTTGTTTGATGCTAGTGTGTCTATATGAGGTTGTTCAAGATCATGGGGATGCCGTCCGTGCAACACTTTCTTCTTCCAATCTTCTAACTTTTGCTTGTGTGGGTCTTCATTGTTGGTGTTTTGTGTATCTGTCTGTTCGTTTAGGTTAAGTGGTGTGTAACTCGTGTCGTTCATTACTATAGCTTTATGTAAGTTACTTGTGTGAGATTTACTGTGAAATAATGTTTTTAACCTAGTTATTTGTTTCTGCCAAAGATTATGGATATCAATTAGGCCTCTCCCTCCGTGTTGCCGTTTGATAGTTAGCCTTTCTATTGCAGACTTAGGGTGTAGGTTATTGTATTTAGTAAGTGTGATGCGTGTTGTCCTCTCGATTTGCTGGATGACAGTTTTTGACCATTTGATCACTCCAAAGGAGTATGTTAGTATGGGGATCGCGTATGTGTTCAATGCCTTTATAAAATGTTTTCCGGAGAGTTGAATTTTACATACTGCGATCACTCTTCTCTTGTATTCTGTATACAATGTTTGTTTAATTGTTGTGTGATCTAACCCTTTGAGCTGCTTGTATCCTAAATATTTATATAAATCGGTGGGTTCTATAGCTGTAATTGTGTCAGTAGTGTTAATTGCATAGTCGCCAGGTTTAATTTTGCCTC
Organism: Eugnorisma glareosa; assembly: GCA_947578425.1. NCBI lineage: Eukaryota > Metazoa > Arthropoda > Insecta > Lepidoptera > Noctuidae > Eugnorisma > Eugnorisma glareosa. Next base: position 12,962,399 of record OX387969.1, on the reverse strand, counting down.
TTATTATATGTACTGTTTTACATTTGTCTAGTCCAAACTGCATATTTATGTCTCTACTAAATTCTGTCGTGATATCTATTAGTTTTTTCATCTCTTTTTCTGTTTTTGCGTATAATTTAATGTCGTCCATATAAATAAGATGAGAGATAGTGGTTTCTTCTGTTATTTGTTTAAGGCAATATCCAGCCTGACAGCGCTGTAGTAGGTGAGATAGTGGGTTTAGAGCGAGGCAGAACCATAAAGGACTCAGGGAGTCTCCCTGATAAATACCTTTTTTTATAGCAATCTGGCGAGTTGTGACAGAGTTATCGCGATAATTTAATTGAAGCGTAGTTTTCCATCGGGACATAATATTTTGCAAGAACTATGATTTTTGGGTTTATTTTATAAATGTGTAATATTTGTATAAGCCAGGAGTGTGGGATGCTATCAAAAGCTTTTTTATAATCTATATAGGTGCAGTGTAAATTTCTATTTTTCGTGGCAGCATGTTTGTGTATGATCGAATCTATGAATAGTTGCTCCTTACAACCCATGTGTCCTCGTCTGCATCCCTTTTGTTCCTCTGCTATTATGTTGTAATGTTCTGTTTGTTTATTCATTTTTGTAGTGATTGCTGACGTTAAGATCTTGTATATTGTGGGTAGGCACGTAATCGGTCTGTATTGGGAAGGCTCTGGTGAGTATTGGGTTTTTGGCAACATGTAAGTTATTCCTGTAGCAATAAATTCCGGAATGTTTTGTTTTCCTAAAATGATTTCTGTTAGATTTTTAGCTAAAATTTTGTGCAATGATTCTAATTTTTTATACCAGTAATTATGTATCTTATCAATACCAGGGGATTTCCAATTGTGTAGTCTCGCTGTAACACTAGTTATGTCAGACTCTGATAACTCAATGAATTCCATTTGTTCAAGTGAGCTCCATTTCGTTTCTTCGTCTTGAATCCATTCAGATGTTTCCTTATGACGTACTTGTTCTTCCCATATGCCAGCCCAGAAGGTTTCTAATTGTTCCGTTGTTGGTAGTTCTATGTTGTGGTCGGCTGTCGGTGTGTCGATGTTAGTTGGTGGTTTCTGTAACTTTCTGTAAAAGTTCTTTTCGTTTGTAGCAAATAAACAGTTATCATTTTTACGTTCTTGTGCTTTTTTATATCTTCTCAACCTGTGAACTTTTAGGGCTAATTTCTGTTTTAATGTATCTAAGAATTCTTCCGGTTTTCTATTGTGGTTCTCGTGTCTTGTATGGACAGCCATGTTTTTGAAAATTATTTCTACTCTTTTGACTACTTTGTTTGATCTATTGTTGTTTATATATTGGGTTAGTCTACCACAGTCTGCTCTAAGCTTTTCTATATCTTTTTCAAGCCTCTGCTGCCATGCAGGTTTGTTAACATTTGATTGTCTAATATTGCCTGTATATTCTGTGATTTTAAAATTTAGTTCTTCGGAAATAACTAATGCTGTGCAATATATCAGAGTATGAGTTGAGTTTCTTCGCTAATATACGGAGTGAGAATATTTTGATTAAATATATTAACGAGCTGAGCAAGTTTTGGTGAGTACCTGAGTTTGGGTAGTTTTGGTCGAGCTGCTGGGTCCATCCCGGAGTATTGAGTGAGAGCTGTTTTAAATTTATCGTGTATTTCTCGGATACGCGTATCTGTGGAGGGGTTTTGATTTATATTTGCTAGAACCTCAATGTGATTTTCTAAAATTATCGTCACATTTTCTGTTTGTGTGGATGTATGCGTGATTTGTGAATATGCTTGTGATGATAGATGATAGTATGGTTGAGATTGTGTGTAAGGTTCTGATTGAGCGCACGATTGTGGTTGTTCTTGTTGAGTGTTTTCGATTGTGTTTTCTGTTCCTGCGATAGTGTAAGTGTCTTCATCATTTATCGATTCCAGGTGTAATTGTGTGCGCACTTCTGCTTTCAACCTATCTATTTCTTCTAGTGACAACAATGTATTCCTAACGATAGTTCTCCTTTGATCTGAAATCCTTTGTTCAGAAACGGTAATCTCTGGATATCGACGTGTAAATAGTTCATGCAGTTGTTGTCTGTAGGTGGTCATATCTGTCTCTAATTTAGTGATGTGTAGGTAAGTTCGCATGATAAATGTGTTTACTTCTTTGCTCCATTTCATGCGAACTCTTGCTTTTCCAGCCTTGGTGGACGCGGGCAAAAAGGTAGATACCCCCCGCGCAGCATTCAAGGTCGGAGTGAGTGAACCAGTATTTACACTAATAATGGGGGGTGATGAAAGTGTCGGTGACGATGGTATTAATGGTGATGATCGCCTAGAAGGTGTGTATGAGACTGTGCTTGGACTATACGGTTCTACAGGGGTGTCTGTCCTGTCCGTCAGTCTGTCCCCATCGTCAATGATTTCGGCTGTAGTATCTTTGTCGGTGGGAGCCCGCCTGTTCAACTCCTCACCGCTGACGGTTCGCATGCTGAGACACCCAGCGTCAGCTCCAGGTGCGCCCCGGCGATCGCCCCCGGGCAGCGGTCCTATACGTTTTCTCTTTGAACGAGTCTCCATTTTTAGTGGGTTTTCCAGAGCCACGTTAGCCACGCCAGTAATTTCTCATTCGTGTGTCCGCCCCCCACGTGATTAGATGGTCAATCAGGACGTGTGGTTGTTTAGGGGGCTTATTATTATTATTATATTATTATTATTATTATTTCCTTTATTCATATTTTTACAAATTAGTTACATTTTTAAATATTTCTTATAAAGAACAATATAAAAACATTTAAAAATATAAAAAATTGTTGCCCGCCGGTATCGGGAACAGGGTCCAAGCTACCGGTGGTCAGGGCTCCAGAGAGAGAAACCTCCTAACAATACGAGCCGTGTCCAGGAGTACTGCTTTCTGTATCAAGCCCTTGATCCAGCTGCCTAACGAGAGCCTCCTCAGATATTCATCGAGGCTCTTAGCAATTAAGCCATGGGCTGATACGACTATCGGCACAATGATCGCTGAGTCCACATCCCACATGTCGACAACCTCGCGAGCCAAGTCAAGATATTTTATTTGCTTTTCTTTCTCGGCTTTCACGAGGTTCTCATCATGAGGGACCGTTATGTCAACAATCATTGCGCGCCGCTCTGATCGATCCACCACCACTATATCAGGCTTATTGGCTAAAATAGTCCTGTCAGTGATGATGGATTGATCCCAGTACAATGTGATATTGCCATTTTCGAGAACTGGGTCGGGCACATACCTATAGTACGGCACTTCCGATTCCACAAGTCTGTATTTTAGAGCAAGTTGCTGATGGATAATCCTGGCTACAAGGTTGTGTCTATGCAAGTACTCTCCGTTAGCCAAACGAGAATACCCAGAGATAATGTGACGGATTGATTCACCTGGACGGTGGCATGCCCGACATATGTCAACCGTGCCGTCCTTCACAATAAATCTCCGGTAGTTATTCGTCATCATAACTTCATCCATAATTGCACAGACAAAACCTTCGGTTTCTCCGAAGAGGTTCCCGGAACGTAGCCAGGCTACGGACGCTGACAGGTCTACATCGGGCCCGTGCAGGGCCCGGAAAAAGCGTCCGTGAAGCTCCTTACTCTGCCATACCTCCCTGCGGTCGTTAGTGTCAAGCACTACAGGTTTGCGCCAGTTCTCTTTAGCCAAGGAGAGCGGGGTGAGGCCCTTGTCCACCGCGACCACATCTCGATGCATCACCACGTCGGCTTCTAGGAAATATTCCTTGAGACTGCATATCTCGCGATTGTGGAGAGTCTTAGCGTTTAAAAAGCCTCGACCCCCACACTTCCGCGGGATATACAGTCTCATAACCGAAGAACGTGGGTGATGCATTCGATATGCCATCAACAATGTACGGACCTTCCTATCCAGGGCGTCTAGTTCTGTTTGAGTCCATTTCAGTATGCCGAAAGAGTACATCAAAACCGGCATGACCCAACCGTTGAAGGCACGCACCTTATTTCCGCCTGCTAAAAGACTATTAAATACTTTTTTCAGGCGGCCAAAGAAGCGTTCCTTCAACGATTGCTTCATGTCAGCAACATTGATGCCCAGCGCTTCCGACATACCCAAATACTTATAGGTTTCGGTTGCTGAGAGGGATCTAAGATTTATGGAATCCGAGAGCTGGGTTCCCACAGATTCCACAATCTCCCCTCGTTTTACATGCATGACCGCACATTTGTCCACACCAAATTCCATCCTGATGGCGCTACTGAAAGTTTCAGTTACCTTCAGTAGCTCCATCAGTTGCAAATCGTTGGAGGCAAAGAGTTTCAGGTCATCCATGTAAAGGAGGTGAGATACAACTTGACCACCTCTCCTCAACCGATAGCCTAGACCTGAATCCTCCAGCAGCGTGCTAAGAGGATTCAAGGCTAAGCAGAACCAAAGTGGACTCAAACTGTCGCCCTGAAATATACCTCGCTCTATCCTTATCGGCTCGCTATTCCTCTGGATTTGCCGACATCCTGGATAGCGAAGGATTGTCCTTCATTGTCCCATACACGACATCAGGAAGGTGCGCAGAGTTGCATCTACTTTATACAACTCTAGCACCCTCATGAGCCATGTATGTGGCACGGAGTCATAGGCCTTCATATAATCTATCCAACATGTCGACAGATCCCTTCGGGAACGGCGAACCTGTTGGCTAATGGCCATATCAATGAGGAGTAGCTCCTTAGTACCGCGGGACCCGTTCCTACATCCATTTTGAGAAGCGGACATGATAGAATTATCATCAATGTGTTTGTTAATTTTAGCTCTCAAAATGGATGTAAGAACTTTATAGACTGTCGGAAGACAGGTAATCGGTCTATAATTTTTAGGCTCCGCAGTACTACCCGATTTATGGAGCAGGTGGGTTATACCTGTTGTCAGGAACTCGGGCAGCCACCCTGACTCTAAGGCTGACTGGAACAGGGTTGCCAGGCGAGCGTGCGACCTTGTGAACCATTTGATCCAAAAGTTGTGCAGCCCATCCGGCCCTGGAGATTTCCAGTTAGGCAACGGACGGACTGCACGAACTACGTCTTGGGGGCAGATGGTGATTGCCCCCATTTCTTGTACTGGATCGCACGCCCGCTCGACCTCCCGGATCCATTCATCCTCGGTATGGCTAACCTAACTTATTATTATTTCCTTCATTTATTTTCTTTACATATTATATACATTTTTAAATATTTTTAGTAACAAAGATTATATAAAAAACATTTAAAAATATAGAAAATAGTAGCCCACCGGCATCGGGAACAGGGTCCGAGATACCGATGGTCAGGGCTCTTGAGTGAGGAACCTCCTAACAATACGCGCCGTGTCCAGAAGTACTGCTTTCTGAATCAAGCCCTTGATCCAGCTGCCTAGCGAGAGCTTCCTCAGATGTTCGTCGAGGCTATTGGCTATTAAGCCATTGGCCGACACGACTATCGGCACAATGACTGCTGTACTCACGTCCCACATGTCGACAACCTCGCGAGCCAAATCTAGATATTTGAATTGTTTATCTTTCTCTGCTTTCACGAGGTTCTCGTCATGCGGAACCGTTATATCAACAATCATTGCGCGACGCACCAATCGATCTATCACCACAATGTCAGGTTTATTGGCAACAATAGTCCTGTCAGTGATGATAGGTCGATCCCAATACAACGTGATATTACCATTATCGAGAACTGGGTCGGGCGCATACTTATAGTATGGCACTTCTGATTCCACAAGGTTGTACTTCAAAGCAAGTTGCTGGTGGATAATCCTGGCAACGAGGTTGTGTCTATGCAAGTACTCTCCGTTAGCCAGACGAGAACACCCAGAAATAATATGTCGGATCGATTCTCCCGGACGGTGGCATGCCCGACATATGTCAACCGTGCCATCCTTCACAATGTATTTCCGGTAGTTATTCGTCATCATAACTTCGTCCATTATTGCACAGACAAAACCTTCGGTTTCCCCAAATAGGTCACCGAAGCGCAGCCAAGATACGGACGCTAAGAAGTCTACATCGGGCCCATGTAGGGCCCGGTAAAAGCGTCCGTGAAGTTCCTTGCCCTGCCATACCTCCTTGCGGTCATTAGTGTCTAATACTCTAGGCTTGCGCCAGTTCTCATTAGCCAGGGAGAGCGGGGTGAGGCCCTTGTCCACTGAGACCACATCTCGGTGCATCCCCACGTCGGCTTCTAGGAAATATTCCCTGAGACTGCATACCTCACGGTTGTGCAGGGTCTTAGCATTTAAGAAGCCACGACCCCCACACTTCCGCGGGATATACAGTCTCATCACCGACGACCGTGGGTGATGCATTCGATTTGCGGTCAGCAGCGCGCGGACCCTCCTATCCAGGGCATCAAGTTCCGTCTGAGTCCATTTGAGTATGCCGAAAGAATACATCAAAACCGGCATGACCCAACCGTTGAAGGCGCGCACCTTGTTTCCGCCTGACAAAAGACTGTTTAGCACCTTATTCAGGCGGCCAAAAAAGCGTTCCCTCAACGATTGCTTCATGTCGGCGGTATTGATACCTAATGCTTCCGACATACCCAAATACTTGTAGGATTCTGTTAAGGAGAGGGATCTAAGGTGTATGGAATCCGAGAGTTGAGTTCCCACGGATTCCATAATCTCCCCTCGCTTTACATGCATGACTGCACATTTGTCCACACCAAATTCCATCCTGATGGCGCTACTGAAGGTTTCTGTTACCTTCAGTAGATCCATCAGTTGCAAATTGTTGGGGGCAAAGAGTTTCAGATCATCCATGTAAAGAAGGTGAGATATGACCTGACCACCTCTCCTCAACCTATAGCCTAGACTTGAACCCTCCAGCAGTGTGCTGAGAGGGTTCAAGGCTAGACAAAACCACAATGGACTCAGACTATCACCCTGGAATATACCGCGTTCGATCCTTATCGGTTCGCTGTTCCCCTGGATCTGTCGACATCCTGGATAGCGAAGAACCGTTCTCCAGTGCCCCATACATGACACCAGGAAGGTACGCAGAGTTGCATCTACTTTATACAACTCCAGCACCCTCATGAGCCATGTATGAGGCACAGAATCATAGGCTTTCTTGTAATCTATCCAACATGTAGACAGATCCTTTCGGGAGCGGCGAACCTGTTGGCTAATGGCCATATCAATGAGGAGCAGCTCCTTAGTACCGCGGGACCCATTCCTACATCCATTCTGAGAGGCAGACATGATAGAATTAGTCTCAATATGTTGATTGATTTTAGCTCTCAAAATGGATGTAAGAACTTTATAGACCGTTGGAAGACAAGTGATTGGTCTATAATTTTTGGGCTCCGCAGTACTACCTGATTTATGGAGCAGGTGGGTAATTCCTGTCGTCAAGAACTGGGGCAGCGACCCTGACTCTAAGGCTGATTGAAACTGGGACGCCAAGCAAGTGTGCGATCTTTGGAACCACTTAATCCAGAAGTTGTGCAGTCCGTCCGGCCCTGGAGACTTCCAGTTAGGTAACGGACGAACTGCACGAGCTACGTCTTGGGGGCTGATGATGATTGCCCCCATTTCTGGTATTGGATCACACGCTTGTTCAACCTCCCGGGTCCAATCGCCCTCAGTGTGACTGACAGGCACCGACCAGATGCTGCGCCAGAATGAACACATGGCGTCATCATCCGGCAGACCCGTGTCAGTCACACCTTGGTCTGGTCGCTCCCAAGCCCGATATACCCACCTTTCATCGCTTTGGAATGTGCGATTCTGAGTGTATCGCTCCACTCGCCGTTTGTACCGACGAATACGGCTTGCCCATGCACAGATCTTCTGCTTCAGGAAGTCGATACGCTCTGTGACGCGGGCTAAGTAATCTCGAGAACTAATATCGGTTCCCGAGAATGCCCGCCTCACAAAGCGCATCACTCTAGGACGAGTATTGCTCTCCCTGAAGCAGATTAACTTGCCGATGAGTGCTCTAGCCCCACCGATACGCCTCTCAATCCTGCACTGCCAAGCTGGAACAGCTAATTTTGGTCGTGTAGCTCTGTCGTTGTTGGGAAATTTAACGTGAGCTACACGACATGCCGCTACAGCTCCACAGTACAATATTGAGTGGGTATCGGCGAGGTCTTTGCTGCTGTCAAAGCAGGTTGACAGCTGCGAATCTAGAGCACACACCAGCGCCTTATTTTTCTTGTGCATTGGCAAACGAGGTAGACGTGGTCTAAGTTCAGGTGGTGTGGAACGGTACTCCCGGAACGCACCCTCCAAAGCGCTCCTCAATTGTACGTTGCATTGGCTACTCACGGATATAACTTCGTCATCCTCTTCACCACCGCGGTCGGATCGCGGCAAAGCACTGGGTACATTTTGCTGCTGTACCGCGATCATTGGCGAAGCAGGCGGAACTGGGTCACTCCGTGAATCGAGGCGTAGTCGATCAAGTACGGTGTCATCTAACATATGGTTACGCTGGATGACCCGCACCTGATCCGACAGTCGTTGTGCTGACACGCTGATAGCTGGCTCAAGCACCTGAAACAGAGAGAGCATCCGACCACGGTATGCAGTCAAGTTGCTTCCCCCCTCAGTAGCCCCATAATATGCGCGCATGACGTTCTCATTAATGGACAGAGTCCATCGCATGCGCGACACATTTCCACCGGCAGCGGGGACCCTGTTCGGGGCCGGTTGGCCTCGAGGTCCCAAGCCCGCTGGTGGCCGTCCTCTTCCTTGTCGTCGTGGTGGAGGTGGTGGTGTCGACGGCGGGGAGAAAAACTCGTCGCTCGAGCTCGACGCAACTGCAGCGACCGGTGACACGATGCTCACGGATGTGGCGCGTCCCGGCGGCTGCGAGGCGGAGCTGAGCGACGAGCCCGGAGATGGTGGGTGTGCCTGTTGCTTTGCCCGGCTTCTAGTCAGCATTCCTGGGTATTTGACGCTTCAATATTCCTGCATTATTATTTATGTTCGAATTTCGTAGGTACTCGTTCCAAATTATTTAATTCCATTTTAGTTTTTTTTTTTTTCTTGTATTTTGATTGTCCAAAACATATATAAAACAATTAAATTTGTCGAAAAATATATAAAATTATTGAATTGCAGAAAAAAGATTGCGTCACTTTGACACCCGGGCCACAGATATTATTATTATTATATATTATTATTATTATTATATTATTATTATTATTATAAATGCTTATCTCATATCTTAAATCCCTCGCTTCGCTCGTGATTTAAGTTTTTAACACCCTCGCTACGCTCGGGAGTAAACCTCGAGTCCTTCGTTACGCTCGCGATTTAAATCGTCACCCGCGACAGAAGACACTGCTTTATCCCCTTGGTTAATAATCTACTATTCCCTTTTGGTTTTATTGTCTAGCAACTTAATCAATAACAACTCTTCTGAGTGTTTTTCTATATCTTGGACCTTCATGTTTACCATTTCTTGACAACCGCATTCACTCCAATAATTAAAGCCACCTGTAACAATAAAAGTAAATTTTACTAACAACATAAGTAAATTCAGTAAGGTATACATAAGCGTTCTTGTTGCTATTTGCTACCATGTTGTATTTTATTTAGTAAAAATAAAATGATGTACTTACTTTTACGGCAAGATAACTATGATCAGGAGCTTCATTTAAAAAAGTTTAAACATTTATAGGTGTGAAAACTTTCGATTTCTTTGATTGGTGACCTTCCGATTTCCTCTTTAGAAATGCTAATAGCTTAGCGTATGTCTTGATATCTATATTGTATTTCATGCTTATTGTTGACCTAAGCATTGAATACGTACACCATAGGCTACTTGACTTCTGAGTACAAGATAACTGCTGAAAATACACTAATACAACTGGTTCCGAAATGGACTTGACGCCTTTCGTACTTTTCCATTTTTGGAAATTGTCGTAGGCTTTTATATAAGTTTCCTTTGACTTTTCCGGCAGTAAATCATTATTAGCTTCGGTTGTAATGAATTCAGGAGTACAATCACTTTCATCACTCGACATTTTATAATACTTTGTTGATAAATTTAAAGTTTAAATGCCAAAAGTTCGCGCCTTTATTGCGTCTACCAATAAGTAGCCAAGACACGTTCAATTCGATTTTCAAAAAAAAAGTCTCTTCTACAGTTTTGTCGTGTGTGTCTAGTGATATCACTCTCATGGAAGTGGCGTTTGTGTAATATTAAGTCTTCGAAAACATGGCAACGATATGAAGAAGCAGTCGTTATGATTTTGTAGGAAATCGAGAATATCATCCACACGTAGTAAGGGTATCGAGAATAGCTTTCCTCTTTCTGGCACCAAAGGGTGTTTGTTAGTACTATACTGCCAATTTAGCTGAGAATGTGAGATTCCAAATCCAAATCACATTACTGACCAGCGGGTCATAATGAAATCCAGTACAAAATTATTGACCGGCTGTGCCCCGGGCCACTAATGACTCACTTTAGGTTAACGTTGCTTGACATATAATTTGACATTTTCGAGCAGGTGGTGTGAAAATAAATTAAAGATTAAGGTATTGGAACTCGTTTATGATAGACTAGATGTTGCCCGCGGCTTCGCCCTCGTTTTGGTCGGAAATTAACCCACGGGCACGTTGTAAATATAACCTATAATGGCACTTGGGGATAATGTAGCTTCCTATTAATAGTGAAAAAAATTCAAAATCTGTTCAGTACGAGTAGATCCAGAGATTACCCCCTACAACCTCACAAACTTTATCTCTTTGTAATATTAGTATAGATTGACTGGAGAAGGCAAAAGATAAAATTGAAAAGTATAGGATCTTTCTATGTTTTTTAATTTTGCCTTTGCCCAGCATTGGGACAACATAACGTCATCACTTTAAGTTCCCAAAGTGGGCCCTATGCAGGTTGCTAAAAGTAAGCAGGAAAGTGAGACAACAAAGTTTGACATACATTTAGTTTTAGGTATATAATTGCACTAAGCATGTGCATATTTGAAAGGTCCTTTGAACATATAAATAATAATTTATTTTTCTCCTTTATGATTTTACTTGTAAGAGTAAAATAAATCTAATATCGTGCAAACAACTTATTTATAAAAATCTTTTAAATCAACAAACGAACCATTACAGAATATACTAACTAGAGTTGAGGAAAGTATGGCCCGCTATATTTTACCTAGGTACCTATTTAAAATTCGTTCCGAGCAAAATTTCATTTTTCATTTTGAACGGGCAATAAGATGAAATAAAGTGAATATTATTAAATCCTTACATTCACACAGGCAGGCCAAGGAAGCACTTCCTACTATCGACGGCCGCTTCACCAAACGAGCGCTTCGGCTGACCAAGCTACAGCTGCGCACAGTTACAGCCGCCATCACTGGACACGGCTCTTTTAACAAACACCTCTTTGTCATAGAAGTCACAGACAGCCCCCTGTGCCGAGCCTGCATGGAGGAGGACGAGACGGCAGCCCAAGTGCTTCTGCACTGCCCGGTGGTTGCAACATACAGGGCAAAGTACTTCGGTAACCCAGGTACTCTCCGCGAGATCGTCAGCAACATCAAGGCGCTGCTGGCCTTTCTCGGGGAGCTAGGGTGGATCGAATACATTTCCCACCCGCACGCAAAATACGCTCTTAGACGTGGAGTTGCGGACACCAGCCTGCTATACAATACAATAAAATACAATTCTCACAGCTGAAACTATACCCATATAAATATACTAACGTTTAATCGGTACAGTCCTAGATTTACTCAATCCGATAAAACTGTTTTGTCACATCACTATCTAGGTATTCATGGGGCTCGTGGTTAAATAGTATCAGCATTAACAGCCGCTCAGGTCGATCTTTGAGGTTATGCAGTGCTTGGTGAGGTCAGTGCGTGAATGGATTACCATTCATTACATAACGAGTGCCTCTGAAAACACGTTAAGCCGTTGGTCCCGTCTATCATATGTAGATCTTTGACAGCCGTAACAGGTAGTCAGTGGCCCGAAAGTCTTACAACCAGTCTTACCAAGGGGTATTGTATTACCCAGTACTTACTAGCTGAGTAGTGGAGGTCAGATAGGCAGTCGCTCCATGTAGAATACCAGTATTCAGCTGCTTCCCCAGCATAGTTGGGAAAAGGCTGGGTAGATGATGAAAACTAATGTCTAATCGGAAGAGTTTTTGATTCATTTTATCTATAAAACTAGACAGAGAAATTTACGTAGCCGCATTACGTAATTTATGTAGCAAAACGATACAGGATGACGATTGTAGGCAGAACCATGTCGCGTACGTAGCTATGCATAAGTAGCCAGCACCATGAACTTTTTCATGGACCGGCCTACGTAATTTACTCGTGGATCGTTTTGCTACTTAAATAAGTAGAGTGCAACAGGGGGTGCCCTTAGCGAGTGGTCGCTTAGTTTTTAAGTATAGTTTTAAGCCCCTGGCTGGAGGCCTTAGATTCATTTTTAAGGCATCCACAGGGATTTTCCCAGCTAAGCAGTAACCAGCCTCAGAGGCTGAACTGCGAGAGGACATCTCCAAAAAAAAAAAACGATAACATTTTGTAAATATTGCAGCTACTTATACATGTAACTATCAACTGCTCGTTGGTAATAAAGATGAAATACGTATGTAACAACAATATAAGTACTTTACTGTAATGCCATTATGGAACATGGCCCAGCTTACAAACACGTTTATAATATTCACCATTAATAGATAAACGGAAAAAGTATTACATAGGCTACAATCGTAGTAAGCAGTAAATTGCATACACATTACAAAACCGGGTCATGTACGTAGCATTTTTTTCTCAGTGTACTTTCTTACATCACTCTCTATGGTATTCTACAGTAAGCATCGTAATAAATGCTGTTATCTTGTTAAGTGACTTTTCCTTGGAACTTCAAAACTTAGCTTTCACTATCACTAGTTTTGTGATAGAAATAAGACTTTCTCAAAAGTCTATTTCTACGGGCCTTATTGCCACTTATTTTTGGTCTCAGAACCCTTTTCACAGAAAAAGGTTTTATCTGATTTTTTATTGTAGACTTGTGTCCCAGTTGAGTGTTTTGAGATACACCAGCTCCAACGACCACTAACCAGGTAGGTACTTATACTTACTTTAAAATTCTAATGATCACAAAAAATAGTTCATCGGAACCAAAATTAAACGAAGAGAAAAAAGATCTATCTGCAAAACACGTTCAACTCTAAAGGCTTCCTAGTTGAATTTTAAAATAATCGATTTATTTACAAAGATATTAGCTACCCTCGTTAAAAAGCGCCGACGTTGCGACGTCTAGGGAATTCTCCTGAATGTGATAAAATGTGCTTGTTCATCTGCACACCGTATTTCTATAGGACGTTGCTGGGAAGTATTCTCAGAGGGCATCAATGAGTGAGGAGTCAATACAACTCGAAACAATCATGTTTTGAATACGTCAAAACATACATAACACCCACGCATGTAGGTGACACGTGTTTATACTTAAGGGTATCTATTTTTAATGATGTCGACACTCGACAGTTATAATAGGGATCTCGTTTCTTCCACAAAAGATTTCCAGCTCTTGACAACAGATCATTTTGCTTTAATGAATTATTTTTGCGGTATTCAATTTCAGCTTTCAGGATTTTATCAAGTTGTATGTACCAGTGTGTATAAATAAAAGATAGATTATTGTTTGATTGTAAATTAAATGTACCACAGAATATTTTAATAATACTAAAAGTTTACGTAAGTTTGTCATTCGTTAAAAAAAAAAAAAAATCTACCAATGTCTAGTAGTCTGTCAACTTTTGCCGGTACTTACTAACACTGGCCGAAGTTGACAGATATCGCTCTTAAAGTACATTTGAGGTTTCATATTTCTATGCCTTTTTTTTTTTACCGATGGTAAATCATCAAATAACCCCTCTCGCTCTGGGCTGAGCAGGAGGGAGTGTCAGACTTTTACTGACTAAAACCCATCCATGTTCCTTCCTTTGCCCTTTGTGTTCCAGGGCCGCGGTATCTCTTTCGAACAGTCCCGCAACCCTGGCAGGCGTCGGTCCTTACGGACCCCTTCCTGTTTGCTGACTCTCTTTGAGGCGCGCGTGGAACACGAACGCGCCGTCGACACGGCCTGTCGTCATAAGACGGACGGACGGCGAGCTAGCCCATAGCTCACCGTCCACAGGCCCGCGCCTACGGTGGCCGGGGGCCTGCCGGGGGCTGAGACGTGAGGCTCTCTCCCTCTCACGTCCCGCCACCTCCTTCGCTAGCATGACTGCTTCGCAGAAGTAGGTGACGGCGTCCCATTCCCTCTCGCTCCGGACCAGCGATTGAACCAGGGCCGACGCGAGAGGTCGCCGCCGCCAATTGCCGCTACGAGGACACGGCGGTGCTCCGCCCAAGCGGAGCAGACCTGCACAGTATATATTTCTATGCCTAAGTCATGAAAAACCCTATCTCGATACACAATAAACTTTCAGCTAAACTTAGTGACACATAAATACTTAAACTCACAGCTTTTTTTTCCCATGGGGGAAGGCAGAAATTATAAAGCACCACCTACTACGATACTGAAATACTCCTTTTGCCTCATCCACATTCATACATCAGGGGGTCTAAAATGGCTGCTTTATCATAATCATAATATGAATCACGTTGAAAAAAAATGGTCTTTATGGTTATGACCACAAAGTCCATTTTAAGAGTTTTAAATTTTTAACGTGATTCGTATTATGATTCTGACAAAGCAGCCATTTTAGGCCCCCTGGTCATACGCGGACGCCGGTTGCGAGTACTACGCACCTTACCTTTCTGAAAAACCTCACCAATAGGGTCAGTGTATGTCTAGAGAGTCCCCCTCCCGGCGTTGCCACTCACATCTGCCTTGTAAATACTGTTTGTTAGTTGCCTTTCATTCATCCTCTCCACATGACCAAACCATCTAGCATATTGATATTATCAGTGAAACAAAACCAAATGTACGTCAAGGAAGTAGCCTTGAATACTGTCGCAAGATGAGATAAATAAATCACAACGGGCATTAATTTCAATTGCGAACACTATCGCTGGAAAGACATTCTGGTTATTTGCCAAACGGGAATGGCCTTGCCAAATATCGTCTGATCATATCAATTGTAACGTTCGGAAAGAATCACGAGGAGCGAACATGAAATCGATCTGAAATATTTGAACGAGGTTTTCGTTCTGTGATTATAACTTGTTGGTGCAAACCGTGAAGGTTTTTACTTCAGAATTACAATGAGATATTGAAGGGCTGGTAATCTCTCCGTGCCTCAGAAAGACAGTCGCTCGTTGTAAAATACTCTTATTCAGCTGCATCCGGTGATACGGGAAACTGACCCCAATGTAGATCGGAGAAGTACTTAAATAATAACTTATTATGTAATATAAAAAATTGTTACTCTTTTCGTCAACAAAATATACCTACTATACTGACAAAAATATGTAAATAATTGAAAATAAATTCCAAACCAATTAAGGATTTTATGTAGATTTGATGTGAGACTCCAGAGATTAGGATAACCCTTTCAAATAGCGCATTTATTTAAATGCTTTCAGAGTTTAAGTACTAGCCTTGGTCCCTACGCCATTAAGCATGCTTGTAACATAGGGTTCCCAGGTCTATGATTTCTTTTTGCAGAATATTTTGGACGTTTAAAGAAAAATCCCTTTTATTTCTTTTAAATTGTGCAGTACAATTTTACTGAATTTATTAATTTAATTTTAAAAACAATTTTATTTGATTACAAACTGTTTCTTTTTGCTCAATTTTTTGGAAATCCCGGACGTTTTAGAATGCCCCGACCGACCCCCCCTCCCGCATTCCGGAAACTGAGCTAAAATTCCGGATATGTTTCGAAAATTTGGGACGTAAGGCAACCCTACTGTTACTAACGTATACTCCTCAAAAACATTACGAATATTGCAAAAACAGTTTTTATTGGTACTTCAGTAAACATTTACATGAAGAAGAATTCCCGCCTTGGGAAATGTATGTTTCAAATTAATAACGTCGTTTTTAATAAAAATGTACGTATGTATTGCCAAGTAAAGAGTTCACGTAGCTCATAAATAATAGAACAAAGTCCCACGTAATGAGAACAAGTGCGCTGAATGCCAAAATAGCTTCTTTTTGTACTAAACGACTCCCTCGAGGAGTCTGATTGTCGCAGGCACTATCATTTAGATCTTTAAGCTAAACAACATCGTTAAGTTTAGTGGGTCAAAGTTGATTATACCTTTCAATTATATACTGGATGTAATGGCTAAGCCTATTTGTAACATAGTTTCAGTACAAGCTAGTCAATGCCAGTTTTCACTGATACTAAGCAACATCTAATTGAATGCCTAAATACTATAGAATGTTGGAATTTGAACTCTCGACGAAGAGTCATGAGCGTTGAGTATTAAGAGACATTTTCGGTATTTATGTAGGAATTACCTATTATTTGAGAAAACGAGCTTAAGAGCTTGTGTTATGCGTAGAACTAATCAAGTCGACTTAATTATAAATAATGAAGAACTCAAAATTAATCAACTTAATTAGGTTCTTCATCACTTGGCTTAAAAAATAATACAAATGCTCCACTCAGAGGAAAAGCACTGAAAATCGCAAATTTTAATCGTCAGTCGACTTCAGCCAAGCCTGAACTTTAATTTAACAGAGTGAATAAAATAATGAAAAGTTTGTAGACTCAAGGATTGTTACGAGTATTTAAGTGTTGAGCTACATTTTATTTTAAGTCATTTTCACGGAAATGTAATGCTTGTTCGATAAAAGCGAATATTAATTTACACATCCATTTTTCGACTTTAACTCAATTGTACACAGATTTTTTTTAAAGGTGGCGGTTTTATAAAAATGTGCGTACAATTGAGGCTGCACTTACGCCACTACACATCATACCTACGTCATGAAAAATTCTGTATAATTCGAGCAACATCAACAGCCCGTTATAACCCTCGGGCAATAACCCCACCAGGCCACCAGACACTACACCCTTCTGACTGTAGTATTCTCCGTCTTCAATGGAGAATGAGAAACTTTACACCTACATTGAAAAATGGGAAAAAAGCACCTTCTTATTAACACTATAAGATCGTAACACAAACTTAATCACAATAAAAAAACTATTTTCCGATGACAAAAACTGACCCATTTTCAAGCTAAAATTCAAAGTGGCTCATGTAAATGTCCCCCTCACAAGCGAACGATCACGTTTCATATTAGCGTCATTTTATAATGACACTGCTTACATTAATGCATTCACATGATCCCCTCTTCTTCCAATTACGTCATAACGAGCGATGTATTCTTCCCTGAACAAACAAGAGCGCTAGTTTATAAGTTTAATAGATTGGAAGTGCTGCCCCAAGGTGGAGTTAATGCCAAAACTATACTAGAAAAGTATAAAGGATCCATTATTATTAATAAATTCTAATATAGGCTTGGTTATAAGAGTAGAGGAAGACCAAATAAATGATGGACGGTCTGTGTGAAAGTTGATATGGTTAAAATAGGGTTAGTACTGAGATGACGAGAAACAGAGAACGTATAAGAAAAAACATGCTTGCGCCGACCCCAAATAAATTAGGGCGATGCAACTTAGATACCATTTCAACTATCAATTAGGTAGAAATAGTTGCAGTACTTAGAAGGTATTGTTTCAAAGGTATTGTTACAAGCGAGTTAATTACATCGCATAAATGCAACTAGTTAGAAATTAGGTTTTAGTTATACACATAAGTTATACCTATCGTATGTAGGTAAAGAGTAGGCATATAAGGTCCCATTCAAATAGATGGACAAATTTTACACGGCGTTCAGGGGCCTTAGTCTGCTGTTGCAATAGTGTCAGAATGGTCTATCATTGATTTAATAAGGCCCCGCGCAGACGAATTACCCTTTATACGCACGTCAAACGAGTTTCGAACGCGCTTCAATACGCCGTGGGCTAGGGGCCTTATTAAATCAATTATATACCATTCTGACACTATTGCAATAGCAGACTAAGGCCCCAGTACGTCTAACCAATGATATCCAAGCAAAAAAAAAACACTGAGTAAGTGATTTTATTTTGACCTAATGGATGTGTTTATTCTAGAGTGCCGCCAGCAATTTATTATTTTAGGTCAAAATAAAATCACTTTAATTAGTGTTAGACGTACTGAACGCTGTGTTCAAATTTGTCCATCTATTTTAATGGGGCCTTATATAAGCACGGAACCAATTAAAAGTACCCCTTTCCAGGTACTAATGGCAGAAGAAAACGTATTTTTAACTTTCTAAAATTTTAAGGTTGTCTGTGATGAGTCTGAACGCGACGAATTCGGTTCGTACCCTAACGCGCCCGAAGTATCGAGTGTCAAGCATCCCAGCTACGACTGACACCCGATATGCCTTCCGAAGATATTGATGGCACCTGTATAATCGATAGGTGCTTATGTACTTACATTCAGGGTGTAAGCGGACTCTTGACGAAACCGTCAACCAAGCATTCTGTACATCAAACTAAGTAGTATCTCACCGCAAAAATTATTGCTGGGAAACGACTTTTTTGTTTGGGGTAAAAAACATGTTTCACGGTAGGAGTCAATGTAACGCACTAAAAACATTGTGCTGATGGATGCATTGAATAGTACGGGGGTCGGACTAGAAGGTACCCAGATAGTCCAGAACAAAAAAAAAAACGCAATGACGGGGAGAACAAGTGTCCTTTAGCTTCGGTAAGGGTACTTTTACTCCCATTATGTAAGTATAACATATGCTATCACTTCTTAAAGTATAGGGAGATGTGTATCTATAAGCTTAAACAATGCGATCGTATTTCATCGTGAACTTGGAATATATCGAATTATTATTAGTAACATCTTGACTCGACAATCCACAAAGTGTAGTATTCCCAATTATCTGTATTTTATTTCAACCACAAATTCGAGGAATGGGCTAAACGGTTGTACCCAACACCCACATGTAGAAGATCTACCCTATATTACGACACAAGCTTGATGTATGAAATACAAGCGAGATCTTGTGATAAATCCAAATCTAATCAAAACAAACAATAATCATGAATTTCCTCGCCACATAATCCATATTCCCTAGAAAATAGAAATCATGAGAAACGTCGAACAAACGAAAACGCAGAATCCTTTCAGAGAATAAATGTAGCAATAATAAGTCTTTGTTTGTCTGAAGACGAAGCTTGAGAGATTGAATCTCAGTTATTTGGATTTGCTAAGGTCGGATGATCCGTCAAAACTGAAGAGATTATATTTACATTTATATTATATATACCAGCGAGAGTCTAGGTGATTGTGTAGAATCTTCATCCGTTATTCATAATCAGACACAAATCATCATCAATTTTATAATTCGGAGGCATCAAAAAACCTTTCTGCATTTACTTAGAGTAGACTTCATCACTACATACCTAGTATAAAACAAAGTCGCTTCCCGCTATCTGTCTGTTCCTATGTATACTTAGATCTTTAAAACTACGCAACGGATTTTGATGCGGTTTTTTTAATAGATAGAGTGATTCAAGAGGAAGGTTTATATGTGTAATATTGCATCCGTGCGAATCCGGGGCGGGTCGCTAGTACGTTGACGTTGCAAAAGATTGAATGTACTCTTCATATAAAAATTATATTTAACTCGAGCTGCAAAATTTCGTGAGAAACAGCACAGCTGGCAGTTTGATTCTTTTTTTTATCTTGAGGTTCATTCATAACTCCGCTCAAATCTACGCAATACAAAGGCAAATCCCTTTCGGTTGTATGCTCTCATAAAAATAGGACGCCGAGCTCATCTTCCCGAAATCCTGGACCTTCCACGTACACAATGGATCACGTTCACACTTCAGCAATAACTCATACTCTAATAAACATTCACAGCCACGCGTGACAGATTTACCTATGTTCACCAGCATTCGCCAACATTCACCAACATTTTTCCCTGAAGAAGGCACTCGCCCAAGATTGGAACAAACCTTGAGACAAAGGCACGTGCCCGAATTTTGAAAGCCAATAGATAAAAGCCGTAAATCTTGACACACAGATATATTTTCCTTTTATATTTGTGTCCCTTCTTTTACTTACGATCTACTCATAGTACTTTTGAAATAAGTGCGAAATTGATACGTTTACTGATAAAAGATTTTCAGAATAAAGTTTTGTTTTCAATCTTCAGTTCTATTTCTAGTTCAAACAGTCAATAGTTTTTGTGAGTGGTAAAAGAATACTTACAAAAATATTTATACAAGGTCCAATTTAATTAAACGATCAAATAAGTAATTATTAGTTCCTAATAAACGACTACTAAGGGTAGTCATTATAAATTATTAATTACTAAGGGTTGTTCGCTCAACTACAAAAGGAAATCAGCATTGTTAGTAACAAATGTTAGTTCAAACAATGGAACACAATGTTCTATGTTTAATTATACAGTATGTGATACAGTATGAGATACATTTATATCAAATAATAATTAGTTAGAAACTCTTGTGACATAAAACAATTTTCTGCGGCACCCGTTTCTCTGACCGTCGGAGAAAATTAACCAAGTGGCAAGCTGTCAAGTTGACAGTTAGTAAGTGAGTAAATTACTTGGTAGTTTCAGAGGACCGACCGACCTGAGTGTTCGGAGCAACAAAGTTGTATTTGATCAATTTGTGCTGCAAATTGCTGACGGCGCGGCTGCGGCGTTTAGTATTCTGGATTGCATAGGTACATTCATGACGTAACACTGTTTATAATAATAATAAAAACAGGCTATTACTGTCCTACTGGCAAAGGCCTCTTCTCACACAGTGAAGGCACGAGCATTGATCATCACGCTAGCTCAAGACGGGTTGGCGACTTCAGGCTTATATTAATCACGACATAGTATAACACAAAGTCGCTTCCCGCTGTCTGTCACTTTGTATCATTATAACTACGCAACGGATTGGATTGGAATGCGTTTTTTTTAATAGATAGAGTGATTCAACAGGAAGGTTTATATGTATGACATTGCACCCGTGCGAAACCGGGGCGGGTCGCTAGTTAAAAATAAGTCCAAGTTTCCCCACGGTCCTTGCCTACACCATTGTCAATAATCTCCAAGATAAACTTATAAAATACATATGAATTGAAAAAGTCACATAGGTTCTTGCCCAAATTTGAACCCACACCCTTGTTCGGTCGGAGGCATTTCTACATCAACCCCGATGCAATGGTTAGTCAAGTAAAGTGGGGCCCAGTTTTCTCCAACTCACAATATGCCCAGAGGCTCTTTTAAGTTTACAATGCCCATTGCCCGCACAATATTAATTCTGCAGACCCTACAGATTTCCCTCCTAACATAATATAATATTAAAGACCAAACATCCATTTTATAATTCTAAAACATCATCAGCAATGGTCCACGTTTTCCTTATGGACGAAATTACCAAATTACCTAGCTTTTGAGCTGACGTAATAAGGTCGTATATAAAGCGTGCACCGTGTGTACACTTTCGGCTGAGCTGTCGTAATCATACGGAATATTTCATGATGACTAATTGGCTAATAGGACGTTATTCACTGGTGGTGTTTGTCTGTGCGCTTGAATATAAATTTGTTTCAGTACCGCAGCCAATTTGAAGTAAATTAGCCTACAATTTTGCACTCGGAAACTGTGAGCTGTAATAAATTAATTTCGTACATCTGTTACATTAAATATTTTTGTTATGAAATATTTTAATTCGTGAAAAGTTCTTTCATTACAAAAGTCTATTGTTACATAAAGTTTTCCTTTGAAAGAGCTTGAAATTTATGACGCCTTACGCAACGAGCACCTTGATCTCGGATTTTCGCAGTATTCATGCGTCACTCCGTAGAACTACTTACCTACTCTTTAACTAGCACTAGAACATCAATCATACGAAACGTATGTATTCCAAGGCACGTCACTATATTCATAATGTAGTCCCACTAGCTCACAGCCCACATGACACAGCACACACGAGAAAAGCCAATCAATTTCGGAAAATTAATTACAAAATTTCATCTGTGCACAACCCGCAGCTATACGCGTCAGGACCCGCAGCGTAGCAGCACAAAGATTGAGAATTATTGAAAAGTCTGTACGTATTACGTATTTGGGGGTATTATCCTACTGTTCCCAAATCCGCTGTAACTCAGCGTCGAGCTGAAGCCCAATAAGACGGCGTTCATAAATCATCTTGACAGGTATTACTTCGCACCTTGAGCAGCGGCGTAATTACATCAGACCTGCTCCGATATTCAAAATAAACAGATCGTGTAATGAAGATGATTCTAGTGTCGGTTTGCGGGAACTATCTAGTTTAATTTGAACTTTAGTCAAGTTTAGTATTATAGTTCTCGGTCTACTGGATCCTGGATACATTGTTTCAAAAGGTTTTTGACCTGCATATTGTTTAAGCCTTTCATAAAAGCTTTTGTTGCTAAAACTAACTTATTGACACATTAATTGGACTAATTTGTCTGACCACACATTCAATTATTTAAATAAGGGTTACTGACAATGGACAAGATATGAATCAGAATAAAAAAACAAATGAAATATGCAGACGTCTCACCATAATAAGCTTAATTACCTACTGTATTCATTTATAGAATTCATTTTAATTTCTATTCCTTGAATTTGACTGTTAAAACTTTGGAAAAAAATATATCGGATCGATGGAAAGATTAAACACCACACTTGATAACGCAATAAAAAGTTGAATTCATGGAAAAATCGAAAGTCACCTAAACACAGGTACAAGTAAAGGGTTCTCTCCATACATCTACCTGACACGGAACTTAATACGGTCGCTAATCTTTTCAGTAAACCACGGTGAAGAAGACCGAGCGAATATCAATTTTTGAAGCTTCATCGCACACTTCATATGAAAGGTTCTTGACTGTAAAGGTACCTTCATAATCGAGGTTCCTAACAGTCAATACGGGTTTTTAAAAAGAGCTACTTAATTAATTCTGGGAACTGGGAACTGGGTACCCTTAGGCTGCTTGTACACACACGTTTTTTGTCGTAAAATCTGCGGCTGATTCGCCATGTGTTGGCACGGTCGTCAGTGTTGAATGGAAGAATATGGATTTTTAAAAGTATGAGGAACAATGTGGAGTGCCTCATACTCGTTGAAAAGGAAGGATCCTCCAACCATATGAGTTTAGTATCTGGTAAGCATGCTTATCTCGCTGATAAGCTTTGATTATGGGATGCAGGATTTCTTAGTTCTCATCTTGGGTCATAGATGTCGCTGCTGATCTTTAGTATACAAAGTGTTTAAAAAAACTTGTGCGATCCTGATCGGACCTGTGCGATGTATCGAGATTAGAAACTATTTATGTAATTCTTTTTGGACAACCAGTAAAAAAAAACCCTTATTAGGAAAATTATATTAAATGTACTAAAATGAGGAAACTTACTAGCAACACAGGACACGGACGGCGACACTCCGGTCATGTCCTAAACTTATTGATGATCGAATAAACATTTGCCGAAGATGATGTTAGGGAAATGGTGGTAATTTAATACAGAAATCAAGCATTTTTACATTCATCAATCAATATTTTTTATTTTATTTGGTAAAGTACTTGATGTGTGGTGTATGTACACAAAAACATAGGTTTGTTGGTATTTACTTTCTAGAAAATTTTATACAATGATTTTCATAATGGTAATCAAAGAATTTTTACCTTACGAAATATAACGATTCCTTAAGAAAAATGTGTATTAGGTAACTAGTTGAAAAAAAAAATAGTCCTTTCCTATTTCGAAGTCGTCATGCACCTACATGACATTATTTTTCATTTGTGGCATCTATGCACCTGATATTTCTGGCCAGTGTTCATTCGACACCTGATAGACGTGTCCTGTCTAAACCCATTTCCCCTCGACAGTTTCCCCGTCTATATCGACGATTTGAGCTCTACTTATGCTTAGGTTTTCTATTTCTATCTCTACTATGCAGGGTGGGTAAATAATCGTGGATCAAATGAAACGGGGTGATATATGGGGTTATTTGCAGTAAAATCTCTGTGGCAGAGCCCTAACTTGATCTCCTTAAAAGCTATGATTATTTGAGTGTTTTTTTTTTTAAGAAAATACCAAAATTTATATTTTAAAACAATAAATGGTGTTTAGTTGATTCTAGGAAATGTATCATGACTACAAAGGTATTGACACATTTTTCAATATCTTTTAAGTCTCACGAAAAAATATTTGAAACTTTGGAATTACTGTAAAAAAATGCACTATCAAAAAATTACCCTTATAACCACAACTATCAAGCTGTTGTTTGATCCACGATTTTATACCCATCCTGTATAAGGTAGATTTTATAAACTCAACCTAAGTTTTCATTCATTTGCCTAGCCTTTTCCCAACTATATTGGGGTCTGCTTCCAGTATAACCTACCTTACCCTAATCTATCTGATTTCCACAACCCAGTAACTGGGAAATACGATGCCGATTGGTAAGACTAGTTGCCAGACTAGACCAGTCTTAGTCAGTCGTAACGACTTTCAAAGATCCACAAATTACAGCCAGGACTAACGGCACTGTATATATAATAGATGGTCACCCATCCACGGACCGATTTCGGCAAGCTCCACTTAGCCTTGAAGACTATTTAGCCATGAGCACCTTCTAATCTAAGTTTTACTACAATTACAATATTTAAAGTTATAACGCGATGATATAGGTAAAGTAGGTATTGGATTTTAGACCCAAGAATATTTTCTTACAATATCTAAAAGACTTTTTCAGCGAAAATTGTTGAGCAAACGTACCTACTAAAATAACAGAGTAAAGTAGGTAGGTACATATAAAGTATATCAGCGGATTTTCCCAATTTCGCTAAAAGAACCACAGTCATTTGTTTACTTTTCTCTTGCGAAACGAGTTGAAACAAATTTCAGTGCGTTGTCGAGCGTTTAACATTCTTCATGGGGCCTAATTTACAACGGCGGAATACAAAACAAATTCGTTTTCTTTTATTTTTATAAGGACGTGAATGTGAACGTTATTAAGGAGAGTGAAATCATGTGTAAACATTTTAGGTGCTCTTTTTATTTTTCCTTCCTTTTTTAGATTGTATTTATTTTCAAAGGATTGTTCATGTAAATGCCGCAAGCTTAATTCTCGTTATAATAACCATAGAATTTAAAGCAATTGATGTTTAATTAGGATTACCAGCTAAGCCCGTTGTCTTTGTACAAGTCTTACCATTTTGCTCATCCGCTTTGTGAAGCCCTGATTAACGGCCACCATTTGCTGAGACTACATTCATGTCAGACTCAAACAAATGACTGTAAAGTTCTAAACGCTTAATTAAACCTTTTCGCGAACAATTTTATACGTAAAGGATATCAGAACTAGTCGCTTTGAAATGTTTTTTATTTGTTTTTTAGAACGAGTTGTAAACTTTGTCAGAAAATATTTTGTTACAGATGTTCAGTCGGCTCTTTGACACACATCAACCACGTTTGAGGGTAAGACATTGCGCGCCTCAAAGAGGTGTCAGCAAACGGGAAGGGGTCCAAAAGGACCGACGCCTGCCAGGGTTGCGGGACTGTTCGAAAGAGATACCGCGACCCTGGAACACAAAGGGCAAAAGAAGGAACATGGATGGGTTTTAGTCAGTACAAGTCTGACAGTCCCTTCCGCTCCGCCCAGAGTGGGAGGGGTTATTTGATGATTTTCCATCCGTAAAAAAAAAACAGGGTAAGACATAACACTGTCGTGCCGCGTCAATTATCCGTAATACTCGTGCGTCCGTCCATAGCGTAACTTTCGTAATACAAAGATTCCATTTAGTTACATTTCGGGTACTGTAGCGTCCATACAACTTGCTAATGGACGCCACACAGCATTAAGATGAAGTTGTGGACTTATGCGACGCCTGTGCGTCCAACTTTGACCACTTCTCATGTCCTTAATGTTTTCCTACGGACATTAAACTTTTGTTGACAACCCCTGACTTAGCTACTTATCTATGCTTTAGCGTTGAACAGTGACACGGAAAACCTTGAAGTTTTCAGTTGTAAGGTAATGAGGTCAAGGAAGGGAAGGCCTCCCACTAGGTGGACCGATGACCTGGTGAAGGTTGCGGGGATCCGCTGGATGCGAGTTGCACGGGACCGGTCAGTGTGGCGACACTCGGGGGAGGCCTATGTCCAGCAGTGGACGTCTTTCGGCTGAAATGATGATGATGATGAGGTCAAATTTTAATTTCTTGGACAATGTGATAAGCACACACTTGGGTTTTAAAGAATTTACTTGAATAATGAAATAATTAAATCTGAGCTGAATGATGTTAGAAGATTGACGATGATTTTTTCTACAGGCCGCTGTTTACTCTTCCATTTTGTTTTTACCAAAAAATAACTTTCTCACATTAACAAACAAACGTGAACATTAATCAAAACAATACTGATCATTAAGGAGCAATGGCTTTCCCTTGCCTCTAATTGTTATATTTAAAAAAAAACCTCCAAAAGTTATTGTTGGTCGTTACTCATCTTAGTAATAAGTGTCAAAATGATTTATTTCCCGCTCACTTATTGGGGAGCAGCTTTCCATTTTCTTATTTTCATCTGTTTTCGCCGCTAGTTTTTCTGTTACGTGTTTTTTTCCCCAAAACCGATTAGTTGGCGTTCTGAAAAGTTATTCGGGACACGTCAACTGGTGAAATAAGTGGCTGTGTGTATGTTTAGTTTAGGTTACAAACAGTCGATCGTTTTGGACAGAAATGTTATAATTAAAAAATGTTAGCGATCCGGCTATGTTTTAGACGGTTTGCATCTTGACAAATTTTTGCGGTTTTATTTATTACTAGCGACCCGCCCCGGCTTCGCACGGGTGCAATGTTACACATATAAAACTTCCTCTTGAATCACTCTATCTATTAAAAAAAACGCATCAAAATCCGTTGCGTAGTTTTAAAGATCTAAGCATACATAGGGACAGACAGCGGGAAGCGACTTTGTTTTATTAGGTAGTGCTATTGTGTAAGTTTAAAATCAATGTAAATGTACTTATTGTATAGTCCTCTTTATCGATTTGGATAACGGTGACTGCTAAGTGCAGTCCGTGGTTTCAGTTGTCTTCTGTAACCCACATAAAAAAATATCTATAAATCAACATAGCATAACACCACGCCTATAATCCCCAAAGGTTTAGGCAGAGGTGTACCTGATAGTACACCCACATTTCGTCAGTTACGTTTAAGTCCCACGAAACAGGGGGCGAGCCTAATCATCAACCTGAAATTCCTGATGGAAAACCCATTAACATTTTGCCCGACCCGGGAATCGGACCCAGGACCTCATGCTCAACAGTCGCGCTTGCGACCACTACACCAACGAGGCAGTCAAATTCACAAAACGTTACTCTCTCGAAACTAAATCGCATCAAAATCCATTCCGTAGTTTCAAAGAATAACGCGGTCACACATGCAGACAAGGACTTGCGACTTTTATTACCCGACTGCGATGAAGCCGAAAAGGAGAGTTTTGTGTTCGTTTTTAGGGTACCGTACACAAGGGGTAAAAACAGGACCCTATTACTAAAGACTCCACTGTCCGCCTGTCTGGCTGTCTGTCGCCAGGCTATACAGCCTCATGAACCGTGATAGGTAGACAGTTGAAATTTTCACAGGTGATGTATTTCTGTTGCCGCTTTAACAAAAAATACTAAAGACAGAATTAAATATTTTTTTTAAGGGGGGTTCACATACAAAAAACGTGTTTTATTACCGATGAATAATTTTACGCATTACAAAACTATCAAAACTCAAAACTATATTCGATGCCATTCACAAAGCAAATTGTGAAACATTTTCGTAGTAGGAACGGCTAAAGCGATTATAATTAGGCCTCATCTCATTGGGTACTGTCGCTTCATTAGCCACAACCGTATTTGGTAAATTGCAATTACACATAACCGAGTTTCATGTGATACACAGTTAATACAATGAGAAATCAAAGCTGTCAGTACAATTGATATATAATTAATGTCTTTAACACTGCCAAATTGGTATTTGGCTTTAGTAATCTGAGTATATTAACATAACATTACACCTGTAGTCCCCAAAGTGTTAGGCAGAAGTGTACCTAATAGCCGCATTTCGGCAGTTATGTTTATGTCCCATGTAATAGGGGGCGAGCCAATTGCCATCAACCGGGCACAAATCCAGACTCCGTGACTGCTACTGAGAAATTCCTGATCGAAAAACCCAATAACAATTTGGCCGACCTGGGAATCGAACCCAGGACCTCCGGCTCATCAATCACGATTGCGGCCGCTAGACCAACGGGGCCATCAAATTTACAAAATGGTACAAAGACCCATGTTTACATTGCATTGAAGAAAACGCCTTAATTAACTGGGCATTAGTGTCAGAATAATCAATTATTTAGGTTACTTCTTTTTACTTACTTTTAAATTATAATACCAACATAATAATCATAATCAGCCTATAATGTTCCCATTGCTGGGACAAACGGCCTCCTCTCTACAAGAGGGAATGGGCTATAATCCACCACGCGGGCCGAGTGCCGTTTGGTAGATGTCACATGTATTCGAATTTTTGGTTATAGGACATGCCGGTTTCCTCACGATATTTTCCTTCACGGAAAACATCGAAACGGAAAGGAAACTGAAACGGTGAAGGAAATACCAACATACATGACAAACTTATTCTATTGATTGTAGAATTAAGTAATTTTCCCACCGTCACCATGAATGATGGAACCGTGCATGAGTTCAAAGCTTTATTTTCCATGGCTTCCTTTTCAAACCGACGAATTGAAAAGCTATCTGAGAACCAACGGAAGCAGAAGAATTTCATTCATTATTTTGATGGCTTCTCTGTCAAAAGCAAATTAAGCAATCAAGACTATTTATTGAATTTCCTGTGATACATTAAAATAAGCTATTAAATTTTTGTTTTTTTTTTCGAAATTGTCTTCTTTACTCATAGGTTCATGGGAACAGGAAAATCAACGGCTAATAGTCTTAATTGATACACAATAAATGCAGTTATGAGTATATAGTAGGGTGGCCCTTATTTTTTGAGTTTTGAATTATCCCCGGGGCACTTTCTAATGTAATTTTAAACCTCTAAATATGAAATAAGTTTTTTTTTATTTTTTTTTTGGTAAAATTTAGAGGTCGCTACCAGCTGTCAAATTGTTTACAAAAAGCGTTGAAGCAAACCGTTAAATGATGGTTTCATTAATGTTAAGTAGTGAATGACATAGCTGAACGCGGTGTTGCTATAATGGAAGAGTATAATAAATTAATTACAACTAAAGAAGAACAAAAGCAATATTTGCTTTTGTTGGTAAAAGAACGTAGTAAAAAGTACCCTAATACTAACAAGTCAACCCTTGTATCTTAAAAATAAATAATTCAAATATCTACATAATATCTTAGTTAATAACAACAACAATAATTTTGTAATATTTTTTAGGTGTTGGCTATAAAAATGTAACAAAAACAGATTTTGAGTTTTTATTTAAAATTCAAGCTTTGGTAGCGACCTCTAAATGTCATGTAAAAAATCAAAAAAAAAAAAACTGAAATACTTTCTTAAGGTATATTATCAAATTACGTGGTGCCCCGCGAAATTAAAGAAAAGAATTGTTTTTTTTTTAGGAATAAGGACCACCTTAATATGTAGGGTAGAGGTACCCATAACCTGTCGAGCCTCCAACAAAATAAACACAAACAGGTAAGTATAGGTTCCTTTCCCTTCCATTAAGGAAATATAATATTTTGACATCTTCCTCATATAAAGTGGTTTGTTAATGTATTCTTAACAACAACTGACGTGGGATTAATTTATGCATGAAACGTATTCATACCTACTGTTCACGTACTCGAAAATCTTCGAAGTTAATTAATTGTGTTGTTTGCTTTCCTTAATGAATGAATTGTTCGGTGACATTTTCAGTGACCCGATTTAAATTGAACTAGTATATTTTCGTCTATAGCCATTAAATTCGTTAGCGAATAGTAACAGCCCCGTCTGAGCGCTTTAAGAGCTTATCCGTTCTCCGCTGGCGAGCTGTAAAGACCATCTGCTGCCAACATTTATCAAACAAAAAACTACTCTTTTAATTGTAAATTACGGTTGTAATTGTAGTAAATGATCGTCCACTCAGTGCTTAGCGCGCTTACAGCCGCTTTAAATTCAAGAGGGATTTTGCTGCAGATAAGAAATAGGATGCTGTTGAAATATGCCCGCTATTTCCTTGACAATAAATAAGTAAAATCATACCTAATCTTTTAAGATACATAATTTATGTGCTGACGTTGGTAATACTTAGTTACCCCCTTTGCAAAGATGATTTAATGCGTGAGAGGTATACCCTATTAATGAAGGTCTCTGAACGACCATAAATTAATAGCTAGTCGTGTTATCATGTCTTAGCTTATACAGGATGTAACAAGACCCTTCACGAAGCCGTCAACCAAGCATTATATACATCAAACTAAGTAGCTTTACGCAAAAATTATTGCTGGGAAACGACTTTTTCTTTGGGGTGAAAAGTCACGTTTTACAGTAGAACTGAATTTAACGCACTCAAAACATTGTGCTGATGGATTGATTGATTAGGACGGGGGTCGTGGGGGAGTTTAAAGTAAAATTCTTATATAAAACACGTATAAAAAACAACTAGTGAAAAAGTTAGAACTTTGACCCCCAATGTCTCCGTAACTAGAAGGTTCCCCGGTATGGTCTAGAACAAAAAAATTATCGCAATGACGGTGAGAACAAGTGCCTTTCGCCTTTGTTAAGGGTCTTGTCACACCCTTTATATCCGTATCATAACGAAGATAAAAGCTCCAGCCAGATGCATGTGTAAATAACCAACTAGCCCCAATATATACTCGTAACTAACCTGTCTGGTACTGAAATAGGTCAACCACTAAAAAATACTTTAATTTAATTTCTAATAAGTATGTCTAGGCACGAATATGATGCTAAAATTACCTCATTGCCTTAAATATAATGATACACCTAGACTAGGCTAGGTCGCCTAGGTATTACACGTTATGCATACAGGCTATTATAGGTCATCGCCCCGCGGTCAGGCGCACCTACAGACCACACGTGGCACCCTGCCCACACCCTTAGCAACACAACCAATTACTTAGAGTTAGTACATTGCCGTCGCAACAAATACGTGATAAATATATATGACGAGGGTATTAGCACAAAACAGGAATGTGTAAAGAGAATAATTTGTACTAAACATAATTAAATTATTTTCTGGACTGGGCATGTAGGTTAAACACTTTGAAGTTATTACCCATTTCGTAATGCCAAATTATGAATTTTAATTTTAACAAACATAATTATGTTACATCACACCCGTATTCCACAAAAGAGTAGGCAGGGAGATACAGTACATGGTAAAGTAGACCCATCGCTCTATGTAATAAGGCGCAAAGCTGTCTGGGATTGAACTTAAAAGACGACCTACTATACAATCCCGCGTCTCCGCATCCTGTGAGAGCAGCAATATCATTTTGTTACAAAAATTACTGGTAAAAGCAGTTAAAATAAAAAATTAAAATCAAACATTTTAAAATTACAAGTTTATTTACAGCTAATAGAAATACACTAATAGCAGAGGGCGCCTCTTAAACTTAGTACAGCGACGACAAAGTTTTCCGTGACCGGAATTTGTGGACACAATCAAGTTTGTTGTACATAGTTCCGAGCCGAGCCACATCAATGTTTAGCACTTCGGTTAACTCTGCAAAAATTTGAATAAAATCAAACTTCAGTAATTTGTATGGAAAGCCAGTTACTTTATTGATTTTGTGAGTTACATCACATTTCCACGCTTATACTACCCTTTATATTTTAGTTTATTTTATTTCAGACTTAATATAAGTTGTTATGAGATACTTACAACCATGATGTAATCTTTATGGGTTGGGCATTTGTTTAACTTGCTTTTATTATTGAAATAGCGACCCGCCCTGGCTTCGCACGGGTGCAATGTTTTAAATATAAACCTTCCTCTTGATCTATTTCAAAAAACCGCATCAAAATCCGTTGCGAAGATTTAAAGATCTAAGAATACATAGGGACAGACAGCGGGAAGCGACTTTGTTTTCTACTATGTAGTGATTTCACCAATGAAACTGCTCGCGATTAGACTGCGTTTAAGAGCTGTCAGTGTCATTACGAGTACTGCTATTGAATATTAACACTTACTAGTGTTAAACAGAACGCGATCACCGATCAGATCGCGATGTGATGATGCTGCGTTTGACGAAATTCGTCCTCAATGTACTTAACTTGCTATAAATACAAATCATCATCTGCCTAGCTTTTTACCAACTATGGTTGGGGCCGGCTTCCAGTTTAACCGGATGCAGCTGAATACCAGTATTTAACATGGAGCAACTGCCTATCTATGTGCTCCACAACTCAGAGTCGTATAGTAGGTATACTACTGGGTTATACAATACCTCTTGGTAAGACTGGTTGTCAGACCTGTAACGACTGTCAAATTTCTACAAATGACTATAATACTACGCTGCTTTGTTCCGGGCAATTACTGCCGGGGCAGAAACCACAGGCTGTTTGCCGTGCCTCCATGTCACACTGTTGCACGTGCTAAGTCGCCAATTCCTCGTACTCTGGCCGCGCTTAATGATCTCTTAGATTCTAATCCAACAGACGATCTGTTTGCGGATGGATGGACGAAGATTTTATTGGCATGTCAGAAGTATTGTGAAAGGAATTTATGAAAGTGTGAACCTTTACTTTGTTATTTTGTTTATTTTAATTGTATGTATAACTCTTTTAGTTCTTTTTTAGTTACTATAATTGCTTTAACAGCCGTTGTAAGTAAATAAAATAAAATAAATAATGATTCACGAATTACTTTAAATATAAATAATATTCCTAAATATTTAAACTTAAAAAACCAAAAGCCAAGTAATTTTTAAGTCTTATCAAATTGAATTGATCAGAGACATTATTTCAATCTTCTATTTTTTCTTTCCAGTTCGGTCGGATGAGGAGTTTCCAGAGCCAACTCTCCGTATCATGGCGCGGTCGACGGTGTACAACGTCGGTGAAACAAAAGCTATCTTTTGTAAAGGACAACATCTATTAGAGGTACGTGTTCAGAATTTGCTGTTTATGAAACAGACTGGCTGTCAAATGAATCAGAAAACTACGATAACAGGGGGTCGTAAAATGATCACAAAGTTGACAATGCATAGTTGCGTCTATGACCATTTTTTTTTTTAATTTTCATGTTCATGTTTCCTTTTATTATCCTAATATGATTCTGCTAAAGCGGCCATTTTAGACCCCCTGGTTGTGTCGTTGAATTGTTTGCCGTTGCAAGTTTACATCAACGAAACACTCGTAACGTAAGTGAATCCTTCTGTCGAAGAAGTAAATTCGTAGTACTGTTTCAAGAACGTGTCAAATAGCTAACAGAACTAGTCAACAAGATTCTGATTACCATATTAGTACCACAATAACGCGAAACAGTTTGTTGAGTATTCTTGTTCAAAGGATTTAACTGTCAGTGATATTGCAAAAACACAAAGACTTTATTACTAGTCGAAACAACCGGCAAAAACGTTACCCCATAATAATAAACGTGGAGAAAAATTCATAGCACACTGTCTTAAACCCATTGTCAATATTAAAAGAAAAATGATTAATCTGGTTGCAACTTAACTCTATGTATAAAGGAGCCAACAGTTTTAGTTAAGAGGAAATGTGGGTGGTCTTTTCTCCATACAAACGCTCGTGCCAGTTTTATTTCTGGTTTATGATTTTAAAGCTATGATTTTTTTAAATTCAATAAATATCAACCTTTTCTGTGTCCCCATGTTTTCTTTTTTGATGGATGATACATAATCTGTATCAGCACTACAAAATGCAAACAAAATGCTCAAAATTAGCCTATTTGGACCGCTGTCAACAGAGGCCTAGTGTACAAATTTGACAACTATTAAGGAAAAAAGAAAAGGATACAGTACATAGGGACACAGTATATATCTTTCTTATCCACTTTATGAAATATCTTTTAAATTGGTCGAATATTGGAGGAGGAAATAGTCGAGAGCCAAATCTCAAATTATTATCAAACGGATCTGTAGTTGTCTTTATCGCACCAATGTCGAAATAGCGCTTGTTGAGCGACAGTTATAGTTTCTTCAAATAC
The DNA here is from genome assembly GCA_947578425.1 of Eugnorisma glareosa. NCBI lineage: Eukaryota > Metazoa > Arthropoda > Insecta > Lepidoptera > Noctuidae > Eugnorisma > Eugnorisma glareosa. Next base: position 12,928,194 of record OX387969.1, on the reverse strand, counting down.
CTACTGTATTTCGTCTTAAACACTAGCTGTTACCCACGAACTTCATTCGCGTGAAATTATAATAAAAAAAAAAGAAACTTCTCTTTTTTAATCGGATTTGGTTGACAATTTCAAGGGTTTTAATTTTTTTTGCACGAAACCCTAATTATTTTTATTTAGCCTATGTTAGACCTTATAACATCAGCTATCTACCAGAAAAAGTTTCCTCAAAATCGGTCGAGCCGTCGGAGATTAGCTGGAACAAACAGACAGAAAGGTAGCCAGACAAAAATGGAAAAAAAAAGTGTTATTGTTGTATGTGCCGTATATATTTCCATGTGCATTCAGTAAAAAGCTGTTATTTTGATAGTACAAACAGACACTCACTTTTTATTTATTAGTACAGATGTACAGATTGTTAAAAAATATTTCTCTTTATATTACTTTCAGCCTATTCAATGGTACTCCCCCTCGGGCAAGTTAGTCGAGGAGCGATCTACCAAGAATAGCAGAGTGTTCGTCGAACGCAAGACTGAAGACAATGGCGTCCTGGTCCCCCTCATCATCCATAAGATCAAGATCAATGATGGAGGCAACTGGACCTGCAAAGCTGGCAATCTTAGTGAAACTAAGGAGTTTATTGTTGGAGGTATGTGCCTATGTTTTTTGAAAGAAAAAAACACAAAACACTTTTATTTGCACTAAACGTAATGCATACAAATTGGGCACAGAAAACACAAAGGAAACAAGTAGGAGGAAAATGCGTCACATCCACGCATAAATGCAAAATCCATCACTCAGTACGATGGCGTGTCACCATACCAGACAGAGACCCTGGTTTTCAGCGACACCCGGCGTTGACGTGATGTCGTCAACATGTGTAATATTATATTAATAAGTGAAATGTCTGTATATATAAGTCATTGCACTCATCTTTATGATGCTCTATTACCATGACATGGATGGAACAACCTTGAAATCGCTAGAAAAAAAACAACGTGATTTCAGTGATGTTCACACTGAAATCATGCTGTTTTTTTTTTTCTCATTGGTCATTATTGGTAATTTTACTCATGAAAATGACATAAACGTGGCCATTGTTATGAGTAAAATGACCCTTAAAGGTGTAAATCTAAACCTGTATCGCCCAAAAATCAGCTTTTAATTGTGAAATTATAAAACATTTTTAAGCCACATCTTATTTTGGCAATTGAAAAAGCTAAGAGAAACAACCACAGAGAGAGAGAGATACGAACAAACTGCATATTTACTTATTCAGTAGGTATGTTAAAAGGTCAAGGAAAACAATAATCCAACTTCTGAACTTCTACTTCAGAATCAAAATTATTTTCCTCAATCCCTTCTCTCTAGAGACGAAAATATGTACCTATGTGATTAGTCAGTTGAACTTGAGAACAAAGGCAAAGACAAGCATAATAGATGATATTTTTACACGTGGCAATTTTTTTCACTCCTGGGACACAACTGGGCTTTACTATATAAGAGGGCGTGGGCCCATTAGCGTTTGGCAGCCTCAGAGGCTAAAAAAAATAAGGTTTGGCGAATTCCCTACTACAACATGTAAATATTTAATTTCCAGAGAAAGTCAACATTAAGGACAGGAATGTAACCCTGGAGGGAGAAGAGGGCAAGTCTGTCAAGTTGACCTGCGAAGCCAACGGCTACCCTCCTCCAGTCGTTGTGTGGTACAAGGATAAGCTGCAGATTAAGGGTGAGTTAACTTGAGACATTGTGCGATTAGTTGCGGCCATCATAGGTAGGTACTTGAAAGATTTTAAATATTGGTGCTTGAAAGACTTCATGTCCATAATAGTACACTATTAGGTAAATAATAATAGGCCATTAACGATGCTTTGACGTATAGTTATATTTTTTCCTAATTCCATTTTTATTCGATTAATTGTTAAATGACGTACCTTTTAGACTTTAAAAACCGTACAAGTAGTTGCATTGCATAGTGTGTCAAAACACCTGGGGCCTTAGTCTGCTATTGCAATAGTGTCAGAATCACAGATATTGTGGTCAGAATGGTCTATCATTGATTTAATAAGGCTCCTAGCCCACGGTGTATTGAAGCGCGTTCGAAACTCGTTTGACGTGCGTACAAAGGGTAATTCGTCTGCGCGGGGCCTTATTAAATCAATGATAGACCATTCTGACACTATTGCAATAGCAGACTAAGGCCCCTGTTTCAATGTGCCATCAATTTCATTACTTCAAGTAGTTATATTTTTGTCATAGACTGTGTTTTGAAAATTTAAGATACGAAGTGCAGCGCAGCTTTATTCACTCTATTTCAATTGCATCATAAAGGGTGTAACAAGACCCTTAACGAAGCCGAAAGGCACTTGTTCTCCCCGTCCTTGCGATATTTTTTTTGTTCTAGATCATACCTAGAAACCTTCTAGTTACGGAGATATTGGGGGGTCACAGTTCCAACGTTTTAATATTTTATTTAAATACTTGTTTTTAATGTAAGATTTTCACTATTCAGTCCATCGATCAGCACAATGTTTTGAGTGCGTTTCATTAAGCCCTACCGTAAAACGTGATTTTTCGTCCCAAAAAAGTCTTTTCCCAGCAATAATTTTTCCGTAAAGTTACTTAGTTTGATGTACATAATGCTTGGTTGACGGCTTCGTGAAGGATCCTGTTACACCCTGCCATATAGAATCGGTTCAAACGTTTCCAAGATAAAAATAAATGTTAGTACAGAAATATCACTTTTCACGAAAGCCTCCATACAAATCGGCAATTCTTTAACCCCTAATACAAGGTGTAAAGAACACTGACGCGAAGCTATACCCACTGTTTTTATATTGTGGGTTTTGGCTTCTGCCCCTACCCTCCTATTAATAAACACAGAATAAAGTTATTCCAAGTTTAAACCTTTGAAAATGTATGGTTATTCCTTTGTTATTCCTGGTGTAAATTTATTCCGTGTTTATTAATAAGAGGGTAACTGTTTAAGGCACAACTAATTCACTGATAAACAATCATAGTAGCATTCTTAACTTCACATAAGCTACGTGGTTCATATGATTTACAAGTAATCAGTAAACTGAGCTATAAAGACACTTCTGCCTGTTTCTTATTTACTAGCTGTGACCCGCGACTTCGCTCGCGTGGAAAAGGCCTATGTGCTATTCCAGACTATAATCTATATCTGTGCCAAATTTTATCTAGATCCGGCGTGATTAAGTGACAAACATCCATCCATACTTTCGCATCAAAATAATAATGTCATATTATATAAATGAGAAAGTATGGATGGATGATCTTACTTCTAACGAAGTAAGATTTACCTGATCATCGCAGAGGTCATAAAGAGCAGTGATGTTTTTAGTTTCTTCATTCAGTGTATTTCCCATTCCAGACAAGGACGAGCCCAAGAAGTACTCCATCAAGCAAGACAACACTCTAGAGATTAAGAAGCTGAACCACGCCGACGTTGGCCTTTATGTGTGCAAAGTGAGACAAAAAGCTCTGTCGCACTACACTGAGAAGACTGTACATCTTTCTGTTCAACGTAAGTTCTAAACACTACCATAGTTAGAAATCGTATAGTCAGATGCATTTTTACCTAAAGTTTGAGTGTTGACTAGTATGGAGTGCGAGTTCGTGTCTCAAAATAATCATTGTCATAATCTCAGTCATATTTTCCATTCTATTATATTTGAATATTCAGCAGCAAAATTTGAATTCAGTTACCTACTAAGCAATAGATTTTTTAAGTTGCAGCAATTTTTACGTGTTTCAACAAATGTCTCTCCTAGTTTTAAACAGAAATGAAATATTTATTGAAAAGTAGAATAGGTACTTAAGAATAAGTAAGTACTACATTTTATACACACTACACATTTTTAATGAAATCTCGAAAGAAGCCTTTCCGCACTTTTGTAAAATTAACTAAGCATCCGAATATCCGATCGCTAACCATAGCACATACGCCCCTAAAACGACCCACTGACCCTAGCTTGAGACTTAAAAAGTGTAGAAGCATCTAAATGAACCTCCTTCCTGGGGGCCTAAAATTTCCATTATAACAGAAACATAATAGGATCATAATATGAATTACGTTAAAAATCTTAAAATAGTCACAGACGCAGTTGATAACTATGAATTGTGACTTTGTGACCATTTTACGAATTTTAACGTAATTCATATTATTTTCCTATTATGATTCTGCTAAAGCGGCCATTTTAGACCTCCTGGGCGATTATTATTTTATGACACTGCTGGATTAACTTACCTATTCTTAAGTAAAGAAAGATACGAGGTGTAAAAAAATCAACACGAATAAACCTCCTCCTGCAGTGCATAGGTCCATGCAGTCGGACAAATACTCGAGTATTCGCTCGCGAAATTCTATGGTAGCGTAAATATTATCACAAATCGAAAGAACCGTAGGTCACGTCTTTTGTGATTGATTATTTCAAATATTACTTACTTACTTACTTGACATTGCTCATTAACCGATTGCGATTGATTCATTGATAGGACTCATCGTTAAAGTGACAATCAGATTCAGATTATCAGCTGATTTAATTTTCCAATTGTAGTGAAATTCTTTGCTTTTTCTTAAGTAAAAAGCAGTTCTGTGCTCCGAATATTTATTTTATTTGAAATAACATGAATGAACAAACAGAATCTTTAACTTAGAGAAAATCTTATTTATGACCAACATTCTTCTGTTCTTAAATGTCACAGATGTTTTACAAGTACCGATGAGTTTCCATTTTAAAATGTCCAATACTTGAATGTACTGAATTCTTGTTTCAGACAAACCAATTTTGTATAACAGCGACACGCAAATGATTTACTCGAACCAAAAATACAAGACTGAAGAAGTGTACGCTATTTTAAATGATACGTAAGTACTTATCATTATATTTTTACACCTGCGTAATTAGTTTGTAATGCCCAAAACCCTATAGATGTGTACTTTAGTATACCTTTTGTTGGAGACCCTAAATAAATAAATACCGTATCTATCGTCTAATCCACAACTATTAATTGGGAACATCATAGCTTTTGAATTCAGTCATCTGTAAACGTTTCTAATCAATTAATTAAGGTAGGTGGATCTGTAAACACTACGCTTCAGCAGTTTGAAAGCGACGAATGGTTGTAAATTGTGCTCCAAGAAATGTAATAAAATAATTTAAATAGCATAATCAGCCTATAATGTTCCCACAGCTGGGACACAGAGTTTCTCTCTATGGGGCTGTAATACATAACGCGGGCCCAGTGTGGGTTGGTAAAGTCACACGTCTTCGAAATTTTGGTTCTTGGACATGCCGGATTCCTCATGTTGATGTTTGATGTGATGTTTTCGTTCAACGCATCACCGTTTCGAGAGCAGGGATGATGCAATAAATTAAAAAAATAAGTCGGGGCCGTTAGAAGTGGGCCACCATAAAGTAGTTACATAAAGTTATGCTTTAAGTACTAAATTAATTAAGATCGTATTTTTCTCGTTTTCAGCAAAAATGTGACTTGCAGTGCCATTGCGAACCCACCTCCTACCTACAGATGGTTCAGGAGGATAAACGGCTTCGATGACGAAGCTATTACGGATACCGACACGGTGAGCAGACTTTACTAGCGCTAAGATCTATCCTTCATCCATAGTATTGCAGTTTTGTTTTAATTTATTTATTTATTGTGGATCAGTGGTCCGCGTTAGCCCTGGGTCCAAAGAATTAGAAGTCATGTGGAGGGGTCATTTAGCCCAGAAATGGGATGATGCAGGCTAACAGTATTTTATGATACCTCATAATCTAACCCACTGAAACATCAATAAAGACCATGATTACTCATCTTCCCATCCATCTGATTTTATAAGACATAACAGACAAACATAACTTTAAGGTGGAAGCGCAAGGATAGCCCGCGGAATTTAAATTTTCTTACGTTTATTGCAATTTGCAGGGCAGTGTCAGGTTGTAAGTTAATGAAAATATGAATCGCGCCAGTGACGCCTCTTGGTCACTGTGGCCGATAGAGCGGAAGGTCTCATTCTCAGGCACTGAACCACAACACTGGTACTACCTTCAAATCAAACCTTGAAGTAAATTGTGTTTCTTTGAATTCTTGCATATTTGATCATAATTGCCCTTTATTTATTTCTTTGTATTTCCTGAATATTGTATTGTTAGGAATCCGAAGCGAAATACATTAAAAAAATAAACAATCATTAATTTATTTTAAATTACACTTTTACAAAAATTATAAAAATATCAAAAGGAACACCGTAAATATTAATCAAACAGAGATTACACAAGCCAAATGGAATAATCAGTACATGAACAAAAAACATAACCCAAAAATAAATAAGCACACGATAATGGTCAAGTAGCACGTCCGTCCCGAGCGCCGTCCAAGCAAAAAGTGAGCGCTGCCGCTCCGCGCGCCTCCTTTTATAAACTTTCGTCGGTTGTCGGCTGATGGCGTGATTTTAATGTGCCGACTCGCCTTCAGTTACCAACACGGCCTCTCCTGATGCTCTGACGTCCTCGTCAGCTTCAGTTGATGGTCCTGCCTGATCTGTAGCAATGTCTTCCAATAAGACACCTGGGTCTTCATTGTCTCCTGCAATCAGACAGTCACATTACGTAAAAGATAACAGATGTAGAAGCAAAACATCTTACATAAATAAAAGGTAATGCGCATTACACAAAGTATGACTTATCAAAATCTTAGCTAAGAACACACCAAGTACGTAGCTTGGTCGCGTTGCAGACAGAGGCACCTAGTTAGCGTGTCTCACAACGGCTGTCGGCATAGGCACTTAGTTAGCATACCGCCCAGACTTTACAAACGCTGTAGGCATAGGCTCTTAGTTTGCATACCTCCCAGTGGCTGTTGACATAGGCACATTGTTAGCGTATCACACAGACTTCAAACAATACTTGCCCTCAAAAAATGCAGCGCATGTCTCAGGAGTCCATTCACCCTTCCAGGGTACCATGAACTGTGCAGCAGCATAGGTGGTCTTCCCATAGCCACCAGCCAGAAGTTGCAGCTCATAGCGCCCATGGTCCAGGACTCCAACTACGCGGTAAGGTCCGCGCATACCAGGATCAAGTTTCCCCGTGGACTGGGAATACTTGATAACGAAGACCAGGTCATCTTTGCTGTAGACACGTGGAGGCTGTCGGTCTTCATTAGCACGCCTGTCTTGATCGGCTTGATTTTTGCACAACCGTTCGGCCGTCCTTTGTCTCCTCATCTCTCGTAGCGGTTCACGGTTCTCGCCAGACAATTCAATGGCAACGTCTCGGATTAGTGTGCGAATGACTGGGGTAGCTCCTTCGGCACCGATCAGCAGGTTTAGCGGGGACTGCTGGGTGGTCTTTTGCTTTGTCATGTTGAGTATCAGCTGTAACTTCCACAACTGTTCAGACCATTCCCCTTTCCGATGGTTCACCTCGATCCTCAACATGTTGAGAAGAGTGCGAACGTAACGTTCCACCTGACCATTGGCGTGGTGCATCTCGGGGGTAATATAATGAATCTGACAACTTAAATCATTCATTAGTGACACAAAACCAGATGATTGAAACATCCTACCTCTATCACATACAATTGTCTTAGGTGTTCCAAACAGAGACACAACATTTTGCATAACACGTTTTAGCTCATTTAAATCCTGGGTACAAATAGGGTTTAACAAACAATATTTTGTGAAAGAATCCACAACAACTAAAACGTGTTTATTACCGTTAGATACTACTAATGGGCCTAGGGCATCTATATGTTAGGTGTCAAAAGGAACATTTGGTTTTGTCCATGAGTTAATTGGTTGTAGTGGAGCTCGTGGGACTCTCTTGTGAGCTATACATATGAGGCAGTGCGATATATACTTATCAATAAACGCTCTGAGCCCAGGGAACCAAAAGTGTTTTAAGATAAGGTCAGTAGTTTTGTCAGCGTTAATATGGCTATGTTCATCGTGGAATATTCGGAGGAGGCTCAAACGATGTCCCTTTGGTATGTAACAAAGCAACCTGGACTCTTCACCTACAGGTGTGAAGCGATAGTACAAGATATTATTGCGTTTAACATAGCGTGAAGAGTCCAAGTTTCCCTCATCCAAAGACCTGATTAAGGTTAGAGTCCTCGTCTCCTGCTTGTGCTATTTGAGCCCAATTACGCGGTTTCTCAATGTTATCTACCTTATGTACAGGGTTACGGCTCAAATAGTCTGCGTGAGGTATCATTACCCCTTTCCTGTATTGAATGTCAAAGTTAAAATCCTGTAGGTAAATCCACCACCTCGCTACCCTCGGGAGTAGATCTTTTTTTATTTTGGGTGGCTTTTAGGGCATTGCAGTCGGTCACTACAGTAAATGGCATTCCTATGAGGTAATGCCTAAAATGCTTAAGAGCTTTTACTACAGCGAGCGTTTCCAGTTCATAAGAGTGGTAACGCTGTTCACTACCTTTCGTAACCTGACTGTAGTAGGCAACCACACGCTTGTTACCATCCTTATGAACCTGTAGGAAAACTGCACCATAACCTGCACTACTCGCATCTGTGTGAACCTCAGAGGGAAGCTCTGGGTCAAAAATAGCTAATATTGGCTCACTAGTAAGACACTTAATAAGCTCTTCGCGAACGCTTTCCTGTCGTGGTCCCCAGACAAATTCAACACCTTTACGCGTCAAACGAGCAATGCAGGCTGTTTTTATGGAATAATTAGCTATGTACTTTCTGAAATAACCAGCAAGGCCCAAAAATTGTCTCGCTTGTTTGACATTCTGGGGAACGGGTGCATTCACGAGTGCCTGTACCTTACTTGTTGAAGGCCGGACCCCACCATTTGATATAATTCTGCCTAAATATTCGATTTCTTGGCATAGAAACGAACACTTGCGCAAATTCACTGAGAAACCAGCCTTAGTCAGAACTGTCAAGACATCATCTAATATCTGTAAGCCCTGATCAATTGAACAGGACAATAACATACAGTCGTCGACGTAGACCAATACTTTGCCTGCCTCAATGAATTCGCGCAGTGTATTTGCAATAATACGTTGATATACTATGGGTGCGTTGGCCAATCCATATGGCATTTTCAAATATTCAAAATGCCCTTCGGGCGTCACGAAGCCAGTTAAGAGTATTAATTGCTCATCTAATTTAATTTGTAAAAATCCGGTTGCCATATCAAGTACCGTGAAGAATTTGGACTTCCCTAGTCGATCAATGTGATCGTCTATTAAAGGTAAAGGATATCTATCCTTAACTGTGATTTTGTTAAGTGCCCGGAAGTCCACACACATACGATCCGATCCATCCTTTTTTTTTACTAAAAGAATCGGACTCGAATATGGTGACTCTGATTCACGTATTATGCCTTTACTAAGTAAGTCCTGAATAATCTCTCTAACTTTAAGCTTTTCATTGTAGGACATTTTGTAAGGACGATAATAAACAGGTACCTCACTGTTCAATCTGATGTGCATACAACCTGTGGTAACTGTAGACGTAGCCGTGCCAGAAATCATAAATGCGGAATATTTATCGAGAATTCTCGTGAGTTTCTCAAGATCTTCCCCGATTAATGCAGTTTTAAAACCACTGAGTTGCTCGTCAGATTGAACCGTGGAAACACTCGTTAGAGTTTTATCATGAGTTAAACGTTGAGAGTCCCTGGTCCGTATATAGGTTACCCATTCCCTATTCAACACATCAGTACCAATAATAATTGGTGCGTTCATGAATTCACTAGGCAACAACAACAACAACAAGCAAATCCACTTCGAGGGTTATTCCCTTAAGCTCTATTACAAGTGTGACATAAGAATGGACGAGAATAATGGAATTACTTATTCCTTTTAATTGCTTATTAATAGGTTTCTTCGAACAGGAAAAATGATTGACCACGGATGATGAAATCAACGAGACTTCTAATGCCCCACTATCAATCAGGATGTCTACAGGTATACCCTGAACTGTTCCAACTATTATGTCATTGGACTTACTTTGAATAAGGGCAGAGCAAAAATTGACGTTATTTTTATTAGACTTATTGTCTGAACGTTGCTTAGCAAAACAAACACTAATATCATGACCCGTCTTTTTACAGTACGCACATACTGCCTTATTTGTAGAGGTTGAAGTCGATTCAGGTTTTGCCGATTCAGATTTAATTTGTTCAGTCGCATTGTTTGATTTCGACTTTTTAGGACAACCTGCTTGTTTATGCCCTGTCTGACCGCAAGTGAAACATATGGGACCCCGACCCCTGAATGAGCGTTTAGAGTTATTCTTATGTGGGCTCTTGTTATCTTTGGAACGCGAACTGTCACTATGCTCTTTAGTAGTGGGTTTTACGAAGGTAGATAGGTAATTAACGAGACTGTCAGGCGTCAGGTTTGCATTAGTAGCAGTTGCTTTAATTTGAGGGTCTTTAATCCCTCTAATAACAATCGCCGCTATCAACTCGTCTGATAGGCCTTTTACGATCCGTAAACGTAGTAAACATCTACGTGCATATTCAGCGTAGGTTGGGTAACTGTCTGAACTAGTGCTCATTACTTCATACAGGATATCATCAATTTTCTTGACATAAAGTGACCGAAAATCCTTTTTAAAATTGCTCCATGAACGGTCATTTGTGACCTATTCACTAAGCCAAGTCTTGGCATCTCCCTTCAGACAGCTCCCAACGCGGGAAAGACACTCATTTTGTGACCATTTATTCAAAACTAGAGCCCTGTCAACCTCGTCAAACCACTGATCAACATCATGCACATTTGGGTCAAAATTAGAGATATAAAAATGATGGGTGCTTACTGACTTTAACGACTGTATTGCCTCCACTATTTTCTCTGTGGTTGCAGTCGATACATCAGTAGCAGTACCTGTAGTTTCCGGCGTAGCTATTACCCGTGAACGTTCTTCTAAAGCCTTCAACCGCGAGACAATAGTCTCAAGCGATCGTCGGTAAGGCGGTGACGCGGGGCTTCGCGTCCTCACGCGGCTCCCACGACGGTCTCGTTCCCGCCTGGAACGGCGATCGCGATCCAGAGACTTGCTACGTGACCTTCTACTCCGCTTATGGCGGCTACGAGATCGATCAGAACGCGGGGCACTAGTTTTTGAACGTGAACGGCTCGATCTATCCATTGCTAACTACTAACTGTTTTTATTTAAAATTGAAAGCCCGAAAACTACTTTTAATTTGTGGGCGAAATGAATCTTTATCCCACTTATGATGTTAGGAATCCGAAGCGAAATACATTAAAAAAATAAACAATCATTAATTTATTTTAAATTACACTTTTACAAAAATTATAAAAATATCAAAAGGAACACCGTAAATATTAATCAAACAGAGATTACACAAGCCAAATGGAATAATCAGTACATGAACAAAAAACATAACCCAAAAATAAATAAGCACACGATAATGGTCAAGTAGGCACGTCCGTCCCGAGCGCCGTCCAAGCAAAAAGTGAGCGCTGCCGTTTTTTTTTTTTTTTTTTTTTTTGTTTTTTTTGGAGATGGCATCTCGCAGTTCAGCCTCTGAGGCTGGCTACTGCTTAACCGGACTATTCCCTGTGGATGCCTTAAAAATGAATCTAAGGCCTCCAGCCAGGGGCTTAAAACTATACTTAAAAACTAAGCGACCACTCGCTAAGGGCACCCCCTGTGGGGTACGGGCCTCGGCTTAGGGCGTCGCTGGGGGGGGGCAGCAAAGGGACAGGCTGGATCTGAGTGATATTAATTAGGGGCTGGTTTAAAACTACCGGCTCAGCATCGCGGGCTGGCGCTGCCGCTCCGCGCGCCTCCTTTTATAAACTTTCGTCGGTTGTCGGCTGATGGCGTGATTTTAATGTGCCGACTCGCCTTCAGTTACCAACAGTATTATTATTAATGATTTTGACATGATTAATGGTGACTGTGACATATTTTTAATGATTTTGACATTATTATTATTAATTATTTTGACATTATTAATTCCTAAATTATTACCAAAATTGTATGTACCAAATATAATATATTAACACTAATATTTAAGATGTGTACGTGTTTTAACATATTGGATTGAATGATCTGTCAATAAATGATTTATTTATTATTATAGTAACACCTACGGAGTTACAGAATTATAATCATTCAAATCATCAATACAACCCTCCAAGTCCATTCAACCCTATTCAATAACAATTTAATGAACAAGTCGCTCAATTAACTTGGAGGGTTGTATTGATGACTTGAATGATTATAATTCTGTAACTCCACACATGTTACTGGTGCGATTTATATTTTCATCAACCTGACACTGCCCTTCAAATTGCAATAAACGTAAGAAAATTTAAAGGAGATCACCCAGCCTCCATACATTTTTGGGCTATTTTCAAAAGTCAAGCCAACGAAAATAAACATATTATTTAGATAGAGCATAACATATTAAACCTAAGTCGTAAGTCAATTCACCGAGAAGTTATTCAACCTCAAAATATCTGAGATCACCCAGGATGAGCAAATTTTTTTTTAACGTTTCTTTAAATTAAACGCAATAATTAAATAGAGCTTCTGGATATAAACATTTTTTATTAAACCACCCAAGTTCTATATCCAAGTTATAAGTAAATAATAAAGATTACAATGTTAAAAAATCTACATATAAATAGTAATTGGACGGTGAATTATGGGCTAGCTCGCCGTCCGTCCATCTTATGACGACAGGCAACATAGAAGGGTTTTATTCAGACACCTTTCGCTCCGCTCCAAGTGGGAGGGGTCATTTGAGAATATACAAGCCGAAAAAAAATATATAAATAGTAATAATAATAAATGCAAAAGATCCATTTTGTCTGCGGAATAGAACCTACAGAACTTGGTACCTAATTGCCATGATTTTATTTCTCGCAACAATGTACGAGCCCATAGAGAACGCCTTTTTTTTAATAGTGCAGGCAACGATCCTGCCGCATAAACCAAAATCACTATGATTTTAATAATTTTCTTACGCCCAAATGAATTTAATTCGTTACAATTTATTAATCAATGAACTATATAATTATATCATATTTATTTTTATTTATTAACCCTATTTTTAAACGCAATGAGTTGAACAATATATAATTGCCGGACATGACATTGGCTAAATGCACAAATCGTCGAGAAAGACGAAAAAAAAATTGCTCAACCTGTGTGATCTCAGATATTTTGAGGTTAATTACTTCTCGGTGAATTGACTTACGACTTAGGTGTAATAATAAAAAAGTGTTTATTATATTATGCTCTATCTAAAAAAATAGTTTATTTTTGTAATACCCTATAGCACAATTTTGGCAGATGAATTTCTAAACTGATACTAGATCAAGGCGAAGATTGATGAAGATGTAAAGCTGCGTAAAGTGGTGGTGTTGTGTAGTAGAGTAGAGTAGAGTAGGGACTCCATTTTCCGCACTTAGACTCTTATTCGGTCCGTTGTGCGTAGGTGTCCCGGCTAAGTTAGCCAGCCTAGCCCCGCCCAGAAACACAGAAGTTTTCTGGGAGCTTCACAGGCTTCGCGGAGCGACCTCACCGTTCCGAAGATTTGTTTGCGTTGGGTAGCCACGGCCTCACATTCCAAGATGACGTGGGCGGCTGATTCTTCGGCGTCAAAGCAGCCCCTGCAGAGTAGGCTGTCCGTGGTGCCTATGTTAAAGAGATGTTTGTTTAGTGGGCAATGGCCCGTTATTGTCCCTATTATTATTCTGAGGTTATTTCTACTTAGGCAGAGCAGTCGTTTTGTTAGTCGCGGATGTACACTTGGCATCGCCATTTTTGACTGTCTGCAGTCTGTAGACCGTGACCATTTGTTGTTATGAAGTTCAGTTGATCTCTGGCAGTGGTGTTGTGTAGCTGTGCAAAGTTTGCATCGCGGTTACTGGCCAGTCGTGAACTTGTTAGTTCAACCCTTCCAAAGTTACCGGTTCACATGACATTCTCGCTCAAACGACACACGCGTAGCGAAAGCCACTGCGAAGGAAACAAATGAAGGAAATTGAAGAGAAATTAAACGGAAATCTTTATTGATAATTTATACAAGGTGTAAACGGACCATTCATGAAGTCATCAACTAAGCATTTTGTACATCAAACTAAACTCTACGCAAAAATTATGACTGAGAAACTACTTTTTTTAACTTTTTTTTGGGTTCCCAGGTATAGTCTAGATTCAAAATTTGTTTGTTCTAGACTCTAGAGTCTAGACCAAAAAATTATTGCAATGACTGGGAGAAAAAGTGCCTTCCGACTTCGTTAAGGGTATTTTTACACCCATTCGGTCCGAGCCATTGCCCGACATTTTGTCTGTGTGTATGGATAAAAAAGAGCATATGCCTTCCTCTAAATGTCAGGCTTCTTATCGATCAACACAGACAGACAGAGTAACTTTCGCATTTATAATATTAATATAAATTTCTTCCTGCAGGTCATCACTTCTGAAGATGGGACAAACTCTGTGCTGATCCTTAGGATCAGGGATGAGAGCACCTACGGCGAATACCGGTGCTCTGCCAACAACACCAAGGGTTCAGAGTCCATCATCTTCCACGTCAACCCTGGCTCCAAGCCTGAACCCCCGGATTTCGTGAGTATTAATTTAATATCAAATGTGAGTGTTGTCTTTTTTCTTTCGGGATTTTTTTTTCTTGTCACTTGTTGACAGAAATCAATAATTTTCTATCTTTTTCGGCGCAGAATTTTGGACAGATTTATGACCAACGTTGTCTAAAACTCTGCTAGTAAAACTGCTTGCTGCTGACTTTTGCTGCTGGTACTAAAGAAAATATTTGGATAAAAAAAAACTAATTTTTGTTTTCTCACTGTTCGAAGACAGGCATGAGCCTTAGTAAGAGCTAACGACGGGTATGCGGAATTAATCATGCTTAGCATAGACCTTCTGCATTACGGTCAAGCTTGACTAACAAAGGGATCTATGGGATGTCTTTTGACAAATATACTCATTTGAATATTGTGTTACAGGTTAACCTGGCTGTGGCGAATGCTACCGAGCTGACTTTCAACGTTACCTGTACGTCATGCATCTTCGCTACTGGTGATGAAGTTTCGCCAGACCCTAACAATTTGACAGTTATAGGTAAATGATGTTTAATTCCTACGGACCGATTTTACAGATGAAACGGAGAAAGTGATCAACAAATATCTTCAGAATCTGTTTATGATGTTAACATTCCACAACAATGACGACACTGACAGATAAATCTTGAACTCAATTTGTGCTGACCAGGTTCAGATTCAATGACGGAATTCACCTTAAATATGCAATTACGATCAAAATTATTTTTCTTTTCAAGATGTTTCGTTTGAGGCATTTTAGCTAGTCACATTTCTAGAATTTATAGAAATAAAATTTTATATAGCCATATTCTTTTACTCATACATTTCAGGATACATTTTCCAACTGGCTCATGCGCAAGAGGGTTACCCAGCAGACTGGGATGGAGCACCTGAATTCCGTGTTGACATCGAAGAACCCAACAGTAAGATATTATCTCAGTATTATTTTACTAATCTAATTCAACGGAAGATCCCTCAAGAGCAACACTAACTGGGCAGCCCGCCTTCCTCTGGCGGGCTAGTAATAATTGTCAAGACGAAAGAAAAAGATGGCAATGTTTCTAGACTGCATCATTGATCTAGTGGTCGTAAGCGTTACTGCAGAGCATGAGATCCTGGGTTCGATGTGTCAATGAGTTTTCCCTCCAGGAATTTCTCAGTAGTAATTAAGTCTTGCCCTTTCTTCTCCATAGAGATCTACACTTTGGAATGGGCAACTACAGTACTTTCACAAGTCTATGCCTTGTATGCCTTGTGTCTGTGACTGTAGCTTCGCCTTTGTTTTTCTGGCTTTCAAAAGTGCTTGCTAAGGTCTAATTGAAATAAATGCTTTGAGTTTGAGTTTAAGTATAGGTTTTGTTCTATAACATAACTGGCGAAATATACGTGGAATATAGTACACCCCTTAGCTTTTGGGAAGTACTTAAGTGATGTTATGATAAAATAACGTTTCCATAACAACTCTTTTTTCTCTTTTTCAGACACCCTCTTCACAGTGGGACCTCTAACAAACAGCACGTTGTATCACGTCCGTGTGCGTACGCGCAATGCCGCTGGCAACTCCGAATGGATGGAGATCGCCGACGCGAAAACAACTGACGATGCGGTCAGGCTCACTGCCACCCTAGTGCTTGTCATCGCCGCCATTTTGTGCAATCTTTATTATTAAAAAAAAAACAGCTTTTGTTTGACGTGGGGATATTTTCTTTTTGGAGTATATGTATAAAGAGGTTTGTGATGATTTTAAAGTCTTAGTTACGGATGACATAATAGACAATGTTGAGTTTTAAAATTATGTACGTACGGTTCAGTGTTAATGTTACTTTATCAGATAAGAAATATATTTACTACGTGTTATTAAATTAACTGATTGGTTATCGTTTGACTTGAGAAAATTGTAAAATTGTTTCATAAAATATTAGTTATCAGACTATTGTGAACTCCATGCCAAATATTTAAGCCAAATCGTTAAATTGTTCTTTTAATGTTAATTTAAGTACATTCTATCCCCATGACATTCCAAAGTAAATGTAGATAGATAATATTTAATTTAAACAAAATAATTGTCTATTATTGAAGTTTTAAATAATTAAGTGTTCAATTCTCCTACCGAATATTTAAACAGCCTGAGATTATACTTTTTAATAGAAAACATGTATTTAAAATTTGAATAAATGTACATGAATGGTAACGACTAGGAAGGGTTTTTTGCTTAGTTTCATTTGCAAGTATAAATGCGCGTAAATTTCATGTATATTATATTGCTGTGATTTGCTTGAGTACTTGTTATTATAAATAATCTAAACTATGAATTTAGATAAAAATGTATTCTTCAAGTCAGAGACAATGGATCTTTGAGGAAACGTTTAACGTTTCCTAATTAAGACAGAACTTCAGATATTTATTTACTTGAAGGGTCCATTATAAAATTGAACTTACGATCTCCGAAACAGACAATTTGATATTTCTAAATACTAAAACAAGAATTTTTAATTTAAATTTTCGACCAAACGCAGCAAGAGCACCATTTTTCGCAGCTTGTTTGTCACTTGTAAATACGTATAAACTTATACTAATAATTTAGCTCTGCATAAAGTAATGTAGTTTTAAGTTATCGCGTATAATATGTAAAAGGGTTTGAAGCGTACTTTTGGAGTTAAGAATGTTTTTTTTACATCCGAATACACTGAAAATATAGATCTTTAATAAGTTCTAAACCCACTTTCAAGTGATATCCACTGTTTTAGGCAGTAAATGGGGGTTTTCAACCCTCATTGCTTACAACGCTAACCCGTTTACTTTAACAAAGAACCTCAGATGGTAATAGTGGTTTCAATGTTCGCTTGTGTGTGCCAGTAAGAACAAATGCACGTAAAAATTACTATTGCAGAAGCAGTCAATTTTGTATGAAGGTGGTAGCAATATACAGGGTTGAAGGGACATCGGTCCTAAAACGGTTAGGCACTACGTATTCAGTACATCAGATGAGAATGATTTACTGAATACATGGCAACCGCTTGTGTGCTGAAGAAATCGTTCGGTAGGTTGTAGGTCTATGAATTAACTCCAAAAGTACACTCATAGGTATGTCTAGCTGGAACTGATACATGCTCTATGTACGAGTAGATAACTACTGTTAAGTATACTTTAAGTAATCGTCGTTGTTAGAGTAAGTTTAATTTTAAATGTTGAAGAAAACGAATCCTTAACATTATAAACTATGACAATATATATGCAGGTACTATTTAATTCGAAATTTGTTGACATTTTTTTAGAGTTTTACATTCCAACTTACTAATACCTAACCTAAACCAAAAATCGGTCAATTTTAATTGCATAAGTCGCAGTTCTACCACGTTCTCGCAGGAAGACTGATTATTCTATTGTATATTTGTTTCCCTTTGTATCGCTTCTTTAGGTAAAACATAGATAGGTTTACCTTTTAATATGGGCTAATAACGAACGATTAAACGATCAATCTTTGAGATTGATTCTGTAAAAATGTCATGATTGGCGATCGTGCTTGACATTTTTATTGCTCCTAACACGTTAAGGATTATGTACCTTTGAATATTACTTGCAAAGTTAGCTTAAGAAGCTTGGTATCACTAAACATTAAGGGCTTGGATGGCCTCATACAAAACGTGCTGCATATTCACTGTCGTGAAAATTGAACAATTGTAGCGTTTACATAAAAGTTTATAAGTAGTTGAACGAAAATCATTGTTTTATAAAATGTTTATTGCCGTTTGTAATACATGTACACGACTCTGGTTATTTCTACTGTGTACATACATAATATTGTCGGCTAATGAGTTTCATATACACTAATTGTTACGTTAATTACACTGGTGTTTCTGCCTCTAATAAAATGATTTATAAACATTTGAATAGTTTATTTATTTACCAACTAGCACCCCGCCCTGGCTTCACACGGGTAGCAGGAATTATGAATAGCCAGGTGATTTCTGGTGGATATATGGGGGCGGTCAGGTGATAATGTTTAGGTGGTTATCAAAAATGAAACGCTTTTGAAAGTTTTATTAATTATTTGCCATGAAACATGTTCTCTTGAAATATTGAATGTTAAAATATAAAATGATCAAACACATTGTACAACCTCTTAAAAGTAACAATAGCATAATTATAACATTGGATTACTTAGAAAAAAGTATTTACACATACTGAAAATTAAACTATGTTACTTAAATATCAAGTTTACAATAAAATAATAAGCAGATATTAAATACAATTGATTCACTTTACTTAAAACCAAACACAATCTACTTAACCATTCTCAAAGCGAACATGCAAACGAAAGCCACTACAAAAATGCCACCAGCAAAGAAAATGCCATAGAAAGTGGCTTCGGCCATAGACTGCTCATTATCAGCCATTTCTGGTTCAGCATCAGGAGCTTCCGTGGTGGTAGTCTCCTCGTCTTCAGCTAATGTGGAAGCCAGGACAGGATCTGACCAGAGAGACTCCCCGACGGTATTCTTTATTCGGATCCTGATCCAGTATGATGTCTCCGGTTCTAATTTTTCTAATTCAGCCACAAAGCCTGAAAGATGAAGAAAAAAGGGGGTTCAAGGCAAATAATGGACCGTTACACAGAAAAATAACTATTCTATATGAATTTTAAGGGAGTCAAGAAGGTAGTGTAGACAGCTGTCAAAGTAATAAACCAGTCGCAAACAAAATGAGAACGACCTTCTTGACGAGGACTTTTTTGCTTTAAATACTCATCATGCAATAAAAGAGAAAAGAATCCGGTTGCAAGAAGCTCTTTTTGACCGAGTCAAGTCAATTATGTAGCTATACATACTGAAAAAAAAAAGCGTTTATTCGTGGTTCTAGGCATTACAAAAAAAATGTTACTTCTGCCAAACTGTAAAGCAGTTTGTTGGCAGATGTAGCTCCCATATACAATAATAGGTACCTTTAGTTCTATGCAACTATTCCTAAGAACTTTTCCACCAATAACAAGGTTAAACATTAACTATAACTAAACAAAAATAATTTAACATCACAAAGGCTGACTGGTAGTGAATTGAAACGCCACTACGCAATTCAAAATGCTATCAGCATTAGCTAATAACACCCTAAACCACGCAATGCCATTTCAACAGTAACAGTAGTAATAGTAGTCTTCCTGATCATTTTCGGTCACGGTGGCTAATCTTAGCGGGGATTAGCCATTGGCGCGGGAGATATTATAGTACACAAGTGTGTGCGCTGTCACAGCCCAAGTAGCATGACAAGCTGTGTAAAAGCTGTATTTGAGTTCATTTTGTACTTAAAGCTGCTTATTGAGGTTCTATAAATGTTGTATAAGCGCTTATACAGCCCCAATAAGTGAAAAAACGGGCCACATTATTCAGCTTTATGCGTTAGAAGAGCTGTATAGCAGCTGTACAAGAGCTGTTATTCGGTATAAGGAGGAACCATTACACTCGAAATAATATCTTATAAATATAAAAGTTTTAAATAGTAGTTTGAAGATAATTACAAAATTATAAAAATAAACCAGTGCAATTTTTTGTACAAGTTGTATGGTAAATAAACGATGGTGGCTCATTGTTTATAATTTCAAAGTGAAATAACAAGTAAAAGATAAATCTTGGAAATCTGATGGTGTTAATTGGTAAATCAATGTGCAAATCAAAGGACATTGCCACGGGGCATGTCCTTTTTGTGATATCTTGTACCTGATTGGAATAATAACCTAAAAATATTATTTATTTTTTTGTGTGCAAATTATTTTTTATACAATTTCTATCGACATCCGTTTGATAGGTATACAAAAAAAAGTTGCCAGAAATCAAATAACAATCTAATATGACGTAAAATAATCAATAGAGTAATCGATATCAAAACAAAACGATAATTAACAAAAAAAAATATTTTTAATTTTTATAACTAGTTTACGTCTCAACATTTAAATGTAGGTCTCAACCATTTGACAACTTCAAAGCTTAGCATTAGGTTTTTTTTGACGATGAGTTATAATGGTGTAACCCTGTCTTTTTCATAGGTACGTATTATTGTAGCGTATTATATATGAAATGCACAAAGATAGGTGTAGGCCAAGTATGAGTTTTATTATGTAAAATATTCTTAAACTAGTGGATATACACTGCTTATAGTCTATGCGAGTAATAGCGATTGAACAAGGACAACAATACGTTGCTTATTTTCATAATAAGTCTATATTGTTGATTATATGTTCAAAAAAGCGATTTACACAAACATAAAAGCCTTACGTATTTTGGAGATGCCGTATTAACAAATCAGTTTTAATCGATAAATTGATGAAAAAACTGAAATCGATTTAGTAATGATTAAAAATAATTGATCTGGCAACATTTACTTGCGCATGTCACAGCACTTTGTTCTGAGATTCGTTACCGAGGCTGAATGGTCTATAGATCGATGCCTGCCTTTTTAAAGGCGAACGAAAAAATAAAATTAAAATAAAATGACATTCGTTACGTTCGTGACTGCTTTGTCTAAATACGTTGAGTTTTGAATTCCGTATTTACATATTTATTATTTACGATACGTGCTTTTTCTGCTACCACCGAGTTGAGCTAATAAGTTCCTCAAGTACTTTATGTTTTGTGAGATAACTGACTCTTGTTTGTGCTGTTCTTTGTGAGATATTTGACTCTAAGTGCTATATTTGGTGAGATATTGGACTCCCGAACAGTTTTTTGTCAGAACTATGTCTACCCCAGCCAAACAGAAAAATAATGATATCTCCTGAACCAGGGTGAATAAATGAAAAAAGATTTCTGATTATGAAAATGCTATGTTTTTACTATTAGGTAAAATGTAAATCTTTAGGGCACAAGCATTTTCCACTGGGACCGAACTTCCCTTACAAAACGGGCAATCTCCTTTCACTGTCAATATGTGGTTGGTTATTGGCAATATATTCACGCGCCAGTAAAATTATCAAGGATATGTAGAGAAAATTACCGTATACATTATATTTGAAATAATAGATTTTAGGACAAGCGATCATTATTTTAGCTGATAATCATGAAATGGCTCAAGCCATTATCAAATATTGGTTTAATTATATTTTTCGGAGAAGGTCATTGGTACGGGCTTAAAATGAATCGCCAGTACGCGGTGGTGACATCACACGACCTACTTACGAGTCTACCCACACCACAGCGTACTTTTACAGAGCCCAGATGGTAACTCCGAGCCAGGACGACATTCAGTCAGTGTCTGATCACGGCGAAGTTAAGACCTCTTGGAACTGCACCCGATTCATTGTGCCCCGTGTTATTGTGCTAAGTTATAATCTCAAGTAATTCGTTAGTTTGGCTAGAAACAGTGTAACGCTCTGTGTCTTTTCATAGCACGAAACCCATCGTCTGCCCACATGAAGTAGAAAAAAAAGTAAAGACACCCCGACATATTTAAAAAAATTGTTTCATTCGTTCTAAAATGGCGACGATTTGTTTTACAGCTTAGACGATATTTGGGGGGTATTATAGTCTGATTAGCTGTACTACGTAGGATATGGATTATATAACACAGATTTTGTGTTTAATCAGCGTTATAAGAGAATATTTTTATTATTTAGGTTTTAGTAATATTCCAAACGAGTTCTTTGTTTGTAAAAAAATAACAAAAAAATTATTATTATTGTATTTGCTAAATGATAAATGATGTTTATTTTGCAAATAGGTTTTTAAAAACACTTTTACACGTCCCTTTTTTTTAAACAAGATGGGGCCGGTGGTTCGTACCTGACTACTCTGAGAATAAACAGCCAAAACAAACTCAGAGGTCATAGTCTCTTTTAAAGTCCAGACATAATCTTGGTTAAGTCCCAGGAGGACTATGCAGATTAGTGTCTGAGATGGTCTGTTGAAGAAAGAACCACACAGATTTGAGTGGACCTGTCCAGTCAGTGCAAGCATTTTTCTGTTATCGTGTAGCTCGACTTATTATTATTATTATTTCCTTTATTCATATATATACATATAAATTACATTTTTAAATATTTCTAAACAAATTAATATTAAAAAAACATTTAAAAATATAAAAAATAGTGGTCCGCCGGTATCGGGAGCAGGGTCCAAGCTACCGGTGGTTAGGGCTCCAGAGACAGGAACCTCCTCACAATGCGAGCCGTATCGAGGAGTACTGCCTTCTGAATCAGGCCCTTGATCCAACCGCCTAAGGAGAGCCTCGAAAGGTGGTCGTCGAGGCTCTTGGCCATAAGGCCATTGGCCGTCACGACAATCGGCACAATGATAGCCGAGTTCACATTCCACATGTCGACAACCTCGTGTGCCAAGTCGAGATATTTTATTTGTTTCTCCTTCTCAGCTTTCACGAGGTTCTCGTCATGCGGAATGGTAACATCGATTATCATTACGCGGCGCGCTGATCGGTCTATCACCACTATGTCAGGCTTATTGGCGACAATAGTCCTGTCAGTGATGATAGACCGATCCCAGTACAGCGTGACATGGTCTTTCTCGAGAACTGGGTCGGGCACATACTTGTAGTACGGTACCTCTGATTCCACAAGTTTATATTTCAAGGCAAGTTGCTGGTGGATAATCCTGGCTACTTGGTTATGCCTGTGCAAGTACTCGCCGTTAGCCAGACGAGAACAACCAGAAATAATATGTCTGATGGACTCACCCGGACGGTGGCATGCCCGACACACGTCAACCGTCCCGTCCTTCATAATATATTTCCGGTAGTTGTTCGTCAACATAACTTCGTCCATAATCGCACAGACAAAACCTTCAGTTTCCCCAAAGAGGTCACCGAAACGTAGCCAGGACACGGATGCTAGAAAATCTACATCGGGCCCATGAAGAGCCCGGTAGAAGCGCCCGTGAAGCTCCTTGCCTTGCCATACTTCCTTGCGGTCATCGGTAGTAAGTACTACAGGTTTGCGCCAGTTCTCTTTAGCCATGGACAGCGGGGTGAGGCCCTTGTCCACTGCGACCACATCTCGGTGCATACCCACCTCGGCTTTTAAAAAATATTCTCTGAGACTGCATACCTCGCGGTTGTGGAGCGTCTTCGCGTTTAAAAAGCCTCGACCCCCGCACTTCCGCGGGATATACAGTCTCATCACCGATGATCGTGGGTGATGCATCCGGTTTGCAGTCAGCAGTGTACGGACTCTCCTATCCAGGGTATCGAGTTCGGTCTGAGTCCATTTGAGTATGCCGAAAGAGTACATTAAAACCGGCATGACCCAACCGTTGAAGGCGCGCACCTTGTTCCCGCCCGAAAGAAGGCTATTTAATACCTTCTTCAGGCGACCGAAGAAGCGCTCCTTCAACGATTGCTTCATGTCAGTTACGTTAATGCCTAACGCTTCCGACATACCCAAATATTTATAGCTTTCGGATGAGGAGAGGGATCTCAGGTGTATGGAATCCGAGAGCTGAATTCCTTCGGATTCCATAATCTCCCCTCGCTTTACATACATGACTGCACATTTGTCCACACCAAATTCCATCCTGATGGCGCTACTAAAAGTTTCAGTTACTTTCAGTAGCTTCATCAGTTGCAATTTGTTGGGGGCAAAGAGTTTCAGATCATTCATGTAAAGAAGGTGAGATATGACCTGACCACCTCTCCTCAACCGATAGCCTAGACCTGAATCCTCCAGCAATGTACTTAGAGGATTCAGGGCTAGACAGAACCAAAGTGGACTCAAACTGTCGCCCTGGAATATTCCCCGTTTAATCCATACGGGCTCATCGTTCCCCTGAATCTGTCGACATCCTGGATATCGAAGGACCGTCTTCCATTGCCCCATACACGACTCAAGGAAGGCGCGTAGAGTTGCATCTATCTTGTACAACTCCAGCACCCTCATGAGCCATGTATGTGGAATCGAGTCGTAGGCCTTCTTATAATCTATCCAACATGTCGACAGATCCTTGCGGGATCGACGAACCTGTTGGCTAATGGCCATGTCGATGAGGAGTAGCTCCTTAGTACCGCGGGACCCGTTCCTACATCCATTTTGAGAGGCAGACATAATGGAGTTTTTGTCAATGTGTGTATTAATTTTCGCTCTCAAAATGGATGTAAGAAGCTTATAGACCGTCGACAAACACGTGATCGGTCTATAATTCTTGGGTTCTGCGGGACTACCTGACTTATGGAGCAGGTGGGTAACGCCTGTTGTTAAAAACTGCGGTAGAGACCCAGACTCTAAGGATGACTGAAATTGAGATGCCAGGCAAGTGTGTGAACTACTAAACCATTTGAGCCAGAAATTGTGCAGTCCGTCCGGTCCCGGTGATTTCCAGTTCGGTAACGGACGAACTGCTCTGGCTACATCTAAAGGTGTAATTACAATCGGTTCCATTTCTGGGATAGGTTCACACACTTGCTCGACATCACGCATCCAGTCAGCCTCAGTATGACGGACGGGCACCGACCAGATGCTGTGCCAGAAAGAACTTGTGGTGGCATCATCCGGGCGGCACACGTCCGTCATATTTTGATCGGGTCGCTCCCAAGCTCTGTACACCCACCTTTCATCGCTCTGGAACATGCGATTCTGTGAGTACCGATCAACCCGCCGCTTATACCGCCGAATACGGTTCGCCCATGCATAAACTTTCTGCTTCAGGAAGTCGATGCGCTCTGTAACACGGGACATGAATTCTTGAGGACTGATTTCAGTCCCCGAGAATGCCCGCCTCACAAAGCGCATCACACGTGGTCGTGTATTACCCTCCCTGAAGCAGTATAGTTTGCCAATGAGTACCCTGGCATCGTCGATACGACGCTCGATCCTGCGCTGCCAGGATGGTACGGCTGGTTTTGGTCGAGTAGCTACGTCACAATTTGGAAACTTGACATTAGCTACTCGACATGCCGCAACAGCCCCACAGTACAGGATCGAGTGTGCATCAACGAGGTTCTCGCTACTCTCGAAAAGATTCTTGAGTTGCGAGTCCAGGGCAATATTATTATTATTCCCTTTATTTAACTTTTAAACAAATTATTTACATTTTTAAATATTTCTTATAAAAAAAAAATATAAAAACATTTAAAAATATAAAAAATTGTTGCCCGCCGGTATCGGGAACAGGGTCCAAGCTACCGGTGGTTAGGGCTCCAGAGAGAGAAACCTCCTAACAATACGAGCCGTGTCCAGGAGTACTGCTTTCTGTATCAAGCCCTTGATCCAGCTGCCTAACGAGAGCCTCCTCAGGTATTCATCGAGGCTCTTAGCAATTAAGCCATGGGCTGATACGACTATCGGCACAATGATCGCTGAGTCCACATCCCACATGTCGACAACCTCGCGAGCCAAGTCAAGATATTTTATTTGCTTATCTTTCTCGGCTTTCACGAGGTTCTCATCATGCGGGACCGTTATGTCAACAATCATTGCGCGCCGCTCTGATCGATCCACCACCACTATATCAGGCTTATTGGCTAAAATAGTCCTGTCAGTGATGATGGATTGATCCCAGTACAATGTGATATTGCCATTTTCGAGAACTGGGTCGGGCACATACCTATAGTACGGCACTTCCGATTCCACAAGTCTGTATTTTAGAGCAAGTTGCTGATGGATAATCCTGGCTACAAGGTTGTGTCTATGCAAGTACTCTCCGTTGGCCAAACGAGAACACCCAGAGATAATGTGACGGATTGATTCACCTGGACGGTGGCATGCCCGACATATGTCAACCGTGCCGTCCTTCACAATAAATCTCCGGTAGTTATTCGTCATCATAACTTCATCCATAATTGCACAGACAAAACCTTCGGTTTCTCCGAAGAGGTCCCCAGAACGTAGCCAGGCTACGGACGCTGACAGGTCTACATCGGGCCCGTGCAGGGCCCGGAAAAAGCGTCCGTGAAGCTCCTTACTCTGCCATACCTCCCTGCGGTCGTTAGTGTCAAGCACTACAGGTTTGCGCCAATTCTCTTTAGCCAAGGAGAGCGGGGTGAGGCCCTTGTCCACCGCGACCACATCTCGATGCATCCCCACGTCGGCTTCTAGGAAATATTCCCTGAGACTGCATATCTCGCGATTGTGGAGAGTCTTAGCGTTTAAAAAGCCTCGACCCCCACACTTCCGCGGGATATACAGTCTCATAACCGAAGAACGTGGGTGATGCATTCGATATGCCGTCAACAATGTACGGACCTTCCTATCCAGGGCGTCTAGTTCCGTTTGAGTCCATTTCAGTATGCCGAAAGAGTACATCAAAACCGGCATGACCCAACCGTTGAAGGCACGCACCTTATTTCCGCCTGCTAAAAGACTATTAAATACTTTTTTCAGGCGGCCAAAGAAGCGTTCCTTCAACGATTGCTTCATGTCAGCAACATTGATGCCCAGCGCTTCCGACATACCCAAATACTTATAGGTTTCGGTTGCTGAGAGGGATCTAAGATTTATGGAATCCGAGAGCTGGGTTCCCACAGATTCCACAATCTCCCCTCGTTTTACATGCATGACCGCACATTTGTCCACACCAAATTCCATCCTGATGGCGCTACTGAAAGTTTCAGTTACCTTCAGTAGCTCCATCAGTTGCAAATCGTTGGGGGCAAAGAGTTTCAGGTCATCCATGTAAAGGAGGTGAGATACAACTTGACCACCTCTCCTCAACCGATAGCCTAGACCTGAATCCTCCAGCAGCGTGCTAAGAGGATTCAAGGCTAAGCAGAACCAAAGTGGACTCAAACTGTCGCCCTGAAATATACCTCGCTCTATCCTTATCGGCTCGCTATTCCTCTGGATTTGCCGACATCCTGGATAGCGAAGGACTGTCCTCCATTGTCCCATACACGACATCAGGAAGGTGCGCAGAGTTGCATCTACTTTATACAACTCTAGCACCCTCATGAGCCATGTATGTGGCACGGAGTCATAGGCCTTCTTATAATCTATCCAACATGTCGACAGATCCCTTCGGGAACGGCGAACCTGTTGGCTAATGGCCATATCAATGAGGAGTAGCTCCTTAGTACCGCGGGACCCGTTCCTACATCCATTTTGAGAAGCGGACATGATAGAATTATCATCAATGTGTTTGTTAATTTTAGCTCTCAAAATGGATGTAAGAACTTTATAGACTGTCGGAAGACAGGTAATCGGTCTATAATTTTTAGGCTCCGCAGTACTACCCGATTTATGGAGCAGGTGGGTTATACCTGTTGTCAGGAACTCGGGCAGCGACCCTGACTCTAAGGCTGACTGGAACAGGGTTGCCAGGCGAGCGTGCGACCTTGTGAACCATTTGATCCAGAAGTTGTGCAGCCCATCCGGCCCTGGAGATTTCCAGTTAGGCAACGGACGGACTGCACGAACTACGTCTTGGGGGCAGATGGTGATTGCCCCTATTTCTTGTACTGGATCGCACGCTCGCTCGACCTCCCGGGTCCATTCATCCTCGGTATGGCTAACAGGCACCGACCAGATGCTGCGCCAGAACGAACACATGGCATCATCATCCGGCAGGCGCGTGTCAGCCACACCTTGGTCCGGTCGCTCCCAAGCCCTATAAACCCACCTTTCATCTCTTTGGAATGTGCGATTCTGAGTGTATCGGTCGACCCGCCGTTTATACCTACGAATACGGTTTGCCCATGCATACACTTTCTGCTTCAGGAAGTCGATGCGCTCTGTGACACGGGACATGTAGTCTCGAGGACTGATATCAGTCCCCGAGAACGCCCGCCTCACAAAACGCATCACTCTAGGGCGTGTATTGCCCTCCCTGAAGCAGATCAGTTTGCCGATGAGTGCTCTGGCCCCACCAATACGTCGTTCAATCCTGTACTGCCATGCTGGTATGGCTGGCTTAGGTCGTGTAGCTCTGTCATCAGAAAATTTGACGTGAGCTACACGACATGCCGCTACAGCTGCACAATACAGGATTGAATGAGCATCGATGAGGTCTTCGCAGTTATCAAAATAGTTTGACAACTGCGAATCCAGAACAGCCACCAGCGCCCTATTTTTGTTATGCATGGGCAAACGAGGTATGCGTGGCCTAAGGTCGGCTGGCATGAACCGATATTCCCGAATCGCACCTTCCAAAGCACTCCTCATTTCCTCATTGCACTGGGTACTTACATTAGTAACCATGTCATCACTTACGTCGTTATTGCGATTTGGTATTATGCTAGACTGTGGTGGAACCACAGCCTGCGACGGCGTGGCAATGACATGGCTACTCTGCATTTCAGTCCGCAAGCGATCAAGTACGGTGTCATCCAACATACGATTACGCTGGATGACTCGCACCTGATCCGACAGTCGTTGCGCCGACACGTTGACAGCTGGCTCAAGCACCTGAAACAGAGAGAGCATCCGAACACGGTACGCGGTCAGGTTGCTTCCTCCCTCTGTAGCCCCATAATATGCGCGCATGACATTCTCGTTTATGGAATGAGTCCATCGCATGCGCGACACATTTCCACCGGCAGCGGGGACCCTGTTCGGGGCCGGTTGGCCACGAGGTCCCAAGCCCGCTGGTGGCCGTCCTCTTGCTCGTCGTCGAGGCGATGGTGGTGGTGGTGTCGACGGCGGGGAGAAAAACTCGTCGCTCGAGCTCGACGCAACTGCAGCGACCGGCGACACGATGCTCACGGATGTGGCGCGTCCCGGCGGCTGCGAGGCGGAGCTGAGCGACGAGCCCGGAGATGGTGGGTGTGCCTGTTGTTTGGCTCGGCTTCTGGTCAGCATCTTAATATTATGACGTTTTATGGTTTTCCTTCAGATATTTTCATTTTTGGTATATTCCGGTAGTTTCATTTAATTTGGCTAATGTTTTTTTTTTTTTTTTCTTCTCATAATTTCGTTGTCTAAAGTTTTGTTGAAGAAATGTGGTAAAAATATTAAATTAAATTAGTTTCTGAAAATTTTATGTCATTTTTTTTTTTTTTTTTTATTATTATTATTATTATCGTTTATTTCAGGCATTAACCCATATATCTCAGTTTACATAATTATTACATTGATAACATTAAAATTTAATTCACATTACATAAAATCATAATCAAAGTCAAGTCTGTGTTATTACTCAAGGAGCTCAACACAACGATATTTGTGTTTAACATACAATGTTTTACCTAAATACATTCTGAACCACTGCTCTGAAATATGCACTGTTATACTATACTATATGGCCTGGCTACAGTAGCCAGGCCTACAAAATAGGAACTTTTCGACCGCTCCGCGCGTAGTTATGATGAGGGGGTGCGCGGGGCATTCTCAGCGGTAACGCCCATTTGACCAAGGTCAACGACGTAATACTGCGCCTTAAATGAGTTCTACATTCATAACTTATAATTTTGTTTAGAGTTACATGTAAGAATTGATTATCCCTGAGCAAGTTTTAGTTTTGATTTGATGAAGTCTTGATTTTGATAATAAAACGAATGTTGTGAAAATAAAACAATTACCTATGTTTTATTTGTTATTCAAATCAATTTTCGGTTATTCAATTTTACATTTTTTCATTTGTTTTTTGATTTTGTCACCCATCCACTGCAAATTAATTTGTTTAGACATCGCGCCGATGCCTAGCTATTCTATCTCGCTTTGCGCTGGGAACATGATGTTTTGTTTATTTGATAATTATGTTCCTCCAGGCAAGCTCGCACGCATTTCTTTTTGTTTTTATCCTTTGCTGCGCTATCATACAACTAAAAAAGTTAGCAACTCATTATATACTACACATAAGTAACAGTAGTAGTAAGTTTATTACACATAAGTAAACTTATTGTGAAGTGTATCTTAGTGTATGTGTTTGTAATACATTGTTCTAGAGTCACATGGTAATATTCCGGGAAATTTGCTATTTACAATTGCGGCTAAATCGTTTAGAGCTTTTTCCATTTTTTTTATTCGCTGACAAAACAACATATCTTTTGAAAATTCATCATCATCATTATTTGAAGTACTTATGCTGCTGCACGAAGAAATGTCATCATCAGTTTCCAAAGGTCCAACCAAATCCACACAATCGACACCATTTGTTGTTCCTACGGAACCATCGTTGGACATCGATGGTTCATGGATGGCAATTGCAATCGTGACGACTCTGTCAGTGAAGCAGGCTAAAGCTGTACTTGTAATGTAATTTATTTTTTTAGTTTTAAAGCACCCTTGTAGACAGAAGTTATAAAACCACTGTAATCACAAGAGTGTCTAATAACGCTATAAGAATAAGTTTTATAATGGAATTTTCATATACAATTAAACAGATGATTGAAACGATGGGACTGCTTTCCGATATGACCGGAGAGAGATCAGGCGTAGGACCAACGGCTTGGCGTGCTTTCCGAGGCACGGGGTATCATACCGCCAACTTTCTAACTCTGGGCTCATTATAGGAAAAAACCAAAAGCAATTTTTATCCGACCGCGACCCGGGAATCGAACCAAGGACCCCACGCTGAGAAGTCGCGCTTGCTACCACGAGACCAACGGGGTGGCTATACACATGATCACTTCCTAAAACAAAGCGATGCCCCTCTAGAAAATAATAATAAGGAATGCTCTTACCATTCGTGTCTGGACCCAGAGTTCCGATATGTATGTCAGCAAACGGTATATCAGTTTGCTTACTTTTCCTCCATGTATTCAAAGTCGGCGTGGCTAATTGTTTTTTACCGTTACTTTGCTGTTTTACAAATTGAACTTCGATTACTGGAAAAAAGAGAGAGTTTATTAACTTCATACTTTAGATTTATATGAAAGAAACATCCTTAGAAGAACCATTTCTTACGAATCAAATGAAATTGTTTTTTACTAATACTGTAATGAATGAACTTCACAGTCTAATAAAACAGTTGTTTTTTTTTGTAATATTTCTAAATACAATCTGTAAACTTACCGTCAATTGGAAATTGTCCATCGCCATACCACGCTATTTTCAAAAATACTGAATCTGAAGTGGTGTTACATGAAGTAACCTGGAAATAAAAATCAATGCCTTTTACTAGAATAAATAAGACGATATTAATGTAGATATTCTTGAAATAAGTAAGAGTGAAGACGGAATGCCAAATTCAGACGCCTACAAAAACTATCAGAGCAAATCATCAACTCAAAACTATTTGCTAAGGGTCTTTTCACACGCTCCAGCTTCAAGGCTGGTTTGCCACGTCGAATACCAGTAGGAATATGTACGAGTAAACTGAGGGATATGACAAGTTGACTTTTAACAGACGAAAAGTCAAAAATGTATGAGACGGACATATGCTACTGTTCAGTACAACTTTGATAGCTTATATTTCGGAAATCTGTCGCTTAAAAAGATTTTCTCTCATTCAATGCATTTTTGTATTGATAAAAGCTTATTAAATAGCTTTTATCAATACAAAAATGCATTGAAGGCTTATACCAGTCATTTTAAGGTGGAAGCGCAAATGTAGCCCGCGAAATTTAAATTTCTTACGTTTATTGCAATTTGCAGGTCAGTGTCAGGTTGTATGTTGATGAAAATATGAATCGCACCCGTAACACGTATGGATTTACAGAATTATTATCATTCAAATTATCAATACAGCTCCAAGTTCATATAATCCCAAAGAGTGACTTTTTCATGAAATAGCTATTGAATGGGGTTATATGACCATGGAGAGCTGTATTGATGATTTGAGTGATTATAATTCTGTAACCCCATATATGTTACTGGCGCGATTCATATTTTATCAACATACAACCTGACACTGACCTGCAAATTGCAATAAACGTAAGAAAATTTAAATTTCGCGGGATACCCTTGCGCATCAACCTTAAAGTCATTGGTGAAATATGGTGGGCTTCACCGAGCGGTGTTAAAGTTTCACACCTGTGCTTACACACCGTTTTGCACCGTTTGTGTGCTGAAGAAAACGTTCGGTAGGTTGAAGGTCTATGAATTAACTCCAAAAATACACTCATAGGTATGTCTAGCTGGAACTGATACATGCACTATGTACGAGTAGATAACTACTGTTAAGTATACTTTAAGTAATCGTCGTTGTTAGAGTAATATAATTTTAAATGTTGAAGAAAATGAATCCTTAACATTATAAACTATGACAATATATAAGCAGGTACTATTTAATTCGAAATTTGTTGACAAATTTTAAAAAGTTTTACATTCCAACTTACTAATACCTAACCTAAATCAAAAATCGGTCAATTTTAATTGCATAATTCGCTGTTCAACCACGTTCTCGCAGGAATGACTGATTATTCTATTGTATATTTGTATCGCTTCTTTAGGTAAAACATAGATAGGATACCTTTTAATATGGGCTAAAAATGTACGATTAAATGATCAATCATTGAGAATGCATCTGTAAAAATGTCATCATTAGTAAACGTTCTTGACATTTTTATTGCTCCTAACACGTTAAGAAAACCTTTGAATATTACTTTCAAAGTTAGCTTAAGAAGCTTGGTATCACTAAACATTAAAGGCTTGGATGGCCTCATACTAAACATGCTGCATATTCACTGTCGTGAAAATTGAACAATCGTAGCGTTTACATAAACGTGTATTAGTACTTGTAGTTGAACGAAAATCATTGTTTTATAAAATCTTTATTGCCGTTTGTTATACATGTACACGACTCTGGTAATTTCCACTGTGTACATACATAATATTGTTAGTTAATGACTTTCTTATACACTAATTGTTATGTTAATTACACTGGTGTTTCTGCCTCTAATAAAAAAAAGTTATAAACATTGGAATGGTTTATTAATTTACCAACTAGCACCCCACCCTGGCTTCACACGGGTAGCAGGAATTATGAATAGCCAGGTGATTTCTGGTGGATGGATGGGGGCGGTCATGTGATGATGTTTAGGTGTTTATTTATCAAAAATTTAAATGGGACCAAATGGCAACTATTCCGCATCAAACTTAAGAAGAATCACGTAAATCCGATTATAAAACTCAGTGTAATCGGTGTACATACATAAAAAAAAAAACAATTGAATTGAGAACATTTTTGAAGTCGGTAAAAAATTAAACGCTTTCGTAAGTTTTACTATTTATTTGCCATGAGACCTGTTCCTTTGAAATATTGAATGTTAAAATATAAAATGATCAAACACATTGTACAACATCTTAAAAGTAACAATAGCATAATTATAACATTGGATTACTTAGAAAAAAGTATTTACACATACTGAAAATAAAACTTAATTTACTTAAATATCAAGTTTACAATAAAATAATAAGCAGATATTAAATACAATTGATTCACTTTACTTAAAACCAAACACAATCTACTTAACCATTCTCAAAGCGAACATGCAAACGAAAGCCACTACAAAAATGCCACCAGCAAAGAAAATGCCATAGAAAGTGGCTTCGGCCATAGACTGCTCATTATCAGCCACTTCTGGTTCAGCATCAGGAGCTTCCGTGGTGGTAGTCTCCTCGTCTTCAGCTAATGTAGAAGCCAGGACAGGATCCGACCAGAGAGACTCCCCGACGTCGTTCGTTACTCGGACCCTGATCCAGTATGATGTCTCCGGTTCTAATTTTTCTAGTTCAACCACAACGCCTGAAAGATGAAGAAAAAGGGTGTTCAAGGCAAATAATAGAGCAATACACAGTTATTTAACGAATTTAAAGGTAGTCTTGAAGGTAGATGTAGACAGTGTCAAAGTAATATACCAGTCGCAAACAAAAGGAAACCATGACAACGACCTCGTTCACAAGGACTTTTTCGCTTTATATACTCATGCAATAAAAGCGAAAAGAATTCGGTTGCAAGAAGCTCTTTTTGACCGAGCCAAGTCAATTCTGTGACTATACATAATAGTAGTCTTTCCGATAATTTTCGGTCACGGCGGCCGATCTTTGCGGATATATTAGCCATCGGCGCGGGAGATATTATAGTACACAAGTGTGTGCGCTGTCACAGCCCTAGCACAAGCTGTGTAAAAGCTGTATTTGAGTTAATTTTATACTTAAAGCTGTTTATTGAGGTTCTATAAATGCTGTATAAGCGGTTATACAGCCCCTATTTACACATTATACAGCATTGCAGGAAGCTCTTTTTGATCGTCAATTCTATACATAATAATAGTCCTTCTGATCATTTTCGGTCACGGTGGCCAATCTTAGAGGAGATTAGAAATCGGCGCGTGAGATATTCTAGTGCAGAAGTGTGTGCGCAGACACAGGTGCACTCTCTGTTCCTTTACTCTCATAGTCCGATGAGACTGCTATACGACATGACCGGACAGAGATCAGGCGTAGGACCAACGGCTTGGCGTGCTTTCCGAGGCACGGGGGTATCATATCGCCAACTTTCAAACTCTGGGCTCACTAAAGGAAAAACTCAATAGCACTTTTTATCCGACCGCGACCCGGGAATCGACCCCTGGACCGCACGCTCAGCAGTCGCGTTTGCTACCGCGAGACCAACGGGGTGGCTATACACATGATCACTTCCTAAAACAAAGCGATGACCCTCTATAAAATAATAATAAAGAATGCCCTTACCATTAGTTTCTGGATCAATAGTTGCGATCTGTAAGTCAGCAAACTGTATGTCAGTTTGCTTACTTTTCCTCCATGTATTCAAAGTGGGCGTGGCTAGCAGTTTTTTACCGTTACTTTGCTCTTTTACAAATTGAACTTCGAATACTGGAAAAAAGAGGGAGTTTATTAACTTTATACTTTACAAGATAAATATTATAGATTTATTTGAAAGAAACATCCCTGTATCGTCTTCTTTCTTTAATATAAATCTATAAAGACCATTTCTTACGAATCAAATAAAATTGTTTTTTACTAATACTGCAATGGTAATAACTTCACAGTCTAATAAAACAGTTGTTTTATTTTGTAAATATAACTAAACACGATTTGTAAACTTACCGTCAATTGGAAATTGTACGTTGTCATACCACGTTATATTCAAAAATACTGAATCTGAAGTGGTGTTATATGATGTAACCTGGAAATTAAAAACAATGCCTTTTGCTAGAATAAATTGACCTTTAACAGACGGAAAAGTCAAAAATGTATGGGACTTTTTGATAGCTTATATTTCAGAAATATGTCGCTTTAGAAGATTTTGTCTCATTCAATACATTTTTGTATGGATAAAAGCTGTATAATAAGGATTATTCATGCCAGTCATTTTAAAGTCATTGTAGAAATATGGAACGCTTTGAAAGCAATTGCAATTGTTTTACCGAGCGGTGTGAAAGTTAGACACAACGTCAAATACCTGACAGCAGGATTTTGCGAAGGGCACTTTGCCAATTGTTTTGATTTAATAATTGCTCTGGTAGATAACTACCAGAGCAATTATTAAATCAAAACATGCCTACAGTAATGTAGGCATATTTATTAGACGTGCTAAACGCACAGTCTTTCGGGTTAGTATTAAAGGGCACAGCCGCACGGCAAACTCGATTATACAGGGTGTAAACACAGCCTATACGATGCCGTTAACCAAGCATTCTGTACATCAAATTAAATAACTCTATACATGAAAAACATTGCTGGGAAATGACTTTTTTTGGGGCGAAAATCACGTTTTACGATAGGACTCAATGTAACGCATTCAAAATATTGTGCTGATGCATTGATTAGTACGAGGTTCGTGTAGGTATTTAAAGTAAAGTAATAACATTTCAAATTTGAATTTAAAAAAAAAAAAAAAAAAAAAAAGTGTAAATTTGGAACTTTGACCCCCAATATCTCTCTAACTAGAAGGTTAGTTATGATCTAGAACAAAAATATGATCACAATGACGAGGAGAACTGCCCTATGCTTTGTCAAGGGTACTTTTACACCCATCACGTAGAAATTGCTTCTGATCAGATTTGTCGTTCATGGAACACTGCCGAATTGAGTGTTGGCATGGACCCGAATATGTGCACGACCAAAGCACTCTCTTTTTACCTGACTGCGCGACGCAAAGGAGGGTAATGTGTTTACCAGTCTATGTATGTGTATGTATGTTTGTTTCTATGTGGCGTTCTAGAGACCAAATGCGTAAGCCGATTTTGATAATTCTTACGTCAATCGATTCGTCTTAACCTTGCGAGTGTCACTAAAGACATGATAGTAATCAAAATTCACCACAGCGACAACCAGACGCCATATTGTCAAAATATGAACTATGGCGATGAACTATGTGAAGTGGAATGTCGTTGAATAGGTATTTTAAAATCATCTTTAGGTAGGTTCCTTTTATCATTTTTCTTTTTAAATAACAGTTTAGGATATATAACGATTTAAAGTTGTTTAACAAAACAATCATTCTCGCTAATTGTCTTACTTATTGATTTAAGTTTTCATCAAGTATCAATTATAAACGATATACAAACAAAAAAAGCAGTGAAAAAGCATGAAGAACAAATATTTTTGGTAAAAAAATAACTTTTATTCATCGCCAAGTGGCCGAGTAAAAAAAGTTTACCACCAGTCTCGATGAAATCATTCGAGTTTTCCCAACTACTAGCCAGGTCGATGAACATAATCAAAAGATGACAACTATTGGCAAAAACTACTAGGTTGTATAAATTACATGCACTTGATATATCAGTAGAATCGAAAACATAATATGGTCAAAAACCGAAAGATGTATATGTTTCTGATGATCCTAACAAAACTGGAGGAATCGTTAAATATTTAACAATCGGTTTAGGATCACGAGTTATTTTACGAAGAAATTTGAATATTACCCATGGTCTTGTTAACGGAGCAATGGGTGTTATAAGGTTGTCCTTATTCGTCGTTTCAATTGTTTGAGTAGCCAGCTCTTCGGAGAGACCAATTGGAACCCGGAGAATTGCCACAGGCTGTTTATATAGAATTTGACGACAAAGCAATTAAAAACAATGTTCCTGGAGTAGGAGTCAGAATCGAACCATCGACGACAGAATTCGATGCACTTCGCGGACAGGGTAAAATAGAGCGAAAAATGTTGCCATTGATATTGTGCTGGGGTGTAACTGTACACAAGCTCCAAGGAACTACTTTGGACCGAGCTGTGGTTGACTTAAGTTCACGCATTTTTGCTAAAGGTCAAGCATATGTAGCTTTGAGCCGAGTTAGGTCTCTAGAGGGACTAATCATCAGTACTTTTTTAGACCACCGCTAGTTACTTAATAATCCCCACGATATTAACTCCCTCAATGAAATTACTAGATTGCGAAATTTACCATCTTATAACGAAGTCAATGAATCGTAACTAAAAAGTATAAAATAAAAAATAAAAATTTAAAGAAAAACAAAAAACCCGACTACGTAAAAACTAATTTAAAAAAATAAGTGAAAAAATTACTTAAATAAAAACTAAAAAGAAAGACACAAGCCCAGCAGTTTAGAATTCTGTTAAGTAATACTAAATAACTACACAATTGAAATAGTTTTATAATCGATACACACATAAAACAAATCATAAAT
Source organism: Eugnorisma glareosa (assembly GCA_947578425.1). NCBI lineage: Eukaryota > Metazoa > Arthropoda > Insecta > Lepidoptera > Noctuidae > Eugnorisma > Eugnorisma glareosa. The sequence continues at coordinate 12,890,183 of OX387969.1, read as the reverse complement.
TCTAATGCAGAACAGAACGACTCACAGTCGGGGCCCATTCAAATTTTACCAATCAGTGTTGCGAGCGCATTTTCCGAGGAGGACAATTAAGTATCTTTTATGTAAGACTTACTAGCTATTCCCCGCAGTTATTTAGTATTACTTAACAGAATTCTAAACTGCTGGGCTTGTTTCTTTCTTTTTAGTTTTTATTTAAGTTAATTATTTAGCTTATTTTTTTTAATTCGTTTTTACGCAGTCGGGTTTTTTGATTTTCTTTAAATTTTTATTTTTTTTACTCTTTCTCATTAAATATTTTATCAACATCATATTCAAACTAACCGTATCAGGTTTTTTTGGTTTCTCAGTCTCCACTATCATGATAGACTTGTCAGAATCGCCATGCTCGTTGCTTGCCTGACACACAAACCTTTGCCAAAACGTGGTCTGGTTAGCAACTACGGTCAGAACCGCCTTGGTGTCGTCTTCAATCAGCTGTATCTGTTTTTTATCGTACTCGAACATAACATCGTCTCTTAATTCTCTGAAAATTCTGTATGTAGGTGCTGGGTACCCGTTGGCGAAACATACTATGTCGACTCTGAAAACATAAGGAGGAACAGTTAAGGTAGGTGACGAAGTATTTACAGAAAAAGAATACAATTGTAGTCTTTTGACCGATGAATAATTAAATGACAGTATAGATTATATTTCTTAACTAATAGTAAGAAATCTAACAAGAAGCGATTGAACGTATCGCGATAGATGTCGGCTGTGTAGGAGAGTCGTGTCAATCGATGATCCTAAATCGAGCTGATGAAAAATAATATAATCGACATAGACAATGTGATGACAATGTCGATATCGGTACCTATACTAATAATTAATATAAAGATGTATTTGTTTGTAAGTTTGTATGTACCCCTACACCGGAACTAATCATATAATTTAGCAAAAAAAAAACAACACTGATATAAAGATACATTAATCGTGGGTGCTAGAGGCTATAAATTAATATTTTTTTGCTGACGTAGTCGCGGGCGAAGCGCTATTATTTTATAATGTTGAATAAATTATTCTCATTACACCTCACATTGCTAAGGGAATCCTACATTGGCAGTTGCCATAATATCAAACCGGTCAACAAAACAAGATTTTGTTATTCACAAAGATTAACCTATTTCAATGGGATCATAGTCAGCTATACTATAGTGATATGAACATCTCCAAGTTATGATAATAAAGCACTCGTAAGTTCTTTAGCATGATGTATGTACCTACTTGGAGCAAACACCTACTCAAGCTACAGCATGTTGACCAAACACTTCTGTTCTATCTGTTAGCTCTAAGTACAAGTAGCTGTTGGTATTTGACCTAAACAATAGATAACTAGTATACCTAATAGACTACTAAGCTATAGACGTTCCGACCTCATAAAATAAGCATACTTATGATAACCTCACACTGAAATTCTCAAAACATGAGTTTCAGAACTCTGAACTATGAAATATCAAAATAATATAAGATTTATTATAGGCTCTGTGAATTTTAAATATTACCAATGAATGCGTAGCTCATCTTATCATAGACAAGTAAGGCCTTTAAAACTTATTTATAGCCCACAATTTTATGTTTCTAGTAATTAATTGCTTTCGATTTCCAGATCACATTACGAATCACTTTATGTAAGGATGTTGTATTAAATATCTATTTTCGGTTACATGTTCGTGCATAATTTAAGAGTCATTAAATTCAAATCAAGTTTATTTTTTTATGACTGTTGTGTAGGTGCCTCTTATTTTAGCTTTAGGTACCTAAGATAGGATTGATAATTGACATAAAATATATATGCTAATAAAATACATCAGTGACGACATTTAAATTGATTTATGGCTACTGAGATCTACCGACGTCTTTAAGGTGGATGCGCAAGGGTAGCCTAGGAGGGTTGTATTGATGATTTGAATGATTATAATTCTATAACTCCATACGTGTTACTGGCGCGATTTATATTTTCATCAACATACAACCTGACACTGACCTGCAAATTGCAATAAACTTAAGAAAATATAAATTTTGCGGGCTAGCCTTGCGCTTCCACCTTAAAAGTGTTAACGACTTACGACATTTCATATAAACTTTAAAACCATTTTTTTGTTAAATGACAGAACCGATTTTAATGAAACTTCATACGCATAAGCATTGCATTAAATCGAGTCAGTCAATTCGAAAAGAAAATAGCTTGACAGTTTGTATGAAATGCCTTATCATATTAGCGGATTCCGAACGTCCTCAAAGCGGAGCGGGCGCGCAACGAATTCGTTACGGACACACAACGAACACGCCGCGCATGCGCAGCGAATTCGTTGCGGACGCGCAACGGGATCGCCGCGAACAGCAAAGTGGACGCCATTTTGTACTGCTACAAATTTGCTACAAACACGCGACGAAAACGTAACGTATTTGCCACGCGTCCGCGACGTCCTCGCTGCGCAGCCACGGCGTGTTCGCGACGCATGCGCTGCGCTTCCGCTCCGCCCCGCAGCCGCATCCACACCGCTAGTATGATAAGGCCCTTTGTCGTTAACGCTCTTAAGAACGTGCTATGATGGACTGGATGTGAGGCGAAAGACGGGGTATTATGGTAGTGGCGTAACTTGGTTGGAGACTTTGGCCTATGGTTGTGTCAGTAGAATGGTTGTAATACTCACTCTTGGTTAATCTTGGCAAAAACTACCTTAGTTTGATTGCTATCTTCAAAATAAGGAGCATCTGAAACACAAAAACCATAGGTATATTTTATAGAAAAAAAATTTCGTATATGGTAACTTTCACAGGGAGTAAAATTGTGAAGTACCAAATTTTAATATGAAAATTCACGCTTGCACGTAGTCTTGATCGAAAAGGGTTATAGAAATGTGGAGTTGTGGACTCATCAATGCACCGCCATATGTATCACTTGCCATTTGTAAAACTTCATAGATTCAGATACTTACAATTTACATTCAGGGTGATATTAAATGTCGATGTATGGCTGCAGTCTTCGGCTTCAGGGCTCTCTTGGATGCTCAGACAGGAATAGATGCCACTATCTTCTGGTTCCAGCGATGTGATGGTCAGCAGACCTTCGAATCCTTGGATGTTGTACTTCGTCATCACTTTGTATTTTCCAGAGCTGTCGTCATCTAGACAAAATATTTTGGTTTTAGAAAATAATTAACTCCTATCATGCACTGCTGAATGCGCTGGAGTGTTGATACAGGATTCCTATTTTGTAGTCCTCGAAATTTCATACATGAGGTTCCACCGTCATCCAAAAAGAAGTATTATTAACTAATCAGAAATAGGTTTGCTCATAGCTAACTGCGGGTATACTGTCAGGTCGGTATTTATTAATAATTTGGAAAAAATGTCCTTTTAAGAATTAGGCTTTTTGAGAATTGGGCTTTTTAAGAATTAGGCATTTCCAGAAATAGGTATTTTCAGAACTAGGTATTTAGCGAATTAGTCCTTTTTTAAGCTCTTAGGCATTTTAAGAATTGGGTATTATTCGACAAAGCCCGTAGGTAAATTTGTGTTAGAATATTTAAATAAATGCATTTCATTAAAAGTTTACGAAAACGACTAAATATTTTTTAATCTTTTTTTTTTGTTTTTTTTTTTATTCATATTATCAATAAACATATTAACATTACAATTAACAAAATATACGTTCCAGAAAACCACAGAGGTTTGTTAGGAACGTTGAGTTCAGCTGGTAGGTAATAAAAACAGAAGACAATGTTTTTATGTGATTGATCGGTATGCACAACGAGTTTAATCTAAAATGACACTTACGTGCCAAGCACGATTAATTTTCAGAAGAAAACTAGACGTTAATTACTACTTACTATTTTATTTGGGCTTGAGAGTTTTATTAAAAAATCTAAAGTATTTGGATATTTTATGAAACTGACCAAATTTAATTATAAGGTCTTGATATATAATATTGATCAATAATGTAAGAAAAATCTTTATAAATGTTTAGCAGGTATCTAAAAACGTGATTAACCACAATAAAAGTATATGGGCTTTAAATAGTTTTTATAGAACTTTAAACTCATACAATAATAAAATATTATAAGGAGGAGTCTTTTGTTTTTCTTTTTATTGGCGACTGGTCATAAAAAACGTTACCATCTTGATATCAAAAGAAATAAAGGGTGTAACAAGACCCTTAACGAAGCCGAAAGGCACAATGTTGTACACGTCATTGCGATCATTATTTTCTTCTAGACTATACATGGGAACCTTCTAGTTACGGAGGTATTGGGAGTCAAAGTTAAAACTTTTTCACAAGTTTTTTAAATACATGTTTTTACGTAAGATTTTTACTGTAAACACTTCCACGCCCCCCGTACCTACTATTAAATCCATCCATCAGCACAATGTTTTGAGTGCGTTACATTAAGTCCTACCGTAAAACGTGATTTTTCACCCCAAAAAAAAAAGTTGTTTCTCAGCAATAATTTTTGCACAAAGTTACTTAGTTTGATGAACAGAATGCTTGGTTAACGGCTTCGTGAAGGGTCTTGTTACACCCTGTATGTACACTAAAATCTTTAAATACGATCTTCATCATATTTCCACACGTACACAGAGTTTTTTGCATTTGAATGTACATGTTTTATACCTGCTATTTTCTTGTACACAAGTAGTTTTTTTTTGTACTTCTTATTTCATAACGTCACACTTTTTTTTTAAGTAACAGAACAAAGGTAAACAATATTTACTCAAAGTTAAGTTTGAAAGGAAAAACCTAAACACATCTTCCTATTTCGTTTTTTCAGGAGAGTTAAAAAAAAAAAAAAGCGAATCTAATAACAGTGATTAATTGAACAACAGATAGCTGTACCTGTACACTACCGGCAAAATAAAATATTAAAAAAGATAATGTACCTACTGATGTTGGTTGTTAAGTAATGTTTGGGATCCGAAAAAAATAATGTCACAAAATCCAAGTAAGTTTCATTTCAACGCAGACATTTTGATCTGGGGCTGAACTAATATTATGTAGTATGGAGATTCAATAGAATATTAGACCAGATTAAACTAGTTTTGTTTTGTGCGGCCTACTGTACCTACCTGGTTCTTTTCACTGCGAAAAATTCGCAGATTCTTTTACTTTTACTCTTTAAAAGTTTGAAGAATACTCTACCATCAATAGTTTCTCCATTCCGGATCCATGAGATCCTGGGTTCCGGTTCTCCTTTAGCTTGACAGGATAGGGTTATGGAGCGGCCCAAGTCTGCAACCACCTCCACTGGCGTGTCTGCGAAGTCCGACGGTTCTGTGGACAATATTGGAATGAAAAATATTTCATTGATTTCTGTGGAACTCAGTGAAAACTCATAAGGGTTCTTCCTAACGAAGAAGCATAATATAATAGTCCACTTATGCTCGATTTCACGAACAATAATTGACACCTTAAGACTTAAGGTAGACAGAGCCAATAATTATAAATAAGGACTTAAGACGGAATGGGACGCCGTCACCTCCTGCGAAGCAGTCATGCTAGCGAAGGAGGTGGCGGAACGTGAGAGGGAGAGAACCTCACGTCCCAGCCGCCGCGGGAGACGCACCGGGCGTCGGGGGTCACGTGGTGGTCCCCGGCCACCGTAGGCGCGGGCCTGTGGACGGTGAGCTATGGGCTAGCTCGCCGTCCGTCCGTCTTATGACGACAGGCCGTGTCGACGGATGGATGGGTTTTATTCAATAAAAGTCTGACACTCCCTCCTGCTCAGCCCAGAGCGGGAGGAGTTATTTGATGATTTCCCAAACGAGAAAAAAAAGGCTTTAGTCCTTATTTATAATTATTGGCTGTTTTTCTATGTAAGTTACCTGTAAATGTTTGTAACCAACGATACAGGAGAAGTTCCTAGAGGGGGCAACGTTGAAAAAAAAAATTGTGCACTAGTGCTGAGATTCTGTTGAGGAGCTCGTGACTAATTAATAACAGAAGACACATAGGTCGGTCCGTGGATGGGTAACCATCCATTACATACCGAGTTTTGTCCGTGCCTCGGAAAACACTTTAAAATCTTTCAAGGAATAAGTCAATCCCTCCCTTTTGGTTGTTTAAAAAGGCTCGGTGACCAGCATACTCACTTGGATAAAATATAACACATTTTCAGAACAGTTCGCGCAACCTTAGTATGCGAGGCCAGATAGCCAGGTTATGAAAACAGTGGTATGAATAATGTCCAAAGCTTTTTGCCACTAGATTTCTGTAGTGCCATTCTATAATCGAGTATCTGGTTGTACTAAGTTAACCTCAAATCTGTTGACTTTCCACTTCAAGTTACAAAAGAGCTCTTACGACATTGCTTCAAATGTATGTTTATCAATCAATACTTCAGTTTTCTTTAGCACACCTCATTATGTTGATACCAACAACGTTTATGTTTAACTAATATCGAGATTTTCGTAATAGTTTGAATATGAAAACGGGATGTACGATCTGTCTAGTTAAAGTAACCGATACTTCATTAAAAGGTTTACTTTGTATTTAACACTAGACTATAACTCCATTACGGGTATCTAATAAAAAAAAAAAATAAAAAAATAAAAACATGAAAAAAAATATATTCTTATTAAATTTCTAATAAAAATGTTTTTTTTTTTTTTTATAATGCAAACCTTTTACACAATTTGCAAACCTTTATTGGGAAACATCCTTGGAACAGCTCATGCAGTTATAGCGTTTGTAAAAACGTAACCCTGTCTTTGCTGCCTTGCAGTCGGGTATAAATTGACCTTTTCAGGGCCAAGGACAATTATTCATTTTATCACATCAACTTAGAGTGCATTCCGAAACAAAAAAGTATGTCCAGACGTGTGAATGACTATCGAAATTGATTGTATACATGCTAACTAATTACAATTTAGCATAGGATACGTGTCAAGGCAATCACTATTGTACTCAAAAATCAATCATATTATCACACATAAGAAATGAACCTATTAAAGTTTTGTTTCATATGTGTGAGCAACGGAACACTGATTGAATCGAATTTGCACGTTCCACGTCGTGGTTTGGCGACATCTTTGAGCAGAATAGCATTTTGAACTTGAAGTGGTTAGCAACAGTTATTGAAGCTGTTTTGTGGTGTTCCATAAAATTCTCTTTGAATTAATTAAAATGTAAGTAGACACGGCGGCACATCATCACTTTTTTCATTTTCAGTATAACGTGGATTCGTTTTGTATGGATTTCCCGTGCAACAGAGATCCGCATAAACTGCACGTGGTTTTGTGTGGCTTATTGGCCGTCGTGCGTACACGTTTTAGCAAAGCACCTCTTATGTTTCTTTTGTGGGTGTAAGAGGGAACGGAGAGGCTCAAAAAGGTAGCCATTAAATTGCAAGCAAGACTGAATAGCAGAGATATTGAGGAAACGTGATCACTGAGTCCACTGACTGCTAGGCTTTCGGCCATCAATAGATTTAGCAAAAGCTAGGATCGATAGGATGCTACTCCGTTGCTAAAAATAACTTTTGACTGTTGAATTGCTATTGAATTGCTTTTTAGTTGCTTGAATTGTATACATAACTAGTGACCCATCCCGGCTTCGCACGGGTGCAATGTTATACATATACCTAGTCCTTCCTTTTGAATCACTCTATCTATTAAAAAAACCTCATCAAAATCCGTTGCGTGGTTTTAAAGATCTAAGCATACATAGGGACAGACAGCGGGAAGCAACTTTGTTTTATACTATGTAGTGATTATCCTCCCGGCCGTATTTTGGTCACGGCGGCGCACGGTGGGCTGAAAATCGGCTTTCATAGACTAGGGATTTTAATTTGCAAGTACCGGATTTTTTGCCGGATATCGCTTCTATTAGTTATAATTACTCCTTTGGGGATGATGCTACTTTATGTTAAGTACGTGTTGTTCAAAGTCTGTGTTTCTCAACTTAAACACTAAAAGGAACCGATCCATATGCAAAAATAAATAAAAATATTATGACGGTCTTTTTTAAAAAAAAAACGGCCTAATATTTTTCGGCGAATCGGTGACCCAAAATAATAAATAATTAGTATTATAACCACCTGTAAGGATATTACGGTTCTGCTTTCCGTTTAAGAGATAATTTGATTTTTCATATTAACTTCATATAATTTATTCGTAAACAAAATATAATTCCTTCGTTTTTAAGCAGAATTAACTCTGGTGTCTTTTTTGTACATAGTAATAACTAATAGAAGCGATATCTGGCAAAAAAAACCACCACTTGCAAATTAAAATCCCTAAGTCTATGAATGCCCATTTTCAGCCCACTATGCGGCGGCCAATCTCAACCGGCGACTAGCCCATTACGCAGGATATATTTTAGTGAACAAGTATCTTAAGTATCAAGTATTTTTTGTGAGCAAGCACAGGTGCAAAGACTGTTCTTTTACTCTCATAGTCTGAGATGTCGTCATAGTAGTTGCTCAAGAGCAACGCCCCCGGGGAACTGATCGGGCACAGGACCAACGGGCTCGACGGAATTGTATAAACTAAAGACAACTTACCAATAACACACAAAGACACATTCTTCAACAAATCTCCGGACCTACACGTGTATACTCCAGTATCCTCCACCAGGGCCCTGGTGATGGTCAGCACCAACGCCGGTGCTCGTCCTCTCATGGACGGCACGAAATGCTCCTGAGAGAAAACCCGGCTGCCGGGGATCCGCTTCACCACGTGGCCCTTTGGATCTAGCCATTCCACCTGAAAAAGACGAATGAGCAATCTGTTGTTTGCATAAAAGTACGAAAATGTTTTCTAGAAAGTTTTCTTGTACCGACTGTACACCAGAAATATTTTTAAGTCTTCAAACATGTTCAATACCGTGTTGTGGACCACATCCAAGGAAAGTTTAGAACTCGCAGTTTCGCTATACCTACATTATTTTTTCATTACAAATTACATAACGCGAAATATTGGTATTAAGTGAATAGAATTTAGATAAACTATACATTAGACTTTTAAAGGTACGGCGTACAGTCACAGGCACCAAATGTATACACTTTCCTAAAATTTGCAATTTTCGCGACAAAAACGATTGTAACTAAGAAACGATTGTAATTAAAAAAAGATTGTAATTAAAAAAAGATCGACTATCTTCAAAAGTCAATCTTTTTCATAAAAATATGAGTTCCAAAAAAATACTATGTTCGTAACAACGTGAAATTTTAATCAGAACAGTAGGAGAAAAACACTTTTAGAAGTTGTTAAGTGTTTACGTATTGGTACTTGTGACTGTACTTTATTTAATTTTTGTAATGCAATAATATATTAGACTGCTTAACATGATTAGAGTGCCAATTAACGCTATAGTTTATCAGGCTCCATATCTGCGGTAATTTTCGGGGTTAATAATACTGGCGAAATTTGGCAACCGTTCCTAGTAACTTGAATTTTGCAATTATAGCAACATGTTTCTATATTATACAGCATGTAACAGAAATGTTACATGCTGCATGGTTCATGGGCTTAATAGAAAAGTTGTAAAATTAAATTAAATAATCAGCTGCCCCACCCCATCAATTTGAGTCGAGTAGGTACTAAAATGTTGTATGGAGCAGCTTATAATTTTTACTCGGTTAAGATTTTGGCCCCTCACAGAAACCTGTTCTTTGATGATCTATAGCACAGTCTTTAGTATGTCTAAACCCTTTCTATAACACGCTGTATTATGACATCATGTATTCCTCAAAGACATAGGCAGAAACCTTCATTTAATTTTACAATAGGCCTTTTTACATAGCCAACTCATCACGGCTATCAAGTGTGAGTATCATGGTATTTGTGGGTTTCATAGTTTTTAAGTCCATTCCTTTTCCAATTACCTTTTTATCTTACCTTTTGGTTTCTATTGGACGCTTTGCAGCTGATGGCTTTGTGACTCCCTACTTTCAGAAATTCATCGTCGCTGGGAGCATCCACAGCTAAAGTGTTTTCCACTGGTTTTAGCCCGTACACTAAATGAACATTAATGAAATTAATCATTTTACTTGTAGCTTTTACCTAGGGAAAGATATTTTTAATATTAATGGGAAGACAGATGCACCAGCATCGTCATAATTAAAAAAGTATTAAGATGACCTCATCCTATTTTTTTTCCTTTTTGAAGGCAGAACAGTCGGACATTTTATTCACAGTTCACACAGTCGAAGGAAATTAACAGCAGTTTTTTACCCGACTGCAACTGCGTTGAAAGCGGGTAGAGATTTTTTACAGTAATTGTTTTGCGGGGCCAGAAATTGCATAAAACAGAGAGATTTGGAGGGTTTGCCCAGCAGAACGACACAATATATTATATGGGAAAAAAAAAGTTTTAAAAACATTAACAAAACAATTGAGATAACAGTTTTTTTTATGTATTTTAATAATTGAATAAATTATATAAAACAACTCATACCTGACCTGTAGAACATGTACACTAAAACGATCACATAAAATAACCACTTCATTTCAAATAATTTCGGATTTCGAATTTGAATAACAAATGTCAAAATGACACATTAACTATTTTTTTAACCAATTATCAACACCCGTGAGTCCTGTTTTTTTTCGTGATGACAGTGGCGCGACCTGAATGAAAGTGCGGCGCTCATGAAGTGCGCATACGCACCAATTAACTAATAGGAACAATTAATTTATTTTAATTACCATCATTTTGTACAATGTCATCAGTGAGGAAGTCACACTTATGTAGTTACCATGGAAAATTAAAAAGGTCACAATACTATGTCAAATATAAATAATTACATAAGTAGATAGGTATAATATACCTAGGATACCTGGCTTCGATAAAATTTTGTGCGCATAATTATTTTGCACTGACACGACGGTTTTTAATAGGGAGGGATGATTATCTTAAATAGAGAAATCATGATAGAAAAATGTGTCTTTTATAAATAAGATGTATTTCAGTAAATACAAAGACATTCAAATACTATTTAAATCTCTTTGAGTAATTATATGAACGAAATAAGTATCCTAAAAAAAAAAAAAACACATTGTATAATTTTCAACATAACACTCCTGTAATTCCCGGAGGGTTAGTCAGAGGTGTCACATTTCGCCAATTATGTTTAAGTCGCATGTTTTAGGAGTCGAACTTATTTTTCAAGTAGGTACTTATTTAATTGCTCACTGTAGGTAAAATGTGCTGTTGGCAAAATTACATAACATTAAAGAACATGTGTATCTATAAAAAAAAATATCAATAGTGATGGGAGATTGACCATTTTTCAAAAATTGTGCTAATTGCAACACCATCTTGAGGACTAAGGTTCTTACATATTGATTTCTCGTTCAAATGAAAAAATGCATCATTTATATTTTAGAAGAAAAATAACCTTTATTTGGCCTTTAATGACGACATCTCAAGAAGGAATTTCGTTAAATACGCTTAGCCTGCATTCAGATATAGTGGGAACCGCGTTGTTTCAGAGCAGCGCGGTTCCATAAAAAAAACCCTCAAATATTCTTAATTTGGAATATAACGTTACGAATTGGCCATTACGCCGGTCACTTAAAACTGGATCCATTCAATACTAGCATTATCTTTTATTTTTATGAGCAACCAAAATATATTAGATAAACAATTTCTTCATCGACTTCGATTTCCAAACTGACGCTATCTGACACTCACTCAATAATTGAATGAGCAAAGGAATCCTTTCCAGTGATGACGTCATCAGGAGGCCTTTGTCCAGCGGTGGGTCACTTGACAGGCTACCACAATACCTAAAACTGGAAACCTGCACATGGCTGAATTCGTCTGGTTTAGCAAAATTGACGTATATCATCGTGGTTACAAGTAACACATGAGATAGGTCAACTTAGTTTCAATAACATAAGTTTTATTTTGGACAAGCAACATCCATCGAAGGTTGGTAAAAAAAACATTTAAGCTATGTTAAAAAAAAAGCCTAAAAAAGTTGTTATTGGGGCCTAAAATGGCCGCTTTAGTAGAATCATAATTAGAATAATATGAATCATGTTAAAAAATAAAAACCTGATGTTGCTAAGCGACATGTTTATAAGTTGGTCAATCGCTAATACGTGTCTAATTTAGTTATTTATTATTCGGAGATTAAATATTTTAGATTTTTTTTTTTGGTTATCAAGTGAAGGAGGTACCAGCGCACATACTGCATTTCACATTGACATCGCGTTTATTTCGTAATAGTAAGAGCATTTTACTTTTTCAAGTCTTACCACTAATGTGTGGTGGATTCTACCTATGTAGGTATTAATATATATCAGAAAACACATGGTATGTTACTGGCACTACTTTTGGCAGATCTGGGCAATACAAAGTGAACTTTATCGCAAAGTTATAAAGAATATTTTGTTTTGATCATATTTAATAATTACCAGTATTAGTCTAGAACAATCTATGCGCCCACGTCGGTGAACGACTAGGTGTCATCATAAATGTGACACACTTTAGCGAATAAAATCAGCATGTCACTGCGCTAATATGCAAAAACTAAACTGGTTTACGAAATAAATTCATCGATATTATTATTTTTGGATCATATATAGCTGAAGCATGTTCGAGAAGCTGTTCTAGTTTTAATGAGTTTCAAAGTAAGTTCCTCAGTTTTACTTTATTTATTTACTTGACATTTTAGTTTGAATACAACTAACATTATACATAGTATAAAACAAAGTCGCTTCCCGCTGTCTGTCCCTATGTATGCTTAGATCTTTAAAACTCCGCAACAGTTTTTGATGCGGTTTTTTTTAATAGATAGAGTGATTCAAGACGAAGATTTATATGTATACCATTGCACCCGTGCGAAGCCGTGGCGGGTCGCTAGTACATAATAAATTGTAGCGTACAGTAGAATCACTTTCAAACTAAAACATTTTATAGGCTAAAAATGAGCCCTACCGCTACAAACCTACAAATTTTCTTTAAACCAACGCGCGCGGTTCGTACTTTGAACCCTGCGAAAAACTTTTATCACAAAGGCTCCTTTTTTCCTGCCTCTGGATTGGCACTTCTATTGGATCTTCGCATGATCGACCGGTATAGAAAGACCCTGAATTAAATTAGGAGCCCCGTAACCCCGAGACCTTAATAGGCAATTATTATGTTAGCTAACATTCAGAAGGTTGCAAAAAAAATTGAGCATGTGGACATGTTGATCTCAAATTACATAATTATCTGAATTGATTCGAAGCAACATGTGGAAATTTGCGAGCTCGCTTCGCTCGCCTTTACAGCCTAGTTTCTCTTGAATCTTAACTTTATCTTTATGTCGCCCAGGTAAATCCGAAACAATTCTAACTTTTCCAAGGTAGTTAAAGTTTTCGAGCTCGCTGCGCTCGGTTTTCAGACTACTTTGTCTTGACTTTGTCTAAAACTCAACCAAGTATCTCCTGTATGAAGGGTCGAAATAATTCTAACCTGTCCAAGGTAAAGGGTTAAAATTTTTAAGCTCGCTTTGCTCGCTTTTGGAGCCTTAATGCATTTTGTTCTTCAAATGCTCCCCATAATTCGATTAGGTAACATCTATTTCTGAATAATAATAACAGTTTCTAGACTTTTCAATTTAGTAACTTGTATTTCTATGTGTATAAACAAGTATCGAAAATGTAACCAATCCGAGGTAACCGAAGTACTAACATTTTTGAAGCGGCTATTGCATTTTAGATTCTTAGAAGAACTTATGCTGCATCTGTAAATAGTAATCTTAACCCTTACAATTCTGTACTGTTTGTACTGTTTTTTGTTTTTTCTCGCACCCGTCTGACAGCTGCATCCGGTTACACTGGAAGTCAACCGCAGCATAGTTGAGAAATGGCTAGGCAAACGACGACGATATATATGTTGCCCCACTGTGCCTGGATGGCCTTTTTCAATCTGCTACAGCTCCCCCCCTTTTTTGTTTTTTTTTTTTTTTTACCGATGGGAAATCATCAAATAACCCCTCCCGCTCTGGGCTGAGCAGGAGGGAGTGTCAGACTTTTACTGACTAAAACCCATCCATGTTCCTTCCTTTGCCCTTTGTGTTCCAGGGCCGCGGTATCTCTTTCGAACAGTCCCGCAACCCTGGCAGGCGTCGGTCCTTACGGACCCCTCCCTGTTTGCTGACTCTCCTTGAGGCGCGCGTGGAACACGAACGCGCCGTCGACACGGCCTGTCGTCATAAGACGGACGGACGGCGAGCTAGCCCATAGCTCACCGTCCACAGGCCCGCGCCTACGGTGGCCGGGGGCCACCACGTGGCCCCCGACGCCCGGTGCGTCTCCCGCGGCGGCTGGGACGTGAGGTTCTCTCCCCCTCACGTTCCGCCACCTCCTTCGCTAGCATGACTGCTTCGCAGAAGGAGGTGACGGCGTCCCATTCCGTCTCGCTCCGGACCATGGATTGAACCAAGGCCGGAAGCGAGAGGTCGCCGCCGCCGATCGCCGCTACGAGGACACGGCGGTGCTCCGCCCACGCGGGGCAGATCTCCACCGTGTGCTCCACCGTGTCCTCCGGTCGATCCTCACAATGGTAGCACACATGGTACAGCTCCCCCCTGACATCTGTAATCGAATGACTGGATATAGTTTTGAAACCAATTAATCAGCCAGTCCATTTAACACGCAGTCATACAAATAAAACTTTTTTTACTCTGCTGATTCTATTCAAATCGATGGTAAACACGGCAATCGCAGATTGGTGCGGATCATGGAAATATTTAGCTTTAATTTCTGCATATCTAATCCGTCGCTCCATGTTAAATGCTGGTTTTTTGCTGCACTTGGTTGGACTGGAAGACGACCCCAACATAGTTGGGAATAAACTACCCATATGATGACTACGTTCTGAATATCTTATCCTACTTGATTAAAAAGTAAATATTCCATGTTTCAACATCAGAAAATAAAGAATGTGACTGATAAGATGACGTCATCACGTAGCCAAGAGCCAAATAGTAAATCCTAAAAACAGGGACAATCCACTATCGTTCCCAGCAAATACTAAACATTCATACTTCAAAATAAAATGATTCACACCATCGTCAACACTCACACGTTTTATAAGAATTATCATACGTTTTCAATGATCTTCGACATTCTCGGAATAACAATGTAGTGGCGTGACGTAGGTACAGTTGGCAAAACAGAGAAGTACTGACAACTAACTTTCAAACTTGCTTTTCATCCATGACTATTTCAATGTCACCTCGTCAACTACAGGGGTACTATGACGTCTTAAAGAAGGAGTAATTCCAGTGTGGGAAACAGACAGAGCCACATGTCGTCTAGCGCCATCTCTTTCCCACACTGGAATTACTCCTGCTATAAGACCTCATGGTAGACCACCAGTTCAGTAGGAAATTTTCATTCCTTAACAAAGCGACGAATTGTGAAGGATATCCGTAATCCATTGTTTCTTTTGTTTGAAAAATTCGTCTGCTCGGCAACGTCAACAACACAATAAATATCGTTGAATTGTCAAATGCGATTGTGCGTTATGTGCATGTTACGCAATAGCCCCGCAGCTGTTCGTTAATCCAATATAATCGAGTTTCAGAAACACATTGACACAAGCTAGTTGTGCCCTAATTAAAGAATTAGAGTTTGCGGACTGTAATGAGTATATGGCATATTACGGTGACTTTGTTTGTTTCATTGCCTATTGCCACAGACTTCCGAAAGTAAAGTTATTTGTCACTTTTTTCTACACTCAGTGTTTTTCCGTTAATAATATAAGTTTTTAATTTTACCCTTTCTAGTTGAGATATCCTATACTTTCATATTTAATTTTTTATTTGTAACGAGAAGTTATTATGATATCATCATGTCATCAACATAGACGAAGATCAAAAAATACGTATTATAACCCATTAACTACCAGTTCTAGTTAATAGAGAAGCCGTGTTAGGAAGAAATTAGGTTTTACGTAGTGTTAGCCTTATAACATGTGTTCGAGTCTTTCTCATATCGGTGTCGCTTTAATCGATTAGTTTAAGCATCGATATTCAACTGACGTGCCCTTACAGTTGTCACTTTTAAAAATGACAACTGTCTATTTTTTATTTTGAGTAACTGACTTGATATTCAGCCTTAAAACAGTACGGATTAAATTCAAATATTTCTACACAATTCCTGTTTTAATCAAGTAATCCTGCACTGATCCTTCAGTAGTAGGTATTAGGAAGAAAAGAGGTTATACGTAGTACATGTTAGTTTTATGGAAAGGTAGGACAACTTGGAGTTGTCCTTGGTTGCGGGAGACTCTTGTTGGGAATATCGCTCAAAGGGCTGTAAGATTTATAATTTCTTATTTTTGGTACCTCGTTGTCTTTATTTTAAATATCTTCGCTTCTGTTTGCTAAATATATACAAAAAAAAAGGTTTTGGTAGCAAACCTGCTTTTTTAGAACTCAGATTATCTTATTGACATCTACTACATTTTTAATAATTATGCAATAAATTACGCATTCGAATATTACACTGAATATTTGCTACGTTTTATTTATTACGATTTTCTTGCATGCAGACCTGTTTTATTGACTGTACTTACAAACCAAATCTTGCCAAAGAAATAGTGTTGATAGCATAATAATGACATGGGTTGCTCAAAATTTGTGACGTCACTTAAGAAATAGAATCTGTCTTATGAATGACATATATTTACTAATTAATACTGTAGCAGGATTTTTATTTTATGTCCAGAACAGCTTGCGACACAATACTATTAAAAAATACTGATCATAATATCAAAGTCACACTATCATTTTAATTTGCGTTAAAACATCTGGTCTAGTCTGGTCTCATAAATATGGATACTCTTACATGTTTCGCCGTAGCTTGGTATACAAATATTGGAACATGTTTAACGTGATTTTTCAATACTAAACATGAATTTCTTAAAATTATTAACATAATTAAACGTGTAAGTATTACTAGGTATATACACTTATTTTACATGGTTTCGTATCTATTGAAATCTTAAAATTAATAGATGCTTAGAATAAATAAATAAAATAAACTTATAAAACTTTCGAGAACTCAGTAGCCATATCAATCAAATCGTTAGTAAGAGTGTGCACGCCATTATTGTTTTCATCGAAAGTCCAGTGGAAACATTTATCAGTCAACAAATAAACAAACAAAAAAATTTGATGCAGCCCAACGTGTACGAAAGTGATGAAGAAGAGCTTGCACCTACGGCTGCAAAGCTTGAATGACTAAAGGATCAGTCAACTTCTACGAACATATCACGGACAGGCTGCAAACACCGGACTCTGACCAGGGGGCCTAAAATGGCCGCTTTAGTAGAATCATAATAGGATAATTATATGAATCACGTTAAAATTACTTAAATTGGTGAAAACCCAATTAATCTATGTACTCGTATATATATATAAAAATCTCGTGTCACGGTGTTTGTGATCGCACTCCTCCGAAACGGCTTGACAGATTTTTATGTATATTTGGTAGGTATGAGAATAGGTCGTAACGTATATTTCACACCACTAGGTGATTAGGGCGCGAGCGAAGCCGCTGGCAAAAGCTAGTATTATATATTATATA
Organism: Eugnorisma glareosa; assembly: GCA_947578425.1. Taxonomy (NCBI): domain Eukaryota; kingdom Metazoa; phylum Arthropoda; class Insecta; order Lepidoptera; family Noctuidae; genus Eugnorisma; species Eugnorisma glareosa. Next base: position 12,872,618 of record OX387969.1, on the reverse strand, counting down.
TAATACGTATAAATATTATTGTCTAATAGGACAATGATTCTAATGCAAAAACGGCCATTTTAGACCCCACTTTCTTCAGTCAGAAAGCATATTGGACATAGTCCGGTGTCCGGAGCCGCATCCACAATTCGTCCGTACAGGTTTGACTGAACCTTCAGTAGTATCGATTCCAAAACTAAAGCAAAGACTGATATCGTTCAAACTATTCGATTGGTACAACAATCAGTATTACCGATGCGTTCCAAGGCCGTGGTGTGCACACGGAATTTGAGTGAGTTCAAAGCCCCTCAAAACAATTGTGACGTTGACTCTTTTTAATATTGTCGAAAAACAAATACGATTTCTAATAGTCTCTAGTTGATTTTCAAAATGATCAGAAAACTCTAAGTAATTTACCGTAAATGATTCATTCATTTATTTCAGGTATCACTACATAATATAAAAAAGCCGCTTCCCGCTGTCTGTTTCTCCCTATGTATGCGCAGATCTTTAAAACTGTGCAACGGATTTAGATGCGGTTTTTTTCATAGATAAAGTGATTCAAGAGGAAGGTTCATATGTATAACATTGCACCCGTGCAAAGCCGGGGCGGGTCGCTAGTCTAAACAATAAATTAAAAATCAATTTGTACATAAATAAATTACACAAATAAAATAAAATCCAGAAAAGAAAGAAAAACATCTGAATAAATACAATCAAATTGTGTACCCACCCAGTAATGTTTTCAAAAATGAAAGCCAATTTTGTAAAAACACACAGAAATTCCCCACACAGTAGCGCTCCCCTCTGAAATTCAACTAGCTCCTGAATTATGTATTGCGTACTTGACCTTTCATACGCTTACGTCACCTTTGTCGATACCTGACATGACGAATAGGCGTATCGCTGTTATATTCCAGATTTTGAACCAGCATTTCAGCCACAGTTGTCCAATCTCATTAGTGATTTGATAAGCTAGACCACCCCCTACAATGACGTCAATGGTGTTCTGACATACCCGCTTTGTACTCGGGAGTTTTTCGGCCAAAGTTGGATATGCTAGCCACTTGAGAGCACGACACCAAAGCTCTCGACAATCACCCTGTAAAGCCGTCGAATGCAGTCGCTGTGGCTGAAATTGGCGAGATGGCATCACCGACCATACGACTAAACTATAGCGTTTTCACCCGTACAGATGTTGGACATTACCCCATGGGAACATTTAATTAGTATGTTACCATTTCCGTTCTCCGGGATAAACAGTCTCGTAATATCCTACTTAAGCCATAGCCCAAGCGAGAATTCATCATGTCAATAACGCTTATCGCCATATGATTTCACAACATTTGAAGGCTAGCGGCGATTGGAATAATACCTAAACGTGATGAGACATGTCCTTTTATCAGACGGGATGAAGGAAAATGATTCAACTATAAAAATACAGTTTTTTTTATTTATGATGACAATATTAAAATGATGAATTGGAACCAGAATGATTTAAGTGACATTTTTATCAATACTGAGTTTATTACACAATTGCATAGAAAAAATCATAATTCTTCCGTGCCACACTGATCTTAGGCTCTTCAGTACTTTGTTCCTTGAGGTATCACAACAAGTCACTATAGAATTGGTGTAGTCTGCAATGTAAAAGCATGCCAGACTGATCTAAGTACGAGGTGGACTTACATACTGTTGCGCCCTAGATCACTCTGGTTCCAACGTCGTCCAATAAGGTCAACGCGCAGTCATGAGCAATACAGGCGATCAGTTTCTTTTCAACTCGACCCGTTCGGGATTCTTGCTATGAGACTCGATACTACATCGCACACTCACAAGCATCGTAATGACATCGTTTCGGATCGGGAGCGGCTAGTAATAAAAACCTCCTCCTTTTTTAGAAGTTGGTTAAAAATGAGCCGAGACGATGCTAATGCGCAGTGCAGGTTGCAATCGACGTCTAACTTCATTTTTAGGATCCGATCACATGAACTTGATTTTTTGGAGGACCTCGTGGCTAAACAACAGCCGCACGGGTTGATCTTCAAAAGTACTGGTCCCAGCTGCCATTTTAGATCTTTGACAGACGTTACAGGTAGTCCCAGTAAGTGACCCTAAAGTCTTACGACCAGTCTTACCAAGGGGTATCGTATTACGTTATGTTAGGTCCCCCACCTATGAAATCAGCGTTTTGTATGGAGGATTTTAAAGAAGTTCCATTTTTCATACTAAAATTTTCTTAATTTATTTATCAACTATGTTTTAAAACTTTTATGCAATAATGTTTAAAAACTAAGATAACGTATGCCACTTAGATTAAGCGACAAAAATACGTTTTGGCTAAGTTAAAATAAATACTCATCATTAAGGTCAGCCATTTTTAAGGTTTTTTTTGTTTTGAAAACAATAATTAATAAAGTTTTTTTGCTATTGGTAGTTGCCTATGATGGTCAGTATTCGATATAATATCAAGCAATTGATGAATATTTTAATTTATAGAAGTGACGAGGTTCTCTAACTGTGAGAAAAAAAACGCCAATTTCATAGGTGGCGACCCAATAATAACAACAGTAGGGCTCTTGCGTATCTCTTTTGACAGTTCATAGTGATCATCACTTGGCGAGTTTTGATATACAATGACCGTTCTTGTTGGTTTCAACTGACGCTACCCGTGCAGAACTGTCATTGTATATCAAAACTCACTAAGTGATGATCACTAAGAACTGTCAACAGAGATACGCAATAGTCCTGCTGGACCTAATACTTGTGGTCAAATATGCAGTCGCTTTTTGTAAAATACTCGTATTCCGCTGCACCTGAATAAACTGGAAGCCGACCTCAAGAGGCAATAGGCCTTTTTCCAACTATGTATGTACTATCAAGGTATATGATGATGATATGAACTTGACTTTTAACTTTTTGATTTCGTAGTCAAAGGAATATTCCGAAGCGTATCGGAAGTGGTGCGCAGCGTCGGTCGGATAATGAAACAATGTAATTTTAGGATGACCATCAAATAATATTATAGTAGGTACTTGGGTATAGTAGTTGCGTTACCATTACTTTTGGTGGTCACCATTAAAGCTTACTTGCTAACGTCCAGGGGCCTTAGTCTGCTATTGCAATAGTGTCAGAATGGTCTATCATTGATTTAATAAGGCCCCGCGCAGACGAATTACCCTTTGTACGCACGTCAAACGAGTTTCGAACGCGCTTCAATACGCCGTGGGCTAGGGGCCTTATTAAATCAATGATAGACCATTCTGACACTATTGCAATAGCAGACTAAGGCCCCTGATTCACAGTTCGACACACTAAGAAGAAAACCTCAGACGTAAAAATTATACGTCGAGGTTTATATAGAAACTGCGTCTATGAACCTATGAGTGGCACATATACGACGATCGAATTGCGACGGTACCTACTCTGTCCATGTGGAGATAAAACAAAACATGGCTTGGAAAAACCAAAAAAAAACAAGAGATGACAAAGCGGAAATGATTCGCACGACATTATACCTATTTTTCTAAAAGTCGCATATTTCATACTTCCGGGCCCTACTTTCCGGTTATTTAAATTACATAAATGACACATTAAAACATTGCTCATCAAAGAATTCAGATGACATGGTTACCCTCGCCGATAATACTGCATAATTAACCGTAATAACAGACAGCGATAAATTCTTAGTGTTACTAAACTTTTTGACACAAAACATAATTAGTCTGCTAATTAAACATTATACTACAACAATAAACAATTTATCTATACAAATAAATTTATACAAATAAAGAAAATTTAAATGTCTGTTTGTAATATCAAAATAACAGCTTTTTACTGAATGCAAATCAAAATTTATGGATCATTCCCACTAGTTCTACTACAGAGTTCTACGGTAGGACCAATGGGTTTTTTTTCCCCACTAGTCCTACGATTCAAGGTGGCACAAAATAGTAGAACTAGTGGGAACAAAAAGTCCCACCAGTTCTACTGTTTTTTTACACAATTTACGGTAGGACTAAATACGGCAAATATATTTTTTTTTTTTTCAGTGTCAATTTTTGTCTGTCTGTCGGTCTGTGGTCTGTCTGTTTGTTCCGGCTAATCTCTGAAACAGCTGTACCGATTTTGACGGATTTTTTACTGGCAGATAGCTGGTTTTATGAGGTCTAACATAGGATAATTTTATTTTAGAAAAATAATTAGGGTTTCGTGCAAAAAAAATTAAAACCCTTGAATTGGTAACAAAAATCGATCGATTCAAAAAGGGAAGTAAATATTTTTATAGTAATTTTACGCGAACGAAGATCGCGAGCAACAGCTAGTTATTTAACAAAATATAACAGAACTATTAAACCGGATAGGCAAATAAGATAATTGTAATTAAAAGAAACTGCACGCCCTAATTCTGATTACTGTATTGGCTTCGATATCCTGCATAGTTAGTACTTACTTAGTTATCAAAATAAAGTTGGTTTAAAAATACAAACTTCTTTTCGAACTTCATTTAAAAACGGGCCTACCTACATGGGGCATACACAATTCTCGCCTACTTCCCATGGGGACCGGTATCTAGAAATTAAGCAATTCTCCTGCTTCGATACATACGAAAGAACAACATTTCTTTAAAAGACGTCCGTCCATATTAAAATTGATACAGCTGGTGCGGCCTCACCAGGCAGAAGCCATATCGTTAAATTAAAAAAAATGGTGTCTGATGTCGCTCTAGAAAGCCAAATCAGCCGAGGCCAACAGACTTCTCCATTTTATTTATAAACATTACCCACGACGCTTATTTCCCGGCCAATAAAATAATTATTACATTGAAACCGTAGTTTTCCAGGAAACGTCATTTAATTAGTGGAATTAAACTATTTATTTCATAATTAACTTTTATCAATGTATTTTTAACATATGACAATAACCTTAACTCATCGCTTCCTGTGATATGCGGAAGCAACAGATAGTTTAAAATAACCGATTGTGGTGCATTTGATAATTTTATCATTTTTAGCGTTCCGTGGTCGAATGCTTTTTTTTTTGGATATGGCATCTTGCTGTTCAGCCTCTGAGCGAATCCTGTGGATGCCTTAAAGTGATTCTAAGGCCTCCAGCCAGGGGCTTTCGTAGTCGAATGGAACCCACGAAACGGAACCCTTATAGATTCGTCATGTCACTTTATTCCGAAACTATTAGGACTACACAGTTAAAACTTGATAGGTAGATGTATTCTATAGACCGCTTTACGACTTTAATACAAACATAAAAATTAAAACATCGGCCAATTGCGAGTCACACTCACAGGCATAAAGGGTTCCGTAGCACCAAACAATGTAATAAAAATATTTTGAAGGCTCATTCATATGTTGTATTATTTTACATACAACAGCAAAACTAAATTTGTTTTTCATAGTATGTCAATGAAAAACAAACTTACTGCTGCAGTTTGATGTAAACTTCCACATCTCGAAAATTAAACATCAAATCTTATTCAAAACAATTTTGGTTGAAAATTTTATTTACGTTCCGCAATCCTACATTTTTTTCAGAATTTTCCGCCTCTTACTTTAGAAATTAGACGGGGTGAAATATTTTACCACTTTGGAAGTGTCTATCTTTCAAACGATTTACTTTGAAAAAATATGGTTGTAGGAACCTCAACGTCATTTTTAAAGACCTATCTATAGACACCTCGCACGTATGTACAGGATTGCTGAAAAAAAAAATATTTTTTCTACAAAAATCGTAAAGCGGTTCACAGAATACATCTACCTACTAAGTTTCAACTGTGTAGTCCTAATAGTTTCGGAATAAGGTGGCTGTGACATACACGGACAGACAGACAGACATTTCATATAAGTGGTGTAAAGTGTGGTCTCCCCCCCTCTAATTTCTAAAGTAAGAGGAGGAAAAGTCTGAAAAAAAATTAAATTGTAGAACGTAAATAAAACTTTCAACCAAAACTGGTTTGAATAAGATTTGATGTTTAGTTTTTGAGATATGGGACTTTTTTATCAAACTGCAGCAGTAACTATGTTTTTCATTACCATACTATGAAAAACAAATTTAGTTTTGCTGTTGAATGTAATACATTTACCACCTAAGAATGAGCCTTCAAAATATTTTTATTAAATTGTTTGGTGCTACGGAACCCCGTGTGCGTGTGAGTACGACTCGCACTTGTCCGGTTTTTGTATGTTACACTACAAATCGGGTAGTTCAATGCCATGAAAAATAATCATAATAATATGAACAAGCCAAAATAGGGCCCAGAACTGAAATACATAGGTAGAAAAACTTCATTTATCATCCTTTTATTCCCGAAAGTTTGGGCAGAGGTACCTTATATTACACCCAAGTTTTGTTGAAGACACGTGCAATGGCGGGCGATCCTACATTGCTAGCAACCGGACAAAAATCTAGAAGACGGGCTAGTACTGCGAAATTCCAAGTGGAAAAGACCTCTTATGCCTGACCCCATGTCGTCTTAGAGCAGTATTGTTTTAATCTTATTCCAGAGTGTAAAAGCATGCACAGCTCCATCTCTTCCCTAGCTTTTTTTTTTCGTATGGGAAATCGTCAAATAACCCCTCCCGCTCTGGGCTGAGCAGGAGGGAGTGTCAGACTTTTACTGACTAAAACCCATCCATGTTCCTTCCTTTGCCCTTTGTGTTCCAGGGCCGCGGTATCGCTTTCGAACAGTCCCGCAACCCTGGCAGGATCTCTTCCCTAGCTGGAATAAAATTCAAACAATACTGCATTAAGGGAGAAGCGCCAAGATCCCCCGCGAAATTCAAATTTTCTTTAGATTTTTTGCAATTTGCAGGTCAGTGTCAGGCTATAAAATATGCTGTATGTTAAACAAAATATGATTCGCGACCGTACAAGATATTGCTTTACGGAATTATAATCATTCTAATCATCAATACAACCCTCTAAGTTCATTAATCCCATGGAATGACTTCTATGCACCATGGATACTCTTGCCGGTTCTTCTGGCAACCGGTTCGGGTTGGTCATTTCCTTTGACATTTTGATTTTTCATGAAAATTTTGTCATTTAATTGGGTTAAGGTAACCCTCTGGGGAACGGTAGCACTCACGAATACTAGACCAACGAGGCAGTCCAAAGTACCAACTTCAATCTCAAAAGTAAATATTCTTCCTATCTTAAAGATAGATAAACCATTTATTTAGTGCTCACAAAAGACACAACACACAGAAGCACAATTAAATGATACAATTTAAATGAATAATATCTTCTTATATGTTATCCTTGACCCAAGCTTAATGCAAATATTTTGAGCACAATCAATGCTCTTAGTAAATTATGTAATCAGTCGCTCTTCATTTGTGACCCAATCTCGCTGTTCAAAGCAAGATTCGGAAATATAGTAATAAGTGATAAGCAGTCGTGTTGCCAATATTGCAAATGAATATGTATAGTTTAAGTAAATAATTATAGATTCAATTCGACTAGGCTTTGCGAATTTACTATACCTAAAACTTTGTTATTTCTGTCTTTATATAAATTATTAATCAATAAATTAATTAATTAATATACACGTATATAAATCATACTTGTATCACCGTGTATAATACATTGCACAATATATTGGCGAGTTTTTCGGCAATCTATCATTAACCGGTCTCAGAGTATTGATATTGAGTCATAGCTTATGTAAATAGGTAGGTATAATTTTATTGTTAATGGCCTACATGGTAGGCAATTGGAACTTAAAAATAAAGAATGTTTGAATGAAAGTATTTTTTTTCAAGAATTATTAGGAAACTATGATTTAATTTGCTTTTCTTCTGTGCTTTGCTTTCGCCAGGAAGAAGAAGCAAAGGTATGATGCCACTAAACAGCGTAATAATTATGAAAACCAGAAAATTTTAATATTTCAGAATTTAGAACACAAATAAATGTTAATTTGTTCATAAAAGTAAATATTTGTTCAAAATAATCATGCTTATCCATGACATTCTTTTTATAAACACAATAAAAATATTTACGCCGAATCGAGACGCACATCGCTTTGCCGAGATTTAATTTTTTTTAAATCTATCTACCATCACCCGGACTCTAGTCATTGAACCCATTTGGACTTAGTTTAAGTAGGTAAGTTATCTGTGGAAATTTTTATTTCCGCGTTAACGTGTGCGGAAAAATATTAAAAATCCACGGGTGAGAAATACATTTCAGGTTGAACCTAATCGTAGTGTGATAAGAGAGAAAGTGTATTGAATAATGCAATATATTTCACACATGTGGATTTTTTTATTTACCACAACGTGAGCGGAAATAAAAAAATCCCTAAATAATTCATGTACTCGGCTAAGTTGTGTTTTTTTAAAACATTTCGTTCTATTATTTTATTTCTTCGAAAGTGTATTGAAAAACGGCGTATGATGCACGTGGGCATTAATTTGTAACTGCAGTTCTCGGCTCCATAACAACCTCGCCCAGCGGTTCGGGTATGAATTCCGCCTCGAATGCAATAACAGAGTTTCCCTACGTACTCGTAAATCAATTCCTTCATTTATGAATAGAGGGCAAACTTGCATTGCAAAAATGTGTTTCATCATAATCATCATTTCTGCTGAGATCATTGCAATTATGTGTGCCAAAATTGGGTAAGTTGCTCGTGGCCTTTTAAATTATTGATGGTTTTATTCTCTAATCTATGAAAACTTATTTAAATAAAAACAGCAAAGTAAGCGTTTTTCATAATTTCAACACCTTGTGCGTTAGTCTAGTCATTACGTCGGAATAAACGGGTAAGAAATGCATGTGAACCGAGAAGGCTAAATTTTGAATATTACGTGGGAGGGTCTAGAAAAGCTTAACTTCAAATTGTCGACCAAGATTTCCTATGTGCATTTTCCGCCATCTTGAAAAAATTTGACAAGTTTTCGAAAAATTTCACATGCATTCCCAAATGTATACATATACATATATGTATACATTTGGGAATGCAATAATGAATGGAATACATAATGACTGGACTATGTATGTATATGTGGGTCTAAAGAGCGAACAGGGGCTGCGATTCTCCATACAAATGCATTCCCGTTTTTTCTTCCTGAGTAATGCCCCTACAGCAATATTTTTTTCTCATAAAATCAAGGTCTACTGTAGACACGTCCCTCTCATTTCTTTTTTTTCAGTAACTAATAAGTAAAGAAAATATGATCCTCCAAAAATTACAAAAACTATTTTTAAACTGACCCATTTTTACGGCCGTGAATAGAGGACTACCAGAAAAATTCGAGAAGCTTATAACATAAAATAAATTGGATAGGGACTTACACATTCTCTTTCTTAAAATGGTAATGTCAAAGATAATTGAATCGGCTCAGTCTTCCAGGAGAAAAAAGGAGAATAAAAATATCGATCTCGTCAACACTTTTGTGATATTAATCGGTCCGAGCTGCAGCTGCGATATGGGATATCGCACTCTACTTGGCAGGCTTGACGCAGCGCGACGGCAATAGTTTCATCAAATACCTACCTCGCAGGCCCTGCTCCCTATTAATATAACCTTCTACTCTGGGAAACGCTAACCGACGTGATTTTATGTAACGTTGATACCGTGTAAAAATTATTATCCTTAGCACGATATCACGGCTTATCTTCCTCATACGGGTTTCCTTAAATCCATAGTAATCGAGGCACAAGGAAATTAATACTTAACTTTTGAAGTCTCGCGGAAAATCAGAGGTAGTTGTTGAGACACGGATTTGGATAGGTATTTTCCTGTATCCATGACAGCTAATACAGATATTTCAATCAAACAATAAACTGCTGTCTGTCTCAAACTGCGCCACAACACCTTATTCTCTACCTTCCACGTCCAGTCTGGGTTAGAGTGTCAATTAAGGTGGAAGCGCCCGGGTGTATAATGTTCCCAGTCAACTTTTTAGACATATGTATCCTGCTTATGCGTATGAAGTTTCATTAAAACCAGTTCGGTCATTTCGAAAACAAATGAGTTCAAAGTTTGTATGAAATGCCGTAAGACGTTAACGCTCATGAATTGTATCCTTACACAGAATGAATGAGTATTAAAAAAAAAATGGTTCAGGTACATAAAAAAATAATATTATCTTCTAGATACAAAAACATTACAATAATTCACTTTGTTATATGTTAAGTACTTACAAATGAAACTAGGATAAAACAATAAAATATTAAACGTTTGTGGTTTTGTATAACAGCTGCACAGCACATAGTTGGGAAATTATCACCATAACAACAATTGTTTATTTATTTGCCATATTGATGCCCATTTGCACTGCCGCTAGGAGACACTTAAACGAATGCCTTAATAAAATTACACTTTTGGATATTCAATGCTGGCTCAGCGCCGAGAGTCAAAATTCAATTGCAAACTTTTTAGGCATACTTTTAGGTATTTAGTGAAAAAATACCTAAAAGAATCTACGAATCTGTGAATCTACGTAGTAGGTCAATAGGTATCAACTAGTTTTATCTTATGTGCACTATGTCCCGGATGCACGATAAATTGTTTTTTTTTTCAAGAGATAGTGTTCATAATGTTTACTTAATATTGAGATTGTAGGTAATGCATTGCTATACATAACCAGTATAACCTGACTTCGCATTGTATGTGCTTCTCGTACGATGAGAGATCAGCTTAATTTGGATTTGCATAGCTTGATTGGCCGCCGTGCGTACCTAGTGTATAATTCATAATAAGTAAACAATTAAATTCAATATGATATGATAATATTATGTAAGCATTGCTTATCATTCTAAAAATATGGGTTAGTAGTATTCATATTTAGCTGCCGAATAGCAAGACTCAACTCTTTTAAGTTGTATTAGCCCAATCAAATTAGGGGTTTCAGCTCGGAATGAGAGATAATAAGCTGTAAACTCGTACACACCTCCATTTTGGTGTTCTTAAAGTTGCCTCAAAAGTCTCACAATCTCGTGTCTGCGTCGTAAGTTATTCAATGTCAAAGGTCACAAAAATCCGTTTTTCACGATTATCTCGGTTTATATAGCTCCCATGATGTTAACTTGTACTATACAATTGTAGAACATAAATTTTGAGACAATTTTTGTATTCAAATTATTTTCATACGCCTAACCGTTTTTGAGATATATATATAAGTCGTGCTTATTACCAGGTTCAAAAATGGTTGAGAATGGCATGATTTAGAACCCCAGGAATGGGGTTGGGTGCTGCAAAATGAGCTCCTGGAGCCGATAACAACAATATTAATTTCGAAATGTCTTTAAAAAAACGAAGATAATTGGGAATATCTGTTTCTACGGAAAATCTAAAATCGGTTTCCTCACGATGTTTTTCTGTTTTTTTTTTTTTTGTTTTTCGTTTTGAAGCAGTTGTGATGAAATAAATTACACAAAGTAATACGCCTGCTTGGGTTCGAACCCACGACTTACTGTTCGTAAGTCGGGGCCGCCGCCACTGGGCCACCGCTTCTCTCATATTCGTCCAAAATTATGAGAGCAGCAGTGCCACCCTGTATATTCGTACAAAAATATTATTAAAAAAAACATAAAAGTAGATCAGTGTATCAAGTAGGTATTACACATCTATGCCATGTTTCATCCACATTCGATGCGTGCTATAAAAAGTCTGAGAATGGGATCTTAACGTTACTCCCAGACTTGCTGTTGATTGTGAAATAAAAGTGTAATCTATGGTTAGAAATGTAATACTAGCTTGTGCCCACGGCTTCGCCCACGTGAAGGTCTTACGACCTTACCGGAATAAAAAGTATCATATTAAATGTTAATCCAGGTGGATGGTGTGGTGGTGGTGGTGGTGGTGGTGTTCCAGGTGGTGGTGTCAACAATGTGTGTGCCAAATTTCATCCAAATCCGTTCAGTAGTTTTTGCGTGAAACAGTATCAAACATCCATCCATCCACTTTCGCATTTATAATATTAGTAAGAAATAAAATAATAATTAATCTGAAAAGTTTGTTTGTTTTTTTAATGTAATTAATTATCTCTGGATCTACTCGTTGGATCTGAAAGAATATTTTTGCAATTGATAGCCCAATTGTTGAGGAAGGTTATAGCCGAACTAAAAGAAAAAAAAAGCTTGAAACGGCGGATGAAAATGCGGGACAAAGCTAGTACATATTTCTTAAGTAACGTTTATGACGATTAACGTCATGCGACTCAGAAGCTTGTTTTTATTTAACTTGTAATTGAAGATTCAATACGGAAATATCTCGGCGTTAAAAATAAATCGGTTTAACATTTTTTAGTCATTACATCAATAGGCTTATTTATTTACTTGTCATGTTCCGACTGTTAAAAGAATAAGACCTACAGCAACGTAATTTTGCTGGAAAGCTCGATGATCTTATAGTCGCAAGCAAGTTATACATGAGATCATGGGTTTGATTCCCAGGTCGGCCAGTGTGGTTGGGTTAGTTTCTCCGTGCTGCTGGGTATCTGGATTTATGCCCGGTTGATTGCCATACTCGCCTCGTATTATATGGGACTTAAACATAATTGGCGAAATATGGGTGATTAATATGGGTGAAATGGTATAGTTCAGGGGGCCTAAAAAAAAAATGAAGTACCTGGGTCTCGTCCTCGACAGCCGGTGGAACTTCGTGCAGCACTTCCGACGTTTGGCCCCCAAACTGGAACGGGCCGGGGCTGCCTTCAAGCGGCTCTTGCCCAACCTGGGGGGTCCAAACGCCTCCTGCCGGAGGCTCTACGCGGGGGTCGTGCGGTCCATGGCCCTTTACGGGGCCCCGGTGTGGGCGCGTTCCTTGAGGAGGCGAGCCGCCCACTACCTGAGCGCGCCCAAAAAGGTAGTAGCCGTAAGGCTGGTCCGGGGATACGCACGATCTCTGGCGAGGCAGCGAGCCTCCTTGCCGGATTGCCGCCATGGGATCTGGAGGCGATAGTCCTCGCGCGCCTGCACGAATGGCGCGTGGAGGCACTACGCCGGGGCGTAACTCCGCTGCCGTGGCAAATTGTCGCTCAGCGGACAGACCTCCGGCGCGATCTCATGGCGACCTGGAGAGAGCGACTGTCGCAACCCCGTGCAGGGCACGCCACAATAGTGGCGATAAGTCCCCTCTTTGAGGAGTGGCTGGAGAGGCGCCACGGCGCCCTCACCTGCCGCCTGACGCAGGTCCTCACGGACACGGTTGTTTCGGGAGGTTCCTGCACCGAATCGGGCGGGAGGAAACGCCCGGGTGCTACCATTGTGAGGATCGACCGGAGGACACGGTGGAGCACACGGTGGAGATCTGCCCCGCGTGGGCGGGACACCGCCGTGTCCTCGTAGCGGCGATCAGCAGCGGCGACCTCTCGCTTCCGGCCTTGGTTCAATCCATGGTCCGGAGCGAGACGGAATGGGACGCCGTCACCTCCTTCTGCGAAGCAGTCATGCTAGCGAAGGAGGTGGCGGAACGTGAGAGGGAGAGAACCTCACGTCCCAGCCGCCGCGGGAGACGCACCGGGCGTCGGGGGCCACGTGGTGGCCCCCGGCCACCGTAGACGCGGGCCTGTGGACGGTGAGCTATGGGCTAGCTCGCCCACCATCTATAGACCTTCTTAAAAGAGGACCTTTGGCCGAAAGGTGTCATATTTCGACGTTTCCGAGGACAGTTACGAGACACTCTGCATCCTTGCATATAGTCGACAACGTTACATGTATTAGTTTATTAAAGTATATGACTATTTGTGTATTTATCTATGGGCCTCAGATGCCTGATAATAAAATTATTATTCTTAATAAGGTAAAGCTACGCTGAACACAATAGGCGGTTGAAGTTTGCTGCGATTGAGGGCACTCGCAGCTAACTTCCAAGCCGCCATAAAGTTTGAATCTTTGATCGGATTTATGTAGTTAATCTGTTCATAAGTCTGCCTTAGCCTTCGGTAAAAAACAGGCGTCTGGTTATGTAAAAGTGCGTAACATTTTACAAAAGTTTTGCTACATACCACGACTAATTAATAGAACATTGCTAATCTCTCTATTGAATCATGTTAACCATGTTTTATAACACCTATGTTAGTAGTGTGGAGACACACTTAGCAACGTATTGTAACATCAAGAACCGATAGGTATAAATACTGACAGTAATGATAATTTTATTTGATTTATAGACATTATTTTTTATTACATATTTATTTTAATATTGTGCTTGTTGAGCAACTCAAGCAATTATCGCAATGTTTGAAAAAGGTCTGTGCGTCATTTTGCATAAAGTCGGAAAATTCAGTTATTTTCCTAAATAGAACAATGGGCGTTCATCGTCTTGTTTGCCCTATAATTAATTAATTTTTTGCATGTTAATGCCTCGGTATCACAGTTACGCTGTTGTGTGCAGAATTTTAGATTGTATAATTATTAATTAAACATAAAAGAAAACATAATTACCATTATTAAAGCCACGTTTGAAATCCTTTGGTGGAAATACTATCAATTCGCAATCGCAATAGGCGTTTCCGGGTTTGGCACAGCGTAGATTCTGCGTACTACAGCGTAGGTCTACGTAGGAACGGCGTGGGCGTAACGCTGCGTAGGAACGGCGTAGGTATTACGTCGTCACAGCACAGGCTCTATTTTTTGTTATATCTATGGGGGATGCTACGTATACGTACTTTCGGAGGACGCCTCTGCGAAAACTACGCTTAATGCGAATCTGACATCATTAAAATTTAATGATGCCATAAAGGTGGGAAAAGGTTTTTTAAAAAGGAGGGATCCTTTTTAAAAAACCTTTTTTTTAAAAAAAGGAGAGGACGGATTTAGAAAAATGACATTTATTTCAATTTCTGCTCGCTGAAAACGTCAATTCTTACTTATAATCTGCTGTTAAAATTCCAACTTCTACGGAACAAACAATGAGACGAAAAAATAGGAATACAACAATTAGTACTGAGCTGTTCAATTGAACACTATGTTAACTCTTATGCCCAAATCGCTGACTCCAGTCACGGTTTACAATCTGTGATATCTGTAAGAGAAATCATCAGCAATTCAACCAACTACAATCAATGAAAGTAAGTAAATGCGGCTCGAATGTTTAAAGTATTCATTGTATCGCCGCGTTAAATGTACCAGTCGTGTTTAGAAACGCATGCGACACGGTCGTTACTCGCTGTGCGTCCAAATTATATCGCGACGTAAATAATATCGCGGAGTTCGTTTACCAAAACATTTTTATCACTTGGATGACTTAAAACTAGTGCGTGTGGAGTTTAAATGTAAGAATTACATTCTAATTTTTATGTTTTATTTTTACATTGAGGAGTTTGTACTTTTGGTAAAAGAAAGGTTTATCTTAACACCTAAAAGGCGGTGCAGTGTCGTATGTAGGTAGGTAGGTACTTTCATTTTATGCGAACGCTTAGATAAACATAACCTACATTCGGAGTGAAACACTAAAGAATTCCCTCGTCAAACAAACGCTACAGATAAGATTGGTATTATAAACATTGAACTGTCGTCATCTACCCCTCCATAATATTTTTATAAATTTGGTAAAACATAATAATAGTTGCCAGTGATTGTTAGGCACTTTCAACTTTCTCTAGTAACAGCTTTTTCAATTTAATAAAAAAACTTGTATTTTTGATGTACCGTTTTCGGAAAAGAATCAACTTTCACGTAAACTGTCCACTTGCTCGGCATTTAAACAAATCGTTGATTTTCACAATTTCTCACGATAATTGGAAACCTACATTGTACATTTTCTAAATGATTAATTGATTACAAACGAGTACATATACTTACTGAAAAGTTTTTAAAGTAGGAATGTAGGAATAGTGTACATAATCATGAAGGTTAATGAATTCTAGATTATATTTTAATCAAGCAGTACCCACTTAGGTGCTTAATTAATTTCAGTAACTTTAAAACAAAATAAAAGTCCTAAAAATTATTTGTATAGGTTCCTACAATGCTTTCTCAAAATTCTATGGCAGTTCAAATTTCAAGAGATATAGGTGTAAACCGTGAAAAATCAGCAATGACTAGGTAATGTCAATATTGCGTAGGTAGGTACCTACTTACTATTTTTTTTTTCCTGCTGGGAAATTATCAAATAACCCCTCCCGCTCTGGGCTGTCACACTTTTACTGACTAAAACCCATCCATGTTCCCTCCTTTCCTTTTTGTGTTCCAGGGCCGCGGTATCTCTTTCGAACAGTCCCGCAACCCTGACAGGCATCGGTCCTTTCGGACCCCTTCCTGTTGTAGTTGTACCTACTTACTCTTAAACAAGGATTCATGTTGGCGCTATTTGACTTACCTTACTAAAGCAATCAGCACCTTAAAATTTCGAAATAGTACCAATAATCATTATCATCAGTTCACTCATTCATTGTAATTGCTAAAAAGTGATTGTTAGTTACTTTATAAGGTCAAATAAGTGAAAATTAAGTGTCCGCACTAATAAACCTTATTTTTAATACTGAGGGTCTAAAATAGCCGCTTTAAATTTAAGACTCTTAAAATAGACTTAGTGGTCATAACCATTAAGTCCATTTTAAGAGTTTTACATTTTTAACGTGATTCGTATTATGATTCTGATAAAGCGGCGATTTTAAACCCCCTGTTTGTTCCGTTCCCACAGACAAACTGTGAAAACACTTTTGTGGGGCATAGCTCATCAGTTAAGACTCATAGACCTTGTTTTAATAAATAAATAAATAATACTATGTAATAATACAACATAGAAAGCAGTACTTCTGGACACGGCTCGTATTGTTAGGAGGTTCCTCTCTCTGGAGCCCTGACCGGTAGCTTGTTCTCGAAACCGGTGGGCTCCAACTTTTTTAATATTTTTTAATGTTTTTATATTTATTTAAATTAATATTTAGAAATGTAATTAATTTGTGAAAAGATAATTATAGGAAGTAATAATACAACTTTATAAAAGTCAAATTGTTTATTAACGTTTTAGCAATTATTTTTTTGTCAACTAAATCTTTTAATAATGCCAACGACAATATTGACGAAAAAAACAACAAAGCAATTTTTCAAGACCTACCTAATGATTTACCAATAAGTAGGTAATTCAATTGTCAAACTCATCATTTATTTTACCAACGTACGTATTAAATATTTAACTGATAATCAAAATAATTGCAATAGAAATACGTTTGCGGTCACGATTAGTAATGTAGTTCATAGTCCAACAGAAAACTACAACACCACGAAACGGACCAGTGACGCTTATCAATTGTTTTTGTTTTTAACTAAATAAACTGAATTAATACAAGTTTTCTTGGTATGAGAAATACCTTTATACTATTTGTGTTTTGATTAGATACCAATAATCTTAACTGAGTTTCTGGGTCAGAATTTGATACACTTATTGTAAGAAACCTTCGTAGTTATGTTACAACAAATTAGTGATTAGCTATCAAACAATCAAAAATAGCTGCTAATTCTGAAAGAATAACATTTAATAAATAATCTGTGATGAATTCAAGTGACAGTATTGAAGACTAAGCGAATGAAAGTGAGGGACAAGACGATCTTCATCGCATTAGTCATAGCATTCATTGTAATATTCATTTCTGTTGGTAAAGTATTAATAACACTGTGACGATACTACACAAATAGGCGTCTCCTAATTGAGCCAAATATTGACGCAGAAGTAGACGTAATTTTATTTTCACTGATTCAACGGTAAGCCAATACCCGTCGAAAACATAGCAGAACTTCTTTTAATCTTGCATGTAAAACATAATAATTATGACGGTTATCATGATTTTGTTCCGTGATTCATAGAACTAATACGGTAATTAAAAACAAGCAAATAAAAGAAGAGGCTATACGGTTAATTATTATCGTCGTTTGTTTGCCGTCAATGTACTGTAGTGTTAATGACAATGTGACGATTTGAAACAAACAAACGTCTTCTAATTGAGCCAATTAATGACCTAGAAGACGGCGTAACTGTAGTTTCACTATAACAACGCTATGTCAACGACATCTATTCAGTGAATGCTATTATTAAAATTGCAGAATTTATTTTCTACATGCCAGTGTTGCCTAACCTTTTATGTGGTGACTAACATTTTTACCTTCATAACTACTGCAGTTAATAAAGCCCAAGTAAGCAAATAAAAAGTAGAACAAAGTATGGCAAATAAAGCAAGTAATGCACTCAAAAACAAGAGATTAGACGACTATTAATAAAAAAGAACCATCTGTCGTATTTCTACACTATTGTATCAACAGTAGTGTGACGACACAACAGAACTGGACATCTTGTAATTAAGCTAAATATTGACATTTAACGATTTCAACTCAATGTCAACGTCATTTCGGAGAATGAAGTGTCAATAATCTCTATGTACACTGGCGGAAAGAAATATTGAGGGTGACAGCCAATTTAACATTGCTTTCGCGCATGGTAGACATTATGTCACGTTTTCAAATAAATGAATTCAGTTTCATTCAACTGTTATTTCATCAGTTCTCAACATTTATTTTAAAATTTAGAAACGGAAGCATTTTGGAAACTTTATGAGTTCATCAATAGTGTTCCTGCTTTTTATAGTAATTACTTACAAGTATATTTATAACGGTCTGCCCCTTAATCCAAGCTTCGTTATATTTTCCTTGTGTACTTATTACCTACTTGTAAAATTGTAAACACTCGAAAGACTAAACATTTTAGGTATATGATTATTCGCACATTAAGTATAATCATTACATTTACATAATTTTCATTTGTTTTATCATTTAACGATGTAACTGAACGGTTGTTTTTATAGCAAATTGAATAGGTACGATACGTAATATCACTTTGTATGAGTACTTGTTTGTGTTGTATGTTAAAGACCCTATCTGTTGTTTATAAAACATTACACTGATTTTACCTTTTCTTTTAATTGTTTCTTGACCTAACATGACGTAACGGGTTTAATATGAGATGATTTTAGTTTCCTAACGAAGTGCTGGAATTTAATTCATCATAATCCCAATTATTGGTAGAGAGCGGAGAGAGGTATTTTGTTGTAAAATCAATCTCTTTGATTGAAAGGAAAGTTATCGTCAAAGCACTAAGGAAAATCGATTTGTGGGTCATTGTGGGTATAGGGATCTACCGTTACTCAGGCTGACTGCAGTTACGAACAAAATACACGACTGCTCATAAGTTTAGTGCAATTTGTGCAAAAAAAGATGTATTTGAAGTTTGACTTTTAACAATTACATGCGAAATAACTGCATATTTTCCTCAAACAAAGCGGCAAGCAGATGCTTGTAGAACATCCATATGTACATATTTTAAAGTAGCTCTACTGCTGTAAGTATAGTATAACCGTATAACCCCAGTTACCTATATTAAATTTTAATTAAAGAGGCGACAAGTTCCAAGCATGGAGTTCAAATTCCACTAAACATTATTGGTAACTTATAAAACTACAAAAAATACAAAAAATCTTTATTTTTAACAAAAAAAGTTTTACATTAGTTGATGATTAGAGCCTCCGCTCTTCCACAGCAATATAATAAATGATATAAACATTTATTCAATAATAAATGATATAAACATTATGTTTGTGTGTGTGTGTGAATATACGATAATGTAAAACCCATTACTAGAGCATTAGTACCTACCTACATTGATTTATATAACCTAGCGCGTGCAGTGGAGTAGTGACCTCAACGTCCCCAACCTTCAATGAGTCCGCATGGCCGCATTTAAATCAATAGCGTGGATTGCGATACCGCGGCCGATATGACCACATAGTAGGAAAGTTTGAGCACGAAAACTAGTGCAGCAGTTTAGGGTTATAGTTTTTCAATTTGCGATCTTTTTTCGTGGTTGTCGGATTGAATACTTTTATTTTAGTAAACTAATAGGTGGGTATTCAAATTTAACAGAGCCGAAAGGCAGTTGTTCTCCCCGTCATCGTCATTGCAATATTTTTTTTGTTCTAGACCAGCATTTCTTAACCTCGGGTCGCGACCAAGATTCGGGTCGCGGGCGGTATTGGGATGGGTCGCGGGAATTTTCAAAATGACGTTGTGAGCGCCGTAATCGCTGGCATCGTGACTTAAAAAACAAGTAGGAACAGAAATAGACACAAGCTTTTAGTTAAACCTATTATTTTATTATTACAGCAAGATAAATAAAACATTAGGGTCGCGGGTTTCAAATAGATTTATACTTTGGGTCGCTAGCCAAAAAGTTTAAGAACCGCTGTAATCTAGACCATACCTTACCATACCCTTCTAGTTACGGAGATATGGAGAGCCAACATTTTCACACATTTTTTTTTTAAATACAGCTTTTAATGTTATAGCTTTACTTCAAATATCTCCACGATCCCCGTACTATTCAATATGTACATATATATATCCATCAGCACAATCTTTTGAGTGTGTTACATTGAGTTCTAATGTAAAACGTGATAATTCATCCCAAACAAAAAATTATAAAAAAATCATAAACTCACGCCTTTATCTCATGGGGCAGCACGTCGTCTGCAATTATCCAGGATCTGACACCATTATGCTGATCTGTTATCAGTATCTCCTTTTGCTTCGTTCACATTCATACATTTGGTCAAAACCTTGAACACTGTTTCCTATTCCGATTTTTTTTTTTTGTTAGACATTTATAGCCTGATATTTTTACTTGTGCATTTATTAACCAAAAAATCATGTTAAAATAGGTAGGTATAGGTTTAAACAAGTAGCTTTCGTGTGAAATAACCTGCCTCAACCTTTTCATAACAATATCTCGAGGTATTTACGTTAGATATCTAAATGGTTATAATATTTTTTTTACACTATCACCAATACATATAATTCGTATCATGACTATAAGATTTAGACTGTCTTCATTGGCTATTGCTCTTTTAATTAACTCATTGCTTTATATGCGTGATTTGTTCATTTGAATAACAATTAATAGAATGTTTTTTTTTTTTGTATTATCACGTTTAATTCACGTTTTCACAACAACAACAACAATTGTTATTTGTTTTGGCATTTTCGTGCTTTAATTTGAAACTAAAAATAATCAATAAACTAGGACTTGTCTTTAGGACAAAAGTATTTTGTAACTAACATAACCTAACGTAACCTAACTGGCACGAAATGCTTTTGTCACCTTTGGAACTTTTTATCAAATAATCTTCATGTGCAAATAAATAAAATTTAATTGTCTGTTTGTAATTTCAAAATAACAGCTGTTAACTGAATGCTTTTAAAAATGGTAATTATAACATTATTTTTTCTGTTTGTGTGTGACTTTTACTGGCAGATAGCTGATGTTATAAGGTATAATATAGATTCCTTTTATTTTAGAAAAATAATTAGGGTTCTGTAGAAAAAAAATTGAAACCCTTGAAACTGGTAAAAAAAATCCGATTCAAAAAGACAAGGACTATTTTTTTATAATAATTTCACGCGGTTAGCTAGGCTACTTTTATGTTATGAAAAAGGATTAGGGTTCCGTGCAAAAAAACAGCCACCTTGAAATAGTTAATAAAATCGAATAGTTAAACATATTTTTCATGCAAGTCTGCTACTGAGCAGACAACACACTAAAAGTTTAAAATTCTTAAAATCAATTCATTAATTAAATTAATTAATTTTTCTTTTTTTTTATTGAATTAATTAATTTTTCTTATTTTGAATTTTATAACGTGATTCATATTATGATTCTGATAAAGCTTCCATTTTAGGCCCCCTGGACTTTGAAAATTGAAGAAGGTATAAAAGACTACAGATATGGTTCCCAGGAGCATAAACTCTTGAACAAAAGGTTTTATGGGTTCAACCAGTCTCATTAACACTCAATTTATATTGATGACAGTTTGTAAAGTACCGTCAATTGAACATTGTGTCCCGCAAATGATAAATTATTGTTTATTTAATATATTGTCACCTCGTATGGAGTGTTAACATATGATTTATGTTGCATATACGTAATAGTTACCACAATGGACTTATTTGTATTCGTATTTAATTTATGAACGGTATAATTCTATTATTACATTGCTGCTAATTGCAATTAATCAAATCAAATTTTGACATTAAATTTTATGTTTTTATAAAAAAGTGGGTTCATTGTTTAAATTTTAAGAGATTTACAGCCTATATATTTTACTACAAATAATTAAAAAAAAACGATGCATATGAAATTAAGACTACTTTAACATCGCCAAACATATATTCATAAAATATTAAACAGTTGTAGGTTGTACTTATGTCCACAAACCATGCAGTTTCAAATAACATCGTTAAACCATACGCCACCAATTTCCAATCAAAAATCTGTATTATTTCTCAGTCCGTAAGGTTGAAAATAATGCAAAATGTTGTAATCGAACCGTGAAATAGTGTTGATTGAAAATGCGGTTCGTCGATTATATCCATCACAATTGCCAGTAAACATTTAGCGTTTCATGGAAACGTTTGAGTTTTGGTCCGACTGTAATCGTCTGAGTATATCTTCAGGTATTTATTTCAAACTTCCATTACACCATTAAACTAACGTATTCTTAGAAAATATCTTCTATTTCTGAATAGAAGGAAATCGCGTATGTTTAATACCTAATATTCAAAAATTTGTATGAAACTAAGCATATATAAAAATAATATAATATTATATTCAAAGAATTAATTAAAAATAAATTAGTAAGTAATTTTGCTATTCATCAACCTATGTTGCCTACTTTTTTCATGTCATAATAGGTACTCATAATTCTTAGAAAAATTACAATTAATATCGGCTAAAGCGACTCGTATGACGCATATTAACATAAATACTATCAACAATGCCAATTGTGATTTCTTATCAAAACCAACAAGCCATTGAGAAAAGAACAAACGAATGATTCGTAAATAAACTGCTAACAAATGCTCCTATACTATAATAGGTAGGTACCCATTGCTTCAAATGCATAAAACAGCATCTTTATTCATTTCAATTCCAGCACAAGACAAATCAGGCACAACTCTTCAATGAACCTATTTTTTTCTTGATGAATCGTTTATGAGCAATTAATTTCTATTAAAACGTTGATAGATACTAATAAAATTCCCCTTCTGATAACGTGAAACCCGTGTCCACGACGAACAGACTAACTGTGTTATGTTTAAGTAACCTTACACTTAAAGAATCATGCCGCCGCGGTTTCACTCATATCCTGCAAAAACCACCCAAACTCAAACTCAAAGCATTTATTTCAATTAGACCTTGACAGGCACTTTTGAATGTCTGAAAAACAAAGAAGGCGACAGAAGACTACAGTCACAGACCCAAGGCATAATAACTTGTGAATATACTGTAGTTGCCCATTCCAAAGCGTAGATCTCTATGGAGAAGAATGGGCAAGAAACTCCATGGACAAGAGTGCCCATCATATAATGAACAGAGATGACAATATTTGAAATGATACATAGAATGTCAATCCAAATATTGTTACAAGATCTTAGTTACATCATTAATGTTGAGATTAAGAGCGCCAAAGTAAAAAATTATATCAACAATTTAAAAACCTCGTGTAGCAACAAAAACTATCTTAATTCATAATCCAGTAGGAACATAAATATGTATGTTTGTGCACAAAATTAGATCGAAATCCATTCATTCGTTTTTGATTGATCGAGGAACAAACAAACAAACATCTTCATCAAGTTTCAATGCTAGTGAAATAATTTGCACAGTTCGTCATTTTATTGAACTGCGTGCTAATATGAGTTCATTTCGGAATTTCGCAGATGTTTCAGTATCGGCTGCACATGTTATAAATAAATAAATATCGCACGACATTACACACAGCCCCATCTAGGTGCCACACTAAGCAGCGAGGCTTGTGTCGTGGACACCAGATAGTTGATAATACTACATGGATACTTTTTGTTTGTAAATATATACTTATTATACATATAGACATCCATGACTCGGAAACAAATGTCCGTGCTCATCACACAAACATATGCTCCTACCGGGATTCGAACCCGGGATCCTAAGAACGTAAGGCAGCCTCACTACCGCTGCGCCATTCGGGTCGTGTTATGTTTATGATAATAAATTGTTGATGCCTACAATAGCACTATCTTCGGAAGTAGTTTCTGAACTCATGTAATCTTTGCTATTCAATGTAGGTAAGTCAGTAGTTGTAATACATTTCTTGACCTTTGTTTTTATTTTGGCAATCTTGTCTGATTTCCGTAGGTATTTTTAAAGACATAAAAATACACTGTCACTTACGGGATATCTTCCGTGATTTTCGATATCTCCTACGTGACAGTGTAATTTTAGTTATTAACCGTGATTGCCTACGAGATTTAAATACAGTTAATTATATTTATAAACTTACCTTCTATTATAAACAGTTTCCTAATCTGTAACAACTTTATAAATTAGGAGCTCATCATTATGTTTTATCTTAGGTACTATGACTGCGTTACTGTGACATTTTCAATGCACTACTTCTAAATTAAATAAGTACCACACAAGCAGTTTGAATTCCCTTTGCATACAATTCAGTTTAAACCATTGAATGTATCGATCTATTTAACCAAGTTTACTTAGCAAACAATTAAACATTTCAATAATAAATATATTTTTATAAGAAGTATTTAAAAATGTAAATACTTTGTAGGAAAGATAAATAAAGGAAATAATAATCTATTATCAATTCCCAGTACTCGAAATATTCAAGGAACATAAAAAAGAGTAAACAAATTGATAAGCTGGATACAAATTATTCCATTGTAATAAAGGTTAGCAGAAGGCTATAAAACGTAATTGTTTGTAGGTACTTGATTAGTTTATTGGACATAAATAACATACAAACTTACAAACAAATTTTACCTCTGTATAATATTATTAGTATTAGTATAGATAAGGAATTAATAAATATTTAAAATAAAATACTTAAAAATAACAAGATAAAATAGATTTTATCAATTTTTTTGTATTTGTGTTTTTTTTCTATTTTTTTGTTGTGTGGGAGGATTCCCACACCACAAAAAAAAAAGAAACAAAATTCCTATGGCATTCAGTCCGCCTCTGTACTTTATGCTTGAAGTGATAAATAAAGTTTTGTTTTCATTATGTGATAAATACTGAAGTTTTCAATAGCAAAAAAATAATTTATTTCTACAATCGTAACTTGATTGATTGCAGTCTTTATTTTTCTTGTCCCACTGCCTGCTGCCACTACTACTATTACTATTTCATTTAACCTATTAATTACTCTACGGTGCTTGACACGGACTTAAGCATTGCACAATTTTTTAGGAATCCACCTACATTTTTTTGCCAAGATTAACTTACTGTTAAAGTCATTTCGACAAACAATGAGAAAAAAACGTGGGTATTTTGTATGTAAACAATAACTCTATTCTTCTGTCAAAAACTTGAAATGGTCACTGGTACATGAAATGACCTGAAAAAAAATAACAATAGGTGCAAAACGTGCAGAAAAATGTGTAACCTTCAGCTTACAGTTAGTTAAATGGTTTGACACCTATCATGTTGCTGTGATAGGTGTCAATCACGAACAATCATGACGAACTCCAAACATTATTTAGTGTTCATACACCTAGTTCATTGTAATAACTGTATTGTATAGCCATTGTCTCTCTTTCACAGATACGCGCCAATGGATACTTCCCGCTCCGACCTCGAACTTGGAATGACAACGTTATAGTTCCCCTACGTAACCCCATACTGCAGAGCGAGCGAGACGGAAACATTATAGAAAGTGAGGACAATATCCGTGTATCGGTGAAAGTGAACCCGCGGTTCTGTTAGTGACACGAAGATGACGCCTGGTGCGGAAGACTTGACGATATTGGGGGGCAACAATAATGTTGTTCCCTTATTGCCCAGGCCTACTTTGGAGTTGGAGTTCAGGAATTTAACATGTGATATGAACATGTTTATAGCGAGCAAGATGCGATTTGGTAAGTCTTTGTTTATTGTTTATTCCGCTACCTGAGCTTGGGTTTTAGGAACATTTTTTTACGCATATGTAACGTTTGAATGGCAGTGAGTCAGTGACGGAATACTCGTTATCAGTTTAGTTTGAAACTTGGTCGGAGTTCACTCGAGTCACCTTGACACTAGTGAAATCACAGTACATACAAATAAGTTAATAACGCTGTGCTAAATACAATTGAATTTCGTTAAGCAACATCTAAGTGCGATGTCCGTTCCGTATTTGTTTGTTTAAATCCATTAATGAAGATTTCAGTTTACCGTAAATTAATTACTGTTCATTGTTTATTACCTTATCATTAATTTGAATGGCATGCTTCCCTAAATTATCAGACACGCCTACATTGCATGAAGTGGATATCAAGCTTAGTTTAATGTTTTTATCTTATCTTCCAGCTCTGTACGTTACTGTCAGACAGTCTATGCATAGCTGCTCTTTGTTGAACAGTTTGCTTACGGAGGATGTAAAAGTGCATTTATCTATAGTGCGTTTTTAATCTCAGAGACTAAATTGACATTATGTGGGTTGCCAGTTTTTAGCCATTGTAAAATAGTGATGTGCCACTACCGTAAATTGCCGTTAATAAAATCAGTAGTATCGTTTTTTAGGGAAATAAAACGGCGTCCAGTGTTGTTCCTGTTAAATTTAGGGTTGCCGTATTCCAAATCACACACTAACTGCCATAATAACATAATTATTTTTAAAATTGTGATTGTTTGTATGGTGTCAATTTCCAATAATTGCCGTAATTTTTAAAAGTTCTACCGTTTTCTAAGAGAAAAGGGTTTATTATATTCGTT